>OY288213.1:14867500-16143378 GCA_958449745.1 Ochropleura leucogaster | reverse complement strand
AGTCTGTGGATATCACCGCTAGCTTCTCTGTTCCCTGATCATTATAATCTATTTCTTTAAAGTTCCACTCCGCTGTATTCTTGACAAGCGTGCTCCACTCTAGGCAACATTATCGCTTCACAACAGGCGAAGTGCGGTCAAACGCAAGCCTATCTAATTATATTTAAAAAATATCTACGTACCGAATGGCAGAATTACTATTAAAACACTAGCTTTCGCCCGCGGCTTCGCTCGCGTTAAATTCGGTATAACACACCAAGCAGACCTGCAGTTTTTGCTCTTGCGCCTGAATGATTTGTAATAGCAACGCTAAGTTTTCCCTTTTCTTCCCTCGTTCTCCCTCATATCCCATTTTTTTAAATAAAAATTAGCCTATGTCCGTCTCCTGGTTCCCAACAATCTCTGTACCAAAATTCATCAAAATCGGTTTAGCCATTAGAAGAGGTAACAAACAAACAAACTCACTTTCACTTTTATAATATTAGAAAGGATTAATAAGAATTCGAAAAAAAAACATTGGTGAGTTTGATACAATCTTTGGCGATGTATTTTCGGTTTGGTAGATGGGTGGCTAGAGTACGTAAGTAGGGTAGAGTAGTAAAAGGCTGCAACGCATGCCGGGCATAGCTAGTTTAGCATAAAAAAACTTGTTTTTGTAAAATATTTATTTTGACCATTTAGCTTAATTAACCACTCTGCACGACAGAATTTTGACACATGACACATCAGCTGAATCGGTGGGGTGACGCGAATTGTCATGAAATTCAAGAATTTTCATCAATTTACAGCATTCAATTTTGTTATTAAAAATAAGTCACCGGGGCTGTTTCATATGATAAGATTGAGGTTTATATTTCCAAAAACCTCATAAGGTCGATAAAACGGCGTCAATCTATTGTAAAATGTGTGTAAAATACATATTATTACACCCTTCCAAAAATTTGGTACTTTAAAAACGCTGGAAATAATGCACATACACAAGACAACCCTTTGATAATAAAATCGGAAATCCAAAATAAAAACAGTGACATTCCATCTGCATTCTTATTTTTGCCATTTTACATATAAATTCAAAATAAAACACGATACAAATCTCGACAAAAAATACTAAAAACTGTGTTGCAACATGACAGTTCTTAGTGCTGACCGTAAATCTGAGTTTCATCAATACGATTAAAAAGTTGCATTCAACCTAATCGATAATCGAAATGGAGTAAACTTTAAAAAAAAGTTTTGGGACCATTGAGGAATTTACCTATGGAGATTGCATATTATTCTACTATTGATATTATAGTTGTTCAAATATCTATGATATCGATAAGAAAAGAAAGACAACAACATTTTGTCACGTGCTTTTTTGTTATGCTATAATTATTTTCTTATGCGCCAAGATTTGAGGAACATTTTGCTGTCAAACGGTTTCGCGGTAAAAGATTTTGGCTGTTTTCTTGAATGACGATGAATGAAAATGGCGGCCATTTTTGTAGGAGGTCATGCTAATTCTGTTGGTAACTAGTCAGACACCCCAGCCGGCACAACCATACCGTACCGCACCTAGAAAGCCATGCCTCCGCAGTGGAGCCTTGTTTTAGACGGACAGGGACTCCGCACACATCGGGGCCCGAAAATATTGATATAGACACCCGACGCCCGACGCCCGATGCCTGTAGCGTCTCCCGCGGTGGCTGGCTTGGTTTGAGGAGCGCCTCACTTCCCCCGCTCTAAACGAAGCGGGGGGGAGTGTCAGGGTTATGCAATAGAAGGAGCATGGGTGGGTTTTAGTCAGTACTAGTCTGACACTCCCCCCAGTTCTGCCCAGAGCGGGGGAAATTATTTGACGATTTCCCACCCAAAAAAAAACCCCGGTACACGACATCAAGAAAAATCCAAATCCACGACACCAAGAAAACTCCTGGTTCCAAATGGACTCATTTTGAACCAGGAGTTTTCTTGGTGTCGTGTTTCCATCTCAATTGTGCTCTTCCTCTATAGGCCATTTTTACCCCAAGGCTTCCACTCCAAGAACACTTTGGCCTACGAGCCATGTTTTAGGAAAGAATGAATACGCTTTTCAAATAACCAATCCAACCAAACAATTTTGTCGAACAAATGTAATTTAATAGCTGATTTTTTTAATGTGCTTACCAAGATCATAATTGGCGCGTTCTATATTCAACCTTATTTATTTCTATTTGCAATTCACATTCAAATAGTAGGTACAAAACCAAATTATTAATAAAATAGCAAATAAACATTTTAATATAAATTTGAACAGCGAGCGCATTCCTTTTTTGAATTTTTATCTGAAAATAAAATTGGCGCGAGTTTAGCCATAGATCAGTTTGTACTGTTTGTTGTTGAATCGGTTTTAGTGTCGTAAAAATATTATAATCAATATTTATAGTATTTTACACGTATTACAAAATTCATTTTTATTTTCATCTATCAATTTCTGATATTCCTTAATTTAATTTATCGAGTTGATTGATTTACAAGAAAATAATCGATTGAAATAATCGCATTTACACATCACGAAATTAAAAAAAAAAGAAATGGACGTCAATTTCGAAAGTGAATTTAGTAGTGGTTATGAATATTCCGTGTTATTGGTCCTATTAATGCAAATTAAGATAAGATCTGGGCATTGTCATGTTATTTATAATATTTGAAATGATATTTGTGTCCGTTGTTATAGAATCTATTCGTGAAATATATGATATAATGTGGAATTAAAAATGTAAACAAGCACGATTGGCGCGAAACTTCGACTTTAGATTTCAAAATGTATCATTACCACTACTAATATAAGTTCAATTACGAATGATTTCTTTACGTAATAAAAGGACACGTTAATCATGCCCAATAATGTGAAGTTTAAATGTCCGAAATTCTATTTTTTTATGATTTTTAGCATCGACCTACACTGTCATCAAAATGGCGATGATCGTAATTTACGCATTTGGATTTTAGAAGACTTAATTAAGAAACTTCCTCAATAATTAAAGAACTTCTAATGACGTTTACATATGAATTTTTTATTCTACTATCTTAATGAATGCACACCCATAATATTTATTAACCAGAAAATAAAATATTAACAAAAATAATGAGGAGGTCATATGACTTAAATGTCCGACCCCTTTCGGGGCCAGTACCGAGCCAGCGGAGGTTTGAATGTCGAGCCCCCGAAGGGGTCCGTACCGAACTATACGGTTAAAACTCGTAATGAATGACCGGTGATGTCGCCACTGTGACAGGGATATCTTCTTGTAAAGTTAAGTGGAAAGGAAAAATCACTTGAATCTGTAAATTAAAAAAAAAAACAGTTTATAGACTGCCTTGTGGTATAGTCACATTTACCAAATATGGCATGAGTCGAGTAGCTAAAAATATGTTGGAGAAGTATTTATTGATAAGATAAATGTAAAAAATATTTAGGGCGTGACATTTTAAGAGAATGACGGTTTAAGAGTTAGTATTTATAAAGAGAGTTGTTAATGCTAGGGTGGTAGGAGTCACTAAGTCTAATTTAATCTTACCCTTATAAAGGATGATGAAAATATACCGTAGGGAATGTTGTGTTCGCCTCTACTTTATCATAATAATATAATATATACCTACTAATATTAAAAAGTTAAAAACGTAAAGCTCGTGAGTTTGTAGGGGGTAATATCGATTTCAAAACTTCTTATAAAAATAAAAAACTACGGCATTTGTGGGACTCATAGGTCTATATAATATCACGCTACGACACTTAGAAGGTGAATAGCGGATGAAACCGCTGGACACAGCTAGTTAAATATAATTTGATAAACTCACCCGGAAAATATATGAAATGTCTACCATTGGGTCTATTAGATTTAAGGTAGAAGGTATTAAATGAGGAATCTCCATGTTAAAGAAACAAATCTCGGCTATGTTTTGGGTAAACTTTTTGTGTTCCGTTTTGCACATTTTCTTCTCCTCGTCCGCCCACCCTGACTGAACACAATATCGCAATTTCTGGAAAAAACAATAGGTACAGTGACTTTGTGAATCTTAACATACTTTATTCCTGTAAGTCAATGTTTATCCGTGTAGATTCAATGGATACTCTACCTGTACTAATATGACGTTGATTTTTCGTATTTTGACTTTCCGCTCGTTAATAATTGTTATTTCGAAGGGAATGGTCTGTTTAGGTGCAAATGCCTTATATGTTTTAATACAAATTGTGAATTTTCCAGAATTCCGAAAAGTTTTACGAAATTCGTTGAAAGCAGGCATCTGAAAATATTTTTTTATTGTATTTTTAAATGGCTTAAGTATATTTTAATAAGAAATATGTTAAAATAAAAAAGTTTAATACCCAAATAACGTTCCCAAATACCCACCAATAATTCTTCAACGTGATTTATGTTGATGTTTCCTAAAACAATGAACGGAGCCATTTTTTTAAGTTTGTAAGCCGGTTTGCTTTTTATTTTTACGGTGTAAATTACTTTAGCAATAGAACTTTCAAAAGACGAAGGCAAATCTGCTGGCAATGCGAAGTGGAACGGGTATTGGTGAATACCGGCCGGTAATATGCTTCCTGAAAAATAAAATATAACTTCAATGTAACGTGGTGACCGGGATAATGTTAGTTCGGTCCGAAAAAAATTACTACATAATTATTATGTGTGTTGTGCCCAAAATCTAAAAAACTACGCAAAATCTGTTTACTAATGCAGTCAAAAGGTCATCGATTACAATAGCTGGGTATGTTTTTGTTTTTTTTTTTTAATTGTAATTTACTTTTCTTATGTAGGGTCGGGTGTCTCATAGTGAACCAGGCAGCTACATTTAACCACCGCCAAATCTCGAAAATGTGACATTGCCAAATCGCGCTAATATGAGTGAAACAGAGGTATTTATGTTCCGTTCCTGCCCACTAGTTTGCGTGGCGATCGCATGCAAAGTGGTTGTGTGAGGAGCTTTTGAAAGCAAACTGACTCAAAAAGTAAGTATTTTTTTCCGATGTCATTCTTTTTTAACTTTCTTCGTTTAGATAATATCGACTTATTTATATATTTACTGTTTTCTACGGTTATTAAGGAATTAAAAACGCTATAATTCGTGTTTTTACGAGATTGATTTACCTGTAAAATTTTGATTTTACTTAACAAAACGTGGTGTGTCTCACAGTGAGCCACCTGAGAGTGGTACCTACACATTGAACCATGGTTCATTGTA
Source organism: Ochropleura leucogaster (assembly GCA_958449745.1). NCBI lineage: Eukaryota > Metazoa > Arthropoda > Insecta > Lepidoptera > Noctuidae > Ochropleura > Ochropleura leucogaster. The sequence goes on along the minus strand of OY288213.1, from coordinate 16,138,164 downwards.
TACAGCCCAGTCGTTAAATGAGTTTGATTTTTACAGTTATTTTATTTTTATAGAATGGCGCGAAGCAAAGTGATGATAATAAAAAGAGCGAGCTAAAAAAGCATTCGGCTTACAGAAAAAGTTAAAATAAAAGCCCTAAAGAAAAAGAAAAAAGTAGATAGAGATGAATCTACTTCTGAAGAAGAACTTGAAACGGTGACAATGGCAGAAGACAGCGAGACTGAAATTAGTAAGATAGAGGAGTCCGAAGATGAAGAAGAAATGTTTGTAGGAGGAAATTTCGATAAATTGACCCGTAATCCCGTTGAAGATGACTATTTTCTCGTGTTTTTAGATGCAAAAAAATATTAAAGTTCGATCATTGAAGTTGACAAACCTTACTATGGAATTTAATTCATGCGGTTAATGAACAATGAAACCATGAAATTCTAGATGCCTTTGGAACCCGATTTGGCTAATGTCCAATTAAAGGATAAGTATAATGATTTTGCTGCCACCGAAAATCAATTTTTACTTTCTTTAAAGTTTGTTTCTATAGTCATAGTTATTTGAAGGTAAAACCTAGTAAAAAGTTATTTTTATTATTACTGTTTTTTATTATTATTACAAAGTATTTCTCTTATAAATTGAACTAGAAGACATAGTAAATAAGGTGGCTCAATGTGGACGATACCCTGGTTAAATGTGTACCACGGGTAGTACCCATTGAACCAAAAATCATTTTTCATAAAAACCTGTTTTACACTGAAACCAAAAGAAATATGAGAAATTAATGTCTTACAAAATTGAAGCTAAATAAATATGCTAACTATATACAAAAAATTAGAGGCATTGATTGAAAATCCAGCCCACTATGAGACTTTGAAATTTACCTGGTTCAATGTGAGACAACTTACCCTACTTGACCAATATCATGGGACGTTATAGTAGGCTCAAAGATATTAAATATGAAGAGTCCACATTTAAGAAGGGGCAAAATTATTCTGTTATGTACTTACACTTACTACTTACCATTGCGATAATCTCTGAATATATCGGTCATTAACAAACTGAGAATTTTCTTCTTTTCGGAATAGATTTTTATGTATGGCATCGTCGCCATAGACCGTGTCCATTGAGCCTTGCAAGTTCCCGAAACTTTGAGATCAATTCCTAAAACACATCAAAACAACGGGATACAATAATAAAGTGTCCAGTATTTTAAACTAAAGCCATCATAAATATTGATAAAATTACTCTGGAATTTCTGGTCATTTTTCAATTCCAATATCACAGTTCCAGTCACAATATCACCTGCGTAAAAACTTCCCGTGGAATCACTATTAAAGTTAATGGTGCATGCCATAGCAAAATCTAAACTTTATTCAAGAAGTATTACGTTAACTGCAATAACAAAATAATTTAGTCGGCCTTCTACATAACATAATTATTATTGCTATCGGCAACTTGATAACCCCGATATGTAGCAGATAACAATGATGACAGAAGATAATGACTCCCGAATCGGCGAAGATTAAGTAGCTGCAGAAATATTGATTTGGAGTCGAGGATAATGGGGTTGATGAGTTAAACATTGCTTAGATGGTTAGATATGTCATGTGTCTAACCGTTTTTAAACAGCCTGTAAGAAACAAAAATCTTTCATTCCTCACAATGTTTTGTGTGACCTACTATACTAATTTGTTACCATAATCATTCTGGATACCTTAAATATACATAGTCTTTTTTTCTTCTTCAGCAATATATAGTCTACCATATGTCTCTACGCAGCTACGTAATCACATGCCGGCCGCCCTGCAAATACCTGCCGGTCGTGACAGCAGCTTGAAAAAAAAGTCTTAAATGTTTTAAATAAATATTTATAATCCAAGATGTCGTAAAATAAATAATAAGAGTTCAACGTGTTCCCATCTTTAACCAAGCTTTAGGGATCTCATTAAAAACTTCACGCGAGTTGTGTGTTTACATGCATTGTGTGCACATTTCCGAACGAAAACCAATAATGACAGTGACAGTCGAAATGACATTTTGCAATATTGAAAATCAGTTTCGTTTCGTTCGTGGTGATTTTTCCGATCGGTTCTTCGGCATAATTCGCATTAACTGTTCGATCGTTTTGTTTAGTTGTGCATTGCATATTTTCGTAAATAAGTATTTAGGATAAGTGCGTTTTACTGTAGTTTATTTCGTTTTATGCGTAGGAAGTAAATTGTGATAGGTTATGTTATGCCCTTTGCCTTTTCAGGGTGAAAAGTAAGTTTGTTTGATTTATTTCGTTATAGCTCTGTTATTTCACTGTATATTGATGTATTTTAAGATTGATGGTATTACGCAACGTGTACTGCTTCTATACTACAAGTATTGTTTTTCACAAGACATTATGACTGTCTTTGCAAACATTTTGATTACACGAATCATGTTTCGGTTTTTCTGCAAAGTCGCGAGTGTTGACCTCATTACAGACAAAACATATAAGTTCAAGTGATAGGTATGTTGGAATTTTATCGTACATAAACCTGACATGATTTATAAAACTTGTCTTTTCATCCAACTTATTTTATTTATTCTTAAATAATATTTCACTATCAAGTAGGTATGCAGTATGTATCACTTCTTGGTTGCAAGTACTAAAAACTGGTTGCAATCAGTGATTAATTCTGAAAATTTGCTATTCACTGTAGAGTAATCATCAGTTAAACAGTTCCTCATCATTTGATTCTCATCCTGTACGTCTGTAGAGACTGCTTCTGCTGCCTAATCTTCAGGCTGCAATGACTTACCTAAAAACAATGCCACATCATAATTACATTACTCATTGCAGTTCTTGAGGGGATTCCAGGGGAACACCTGGAAACCACCTCAAGTCTTAAGGTCTGTGACACACGGTTGTCTCCCTCCGACTGATGCCACAGTTTGAGATGAAATTTGGGACAGGTGAACAATGAATAGCCACTACAGGTTTTGAGATATCTTTATTAGCCCTAAGAGTGGACCCTTTAACAGGGGTACATACCACAATAATAAAACATCAGCACAGTAAAACTTTAGTAGTGGTTTAGTTGAAGGATGAACACACTGATTTTGAGATGAAGCTGCTTTTGTAACATATTTCAGCACTTGTAGCTGCTAGCCATGATCAAAATGTAATGTGCCATAATAATATTATTGAAGATGAAATCATCATCATAATTTTCCTGCCCTTGTCCCATTCTATTTGGGATCAGTGCAACACGTTTTTTTCTTCCATTCTCCTCTATCAGACATCATGGCATTATTTACTCCTTTCTCCTTCATATAATTACTTACACAATCCATCCATCTTTTCTTTGGCCTTCCTCTCGCTCTCCATCCATCAACATTCAGATCCATCACTCTTTTAGTCACATGTCCTTCATCCCTCCTCATTACATGTCCATACCAAGACAAACAACTCCCTTTCAATTTTTCATTGTTGAAGATGAAATGACAGAATGAAATTCGAAATATGAATATTCAGAATTTAAAAAAATAATGTTGTTCCAAAAGCAAAGAGGTTGAAGGCAACAGAGAAGGTGAAATACCCACTCTGTATACATGTCTAAAATATAATGAATATTGCTGGTCTTTCTTTAGACTGATTTGTTCTACTGGTTATCTGTAACACACTTGTTTTACTGAAATAGAAATGTCTTGAAGATGCTCTATTGATTGATTGAGATGTCATTAATTGAAAGGAAGCAAACAATATGCCATTAGTTGTCTGTTTTATTAGCACACTCTGCACACACACCATCCCAATCTTCATCATATAAATATTCTTAATGCAAAAGTAACTCTTGTCTTTGATGATTTTGCTCTTATAGAACTGAACCAATTGTTATAGGATTTATAGGTATGGGGATCTGAAACAGGACAGGCAACTTTTTATTTATTCGTGTGTTAATTCATTTTATACATTTTTAAATATTTCTTAATACCAACAAAATAATTTTAAAATATTAAAAATAGAAGTCCACTGGTATTGAGAACAGGGTCCAAGATACCTGCAGTCAGGGCTCCAGAGAGAAGAACCTTCTAACAATATGAGCAGTGTCCAGGACTACTGCTTTCTGTTTTAAAAATTCCTGATCCAGCTGTCTAACGAGACCCTCCTCGGGTGTTGATCGCCACTCTTAGCAATGGAGCCATTTGCTGTAACAGCTATCATTGAGTCCTCATCCCACGTATTGACAACCTTGGTAGTGTTATCTATAAAATTAATTATTGCTAATGCATGGACACATGTACACTTACAAATAGTTACAACACATTCAGCATATCATTGTGAACCTCACATAGAAATTTTTCCTTTATATTTTTACACTGCCATGGAAGGGTTGTTTTTCATGCATATCTTGTATGTACTTCTTCTCTATTCTTTATTTAAATGTTCCATATTTGAATTTGTTCTGTTTTTGTTTTTAAACTTTTTTTTTAATCAGCTATTTCCACATTATTTACACAGTCACTCAATGTAGGGTTTAGAATGATATACTGAACATGTGGTTATTGTTTGTACATCAATCTCCATTCCACTATCAACTACATGATGTCTCCTTTGTGATTTAACAACAGGAAGGCTTGTAGAACAAACCAATCAATTGCTAAAACAAACTTTTCCAATATTTGTTGTTTGTGTTTAAATAGTCTATTTACTAAAACTATACTTCTTTTCTCAAACATATTAGATTTCAATCATCATTAGGAATGTGCTGACAGATTAGCGTAATGTATTTCATAGAAATACTTAATGTACATATTTTGGTTAATTTGTTTTAGGTGCAAAAGCAACTTTATTTCATTACATAATTTTGGCAAGAACTTTGAAGTTTGCAACCTTACTTTAAGTAAACACTTTTTTTTTTAAATAAAACTTTTCCCACACTAATTTCTCTTGTATCTTGATACATTCAGTGCCGGATCAAGCAAACGTAGCAAATTATATTGAAGGGCCCTTGATCTTCCAGGTTGGGTCCTCTATCACAAATAATATTTAGCAGTGTGCTAACTTTTAGAATTAAGTTATAATTAGCTTTAGATACTAAAATCGATCCATTGGCCGATAATTCGTTATAGCTGCAGGTGATGGATAAAAGTTCCTTAAAAAAAAATGACGCTTTAATGGCAGTGGGTTGGTTTGGACATGTGGGGCCCTATTTTGCACAGGCCCCGTAGCAATTGCTACTATTGCTAGGTGGTTAATCCGGCACTAGGTACATTTACCATCATTTAAACACATATATACAGTCAATTATAACCACAAAATTATTGTTTATATTGGATTTAAATTGTTTTTCATTGCATTTGAGTTTATTTTATTGATTTGCTTTCTTTATTTTCATAACACATACAACCAAAGTAATGATTCCCACTTTAAATGATGTAGTACATACCAGTGTGTTTCTTTTTGAAAATAATCATTATGATCTTTATTCAAGGTAATCACCACAGCCATGGACCCGAACATTTATGCTCTGGTCCTAGACACCTTGAACCGTGCCACGAGCCAGGACACGGAGGTGTTGAAACCGGCTGAAAAGAAACTACAAGAATGGGAGGTGGAACCGGGCTTCTATTCTGTTCTTTTGGTAAGTTTTGACTAGTTCTGTATTGGTGTCTCATAAGCTTGATGTTAAATGTAGCAGTGTCTCAATCCTCTGCGTGCATTCATCAACTCCTGGTTAAATACCATTTGGCTTTTGGTGAAACAGTTTACGCTGTTTGTACAATTCGAATCCACTAACGAGATGTACACCATTTACGTAACAACGCGCCTTTAAACCCCGAAGCGATAGGCTAAGGTTTACTTAATAGTATATCCACATTACCATCACCATGCCAAGAACCATCATCATTTAACCTTTTAAACGCCAGAGCTTTAATTAAACGACACCCGTGCCGTCCAAAAAAACTCATTTTACCTTTGTTACATACTTGTGTTGTTGGCTACCAGGGCACGCACTTGCTTGTTCATATAGGTGACAATGCCGTTCAAAAAATGTTAAATAACGCAAAATCTTTGCCTTTTCATGGGCATCTTTGAGTATGTTCATGGCGATTGTGACCTTTATTAGAATGGACAAATAAAATTATCATTTTTTGCTTGTTGCTTCTTCCAGCCAAATGATAACCATAAACCTGTTACAGAACGTCTTATCAAACCACTCAATAGACGGCAACGTCCGATGGCTGGCGGTAATGTGTTTCAAGAACGGCGTCGACCGGTATTGGAGGAAGAATGCCCCTAATGCCATCAGCGAAGAAGAGAGGGTCAAGTTGAGGCAGGGACTCCTCACCAGCAGCATATTGAGTGAGCCTGTCGCTCAGATCGCTACGCAGCTTGCTGTTTTGATTTCCAAGATTGCAAGGTGAGATTTTAGGTTTTTGAGAAGTCATTCAAACTCAATATCAAAAAAATTATTTCAGTTAGACTATTACAGGCACTTTTGAATGTCAAGAAACAGAATGATGAAGCTACAGTCCCGATCACAAGGCATAATAACTTGTCAAAGTACTGTAGTTGCCCATTCTAAAGTGTTGATCTCTATGGAGAAGAATGGGCTTATGAGTTGTCAGTATACCTCCGTTTTTGAAAGTCTGATAAAATCTGTGATCAATGTCAGTAAATGTTTGCTCTGTTAAGGCGCAGTTCCGAGTTGGCATCTTGGATTTGTAGCGACAAACCTGCCTAATGGCTATGTTACGATACGACTGCAGCGACACATCTAACATTACTAAAATACTACGTCATTTTTTGCAACGCGAGTCTTGCGGTCGCAACCTCGACTGCTTAGCAGTCCAGTAGGCCTACTATGACATCTTAAAGCAGAACTTATTCCACTGAGTGAAAGAGATGGTGCTAGATACCCTGTATAGCTCCGTCCCTTCCCCTCACCGGAATAAGTTCTGCTTTAACACGTCATGGTAGGGTAGCTGGTGTCGATTCCCACCAAAAAGAAAACTCGCAGATGACCACATAGTTTAAAAAAGAAATGCACAAAAAAAACAAAAGTCTCTTGAATCTTTGCGAAACTCTTTTAACCTTTTGACCGCCAGAGTAATAACGCTTCGCCGTGCCCTCCACGCCAAGCCACAAATTCAATGAAATCAAATGTATCAATAAAACACGTTAAAGTAATGATTTAATATGTTTATTTTGTATTTTTCTATGATCTGTTTCTTGGCATCTATAGATGTCGGTGGCGCACAGGGCACGCTTGCGCATGGCATCTATACATGCCATTGGCGGTCAAAAGGTTAAAAGAATTCGGTTTCATCTGCCACAGGTTTGACTGTCCCACGAGTTGGCCAGACTTAGTCCCAGAACTAATGGGTGCGCTAAAAGCACCGCAGCCTCTGGTACAGCACAGATCACTTCTCATCTTCCATCACGTTGTCAAAGCATTGGCTTCCAAAAGGCTTGTTGGTGATCGACGCACATTCCAGGTCAGTATAGTGTAGTAAGAGAAATAGAATCTGAGTCGAAGGCAAGAAATTACGGCCTAGTTCATAAATAAATACCAGCCTACTACTGTCCCACTGCTGGGCAAAGGCCTGTTCTCATACACAGAAGGCACGAACATTGATTACCACACTTGCTGAAGACGGGTTGGCGATTTCAGACTCATATTACTGGACCAGTAGGTTTCCTCCTGATGTTCTACTTCACCTATGTCTCTGATGTCCAAGATAATCTTAGAAAGTACCTAAGAATTAGGGTATTTTACTCTATATGAAAGAAATTCTAAAAATATACAATTTAGATAGCTTAGGCAACAAGCAGTCGGAAAATGTTAAATTTAGTTAATAAAATAACTAAATAAATTTTGATATGTAAGTAACCAGCCTTGTCAGATACCTTTAAATTTTCTTAAAAAAAACATGAATAAATTTAAATTTATTTGATAGAAAACCAACACATCATTAAATAAATGAAATTTGGGTTGAAAACATCCATATGTGTCTAAGAAAAAATTAACTCTTATCGAACCTGGCTACTTATCCCCTTTGCTCACTGTACATTCAAGACACTACCATGCTTGGAACTAGGGTTGCCAGGTTGCTAAACCTAATGGCCGGTCAGACTAGCCATTTTACCCGGGCACTTGGGTAAAATGACCAGATACCATGCATTATTGAGGATTTTGACTCTCAGTATTAATAGTTACTATAAAAAAATTGAAAATCAAGCTTTTTTGTATAAAAATAAAATCAAATGACAAATCAGTCTTATTACTTTACTAACTGTTCTCTGCGGTTTCACCCACGCTGCTCAGCACCTGTTGGTCGTAGCGTGATGTTATATATGCTACCAGTAGTTTTTGCCCTTGCGCCTTATTTATTGTAATAGGAAAGCTAAGTTTTCCCTTTTCTTCACTCTTTCTCCCTCATTTCTCATTTAAAAAATAGCCTATGTCCGTCTCCAGGGTCTCAACTATCTCCGTACCAAAAATCATCAAAATCGGTTCAGCCATTTAGGCATAAACACGTAACAAACAAACACACTTTCGCTTTTATAATATACTAGCTGTTCTCCGCGGTTTCACCCACGCTGCTCAGCACCTATTGGTCGTAGCGTGATGTTATATAGCCTATAGCCTTCCTCAAGAAATGGACTATCCAACACTAAAAGAATTATCCAATTCCAACCAGTAGTCCCTGAGATTAGCGCGTTCAAACAAACAAACAAACAAACTCTTCAGCTTTATAATATTAGTATAGATTATAAATCATTAAAATACTTTTTAACAGAAGCCTAACTAAAGCCGGACAATCCGGACACCGTTTATTTTGGCGGGACACAATCAAAAACCTAACTTTATCCTGGCAACGTTACTTAAATGATAAACGATGTTTAGTTAGAAAGGTTTTCAGAAAACACTTTTACATGTCTTTTTTAAAAACTAGATGAGGCTGGTGTTTCGTACCCAACTACTCTGAGAAGAAACATCCAAAACAAACTCAGAGTTCATAGTCTCTTTTAAGGTCCAGACAAAAAATCTTGTTCAACTTACATACATGAGGACTTTGCAATGCAGAATAGTGTCTGAATTGGTATTTTTATGAAAGCACCACACATATAGAGATTGATTGACTTAGAGAACTACACAAAAATGAACAATGTAAATTTATGACAAACCATTCCACTATCCACAGGAGTTAACCAACACGGTGTACTCCTTTATCCTGACGCTGTGGCATGAGAACACAGAAGTATTCCTCCGACACATCCAGGAGGGGGCCGCAACAGAACTGATCACCGAACATCTGGAGAAGGCGCTCCTCTGCCTCAGGATATTGAGGAAACTGACCGTGTTCGGGTTCAAGAAGGCACATGAGAGCCAGGACGCTATGGCCTTCTTGAATGTCGTGTTTGACAGGGCTAAGACCAGTTTGGAATGCAGTGAGTATATCCTTACTAATATTATAAAAGCGAAAGTGAGTTGATGCGTGATTTTGCCGGTGGCTTCGCTCCCGTTAAATTCGGGGTAACACAGTTCCCCTTTCCTGATTTGCAGGTAACTGCTACCTGTAGTTTTCGCCCTTGCGCCTTATTTATTGTAATAATAGCAAAGCTAAGTTTTCCCTTGTCTTCCTTCTTTCTCCGTCATTTCTCACTTTTAAAAAAAAATTCCATGTCCGTCGCCAGGGTCCTAACTATCTCAGTACCAAAATTCATCAAAATCGGTTTTGCCATTTAGGCGTGAAGACGTAACAAACAAACTTACTCTCGCTTTTATAATATTATAGGATTGTACTAAACTCATATTTAGCTTCGTTATTTGACTAAAACACTTGTTATTGTTTCAGGAAAACTATTAAAAGGCAGAGGGATATACCCACTGGAGCTCTGCGAAAAGTTCATAATACACTTAACCAAAGTAGCTCTTGGAGTGTTGTGCGCCCAGCCATTCTCCTACGTCCCTCTAATCAGACCTTCCTTGGAGTTCGCTCTGTACTACTGCTTCACTGAGCAAGGCATGGCTCTGATCTATGAGAGGTTCACGATACAGTGCCTGAATATTGTGAAGGGGATCCTACAGTGTGTGGAGTATAAGCCTCCGAAGGGAATGGATCAGGTTAAGGAGCCATGTAAGTTGTATATTTTTAACCGACTTAAAAAAGAAGGAGGTTCTTAATTCTACTGTTTTTTTTGTACGTTTGTCACGCGATTTCTTTGTTGATTGTGGGCCGATTTTAAAAGTTCTTATTATCATCAAAATGGTATAATAATCCTGAACTCATATGAATTTTATCTACATTGCTTGAAATTGTTGAATTATCTTCTATAAAACATATTTTATCTTCTAATCTATCTCTTCTAATAAGAAGAGAAAATAAATTTACCTCTAGAAGTAAGTGGTAAATGTCTGTGAAACAAAAGTCACCGACTTCCGGAAGTAAATTTATTTTCCGTCTTTTTTTTTCTAAAATAGTTTCATATTTGCGCTGTTGGGTCCACATCTGTGGGCTAAATCGCGATTAAATTAGTGATTCCATAATGATAAAAATATATGGAATGGAACCTGTCTTAGATGCTGCAAATTTCATGCAATACAGTGTTTCCACAGGGCAAACTGTTGAAGCCATCAATTGTGCTCTCAACATGTTAGTTATTGAGTCATTAACTGCTCATGGTATTGGCTATACCATGAGCAGTTAATAACAAAAAAAAAGTGTGTGTGTAAGCTCCGACGCACGACTGGAGTTTACTCCTTAAGTACTAGTATCTAACCATACGCAAAAAGAGTTTATTCAACTGAATAAAGATTAATATCATATGAAAGGGTAAATTCACAAATTAATGAAAAAAACAAGCCCAATAAAATATAGTATATAGGTATAGTCGCCTATACAGCATACCATATGTACGTCTTAATACACTCACAGCCAAATTAGAAAGTTGCCCACCAAAAACGTGACACATTTTCGTTACTTTAGTAGGTTTTACTCCTCGGATTTTTCTCATACCGGGCGCCTTATATATGAAAATCGATTCTTATGGAGTAAACTCTAATAAAAAAAAAACAAAAATGTTGTTTGACTATGGTATTTTTAAACGTTGATGTTCTCTCATCTCAATACTTCCTAGAAACTTCTAATGCCCTAGTACTATGGAGAGATTTATTAATCGTCTTGTATTACTTGTAGTGACTCTCCAAGCGCATCAAGATGGAGGTCCTAGACGCAAACACCCTGTGCCATATATGTGTCGGCACTTGGTCTTCACTACTTCCTATTAAGTTCTAATGCCCTAGTACTGTAGAGAGATTTATTAATCGTCTTGTATTGCTCGTAGTGACTCTCCAAGCGCATCAAGTCAAGATGGAGGTCCTAGACGCGAACACCCTGTGCCATATGTGTCGGCATTTAGTCTCTCACTACTTCCTGCTCAGTGCTGATGACCTGGCCTTGTGGGATGCTGAACCGGAGAGCTTTGCTACTGATGAGGCTGGCGAGTCATGGAAGTATAGTTTGAGGGTAAGTAGCATTTCTGTGTTTTGTTATCAGAAGTTGCAAATAACACAAACGTTTTGCAGGTTATTTAAAAAAAAAAAAACGTTGCCCCTATACTAGGAATTTCTCCTATCGTGGGTGCGTTTACAAACATTTAAACTCACATACACAAACAGCCAGACCAGTAATTAAACGTATAGCACGGCCAAAGAGAAGCGATACCAAATGTAAACAAAACCCATGCTAAAACCCCATCTAAAATGGCCCGAATGTTGGCGAACCCGTCTTAACGTTGTCATGTTTTTGCCGGGAGAACGAGACATTACGACAAAGGCACAAGATGGAAAGAGCTAAATATTAGATTGTCAATGCCACAGTTGTTCTTTAGGTTAATGACCTTTCGTATCGCTTCTCGTTGACCGTACTATAGTCCATACTAAAATGCCTCGTTTGTCTAGTGATCTAAAGCGCGGCTATTGAGCACTAGGTCTTGGTTTCGATTCCCGGGTCGGGGAATGTGTTTTTGGGTTTTTGCATCAGGAATTTCTTAATAGCCATCACTTAGTCTGGATATATACCCGGTTGATAGATTATTAACCTTTCTTTGCAGCCCTGTACAGAAGCGTTGTTCATGGAACTGTTCCAGTTCCGCAACGTATTGGCCCCGGAACTGGTCCGACTGCTGGCGACCTTGCAAACGCAACAGATATCCCCGGATGACTTACCTGGTATACTGAAGAAGGATGCTGTATATAACGCTGTCGGATTGGCTGCCTTTGATTTGTATGACGATGTGAGTAATTTACTCTTTTCTTCTTTTAGCGTATCGTGGAGAAAAATATAGGGTGTAAACGAACTCTTCACCTTACCTTCAACCATGCATTCTGTATTTCAAACTAAGTAACTTTATGCTCAGGTCACTCTAATCATTAAGGGGCATGAAACACTAACTGGCGCCCGCGGCTTTGCCCGCGAGAAGATCGAGAAAAAAGTGTCCTATGTGTTATTCCACCAGACTAATCTACCTTTGTACTATATTTCTATATATATTTCATCAATATCCGTTTAACCGTTTTGACGTAAAAGAGTAACAAAGATCCATACATACATCCATCTATTCATCCTCACAAAAAAAACGCATTTATAATATTTATTAGTAGGACAACGTGAAAAAGTGGGATCTTTGAACCCCTATATCTCCTTAACTAGAAGGTATTCGTTGTGTGCGCGATGACAGCGCCCCTAGTGGCCACAACTATTCTGGACTTGTCAGAAGTAGCTGGTATTTCTACTTGGATCTCAGCATCACAGTTGTTATTTTGAACGTACCTATTACAAATAAATGTAGTTTCTTTCAACTCGAACTGATTATAAATATCTGCTTGGAATCCTTTATCGGCCATCATAGTAAATTCCCTTTCATTTACTTTAGTAACTGTTTCGATTGGTAACTGATTCTGTTCGTATTTTCCAATAAATTGTTGATCCGGATATATTCGTGTCATAAAACGAATATATCTAGCAGTGACCTGAGAATGGTCAATTTTCTTACACCGATATATTGACGGGAATATTGTTGGAATATAGCTAGGGCTCGCCTCTGCGTCTGACTTTTTGCCTCCAATAAAATGTTCACTGCATATTGTATCATGTCGTTTTGGGTGCCATGGAGACCCATCAGGACCAAAAACATAAAAAAGAACTGTAATTTTGGAACGCTTATTATTATTATTATAGTGTACTAGGTTAAATTTTTTACTATTTTCTCTTCACAGCAGCTATCCATTTTTGTCTTTGCTGTAATGTCCACTTTGATGTTGGAAACGAATAAAACTTGCACGAACTGTTTTTGTCATTGTTTTTACAATTTACGACACAGCATGTACTATGACCCATATCGCAAATTTTTACGTTTTTACTTAAAATTATAAAGGAAGTTATGAAAATAAAGCAATTTGACACAAGACAGCCCAGAATTAATTCACATTTCTGCCACGTCGTGCGCTACGATCGATTTGCCATTCCCCACCACCCGCTTCGCACATAGTCAATAGTCTAGAACAAAAAAAATGGTCGTAATGACAAGGAGATCACGTACCTTTCGACTTTGTTAAGGGTACTATACACCCTTATTTGTTTTTAGTTGTTTTACATAATTTATTCCCATATGGTGGAAATAAGGAATAAATATTCCTTAATTGCCTTCCACAAATGTAGCATTGAATGAGGTTTATGCCGTTTTGCCATGAAATTGTGATGCGTTCTGAATAATTGGTATGATCCATGAATATGAATTGTTTACCAAGAATGATCCAATTTTAGCTACTTACTGTTTATTCACAACGAATGCATCACTTCATATTTTGTTTGATTGTAGGTTGATTTCGACGAATGGTTCACGAATGTCTTAAGCCAAGAGTTAAAAATCAAAGACAACAACTACAGAATAATCCGAAGAAGAGTTTGTCAACTTATTGGTAAGCTACTTTTACTAAAAATGTTCCATAATCAACTTACAAAAAAAAACTCGTTATTATATATTTTTTGGTGTCCATTGCAGGACAATGGTGTGGTGTTCGTGCATCGCAGTCTCTTCGACCAGCAATGTATGCTTCATTACTGGAACCTCTTAGTAGAGCAGACGAAGATGCGGCTGTTAAGCTAGCAGCGGCCGAAGCGTTGAGGAGTACTATAGACGACTTCAACTTTGACGTAGAACAGTTTGCGCCGTACGCTCCACATGCGATCGCTGCGCTTTATGAACTCCTGGTACATAGTTGGTTATTACGATGTATTGTTTCGCTTTTTGTGACAACTTTTACCTGATAAGTCTTTTGAAACCCATAGTATCATTTTGTTGTCCGTCTGTCTGTCTATCGAGACACTAGCTCGGGAACCTATGGACGTATTGAGTTGGAATGTGGTCCCTTGGAGCTGTGAAAAAACCATCTAAGCGTAGTCAAAAGATATCGCCGTTTAGGTCGCACGTTTGTACTGAATCCTCAGTACAACTCGCACTTGGCCGGCTTTTGTGTTATAGGATAACTTATGTATGTACTTTTTTATACAAAGTGGTTATGACAATACGATTATAAATGAAAAAAATTACAATACTAGCTTACAAGAATAATTCAAACTATCAAAAAACCCTAAAACCAAACATTACCAAACATATAAACATTTCGAACAAACTAAATGGCATAAAAGTGAAAGCAAAATAGCTAAAAAAAACACTCTTTATAAATAGGTCACTAGCCTGTGAGGTACGTGCAACAGGAATCAAGAACAATTCCCGAGTGACGTCTATGTCGTGATCACCTGATGCGCTAGGGGCCAATCACTGCACTTTCCCCGCCCCCGCGCCTCACTTCATTGGTATGAAGTGAGGCGCCAGTCTTTGGTGGTCCAAAATCTGGCGAAATAAAGACTTTCATAAACATGTTATTCCAGGTGGAATCCGAAGAATGTGACACGAAGATGCACGTCCTCCACGTGGTGTCGTACGTGATGGAGCGGTGCGGCGCATTAGTAGCGCGTGGGGGCGGCGCGGGCGCGCTGTTCGCGTACCTGCCGCAGCTGTGGGCGCACGCCGCGCACGCCGCGCACAACATGCTGCGGGCCGCCGCGCTCGCCGCGCTCGTGCATCTGCTCAAGGTACCCGCCCATCTGTTCGCGTACCTGCCGCAGCTGTGGGCGCACGCCGCGCACGCCGCGCACAACATGCTGCGGGCCGCCGCGCTCGCCGCGCTCGTGCATCTGCTCAAGGTACCCGCCCATCTGTTCGCGTACCTGCCGCAGCTGTGGGCGCACGCCGCGCACGCCGCGCACAACATGCTGCGGGCCGCCGCGCTCGCCGCGCTCGTGCATCTGCTCAAGGTACCCGCCCATCTGTTCGCGTACCTGCCGCAGCTGTGGGCGCACGCCGCGCACGCCGCGCACAACATGCTGCGGGCCGCCGCGCTCGCCGCGCTCGTGCATCTGCTCAAGGTACCCGCCCATCTGTTCGCGTACCTGCCGCAGCTGTGGGCGCACGCCGCGCACGCCGCGCACAACATGCTGCGGGCCGCCGCGCTCGCCGCGCTCGTGCATCTGCTCAAGGTACCCGCCCATCTGTTCGCGTACCTGCCGCAGCTGTGGGCGCACGCCGCGCACGCCGCGCACAACATGCTGCGGGCCGCCGCGCTCGCCGCGCTCGTGCATCTGCTCAAGGTACCCGCCCATCTGTTCGCGTACCTGCCGCAGCTGTGGGCGCACGCCGCGCACGCCGCGCACAACATGCTGCGGGCCGCCGCGCTCGCCGCGCTCGTGCATCTGCTCAAGGTACCCGCCCATCTGTTCGCGTACCTGCCGCAGCTGTGGGCGCACGCCGCGCACGCCGCGCACAACATGCTGCGGGCCGCCGCGCTCGCCGCGCTCGTGCATCTGCTCAAGGTACCCGCCCATCTGTTCGCGTACCTGCCGCAGCTGTGGGCGCACGCCGCGCACGCCGCGCACAACATGCTGCGGGCCGCCGCGCTCGCCGCGCTCGTGCATCTGCTCAAGGTACCCGCCCATCTGTTCGCGTACCTGCCGCAGCTGTGGGCGCACGCCGCGCACGCCGCGCACAACATGCTGCGGGCCGCCGCGCTCGCCGCGCTCGTGCATCTGCTCAAGGTACCCGCCCATCTGTTCGCGTACCTGCCGCAGCTGTGGGCGCACGCCGCGCACGCCGCGCACAACATGCTGCGGGCCGCCGCGCTCGCCGCGCTCGTGCATCTGCTCAAGGTACCCGCCCATCTGTTCGCGTACCTGCCGCAGCTGTGGGCGCACGCCGCGCACGCCGCGCACAACATGCTGCGGGCCGCCGCGCTCGCCGCGCTCGTGCATCTGCTCAAGGTACCCGCCCATCTGTTCGCGTACCTGCCGCAGCTGTGGGCGCACGCCGCGCACGCCGCGCACAACATGCTGCGGGCCGCCGCGCTCGCCGCGCTCGTGCATCTGCTCAAGGTACCCGCCCATCTGTTCGCGTACCTGCCGCAGCTGTGGGCGCACGCCGCGCACGCCGCGCACAACATGCTGCGGGCCGCCGCGCTCGCCGCGCTCGTGCATCTGCTCAAGGTACCCGCCCATCTGTTCGCGTACCTGCCGCAGCTGTGGGCGCACGCCGCGCACGCCGCGCACAACATGCTGCGGGCCGCCGCGCTCGCCGCGCTCGTGCATCTGCTCAAGGTACCCGCCCATCTGTTCGCGTACCTGCCGCAGCTGTGGGCGCACGCCGCGCACGCCGCGCACAACATGCTGCGGGCCGCCGCGCTCGCCGCGCTCGTGCATCTGCTCAAGGTACCCGCCCATCTGTTCGCGTACCTGCCGCAGCTGTGGGCGCACGCCGCGCACGCCGCGCACAACATGCTGCGGGCCGCCGCGCTCGCCGCGCTCGTGCATCTGCTCAAGGTACCCGCCCATCTGTTCGCGTACCTGCCGCAGCTGTGGGCGCACGCCGCGCACGCCGCGCACAACATGCTGCGGGCCGCCGCGCTCGCCGCGCTCGTGCATCTGCTCAAGGTACCCGCCCATCTGTTCGCGTACCTGCCGCAGCTGTGGGCGCACGCCGCGCACGCCGCGCACAACATGCTGCGGGCCGCCGCGCTCGCCGCGCTCGTGCATCTGCTCAAGGTACCCGCCCATCTGTTCGCGTACCTGCCGCAGCTGTGGGCGCACGCCGCGCACGCCGCGCACAACATGCTGCGGGCCGCCGCGCTCGCCGCGCTCGTGCATCTGCTCAAGGTACCCGCCCATCTGTTCGCGTACCTGCCGCAGCTGTGGGCGCACGCCGCGCACGCCGCGCACAACATGCTGCGGGCCGCCGCGCTCGCCGCGCTCGTGCATCTGCTCAAGGTACCCGCCCATCTGTTCGCGTACCTGCCGCAGCTGTGGGCGCACGCCGCGCACGCCGCGCACAACATGCTGCGGGCCGCCGCGCTCGCCGCGCTCGTGCATCTGCTCAAGGTACCCGCCCATCTGTTCGCGTACCTGCCGCAGCTGTGGGCGCACGCCGCGCACGCCGCGCACAACATGCTGCGGGCCGCCGCGCTCGCCGCGCTCGTGCATCTGCTCAAGGTACCCGCCCATCTGTTCGCGTACCTGCCGCAGCTGTGGGCGCACGCCGCGCACGCCGCGCACAACATGCTGCGGGCCGCCGCGCTCGCCGCGCTCGTGCATCTGCTCAAGGTACCCGCCCATCTGTTCGCGTACCTGCCGCAGCTGTGGGCGCACGCCGCGCACGCCGCGCACAACATGCTGCGGGCCGCCGCGCTCGCCGCGCTCGTGCATCTGCTCAAGGTACCCGCCCATCTGTTCGCGTACCTGCCGCAGCTGTGGGCGCACGCCGCGCACGCCGCGCACAACATGCTGCGGGCCGCCGCGCTCGCCGCGCTCGTGCATCTGCTCAAGGTACCCGCCCATCTGTTCGCGTACCTGCCGCAGCTGTGGGCGCACGCCGCGCACGCCGCGCACAACATGCTGCGGGCCGCCGCGCTCGCCGCGCTCGTGCATCTGCTCAAGGTACCCGCCCATCTGTTCGCGTACCTGCCGCAGCTGTGGGCGCACGCCGCGCACGCCGCGCACAACATGCTGCGGGCCGCCGCGCTCGCCGCGCTCGTGCATCTGCTCAAGGTACCCGCCCATCTGTTCGCGTACCTGCCGCAGCTGTGGGCGCACGCCGCGCACGCCGCGCACAACATGCTGCGGGCCGCCGCGCTCGCCGCGCTCGTGCATCTGCTCAAGGTACCCGCCCATCTGTTCGCGTACCTGCCGCAGCTGTGGGCGCACGCCGCGCACGCCGCGCACAACATGCTGCGGGCCGCCGCGCTCGCCGCGCTCGTGCATCTGCTCAAGGTACCCGCCCATCTGTTCGCGTACCTGCCGCAGCTGTGGGCGCACGCCGCGCACGCCGCGCACAACATGCTGCGGGCCGCCGCGCTCGCCGCGCTCGTGCATCTGCTCAAGGTACCCGCCCATCTGTTCGCGTACCTGCCGCAGCTGTGGGCGCACGCCGCGCACGCCGCGCACAACATGCTGCGGGCCGCCGCGCTCGCCGCGCTCGTGCATCTGCTCAAGGTACCCGCCCATCTGTTCGCGTACCTGCCGCAGCTGTGGGCGCACGCCGCGCACGCCGCGCACAACATGCTGCGGGCCGCCGCGCTCGCCGCGCTCGTGCATCTGCTCAAGGTACCCGCCCATCTGTTCGCGTACCTGCCGCAGCTGTGGGCGCACGCCGCGCACGCCGCGCACAACATGCTGCGGGCCGCCGCGCTCGCCGCGCTCGTGCATCTGCTCAAGGTACCCGCCCATCTGTTCGCGTACCTGCCGCAGCTGTGGGCGCACGCCGCGCACGCCGCGCACAACATGCTGCGGGCCGCCGCGCTCGCCGCGCTCGTGCATCTGCTCAAGGTACCCGCCCATCTGTTCGCGTACCTGCCGCAGCTGTGGGCGCACGCCGCGCACGCCGCGCACAACATGCTGCGGGCCGCCGCGCTCGCCGCGCTCGTGCATCTGCTCAAGGTACCCGCCCATCTGTTCGCGTACCTGCCGCAGCTGTGGGCGCACGCCGCGCACGCCGCGCACAACATGCTGCGGGCCGCCGCGCTCGCCGCGCTCGTGCATCTGCTCAAGGTACCCGCCCATCTGTTCGCGTACCTGCCGCAGCTGTGGGCGCACGCCGCGCACGCCGCGCACAACATGCTGCGGGCCGCCGCGCTCGCCGCGCTCGTGCATCTGCTCAAGGTACCCGCCCATCTGTTCGCGTACCTGCCGCAGCTGTGGGCGCACGCCGCGCACGCCGCGCACAACATGCTGCGGGCCGCCGCGCTCGCCGCGCTCGTGCATCTGCTCAAGGTACCCGCCCATCTGTTCGCGTACCTGCCGCAGCTGTGGGCGCACGCCGCGCACGCCGCGCACAACATGCTGCGGGCCGCCGCGCTCGCCGCGCTCGTGCATCTGCTCAAGGTACCCGCCCATCTGTTCGCGTACCTGCCGCAGCTGTGGGCGTGCATCTGCTCAAGGTACCCGCCCGTCTGGGCTAGGACTATATAACTGGACTGAAGCTGGACCGGGTGCAATTGTCGATACACCACCACTTTTATATAACACACGAAATCTGCTCGTGGAACACAACAACGGATACAAAGATGCGCGCGTCATAATTATCTACCAAATGGGAGGGATAAGTCTTCTTAAATCTGCACCTTATAAAGCACGAAATGATTTTTTGGCTATATTATCAATTTCTACCATAACTGGTAATAATGTTTAGAACCATAAGATACAATTCTTCACCGACTCAAACCCACGTTTACATTCGCAGGCCCTAGGCGAGTGTCCGCCAAACATTCGTCCTTGGATCCTGAGCGTAGTGAACGAGTCCACCAAGCTCACGGAGCCCGCGCACGTGTACCTGCTGGAGGATGCGCTGGAGCTGTGGCTGGCAGTGCTGGAGACCTCGCAGGCGGCAGACCCAGCCACCTTGCAGCTCGCTGAGAATCTGCATCCGATATTAGGTAAGACATGACAAAAAATTTAGATATACCTTTAACGAGTCTCCCAACGTTACAAGAGATGACATGTTGTTTTTACTTTACTTCCTTTATTCATGTTTTATCTGAAATATGGTCCAGGCTGCCGGTGGTTAGGGCTCCAGAGAGAGGAACCTCGTGTCGTGTCCTGGAGTACTGCTTTCTGTAGTTGTTAAAGATGTTGTTCCTAATTTATAATTATTATCTATCCTACTATACTACTAATATTATTAAAGCGAATGTTTGTGAGGATGGATGGATGTATGGATGTCTGTTACTCTTTTTTCTGAATGTATCTTGATGAAATTTGGCACAGAGATAGATGTCTGGAACAACACACAGGATACTCTTCTTTCCATATCTCGCAGGCGAAGCCGCGGGCGCCAGCTAGTTTAATATGTAGCTATTTTCTTATGCGCAAGTTCTCGCAAGTTCATGAACTAACCTAACGAATTCTTTTGCAGAACAATCATCCGAGCACCTCCGGATAGTAGTCTACATAATGCAAGCCTACACCCTCCTGTGCCCTGAAGAGTTCCTCTCAGGCCCGGGAGGGAAGTGCATGGCCCTCCTGGAGGACATGCTGAGTGACATGAGAACTGAGGGAGTCATTACTGTATTGAAGATGGCCGAAATCTGCATTAGTGTTACCTTTCCTGAAAGGAATGCTTTCTTGGGGGTTAAAGTCATCTGGCCGATTCTAATTAGGGTTATACAGTGAGTATTCAATATTCAGAGCTTTATTAAAGAAAACTGCCAAGTTATGACATAACTGACCTGAATTTTTCATAGGTCCAAAGCACCACAGACTTGAGTATATCTTTTTAATTTCATTTTGATACCACCACGCGTTCTTAGTTTAAGGGTCTTGACAGACAGACTGATAACAAAGTGATCTTATAAGGGGACCGCTTTTCCTTTTGAGGTACAGAACCAAAAAAATATGTGAATTGATGTTATTTTAAATGTACCCTTATAATATGTAATTTACAGCATTAAATTTTTTTACGCTGAAATGTGTTATTGTATTTCGGTATTCAGGGAAATATTTCAGTTTTGTTTATGCGGTTTTTATTGCGCGGGATTTTGAGAACATAACCAAATATGGTAGTTATTCTCCTTTTACACAAAAAGCACGATAAATAACCTCATCTTCCTCCCACAGCTGTCTCCTCGAAGGCGACGACCTTCCAATGGTCCTCTCAGTCCAGCTCTGCCTGGTCTCGCGCGTTATCCTGCTGTCAACAGAGCTGTTCTACAAGGCCATACAGGAGGCGTCCAACGGCGTGGCGGAGTACGACTCCGACCCCGCTAAGGTGCTGAACCGGTTCCTGCACGTTTGGACTGAGAAGATGAATCTGGTGACGCAGGTTGAGAGGTGGAAGGTTGTTGGTGAGTGAATATTGTATAATTCTATATATTTACTAGCTGTGCCCAGCGGTTTCACCCGCTGCTCGGTTAGGGGCATGAAAAATAGATGTTAGCCGATTCTCAGACCTACCCGATATGTTCACAAAATTTCGTTCAAATCGGTCCAGCCGTTTCGGAGGAGTATGGAAACGAAAACTGTGACACGAGAATTTTATATATTAGATTTATGTGTTATGACACACAAAACATACCTAGACCTGCGACAGGACAGATTGATTAAAAACGTAGACACAGTGTGCAAAAATAATAAATTAAGCACTAGCTTAAAAATAGTATAACTATCAATATAGAAAAAAATAATATTAATAATCCTTACTAACATTATAAAAGCGAAAGTGAGTTTGTTTGTTACCTCTTCACGCTTTAATGGCTAAACCGATTTTGATGAGTTTTGGTACAGAGATAGTTGGGAACCAGGAGACGGACATAGGCTAATATTTTTTTGAAAATAGTGGGATGTGAGGGAGAAAGACGGAAGAAAAGGGAAAACTTAGCGTTGCTATTACAAATCAATAAGGCGCTAGGGGAACTGTGTTACCCCGAATTTAACGCGAGCGAAGCTGCGGGCAAAAGCTAGTATAAAATATAGTTTTTTTTTAAATCGTTGCTCCGTATCGTGGCTGCGTTTACAAACATTTATACTCATATATACAAACAGCCAGACCCGGAACAATAACCTGTAGGTAACATAAATATTTGTTCCGTGCGGGTATCAAACCCGCTTAAACTATTACTTACGGGATATCTTCGTGATTTCCATTTGTTATGAGTACCCAATATATCGACGTAGTTGTAAGCACCAAAAGCCATTATCGCTTAATGACTAGAGAATGCGGGTACCCGGCAAAAAAAACTTAGGCGCAGACAAATCTGTCTACCCTCTTTCTTAGTCTTTTGCATTAAGCTCTACTGGAACTCAATATAAAGGGCTATATCGGGTGCCCATAACAACTGGCATTGAATATCGGCCTGGACCGCATATCGGGTAACAATTGGAAATCATAGAAGATATCAGCCAGGGCCACATCACTGCTTTACATGAAGTAATTTGCGACCAAAATCGAGCCTCATCTAATATATAAAATTCTCGTGTCGTAAAAAAACTACTCCAAAAAGACTGGACAGATTTGTATGAAATTTTGTGTGCATTTCGAGTAGGTCTGAGAATCGGCCAACATCTATTTTTTATACCCCTCTCCAAAAAAGAAGCTGACTAACGGACACAGCTAGTTCGTATAAAAAACTCGAAATGCGTTATGGTGCCATATTCGCTTAAATATTCCTCGATCTCAGCAGTTGCGCTCTTCAACTAAAATTATTTTTTGCAGGTCTTGGCTTAGCAGCTCTATTGACGACACAAAACGCGACAGTACTGCAACGGTTCCCTGCGATACTTCTCAACTTGGCTGAAGTGCTGAATGACGTCATGAAGGCGGAGGATAACGGCGCTTATATTGAGTAAGTTTGATATACATATTATAAATGTTAAATGATGTTTATTTTGCAAGTAGGTTTTCACAAACATTTTTACACGCCTTTTTTTTAAACTAGATGAGGCCGGTGTTTCGTACCCGACTGCTCTGAGAAGAAACAGCCGAAACAAACTAAGAGGTCATAGTCGTAGTCATAGTTTGTCTTGACCTTAAAAGAGGTCAAGACAAAAAAAAACTTGGTCAACTTACATGAGGACTATGCAGATAGTGTCTGAAATGGTCTTTTTAGGAAAGCACCACACAGATTGAGTGGACCTGTCCAGTCAGTGCAAGCATTTGTCAGTTATCGCGTAGCTCAATTCATAAAACAAGGAACTCAACGTTCAACTCAAAAAAAGGACATTAGTGTAGGACTCAAACTGCAAGTTCATATTAAAGTTCTATTCTCTAAGAGGGCTTTAAATTATTTGGTCTGCCTTACTTTCGCTTTTTATTTTACTCGGTCAGGCATTAAACCTGTGTTAATTAGTACAAATAAGTTTTCTATAACACCAAATTATCTAAAGCTTCCGAGTTTCCGAAATATAAGCCACACAAAGTGTAATTTTCATAGCTATTTCAGATATGTGACACTAGATTTTCTCCCATGAAATACTTGTCTTGGTCGTTCGTTCGTATTTCCGAAGTCAGACGATGATTGCCGATTGCATACCTCTGTGAAGATGTGAGTCAAGCTTGGTGTTGTGTTCCAGCGCCCTGCTGGCCCCGCCGGGCTCGCGGCCGGCGTCCCCGCTGGAGGGGCGCGGGGGGGCGGCGCGCTGGGGCGAGGCGGGCGCGGCCGACACGCCGCACGAGCTGCGCCGGCGCAGCCAGCTGGCCACGCATCCCGCGCACACTATCGATCTTAGAGCTGTGACACATCATCAGGTATGCTATTCACATCTAAATTAGATAAGACAGTCTCCTCAAAACGTCCGCCATTCATCACCACTTATTTCCTGGAAACCAATTAAATCGATTATTTCCACTATTCTTATCGAAACTTGTCAGCAAAATTATATGAGCGGAATGTTTTTAAATTCCAAAATAAAGCTGTTGAATTAGAAAGGTATTGTACAAATATTATTTAATTACTTTAAGTTTAAGGCCAATAAGCTCTAAATATTTAGCTCTCTGCTTATTACAATGAGACATTTTTAACATAATATAAAATCCACTTCTGCTAGCCACCCTATGATCAACACATTCGTTCCAATTCTGGACCAAATTCAGGTTCAAACTAACTTGATCCCTTATTCTATTTTCAGCTTGAAACTTTAAAGAACCAGGTTGGAGCAGAAACTTTCGAGCGTCTAATACAGTCGACAGACCAGGAGACATTGCAACAGATAAGAGAATACATACCGCTCTGAATGTTACTCTATATATAATACATACTATTGTAATATTGGGTTAATAAAGGCTGGAAAGACACCGACGCGAAAGTTGTTATCACGTTTAAAAAAAACACCTGGTTCCCACAAATTTTTCGATCTAAATACCGATGAAATATTTATGTATGTTCGGAATCATGCACTGAATTCGTGGTAGTCATTTTGGAGTCAGTATCCTTTCCACCCTGACATTTGTATATACAATGTGTCCGGTCATTGACTAGCGATATTCTAGATACTTATGTAACGAGTGTTTTAAGATACTATTACGATACACAATTGGGTTTAATTCACTTCCCCGCTTTTTGGCAGTCATTTTGAGATATTCTCTATGCGTGTACAAAAAATAATCATATCTCTCAAAGTTTTGGTCTTATTGAAAAGAAAATAGGTTTATTCAGAGGGCAACAATATTTTCTATCGTTTAAACTAAGAAATGATGAGCTTACGTTTTTGTGACTTTAGAAAACAAAATTAAAGTAAAAAAAGGTAGTATTTTTTTTTGAAAATCAATAAATTTCGGTACTAGAATGTTAGTTATATAAGTGCATAGAATATCGTTAGTTCGTGATCGGACCCAGTGTATAATACATACATAATATTGTATGGTGCAGGTGGTGTTAGAATGAGTAAGAACTACTGTAGAGGATAGAATTTGTCTAGATCTAGCTTTTCCTTACGAGCTAAAGTAATGTCAGTAAATATGTTGGGTTATAATCGGACTGGTTCGGTCTCACCGTTTCCACTACCTTATAAGCCGCGTAGTCGTAAAGAATATGAGGTCTGAGTAGAAGACGTTTGATTCTTAGGTTAGACACAATGTTGCTATGTTTTTCTATCGGTTTTTTTTTGTAGAAAACCAGGCACAAAGCCTTCTTCACGTTCGGAATTGGCAGTCAGGGTTGGCTACTGACCTCATTTAAATCAGGAAAGCTCTAGAGTCTAGATATTTTTCTCGGCTGCCTTTTTACAAATTCCTCACTCTATCATCATCAGTACTTTATAATTATCGTGACTCTGTTTTTCTATCCCATCGTCTTGTAAACATGTACTCGACCGAGCAATGTTTATATTTGTACATTTTGTAACACTTATGTTGAAAGTATTTAAAGTTGAATTTCGCTTGTAAACGAATATGTCGGATAGTTTGGCTTTTAATTGTGGTACGCCATTTTATTTTCTATGCTTGATAGGGACGTTCAACTGTTTACCTCTACCTCGCACATAATATTTGTAAGCGAGAGGAGACAACCTGAACAAAAAAAATATACTAGATTAAAAAATATTAAACCTTTGCATTTTCATGTCATTGACAAAAAAAAAACATCTCCGTCTGCCAACGATATAAACGAAGTATCATTCATGTTCTTAAAATATACCTTATTTTGGAAGCAGTAAGTTTATTTTTGCTATTATTCCTTAACAATATGTATTTTATTTCATCGATTTATTTTCTGAGCTTCACAAAAGCCTTATCATAATAATTGTTTGATCATGAATATGTCTATATGTGATATAATAACAATTTCCTATATTATAGCTTTAAATATAGGAGATGTCTAACTTACGTAGATGTCTTATATGGGTATTCTGTGTTAACTTGTTCTATTAATTTAGAAACAAACCGAAATTAATCCCTTAATATAAATATGCTGTTGGATTTTCAACTCTCGACGTTGAACTGAAAGTTAGAAATTCAGCGCGCTGACAAACTCAGCGGTTATATTTTGCCTTCATCTAGTTTTAAACGTATTTTTTTTTTTTTAGTAACCATAAATAAAATAATCTGTGTTACCCTCTCTAGACAGTAAAATATTTCACAAAAGCCTTATTAAAATTTTCGTAACACTTTAAAACATCGAGAAAAAGTACGCCGTTTGGTTTCGTCGTCTCCTATGGAAAAAGAACTGGCAAGAAACTCCATGGTGACAAGGATAACAGAAATACATAGAAATGTGTTAACACTAGAATACCTAGAGCTAGAAATAGAATATATTGCACACACTACTACTAACTTAACGTCTAGGTACTAATGTTTATTTACAATTCATAATTATGCGACTTTGTGATTTAGGAGAACGTTTGAAAA
The DNA here is from genome assembly GCA_958449745.1 of Ochropleura leucogaster. Classification (NCBI taxonomy): domain Eukaryota; kingdom Metazoa; phylum Arthropoda; class Insecta; order Lepidoptera; family Noctuidae; genus Ochropleura; species Ochropleura leucogaster. The sequence goes on along the minus strand of OY288213.1, from coordinate 16,111,754 downwards.
CTGAAGCAACTGAAAATCGATCATTTTTCTGACTTTAATCTTATAATAGTTTTGAAATGTTTTATTTATCGAACTTGATAAAGCTATAATTGAAAAACATATGTAACTTTCGAAAGAGATTGTGTTCTATTTGAATGTTTTATAGATATAATTGCTATATTCATTGAATAATTTAAAAAAAAACGACTATAAGTGTTCACAAGCATTTAAATACAAGTCAAATAAACGAAGGTGGCGTTAAAAAATAAAAACTCTTTTAATAATGGCCTTTAAAATGTAATAATTTAAAAAAAAATGTAACGAAAATAAACGATAGAATTGTTTAATCGAAAGTTAATAAAACAATCGTTATTGATTTGCTAAGCTTAAGCAAGTGTGTGTATACGAAAGTTTAAATAATAAAAAAAGGATTCGTATTATATTATCATAATAGATATGGCATTTTTTATATAATCTTTGGAATTATTACGAAATAGGAGGTATAGTACTTGTCAAAAAGAAAATATGTAATTGTCTATGCTGAACTGTCACAATTATACCTTTTTTCCATCTTTTTTTAAATTTCAAAGATATCAAAAACATCACTGATTAATACGGATCCTTAAGGCACGGTTACATTACTTGAAAAATAAATATTGAAATTCCATGTAAAGTGCCAATCATTGTGAATTGTATTATTTACAGTTAATGTAACCTAACCTTTATAACTGTAAAGTATGTATGTACTATGTACGAACTCGACTTGATTCCATGTGTGTGATTGTAACATATAAATATAAATAATAAGCCTGGGTGTTATGTTAAACGGTGGATATTCCTTAAGAGACTAAAGTTCTCATCAAGATGGTCAACGTTTCCTAAATTTTATCGTGTTATGCGAAATAAAATGTATGGAGCAGCTAATGCCTTTCGCGATTCTAGAGTTCCCATTCTTAAAGTTGTTAGTTTTCATGAATATCGCATGTTGTGCATGGCAACACCTACGATCGATAGATCGTACGATAAAACGATGCGTTTTCATCGCACGATGAGTTTAAACATATACAAAAAAAAAAATACAAAAAGTCCTTATTTTTCCTCCACAAACAACACTTATAGGCTAAAACGTAAGATTCGTGTCAGCTAGGACGCTATGAATGGCCTCCATTGGCCTGAAATCACATTTATTCCATGCTATATTGGTTCTTTTGTTTTTCTCGTTCTAGCATATGACGGTTCTCGTATATCCTCCGTCTAACCTAACACCCTGTATACTGATGCATATTTTTTTAACGCTCGTATTTAATCTTAGCTTGTACGATGTACAGGAGTAACCTGTATAGTGGTTTTATTGCACTGAAATATTTATAATTATACTGTACTAATTTATGTATTTGACGCGATTTTTAACGTGTTGGTCTTTGTATGAGATTAGGTTGAAAATGCTTAACAAGTTTGCTTTGTAAATTGGTTATGTTACAAAATTGTAATTCGTTAAAAATACTTGTTAACTTTGCTATTAAAAAATGATTTAACTGTGGCTGTGTGATAATCACGAAATTAAAAATTTGTGTCAGCTCCGACGCACGAGTGGAGTTTACTCCTTAAGTACGAGTATCTAACCATACGCAAAAGAGTTTATTCAACTGAAAAAAGATTAATATCATATGAAAGGGTAAATTCACAAATTTATGAAAAACACTCACAGCCAAATTAGAAAGTTGCGCACTAAAGGTGCGCACCAAAAACGTGACACATTTTCGTTACTTTAGTAGGTTTTACCCCTCGGATTTTTCTCATACCGGGCGCCTTATATATGAAAATCGATTCTTAAGGAGTAAACTCCAAAAAAAGTAATTTTATTCGGAGAATACAAGTACATAACTAAATTTTATTCTAAAGATTGAACACGTTAATTATCTTGCCACAGTTTCCTTCGCTCGCTCTATAGTATACCAATGAAAATAATTTGTTTAATAGTACTAAATAATAAGTAGATATAACTGTAAAGTCATCTGTCTTTAAACTAACTAGTTTCGTTCTTATTGAACTGTAATAGAGTTTATGATTGCCAGACAGATGATAGTAGCCTGAATATACTATGAAGTACGTTGTTAATATTTACCTTAAAATCGTTAACTCCTATTGAAGTCTGTGTTCCTGGTACATTTTAGTTTTAGCGCTTAGTTAAAAATAACAATAAAATTGCAGCACTATATATGCAATTTTTTTAGTCTTAGTTTATAGGAAATATACATACTTATAGGACTTCTTTTGCAATAGGATCGCACCTATAACCAGCAAATTACGGTTCTGCCTAACTCTTCGGAGAATTGTTTTCTAAACCTTTTTAGTATATCTGCTATATGGGCTTATTACATTAGCGTACTAGGAACGCAGACATACTGTTAGTTGGAATGAATCTATTCAAAATTACCTCCCTCTTCCTAGCGTAGTTCCAGAATGTCTAGATGACTAAGTACTAACTTGTACCAGTTTAGAGTACGAATGACGCAATGACTATCCTATTGTTAGATCTATCGCAAATTATAGACGAAATAAATTGTTTTACAATGCGATTGTTGTGTTTTATTTAATCAAAGTTACTGGTCCGCCTTCACCATTTTTTTCTCGAAATAGTTGCCACGTTATAACATGGAATATCAATAGCTGGTATGAATACGGGCATGATTAGTATTAGACTAAAGGTGCTTATTGACTTGAGCATTCTTGCGAATAATACATACATTGCGAATGAAACAAATAAACGAAGTGATTTAGCAAGCATTCTATCGAGCGTTCAGGGGAATATCTAATTAAAACGACCGTGCCTACAGTTTTTTTGCTAATGCGAAATCATAATAACTTCCCCCGCTCTGGGCGGAGCGGAGGGGAGTATCAGACTTGTACTGACTAAAACCCACCCACGTTCCTTCTAATGCCTTCTATGTGACGGGGCCGCGGTATCTCTTTCGAACAACCCGCAACCCCGGCAGACAATACATTTTAATTGAGCTTTTTGCACAGCCAAGCTTCTGCCATTGTTCCGCGGAAGAATATATTTTAACGAGCATTTCCCTTCGCTAGAAAAATCATGAAAATGTTCGTAGCGATGTTTGGTTCTATGCTTTTCTTTGTTCGTTGTTTAGTTCGGCATATTTAAAAACGGCGAATGCTTGATGTTCTATTACAAGTGAATGCTCAAGTCTATCAGCACCTTAAAGCTACCAAAGTTACATCTGTTCACGAAGATAGCACAATGAGTATTCTAGCCAGGCATAGGCCGCGTATCAATCAATAGCTGACATGAACAGAATTAACAGTCAGCTTTTGAATTCAAAAGCTGTATGTATAGTATACAGGTAAGATGCGTGGCTGCTATTTTGAAAATTAAACAAAATGGCGGACGTTAGGTAGGCTAAATAGACCGATGAACACATAACCCTCGTTTTCGGCGCACAGTCGGGTAAAAATTCAAAGCCTTTTTGGATTTACTCAATTTAGATTGTCATCGACATTATATCAGCTGGTCCTAAATTGAAATTCATCCCCATTGTCTATGGTTCAATTAAAGTAGGTTTTCAGGATTATCTTGAAAACATGATATTATAATAAGACTAGCTTTCGCCCGCGGCTTCGCCCGCGTTAAATTTGGGGTAACACAGTTCCCCTTGCGTCTTATTGATTTTTAATAGCAACGGTAAGTTTTCCCTTTTCTTCCCTCTTTCTCCCTCACATCTCACTTTTTAGGGTTCCGTAGTCAACTAGGAACCCTTATAGTTTCGCCATGTCTGTCTGTCCGTCCGTCCTCGCTTAATCTCTGTGACCGTTAGCACTAGAAAGCTGAAATTTGGTACCAATATGTATATCAATCACGCCAACAAAGTGGTAAAATAAAAATTGAAAAAAATTGTTTTATCAGGGTAGCCACCCTATATGTAAAGTGGGAAGTGATTTTTTTTTTAATTTCAACCCTATCGTGTGATATATTGTTGGAAAGGTATTTACAAATGAATAGGGGTTTACTAAAATCATTTTTTGATAATGTCGATAATTTCGGAAATAATCGCTCCAAAAGTAAAAAACAATGTGTCCCCCCCCCTCTAACTTTTGAACCACAAGTTTAGAAAATATGAAAAAAATCTGAAAAGTAGAACTTTATAAGGACTTTCTATGAAAATTATTTTGAACTTGATTGATACAACAGTTTTTGTACAAAAAAGACAAAAAGTTTTACAAAATAATTTCTGGACTAAGTTTGTAGTATAATCGTATATGCAAGCATTTTTTTTAACTTCGTTTCGTTAGATTCTGTTAATGCATGTGATTATCGTCTAGGATTTGACGAGTGAATTTCAAAAAAATATATATGTTACATTGTTAATCAAAACTGTCGATAAAAACAATGTCGTAAGTATCCACCAGACAAACACTTAACTGTAGTGACGAGTAAATTTATAAATAATCTATTTCTATGCCAGTAAATCATAATAACGTGAGCTTTAACTTAATTGGCTCAGTAGCTAGGTTCGAACTTCGAAGCAGATATAGGCAGTTAAATACAGATAACATTTAAAACACGACATCCTTTAAAAGTTTCATATTTCTTACAAACTATATTGTGTTTTATGATATATTTTATATAAAACTTATCACAAAATTTTTTAAAATTAATAATTTAAAAAAAAGAAAAAAAACAAGATGTTAGTTTCAACAAAAATTTTACTTGGGGACTTTTTATGCAAGAAAGTATTCTACAGATTGGTCCCCCGACTGCGATGAAAATTTTTGTTGAAACTAAGTTCTGGTTTTTTTCTTTTTAGTTCATTTTTTTGACACGGCAGTCGTGTTTTTTTAAATTTTTTATTTTTATTCTCACTTTTTTAAAATTAACCTATGTCCGTCTCTAGGGTCCCAACTATCTCTGTACCAAAGTTCATCAAAATTAGTTTTGCCATTTAGGCGTTGAGACGTTACAAACAAACAAACTTTTATAATATAGTAAGGATGGTACGGAACCCGTCATGCGCGAGTCCGACTCACACTTGCCGGTTTTTGCCGGTGGTTTCAATATTTAATTTTAACTCGCTTTAACCTCCTTCCACTCGTAGACTTGTACTACGCCAAAGTCAGGACTCACGGTCAGTGTTCTCAGTTGTTAAACTTAACTACGAAACTAAATGTAAACTCATTAATTTAAATGAAATCCATTTAAAGTTTCTCGATAACACAGAGTGGTGTTAACAGCTATACTTTAATAATTCTAATTTCATCTTAACGTCTTGCTATTGTTATCTTAACGATAACGGTAAAGGAGTCAGGTTGTTATCAATACTTAATCTAATATATTAAACTAGCTTTTTCCCGCGGCTTCCCCTTTCCTGATTTGCAGGTACCTGCGACCCGTAGGTTTTGCCCTTACTCCTTATTTATTGTAATAGCAAAGCTAAGTTTTCCCTTTTCTTCCCTCTTTCTCCCTCATTTACCCCCTTTAAAAAAAAACTCCAGCTATCTCTGTACCAAAATTCAACAAAATCGGTTTAGCAATTTAGGCGCGAGGACGTAACAAACAAACAAACTCTCTTTCGCTTTTATAATATTAGTAAGGATTCTCGTGTCGCGGTGTTTGTTACCAAACTTGTCCGGAACGCCAGATTTGTATGAAATTTTAAATCGGTCCAGATTTGTATGAAATTTTGTGTGCATATTGGAACAATTTATTTATCATGCTCCTAAGTGATCAGAGCAGCAGGAGAAACCGATTATCAGGCACGCCTAACCATAGGGCTAAAAACGGCAAATACTCTTACGTAGCAGTGCAAGAGTATATTTTTGACGGGCCTGTTGGTCCAGTGGTTAGTGGCCCCGACTGCTGAGCCGGAGGTCGTGGGTTCGATTCCCACCCAGGACAAACTTTGTGTGATGAGCATGATTGTTTGTTCTGTGTCTGGGTGTGAATTATCTATAATATGTATGTATTTATAAATTATATAAGTATGTATATCAGTTGTCTGGTTACATAACACAAGCTCTGCTTACCTTGGGATCAGATAGCCGTGTGTGAGTTGTCCCAAGATATTTATTTATATTTTATAAACTGCTATGAAAAATATTCCAGTGCTAATTCATTGAGGACGGATTTGTCAATTGACGACTTCATACTGGGGTCAAATAAAATGATCGTAGCAATAGAGATGCATTACAAATGCTAGCAGTTTATTTTGTAACTTTTGATATTTTTATGACTTGTCTTAGTTTTGATGAACGAGTCAGGAAAAGTCTTATAAGGTTTTTCAATCAGGAATTTAGTTAAAACCATTGATGGAAATAGGGTCGTAAAGGTACATGGGACATGAATATAGCTGGAGAAATACGAGTGCACTATATTGGGTACATCTCTAACAAGAGAAAATCGAAAAATGATGACATTGGTTTGGGACCATTTTTAAAACGACTTCCAAAAAAAAACCGGAAATTAAATTTACTTCCGGAAATCGGGGCAAAAAATCTAGGAATCAAAAAGTAAATTATGGAAATCGGCCCATAATCGACGCATATCGCGAAATAAACATACAAAAAATAACCTAGTTTATGAATAACTCATGTCACACATGTGTTGCATGAAGATGTCCACTTAAAATAAACAGAAATCCTTAAAGTCTAACTGCAAAGCATCTTGAATGAAACACCTAAGCTCCCAGATTTGTTGCGTTTTATAGTTCTCCAAGATCTTGAGAAAAATCTTCTCGCGGCAAACTAGCTTAGTTTATACGCTCGGCGGGGTCTGAAGTCTCGTCGAGAGCTACCCGTCTAATGGGGATGCATTTTAAAGGCAGAACTTACATGGAGGTTGGCAGCGCGCCACGAATCCAAGTTGTGGAAATCAGGACTCGGCGAAAATTGATTCTGTGTTAGCTGATTAAAGTAGATATACATAGGTAGATAGTGTAGGCTTGGTTTATTGACTTACTAGCTTTTGCCCGCGGCTTCGCTCAAGTTAAATTCGGGGTAACACAGTTCCCCTTTCCTGATTTGCTGATACCTGCTACGCCCGGGCGCCTGATTTATTGTAAAAGCAAAGAAAAGAAAGATGATGAAGATGTAAAAAACAAACTTACTTTCGCTATTATAATATTAGTAAGGATATTTGGGTTAGCTTTTGGTGTTTTAATGGACGGTGCATGTGTTTTGTGTTTCTCAATGAATCCATTAGATTATCAGTTCTTTTTGTCCTTACTTATGCTTCACCATAATTCTTGTAAGTAGCATGATTACAGTCGGGGGTTGAGGGTTGTTCGAAAGAGATACTACCCCGGAACATAAAGAGCAAAAGAAAGAACATGGGTGGGATTTAATAAGTAAAACTCTGGCAGTTTCCCCCGCTTCGCCAAGAGTAGGGAAATTTATTTGATGAGTTCCCATTCGCAAAAAGGCAATTTTTATAGTACTAAACTAGCTGGCGCCCGCGTGATATCGAAAAAGAAGTATCCTATAATTTATCTCTGTGCCAAATTTCATAAAGTTCCGTTCAGCCGTTTTGACGTGAAGGAGTATTAACATCCTACTACTATTATAAAGGCGAAAGTTTGTAAATATGGATGTATGGATGTTTGTTACTCTTTCACGTAAAATCTACTGAATGGATTTGAATGAAACTTTACCACAATATAGCTTATACATCAGAATAACACATAGGCTATAGCTTATACATCAGAATAACACATAGGCTACAATTTTTGTGGTTTCTAATGTGAGGTCGTAAAAAAAAACACATTTTTTGCGCTTACATTGCAAACGCTGACTGAATCCTACAAGATAGATCAAAACAATGTACTACAGTATTGTACAACTTAAAAAGGTCTACAAAAAAGTCCGTGATGGTATATGTTTATCTCTTAGGAATAACCCACAATAACCATTTTTTATCCTTTACTTTGTACGAGAAATAATGGCTTATTTACGAAGCGATTTTAAGCAATACAGTATTAATCCTTATCCAATTAAGTATCTTAAATACATTGTGCATTTAATAAAGATCAATATGGCTTTTTACAGCATGTAAATTAAATAAATATTTTCGAAGATATCACAGATTTAAAATGCAGAGTCATAGCAATTTCGGCGATAAATACTGTTTCGGTGATAAATACCGGCAGCGGTGCCAGGCGAACGAGGCGTGGGGGGAGCGGGGTAGGTGCGGTGGGGAAGAAGTGGCTCATCGCTGAGTGCGCGACCCGAACACGGGCAGAGGCGTGAGGGCAGACGTCGTTGACGGTTGTGTCCGTTTGGCGAATTTTCATGGCACTAGCGATTTGATAAAAACGTATGGTCGCCTACTTTAAGTAATATAGGCCTAAGGTTAGTTATTGCCAGGTTTCTTTTTGGTTAGGAGTTACACGTACAAAAAGATACTTCATTTTTACGAATTACTTCATTGATAATTCAATAACTATATAGATAGGTTACTTACAGTTAATTATAACAAACTAGCTTCCGCCCGTGACTTTGTCCGCGTGGCATAGTTACTTTAGGCTAACGCTAACTTTAAAACCTGTGATGATCGAAAAAAAAATATCCTTCTCTGCCCTTTTCTTCCTTCTTTCTCCCCTACTCTATTCTCACTTTTTTTAGCCAATGTCTGTCTTCAGGGTTCCAACTATCTCTGTAACAAAATTCATCAAAATCGTTTAGGCCATTTAGGCGTGAAGACGTAACAAACAAACTAACTAAACTAGAATAGTGCCGAGTTGATGGCAATAGGCTCAACCCTTATTACAACGGACTATAACACAAATGCGCATTTATGTTATAAAAAGCAAGTATTAGTGTGTCAACTTAGACAGAAGTGTATAATATCCTTATCCTTACTATCCTTACTCCTTACTTATCCTGACTATAATATTATAAAAGCGAAAGTGAGTTTGTTTGTTACCTCTTCACGCTTTAATGGCTGAACCGATTTGGATGAATTTTGGTACAGAGATAGTTGGGAACCAGGAGACGGAAATAGGCTAATATTTTTTTGAAAAAAGTGGGATGTGAGGGAGAAAGAGGGAAGAGAAGGGAAAACTTAGCGTTGCTATTACAAATCAATAAGGCGCAAGGGGAATTGTGTTACCCCAAATTTATCGCGGGCGAAGCCGCGGGCGAAAGCTAGTACATCCATATATCCATCCATCCTCACAAACATTCGTATTTATAATATTAGTTGGATAATTACGTTAAGATTCTGCGATGTATTCTTAGCACCAGCACTATCACCATTTTTGTGAAAACACTTTGTGTAACATCGTCAGTAGGTTGGATGTGGTTTCCCTAGATGAAACAATTATATTTTCCTCTCTTCGTCTCTAAGGAAAGCGTCAAAGTTTTCTAGAATAAGTTACTAACTTATCTTTCTTCGCTTCTAATTCAATTAAATGCATATGTTTGCATTGCCATCCAACGCGGTAATGCTGCCAGCCTTCTGGGCACTTTTCCTGGGTATAATGGTTGATTTTGATTATTTTGGTAATCTACTACATACTAAACTTGTCAAAATCAGTGATCGACCATTCTGACACTATTTTAATAGCAGACTTAGGCCCCTGTTGACTGCGATGCGGACGAATTTTTTGATGCCCTGTAATTTACCATTTTTACTTGTACATATTTTTATTATTAGTTTGTGTCTGTTTATAGTTTGTACATAGTAATTAATTTACTAAAAAATAATGCATATTATTATAGGTTTGTGACAATTCATGTAGATAGATACTTACAGAACAGTAGTGTCTATGACAAGTGTTGCGTTATTCGGTTTTCCTGAAGGAATTTTTCGGCACAATTTCTACTACTAAGACATTTCCTATTTTATAACCCACTAGAAAAGGAGGAGTTTCTATGTTCGATCGTTTTGTTTATTTATATTGCTTTATTAGTTTATGAGCTATCGTTTATAATACATATTTTTCATCTATGTCTAAATGGATGATCTGCTAATCTTTTAGTAACAGTGTTAAATGAATACTCGGATAAAACATTATTTCACATATCATCATACCATAAATAAAAAAACTTTTAGCATAAAAAACTGACTTCCATAAAAAAACTACAAAATAACTTTATGATTATAATAATTATATATACCTACATGTAATCACACAGGAAGAATTGTCGATCTTCTAAACCAAAACATAGTCTGAAATCATTTTCATCATTCATACTTTTCAAACTAATAATTTTTACAGTGCCGCACGAGCTATCTTTGTGATCGGTCGTTTACTAATTACCTTCTATAGCTCATTAGGCGCATATTTTTTATCTTGTTTACGCTCGGGCTAACCGGTTCAATCCGGTACCTGCAGCTGTTGTTTTGCTCAAATGTGTGAATCAAACCTAAATAATGTAAACATTAACTCATTATCGAATGTTGACGATTTGGAGGACGGTACAAATATGGAGTTTGAGGACAATACACAACAGGATGACACGGAGGTGATAGGATTGAAAAGGCCAAGAGAGGAAAACTCGTCTGAAGAAGGATGGAGCGTAGTGAAAAGAGGACGAAATAAAATAGAATGCAGTGGTCACCAAGATGAGAAGGAAAACAGGATACAGGTGTACGTGACTTGTAAAGAACCTTTGCCGAAACAGTTCGCTTTAGCGCGACTACTTAAGATGCATAACATTGCCAGTGGCAAGATATATAGAATAAAATACGTACATCAGAATAAAATGTTAGTTACATTTGATGATGATGTCAGTGCTGATGATTTTATAAATTGTTCAGTATTTACTGACATGGGCTGGTTCTGTCAAAAAACGTCTGAAGTAGGAGTGTCGTACGGCCTTATTAAAGCCATGGAACTGGAGATATCTGATGAAGAACTTAAAACTAATTTGTCAAGTAGTGGAGAAATAATATCTATCAAGAGATTAAATAAACGGTGCTCGGATAATCCTGACGGTAACGGCTGGACTCCGAGTGAAACGATCCGGTTAGGATTTAAAGGACCCTCTCTTCCACCTTATGTCTATATTTACGGTTTGAGGATTCCAGTGCAGCGGTTTGTGTTCCCGGTCACACAGTGTGCTAACTGTTGGAAATACGGCCATTTGAAGATAAGATGTCCAGCAAAAAAACCCGTTTGCCCCAAATGCGCTCAAAAGCACGAGAATTGTACCATCACATCATTTACTTGTGTCAATTGTTCTGGTTGTCATATGGCGTTTGATAACGTGTGCCCTTTTTTCAAGAAAGAAAAGAAGCTGAGGGATTTAATGTCAGAATTTAATTGCACCTACAGGAAAGCACTTACAGTATACGTTCCTCCCTCCCCTAATAATGTCGCACAAGAAGTTTCTGTACCAATGCCTGAAGCTGAACCGACCTCTGCAGTGATTGCCACAAATATCAGTGCGGTTCCAACGCAAGTTTCAAACAAAAAAAAATACAGCACAGTTTTGAAAGTGGACTGCCCAAGCACATCTACAATTAATCAGCGAATTAAGCATCCGCCTAAACGTAATTTAAAGAAACAGAAGCGCAGACCAGAGACCCCTACACCTTCCGAGGACATAATATGGAATCAAGTATCCGAATCTTCAGATTGTTCAGAGGATATTAACCCACCTTGCCCGGATACAAATAATCATTCTGATTTTAAGTCTTCCCATAGTTTGACCTTTTGGCATTTAATCTTAAAAATTAGAAATATTATTAAAAGTAATGAATCTCTTCAGATTAAAATTCAACAATTAATTTCCATAATTTCCGAGTGGCTGACACATAAATTTGTAAGTAACTTTTCTATTGATTCGTTGTTTGATTTATTTGTTAGAAATGGCTAATAGTACTGATTTTATGAACTTAAACATTATACAATGGAATTGCCAAAGTTTAAGGCCCAAATCTCGGTCACTGGAATTACATCTAAGTCAAGATAAAGTCCACATTGCCGTATTGAGTGAAACTTGGTTGGAACCCGAGAGTTATTTTAAAGTTAGTGAGTATAATACGTATAGATTGGATAGAGAAGATGGTTACGGTGGCGTCGCCATTATGACTCATCGTTCTGTTAAATCTATTATATGTACAACGCAAAGTCGCAACCCCGGTATTGAGTTGTTACATATTAGAATTCTGAATTGTCAGCATATTGAGAATATAATTTCCATTTATTGCCCTTCTACAGTGCACACAACTCAAATGGACTGGGACGCGATTTTTTCTATTGGAAGTAGTAAAACTTTGATCTTAGGAGATTTTAATGCGCATCACTCTAATTGGTCTCTAAGAACTGATCGACGCGGTTCCGAAATATTTGACTCCATGTTAGATTATAACTTCATTCATTTAAATGATGGTAGCTTCACTAGAATCAGAATGGTTGATGATGTTCTCCAGCAATCTAGTCCTGATATTTCATTTGTTTCATCAGATCTGTCCTTAATATTCATGTGGAAACCAACAAACGAATCACTCGGAAGTGATCATCTAATTATTAAACTAAATTGTATACTTAATTTTAGTCGCAAATACCAATACAAAAGGAATTTTAAAAAATCTGATTGGTTTTCATATTCCGAATTTGTAGATAATTATTTACAAAACTGCGTAACTTCCCAGGATCCTCAAGAGCTATATAATCTTCTACATGATATTATGCAAAAAGCTGCGGATAAGTACATTCCTAACATTAAAATCCCTCAAAACATCTGCAAGACATTCAAGGCAAAACCATATTGGTCTTCAGAGTTGTCCAAAGCTGTTGCGGAGCGGCGCTTGGCTCTTGCGAATCTGAGAGGATGCCCATCTCCAAGGAATTTAGATATCCTCAAAGAAAAAATAAGCACTGCTCAAAGGCTTATTCGCAACGCTAGGTGTAAATCTTTTCAGAAGTTTTGCTCATCCATAGATGAAACCTCTTCAGCATCTGAAATGTGGCGCAAGATGAGGTGGTTAAAGGGGCGGCAAATTCCAAACGCATGTGTAGATAAAGAAAAAGTCGAGCGCCTACTTAGCGACCTTACTCCAGATTTTGTTTGTCCCTCGCAGCCTTCTTTTATCTCTGACAATTCATTGTTGGAGTCGCCAATATTAATGCCAGAATTAATCAACAGTATCAAAACTAGCGACACAGCTCCTGGTTCAGATCAAATTTCCTTTTCCATGATTAAAAATCTTCCACCATCTGGCAAATTATTGTTACTTTTAATATATAACCAATGTTTTTCTAACGGTTTTGTTCCTCTACAATGGCGTCAAATCAAAATAGTTCCAATTCCCAAGCATTGTAGTTCTTCTTCATCTATTCGTCCAATCTCTTTAATATCTTGTATTTGTAAAATCTTTCATGCCATTTTGGCCAAACGTATAGAATGGTTCTTTGAAAAACAATATCTTTTTCCTGAGAACATGGTAGGTTTTCGTAAAGCACGATCTTGCCTGGATAATCTTACGCGGTTGGTTTCTGAAATTCAACTAGGATTCTCTAAAAACTTGATAACAGCGGCGTGTTTCATAGACATCGAAAGCGCTTATAACAATGTTGATATTTCTTGCCTGTTACGCATTTTAGACCAGTTTGGAGTTGGTTCGAAAATCTGTGTATATTTGTGGTCCTTTTTATCTAATAGACATCTGCAAGTAGCAACGCACGATTGTGACGTTATTAGATGTACTGGCCGTGGGCTAGCTCAAGGAGATCCATTGGCTCCACTTTTATTTAATATTTTAACATTACATATATGTAAGAACGTTGGCCAGGTTAATATATCTCAATATGCTGATGACTTTGTGTTATATTCAACAGAAAATAATCTAGACTTAGCGTTTGAAAGACTTCGATCTGCTTTACAATATACCAAAGTGATGATTGATAAACTAGGTTTAACTATGTCTCCAAATAAAACAAAGATTTGTGTTTTTAAAAAAGGTTGCTTTAGAAGGTCTGTCAACTTTGATTTTGATGATACTTCAATTGAAGTCGTCAATAATGTAAAATATGTGGGTCTGTGGCTGGATAGCTCGTTAAGATGGGGTAAACATATCAATGAAACTTCTCAGAAAGTTATGAGGTTCATTAATTTGCTTAAAGTTTTGTCTGGTCCGGGATGGGGACTCCATCAAAAACACTTAAGACGTATTTATATTTCTATCATTCGAAGTAGGCTTGATTATGCCAGTTTTTTGTTTGACAATGCTTGTAATTCTAAAGTAATTAAACTAGATAGGGTCCAAAACCAGGCGTTACGTATTGTCGGAAGATTTATAAGGAGCACGCCAATCCACGTCATGGAAAGCGAACTAGGTCTTCCACCACTTTATATTCGTCGGAGATATTTGGCAAGTAAATATATATTAAAATCAAAATCTTTTCTTAGCAATAAAACAATAGAATCACTAGAAAACCTTTCGTTAGTTACAGGTTCCAATTATTGGCAGAACAAGAAGCTGCCATTACTGTTCCAATATACTCAAGTGCTCAGCTTGGTATGTTTTCACTAGATAAGTGGATAAGTAGTATAGATACATCTAATATAATTTTCGATAACATTCCTAGTATTTCTAAAGCTAAACGCCATTACAGTATTCTACAATTAAATCATATATGTACATCATATATACAAGAACAATACTCTGGATATCATAAAATTTTCACCGACGGTTCTAAAGATGGACACCAGGGTGGCGCTGCCTTTTTGGACCCCATTCTTTCGAGCCACATGGGATTTAAGATTGATTCAGATATTTCGATCATGCACATTGAATTGACTGCGATATTGGAAGCCTTGTCCTATATTCTGTCAATCGATGGCGATAAATTTGTGATTCTTACAGACTCCAAAAGCTCGCTGCAACACTTGGCTCGGCACACTTCTCACATGCGAGGTATTCCGACAGCCTACGTAATATATGAATTAATCTTAAAACTTCAAGCTTATTCCAAAACGGTGCGTCTCCAATGGATTCCATCCCATATCCAATTTAAAGAAAATGATGCGGTTGACCTGCTTGCCAAACAAGCGTGTTTTGATGGAGTTCCTATGAATATTACTCCGTTGTATTCGGACTATTTCGGAGGTGCAAAAAGAAGGTGTTTAGATCTTTGGCAGGAGTATTTTGATAAAAGATCAAAAGAAAAGGGGATATGGTACCGAACTATCCAGCCAGAGATTGCTCGGGTTCCATGGATTGATTGTGATCTAAATAGAAATTTAATTACTATAGCCTTAAGACTTCGTTCCGGACACATCCCATCGAATAAGTTTTATCATTTAATGAAAAAAGTTTTGTCTCCAAACTGTGATGACTGTGGAGTAATTGATGATGTTTTTCATATTCTGATGGAGTGTGTCCGGAATGAACATCATAGAATTCATGTATTTGGACAAAACAATGTATGTAATATCGGGATTTGTAATTCCATTCTTGCCTTTCCAATGTCCGAGAAAGCAAAAGAATTGTATAAGTTAGTCATAAGTAGATCGTAAGTTAGTTAAATAGATTATAAATATAGCTTTTCCTGCACTGGGTGATGTGGTCGCTAAGCGACAAAACCCTTTAAATAAATTTAAAAAAAAAAAAAAAAAAAAAATAATACAACCTTTATGTATGAATGAAAAATATTTTAGTTTTATCCATCAACATTGAACGTGTACCTATACAAAGTTATATGTTCTATTAATTTATTGATTTGAGAAAAGAAAATCGACAAAGAGCGAGTCAAACTCGCGCACCGAGGGTTCCCTACAAACATGCGACTTAAACTTCCATTTTACTTGATTTTTTTACAGCACTAAGAGATATACAGACAGACGGACAACAATGTGTTCCTGTAAGGATTCCATTTTTTACGGAACTCTAAACCCTATTTGGCGCAACCGTGAGACACACAATATTAGCTTTTGGTTTTTTTTTCTTCCTTTTTTATTTTCTTTGTGGCGTTAATATTTCAGTTTTTATGTTTTATTATATAGCATTAATTTTTTAATGTTTCGTGTACTTGTGGCAAATACCTACCAAATAAACCTGTTTTCATTCTAACTTTATTGCTTAAAACGAAGTAAAAGTTACACATGCATATTATATGCAGTTCATATGTAAATTCCCTATGCCACCTCGGCTATGACAAAGTTTATCAACTCGTACCAAGATGTAGGTACTAAAGTCTTTTAAAAAATATCTTCCGAACACGTTGCTCGCAATTGCACCTAGACAACGAAGGATTTCAGCTCAATTTACTGGAAACTTTTATTCAACAGTTAGCAGCTGAGGTGGTTGAACCGTTAGACATTATTTTCTAGTACGGAACCATCAAAATCTCGTCGGCATATCACGTGACTCGTAAGCGAGGCTCACCTTAGCTGGTGTTATCAGAACCTGGGTGTTAGCCAACCTCAGCTAGTTATCGGGGAGAAATAACGACTCTGTTAGTCTAGTGCTAAGAATAGAGATAGTTTCACAATAATGTTGGCGCAGTGGCTGAGCGATCGACTTCTGCGCTGCGTGATGCGGGTTCGCTTTTTTTCCCGAATGGGCAACTCTTATTTCAACCTAGGAGATTGTCACCTGCTTTACCGGGCGATTCTAGTGAATGCCTTAAAAATTAAGGCCTCCAGCCAGGGCAAAAATTACAAACTAAGTGACTACACGAAAAGGGCACCCCCTGTGGGGTACGAGCCTCAGCTTAGGGCGTCGATACCACTCCAGGGTACTAACTATGTTTGAACCAAAATTCATCAAAATCGGTTTAGCCATTTAGGCGTGAAGAGGTAACAAACAAACAATCAAACAAACTCACTTTCACTTTTATAATATTAGTAAGGACTAATCAAGATAGACAGACATTTTTGTCTTCTACATCCGAAAATTATATAACAAAAAGCTCATTAGCTTTCCACCACAGTTTTATCACAAAATTCCGATCCGGTCAACATAGTCTCGATGAATAATAACAACATATTTATCAGAACCGCTCACATTTATCACCAAATGATATTTATTTCAAGGGTTCGTTACGCGTCGGCTAATTGCCGCGTCCCCGGACCAGCTTCCGTCCATAAATTATTATGTGGCGCAAGTAGTGGGGCTTAGCGTGTGCTGGACTGACTTTTCATCAACATTAGGATCCCTCATGGAAAACTCGGCATGATTAAAAGAAAGTGGAATGCATGATAAATGATTTTAGAGTTGTAATGTGTGGGTTTTATTAACAAACCACTCGGAACGCTGAAGAAAATATACTGAAAAACTCGCCTGATGTGAAGCGATAATGACGACTGAGATGCATGTCGCGGGTTCGATTCCCGCATAGAACAAATATTTACATGTATGATCTGCAGATAGATGTTTCGGCACTGGCTGTTTGTGTATGTGAGTTTAAATGTTTGTATATGCACCCACGATACAGGAGAAATTACTAGAATTGGACAACGTATTTTTTAAATAGAAAGAAAGAGAAGCACTGGGTGAAGCTACTTTTTTCATCATGAAGGCGAATTTCTTGCATGTAATGTGTCCAGATCTGAGTCTAACAGCCGTGACAATCAACTTTCTATTTGCAGGCTTGTTATGCTTATAGAGTAAAACGAAGCTTCCTAAAAGGTGAAATGCAACAACAACGATCTCCTTTTGTTATGTTCTCTTGGTAGCTGATTTCTGATGTTTGCCTATATTAAGAAAACACTGACTGGGATGCAGACGTATGCATCAATATTGACAGATTCATAGATAATTATTAATTTCGTCTTTGATCAACATAATCACAGGCATAATTTTTTGTGTGTCAAAATTTATTATAGAAAATACTGGCCATATGCTACTAGGACTCGCGCACCGAGGTTTCTGTACAAACTAGCGACATAAACGGCCACAGATTTTGACTGCGTACACTTAATTTTACAATATCTCTACGCGTTACCGAGATAAAGGGTCTTGACAGACAGACAGACTGATAGACGGACAATAAAGTGGTTCTTTAAGGGTTCCATATTTCCTATTTGAGATACGGTACGCTAAAAACGAGGATGCTGGCTAACAAAATGAAGTATAAGCGGCTCGTTTAAAATCGCTGTCTTGTATAAACTCGCTGCAACCACATCTTATGGCACACGCCCCCGCGACAGCTCCAGGCTCTCGTGTTGCCGACGCCATTAGTTTTGTTTCTTGCAGACTACTCCCGGATAACCGGGACTTTCTCAAGAATAAATTAGTTAATGAACCGGAGGAATATTACTCTACTGGTTGCGCAGTGGTTATTTGATAAAGGTGTTGTTATTTATGCTCTGTTGGACCCATGTTATGCTTATATTACAGAGGCCTGGCTTGAGTAACTCAATCATTTTGGCGTTGGGCGTGTGTAATCGGCGAGATTAACCTCCAGCCGTGTTCTGTTATCCTAGTACTTTGTTTCGCTGTTAAACTGCGGATTGCCATGCTTATTAAATTATCGTAAATAAAATAAATTGATGAAAAAGGGTTTAAATCGCAGGTTCATAATTATTGGTGTAACTTCCGTAAAATTAATATATATTCTAGGTACTGCTGTACTTTTTTATCAGGAAATTCGAACAAAATCGGCTTAGGCGGTTTTCGATTAGTAATTAGAAGATAAACGATCTGAGTCTAAGGCCCGGCGCCCATTATTGGCATCGGCAAGGAACAGGATTCTTCGGCATCCTACATGCAAGCGCACACTGTCGGAAACTATGCTTTGGCATGCTGCAACGTTCTTAGGAATGACGAGGCGTCCTTAAGCAAGCTATCCCCGAGTGTTGCCTCGGCGCCGGCGGCGTACCGAAGGATGCCGAAGCATCCCGAAGCATTCTCAAGGCTGCCGATACAGTAGCCTCAAGTATACCGAAGCGGTATTTTTATTATTACGACCATATATAATGGAAATTTCTACTTTATTGCCATTATGTTAATGTATATGTATATTTGCCACCTAAAATCCTCAGTCGTGCCGATGCCGATAATGGGCGCCGGGCCTAAAGCACCAGTGCACGGTTTAAATGTAACGCAAATACTTTTTTCTTATACATTACTTTTTAATTTCAAATTATATGCACCCAATACCTATAATATGGTCATAATTTTTAGGGTTCCGTAAAAATAATAGACCGGAACCTTTACTAGATCACTTTCACTCGGAAACAGCGTGAAGGTATCGAGTTGAAATTTAAACCGTATATACTCAAGCTTAGAGTTGTGCAAAAATCGTATCTGTAAGTTTACGCTGTCAAGGATATGGCCGTTTATGTCACAAGTTAGTAGTTAGTGAAATTTAAACCGTATATACTCAAGCTTGGAGTTGTGCAAAAATCGTATCTGTAAGTTTACGCTGTCAAGGATATGGCCGTTTATGTCACTCTCGGTGCCCGAGTCCAACTACCACTTGTTTGAATTTATTCATAATATGATGATGACTCATTTGATGATGATACTGATTTTGCTTGTTGCAAACAAAATAAAAAGCTAGAGGATAATAAAAAATAGACGTATTTACTTCACGTCACCGCGCGCTGTGCTAAGGTTTCTTGTGTAGGATGTGTATCCGACAGTTTAACAGCTAACACTTATAAGTGTTAGTTTGAAACTGTGTTTAGCAATACCTGATGGGAAGCCATGACCTAAGGGCTGGCTTTTACCTTGGCCAAAGGCTCGCTATACAACGTGGTAAAGCGGCCAGTCTCTTGGGTACATTACCTCCATCAAGCTCAGGTTAAGCGGCAGGGCAGCCCCAACAGCATACTACGCACTATAGCGGACAAGTGAGACAACCCCACACTGGGGCATTGGAGACGCATACATGCATGCAAGTGTGGCGTAAAATGTACGTTGTAAGAACTAAACATTAGTTTTTAAGTTGTGTGTTGTACTAACCAAAATGGACTTTGTCTGCAATAAAAGTTTTTTTATTATTTCTACTGGCCAGCTGACAGCGTTGAGGATGATTTTAAATGCCCTTTTATAGTCTGTTGTTTTTTTTTATTTATCATATAATTACTAAATATATACAAACTACAAATAGACACAAACTAATAATAAAAATGGAAAATTACAGGGCGTCAAAAATTCGTCCGTATCGCCGTCAACAGTTAAAATGCCCAGAAGGCTGGCAGCATTACCGCATTGGATGGCAATGCTTATTTTTTTGTGAAAAAACAGGCCAGCTCTCTGGTCACGAGAAGAGTCGACCAACCGCTTGGCGATTTCACGAAATACTACATGGGCACTCGGACCCCATGGCTCTAGTGTTTCAACCCCAAACGGCTCAAAAACATAACTACCAATCAAATTGTCTGTTGTTTGGCTATTTTAGTTCATTTAATTGTAATAATGTATATAGTTAGTCTAATTTCTCTCTGTTACCATCATAATTAAAATACCTTTTGCTTAGCTTTTCCTAAATCATTATTCCCTGGAAATATCAGCACTTTTTTGTAAGAAAAGTTAAATTGAAACAGAACCAAGTTTTATGTATAATTTCCTGTTGATTGTTTAAATTTTATTTACCCGTCGTCGTTCCAATTCTTTTGTGGTCGCGACCGTAACTCGTAAACTTGATTTTATTCGAATGAATAGAAACCCGCAAAATATTTGTGGTATTTCTACGAAATTTGTTTAGTTTCCTTCAATATATTGTAGAGGAATATTACAAAAGCCCGCAAAAAGATTAAGACATAGTTTCCTATAAAAATAAAACTAAACTTCGTTCTCGTACAACTTAAGTTAAGTTTTTAAAAGACGCAATTCAAGTTAGTCTTTTAAATGTTTAAGGAGCAGTCTTCTGTTAAAAATAAATTAAACTTTTAATAGGACTGAAGAGGTTTCGCTTGCAATACTGATGTAAATGAGTAATTATTATTTTTAAGTTTCTGGTCCGACGTTAAAAGGAAAGTCCAGATTAACTTTTGATTCGCTTGAGAGGCCCTCGTCTACCTTTTGGCTTAAGCTACGATTTAGTCGGCTCCATTTTCCGCTTGAATGTTTTCCATTTGTCATCATTATCTTTAGCCCTTGTCAACCCACAGCAGGGCAGGAACTTTCTCCCTTTCCAATCATCATGACATTTGTTTTGTACATCATTTAAACTGATTTTAACAGCCATATTGGATTGTTTACTATTTTATTACCTATATTTGTTCTCTATTCTATCTATATCTGTAATTGTTTATCTGGGAACATTCATTTTCTCTGTATTCACCCAAGCAGAGCTCGGTCGTATAAGCAGCATTCGTTTATGTCATTCAACCACGATTCATAATCATCACCATCTTTTCATTTCGGACAACGTCCATAATTGATTAAAACCTAAGTTAGTAAAAAACGGTTATATAACTAGAACCTGCATTGAAGACTGTACTGCTGTTGTGCTGACTTTGTTCAGGATGCTGTTAATGCCGTGAAGAGGCGGTTCTCTTGCGTATGAAAAAAGTGGCAACACTGCCCGAGTGACATGTAAAATTTTGGCTCCGTATTTTAAAATTAAATTAAATTAGTAAATAAGTTATAATATAGTGCAATTATTTGTGCAATCGGATTGTAAATGTGTAAATACCCAGGATTATTGTTTTTCCGATAATCCATAACGTTTTTCGGTAATACATCGTTACCGGTAACCTACACACATCAGCTGACGTTTTACCTGCACTTATCTAAACGGACAATTCAGGGGAAGTATTGTTACTTTTATTAAATAATAGCACACATTCGTAATTTTAACTATATAGCACATCTACGTCAATTTCCAGATTTAATTTTGTGCTGATTTATTACCCTAAAATGGTTCTAAATCGCTTTGTTGACAACCTAAGATTTTTTTTTTTTTTTCTCTTTATTAAAGGGGTTTGTTCAATTTGAACATGTCACCCCTGTAATACAAATTACAAACAATTGACAATCAATAAACAATCAGACAGTAGATTCACTTAATTAGTTTTTCTATTTTTAATGCCCATTTGAGTGAGCCTGTACATCACTCTGGCCTCCCTTGACAAAGGGAAGGACAGAATGCTGTTACACCAGCCCACATCAGAGCAAGTTATATTATATTTATTTTTTATACATTCTCTAAGGGCTTCATTCCGGACACACTCCATCAATATGTGGTAAACGTCTTCTACTACCTCGCATTCAGTGCAGTTCGCTGAAACAGCTTTGCCCATCATAAAAGCGAATTTATTCAATGGAATGTGTCCCGAGCGAAGTCTGAAACTCGTAACTATTTCATACCTTCCCATATCGGATTTTTCAAACCATACTTTGCCAGGAAGAGTTGGTTGTACGGTCCTGTACCAAATACCTTTCGATAATGACCTTCTGTCAAAATACTCTGACCACAACTCTGTGCTAAAGATCTTAATATCACTTATTAGGTTGGTATAATAAGGATAGCAAGTAAAGTTAATACCGTCTGCTGAGGCTTCCTTGGCAAGTTTATCTGCTATTTCGTTTCCAACGATACCGATATGCGAAGGTATCCACTGCAAAATAACACATATATTTAACGAATTGAGTTCATACAGATTTTTTAAAATATCATATGCCAATGGAATGCCCCTAACCATAGCTAAACATCTGTTCAAATGATCCAATGCACTTTTTGAGTCGGTAAGAATAACAAACTTACACCCGTTCTTATTTGATCTTACATAAGATATCGCTTCTGCAATGGCTATTAGTTCCGCATACATAATTGATATCTTTGAGTTATCGACTTTTAGTTTAATGTTGTCTTTTGTTTGTACATCAATAAAAGCAACACCAATCCCCTCATTGTCCTTGGAAGCATCTGTGTAAATTTTGTGAAAATCCGAATATTTATTTTGTAAAAACTTGACACAAATTAAAAGTAAATTAGAGCAAGAGTAAGATTTTTTAGGTTTATTTAAAATCGGGATACTACTGTTGATAAAACAAGATACGTTGAGGCTACTGATCCAAGTATCTAAACTAAACATTTCAAGTTGTGTACTTGACTTTATTGAAAGTGACTGAAATTTATCGTGTATTCTTACTAAAAGCGGCTTTTTCTTTCTAGTCCAGTAAGAATTTTGACATAGAAAAGTAAGATCATGTAGTACGTTTATTACAATGTCATTAAGTGATCTCGATTTTAACCAGAATTTACCGGCTAAATATGCACGCCGCACAAATAAAGGTTGAAGTTGTAATTCTGACTCCATGACGTGAATAGGAGTGCTTTTAATAAAACTGCCTATGATGCGCATGTATTGATTTTGGACTTTATCTAATTTTGCAGAATTACTCATGGAACTAGTGTCATATAAGAAACTTGCGTAGTCTAGCCTACTTCTAACAACGGATATATACAACCTTCTTAAATGTATAGGGTGAACCCCCCAACTAGAGCCTGTCAATATTTTAAATATATTTATAAATTTCATAGCTTTTTCTCTTACTTCATTGATATTTTTTCCAAATCTCAAATGACGATCAATCCAAACACCTAAATATTTTACACAATCTGCATTTTCTAAAAGTTTTTCATTAATTGATAAATTTATATTATGTCTATTGTAACTATTTTTAAAAACACATACTTTGCTTTTATTTGGGGATATTTCTAATCCTAAATTCATTAATAGTTCATTTAGTGTATTTAACGAATTTTGTAGAATACTAGTACCTAAATTAAGAGATTGACAGGTGTAATATAAAACCAAATCATCAGCATATTGAGAAATATAGACTTCCTTCTCAATAGTTTTACATACATTAAGTGTAGCTACATTAAACAATAAAGGAGAAATGGGATCACCCTGTGCTAAGCCCCGGCCAGTAGTTCTAGAAATATATCCGTCATTGGTTTGAATTCTAAGATATCTCAATTTCAGAAAATTCCAGAGGTATTGACACATTTTAGAACCCACGTTTAAACGATATAAAATATTGAGTAAGATTTTTATATCGACGTTATTATATGCATTGTCTATATCAATAAAACAACCAACAGTAGTTAACCTTTCAGAAAAACCTTTTTGAATGCGAGAAACTAAGCAACTCAAACTATCCAAACAACCTCTGGATTTTCTAAAGCCAACCATATTATCCGATAGTAACTTGTGCCTTTCCAAAAACCACTCAATCCTCTTATTCAAAATGGAATGAAAAACTTTGCAGAGACAAGATATTAAGGAAATTGGTCTCAGGGACGACGTCTGATTAGGATCCCGTCCAGGTTTAGAGATAGCAATTATATTTATATCACGCCATTGCCGTGGTACAAAACTGTTGTGTAAAAATTCATTTAATAATTTCAGTAAAATACATAAACCATTGTAAGGTAAGTTTTTAACCATTGAGTATGAAATACCATCGCATCCAGGAGATGTATCCTTTGATTTAATACATTTAATCAACTCCTGCATGGAGATTTCTTCTTCCAATTTCTTATTCGAAATTGAGAATACTGGTTCATCTGGAGAAACGTAATCAGGTGTAAGACTATTAAGTAAGTTATTGGCTTTTAACTTGTCCACAACAGTTTTTGGAGACCTGTGACCCTTTATCCACTTCATTTTACGCCAAACTTCGGAAGCCGATGTTGAGTGGTCTACGGTTGAACAATATTGTGTCCAGTCATCATGTACAGCTTTCCGTATTAGTTTTTGCGCTAATCTTATCCTATTCTGCAAAATACTTAAATTCGATGGAGTTGGATTACCACGGAAATTTGCTAACGCTAGCCTTCTAACTGCCACAGCTTTTGACAATTCAGCATTCCAATAGGATTTCGGCTTAAATTTTGAAATAGGGTTTTGTGAAAATTTGACTAAAGGTATATGAATATCTGCCGCCATGCAAATATAATCAACGAATATGTCATATGCTCTTTGAAGATCATTAGGTAACGTTCCAAGACTCGAAAACATTTCGTCAAGGCATGTCTTATAAGATTTCCAATCTGCCTTTCTTAAATTTCTTTTAATCACAAAGTTCTTTTCTAACTGACACTCATTACACATTTGAATTACGAGATGGTCACTACCCAACGTCTCATTTAATACGGACCAGTCCAAGTTTAACGCTATATCTGACGTCACCAAGGACAAATCAGGCGATGACTTCTGCAAGACACCATTAACTAATTTTATTCTAGTGTTGTTACCATTATTTAATACAACATAACTACTATCTATAAGAGCATCTAAAATTTGAATCCCTCTGTAATCTGTCTTATTTGACCAATTGGTGTGATGGGCGTTAAAGTCACCCATTATGATTGTTTTTCTGTCAAACGTAGAAAGTAATCTAAGCCAAACCGCCTGACTAGTCCGAACGGACGGAGGACAATAAAGTGATATTATATTTTCTATTAGAGGGTAATTATAAATTTTAACGTGAATCATCTCAATTCCTGACGCAAACATATTTAAGTCTCCCAGTTGAGCTTTGATAGACTCATGAACAATGATCGCGACGCCACCGTATGAATCATCCCTATCTTGACGGAAAATATTATAATTACTAACTCTAACCGGCTTGTCAGGTGATAACCAGGTCTCTGAAATTGCAGCAATATGTATTTTGTTCTGTCTTAACAGGTGCGAAAAACTTAATAATTTAGGCTTGAGGCTCTGGGCATTCCATTGTAAAAAAATGAATTTGGTATTTTCCGTTCTATCCATTAAACATGTTTTTGATAAAACTCGCCATTGAGGAATCTGCAATACTATCCACTATTAAAAGTATAAACCACTCAATACATAATTTAAATATATTTTTAACTTTAAAACTGATTGACCAATCCTGCATAAATATAACTTCTCGTAATCGTGTGAGCAATTCATTAAATGTTATCTTAGATTCCTGTTTACATTCTGTGTTTTTATCTGCAGTTATATTATGGTCGCCAAAACCGGTCTCATTAGGCTGTGATGACGAACACTGATCCTCGTTATATTTATACCACTCCGATGTATTATCTTGTGTTTTTTGTTTAGAAAACCTTATTTTACTGTGTGATGCCGATTTAGACTTACGTGCATGAGAAGAAGGTTGTTCTTGGTGTATAACTGCGGTAGACTTAATAATCTCTGCGTACGTAGGCGTATTGGCGATAGTAAACTCAGATATATTACGGACTGAGTTATCAACTTCCATCGGTTTTTCTGGAACATATTCTGGGGTGTTGGGTAGAACGTACATAGTTATGGCTTTTTTGTATGTGCAATTGAATTCAGCCATAATTTCACGCAATCGTTTTTCTTTTAAATAAGTGGGGCATGACTTAGATAAAGCCATATGTTTACCCGAACAGTTAATACACTTAAATTCTTTAGTCTCGCAGTTTTCATGATTAGAGCCACACTTAGGACATATTACTTTACTGTTTGGGCAAACCTTAATTTTGTGTCCTAGCTTCCAACACCGCGAACACTGAGAGACTGGATATATATATGGTTCAACCTTTAACTTCAAACCTTCCGTGGAAACATATGCCGGTAACAAATTACCCTTGAAACATAATCTAACCACCTCGCTGGGTATCCATCCACCCTTCTCCTGATCGCGTTTATTTAATCGCATCACTGAAATAATCTCAATGTTTCCTGGGCAAGATACATTATCCAGGATTTCTTTTTCCTCTAATTCCAGTTCTACATCCCTAATAATCCCGTATGAGTAACTGACTTCCATATCTTTACTAAATCTCCATCCCTTGGCAATAAGCGCTTCACACGTACAAAGCTTATTTAAATTCAACTCATCTTCAAATTGTACTCGAATTCTGAACGGGCTTAAATATTTAACGCGAACTATATTGCTCAAACCATTGGTTGTTAAGAGCTTAGCAAATGCAAATGACTTCGGAAGTTTGTCCATGCATGATATAGTTACTTCTATTTTATCTTCATCTGAGTGATATTGCCTGAATCTCTTTTCTTTTCGATTTTGTCCCACTACCTTCCACTCGTCATCACTTTCTTCACCTCGGTTTCTTTTAATCGCCTTGTTAGTCACCTCCTTATCTCCACTTTCCTCTTGCTGTAAAATCATGCTCATCTCGTTGACCTCATTTATAGATTGCACTTCATCATCAGATATATTATTATAATCATCATTGCCCGCCATTACTCAGGTAATTTGTGCACTCCTCCCGCGCCCCACGTCCGCAACCCGGCCGCGTCGAGCGAGGGCCACAGCTGCTTTACGCGCAAACAACGAAATTCCGAGAATTTTAACTAATAGCTTTAACCAAATACACGTCTTGCTCGTACGCGTATCGACACGAGCCTGGGGACAACCTAAGATTGTAATTTATAAACACAACAACATTATGATAGTCTTTTCATAACTCTGTTATTCTTATATTCAAGCTTATTAATAACATTAATGATGATTTTGTGTAAAAATAATATTTGAATGAACTACATTAATTTTTTTTTTTTTTGTTTTTCATCAAAGCAGTGGGTAGGTCCACTTAAGAAAAAGTATAAATAGGTTGATAAAAACCAGTTAAACTCAATATTCTATTAGATTAATTTAATATAA
The DNA here is from genome assembly GCA_958449745.1 of Ochropleura leucogaster. Lineage (NCBI taxonomy): Eukaryota > Metazoa > Arthropoda > Insecta > Lepidoptera > Noctuidae > Ochropleura > Ochropleura leucogaster. Next base: position 16,084,267 of record OY288213.1, on the reverse strand, counting down.
AGATAATCTTTTAAACTTAATATAATATCCTACCTCATTTAATTTCATATCTGAACTTTTGCCCCTTTTTTATTATTTTTTTTTCTTTCCCCTTTCACCGCTAACTTTTCTGTATTTGTCTATTCTGTTAGTTCTCACCGTTTCTTTATTTCTATTTTTCAGTAAATAATCCTGAAACCATGCCTGTGATGACCCGTAAGGCTACTGCTCAGGAGATGGAGCTCAAGTTGAGAACGGCCCTCCAAGAGCTTAAAGAATCAAAACTCCAAGTCCAACAACTGTTACAGGAGAGAGAAGAAAGTGAGGTGGAAGTCGTTAAAGTCAACAGCAAAAACTCTTCCTTGAAAAGGCAGTTAGTAGACCTTCATCAGCAATACTTGGACGTTGTTGATGAACGGGATCAGCTAAAGGTGGTCACAGATGGTTTCAGCAATTGCAGTAATTTATATGAGGAGGCTTTGTGTAAGATTAGGGACCTAGAAGATGAATTGATTCATGCCAATAGTTGTATTTTAAAGTTACAGAGAGAAAGACAAAGTACTCAGGTTATTGAAACTAACCGTTTATATAAGGAATTGTTAAATAGTAATTGTAATTCCCCTTCCTTAATAACTATTGATTTGACTGAAGATTCCTTACTAAAACCAAATTATTCAGTAAGCAATAAGAAAATAAAAAAATATGCTAAGTTAAATAGACTAATTAAAAAATGTAATCAATTTAAAAAACAATATAAACACTTTTCTATAAACATTCCACTAAGAAAAGAACGTGTTGATTTAGTGAACAAGTTAAAAAATTATCAAATAAAGTTAGAAGACAGTATTAAAATATATAATATAGATACTCAGCAATTGCAGTCTGAAATAGAGGTACTTCAGGACTCACTTAGTTCCCTTTCTAGTAAATATGTGAGTTCTCAAAACCAAATAAGGGAACATATTCTTGCAGCAAATGAGTTGGTAATGAGTCAATGTAGTTGCCATACAGTTTCCAACCATGATACTATCCAGCCTGAGGTAATGGAGGACCCGTCCCAGGCTGAGAATTTGCCTCTGGACTGTATACTGAACCAAGATGCAGTTAATATTACACTAAATAATTTACAAGTGGTACAAACTGAGATATATGATAGTTGTGAATGTTCTCACTCAGTAATGTTCTCAGATAGTATAGGAAGGGGTGTAGGTAAATTATTAAGTAATAACCTGAGTTTTCCCAGTCAAAATAATTGTATGCCAGGGTTAACTTATAAACAGATAATGGCATTAGTAACTGGAAATGTTTATAGTGAAAATACTGATTTAACTATATTTATAGGAAATAGTGCAAAAATTACAAGAGAAGACATCACAGATAGTGTAACTAAGTTGTTAAAGTTGAACTGTCGTAAAATAATATTGTGTGCTTTTCCATACTTTTATAAAAAATCAAACAAACAAAACAATTACATTCACATGCTGAATAAACATATGCATTTCTTAGTAGGTCACTATTGTGACAAACTTGTATTTCTTGATGTCAACACTGTTGTTGATAAGCTTATGTCGACACGGGGTAGTGTGTTTCTACCTACTAGTTGTAGACACAAAATAGCTAGGCTATTAGCTTATAATATTCACTCGGACATAAATATTATGTCTATGTTTTGTACAATTATTAACACTGCAAATATTAGTACTTCTACTAATAAACCTTTTTACAAGGAAGGGGGAGTATTGTCGCTCACTCCGGCTCATTGAAACTAGCTAGTAAGTCAACAGACACCAAGGTACCTTCTGGCTCTCAAATAGCTAAATTTAAAAAAGGGGCTAAGCAGAATTCCTTGAAATTATTCCATCAAAATATTCAAGGTTTCTCTTCAAAACAACTAGAGATTGAATTGTTTTTAGAAAAAACTAAGTTTGATATTGTTTGTTTCACCGAACATTGGTTAAAAGATCATGAAATGTTAATTAATTATGAAAATTACAATGTAGGCAGTTGCTTTAACCGTAAATCTAAGATGCGTGGGGGTTCACTAATCTTAGTCAAAAATAGTATTAAATTTAGAAGTCGTATTGATATAGTTGATCTATCGGTTGAACATAATATTGAATTGTCTTGTGTTGAGCTAGATAAGCATGTCATAGTGTGCGTTTACAGGCCCCCAAATTATCAAAACTACTCGATATTTGAGTCAGTAATGGAAGATGCTTTGGCAAAACTTGCAACAGGTAATAAATCGCTAGTCATCTGTGGTGACTTTAACATCAATATTTTAGATGAAAATTCAAACAGCAGTAGATTCTTAAATCTTTTTAAATCATTTAATTTGTTGAATGTGTTTTCGGAGCCAACCCGAATTACTACAAATACCGCTACATGTATCGATAATGTTTTCTGTTGCTGCGACTTCTTAGATAAATCCATTGTAAATTACCTTCCCTCTGATCACAGCGGTCAAACTGTTGTTTTCGAGTCCTACACATCATCACAAAAAATTCAGATACAGTCTAGACAAATAACACCCAGCAATTTAAATAAATTTAATAATAATTTAATAAGTAGTCTAGGTATTCCGGGATATGATATTAATAATGTAAATCATTTTTATGAGGAATTCTTTTCGGTTGTCTACACAGAGTTTAATGAGACGCTAAAAATAAAAACTAAATCTATTAGCCCAAAGTTTATGTTTAGTGATTGGGCAACTAAGGGTATAAGAAAAAGTAGGGAACGACTGTTTGAGCTTTACGGCCTTAAGCCTTACATAAACTCGGAAACATTCAATCGCTATGTTGCTACTTACTCAAAAATGTTTAAAAACACCTGCAAAGTAGCTAAAGCCTTATTCATAAGCAACAAGATTAAATCCGCTGATAATAAAATTAAGACGGTTTGGAAAATAATCAATAGTGAAACTAATAGAAATAAAAAATATAATAATGATATAACACTAGAGTCTTCACGTGGTCTTCTAACCACTAAAAACGAAGTTGCTCAAGAATTTGTGGATTTCTTTACTAGTATCCCAATTAAAACTACAGAAACGTTAAATTCCTCACCATTGCTTTCTGTTGACTTATTAAGAGCAAACGTTTTACCATGCCCGGTTGAGTTTCAGTTTAAACATATTAACCCCACTGTAGTTATTAAAGCTTTTAAACAAATAAAAATCAAATTAACCGAAGACCTTTGGGGATTGTCAATTAAAGTTTGTCAAGCTATCATTGAGACTATAGCACCGTACTTAGCCTTTATATTTAATTTGTGTGTGGACCAAGGAGTCTTCCCGGACCTCATGAAATACAGCAAGGTAATACCACTTTTCAAATCTGGGGACAGTAAAGACACCAATAATTATAGACCCGTATCCGTTTTGCCGGTTTTCAGCAAGGTGTTTGAAAAGGTAATGCTTAACCAAATGCTCAACCACTTTAACACCAATAAAATATTACATGAAAAGCAGTATGGTTTCACCAAAGGACGTTGTACCACTGACGCCGGTGTCACCCTATTGAAACACATATTTACTGCGTGGGAAGAGGCACAGGATGCCATAGGGATCTTTTGTGACCTCTCAAAAGCATTTGATTGCGTGAACCACGAAACCCTTCTCTTAAAACTTGAACATTACGGCCTAGGGAAACTTGCCCTTAGTTTAGTTAAATCGTATTTAAATGATAGACAGCAGCAAGTACAAATAAATGGTGTCAATTCAATGGGTTTAAATGTAAAGATGGGTGTACCACAAGGATCGATATTAGGTCCCTTCCTCTTTTTAGTATATATAAATGATCTACCCCATTTGTTTAAAAACCAACCACAAATGGTGTTATTTGCTGACGATACCTCTTTAATATTTAAGATAAACAGACGTGCCACAAATCCTGACGACGTAAATAATGCCCTAATGCAGGTACATAATTGGTTTACCGCTAATAATTTAGTATTAAATGGGAAAAAAACGAAGTGTATAAGATTTGCTCTACCAAATGTCAAAAACAGTGAGTGTGACATAGTATTGAATCAAGAGAAACTAGAATTCGTCGAAAAAACTGTTTTCTTGGGAATAACACTCGATTCAAAGCTACAATGGGGTCCGCATATAACATCTCTTGCAGGACGCCTTAGTTCAGCAGCATATGCTGTTAGAAAAATCCGTCAGTTTACTGATGTTGATACCGCGAGACTAGTCTATTTTAGTTATTTTCATAGTATAATGTCATACGGTATTTTACTTTGGGGACGGGCTGCAGACATCGAGTCTATATTTATTCTGCAGAAAAGAGCCATTAGAGCCATATATAACCTACGTAGGCGAGATTCTTTAAGGGAACAGTTTAAGGATATTAACATCATGACAGTACCTTGTCAATATATTTATGAAAACATCATGTATGTCAGGAAAAACTCGCATCTTTTTAGTAAAAGAGGTGACAGACACAATTATAATACTAGAAATAGGGACCAATTAGTTCAACCAGGTTTCAGGTTAGCTAAAGTAGACTCATCTTTCATGGGGTACTGTTTGAAATGCTACAATAAAATACCTCCCCACATTCTTCAACTGAATGAAACGAAATTTAAATCTTGTATTAAACGCACACTATGTAGGCAAGCATATTATAAGTTGGGGGATTATATTGATGATAAAAATGCTTGGCTCAATGCTGGTCCTGCTCCTCAAGCATAGGGGTAAACTCATAAGTATCCGAAGTTATAGTGGAAGCTGCAGAAGATTGTAAGACTATCTTTGCAATGTATAGAATCAATTCTCTAGTATTGTATAATTATTAAGCCCATATGTGAGTGCTATGTATTATCATTGACTTCACGAAGCCCTGGTGGTTAATAGTGTCATGCTCACTTAAATGTCTCGCTGATGGTGGCGGGTGTGTCGGGTCATTTAGCTCCCTTCAGAATGGTCGAGCTGAATGGGGCTGATCCATACGTCATGTTCGTGAACGGGCGCTGTCAGTTGGGACTGGTCATTTTTTAACTACCACGGTCATTTTTAATTTATTTAGATTTAAATTGAATTTAGTTTTTTTATTTTACTCTGGACGCTCTTACTGTGCACGTCTTTTTACATCGTTCTCACATATTTGTATAATCTCAACACGAATGATGTAAATACTATTTTGTAAAAATATTAGAATTTAAAAGAGTGTCCATGGAGTTTCTTGCCCATTCATCTCCATAGAGATCAACGCTTTGGAATGGGCAACTGCAGTACTTTCACAAGTTATTATGCCTTGTGACCGGGACTGTAGATTCATTTTGTTTCTTGACATTCAAAAGTGCCTGTAATGGTCTAATTGAAATAAATGATTTGATTTGATTTGATTTGATATGATGGCATGAAAACCATCAACGTGAGCTTCCGAAAACATCCTAGACGAAGTACTGAAACGCGGCATCCCCAGCAACATGAAAAAACATTGTCAGCAAAGCATAATTTATCAACAAAAACCACGAAAAAGCGAACACCGTATCATAAAAATCTCAAACTGCAATCTGACCATCTCTTTACGTAAAACAACAAAAAAATAATTAAAAAGGCGTATACAGCAGCCGAAAGCCTTCTCTTAGTAATTACATTGCTCCTTCCTTGACGCTAAGATTTCACGCAGGGGTGATTTAAAAAATAAAAGGCCCCCAAGTTGCCTCTTCCAGGTCTATTTAGTTATCAACAAAATTGTCTTGTCTAGCGTTTTGTTTGTTTAAAAATAAACTTAGCTTTATGCGGTGGGGTGGATCGTGGTCATCATCAGTAAATTATTCTTGAGTGTAGTAGTGTACCTAGCTAATTAGCTAGACATACATGTGTCTATAGTCTTTGCGCTGGTTTACAATCGCTAGATATCTTTTGTCCGACGAATAAGTTTGTCATTTTGTCAGCTTTTATATGGATATTCTGTCGAAACGTCACATCAATTTTTGAAGTAAAAGTTAGATAATGATTGTGATGGAAAAATCGGTTCTTAATATTTATTATTTTTATTTTAAGGCGTTTACAATTAAATTATTAAAACCATCAGCGGTTTTTTGAACTTACTGTCAGTCAAAAGGAAGTAAATTAAAGTTTTTTTAATGAATTTTGCTACCGTAGCGCTTACCGAGATCAATAAATATTTGTTTTGACAATGGCTTGTCTGGAGACCAACAATATGTCAAGTCCATAAGGCCAGCATACAGCATGGTCAGACATCCTAACATCAAACATTATAAAGGAGGCTGTTTTTATGTGTGTGTTTATTCGTTACTCCTTTACGCTCAAACGTTTTGACCGATTTGGTATGTAGATAACTCATACCCTGGATTAACACATTGGCTTTTTATCCCGGTCTACACAGGTAACAGGGTGAAAGAAAGAAAGAAGAAAGAAAAAACATTTATTAGTCGCAAATTACGATGAGCAACAAAATAACAAAAAAGTACTTATCACAAACATTTACAAATACATATAGGTATGGAACAAAATAAAAATAGTTTGCACGTCGTGACTGCGACAGGTCGGTCACCACTCAGCATGATGCTGTGCCATGGGAACCCGTGAGTAAAACGTACGGAAGTCAAAACAGCATACATAAATGTTTTTATACTTAAATTAATAAAAAATAATAGAAAATAAATGAAATAGACAAAAACTAAAATAAAACAACCCAATAATTTAACTTGACACTATGAATATGTCGGCACGTCATGGCATGTCAATGTCAAGAACGTTAAGAGTGGCAGGTTGTCACTCTAGCGCAGCGTTGCCGTCGCGTTGATGGTAGCTAGGCGGCCATATTAAGAAAAGGACGGGCGTCTGAGCAACACGTGTGAATCGCTAGCCAGCGTCTTAATCTAAGTTGCCTTAACCAAAATTTGTGTTGTGTTAACGTTTAATAGCTGTGATAATTGTGTTAGTAGACCCATTTTAAATTAATAAGAATTGGTGCAGCTAGTAAGCTATAAGGGCAAGCTAAGCTTTTCGGCTTGTATGAAATAACCGCCACTAGTCTTATAGATGTTATGAGCTGCAAGGCTAATTAAAACTAAGACTTAATCGCCGTCCCCCGTTCGCTGCTCTCCCCACAACTTGTGTTTGCATTTATTCTTTGCTTCAAAACTTCTGGTCGCGAAGTTATCTCGCTAAGATTGTTTTCCTTCTAAGTAATCAGATTCCATGTTCACCGCTTCTTAATTGTGTAATGCTGGTACTTGATTTGTATGGCGAAAGGATTTCTTTGTGATGCTCCCCTTTTTCGTCTTGTATCTGATCTGATAGGGATCTTGAGTGGTAGATTGGAATAATTGTTTTCATTATGTTTTCCTAGTACTATAAACAGTAGTTGGATTAAATAGTCACTGCTGGTTGGTATTTCAGAGTGACTTAAGAAGTACAAAATTAGGAAACTTCCAGTTGAGAAATTTGAAGTGAATAGCCAGGTTGAAGATGAAAATAATCTATTAGTGCACTTCGGTTTGAGCTAGCTTTGTGTAGTATTGAGTTTTAATATAAAACGCCAGGCTAGTTTCCTAAAAACGTCACGCGTTGCTGCATTTTTTCGCAACAAGTAACGTCACACGTAACTTTAATGGGTTATATCTTTATATTTTTTTTAAATAATACGTGTCCCTTAATTTTGAATAATCTAAAAGATGGACTAAATAGAATGTTATTACTTTGACCCTGGAAACTACCCTATTGCCTGACTTCAAGTCAGTCTTGCACCATCCAGAGAAGCGGGTCTATCACTTGCATGTTACTAGCACACATTGGCTTGTACTAGTTTTGTTTCTATAGGGCGGCTTACCGTTCAACAACATTTGCAATCAACAAGGTATTCATAGTTTTGTATTTTAATCATTCACCATTGAAAAAGAATAACGACACGGTTGGCTAAGCGTTTGACCTTTGCAAAAAATTATTTGCAAATATTTGTATGGCCTACAGATTATTATTCTTGGTCTGACTGGTTGTGTATGTAAGTTTAAAGTTTGTAAACGCATGCACAATACAGGAGAAATTCTTAGTTTGTGTGCAACGTTTTTTTATAAAAAAAAGAATTGTCCAAGAGCGCTCCCTTTTGGAAAATGCTTTTTTGTAGACTCGCACACTGAGGTATAAACTTGCGACATTAACAGTCATATCTGTTGACTACGTAAACTTAGAGGTTTGATTTTTTGACAACACAAAGAGAACATAAACTTTAGTATATTGTTTTAATGTCAACTCGATACCTTTGCGCATTCCTGAGATAACGGGTTTTGAAAGACATACCGACAGACAACAAGCTGATCCAATAACGGTTCCGTTTTATACTTATGAGGTTTTTTTTGGGTTGGTTAATCATCAAATAACTTCCCCTGCTCTGGGCGGAGCGGGGGAAGTGTTCGACTTGTACTGACTAAAACCCACCTATGTTTCTTCTATTGCCCTTTACGTTCCGGGGCCGCGGTATCTCTTTCGAACAACCCGCAACCCCGGAGGTACGGAATCCTAAAACGTACATAAAGTAATTAATAGTAAGACTAATACTTTTTTGACCTCGCACTGACAATAACCTTGTCTGTCCTATTTTATTTCATTTTGTTATTGTTTTACTTGTTTTCTGCGAGTCCCAAATAAAAGTTTTTCTTTCTTTCTTTCTTTCATAAACCTTTTAGTAAACCTGCACACCAACACAACAACTCAACACAGTAGAAAATCAAAACAAAATACAAGCCACAAAACCAACTACACGCCGCGTCTCACTTATCAGAGAGTTGTCAGTGACAACAAAACATGTGAATAACAGAATAAGGGAACGTCCCCATTAAGTATTGACGCCTTGACGCACAGGCAGCAGCGTCAGGTGGGTTCCAATTAAATACAGAGTAACAAATCAGTCGGTGACGCGTTCCTTCTGTGCCGCCCTTCATTTGTGTGAGGTGCTGTCAAATATTGTGGATGTGTTAAGGGTGGATGTTCATCGGAAACATTTGTTTTGAACTTGTTTTATTGCATGGTCCAGAGGTTAAGGCCTTGCGTCTTATGTATGAGGTTGTGGGGTTCAAATCTGGGCAAGTTATTAATCAACAAAATAATGAGCTCGGAACCTCCATAGTTACATACCTACTATCAGCGATAACGTATTGTAAAACTTATATCAATTCTGTAGTTTTTTTTGCAGATGTAGCAAACGGTTTGCAAAGAAGGCACGAGCAACAAGCACGAGCAACGAGCACGATGTAGCTATTCTATAAATTACACTTTATCGATTATTTATTTCAGTTAAAGAAATAAACTACTCATTGATACCAATCCATCATGCAGTCTGGTTGAATCTGCAAAATATTTCCAGATCGCGAATTTGAATTTTAAATTCTGTTGAGTCGCTCCCCCTTAACTGGCAATTCCTATGGGGTGAATTGGTGGGCACAATCTAACGTGTCACTGGGGGCGATAACTCACACCATCGCGCATTGATGGTTCATATGTGTATGTAGGTAGGTAAGTAGATAAGGTGTACGTAGAAAACAGTTTGAATTTATTCAGAGAATTCGGTTTTAAAGATAAGTTTTCTTCGGTGTTTTATGACAAAAAATAGGAAGTTGACCTGTTTTCTTTACTTGACAGGAAGCAAGTCGTGATTAGAGGCATTTATAAAGAAATTCTTGATGGAAAAATCTAACAATGACCAGAGATTCGAAGCTACGAACTCATGTTGTTCAGAAGAATGCTGGGCTGTAAAAAGGTGGATGAAAAGCGATTGCATGTAGCGGAGATGAGAATTTTGAGATGGATGTGTGGAGTGACAAGAATGGATAAAGTAAGGAAGTAAGGAAGGGTATATTAGAAGAAGCTTGAAAGTTGCGCCTGTAATAGAAAAAATTAAAGGGAGTCGTTTGTCGTGGTATGGACATAAAATGAGGACGGATGAAGCACATGTGACTAAAAGAGTGACGGATCTGAATGTTGATGGACGGAGAGCGAGAGGAAGGCCAAGGAAATATGGATGGATTGTGTAAGAAATGATATAGAGGAGAAAGCTGTAAATGTTGACGGCACGGTTGGCCTAGTGGCTGAAAGATCGGCTGCTGCGCTGCGTGTCGTAGGTTCGATTTCCGCACGGAACAAACATTTGTATGGCCTACAAATAGTTGTTTCGGGTCTGGCTGTTTGTGTATGTGGCCTTAAATGTTTTTTGACGCACCCACCATACAGGAGAAAATCCTAGAGTGAGGCAAAGTTTTTTATTTAAAAAAAAAGATCGGAAGATGAAAAGTGGCGCCGACCTCAAATAGAATGGGACAACGGCAGGTAAGTGACGATGATGACCTCATGTTGTTCAGAACGGTTTTTTTAAACAGGGGTTTTTTAAAATTATTATTTTGAGACCATTTTACTTATTATGATTCTGATTAAGTGGCCCCAGACATTAACAAAAATATTTCGGACTCTTTTTTCATATGCTTGGGGCTGATTTCTAGGTGAGCCAAAGATAAGTTATTTCCTTCAGGAATAACGTAGTCAAGCAGCCCAGTATCTTTTGATGGCAATAGGCTCATCCCTTTGTACATAGAACTTAAACATGATTGGCATGGATATTAGAGTGAACTATCTGTAGGTACATCTCTGTCTAACACTTACACAAGATACGTGAGATATACAGGCGTGATGTTATGTCATTATTCATCGTGTAATACCAGGTCACCATAAGTAACCTAAAAGTCCTAGAATTCAAGTAATCCTCCCAATAATCCCCGCCAATAACCACGAAACAAATAAAAAGTAATGAGTGGCGGTGTCGTTAATTACCTCTCGTCTCTGTGCCCCTAGTGGATCCCGGCTCAGCGTGACGTCACTACTTCGGGAGCCGATGAGCTTAAGTTTGTACTTTGTGGTTACCACGATATTACTCGATGGAAGTGGCCCGTTAAATCGTTTTTTTTTTTTTAAATTTAAGAAAGGTTTACATTGAAAACTTATTTAGGTTATAGGTTATACATAAAATAGACATACAGGGTTACATTCATTTGCACAAAGCTGGAAATTGGTATGAACAATTTGTCAACCCATTGCCCGATTTGTGCAAAAAACGGGTTCTTTTGCATTTTTCAGTTAAACGGCAAGTTTTATCATAATGCAATTACCTATAAAATTATTATCAAACGTTGATTGTCCTTACGTTTTTAAAGAAAGTACCTTTACTCTACAAGCTGTAATCACCAACGGAATTTGCTTCCTTCTTTCTGTAAAAGAAGCTCCGAAATAACGTGCTTATTTTTTATATTTTAAGTTTCGATACTTATCTTTTGTATAAAAAATAAAAGAATTAAAAAGCTTTGTACGAATTAATGCAACCTTACCAGTATTTTTGAAGCCAATTTGACCGGATTAGTAACTCAATTGGGGTTGCATAGAAGAAACCTATTCATGCATTTTTATCAAAGTATTCATGCACACTTCTGATACTATTACAGAGATCCAAATGTTTTGCTTTTTATTAGGTATATTCCTATTCCAATTTATATTTCAGTATCAAAATACATAGCAAGATAGGGCAAAAAAGGGATTCCTAATGGAAGAATCTATGTTTGACAAATATATGTATTATGATCGAATTTCACAGCCAGAATGGACTGCAAATACCAAATAATTGCCCATAGCCACGCGACATGCATTTGACTGATTCCTTCGCGTAAATTCCACCGCAATGTTGCATTATTGTAAGACATGTGGCTTGTAATCAGCAATTTCTTACATTTGCGTGTGTTTTTCGAGTTGTTCACGCAACAAGCGTAACTATACAACATTATTTTTAGCGTATGCGAAACCTGAATATAGTTTGTCCAGAATAAGTAACTGAATCGATTCCAATCATTTTTACACCATGTTATATTTTGTCCCAACAATATTAATAAAAGGTTATGAGTTGGACACTGGTATACGAAATCATACGGCGCGCAACAAGGCCACGGCAGATCAAAGCGACAGTACACACGCGCGGTGCCGTTTGTGCCGCGCGGTGACCGTGTTTTTGTACGGCCAGGTAAAATAAACAAGCTTATAACTTTCTGATTTTTCATGATAGAGTTCTGAAATTTTGTACATAGGTTCTTCACATAAATATACTAGACACGTGTTTCGGGTTTCGCATAAAATAAAACTAATGTTGTAGATAGTGCGTATCTCTTCTAGTCGCTTTAGCTGATGTGTTGTTGATTAACGAAAGCGAACAAAGTTAGATCAATAGTTGTAGCTATATGTTTCGCCCAGTTGTTATTAACTAGTCGGTGTTCAGGTAAACTTTTAATTGCCACTGTTTGGGACGTTTTCGTGGGTCATCAGGGACGGTGGTGTGGGCTGTTGTGATAGGGAAATGTAGCGTTTATTATAAATTTTGAAACGGATTTACTTCAAGCTTGGGATTTCATGTAAATGCAGGAATTTATTCAGGAGTAAAATCGCTTGACGGGTTACTGATTGAAAAATGTTATTATGCTCTAGACGAGTTTCGTAATGATCAATCTCTATAATGCTGGCATAAAATTTAATATTTTACATTTACTTCTTAATATTAAAATATAATATAATCTTTAGACTTTGACATAAAATTTATAGATAATTATTTCTTTATAATTAATTTATAATTCTTTACTTATTTTAATTATTATTATTAAATTTATAGATATTTTAGTATAAGTATGGATTTAATCCATATTTATACTATAAATGGGAAAGTATATGTGTGTGTCTGTTTGATTGTCCGATTTTCTCGGCGAAACGGAGTGACGGATTGACGTGATTTTTTTAGAGATTGGAGGTTGAAGGGATGGAGAGTGACATATAGGCTACTTTTTGTCTCTTTCTAACCCGCCAGTTCCCTAAAATGAATATAAATACTCAATTTTTTGTAATTGATTTGTATGACAATTGACAAAACATAACGTAATGCATTTTTTTTTAAATCTACTACTCATAAATAAATTATTTTGATTCTGAGTTTGTAAATCGCGAAAAATCTGCGCTATAATCAAATTATTGTGCAGGGGCCCACCCTGCACAATAATTTCCAACGTTCCCTGTATCTGACATCAAGGCCTGATCAAAGGTTATAGTCAAATTAGGGGTTCAGTGGCATGCCTAGTGCTGAACAATACAGCAACCCCATAAGACAACATTACCGCAAGCCAAGTTTTACGCCTATACAATGCCAGATTAAGCAGCACGCCGTACCGTTTAAACTTGCGACATAAACGGCCATATCTTTTGACTGCATAGACTTAGAGATATGATTTTCGCAACTGGATACCTCGACGCGTATCTGAGATAAAGGGTCTTAACAGACAGAAAGACAGACTACAAAGTGATCCAATAAGGGTTGCATTTCTAGCTCACCGTCCGTCCGTCTATCGACGACAGGCCGTGTCGACGGTACGTTAATGTTCCCGCGCGCCTCAAAGAGATGTCAGCAAAGCAGAGGGGCCTGCCAGGCCTAACGCCTGCCGGGGTTGCGGGTTATTCGAAAGAGATACCGCGGCCCCGGAACATAAAGGGCAATGGAAGGATCATGGGTGGGTTTTAGTCAGATAGATAGATAGAATATTCTTTATTATGTACACCATACAAATGACAAGAATAATAATATACAACTTATAAATAGGGTGACACAATGGGCGGCCTTATCGCTAAAAGCGATCAGTACAAGTCTGCAACTCCCCCCCGTTCCACCCAGAGTGGGAGAAGTTATGTGGTGATTTCCCACCCCACAAAAAGGGTTCCATTTCTCTTTTAGAGGTATGGAATCTAAAAAACTAAATAATGTATGATAAGAACCAAAGACCAATCACTAGGTACACCAACAAGCATTCATCAACAAAAACAACTATTCATTTAGCTAAATAAACATGGTTCTCAAAGACCCTCACATCAGTGTTAACGTGCCAAGCAACACAATATACCTCACGAGTTAAGAGGTAGTTTCTTCTTGATCCCGACTTATCTCGCCGTTGCTGATTCCCGTCACGATTGACGATTTATACGTGTGTATCGATATGGGGTCTGACCTGGTTGGGAGCTATTTTTGGAGGCACATGGGATATATTGGCGCAAGTTTGGGATAATTTGATTGGTAATGAATAAGGTTAGAGGGTTTAAAACGTTGTTTTCATTGTTTGTTACCTTCCATTTTCGGTGCCCAGAAATCAGCGTGTTATTATTTTATGTTAAGTAGCCCCATAAGATAATCTGGAAGTTTCTATTTGTAGTGCATGTAATATAAACTTTGTTTAATTACAAATAATATGTAGTAGCTTTTTAAGAATAATATTTTCTTTGAAAGTCTACCAGTTGTCAGTAAACTGAAAGTCTGACGATTAGTATCTAACTAAGAGGGTACCGTAGGCTTGTGGACACTGAGCAATGGGTAGTTAACCGTCTGACCGTCTATTGACGACAGGCCGTATCTACGGCGCGTTAGTGTTCTATGCGCACCTCAAAAAGGTATCAGCAAAGCAGAGGGGCCTGCCAAGGCCTCCGCCTCCCGGGGATGCATTTTGTTTGAAAAAGTTACCGCGGCCCCAGAACATAAAGGGCAATAGAAGGTACATGGGTGGGTTTTAGTCAGTATAAGTCTGCCACTCCCCCCCACTCCGGCCACAGCGGGGTAAATCATTTGATGATTTCCCATCCGTAAAAAGGGGGTACCGTTTTACCCAGTACTAACTCGGGTTTGGTAGTCAGATAGGCAGTTGTTCCATGTTAAATACTGGTACTCAGCGGCCACTGGTTAGACTGAAAGTCGCCTCCAAAACTGTTGGGAAAAAGCTAGACAGATGTTAAAATGTCTATGAGTCAATCTAACTTCTAATTTCTTTTTTTTTCGATTGTTATTCTTGGTGTTAATTCCTGTATTGTGTCATTTTTTGAGATGTATGTGATGTGTCAAAATGTTTTTATCTATTTTATTTTTCTTATATGACATTTTTTTGTGATTTATCTATCTATCCACTAGCTTTTGCCCGCGGCTTCGCTCGCGTTAAATTTGGGGTAACACAGTTCCCCTTGCGCCTTATTGATTTGTAATAGCAACGCTAAGTTTTCCCTTTTCTTCTCTTTCTCCCTCACATCCCACTAAAAGTGGGATGTGAGGGAGCAACGTAATTGGATCTAGACCAAGGCGTATCGTCTTACGAACCTGGTTCATTGATAACAGCATTACACCTCTACGGAGGATGGTCAAACGATGTGATCGGCTTTGATAAAGGCCTCTAGGACTTAATATATAGGTAACTAGCTTAGTTACTTTGGGCTAGCGCTAACTTTAACCTGTGTGATGATCGAAAAAAAATCTTTACTAGGGAAGAAAAGGGAAAACTTCGCTTTGCTATTACAAATCAATAAGGCGCGAGGGTAAAAACTGCAGGTAGCAGTTACCTGCAAATAAGGAAAGACGAACTGTGTTACCCCGAATTTAACGCAAGCGAAGCCGTGGACAAAAGCTAGTTATCATATAATACTAACTACTGCCCGCGTTCTGAATCCGCGTAAAATTATTTTGAATCGGATTTTATTAAAAACTAGCTTTCGCCCGCGGCTTCGCTCGCGTTAAATTCGGTATAACACACCAAGCAGACCTGCAGTTTTTTCTCTTGCGCCTGATCGATTTGTAATAGCAACGCTAAGTTTTCCCCTTTCTTCCCTCGTTCTCTCTCAAATCCCACTTTTTTAAAATAAAAATTAGCATTTGTCCGTCTCCTGGTTCCCAACTATCTCTGTACCTACCAAAATTCATCAAAATCGGTTAAACCATTAAAGCGTGAAGAGGTAACAAACAAACAAACTCACTTTCGCTTTTATTATATTATGTTAGTAAGGATATAGTGAGTAGCGTTAACAACAGCGTCAACATATAGTAGAAAAAACAAGTTGATTTTTTGCACAGAAAACGGCTTAATAAGGTACTGCCTTTGATGAATGCAAAAAAACGAAATACCGAAAAACGAAACGAAATAAACATTAACACGATTACGTTTGCAATGAAAATTATTTTCAATCCGCGGAACGATTTCCTTTCAAAGTTAACACAGTTGATTGGTTAGTTATCGGAAAAATGTCGAATGCTACAGACGAATGATTCCACATTGTTAATCCGTCAACAGCCTGCAGTTTTTTTTCAGTAAGTTTAATGTATAAGTGCTGAAGCTATTTAGAAGCCAATCGACTGTAAGCGTCGCTTGACAAATACCGAGCATTCCTATCCCAGAGGAATTTCTTGGATGATGTTTTTCTTATATAAAACTCTTTTGAATCGAACTGCACTTACTTTTATCATGATTTAAAATAGACTAGGCACTTAGGCCCAGGCCAATTCAATGAATCCTTACTAATATTATAAAAGCGAGAGTGAGTTTGTTTGTTGTTGCGTCTACACGCCTAAATAGCCAAACCGATTTTCATGAATTTTAGTACTGAGATAGTTGGGACTCTTCGCTCGTTTGCGTTTACCGATGAGAAATTAAAAAATAACTTCCTAAAGCGGGGAGTGACTTTTACTGACTAAAACTCACCTATGATGTTTCTTTTGCACTTTGTGTTCCGGGGCCGAAGTATGTCTTTTGAACAACCCGCAACCCCGGAAATTCGATGTATTAAGAGCGTTTGTCAAGAAGAAGGAACATGGGTGGGTTTTGGTCAGTAAAAGTCTTACTTCTCTTCGCTCCGTTCTGTACGGGGGAATTTATTTGTCGATTACGCATTCGCAATATAATTGAGAAAAAAATCGGCTAAGACCGAGTCGGACTCGCGCACCCAGAGTTCCTTACAAACTTTCGACATAAATTGTTATATCTTTCGACTGCGTAAACTTAGAGGGTTGTTTTTTTCGCAGCTTGCAGGGACTACAGACTTGAGTAAGTATATGCTTTCAGTTGCAAAAACATTCCACTGTTTGGATTAAAATAACATTGAATTCAATTAAACCAATTTAAGATCAATAAACATAATATGCGCCTCTACCCGACAGACATGTGCGTCACATAATTTATTAACCCTCAACCACCGTTCACGTCGCGTCACCCCGTCACGGCGTCATTCCGTCACGGTCGTCACGTAGTCAGCTCGGATGACCGGGCAGCTTTAACGACCCAAACTTAGAGTTGTGAGCGCCAAACATTTATTATTTAAACTCAATCGCGACCTAGCCCCTACTAACGAATTGAAAGCAGTTTTTTTCTATTGTTTTCAAATATAAATATTTCTGCAAACTGTAAGTACGAGGACCAATCAGGCTATACAAAAAAAAACATTTTTGCCAAAAATAACTTTCGAAAAGAAAACAATAAAAAGACGGGTAATAAACATACTTACTTTGTCCTTCCTTCTTTTTTTGAAAGTCTGTTCTGTTAGGAAATTTATAAGTTTTTAATTTCAGCCTTTTTGGTTGTGATATGATGGTAATTTCACACTCGAATTAAAAACCTTCTCCTTTATTGGAAGTCGGTTTAAACCAGTTTTTATGGATCTCTTATTGTACGAGAAATTTATACAAAGCGGGGCCATATCATACTGGTAATGTTTAGCTTTATGTGTTGCCGTGTGTACCTACATGAGCAGGATGTAAGAATCTGGATATCAACTACCTCTATTTCTTGAATCGGAAGTTAATAAAGGTCGGAGCAAAAAGAAACGCAATTGGACTGTGATCTCCGAGAATAACATTGTTTTTGGTTGGTATTTAAAGTGATACTTTTTTTATGGTTGGTAAAGCAACAAACAACTCTGGGCGGAGCGGGGAGGCAAGGGGTTGGTTATTTTTCGAGTATCACGCCGGTTAAAGTTAGCTTTACCCCAAAGTAACTATGCCAAGTCAACGAAGTCGCGGGCGGAAGCTAGTTATACAATAAGCAGATGAATCCAAAAAACCTGAGGTCTTGGCTTCGAACTCGAGACCTATGACATGGCAGTACATAGGTCACACAACTAGGCTATCAGTACTTGTTGCATCATTAATCACCACACCACTACGGAAGGGTTGTCGTGAAACAATACCCCGTGGTAGGGTCACATTCCATGCAACAAATTTCACAAACAGCAGCGACCCCAAACTTTGTTGTTATTAATTAAGAGTTTAACTAAAAATAGTTAAACCGTTTACTGGGGTATTTTTCATGTCCTTGTTTGTCATTTTTTTTACAGTTTTTGAGCGGAATTTTTAATACTGGTTTAGTGAAACTGCGGCGTTTGACTACTTCAAAAGTTATCGTTTTGTTTAACAATGACCGAAGTATACTAAGGTGAAAAGAAAGAAAGAAAAAGTATTTATTAGTCGTAATTATTACGAGCACACAAAATAATAACAAATATTTATAACTGGTGCGGAGTTATAAATAGTGTGGGGCACGATTATTTTGAAGAAAAAAAAAAGATTTGAGGTTATAAAAAAAACAACTCTCTGACGTGACACTAAAACTAATACAGAACCTCCTACTTTTTTAAGTCAGCTAAAAATATAAATGAACATAAACACACAGATATGGTGTGACTTGTTAAGGAATATAGGGAAAGTAATAAGCAAAAAGCAATTGGTTCAGCTTTTACTTTGAATTTACACATAAAAATCAAAATCAATTTATTTCACATAGACTTACATAAGAACATGAAACATTGAGAGAAGGTGCACGGTTAGGGTTGGTCGTTTCCTATGGAGAAGAACCGGCACGTAACTCTATGGTTACTCTTTTAAAATCATTTGGTTTTACAATGTTGTTGTTACGTAAGTATGAGAGGACAGCGGAGGCCCGACAATAACCCGACAAAAATGGCGAAAGGGTGTATTTAGGTGGCAAGTACATCTGCTTAACCTTTGTGGGATAACTGTTATCCCTCAAAAACTAAGTTTTATTTGTGTAAGATTGTATTGTTTTTATTATTTTGGAGGAGTTCGAGGCTAAATAATAGCAGCCGCTGGGTTAAGCCGCGCTTACCTAGGTTGGTCTGTGGATGGGTGACCACCCGTAATATACCGAGTTTCCACCGTGCCTCGGAAAGCACGTTAAGCTGTTGGTCCCGGCTGTCATTTGTAGATCTTTGACAGTCGTTACAGATAGTCAGTGTCCCGAAAAGTCTGACAACCAGTCTTACCAAGGGGTATCGTATTACCCAGTACTAACTGGGTTATAAAGGTCAGATAGGCAGTCGCTCCATATAAAATACTGGTATTCAGTTGCATCCGGTACGACTGGAAGCCGACCCCAGCATAGTTTGGAAATGGCAGATGAAGTTTGTATTATTTCGCTCTACAGAACCCTATATGCTTAATTATATTGTTTTTTTTAAAGAAATTTATTTATAACTGTAGTGACGCTAGACTTGAAAGGTCGTAAGTGTCATGAAATCCCTTGCAAATACCAATTAGCAGCAACGTAATTGGATCTAGACCAAGGCGTATCGTCTTACGAACCTGGTTCCATGATAACAGCATTACACCTCTACGGACGATGGTCAAACGATGTGATCGGCTTTGATAAAGGCCTCTAGGACTTAATATATAGGTAACTAGCTTAGTTACTTTGGGCTAACGCTAAGTTTAACCTGTCTGATGATAGAAAAAAAAAATCTTTAAAGGGAAGAAAAGGGAAAAGTTCGCTTTGCTATTACAAATTAATAAAGCGCAAGGGTAAAAACTGCAGGTAGCAGTTACCTGCAAATAAGGAAAGACGAACTGTGTTACCCCGAATTTAACGCAAGCGAAGCCGTGGGCAAAAGCTAGTTATCATATAATAGTAACTACTGCCCGCTTTCTCAATCCGCGTAAAATTATTTTGAATCGGATTTTATTAAAAACTAGCTTTCGCCCGCGGCTTCGCTCGCGTTAAATTCGGTATAACACACCAAGCAGAACTGCAGTTTTTTCTCTTGCGCCTGATCGATTTGTAATAGCAACGCTAAGTTTTCCCCTTTCTTCCCTCGTTCTCTCTCAAATCCCACTTTTTTAAAATAAAAATTATGCCTATGTCCGTCTCCTGGTTCCCAACTATCTCTGTACCAAAATTCATCAAAATCGATTCAGCCATTAAAGCGTGAAGAGGTAACAAACAAACAAACTCACTTTCGCTTTTATAATATTAGTAAGGATTGTGTGAGTTTGAGTGTTTGTGTATGGAAAAAACCAAGGAGGGTTCCGTACAAACTTGCGACATAAACGGCCATTTCTTTTGATTGCGTAGACTTAGAGGGTTGATTTAATCACAGCATAAAGGGAACATAGACTTGAGTATTTGGTTTATCACACACTCGTTTCAACTCGATACCTCCACGCGTTCCCGAGATAAAGGGTCTTGACAAACAGACAGACAGACGAACAACAAAGTGACCCTATAAAGGTTCCGTATTTTTTTTGAGGAACATAACCCTAAAAATATTATCTTACTCTTTCATAAACATTCGGGAATACGATGTTATTTTAAAATTACAAGCAGACACTTTAGCTGCATATATTTGTATAGATTTATCGCCCCACCCATTACAATTAATCGAGATTGGTTCAATTATACAACTGTTAAAATCCAATTAGCACGCAAGTACCTATAAATACTCCCAACACTTGTAAAAATTCTCATCGAGCAGACTGTCTAAATGTTCCTTCGAAGCACTTTCATAAATATTAACTTTAAAAAATTTCCAAATGTTTTTCTTAGGAACTGGCAGACAAAGTTTAAACGGGCGCTTAAACCAGGATTTTATTTTCATCTGTAATGCGTTTTTTTGTAAACTAAAACTATTACATTTTATTATCGGATCGGAATATTGGCTCCGAGCCAGCACTGTACGGAATCATTTTTCTAAGATGGCCCTAGTTATGCTTAATATTTTGCCTCGTAAGATGTAGCGGGGATAACGTTTGTTGGCTTTGGTCTTTGGCTAAGAAATATACTTTGACGCAATTGGGGTGCTGTATGGAGGGACCGTAGGCAACAGAGATTAGTGAAGGTTCGTCAGATTAAGTTAATTATTTCTCAAAACTGATTTTATTAAACTCAATTTTTTTTATTATGTTGTCATCTGTATCTGACGGATGGCTACCTATTAACTTAGCTGACTGTACTTTGTCGGTCTACTCACATTACGTAACACAAATTATTGATTTGAAGGATTTTTAAGGCTATCTTACTCAATAAGTTGGAAAATGTCGTCTGTTGGCGAAAACATGGCTATCTGCTTAGCCTTTTACCAAATTTATTGGGATCGGTTTTAAGTCCGGCAACATACACAAAGTTATTCATAATTTTAAATTTTCAAAACGAATGGCCTTGCCGTTTGAAGGGTTTTACGCAAAAACTGCGCAGGCTAAAGAATTAAACGAATGATTTTGCTGGTTTATTTAGGTATGGGAAATCATTCCATTACTTCCCCCGCTCCAGGCGGGCTTTTGTGGACTATAATCCATCCATTCTATTGCCCTTTATATTCCCGGTATCTCTTTCGAACAATCCGCAACCACGATCCTTGTTACCCTATGGTAGGTTAATTAATTGGAGCTTTTTGACAAAGTTTAAAAAAAAAAAAATTTAGGGTTTTGGACAAAGTTTCTTTTTGTATAAATCAGTCATAATATTCACATTTATTTATCTTTTATATTATTACAAAGACATTCCTTCTCTGTGTCACACATTTCAGTCACTATAAGTTGGATAGAATCGTAAATTTACCGATCGCATATTCAGTGTTCAATAAAAGAGATGGCGGTATGACGTTAAAGTATCAATAATATTGAAATGGGAATTTTTAAAATATTACACTGTATCGAATAAAGACGACTTTGTGACGTAATAAAGTATCGGCAAAAATTTTAGAATGCATGTGTGTTTGGTAGCGTCATCTTGTATAATAAAATGTCGATGTCCAGGGGCAGAATCAAAATAGGATAATAATATGAATGATAATGATAAATATTGATACAGAAAGCGGTACTCCTGGACACGGCTCGTATCGTTTCTCTCTCTGGAGCCCTGACCGCCGGTAGCTTATACATGTTTATTTTAGTAAGGAATATGTAAAAATACTACTAATATGTGTAAAAATTAATAAACGTTAATAATTAATGATAATATGTCAAAATTCTAAAAATTATCACAGATCCAGTTAATTGTAAATTGTCACTTTGTGACCATTTTACGAATGGTAACGTAATTAATATTATTAACGTATTATGTTTCTGCTCAAGCAAAAATTTAAGACCCCCTAGTTCTGTGCACAAATTGTGTTGAGTTTACGGCGCTACGAGAAGTCGTAGCATGCGCGTAGCAAGCGAGGCCCAATAATAAAATTTAGTCATTATCCTTACTGTTAATTATCTAATAAATAAAGAGCTTACTTGAAAGATTTGCTTCTTCCTTATGACACCACGGTATTTCAAAATTTGTTTTTCAAAACACCATTTTAACTGCGATAGTGCACCCATTTCAATTTCTAGATGGTTTGCTCACACATGTAGCTCTAGAAACCCAGTTAGTACTTTATATTATTAGGTAAAGATAAAGAGATCAAAAGCATTCCCTCATAAGTAAACACAAAAGACACTGTGTCTACATACTTACACATACCTCGTCGACACTTCCAAAGACTCAAATGAAAAGATCTCTTACAAAATGCGACTACAAAGAAATGTGACACAGTCCCAAATAGGTCTAAAAGCGTCAGAGAAAGGGCAATAGAGTAATTACGTTTGACACAAAACTTTAGTTGCAATTGCTGAAAGAAGAACGGAAGTGCCGGCGCTCGTTTGCCACTTCCTTCCGCTAGGGGGCTCTCCACTAGCTAGGGAGCCGAAAAAAGTATCGATGCTAGAGTTGGGAGTAAACGATACTTTTAACAAGCGGTACAAAGGCAAGTATCAATTAATGAGGAAATGGTAGCTTTCCTTCGGATGGTTGTTCTGTGCTTCGATAAAATGCTTTTTAAAATTAATTTGTATTTTGAGGGTAATAAAAAAATATTATCCAAAAGGTCCACCACACCTTTTGGTTAACATCCTTAACTTCAAAATACAAATTAACCTAACCTCTTAGGGGATGTTACCTAAGTCTTCTAAACGACTTGATCGATTTGATTTGGCAGAAATTTTGTGTGTATATTTCAATCAGTTCCTGGATGGAACAATTTGAACCGGTAGGTGGCACTGCTATCGGTCACCAAATTTGATATGCTGTAGTATGGGCATGACAACGTCTGTTGGCTTCGATAGTATTGTATGATTATTTTGTGATGAATTCGCGGAAAATATGAAGATTTGTTTTTCCTCCATTTTGTTGTGATTTGGTTTTCTAACGCCAATGACAAAAAACTATCGATATTTTTTTATCCCTTACACAAACCGTGCCTTACTACTAACTGAAATGTGCTATAATAACGAACGGAAAATATATAGGGCTGCGTGTGATAGAAGGAATTTTATGTGCGCCTGGTACGCCTACAGTTTTTGTTTATGTATGTATTCCTAACGGCTCATGTCGTCCTAGTACCTCGGATTAGATAACGTTTTATTGGTTGTTTTTATGTTGTGTGTACAAGAATTATTTGAGGGTCGGCTTTTGTGGTCCTCGTAGACTATTCTGGGTAGCGAGGGATGTGTTGCTAAGGGTTTCAGGTTCCATAAAGAAGACCCGCTCTTATTGTTTTACCTAGTCTTTTCACAAGTATGTGTGGGCCTGTGTCCAACTGAACTGGATGCAATGAATACTAGTATTTTACAGGTACCGACTATCTCACCTATTGAAAATAACTTAGTTACTGGTTAGAATGATTTGGCGTAGTAAACCTGGTTGTCACGACTGTCAATAATCTACGGACGGGAACCAGAAGACTTTGCAAATACAGTTCACTGTTTTCGAATCACAAGCAAACTATTTCCAAAAAAAAAACACCTAAGCCAAATGGGCACATAGAAAACGACGAGAAAAGGTGCACGGTTCGGGTTGGTCGTTTTCCATGTAGAAGAACCGAGACGAAACTCCATGGTTACTCTTAAAAAAAAACTAGGAATTAATTCGAAAACTGAGTTATTACTTAATGCAACAAATACAAATCATCATATTTTAATTGAACGGATAAGAATGTTCTGCCGCTTCGCGATATTATTCTAAAACACACACACTACACAGAATTATGAACCTCACTTCAGTTTGACAAGCCAACGCTGCACTTTAAAAAGAGAATTTCATTCATATCTGCATTCTCATGCAATCCCAGTCAACTTGTTGAGCAAAATATTTTTCAATATGAAACGAGCGTTACGCATTACCCGGATTGAATTCCAATTGAAAACGATTCTGAATATGTCAGACAATCCTTTAATAAATATGCTTATTGTATGCACTCCCATTTTTATTGCACGTATTTTCTAAAGTGCATTTCGAGTGGTTAGTATGGAGGATAGTAAAGCCTGGTTTGTGTGTGTATTGAGATTTTATTAAAGAGTCTACATATACGATTAAGCTCGCTTTTGTACTTTCATTATGATAGCAATGCGATTTATATATAATTGTGTGTGTAAAACTTGGTGTAAGAATACCAATCTGTTTAGAATTTAGAGTATTTTTCTATATTAGAATTTAAATATCCTAGGAGAAAATCCTACTTTTGTAAAAAACAAAATAATCTTATGCAATATTGGTAATTAACAGATATTTAAATGCTATTGAATATGATTGTGCGTTTAAATCAACTTCAAAGTAATTTGCAAAAAGTATGTAACAGTTAAGTACTTGCATATTATTATCTACAGTGTCTATTCAAAAAATCTTGTAAAACAAATGACACCTCAAAAATAACATCCACCCTCTAAATTATCCGGTGAAATTCCTTTCAAGAGTACTTGGAGGTAGCTAGATTTCTAAGACACAGGGTGGTATTCAGGCATTCAGTGTAAATCTTGTGAGAGCGCGGGAATGCGGGCCTGTGTCGGCGCCATGACAGTTTTGCAATTAGGCGACCCACAAAATGGCGGGCCCGCGAAATTATCGCGCGGTTCGTAATGCCACGTGCAGACTTTGGGAAGGATTTCAACCAATATTGGATGTAACTAACAGTTATATTGGTTTTCCACTATATTGGTGAATTTAATTTACATGAAATTAATTTAGTGTAGTTAGTGGTGTTGGTTTAGGTTTGACTTAATATATTGCTGGCTGTTTTAAATAATTAAAGCACACTACTCTTGTTGTGGGAAAACTTTAAAATGATTATTTATAGCTGTACTAGCGACCACCGCTGTTACGGACGGATCTCGTATCGGGTACAAAACTAAACTATCTTTCAAGCTGGAACCAACTACAGATATTGGCCAAATTAAATTAAAATCGGTTTGGTGGTTTCGTGTTTTATTTTTTCCAAATTGAGAATATTACTAACTAGTATTAATTTAGAAATAAATACTCAGCTGTCTGCAACTCTAAAACATGTGACACAAAATATGGCTCCAACATTGGGCCATCGTGTAGACGCGCCACATCTGCAATGACTTGTAACTAAGTTTCAGCTGAAGTATCAACTGCCTGATTAAGTGACTTGCATTAGGCGGTGCGGCTGATTTTGTCAAAGCAAATCGCCTGCCAAAAATATTTACTTACTTTGTAAAGTTAGTTCGAGTTAAATTCTAATTGTTAGGTGTTAGGTAACTTTACGAAACTGTTTTGTCTCTTAGTAGAATCTTTTACGAAGAATGCGAATAGATTTATAATGTACGTTAAGGTACAGTTTTTTAAAAAAAACTTTACCTTATACCGATTTATTATCTCCTTTATTCAATTACACGATAATAAACTTTAGAGTTCGGTTTGGGACTCAATTTCAACCGTTTTTTAAACCCCGAAATCCTAAAAGCGAAAAAATGTAAATTATATTTCCTTGGATCACAAGAGGTTTGCAATAGGCGTAAATTGCTCCTTATTCGTTCCCAGTCGATCCCGTTTCGCGGCTAATGGCATCAGAGTGTAGGTAAATACTGGGTAAATATATACTGCGGGCTTTTACCGTATTTGAATAAGATCTGCCGCGCTCTGATCGACGTGTCGCGAATAGTTTTTGTGAGCTCTACGTTTTGATGGTGTCCTGGTATTTTCGGATTGTAATTGATCACAATTCGACCCTTCGAATCTTTAATTTGATTAATGAATGAAGTCGCCTTCCGCAGTCTGTTCACTTAGATCTTTTAAACTACTTTTCAGCGATAGATGGAATGATTCAAGAGGATGATTCATTTATTTATATGTGTAAAATCCCAGTCTACGTAGGTGAACCCGCGGGGTACAGCTAGTATATTATATACTTGTGAATTAGGTTTTTGATATTGATGTTTGTGACTGTTTTTTAAAAAGAGTACATTGAATGTAATAAAAAAGAATATTCAATTCATATATTATGTATAAGCAGATTTTTATTTAAATATATAATAGTTTACTCAAATATGTCATTAACTGGCTTTGAATTCGAAGTTACTTACGCGTTGTTTGCTCAAAAATGAGTTAGCTATACAGCATAATGGCACAAATAGTCATCCATACCTCAGTAAAGACCAAGATGTATTTACATTGACCAATTCAATTTCTCTTTAAACTGACATGAATGTTTGAGGTTTATAGCAGTCCAGTTTAGAAACGGTTTCACTATTGAGTTGGCTGCAACGTGTGTCTTTGACGGTCAGGAGGCAGTGGCGAATGGTCGATGCAGATGATATACACTGCTCTGCGGTTTCACACACACACACACACACACACAATTGACTGGAGTTTACATGGGCTATAGCTGAAGTTTAGGATGTGGCTTTCATGAAAGCGACTTGGATAATATGATGGTGATACTGAACTTTTTTTTTAAAGAAATATAATGTAGTATGAAAAGTTAGCAACCTAAACTGAAAAAAATTAGCCAAATGCGAGGCGGATTCGCGCACCGAGTTTTCTGTACAAACTTGCTACTTAAACGGCCATATCTTTTGACTGGACTTAGAAGGATTGTTTTTTTTTCTCTCGCTCCAAGGGACCACAGATTTGGGAATATGGTTTTAATTTCAACTCGATAAATTCAAGTGTTCTTGGGGTTTAATATCTTGACAGATCAGAAAGTCGGACAAATAAGTTCTCATATAAGGTTCCGATTGTTCCTTTTGAGGTATGGAACTTTAAAAAGTAAAGCATATCTTAATTAAAACTATTAAAAAAAGAGATGTATAAACTCAAATCACTAATGATTTAGCCAGGAAGTTACAACAAGTAGTACAGACGCCTGCACATCAAGCTACCACAATCTGTCAGATTTCTTTGATAGATTTTCGACTTTATTTTTAAAGTATTAGGTTCAAGGTTCGTTGGGAAAAAGTGACAGTTTCGGGTAGCTTGACCTGCAGGCGTCTGTACCTATACTATATATATCTGTGGGGTTTTTTTTTCTGGTGCGAAATTATCAAATAACTTCCCCCGCTCTGGGCGGAGCGGGGGGCATGTCAGACTTGTACTGACTAAAACCCACCCATGGTCCTTCTATTGCCCTTCACGTCCCGGGGCCGCGGTATCTCTTTCGAACAACCCGCAACCCCGGCAGGCGGAGGCTCTGGAAAGCCCCTCTGCGTGGGGTTCAAATGCGATGCTTCATCACTTTCATATCGTAATGCTTGAAAAATTGCAACATATTATAAAGCAAAAAGAAAAAACCGACAAAACAATTTTCTTGGCTCACTAGAAACTTTGTACCCGAAGTATGAAATTCACGATTGCACTGCATATTTCGTAATATGCAAAAACACATTAAAAACGTAATTATTACGGTTCGGCTCAGCAACTTGAGATTAAAACAAAAGATGGTCCTCTTTATAACTGCAGTATGAATACAAACGGCATTATGAATCGTTTTAATTGTAACTAAACTCATAAAGTGTACCAAAGTGCGTACTGTGTCCACAAATTTCTAGGATTTCCGGAACATTTTGCAGAGAAGCGGTTTTAATGCAAATCAACGCGGTGTATGGTGACTATGTTGTTAGAACGAACGGGACAAAAAAGATTACTGTTTTTTGAGTTAATTGTTTTTAAAGCTTCTTTGTTTTCACAGTAAAGTTGCATTCCTTTTTGGGCTTGGCTGTGCTTAATATTGTTGTAATATAGTATGATGTTATTTGTTTTAGCTTCTAAATATATTTGGCTGTGTTTCTAAATATGCGATGTCATAAGATCGTCGAATGCGCGAGTGGCAGGCATGTAGCGCAAGATGCCGTTTATGAACCCAAATCTGTAGAAGTTGTCTTTGCTGCGGCCGACTTCGGTTTGGAGTCTATTTAAATATTTTCAAGTCAGCTATTGCAAATTTTGCACAGATCGAAGACTATGTTAAAGAGTAGCATGACAGTTTGTTCTTTGATGAATACAAATGTGCTGAAAAACACCTTATTTGCATTTTACAGGATTCTAAACAAATAAAAAGCCAATTTCAATAAACTCCTGTGCACTTTGTCTTGAACAGTTTCCACAGTGTGGGAAACCCATTTGGCAGGATTTGTTGCATTCAAAACACAGTTCTGTGGCATTGTACTACTAAGGTATTCGCAGTTTGAGCTAAACTTGCTGCCGTAAAGTGAACCTTGGCGCAAACCAAAAGAGGTGGCGACAGCTTTATATTATCTGCAGTGAAAAAAAGTAACAATATACGAGGGCACGGCGGTGCTCCACCCAAGCTGGGCACCTGTCCAGCTCGGGCGCCGCTGTGTACTTTACTGTGTGCCGGGGCCCGGGTACCCGGGTACCCGGGCGCTTCCTGCCGCCCAATTATATATAGGAACCTCCCGAAACTTCCGTGTCCGGTAAAGACCTGCGCCAGGCGGTAGATGAGGTCACCAGGGAGCCTCTCCAACCACTTCTCAAAGAGGGGACTTACTGCCACTATTGTGTGGGTTTTGCCGCGGCAGCAGAGATTCCCCCAGGTTTAGTGCCTCCGCACACCACTCGTACAGGCGCGCGAGGAGTATCACCTCCAGATCCCACGGTGGCAATCCGGCAAGAAGGCTCACCGCCTCGTCAGAGATCGTGCGGTAGCCCTGGATTAGCCAAATGGCTACCACCTTTTGCCTTTTCCAGGTCCCCGTAAAGGGCCATGGACCGCACGACTCCGGTATAGAGCCTACGGTAGGAGGCGTTTGGCCCCCTCAGATTGAAAGCAGCCCCGGCTCGCTCGAGTTTGGGAGCCAAACGTCGGAAATGCACCACGAAATTCCACCGGCTGTCGAGGACGATTCCCAGGTACTTCATCGTGGACCCGACGCCGATGCGAACCCCTCCGTCAGCTACCGTCAGCTGGGATCCCGACGGTGGCCTATTCCCGTGAGATTAAATTTCACCCGCTTTCAGCTCCATTCTTAACACCCTCCTAAATATATGTCAGGTGGCACAGTGTGTGTTGTGGCACTCGACTGGTAATGAGGTTCACATCGCACGCTATTGATATTTGTTACCTTTGAATTGAACTACGAGTTCAAATTGCAACTAATAAATATAGCTTTTCTTTCTTTCTTTCTTTATATTAGCGCTGTGTACGATCAGCGGTTTTTATAAATGTCAATCTTACTTGACATAGAAAGTGAGTCTAACCTGTAACTGCGATGTGGAAGTGGAAATCAGATCATTCTTAATCAGTCTGTAAGTGTACCATTGCTTCGATAAAGGTCACCTTTGAGGAGAACGTTGGGCATAATTCACCACGTGGGTAAAGTGTGGGTAGGTAACATTTTTCTTTGGACTATTTCATGCCCACATCGTTGCCCGCGTGGAGTCGGTAATGGTGGTCACCTTTGAGGGGAGAGTTGACCATAATTCACCACGTGGGTAAAATGTGGGTTGGTAAAATTTTTCTTAGGTCGTGACTATTTCATACCCACGTCGTGGCCCGCTTGATGGTCGATAATTACCCCACGGAATCGTTCCATTGACATAAAAAGTATCAAATGTGTTGATTCAAGTTATCACACTTATTTTTATTTTACATTACAATAGCGAAAAGAGTTTGTTTGTTACGTGTTCACGCCTAAATGGTAAAACCGATTTTGATGAATTTTGGTACAAACATAGTTGAGACCCTGGAGACGGATATAAGACTTTTTGTCTCTTTCTGATCCCCCACTTCCCTAAAATGTGAGGTTGAAGTTTGTATGGAGCATTTCTCAATTTTCAAGGTAGAAAGCTAAAAATTGGTATGCGGACTATTTGTCACAAACAAAAACACCATGCATCATTTTTTTTTCAGAAATCTGCCTTCAACCCCTTAAAAGAAGGGATGAAATTTTATACAAATGGGACTTTTCGCAGTTTTCAAAAAATCGGTACACACACTCTTTACTTCTCGAAAAATACCTGCAAATCAGGAAAGGGGAACTGTGTTACCCCGAACTTTACGCGAGTAAAGCCGCGGGCAAAAGCTAGTATTATACATAATTGCAAACGTTTGTATGTGTGTGCTTATTTGTTACGGCTTCACGCTGAAACGGTTTAATAGATTTGGCTGATATTTGGTTTGTAGTTAGTATGGAGCGAACGGTCCGATTTACCTTGTTGTACAACCAGACGGTATAACTTGATTACGACATGACCTCATAAAATATCTGGGCATGTTGGGTTTTGACGATAGTCTGGCGTATCCATACCAACACATATCGACCGTGTGTCGTGCTGTATATGCTGTACTGCCTTTCTTTCTTTCTACGTTCAATTGAAAAAAAAAACTGTAATTTCCCCAACTGTATTTGGTCAGATTGTAATAATGTTCTTTTATTTTTGTTATCTTTGGTATTTAATCATTGTGCTTTTTTGTTCTCTTTTCTTTATTATATTTTAATAATAAACTTTATTGTCTCGTCAAACTCTTTTGTAACCAGTTTTTAAGTGAACGCTGTGGTTTCCTGTAATTGGAGGAGTAGCTCCTATTTGTTTTTTTTGTAATCATGTTATTTGTGCATGCTCTGTTGGAAATCCAAATAAATTGACAATTCTCAAAGGATTATACTATCAGAATAGATCGCGAAAACTGGGAGGAGGAAAGGGAGGCGTTTGTCCTGCTGTGAAACAATTAAGGCTTATGATAATAATAGTAATTGTCATAACTGTCCCGCATGACGAGAACCTTGTGAAAAACTTGGCTCGCGAGGTTTGGGATATGGACTCAGCGATCATTGTGCCCATAGTCTAGCCAATGGCTTGATTTGCAAATACTATCGACCAATTCCTGAGGAGGATCCGTTAAGTAGCTCGATCAAGAGCTTGATGCAGAAGGCGGTACTCCTGGACACGGCTCGTAATGTTAATCCTTCTTTTTCTGGAGCCTTGATCACCGGCAGCATGAACTCTGTTCCCGATAACGCTGAGCTGCTATTTTTAGTATTTTTTCATCTGTCTATCTACCATAGTTCATGAGATACAACTTGGTGACAGACGGACGGACAGTGGAGTCTTAGTAATTGGATCCCGTTTAACCCTTTGGGTTTCTAACCCTAAAAAAACAGTTTTGTCTCTTCGGATATACGAGTAGTGTATGTTTTATTTTACATTGAAATTGAAGCAATTGAAAAGGGCCTGGATTTAATTTGGCCAGAGGCTAAGCGTTGCCATATATCGTGGCAACGAGGCCAGTCTCTTGGGGACATTGCCAACTGACAGCGTCGAGGACGAATTTTTTTATTTTAATTTATTTCTAAGTTAGGTAGTAAATTTAATTTAATTTTAATATTAAAATTCTCAATTGAAGCAATCTTGCTTTTTCATAAGTTATGTGAAAAAGCTAGCTACTTCCCTGTAAAGTGTATTTGTACAATTCTTTTACAAAACTACGCAACATTTCGGTAGGCGCACGTGCGCACCGCATGCGCCAAATACCATTAGTATTCCTCCTCCATACGACACAGATAAATATCCAATAACAGCCTATAACTGTCCTATTACGCTTGTTATTGAACTAACATTATCCGCTCTCCAATTCCTATACAAAACACATTATATTTGCTTTAATAATCACTAGCTTTCGCCCGCGGCTTCGCCCGCGTTAAATTTGGAGTAATACAGTTACCCTAGCGCCTTATCGATTTGTAATAGCAACGCTAAGTTTTCCCTTTTCTTCCCTCTTTCTCCCTCACATCCCACTTTTATAAAATAAAATTTAGCCTATGTCCGTCTCCTGGTTCCCAACTATCTCTCTACCAAAATTCATCAAAATCGGTTTAGCCATTAAAGCGTGAAGAGGTAACAAACAAACAAACAAATAAACAAACAAACAAACTCACTTTCGCTTTTATAATATTAGTAAGGATTATGATTTTAGTCTTTTATATTATGTTGATGATTCACCGAATTGCACAAATGAGAGTTCTTGGCTGCTAGACCACCATTTGTGCCCATAGCCAGCTTGTAGTCTGGTGCCCTGGTAGATGAAAAACGTATTAATATTGATAAAAAAATTAGCTAAGCTTGTTTTTTAATATCGTGCAACTTAATCACGCATGCGGGATTGTCCTATGTTCTTTTCATACAAGTATTTATTATAATGCGAGGGATACGCACGCGGGACGTGGTAGCGGATATTTCACGCTGCGAAAAATTCTGCAAGTGGGGCAACCCAACATACGTGATGAAATCCGTTGATGAAAACAAAGCTAAGTGCAAAGGGTGCGCGCAAAGTGTGGGGTTTCGTAGTTCCAACTTTTGCCAACCAACATGGGAAAAACATCTCAAAAAGCAACATTTAAGGTCTGCAAATCTATAATAAAGCTTCATGTCTTTCATTCATCCAACGACGCCCCCTACCGTGAAAAACCGGCCAAGTTCAAGATGGGCCCGCGCTCTGTGGATTTCGTACAATCTTGCGCCGAAAACGGTTTTTTTTAACTGAGACTACAGATTTGAATATATGGTTTTAATTTCAAGTCGATACCTCCAAACGTTCTCAAGGTAAAGGTTCTTGGAAGGACAGACAGACGGACAGACAAAGTGATCTTTATAATCTTTGAGCGGGCGCAGAAAAAAGGTTAACAGAAATTGAAGCGAAGAGAGTTGTAGCGAGAAGTTGCAACTATCAATTTATTCCCACTGAAAATCGTGAATTCACAATTCGATCTTCCATCATTGTATTTCGAAACAAATCCTTCTCCAACTCCGAATAGAGCTTTAAAAAGAAACTATGAAAAAATCTCATCAAGCCCCAATATGTAAAACGCGAAAGAATGGCAGCATCCCCAGAATTTCATTAGAAAACGGAGTCACTAATTACTTCGGCAGTCCAATCGAGACGCGCTCGAGAAAGGGCCAATTCATCGGATACTAATTAGAAAAAACTTATTCTGATCCTGCTACGGAAGTTTCAGCATCATTGTTTTACTCGCATTCATTCTCACTGTTTTATTACTGACGCCATTTCCACCCTTATTTCATTAGCTATAAGGAAGTTTCAGGTGGGAAGGTTTTATTGGGTCCAATTTTAAACGGCCTGAGATAAAGTGAAAGTTAGTAAGTTTAAGGTTTACTGCACATCAAGTGGTGGTTTCAGTTAGTTTATTGCTTTAATCAATCGGTAATCAATGTGAAATACGTAGTTTAGTTTCTTTTTACTGTTGTCGATGTTGACTAGGTCTATGAAACTCCATGTTTTTGTTTCCCTCTATATCTGCGATGTTAACGCCTCTGTGATACTCAAAAAGTGCTGATAATCAGCTTAATTTCAATAAATGACTTTTGATTATGATCATGATATTTTCCTTCAACATTTTGAGAGCAATGGTGAAGAATGAAATTACTCATAAAGTTTTGAAAGGAAACTGTTGATTACAGAAATATACAGTCAGCAAAAGCAATAAGTAACCAGGCCCACAACAAACAAATGACCTTTTCTTAAAAACCCACAAACATTTTCGAATAAAATTAAATGTATTTGATAAAAAACAAACAGCTAATTTAATAAACTAAATTCTATATTAATGCGTCCACCGATTTCTCCTTTACTGACTGTGCCTATTATATAACTATTTACGGGAGAATGTTCTCTACAAAGACAAGCACGTAATTTAACAAGACAAGGCAGTTCATACGTAACTTTCTATTTTTTTTTCTAGTCTTCGCGTGTTTCTTGAATACGTGATGAGGGAGGATGAGGGTTATAAAGCCAGTTACACATGCAATGGTCTAAACAAGCTGGCTTTGCGGCAGATCAACTGTGCTTGCTTACTTGTGAACGAGGCTTAGATCGTGTTCAATGGTGGATGAGGTATTGTAAACTTTTTTTAGAAGAATCTTTTCTAGATTATGTTAACCTGGTACTTTTTGTAGGATTATTTGAAAGAGGTTTTTACTCCATAAAATAAGAGATAGAAATGTTGCTTAGGGGTTTATTATTGACTAGCTTTCGCCCGCGGCTTCGCCCGCGTTAAATTTGGGGTAACACAGTTCCTCTTGCGCCTTATTGATTTGTAATAGCAACGTTAAGTTTTCTCTTTTCTTCCCTCTTTCTCCCTCACATCCCACTTTTTTTAAATAAAAATTAGCCTATGTCCGTCTCCTGGTTCCCAACTATATATGTTCCAAAATTCATCACAATCGGTTTAGCCATTAAAGCGTGAAGAGGTAACAAACAAACAAACAAACAAACTCACTTTCGCTTTTATAATATTACTAGTAAGGAAAGGAAGTAAGGATTACCAGGTTTTATCAAGGGAAGTGCTAACCACGGGGGTTTTTGAGGACAGTCTATGTACTTTTTGGCCTAGTTTAAGAATTACTTATTTACTTAATTAAATTTAAATAATCAAAACATTATTTACTACCTGCA
This sequence comes from Ochropleura leucogaster, assembly GCA_958449745.1. Classification (NCBI taxonomy): domain Eukaryota; kingdom Metazoa; phylum Arthropoda; class Insecta; order Lepidoptera; family Noctuidae; genus Ochropleura; species Ochropleura leucogaster. The sequence goes on along the minus strand of OY288213.1, from coordinate 16,049,463 downwards.
AATGACAAAAATATAAGCAAGTCCCAAAAAGGGACAAAAAGTACTTTGGAAAATCGTTTGTCTACATCGCTGTCAATAGGAGGAGTACTTACCCAGAAGACTGGCAGCGTTGACACGGATGGCCAGTTATTATAAACATATATATGCTATCTGCTGCTTATTACAAAGATATTTATTACTAGCTTTTGCCCGCGGCTTCGCTCGCGTTAAATTCGGGGTAACACACCTGGTACCTGTAGTTTTTGCCCTTGTACCTAATTTATTGTAATAGCAATGCTAAGTTTTCCCTTTTCTTCCCTCTTTCTCCAACATTTCTCTTTAAAAAAATTGCCACGTCCGTCTCCAGGTTCCCAACTATCTTTGTACCAAAATTCATCAAAATCGGTTTAGCCATTTAGGCGTGAAGACGTAACAAACAAACAAACTCACTTTCGCTTTTATAATATTATATTAAGGATGAGCTTAGTGTGTTATATGATCCAATAAGAACTTTAAATAATACAGTGATAACACAGTGATTGACTGAAATTTCACATGAAAATCCGACCTCTATCCAAATAAACATGACAAACAGTTTTTTACCTCTCTAAATACTTAAAAAAACCATGTCTACAATTCCATTGTTTTCTCTTTTCATACATCATCAACAGCAAGCAAAACACGTAGCGGCCGTTTGTTTTCATACGCGGGGGCCACTTTCGGGCCGCGTCCGAATTGTCGGGCCCCAGTATGGCCACGTCCTCACAAATAAACCTCGGACGGTTTCCGAGAAATATTGGATTAATATAGGTATATTTTTTTGTTGATATTCTACTTATTTTTTGGACACTCGGTGCTTACTGAGATGACAGCTGGATGATTTGATTCAGAACTTTAAAAATAGTAGTTTTTTAATACACTATCACGTTATGATTCTCTTTGAACTGGTACAGATAGTCATTGTGTTGATAGTCGTATGTTTTCGAGCATAATTATGGCATTCGTAGGTTGCAGCTTAAAATTAGCGTCAGGTGACGGTCTTGTGTTGCCATCTGGCATTATGCTGAGCTGAGGCTGTTTTGGCATTAATCATTTATTTAGTTTAATTTTAAGGTATTTTGTTTTTTTTCTTTAAATAATGCTGAATAAACACAATTATCTTACTTTTTTTCGTATCTACCAATGGCTTAATCACAAAGTGCTTCTAAAATCATTTAGAGGCTCTCATAATCAATCCAGCAGGATCAAGGGTTCGATTTAAAAAGCGAAACCCCTGGATATGGGCCGCATTGTCATGAGGTCTCTGGAAACCTGACCGCCGATAGCTTGGAGCCTGTTCACGACGCATGGTGGGTTACTATTTTATTTGGTTCATAGTTTTTGAATTTAATATGTAATAAAGTTTTGTTTGCAGCCAGACTGTCATTTGTAGATTTTAGGCAGTCAGAAAAGCCGGTCTTACCTAGGTGTGTTCTAAATCCTTGTATTAAAACGGCACAGTCCAAAAAAAAAATTTGACCGTCTTTTAGATTATTTAAAAATAAGGCACGCGTTGCTGCATTTTTGGTCTGATTTTCAAATAAAAAAGTACGTGTCCCTTATTTTTGAATAATCTGTGGATGGACAGTGCAGTATGTAAATTACTTTGACCCTGAAAACTACCCTATTGGATGGCAGCGGTCAGACAGGTTGCATACAGAAAATTATTGACTTTCTAGAATTTGAAATAGAGCTGCAAATAACAACTATTCCGTACTCCACTTAATTTTCCTTAAAAATGGTGGTACCTATGGACTAAAAGAATTTATTTAAGTTCCCTTTCAATCCGTTCAACTAGCTACGGAGCCCCAATTTTCACACATGACCCCAATCAAACAAGCGAAATGGTAGCTTTCATTCCTAAGCTGAAAGGTACCTTTCATTCCTTTTTTAACCGACTCCAAAAAAGAGGAGGTTCTCTATTCGACTGTACTTTTTTTGTTTGTTTGTAACGCGATTTCTAGGTTGTTCGTGAGGCGATTTTCAAAATTCCTTTTATAACCGTAAGGGTGTATTCCCAAAGGCGTCCAGTATTGATTTTATCTATATTGCTTGGGTAGTTTATGAGTTATCTTCTATAATATATATTTTTTCTTCTTCTAATGTAGTAAACAGTAATTGAAAATAAATCTATACTAATATTATAAAGCTGAAGAGTTTGTTTGTTTGTTTGAACGCGCTAATCTCAGGAACTACTGGTTGGAATTGGATAATTCTTTAGTGTTGGATAGTCCATTTCTTGAGGAAGGCTATAGGCTATATAACATCACGTTACGACCAACAGGTGCTGAGCAGCGTGGGTGAAACCGCGTGGAACAGCTAGTACTTCATAAAATATTGTGTCAGATATCGTTATACTTACTGCAAAAAGATGATATAAAAATAATTTTGCAAAAAACCCGACTTACTGAGAAGTCGAAAAAAATACGCCTCCGAAGGTCGTCAGCAAAGAAATCGATGATTCAAAGAGAAATCATTAATTTCATGCCGTTAAACTAACTACCAAACCCCAATTTCCACACACGACCCAATCAAACAAGCTGAAAAGTACCTTTCATTCCCTTTTTAATGTAAACAACAAATATGTAACCAATGAGGAAGTTTCTAAGTTTGCCGTAGTCAAAAAGGCATCGAATACAAGTTGGGAGGCGAAAGGAGAAAAACGCGAATCTATATTTGATGAGGCAACTCTGTAACTTATTCATTCTTGTACCGATTGAGGAATAATTCTCGTGGGTCGGTTTCGGTACAATGTTGCATGTGTGTGCATCCCTTTGTTTTACACCCGTTTGTTTTTATGGAGTTTGGTGTGAGAAGAAAGTGAGTGAGTTTTTTATGAGTCTGTAGATATTTGATTTTGGATTGTATCCCATATTCCGAGTCACAAAAACTGACTGGTTTCTGCTACCGCTATGGGAAAAGAGTAAGCTTGTGTATATGTATGTTTGTATGCATGGAATATACTTGTGGCTTTTAATAAAAAACGCGGCGATCTTTCTCGGTTGTTTTTTTTTAAGTTATAATAATAAAAAACATTTAATTGGAACGAAGTTCCTTATCGCGCGTTTCGACAGGGATAAAATTAGGACCAATAGTTGTAACAACTATTGTTTTCATTTACTAACGCACAGTCCGCGCCGCCCTGTACAAGCACAGGCAAACTACTCTAGTTGTTGTTTATAACGCACCCTGTAACTACAGATTTTCATGAAGAGTAACTATTTTTACACACTGTGTCTACGTGTCTTATCAATCTGTCTGCTGGAAGAGATTTCTTTATGAAATAAGCAGTACCTTTATGCTTTTTTGTTTGTATGTATTTTTTTATAATATGTGTTTTGTGTGTACATAAATAAAGAACACTCAAATGAGTCTATTTTGTTTTGAAATGCTCTGCCTTGGTTACCCAACCAAGGCATAGACCACTATAAGACCATCATCACACGTTATATTTCATTTTATAGCGTGTACATGTGATCACTGTTTCTTGTCTCCAATCAAACATCGTTTAAAACAGTTTTTGAGTAAATGAAAACTTTAATCACTAATTGATAAAGTGCTTTATGCTTAATTAACAAATAGAACAATTAGTTGCTCAGTTCAGATATTTATATACCGTCTTTTGTCGTTAGATAATGTTTATTGTGCCTTAAACTTGCCTGTTAAATTCTCTGGTCAAATCTCAATCTGTTTGATGACAAAAATATAACCTATTTGTAAAAAAAATGCGTGCGACCAAGTGTGATTTTTTTATTTATGCACTGTGTTTAATTGGTAAGGCAATTTGGATCATTTTAGTAACAAAAAATAATAACTTTTGTGACAGAATTAATGATTAATTTATGTACATAATCAATTACAGTGTTATCGCTTCATACGTCAAGCGGGCAACAGAATAGTCCCTGCGATCCGTACAATCCACCTGTTCCAGACTTCAGCGCTCCTGGTAGAAGGATTAGCGAAGTCAGTAAGTATAGTTACCAGCTGTTGTATCATGTTCTTCGGCATCAAAAGCTACAAAGCTATCGTGCAAGTACAACTTGTCACGAGTCAGAACAATGAGGATACGCCTTTGAACAAGTTAACTGTTAGGTTAGAAAAAATAATTGGTTCTCAAAATCTTTCTGTTATTGGAAACTATTAAAATATTATTTTGAACGTTTCAGAATGTTTCGAGTATATCTGGCAAATAAAACTTCGAGATGAAAAATCAAAAAGGGAAGAACAGTGTAAGTTAATAATAATATTGATAGATATATAGAGATTGATATATTGATGAAGCTTGCTATAAAATACAGCCCCCTAAGGTCCCCCTAAGGAAGCTCTCATTAAGCAGCTTAATCAAAGGCTTAATTTAGAAAGCGGTGTTCCTGGACACTCCTCGTATAAGAGTGTACGAGGATAAACGACTCCTCTCCTTCGATCCTTGACTTGTTTGGACCCGTTACCAGTGAACTACTTTTTATATATATATTTTTAAACGGTTTTCTTATTAAGGGCGGTTACATTGACGCATGAAGGAGGATACGCGGGTTCGCGAGATAGGGAGGAGTGGGGAAAGGCTTTGCTCAGGGGAGGGACAGACCAGGCAATTTAGAAAGCTTTTGATTCTTATATTTGAATAAATATGTTTGAACAATCAGATCGATAGCCAAACAATGAAGGGTGTGTAATCTATACTTTATTATTTTTTATTTTTAATATTATAAAGCTGAAGAGTTTGTTTGTTTGAACGCGCTAATCTCAGGGACTACTGATTGGAATTGGAAAATTCTTTTAGTGTTGGATAGTCCATTTCTTGAGGAAGGCTATAGGCTATATAACATCACGCTACGACCAACAGGTGCTGAGCAGCGCGGGTGAAACCGTGGGCAACAGCTAGTGACTAATAAAATCAAATTATTATTTACAGGCAGAGCAATCAGAGCTCCCATAGTTGGGAGGAACTACATCATCGGAGGTCATCCCACAAAACCAGGAGAGTTTCCGAATATGGTAAGAGTTACAGTTTGGTTTTAGTTGACAGTTTCTTATTGAGGCTTTTCTGGGGTTTCTGCTCTGACTCGTTATTCTAGCAGGGCACTAAGAACTTTTCTATAAGACATAAACCTGTGGCTTGCGATTTTTTAACCTGTAAATATCTGAAAGTTACAAGGTCAAATACTTTGCTCGTTTGTCTCGTTCCCACACTAAAAAAATAAAATATGTTATTCTGATCTATCCTACTAATATTATAAATTCGAATATTTGTGAGGATGCATGGGTTGGATGGATGTATGGTTGTTTGTTACTCTTTCACGTCAAAACTGCTTAACAGATCTTGATAAAATTTGGCACAGAGGTAGATTACTTTTTTTTCGATCATCAGTGAAATTCATCAGTGAAAAAACATCAAACACACTTACATACATCTTCACAAACTTTTGCTTTTATGAATAATATTTGCAGGATAATACGGCTATTATGTAGGTGGAACCGGCGATCTGGATTTCGTGTCTTTTTTAACTATAAAAGTCTGATCTACCAGGGCGCCATAGGCTGGAAGCTGGTTATCGGCACATGGAAGTTCATGTGTGGCAGTAGTCTCATCAGCTCCCACTTTGTGCTGACGGCTGCTCACTGCTCCAGAGCATCGGAACTAGATACCACCCTTGCTGATACTATGCCTAAGATCGTCAGGTTGGGCTCGAGGAATATTCTGGATCACGTAAGTTCCTGCTAAGGTGCTCCCACACTGGGAGTATTCACTTGTACTGTAAAAATCCAAGACTCGATTTTGTACAGAAACAAGTAAATGCTCCCGGTGTGGGTTTTTTTGACATTAACTGGATTTGGAGAAATTGGATTATGAAGGTCAGATAGGTAGTTGCTCCATTTAAAAAATATATCTTCAGTTGCATTCGCTGATTGATATTTCTGGTAGGATTTTCTTTTTTATAGTTATTTATGAGAGTCTATCGGAAGTTGCGGATTGTTCGCAAGAGATACCGCGGTCCCGGAACACAAAGGGCAAAAGGAGGAACATGGATGGGTTTTAGGCAATAAAAGTCTGACACTCGCTTCCCCTCCGCCCAGAGCGGGAAGGTTATTTGAAGATTTCCTTTCTATTCTATTCTTTCTTCAGTTTAAAGTACAATTTTTGGAAATATATTATCACAGATCTCAGACAGAATAAATGGTTTGATTTATAGATTCATAAAAAGTTGAGTTTGGGTTAAATATCAGACTGTATTTTTAATAAAATGAGGGTTCTTGGAGCCCATATGAAGAGTTCATGGCTAAATAATAGTAGCCGTTCGGGACCGTCTTTGGGATAAACCGCGCTTGCCTAGGTTGGTTTGTGGACCACCCGTTACATACCGAGTTTCCTCTGTGCCTCGGAAAGCACGTAAAGCTGTTGGTCCCGGCTGTCATTTGCAAATCTTTGACAGTTGTAACAGGTAGTCAGTGTCCCAAAAGTCTGACAACTAGTCTTACCTTAGGGTATCGTATTACCAAGTTTCAACTGGGTTGTGGAGGTCAGATAGGCAGTCGCTCCATGTAAAATACTGGTATTCAGCTGCATCTGGTAAGACTGGTAGCCGACCCCAACATAGTTGGGCAAAGGCTAGGCTATGAAGGTTCTGTATGATGACTCACTCCCAACTGATGACTCACTCCCAACTTATGTAAGCTTATTTCCTTCCATGACATCCAATTTACATATTATCCAAACTAATAGACTTTCTATGAAACTGGAACGCTGGCACGATTTTAATGGTTCTGCAGTTTAAGCAATTTAACATCTGCATTTATTTTCTTTAGGACAAAAACGGTATCGCAGCTTTCGACGTGAACATCATCGAAGTGATCGTGCACCCCAAGTATAAGTCTCCGAAGCAGTACTTCGACGTAGCTCTGATGAAACTGGAGAAGAATGTACAATTCTCTGCAGCAATACAGCCAGCTTGTTTGTGGATTAACAATTATATGTACAGTAAAAAGGCTGAGGTTACTGGCTGGGGTGTTGTGGAATCTGGTAAGCTTTTTTGGAGATTTTGGCAGTGCATTAGTGCCATGCAGGCTTTTGGAGGAGCTCGTGGCTAAATAATAGCAGCCGCTCGGGTCGATCTTTAGGTTAAGCTGCGCTTGCCTAGGTTGGTCTGTGGATGGGTGACCACCCGTTACATACCGAGTTTCCTCCGTGCCTCGGAAAGCACGTTAAGCCGTTGGTCCCGGCTGTCATTTGTAGATCTTTGACAGTCGTTACAAGTAGTCAGTGTGCCGAAAGTCTGACAACCAGTCTTACCAAGGGGTATCGTATTACCCAGTATTAACTGGGTTGTGGAGGTCAGATAGGCAGTCGCTCCATTTAAAATACTTATATTCAACTGCATCCGGTTAGACTGGAAGCCAACCCCAACATAGTTGGGAAAAGGCTAGGCTGATGATGAGGCTTTTGGAGGTTCTATAAGCAGTAGCAACGTTATCAGATACTGGTATTTAGTTGGGTAACAGCTATGCAGATCACGGTGGAACATGATATTCTTCTGCTCAGCTTAAAGCACACTTATATAATTTTGAGGGTTCCGTACCTCCTGCCAGGGTTGCGGGTTGCACACAATAGGAAAAAAGCAGGACCCTTATTGGATCACTTTGTTGTCAGTCTGTCTGTCTATCAAGACTTTTTATCTCGGGGACGCATGAAGGTATCGAGTTGAAATTAAAACCACATTCACCAGTCTGCGGCCCCTTGGAGTTGTGAACACCATATCTCTAAGTCTACGCAGTCAAAAGATATGGTCGTTTATGTCGCAAGTTTGAACGAAACCCACGGTGTGAGAGTCCGATTCGCAATAGCCCAGTTTTTTGCTTCATATAGTTTAGTAAGCATTGTGATGATGTTTCATGAACATTCTAGAAGCAAACGTCTTTTTAGTTATTGATAATGATTCTTTTATTTTCGCAGGTAGTCTACAGACCTCCCCTAAACTTCTGACAGCAGAAGTAGACATCATAGACTCTTCTAAATGTAATAACCTGCTGAGTAGGTCTTGCAACAGGAACTGGTGTGGACTGAAGGATAACCAGCTCTGTGCTGGCAAGTTGAGAGGCGGAGTGGATGCTTGTCAGGTAATCTAGTTTTATGTGATTGTTCTATTAATGACAAAATAGGTTTTTATTAGATTGTAAATTACAAATCAAAATGCTTCGTTCTCTCCTAACTTAAACAATAAAGTTTTGTGAATAACGTTATTCTGGACCCAGTGGCTTAGATTATGCTTCGCATTTCAGTAAATCAACTATGGTAACCATCCTTACTAATATTATAAAAGCGAAAGTGAGTTTGTTTGTTTGCTACCTCATCACCCTTTAATGGCTTAACCGATTTTGATGGATTTTGGTACAGAGATAGTTGGGAACCAGGAGACAGACATAGGCTTTTTTTCTAAAAAAGTGGGTTGTGAGGGAGAAAGAGGGAAGAAAAGGGAAAACTGAGCGTTGCTATTACAAATCAATAAGGCGCTAGGAGAACGAGGTGTTACCTCGAGTTTAACGCGAGCAAAGCCGCGGGCAATAGCTAGTATTTATATAAATTGGCCATGCTAAAGTAAAGTATGGCGTGATATATCCGAGAGCCTGAAGGATCAAGACTGCATAACTAAACGATTTTCTCATTCCCTAGGGTGATTCCGGTGGACCTCTCCAGGTGAAGATTCCTCTTCCAGTAACAACACAAGGCTGCATAAACTACTTGGTTGGCATCACCTCGTTTGGCATAGGCTGCGGCTTACCAGGACTACCAGGAGTGTATACAAGAGTAGCTAGTTTCCTTGACTGGATTGAAGGCAATGTGTGGCCGGGGCAGTAAAAATTACTGCATCAGTTTTGTTTTTAGTTTAATTATGCGAAACGAGAGGCTTTGTTTTGCGACGAACCTCTGCTTGGTGAAAACAGATGGAGATGGACAAAACGTAACGTTAACGTAACGAAAACGTAAACGCGCAGCACCTTTATTGGCTATAGTAGAATCGTTTGAAGCCGACAAAACAAGTGAATGTCAACGTCATATTCACAGGTTCTGTTTTAAAATTCTCGTGAGATATTAATTTAGCAGACGATAGTACAGCTATAGATATCGTTTTGTTTTTACTGATGGAAAATCATCGAATATTTTTTCCCGGCTTTGTGTGGAGCGGGAGGAGTGTCCGACTTTTGCTGACTAAAACCTACCCATGTTCCTTCTTTTGCCCCTAAGCTCCGAGGCCGCGGTATCTCTTTCGAATAAGCAGAAAAGTCGGCAGGGTAAATCCTTACTAATATTTTGAAAGCGAATGTGAGTTTATTTGTTACGTCTTCACGCCTAAATGGCCAAACCGATTTTGATGAATTTTGGTACAGAGATAGTTAGGACTCGGAGACAGGGGCATTTTTTTGTAAAGTGAGTTAAGGGGGAGGAAAAGGAAAGAAATGGGGCGAGAAAGATATTTTTTCGATCATCACGCGGGTTAAAGTTAGCGTTAGCCCAAAGTAACTATGTCACGCGGTTGCGGGCGGTAGCTAGTAGGTTATGATTGCGATTACTGGTATAAGTTGATATTCACTTCTTTCGCCCGTTTGAAACGATTCAACTGTAGCGGTAAACAAACTGTGAAAACACTGTATTTAGCCAGCGATCACTTGAGGAAACAGGTATTTATTTAACATTACGTGGTACTCAATTTCTTTTTGTGTATGATGTGTATGATTTTCTCTGTTTAAAAAAATATTTAATTGATTATTTTTCTCAAAGGGTTGTTACTATTTTAACGACAAGAGTGCTGAAAACCCTTTTAATTTCTTTTAGTTATTGTTCAAACAAAAGTTATATGTGTAATTTAAATGACACTTTTGTTAAGAAATAAACAGTACCTTTGTACTCAAATTTTATATGTCTTTTTAAAACTGTCTGGTCTACTGTGTGTACATAAATTGGGCAATAAATAAATAGACACTGAACCCCACACTAGGATACCCTGTGTCGTGGGGTTCAGCCTGTTTATTAGAATAATAATTGCAATTTAGAAGATTTTTAATAGATTTAAATATGAATAAAATAGTAATACTGTACTATTAACTGGCAAATGAAAATAAAATTATTTAAATAAATGACTGTGTTTTGCTATCTGCACAAAAGTTAAATTTTTATTAAGTTCGACTTGGGTCGGTTTAAGAGTGATTATGATTTGCTATAATATATGTTAATCGCTAAGCAGTCAAATGGGGGTATGCACTTACCTACAGGCCAAAGTAATTTGTTTACATTCCTCTGCATACTGTTAAACTAGCTACAACCCCAATAAACAGATATGACTTCAAGTTTTAGTTGACATAAATTTTTTGAATGTTTGGTTTTTGTTGGTATTTCACTCGCTATCTTCACGAAATCCCAAGAGGCCATGACAGACAGACGGACAATAGTTTTCTTTTGATGTACACACGAAGGCAGGTCAAGCTACTCTAAACTATTATAACCTGATCTCTCTACTACGGATCGCACACCGTAGTAGAGAGATCAGGTTAAAATGGTTTTGTGTAAGTTGATGTGCCGTCGTGTGTACGAAGCAAATGGACTACCTACTTATATAAGAATCATTGTGGGTAGCGTTTTACGTTTCTATGTAGAATGTATGGCAAAAAGTATGGAACTATCATCTTTATTCATAATGAAACATGATCAATCGGCTAAGCTTTCCTTTGACGGCCGTCGAGTTGGGGGTTGATATTTTTTTTACAGAAAGGTTAAATTATTATAAGAACACACGTTAAGTCTCAACATGCGGAGACACGTACTTTTTGAGAAAAAAAATGTTGAAAATAAATATTTTTGCAGTATTTATATCAATTCCTACCACAGATTATATAGAATTCTCGCTATTGAACGTTTCGTTTCATCAACGGTTAAGTTGTCTTACGTTTGGTAACATTTTATTTTATATAAATTTACGTAAATAATAATATTTTGTACTAGTTTAAATAGTTTTCATGCATACATATTATTAACAGTTTATATATAAATTACAGCAATATTTTCAGTACGAAATAAAAATAAATAAAATGTTAAGTGTTTACCGTTTTTTGTCGGCTTGTGGAACGGAACGTAAAACTGACGAACAAATAAATAGGTTAGGTTCAATTTATGTCAAAGAGCCTAATTGATTGACAACAACACAACAACCACCTGGTACGAGTCTGTCCTACCCCTAGAGTGTTTTTATAGAGCTGGAGGTGTTTAGGGAGAGCAGTCTCCGCCTGCTGTAACAAATCGTAGGCATCGGACGAGCCGCAGCTGCAGCTTATTATTACTTTATAGGAGAGACTGATTGCAATCTGGACTTTAAGGCACCCCGACTCGGACAGGTTAGGTTAGAAGGGTATGGCGGGGTCGTGTGAGCGAGCGAAGCGAGCGAATAGACCGCGCCATCCCCTTCGTGGTTATTTTTTTATAAACCATCCAGGCGGGGCTCCGTCGACCAAGTTTTTTGATGAAGGGGGAGCACCCCCTTCCCCCCTAAGGGGTCCCCCATGGTTTTTTACACTTACTATTAACTTTAATTCATAAAATGGGAAAAAATTCCTCAGACTTAAAAATTTAAAAAACTCGAAAAGGGGGGGGCTCCGCAACTTTTCCCTTTAAGGGGGGGTAGTACCCACCCCCCCCTACCCCTCCCCACCACTCCCCACCCTTAATTCGACGGCCGTCAAAGGAAAGTCGAACCACTTGTTCTTTTATTTGTTAATTAATCATTAAGTACTTAATCAATTAACTGACGTTTGATTGGATTGGATAATGTGGTCAAATTGGTCAACCTCAGTGGTCATATATTTTGTTTGTTAGGCACGCGTATTATTAAAAAAAATATAACAGGTGACGATAGTTTTATAAATTTTACCAAAGCACAATACTATTTCAATAACAATAAAGACACAACCTAGCATTCCTTTCCATTTAAATCATTAGTAAGAGCCGAAAGATAAAGAGAAGAGAGAGAAGCAGAGAGAAAGACTATCAAATAAATCTAGACATCAAACAACTTTCTTCCTTTTTTTTCAAATCGCCTTTATACTAATCGTCTAAAAACAATTAACGAAAAAGAACACCGTTTATAAATATTGGTGCAAATCTTAGATATCTATAATTTGCACTAAAAATAATAACAATAATTTAAATAAATTAATTTAATAATAAATTCACCTATGACGTAAGATTAATTTTGCAAGTTATTAACCAAAATAACAAAAAAATAAAAAATACAAACCAAATAAAAAAACAAATGCCTTCCCCCATATATGGACGACTGGTTTCTATTTTCAAATTTTAGGTATATTTATGCGGTTGCTTGCGCTATTATGAAAGAAATAGCTTAACTTTATGCATTTTTGTGATCTTACGTAAGTACTATCAAGACTGATCCTACCCACCGCCACGCTTTATACTCCGCGTAGTAACGAAACACGAATTGTACAACGCCATCTATCGGACCGCGTGGCAATTTATGATTCCTATTTCTCGATATTCCATATTTTTGTAAACTAGGGAAATGTTAATTTATTTATAATTTCAATACTGAAAATCTAATATATATATATATATATATTTATTTATATATGTATATATATATAATATATATTTTCCTTCCTGACGCTATAACTCCAGAACGCACGAACCAATTTCCACGGTTTTGCATTCGTTGGAAAGGTCTCAGGCTCCGTGAGGTTTATAGCAAAGAAAAGGTAGGGTAGGTAGGGTAGGTAGAAAGGTAGAAAATTGCATAGCAACGCATAGCAGGGCACAGCTAGTCTAATTTAAAAATTTAAACGAAAACAAGAAATAATACGGTTAATTACAAATTCCAATGCACGGACATTCATTAATTCCTATAATTACCTACATCGACATCACAGTTATCAACAACCGTCATAATGCTTTTGTTAATTAAGACAGTTATTATGAATAAGAAATGTAAAAATAACAATGGCGCGTTAAATCGTCATATTTACTTCGTTTTAGACAGGTTGTGTCGTTTGTATATTTCTCAGTCTCATGTGATTTGTTTATTGAGAAAGACATATACGTAGATCTGTGCAAAATACTATTATATATTATTAATAGTATTCGTAGTTAAAGATGCGATCAATAAAACGCGATTCTTTGATTTTAACGTTGTGTTTAATTGGTAAGACAATTTGGATCTTGTTGGTGAGAAAAAAATAACAAGTTTTGTGACTGATGATGATTAATATGTGTCCATAATTTATTACAGTGTTATCGATTCATGTGTCAACTGGGCAACAGAATGAGACGACAATCTTGCTGGTATATTTGATTTTTATTCAAAGACAATTGAACACTAGTGCTATCTAAATAGGGTAAACTTTTTGATAAACGCTTAGTATATTAATCTTCATGACTTGTATTCCTCTTCATAATCGGTACACTTTTAAATGAGTGGTCGTCACATCGGGATTCTCTCGCATTGCTGCTTTCCTGGTACTTTCATGTAGGGGCTATTAAATGCTTTGATTTGGGTTAGGACGTAGGATACTTTTTATCCCTGTAGTATATTCTTGAGGGCTATACGACAACTATACGGATGAAGCAGAGGATAAAAGCTAGTTAGGTATAAATAGTAAACATAAAACCTAAACGGAGACTAGGCTCGACATTTGTAGGTCGAAATTACCAGGAGGAGGTTCTCAATTCGAGATGTATATTTATATTTTTTTTTGTAGCCTCGGATCAAAGATGATTACTATTAAAACCACTCTGCTTTCGCTGTAGTCTAATTATCCAAATAAGGTTTCCATCTTGTTATTTATATTAAACCTTATTCGTTTCAGCCTCCTGTAGGGCTAACACCAACAACGCTTTTACCTCTTTTACCATTATTTCGTCCTGATCAAGAAATAGATCCTAATGGTCCCTGTGCACCGTACAATCCACCTGTTCCAGACTTCAGCGCTCCTGGTAGAAGGATTAGCGAAGTCAGTAAGTATAACTACCGCTTGTTGTAGCTGTCGTAAACATGAAGATTGTCACGAGCAAACGCAATGATGATACCTTTTGTCCCAAAAACGTCGTTATTCCCGAAATTTGGATAAAGTACTGACAAATTGTCACTTAACGAGCTTTCCGAGAGGAGAAAGTGGGGCTTGTGGATAACTATTGCCACAGCTGCAGGGGTTGCTCGTCAGATTAAGCCGTATTACTAAGACTGTGCTGTCCAGCCGTTTGTCCGTCTGTCACCGTGCTGTATCTCATGACCCGTTATAGTAAGACAGTTGAAATTTTCACAGATGATGTATTTTTGTTGCCGCTATAATAACAATTACTAAAAAACTTTTTTTTTTATCTTTAAGGTTTTTATTCATCATATCATAATTAAATTAATTACTAAATATATACAACCTATAAATATACACAAACTAATAATAAAGAAATAAGAAATATATACAAGTAAAAAATTGAAAATTACAGGGCGTCAAAAAATTCGTCCGCAAAATTAATTATAATAAATATTTAGTTTTTCCCACACAAAAAACATGTATTTTTTGCCGTTTTTATAGATAACTAGCAATGCCCAGCTAAACAGCTACCCGCTGCTCAACTCCTAAGTATCCCAGCGTGATGTTGTGGGCTGTATAAATCTAATTAACAAAATTCTTGTGTCAAAATGTTCGTTCCCATACTGCTCGACCGATTATTATGTTTTTTTATGCATATTCAGTAAGTCTGAGAATCGGCTATTATCTATCTTTCCAAGCCCTAAGTGCAAAGGAAACCTGAGCAGCGGGTGAAATCGCTTGGCACAGCTAGTTTACATATCCTTCTCTTGAATTATTCTATCTATTGCTAAAAAAATGCATTAAAATCCGTTAAATGATCTAAGCGAACAGACAGTGGTGGTGAATTCATTTTAAACTAAGTAAAGATAGTACGAAACCCTTGGTGAGCGTCCGACTCGCACTTGACCAGATATTATGTTAATGCCTGATTCACGATGAGTTGTCGACTAATCAAATAATAGCGTTGTGATATGTATTCTCCTTAGTTACTAGCATAAACGGTACTTTTAAGTGTGTGTTGACCGTTGACCTATAAGTCGAAACAACCAGTTTTTTAATGAACTTGACATTATGTCATCGCTAATTCTACGGTCCCTGATTGAAAAAAATACAAATATAATAATGTTATACAAACTAGGTTGACTACTTGGGGATTGGGGCAAGTGCGAGTCAGACTCGCGGGCCGAGGGTTCCGTACAAACTTGCGACATAAACGGCTATATCTTTTGCCTGCGTAAACGTACAACGTCATAGTACTAAGGGAACAGAGAGTTACAGACAATGATAACGAGACTTGACAGACAGACGGACAACAAAGTGATACAATAAGAGTTCTTTTTTTTGCCTTTTGAGATACGGAACCCTTAAAAATGTTGGTTCTCTCAAACTTTTGACGACATTAGTGATTGGCTGCTGCGATGCGTATCGTGGGTTCGATTACCAATATTTGTATGAGTTGTTCCGGGTCGGGCTGTTTGTGTATATGAGTTTTAATGTTTCTAAACGCACTCACAGTACCGGAGAATTTACTTGTAGAAAACAACGTCGTTTTATAAAGAATTTTTTTTTTTTTTTTTTTTTTTCAGAATGTTACGAATTTATCTGGCAAGTAAAACTTCGAGATGAAAAAGCGAAAAGGATTGAAAAGTGTAAGTAAAATTTTTGAAGTCCAATGGTCAAACGAATTTCTTGATCGAGAAATATCAAAGACATACTTGTCTTGTACATGAACATGTGCAAGTGTTCATTTACAAGACGTAAGTTACGGATGAAGTTGCACATTAGCGGATATATCAAAGACTAGCGGGCGCACGCGGCTTCGCTCGCGTGGTATCGATAAAAAGTATCCTATATGTTATTCCAGACCATAATCTACCTCTGTGCTAAATTTCATCAAGATCCGTTCAGCCGTTTTGACGTGAAAGAGGATCAAACATACATCCATGCTCTCAAACTATCGCATTTATAATATTAGTAGGAAGTAGGATTGATGTTGTTTTTGTGTGTTCACGTCAAACTAGCACACGATTCTCTCGCCACGTCAAGGGGCCGCTAACGTAGAATCTTATTAGGATAACAAAATAAATTACGTAACAATTCATAAAAATGGTAATAAAGTACTTACTACTACTGTACTATTTTAAGTATTTTAACACGAATGATTTTGCTTAAGTGACTGTTTTAGACCTCAGGTAAATTAAACCAGTTTGAACATGTAAACAAGAAACAATCTCACAGGCGTCCAATGTGAACACGACTCGCCACGTCTACCACACCTCCACCCGCCACTGCGCCTGCGCGTTCCTACGTGAACCACCACAAAAGCTATGAAAGGGTTTCCTAATAATTCTATTATTATTTTCAGGTCGTGAAATAATGCCTGTGCCTGGCATCATGGGAGGACATCCGGCAAAACAAGGAGAGTTTCCGAACATGGTACGAATTAGTTTCAATTTTATCGATAGTTATTTTGGAGCAAAGTCAGGCTTTTCTACCATCAATTTTGGTTGACCAAGGAATCACCAAGGACGTTATGGGTCTGTGAAAACGGCGCCGGTAATCTCTGTTTTATTTCCAGTACCTTCAGTACACTTTACATTGGGAAAGATAATTAATGAGCCATCTGTCCTGCATAAGTCTTCTTCTTTCCAACCCTGAAATTAGATTAAAAAACGCGCGATAAAGAACTTCGTTCCTAAACCTGTATACACTCAACAAAAATAAACGTCGCGACACCACACTGTTCAATGCGAAATAGAAAGACGAATCGAAAATAATTGGCTTACTTTCTATGAGACAGAGAGAAAGAGACAGACAGAGAAACACGCGCATGGCTTACAACTATAGCAAAAAACCAAAAAGGAAAAAATTTAAACCAAAAGTTGTAACGACACTTTCGTTACAACTTTTGCTCTTATTTTTTTCCGTCTAGCCTTTCGCAAAACGCGATAAGGAACTTCGTTTCAATAATACTGTAGTTTCAATAGTACTCAGTTTTGTAGTGTGATACAGACCAAACTGTTGGAATTAATACCACCATGAATTCATGCCAGCCTAGTAACTTTATCATAAAAGTCAATCCGGGCAAGGAATATGTCGTTATGTTTCAACCAACAGGGCGCCATAGGCTGGAAGCTGATTATCGGCACATGGAGATTCATGTGTGGCAGTAGTCTCATCAGCCCCAACTTTGTGCTGACGGCTGCTCACTGCTCCAGGGCATCGGAACGAGATACCACCCTTGTTGATACTATGCCTAAGATCGTCAGATTAGGCTCGAGAAATATTCTGGACCACGTAAGTTAATCTTAAGTTTTTCTGCCGTTAATTAGCTTTTTAATTCAGTCGGTCTTTTAACAAATTGTATAATGCAGCGAAAGTCAGTTGATTCATGTAACATACTGGTGTTCAGCTGCATATGGTTACACTAGCAGCCGACCCCAACATAGCTGGGAAAAGGCTAAAATAATGACCACTTAGTTAAGACCCTCTTCCTTTTTTTAAATCGATTGATAATGGTTTCTTCATCTTTATTTTCTTTAGGACAAAAACGGTATCGCAGCTTACGATGTGAACATCATCGAAGTGATCGTGCACCCTCAATATAAGTCTCCGAAGCAGTACTTCGACGTAGCCCTGATGAAA
This sequence comes from Ochropleura leucogaster, assembly GCA_958449745.1. Taxonomy (NCBI): domain Eukaryota; kingdom Metazoa; phylum Arthropoda; class Insecta; order Lepidoptera; family Noctuidae; genus Ochropleura; species Ochropleura leucogaster. The sequence continues at coordinate 16,031,715 of OY288213.1, read as the reverse complement.
CTGGATCAAAATATACTGTTTTCTGCAGATATACAACCTGCTTGCTTGTGGACTAAGCATGAAATTGGCAAGTTCAGTGAGAAGGTTGAGGTTACTGGCTGGGGCGTTGTGGAGTCTGGTAAGTTTTTTTTTCTTCGCAGGAATTTATATAGTCAGGATCGTTGCTTGCAGTATACATTTTAATTTCGACAGTCTTGATATGCTTATGGAACAGTAAAAAATTACGCCTGATAAAAATCATAAAGCTGTAAGAAGCCTGCCAGGACCACTCCGATCGAAAGAGATATCGCGGCCCGGAACTTAAAGGGCAAAAGAAGGAACATGGGTGTATTTTAGTCAGTAAAAGTCTGACACTACCCCCGGCTCCGTCAGATTGGTGGAAATTTTTAGATAATATTCCATCCGCAAAAAATAACAGATAAATAGCTAGGCAGACAACCATAATCATACATCTTCATTTATCTCGACATCAATAATTACTGGCCCTGGTTCGAATGACAATCTTAAAAATGTATTTGAAAATTATATAGAGATCAACTGAGAGATGAAAAGTTATTTAAGCATATCTAGATGTTAATGTTTTTTTTTTTTAAACTTTGTCCCAAACTATGAATTTCGCCTATATCGTGGGTGCGTTTACAAACATTTAAATTCACATACGCAAACGGCCAGACCCGAAACAACTACCTGCAGGTCATACAAATTTTTGTTCCGTGCGAGTATCTAACGGAGACACGGAGCGCATAATTTTGAAAAGATTCACACATCATTTAGAAAGCGTTATGATGATGCTTAAAACAAACTCAAGAAGTGCACTTCTTTTGGCTAAATAACTGTTTTTTTCATTTCGCAGGAAGTCTACAGACATCACCTGAACTCCTAACAGCAGAAGTAGACATCATAGACTCTTCTCAATGTAATAACCTGCTGAGTAGGTCTTGCAACAGGAACTGGTGTGGACTGAAGGATAATCAGCTCTGTGCTGGCAAGTTGAGAGGTGGAGTGGATGCTTGTCAGGTAATTTGGTGTATTTGTGATTTGTTCGACTGTTGTATAAAGCATATTTTTAGGAGCATTATAATAAAACATAGATTTAAAATAGTCTCAATAACTCATGAACTTGGCATCACATTATAAGTCAATTTCATAGAAAGTAAGAACATTTTACTGTGGTTTATTTCAATTTAAAGTTTTCCGTCTTTAAAAATACAATGTTACAAGGAAGTTTTGTAAAAAAAGCTTCTGGATCCAGCGATTTAAGCTTTGCTTGTAGAAATAGTAAACTAATTTTACATTTGTTTTTGAGTGCAAGTCATTTTAGTTTGGCTATCGGAAAGTATGACGTGATCCATCCGAGATCCTGAAGGATCTAGACAGATCGTTTATTAAACAATATTTTCATTCCCTAGGGTGATTCTGGTGGACCTCTCCAGGTGAAGATTCCTCTTCCAATCACGACACAAGGCTGCATGAACTATGTGGTCGGCATCACCTCGTTCGGGATTGGCTGTGGCTTGCCAGGACTACCAGGAGTGTATACAAGAGTATCTAGTTTCCTTGACTGGATTGAAGGCAATGTGTGGCCGGGGCAGTAAAAATGACTTATTAGGGTCCGTTTCCACTAAGTGGTAAAATGCACACGATAATTTTTGATGACACTCAATAATGGACTCTATCGGAATACTAGCTAGTACCTCAGCTAGCTACTGGGAGGATATTTAACTTTTCGTAAATAATCATATTTCTTAAAGTATTGTCTATTTCTGTTCTTCTTCGATTTTGTCATGATTGCTCTAATTAAAATACTATTTTATTTAAAGGTTTAATGTATTATTTATCACAGCATTTAATTGTTTTACTAATGAAATAAGTAATTAAATAACCTTATCAAAATTATTATAATTAAGAAAGTTTTTAATTGATTCGAAAATTAAGATAGTTTTACTGTTACCCTGACTGACTAATTACAGCTCAATTAATTTCGTTCTAGAGTCAGTAATGGTCGTTTACATGTATTTTTATTTGTTACGCTAAAATAACGTTTGTACATAATTAAAATGAAAAACTTTTGTGTGGTTATTGTGTTATATTTCATAGGTAAGTACTTTGAAAAATAAACTTGGTTTTCTTTTATGTAGTGTTTTTATGTTTTCCAATACGTACTTTAAAAATATATATTCATATATTTGAATATATTATTATGTTCTTATAATTTCTTTGAAACGCCTAACAGTATCCGCAGTATCTGCTATCGGAGAATCAAAACTGGAAGAGTCTGAGGTAAATAAATCTTATATATATTTTACAATAGTTTTTTGTGCAGAGCATAGAATTTTTTTGCTACGACTGCTGATCTTGAGAGGTAGTCACGAGCGTAGCGAGGGATTCTAGAGTAGAATCCTGAGCGGTGGCATAACTTTTCTCTTCAGCAGTGAAGATAACCTATCACTCTAATCTCATTACTCATCAAGTGTATTTTATGTTTTACATCGAACAGGGTCGTATACCATATATTATGAGTAACCAAGACAGAACAACAAACTGGAATTGACAGAAATACACTGAAATAAAATAACGTATAAACGCATTCCGCACCCGTGATGTTTTATTTTAATATTGTTAAAACTAGAAATATTATATTCAGGATAAATATCAGTTTTAAATGCTTCAATAAATACTTATTTTCATTTAAAAACAACAATAAATTAAAAAGTCAATAATTCACTGAAAAACATCTACAAAACGTCTTTCAATTTTAAGTTATAGCGCGTTACCGAACCTAACAATGATAATCCGTGAGTCTCTTGATTAAATAAATAAAAAGTTACTTTGTGTCATGCAGTGAGTAAAACCGCATTTTGCTCACTGTCACCACTCGAAACCTACATGTTTAAGCTGCTGAGGTGAATTTATTATCATTTTTATTCCTTACCCCCAGCTGATTAATTTATTTAAATTTATTTACGTAAATGGGATACAAATAAATTTTAAAATTAATGTTGTCTTACAGCCGCACCGAAATGAAGAACATCATAAGCTACCGTTACGGGCTAACACAAAGCTGCCAGTAAAACCTCATGCTCCTTTCATACCAGATACGTCGAAGCTTAGGCTAACTGGGTCACCTCCTGGGTCTCTCCCTCCTTCTGTTCTAAGATCTAAAACCCCTAAACCAACTAAAGTGATATTCACTACACCTACTGAACCATCTACACTTTTGACGGAAACGGATAAAACAAATGAAACTCCAAGCTCAGAAACGAAGACTCCTAAGCTTACTGATTTCTTAGTAACAAAACCTAATTCACCACCGACAACGACTTCTTCGACACTTATTACTACAACTGGACTTCCCTATTGGAAACCAAAATCAACACCGAAACCTTTTTCATCTGGGCATCAAATTCTGTTGCCTAAACTTTCCTCTACTCGACCATCAGCACCAACACTTTTGGATGAACCTTCCGATCCTTGCGCTCCGTTTAAAAGACCACCTGTGCCAGATTTCAGGGCGCCTGGTAGACGGATCAGCGAAGTCAGTAAGTGATACGTCATAATATTTTTCTGTTCACTTTTTTTCGTCTCATTCGATTACGTTGGTATCCAGTAATCTACTTCTTTCCAAACGTTAATATAATTTTATTTGTTTTAGAATGTTTCGATTATATTTGGGAGCTAAAAGTTCGAAATGATGAAGCAGAACAGGAAAATGAGTGTGAGTTTGATTTTTCGAACAGTTTAGTTTTGTCAACCTCTCTTTTCAGTTTCAATTTAATTTATATGAAACTGGTGTTTCTTTAGGTGACACATGGCGAGCGAGAGGAGGAATCTCCTCTTACATAGTTGGAGGTCACTACACGTTTTCGGGAGACTATCCTAATATGGTAAGATTTTAAATGATAGTAAAATAACTTATCAATCGCTTACTGTGTATAGTAACTTTCCTAAATCACTTTTTAATTACTAGGGTGCCATAGGATGGAAAGAGGTTATCGGAACGTGGAAGTTCATGTGTGGTTGTACGTTAATCAGTCCAAACTTCGTTCTGACTGCTGCCCATTGTTCAAGTGCATCTGACCGAGATACAACCATTGCAGATGTTGTGCCCAAGATTGTAAGACTGGGAGACAAGAACATTCAGGATGTGGTACGTATGAAACAAAAACTCATGCTGAAGCCACCATGAATATGAAAACTTATAGGATTCAATAGTTGTACCCTGTAACTCCCCAGATCAATGGCACAAACGATGCAACCATCATCAGAATCATTACTCACCCGAAGTACAAATCTCCGAAGCAGTACTTTGACATAGCCTTGATGGAGCTCGGCGAAAAGTTGAAGTTTACCATGGACATACAACCTGCTTGCTTGTGGACTAAGGACAGTATCACCAGGTATGGTGATGAGGCTCAGGTTACCGGATGGGGTGTTGTGGAGTCAGGTGTGTTGTTGTTCTTTAAAAATGAAATACAAGCCCGCGATTTATATATTGCCGGTCTGCTGATTATATGAAATAGTATAATCATGCCAAAAATCCCTACATTTTAAGATAGAAGTGTACTAGTTAGGATTCATTCCCAAATAATAGGATCGCATTGCTCTCAGTCTCTTCCCTCCGGGTCTTAATCCAGACTCCAGGTTGCTATTAAGTAATTCCTGATGAACCTATAAACCGAACCCAATACCACATGCTCAGCATTAAGACTTGCGACTACATCAACAATTGATTTTTTTGGTCTACTTCACAGGTACTCTTAAAACTTCTCCAGAGCTCTTGGCAGCTACCGTGGACATCATAGACTTCGACAAATGCAACAGGCTGCTTCATATGTCCTGTAACAGGAACTGGTGTGGTTTGCAGCCAGACCAGCTGTGTGCGGGCAAGTTGGGTGGAGGTGTTGATGCTTGCCAGGTAAGCTATCAGTTCTAATGTACGGCTATGTATTTATGGTTGTGATAGTGCTGCCGGCTGCCTATCATGATAACCTATGACGGCACGGTTGACGCAGTGGCTGAGCGATTGACTGCTGCACTGCGTGTCGTGGGTTCGAGTCACGCACGGAATAAATATTTGTATGACCTACAGGTAGTTGTGTCGGGTCTGGCTGTTTGTTTTTCTATGTGAGTTTAAATGTTTATAAATGCAGCCACTATACAGAAGAAATTCCTAATGCGGGGAAAAGTTTTTTTTAAAGCTTTACCAAGAAATTTATGAAAATGGTTTTCTTCCATTTAAAACTGACAGCTTATGTCATTTGTGCTTTTCCTCACTAAAAATATTGTTCACTTTGCCGCATGCCACATAGCCCATTCCGTGTTGGTGATTTTGATTTCTCATTTCAGGCTTCTGGCAAATCAGATACAGGTTTCTGACCCTTATTTTTGTTTTTTTCCTTTCAGGGTGATTCTGGAGGCCCTCTCCAAGCAAAGATCCCTCTTCCAATCGGAAGTCAAGGCAGTATGCACTACGTTTTAGGAGTTACATCATTCGGCGTCGGTTGTGCTTTACCAGGATTACCAGGAGTATACACTAAGGTGTCAAGCTTCCTCGATTGGATTGAGGGCATCGTTTGGCCTGGGCAGAATGGAACCGCCCCCGTAATAGATGATGCACCTGATTTGGAAAGACTTGGACGAGCGATTAGATCTATACCGGAGGGCCTAGAACAAGTGTTCGATCATCGATAAAAAAACAATCTTTTTGACAGTCCTTATGGTTGTTATTTGTAAAATTTCTTAAACGATTAATAGAATTTAAAACTGGCGTTATTTTTATTGTTTTTTTTTGCGATCTCGGATTAGACTAAAACAGGAAAATTATCGTTTTTCATTTTCATATGAAATACTTCTAAACGCAACAAAATGGATTCCAATAAACGGGTTTAAAGCAAATCGTATACGTCGTATACTACATATTTTGTGTTTGTCTGGCGGTGGACGTCTTTACGACGATGTTATAACAACGAATTTAAGCAATATTGCACCAATAAACTATATTGTCGATTCTTTTATTATGAGATTTTATAATTGCAAAGATACTTTGAACTATAATTCAACGTATACATTTTTTTTATAATGGAAAATTTTTACTAAATTTGAATGAAACGAAAACACTTTTGTAAAATCCTTTATACCACATTATATGCAAATAAATAAACTCACTTACAAAAACACGAAACTTGGCAAAAAAACAACACACCCTAAATTAAAAACACAGAAAAGCAACATCATCCTTTTCCATGTAACTTATCCTAACTTAGTTTAACTTGCCTGTAATAGCTAGCGCGCGACGCATTTCTTTTAAAAGAACCGACAAGTAAGTTAAGCGTTCTTTCAAGTGTTGCCGGTAATTTGTCAGTACCGGGATACTACCGGGATCGTACCGGGATCCGGGACGCTGCTGCAATATTCACGGGTAATGTATCAACGGGTACCGATAGATAGCTGCGAATCGTTTGTTTTGGTGATTTGTATCTAGAAGCTGCGAAACGAATTGCAATAAACAAGAATGTAAGTTATTGCTGTAGTATTATTTGTATGTAACGTGAAGACTTAGTATTTGAAATTTTAATTAATTATTTCCGCTGTGATACTTTCGGAACCCTTATTCAGAACCCTTAGTCAGACTCGCGCACCGAGGGTTCCGTACAAACTTGCGACATAAACAGCCATATCTTTTGACTGTGTAGTGTAGACTGTAAAAGGTCTTTTTTTCACAGCACAAAGGGACCACAGATTTGATTAAATGGTTTTCATTTCAAGCCCACTCGTTCCTGAGATAAAAAGACAGACAGACTTGACAGACAGACGAACAACAAAGTGGTCCTACACGGGTTTTGTTATATCCTATTAAGGTATTGAACTCTAAACACTCCATAGAAACAAAACAAAGAAACATTCCACAATAATAAAACGAAGCAAAAACAATTTTGAATCAAGAACACAAGTAAAAAAATAATTAAAGTTTAAATTCTTAACCCCACCGCAGCTGCCTGCAATTGCATTACATCTGTTCTCTACTGCAGGTTTAATAAAATCTCGTTCGCGCACACTGCGTGCTGTGGACAGCATCTTGATTTAAGGTCCCACTTGGATAAAGAAAACGTACTGGTTTTACGGCGGCACTAAAGGCTGGTTTAGTCCTTTACTGTCGATGGTATACTGTGGGCGAATAGTCTTTTATATAAAATCGGCTTTATTCTGCAATTATTTTATGAGCAAGTTTATTGAGCAATTATTTTGAATTGAAGGGTTATCTTAATAAACATTGTTTTGATTGGAGCTTTATTAGAAAGGGTCTAAAAGTATCCAAATGGCACTTGAAGCTGAAAGGCACTTGTACGCCCGTCATTGTGATATTTTTACCTGGATATTTATACCCGGAGATACTAGGGGTTAAAGTTCCTACTTTTTTCCACGTTTATTTTTTAATCTAAGTGTTTTTTTATATTAAATTATAAGTAATTTAACTCTAATTACTTCCCCCATACTATTTATTGCCTCCACTAGCATAATATTTTCATTGCGTAAAATTAAGTGCAAAACGTGATTTTTCACCCCAAAAAATAAGCGTTTTCCAGTTTTTTTTTAGTTTGCTATGTTATTTTTTTTAAGTCCTATGTGTTATGGGGCGAGCTTATTGCCATCAACCGGGTTTAAATCCCGACTGAAACACCCAACAACCCGACCCTGGAATTGGACCCAGGACTTCTTCACTGACGTGGTAGCCTAGTAGGCACGTTAGACATGTTGCGTATTAATAAAATCGCTACCAACGCTGTGAATGCGACTAGTGTGAACACGTCCTAAGTCATGTGTACTTGCAACACAGTTTCCTCAATATTGCCGTTGTTGAAAAAATGTTTGATTGTATAACACCAGTCTTCACGAACCATAATGTTACGTTACTTGGCTCCTGACAAATTAAGCAATGCCATTTTAGACAAGGGCAGTTTTAACAAGTCTTACTTATTAGTCTGGTATCCGAGGTTGCGGGTTGTTCGAAAGAGATACTGCGGTCCCGGAACATAAAGGGCTGAAGAAGGAACATGGGTGGGTTTTAGTCGGTATAAGACTGACACTCCCCATGCCGCCCAGAGCGGGGGAAGTAATTTGATGAATTTCATCCGCAAAAAAAATTGGACTGCTATGACGTTTTACAGCAAGATTATTTAAATGTCATTTCAATGCAGAAAAGAGACAAAGCTATACAGGAAGTCAATCGCCATCTTTTTCTCACGCTACAATAAGATTGAAATAAACCTGCAACGTCATGCAAACCCTACTGATCAAAATGTTCTGTTAATACGCGAAGAAAGAGGGAATGTGAGATGTGAATTCTCACATTAATTAAAAAAGTTAATTACCTATGTTTTACCAAGCAGCAGGCTACCAATTAAATAAGGGAAATTTGTGATAAGGTAAAAGTTAATGCAACAAATAAACGAGTACCCTAATAAGTACGGTAGCAATAAACATGGAAGATAATTAAAATATCGAAAAATATACGGGAAAATAATAATTCGATGTGGGTTTATAAAAATACCACAAGGAAGCGCTTAATAAAAGTATTCGCGTCTGGAACATAACAACATTATCATTATCATTCTTCTGTCTGTCCTTATCCCATACTTTTCTATTGTTTGGCATCTCCTTTCTAGAGATATTATCTTTCACACAGTCCAACCGTCGTTTCTTTGATCTTACTCTACCCTCGACATTTATGTTTAAAAACTTTTTTTTTAAACTGAATAGATAATAAATAATTTATGGTACTGAAACGCAAACGTATTTGTAGAAAATTAAACTCAATTGAACGCAGAATACCCAAAATACCAGGGCAACAGGAAATAAGAAGAGGTAAATTAAAAATAGCGTTGTAGAAAGGAGCGGGTATTAGTGACCCTATTATGGGTATGTCAAGGGCACGGCGGCGTCCCGGAAATTTGGGACACACAGTAGACATGGGAAAGATGGGGACGTGTGATTGTCGCCCTATATGATGATATTAATGGAATTGGGGAAATAATGGGCGAAAACCTTGCTTAATTTGGTGAATTATTGGCACAATCGTCCTCGTCCGATGTCAATGATGACGAAATATTTTTAGGATTTGCCAAGTCATGTAAAATTGCCATTATTTTCTTTGCAGAAAATTAACTCTTTATTCTACTGACTTTTATGCCTGCGTTGACAAAAATTTTGGCTGTAGCTTAAAATAGCTATAAATCACACGCACACACATAAAACAAAATTGCTGAGACATTCTATGCTAATATTTCAGCATCAAGTCAACACGCCAACCTTTTTCTTACACCTCAAGACATATTGATGGAAAACACCAAAAAGTTCAAACATGGCGACAGTCTCCTTTTACAAATTAACGACTTCTCCCGCCATTATGACGTCACCTGACATGCCTGTCCAATCAGAGGATCCCAATGAAAAATGGCTGCCAACATTAATACGAAAACTTTTCTTGATAAATGGACGCGTAATAAGAAAGGAATTGGATATGAATTCGTAAAAATGTAATGGTTTGAAGAGCAAATTGATTTTTTATTTTCAATTTTATTGGCATTAGCGAGTTCAAATTTGGCTTTGTCAAGGGACCCAACGGTTTCTATCTAATATGTATTCGGGCCGTCAGTCGCAAAGTCGTTTTCGTTTGAATTTTGTTGGAAGTTTTAGCAGTGAGCCGTGATTTAGTTCACGTTACCTCTCGTCGCGTCGGCTGGAGCTGATCGCTAGTTTATATGGAAATTAGAGGACTTTAAGGGGTTAAGATAAATATGAGTTAAAGTTCCTATCCTACCCTAGTTTGTACAAACAATTTATAGTCTCTAGGAGAATTTATATGGCTATTTGTAAGGAAAATATTTTAAGTACGGTTACCTAGTTCGTTTTAATTTGATTTTTCTCGTCCACTGTATATTCATTGTGACAGAATTTATATAAATTAAAACTGTTTTATTTTTGACTTGTCTAGGCACCCGGCTTGCGCATGGAGTTTGATAATTATCCCACGGGATCGTTGATCTTTTTAAGAAACCTAAAAGAGTTGTGTTAAGTCTAAAACTATTTGTGCGGCACAACTAAATCTTTTAAGCAGTTTTTACGTGAAAGATTAACAAGCATACAGACATATCTACAGATCCTGACAGTCGCATTTGTAATATTAGTGGGATCATTATCTAATGCTACATCCCTGGTACCTTTATCTCTAACCGAGCACATCTCATCCCAGATAAAACATTTACAAAAGTGTAACCCTCCTTTGACACAACGTATTACACTTCAGTGCGACAAAAGGATAGTTCCTATCGAACACATCGCACGTATATCGACTAAAATAATCTTGTTCTTCCTCTAAAGGCCCTCTGAACAAAACAGTCACTACTCTAAGTGCATTTTATTCCGCCAGACCCTTTGAGAGAGTCCTGAAACAGCGGCCATTTTGTCAGACCCCTCTAAGCAGGGTCTAGGAGACGTAACGTCATATTTTGTGTAGATAGATGGAAGGTCTTGTCACTCTGGATGGTGCCTAGTACACAGTCGTTCGCGAGAATTGGTTAAAATTCAATTATTCGTCCCATTATTCGCGTGCTCAAACTTTGGAGTAGGGCCGGACCACTTAGGACGTTTCGTTCATGTCGAGGGCCTTGCTCTGATTCGGTTTAATCTAACTTTAATACAGGCTTTTATGCTATAAGTTGTACAACAGACGGAAGAAAGGTTAAGTGTCCATGTTCAGGATAAAAAAGATACTAAATGTTGTCCCTTATATTTGGATGTACGTTTTCGTCAAGTGTTCACATAATATTTCTTCAATAGCAACTAACAAAACGTTATTATCGTACACAAAATACAATATCCTTACAATGTACGAAAAAAAAGCGAAAGTAAGTTTGTTTGTTACGTCTTCACGCCTTAATGCCTAAACCGATTTTGATGAATTTCGGTACAGAGATAGTTCTATGGAGACGGATATAGGCTATTTTTTTAAAAAAAGATTCAGATATGAGGGAGAAAGAGGAAAGAAAAGAGAAAACTTAGCTTTGCTATTACAATCAATAAGGCGTAAGGCCAAAAACTACATGTAGCAGGTATCTGGAAATCAGAAAAGGGAACTGTGTTACCCCGAATTTAACGCAAGTGAAGCCGCGGGCAAACGCTAGTTTATTATATTCCCATGACAACGTTACGTCTTTTCCTTCTATGTCTGTGTCGGTTATACGCGTGGTTTCATTTTGTCACTTACAATTTCTCCTGCAAAGAAGCACAAGGTGAGGTAAGGAGATATGAGGTTATATAAAACTTATAATGTTTATTACCATGGCAAAATCAGGCCATACGTTCCCACTATTGGGTTGTGGGCCGACCAACCCTTTTCACAAAAACCCTGTGTAGTTCACAGGGTTTTTGTGAAAAGGGTTGGTCGGCAGTGAGATAAAGACGAGAATCTCGACGACACGGTTGGCGCAGTGGTTGAGCGATCGACTGCTGCGTTGTGTCGCGGGTTGGATCCCTACGCGGAACAAATATTAGCATGGTCTATAGATACTCACAACCAAAATGAAACCTACAACATACGTATGTATATTTCTACCACAGTATCGTTCCTCAGTGTTTATCGTTAATTAAGGAAGGTTTCTTGAGAGGCCGGCCGGCCCGGGCCGCCCGCCGCCGGTTGCGGGAGTTGCGGGTTGTTCTATAGAGATACCGCGGCCCCGGAACATAAAGGGCAAAAGAATGGTTTCAGTCAGTAAGTCTGACACTCCCCCCACTCAAAAAAAGGAAGGATTTCAAACATTATTGTCGGTTATTTCACTTCCACGCTCATAAGACCTATCTTAGCACTTAATAATGTTATCTCCTAACTCAATATCTGTAGAATATAATTAACTGGTAGTCATAATTACATAATAATAATATTCACTTATTACGTAAACGCCGCCTTTATAAACAGCCTGCCAACTAGGCGGCTTGAGTGCCGAACTTACACAAAAGACTTCAAGTTTTGACTCAAATACCAACTTGGGATCTTAGCGTCGGAAGCAGTGGATCTGTAGTCTTGTCACAAGTACCAGATGTACTAGGGTATAATGTTCATAGGAGTATATAAAATCAACGAAGTAGAGGTGTTTTTATAGAAGTTTGTTAATATTTTAGTTTTTTTTTTAAGTAATTTGTACCAAAAAAGATGTTTGCTTTAGCGTTGACTGGATAACCTTATGATGCTGGGTCTGGTGAAAGGTAAACATTACATGTACTGAGCAGCCTACACGCGGTATACCGCAAAAAAAGGAGACCCCTCATCTGAGGCTGAATAGGTGGCTATATTCCAGCCTTTTTTTTGCATGGGTAATCGTCAAACTACTTCCCCTGCTCTGGACGGAGCAAGGGGCAGTATCAGACTTTTACTGGCTAAAACCCAGCCATGTTTCTTCTTTTGCCCTTTGTGTGCCATTGCCGCGGTATCTCTTTCGAACAACCTGCAACCCGAGATATTCTAGGCTGATTACGCTAATGGCTGCACAAGGATATATATATCCTTTGTAATGTCACAGTATTTTCCGTTTCTTAATATAATCAACTGATATTTAATCTTTTATCCCTCCAAGATCCCTCGAGTGCTTATCCCTAAAACACGCACCTTCTTACGAAGCGGCCATGACAGATCAAGACACACATTCACATAATCATAATTCATCTTGGGATACAAGGCTGCACCCCTCTGCATAGACTAAGAATATCGTACATCTTCTTACAGAAGCGGAACTAACTACTTACCTTTGTGAAATAACCTAAATAAACTGTATAAGATTTATGGGATTGGGCGGGTCACGTGAACTGCATGCAAGATGACCAATAGACAAAAATCGCCACACGATAGGTGCAAGGTGACGTTTTCTGACGCCGTGTCAGGCCCAGAAAAACTGTGATGGCGAGACAAAAAGAGGAAAACTAATTTGAGGAGGCCCCAGAAAAGAGTTCATGGATTGAATTGAGAGGCTTTGCCCAGCTGTGGAACAGTAGAGGCAAAAACAAAAACTTTATAAGAACTTCCACTGATCGGCATCGCCACAACCCGAGCCGATTTCTATTGTAAGAAAAAGTGATGCAGATGACCGCAGCAGGACACGTGTGATCTTGTGTAGATCGTGATTCAGAATATTGGTCCAGTGATATCCTTCCGAATTTTTGTTCTGAAGTTGAGAGCAATGGTGATGTACCTACAGACGCCAGGTCAAGCTACCCGAAACTGTCAATTTTTCCCAATGAACCTTGAACCTAATACTTTGGAAATAAAGTAGAAAATCTATCAAAGAAATCTGACTTGATTGAGATTGTAGTAGCTTGATGTGCAGGCGTCTGTACATATTACAAGTAATAAGACCTTTGTGTCCCGGATGAGCAATACATCAGCTGTGATGCTTCTGTTCTGGCATTGCGGGTGACCACTTACTATCAAGTAGTCTATTAGTTGTTATTTGCCTATAAAGATAAAATTAGTAGTCAGTAAATATCAAATCTATAATTATTTGGAGTACCTAACATATAAGTCCTAAAAAGAGTAAATAATTATAGGGCGTCAAAGTCTACATCGCTGTCAATAGGAGAAGTGCCCAGAAGGCTGGCAGCATTGCCTCGTTGGATGGCAATGCTGATTATTAAGCTAAAATAAAGGCCAGCTTTCTGGTCAGTGTGGGCTTTATTAACACATGTCCCACATCTTAGAAACTAGGATTGACTGAAACTGAATATAAAGCGGTTGGTCGCCTCTTCACGTGACCAAAGGCTGGCCTTTATTTTGGCTTAAGAATTAGAGTTGCCATCCAACGAGGCAATGTTGCCAGCCTTCTAGGCACTTCTCCTATTGACAGCTAAGTAGATTTTGAGAAAAAAAAAATGATTTCTATTACTTGTAGATTCTTAGACGCTTGTTAACTTTTATTAACGTATTATTTTATTTTACGTTTTGTAAAGTAGTTAGTCGGGCATACGCTGTCCTCTCATACTTAATTACTAACGCTGTAACAACAACATTTTAAAACCAAATGATTTTAAAAGAGTAACCATGGACTTTCTTGCCGGTTCTTCTCCATAGGAAACGACTAACCCGAACCTTGCATCTTTTTTCGAAGTTTTATAAGCGCCCATGTAGGCCTATTTGAAATAAAAAAAATATATTTTGATTTTGTACAGTAAAGAGTTTCCTCTCTCACGTTGTTAGTCTATGCCCTCTTTTACGATTAACCTCGTCTCTCGTAATTATTTTCCGAGGGTGTCGCACCACTGAATTATCAATGATCCCTGCGTTACTCATCTTATATGGCCTTTAATATAGAGATGTATGGTAAGGGAATTATTGAACCCGTAGATGTGTTGTCATCATTAAGTGATATACGGGTTAATATTGATTTGTTTCGTAAGTTAATCTACACTAGCTGTTTCAGATTGCTTTGTACTTTAGCTAGATAAAAAGAATGCTGAAGTCCTTCTACAGATACCAGACTACCTATCTGCTCAGTGTTCAGGACAGGTGGTTTAGGAGTAAAATAGTAACAGACAGACAGAGCTCAGAGACACTGTTCTACAAATTTGTTGTGAATGAGTGGACATGGTAGGCCTTGTAGATTCTTAGACCCTTGTTAACTTTGGTTATTTATTATTTTAATTTACTTTCTGTAAAGTAAGCATTGACTTATTGTCGGGCCTACGCTGTCCTCTCATACTTAAGTACTAACGCTGTAACAACAACATTGTAAAACCAAATGATTTTAAAAGAGTAACCATGGAGTTTCTTGCCGGTTCTTCTCCATAGGAAACGACCAACCCGAACCGTGCATCTTTTCTCGACGTTTTATAAGTGCCCATGTAGGCCTATGTAAAATAAAAATATTTTGATTGATTGATTTTGAGAGAAAACTCAAAAAAAATAATTTGACGGCACAGTTGACGCAGTGCCTGAGTGATCGACTACTGCTCTGCGTGTCGCGCGTTCGATCCCAGCACGGTACAAATATTTGTATGAACTACAGGTAGTTGTTTTGGATTTGGCTGTTTGTATATGAGTTTAAATGTTTGTAAACGCACCCACGATATACGAAAATTCGAGTGTCACATCAAACATTGTTCACGGTATGTGAGATTCTTTGATTCCTTCAGGAAGCGGGAGGAAGAAGGAGCTAGCCAGCAAATATAATAACATGCGACGGAACGGTCTTGTGGGCAGAATATAAGTTAAAACCGCTTATGACCTTTCCGAACCCGTTATTTATTAGTAAGTTTACATTGTTGATAAATTATATCGGGTAAAGTAGTCCGTGCCATGACGCTCTATTTCCCGCGCTATTCTTAAGTCAAACATTTGAAAAGGAAAGAACAAGAATTGAAAAACCTACAAATGGCTTAGCGTGTTAAAGCATGCAGAAACTTCGGTATGTAATAGGTGGTAACCCATCTAAAGACCATCTCTTTGACAAAAATATCTGAAATACACATTCATCATCTGCCTAGCTTTTTCCCAACTATGTTGCGGTCGACTTTCAGTCTTACCAGATGCAGCTGAATATCAGTATTTTACATGAAGCGACTGCCTATCTGACTTCCACAACCCAGTTAGTACTGGGTAATACGATACCTCTTGGTAAGACTGGTTGTCAGACTTTCGGAACACTGACTATCTGTAACGACTGTCAAAGATCTTTAAATGACAGCCGGGACCAACAGCTTAACGTGCTTTCCGAGGCACGGAGGAAACTCATCCACAGACCAACCTAGGCAAGCGCGGCTTAACCTTAAAATCGACCTGAGCGGCTGCTATTATTTAGCCACGAGCTCCTCAGATCATTTCTAACCACTGTGACAAAAATATTTGAAATACGCCTATAGACACAAAATTATCAACAAAACACACAAACAAACACTACAACCCCCATACATTATTATCAGTCTTAAAGCGTCACTAAATAAAAACCCTCTACGTTTCTTGCAAGTCAGTTACTTCTATAGAATTACGTTGTTATATTCCTCGGAGAGGCTCAAATAGCCTCATTTTGTTGCGAGAGGGAATTAACGAGCAACCGCCGAGAAAAAAAAAAGAAATATGACGTCACTTGACGCCTAGCCATAATCAGCCTGTATTTTATCGCCCAGTTTGAAGGATTCCTTAGATATTGTTTTTGTTATTACATTTTTCTCAGCAAAATGTTCTCTGTCGGGTAATATTTTTAAGGTCAGACTTTTTGTCAGATTAGCGCAATTTTAGCGTGCCGTAAATTGCGCTGAATAATTATGGCGAGTTAACTTTTGGTGTGCAATATTAAAATTTTGGCGAGGTGCCTTAATAACATTCAGTTTTGAATGACGGAGATTTGTTTTCTCGCTTCATTGTGTGAAATAATTATAATTAGTGGCTAATTGGGAGAAAGTAGGATATTATACAGATGATGTAATCACTGGATCAACAGCCACGTTGGTTAATTGAAGTGCTTTTTTTTTGGGGTGGGAAATCGTCAAATAACTGGTGGGAGGGGAGTGTCAGACTTATACTGACTAAAACATATCCATGTTCCTTCTATTGCCTTTTACGTTCCGTGTCTGCGATATCTCTTTCGACCCGCAACCCTGGCAGGCAGAGGCCCTGGCAAGCCCCTCTGCTTTGCTGACATCTCTTTGAGGCGCGCGTGAAACACAAACACGCGGTCGACACGGCCTGGCTGTCAATAGACAGAAGGACGGTGAGCTACCCATTGCTCACCGTCCACAGGAACGCATCTAGGGTGGCCGAGAACCGTCTCGCGGCGCCCGGCGCCCTGAGCTTCTCCCGCGGCGGCTGAGTTGGCCTGATGTTCTCTCCCTCAAACGCCCGGCCCCCTCCTTTGCTAGCATTACAGCTTCGCAGAAAGAGGTGACTGCTTTCATTCCCTCTCGCTCCGGACCATGGCCTGAAACAGGGACGGACGCGAGAGATCGCTGCCGCCGATCGCCTCCACGAGGGCACGGCGGTGCTCTGCCCAAGCTGGACAGACCGCCACTGTGTGCTCCACCGTGTCCTCCGGGCGATCGTCACAATAGGGTATTTTACTCTATATGAAAGAAATTCTAAAAATATACAATTCAGATAGCTTAGGCAACAAGCAGTCGGAAAATGTTAAATTTAGTCAATAAAATAACTAAATAAAATTTTAAAATTGATTTCAAAGTTTGCACTTTTTTTAGTCTGTTGTTTTACTAAGCGAAACAGTGTCCGCCATGATTATTACGTCATATGGTCATGCAAAAAAAAATTGACAACTGTCAACTGAGCAACTATTACTATTTTTGTATTATAAAACTTTACATTTTAATTTTTTTTGAAATAATAGTAATACTACCATGGAAGAAATAAATACTACCATATAATATTACTTTAAACTATAGTGAAAAATACAACTAAACAGAAAGACTAATAATAGCACATTTGTTTACGTGACCAACCGACGTCATGACCACAGAGTAACATGGCGTCAAGCGTTTTTGTGATTTTACGCGCGAAAATAGAAATGGTAAAATTGAAATGCAGTTTTATGGCACTTATCGATTGAATATTTTTTTTTGTTTTTTTTTGGTGGTTTACTAGGACTCTAGGAACAATATGAGATACTTTTTAAAAATGGGTGTAATACCGTATTGTGACACCCGGGCGTTTCCTCCCGCCCCTATGTGCAGGAACCCCCCGAAACTTCCGTGTCCGTTGACGACCTGCGTCTGGCGGTAGGTGAGGACGCCATGACGCCTCTGAGGGGACTTACCGCTAGTATTGTGGCGTGCCCTGCACGGGGTTGCGACAGTCACTCTCTCCATGCCACCATGAGATTTCCCAAAACCTCCATGTCCGGTGAAGACCTGCGTCAGGCGGTAATTACCGCCTGACGCAGGTCTTTGAATTGAACCAAGCACTCAATTGAGTGCTTGGTTCAATTCCCGTGTTAGGCAAAGTGTTATTGGGTTTCAGCCACAGAATCTGGATTTGTACAAAACGTGGGACTTGTACAAAACTTCGCAAATGTTAATATTATTGCGAGTTACGCACTTCTGCTTAACCTTCCAGGGATTACAGTTATGTACACTTTAAATCTCTCTACTATTAACTAAGCTCATCCGGAAATACCTCTTAATTCATCCTGCGAGCCTAGTAAAATTTAGTGGTAGACATCGTCTTCGTAATTTTTCGGTTCTATGACATAGAACCGAAAAATTGGATTCCTTAAGGTTTTATCTATCATCATCATCAATACAACACTTTTTCAACCCGTTCCACTTGGCTTAAAAACAGTTTGCATTTGGACGCAACTCACCTGAAGCGATGATGATGGTAGATAAACGGTAGGTAAGGAGTAGAGCATGCTACAAGTATGTATGTCATGTGCACACATGATGCTCGTTTGTTCTTATGTTACTTTTAACTTTAATTTTATTACTATTCGTACACAACAATGTTTACTGTAAAACTAATTATGAGTGGAAACCTGGTGACTTGTAATAAAGGTGTTTCACTACCTACCACAGGCACCAGTGATTCACAAAATATATGTATAAACTTATTTATGCCAATAAATAATTTTATTTTAATGCTTGCTTGCTTGCGCCCAAGAGATCCAGATATATAATGTTCAGGGCACAGAGAAGCGTATATAATCCCCTTCATACATTACTTGAATATACTTCTACAAACCACAGTCAAATCTAATAATACCTGAGATATAACCATAACGAGCGTCCCCAGAACGCAAGTGAGACGTATATTTTTCTAAAACTTCTACTTAATTCGGTCTCAGAACTTTATGCTAAAAAGTTCGGCGATAATTTCCGAAGTTCTTAACATTTTGCGTACTTTACTTTATAAATTGTGTTGCAGTCTTATTAAATTGTTTTCGTGTGTTTCAAAACGTTGAGATAATTATATTGAAATTAAACTTTACTGTTTTAAAGTTCGAAGAATGTTTTGTTTACATTGTCTTCGTCAGAATGAACTAAAACTAGGTTTTTGGTTCAATCCTTTGAAGAAAATTGTGTCTATTAAGAACTTTTAGCCAAATTACTCTTCTCTCGAGGGCAAAGTTAGGCTACTTTAGAGGTGTATAAGTGCAGTAGTAGTAGTGATAACCCCGAAGGGTTTTTTTTGCAGATGGGAAATCAAATAACTTCCCCCCATCTGGAAAGCGGTGCCCCGGAGCGGGGTAGTAGTTGTCAGACTTTTATTGACTAAAACCCACCCATGTTCCTGGGCCGCGGTTTCTCTTTCGAACAACCCGCAACCCCAGCAGGCGGTGGCCCTGGCAGGCCCCTCTGAACCCCGAAAGATTAGACAGAGATCTACCTAATAGCTACATTTCGCCAATTACGTTTAAGTGCCACGTAATGGGGCGAGCCTATTTCCATTATGAATTCCAGAAGTTCCTGAGGGAAAACCTCAATAACTCTCCAGATCTAAGAATCGACTCCAGGTTGAGACTTCTATTCACCTGAGCAACCAGAAAAAGTCGGTAATTGTGTTTACATTTAGGTCTACACTCAGCAGAGTGTAGACCTCTTTTGATGAGTGTTTTCCTGGTATACAGCGTTTTTTTGAAGATCGTCTGTTTGTGCTATGTAGACACTCAATCAGGATATTTTTACACCTTGGTGATGTAAAAATATCCTGGTTTGATTATGTGAGAACGATGTAGCACAAGTGTTCACAGAAAAGAAACCAAGAAATTAAAAAAAAAAAACAATTTAACAATGGAAACTGAGAGCGCCCGTTTACGAACATGGCGCATGGATCAGCATCATTCTACTAAATGTTCCGACCGTCCGCAAGACATTTGAGTGAACATGACATGCTCTCAACCGCCAGGGTACATTACAGTCAAGAAAAGACGTAGGTTTCCAGTGAGTTATATGTACAGTTATATGTACAGTTATATAACTCACACAATTTGGGCTATGTGATTAAAATTATAATACTAATATATTTTTTTAAATGCAATCGCAAAGATAGTTGTACATACTTCAGCAACTACAACAATTATATTGAATAACTTAGTATTCAATGGTATCAATTTATGCGCTCCTGGTACTTGAAAAGTGTAGAAGTATAATGAATATGTGCGTGTGAACGAAGTAAAAGTATAGTAATGTGTATGGATCATACTGGGTCTACATCTCCCAAAAAAGACCTTAAGATCTACTAACTAATTGAATATTAATTTCCATTAAAGTATTAATCGAATTTACGTTACACCTGCGTCCTTCAGTGTCGCAATAAAGAGAAAAACTTCCCACCATTACGGATATTGATAATGTCTATAACGACGTCATGATGGAAGGTTTTGTTCGAGCCCAATGTTCTATGCGTGACTGCTTCCACGTTCATAATTCTGGCATCGGAATTACTTGAGTGGCGATTTTGATGGCTTTTGTGGTAAAATATGAATTTAATGTAACGTTTTCACATGAATAAGTCTTTCATATACAAAATTTCAAAGGCATTGAAAATTTGATTCTCGGGTCATAGAGGTTGGTTTAACTTAGGATACACTATTATATAATATAACTAGCTGTGCCCCGGCATGCGTTGCAATGCAATTTTCTACCTTTCTACCTACCTGCCTACCCTACATACTCTACCTACCCTACATACCCTACCTACCCTATCTTTTAAGTTGGATCAAACTGCACACGGTGTGCAAATTGAATTATAATCGGTTAAGTGGTTTAGGAGTCCATTGAGGACAAACATTGTGACACGAGATTTATATATATTAAGATATATATATATTCATCCTATAAAAAGTTTCGTTAGCGGCATACTGATAAACTGGACAGATATAATTCAAGAAACACTGCCAGTTTGATACAATTTTTGTTTATCCATGTAGTTCCACCCTACAAAAAACCCATATCGCAAACTAAATACCAGGAACGCATAAAACGAAAGGTACTTCACCCCAACACCCAGTATCACCGCTTAAGCCCCTACCTTGAATGCCTGTACAGTCGACAAGCGAAATTAACAGCAGCCGGACATGGCTGTCGACCCGTGTCAGGGCGCGCAATCCAAACGATATTGCGCGTACCTATTTATTTATACCGCATACCTACTTACTGTAGCTGCGTGTGATTCACTATTGTAGTCACTTGTTACCTTTTAGAATGGTCAAATATTTTGTAAATGGAATGTTGGTACGGAATTCCTTTGACATAAAAAAGATGTTTGGTTGAAATTAAGTTTTGGTACGCTACCGATAGCCGCGACTAAAACGTACTAAACACGAAACTGACAAAGTTTTGGTACATTGATATCATTAGTCCTCTGGCAAGCACATCATTTGAAATTTAATGAACTTCAAAAAATCCATGACGAAAATAACACCTAGAATTCTAATTGTTCATAAAAAGAAACCTCTTTGCGAGACTCCAACCCTAGTATTTTTATTACAGTAAACATCCTTCAAATTTCAATTTCCTAAAGAGTTTTCCAGTGTATTAAACATGATGAAAGCACCAATAACATCGGACAAACGCGCAATCAATACTCAATGCTCAGTGCAAGCATGAATATGTCCCATACAAGCGTTCTAATGCGTTATTGCTGCGACTGGCTTTAGCGATACGAGGATATGTATACAGGTATAATATAGCTGTGTGTATGTGGAGTGATTGTGTGGCAAGGTAGGGTTTAGGTCTAGTAAACTGTGAAAGTATCGAGGTTTAAAAGAGAAAATAGGAAGAAGAAAAAGCGCGGTTTTATACATGCTGGAAATTGCACTTTTTTACGTAAAACTAAATCCAAATTTGTTTGAAAAGCTTTCCTTGGTTAAAAGGAAAAGTGTAAGACAGCATTATTGAAGAAGAGCTTATTTGGTGTTGCTCCTAAAATTTATAATAAATTACCCAAGAAATGAAATGTTTGTCATTAAAAAAATCAAACAGTCTCTTCAGTCTCTACTGATGTTATTACTGTGTGGTGAACATTTAAATGATAATTGTTTGCAGGTATGAATATTTTTTTTTTTTTACATTATTTTGTTCATGTTTTTTGCCATTATTATTGACATTGGATGTAACTACCTATAGTATGTCTTACAAATGAATAAATGACTATGATTTTATGATTATGGTTTATAAACAAAAAACTGTTGGTAACGTTATCAATCCATTATCCACTTTTTTTTGTAAAATTTATTTGCTTTTCGACCTTAATATAAATATTTTTCTATAACATTCAGCCCTCATCATAGGCTTCGTAAGAGCAAAAGTTGTGAACCGTTTTGTTTAATTACTGTAAGTTGCATAAGATAAAACCCGATGGCACAGTGTTAATAAATCAGAAACTTGATTAAAAATGATTTGTAGAAAGAATCCTGGCCAGTTTCTTTCAAATTAAAACAGAGACGTAATAAGCAATACGCTACCAACGCCATTACACAAGAAATACACATGAATCACATAGATTAATCTCAACACACATAACTTACATCTTGCGTACATCTACCATCCAATGGAAACCAGACTACGAAGATCTACCATCGTTCTTAATCTTAACAAATTTTCGACCAATGCTAGTATGAAGGAGTAATTAAAGAGGTCTAAGTTGATTGGTCGTACTGTAGTCGCAGTTTTCTCGATTAGGTCCTAATGGCGTGGAAAGAAAGATTAAAGTTTCTGACGGCTCTCTTGGGTAGCAAATTTCTTGGGACATGTGTTGGTCTGTAAGAGATGGGTTTTATTTGTTTTAAAGATATTATTTGGATTTCATCTCAGAAAAGAAGCCGAATGTCGAAAATTCAAATATTCTATTGTATTTTAGTGAAATTGTT
Organism: Ochropleura leucogaster; assembly: GCA_958449745.1. Classification (NCBI taxonomy): domain Eukaryota; kingdom Metazoa; phylum Arthropoda; class Insecta; order Lepidoptera; family Noctuidae; genus Ochropleura; species Ochropleura leucogaster. The sequence goes on along the minus strand of OY288213.1, from coordinate 16,008,862 downwards.
AGCAACAATCACAATCAGTATTTACCATAGATATTAATAAATTCCTAAAACTTATGAATATTACCGCTCACTGGTGCTTAAAGAGAGGTAGCAAATAATCATAGTAATTTAAAACTTTAGTCTGTAAAAACACTCTTTTGACTTTGTCTCATTTTACTTGTGGTTGTTTTAAGGGATGTTTTCCCATTCTTTTTTATTAATGTTTACGATTTTCTGTACATCTTTTATTTCAGTATAATTTAAGATCACTATTTTGACTGTAGCTAAACGAAACCTAAAGTAACGTAAAATTAATGTAATCGTAACTTCAACGTAACGTAACTTCAACGAAGCGTAACGTAAACGTAACGTAGACGTATCGTAAACTTAACGTAAACGTCGGACAGGGGTGGATGTAAGATCAAAACGTTGTGCCGATCCAATAAAATAGGTACGATGGCAGGATGATAATGATTATGACAGTAACAACAAGTATTCGGACAAAAAGTCAGGTGAAAGTTCCTCATGTCTAACTAAGTCAAACAAATGTGCATCGACGTTTTGTAAGCCCTAATATTTTCATATCATTTCGATATAAAATGGTTCATATGCACGAGCACAATTTGCTTTTTCAAATATCATTTTTTGCATAGTTTGCGAGAGATTTTGTGAGTTAAGACTAGAATTTGTAATAAATTATTATTGTTTGACTAACTATTTGCTTACTCTTGCAAAAGTATTTTTAAGTTCACTAAGGACTTTGTTAGTCAAGTTTTGTGTTAGGTAGGCAGATTCATTATCTTCATTTGTGTATTTTTGCTGACTTTTCAAAGTGAAAATCTACGCCCAGCGGTTTCACCCGCGTATACGGGGATAAAAGTAACCTTAACAAACTACTTTTATCTCGGTCAATCTAGAATATCATATATCGTACCTAACTCGATACCGAAATTCATTTGAATCCTTCAAGCAATTTGAAAGAAGGAGTCCCAAATATTATACACACACATACTTACGCCTTTAAAATGTTATCGTGATTAATTAAATAATAATTAATTTAAAATGAATATATGGACTCTTTTCGATCCATGATTGTTTCATTGTTTGTCATAATCTGAGTGTTCGTCTGACTGTTTTTCATAAATGTCTGAAATTTAGGTTCATCCAAAATGGTAGGACAGATGATGTGCCGGCTGCGAACAACTAAAACCCTGATAGATCCTTTTGTCCATTATCTATTCTGACAGATAACGTCAGACATGACTTCGTCATTCATAATTGTGTCCGTAACGGTTTATTTGTAAACCTTATTTTCATACTTTCCAACCAACAACATGCAAACATTATCGTACTCCAAATATTTATATAAACTGTCACATGAACTCAGCTACCAGGAGATAATAAACACATGAGTCATAATTGCCCCGAAGGTATTCATCTGCTAAACAAAGTGAGCCAGCTAAGAATCCCATTATGAACGTCGGTCGTGCTGGCGGCCACAGAACTTTCGTATGCAAAGGCTTTTAGCCGATGCTGTATAATGTCTACGAAATATGAGGATGTACCTTCAGAGGTGGTACATACGGGATAGTTAGTGGTTGAGTAAATTTTATATATTTATAAATATGTATAAGAGAAAACCACTTCACTTATCACGAAATCTCAGACACTACAAAGTGTTAGGAGACTCAAATTTGCATGGTGGGTTCTTACTAATCCCACTGTAGAAATTGTAGAAAGATACCGCGGCCGTGGAACATAAAGGGCAATAAATGATGTTTATTTTGCAAGTAGGTTTTCACAAACGTCACCACACGTCATCTTTTTTTAAAACTAGATGAGGCCGGTGTTTCGTACCCGACTACTCTGAGAAGAAACAGCCGAAACAAACTCAGAGGTCATAGTCTCTTTAAAAGTCCAGACAAAATAATCTTGGTCAACATACATGAGGACTATGCAGATAGTGTCTGAAATGGTCTTTTTAAGAAAGCACCACACAGATTGAGTGGACCTGTCCAGTCAGTGCAAGCATTTGTCAGTTATCGTGTAGCTCAACTCATAACCCAATAGAAGGAACATGGGTGGTTTCCCAGCCGCAATCAAAAAGAGGGTGCCCAACTTTATATAAGAGAACGCGATTCTTTGGCCGGATAGACTTGAAGTTTTGAGAATCTTGAAAGATGGACAGAGATGGCATAAGATAGAGATGTTTACAAGGAGGACGGGTGGCTTTTACCTGGCAGTGAAATACTTGACAGGCTAACCAAAAATGTTTAATTAATTGTGCCGATAGTCGTATCTGCCAATGGCTTAATTGCCAAGAGCCTCGATCAATACCTGAGGAGACTCTCGTTAGGCAGCTGGATACAGAAAACGGTACTCCTGGACACGGCTCGTATTGTAAGGAGGTTCCTTTCTCTGGAGCCCTGACCGCCGGTAGCTTGGACCCTGTTCCCGATACCGGTGGGCTACTATTTTTATATTTTTAAATGTTTTTTTTTTATGATTTTAAGAAATATTTGAAAATGTAATTATATGTGGAAAAATAAATAAATGTACGAAAAAGTCAAATAGGAGCATCGGGTGTGGAAAAATGCATAGTTTTAATTGATATGCCATTGCTCCGTACGACTGAATATAAAGCGATAATAAAGTACATATTTATTAAAGACAGTGGTGTCGATTCTATTGTCGGTGGGTGCGTTTACAAACATTTAAACTCACATACACAAACAGCCAGACCCAAAACAATGACCTGAAGGGCTACCATGGCATCTTATAGCAGTTCTTATTCAACTGAGTGAAAGAGATGGTACTAGACACCCTGTATAGCTCTGTCTCTTTCCCTCAGTGGAATAAGAACTGCTTTAAGACGTCATAGTAGGGTAACTGTAGGTCATACAAATATTTGTTCCGTGCGGGGATCCCGCGACACGCAGCGCAGCAGTCGATCGCTCAGCCACTGCGCCAACCGTGTCGTCAAATGTGTGTTTGTTTGCGAATTATACTAAAAGTCACAAAAAATTATTTTATTCCTGTTAAAAGACATAATACTATACTCTTTAAAATGATTGAAGTGACATAAATGATAACAGTTGACAGCACTAATGTTTAGTTACTCAATTTAGAGAAAATCGCAATCCATATTCTTTATTCTGAAGTTGGCGTTTTTCACCAATAATTTTGGTTATCAAGCTGAATCGGACTATCTTAAGGCACGGTCTCCACCAAAGCGGAGAGCAGCGGAGCGGAGAGGAGATGTGCAAGAGTCAACCAATCATAGGAAAGATGAGAGACGCGATGTAGATTTAAAGCAATGTGAATGGTCGGTTTCCGCCTATCTCCTCTCCGCTCCGCTGCTCTCCGCTTTGGTGGAGTCTGGGCCTTAAGCGCGACTAAAATAATGTGTAATTAAATTGGATATGTCATTTTAATCTTAGTCTAGTTTAATCCGATGTCTAATCAGAATCGGCACCATTGCCTGATTATAAACACTCTTAGCATTTTGCAAAAACATTCTGATGCTAGAACACGACGCGATGTCTCCTCTCATTCCTTCTGCATGATCTTACATTTAACGACACCACCATTAAACTTGTGTGTCCAGGGTCTTATGCGACCCTTGTTTGTGCTACCAAATAATTCCGTCCGTGTGTCAGCACAACGAGGCAATATGTCTTGATAAGTGCAGAGAGCAAAGTTTGGGTCGCGCGGTTGCACATCTTTTATGAGTGTTTCACCCTACCACCTCATATTCTCTGGCGCCCTGGTCATGTCGTGCGGTGATGTGTATTTACTCTGTAGTTTTGTAAGTGCTTTTTCAGTTTTGGCGTCGACATTGACACGAAATGAGATTAGTAGAACGAGGATCTTATGCTTTTAGTGAAGAAGATGTATGCAATTTATGAAATCTGACATATATTTCACCTTGAGGACATTGGCTATAAATTAACACGTTAATAACTTAAGAAGCCATAAACTCATCCTTGTAAATTAGATCCTAAATAATGACCAGATTTGAAGTGACGATATAGGAAAGTTTTGATCCCAGTCATATATTAGCGTAGAATAATAACCGAACTGCACAGACAATAATGCTTTTCATAAAATGCCGACCGACAAGTTTCAAAAGTGGTATCAGTCAAAGCCATGCAACCAGTTGGTTTAAAGACCACGTTTGTGCATAAACACCGCGTTTGTGAACAACAAGCGGCACACAACAAAAGCCGCGTGACAAGAGTTGATAGCAATTGCACAAAGTAGTCAACGATTACTGTGTTGATTGCCTGTTAATGTTGCATTACCAACGTTTTTTTATGTGGGGTTCAATAAAGAATCATATGTAATTCGGCGAATCGTAGATAGTATTATTGTGGGTGTAATTGGATTATTATTTTTATGGACTTCCTTTATTTATATTTTTATCTCATTTTTACATTTTTAAATACATATTTCTTAAAAAAAAAATAACATAAACAATATTTAAAAATATAAAAATAGTGGTCCACCAGAATCGGGAGCAGGGTCCAAGCTACCGGTGGTTAGGGCTCCAGAGAGAGGAACCTCCTCACAATGCGGGCCGTATCGAGGAGTACTGCCTTCTGAATCAGGCCCTATGGACTTTATTATTAAATACGAATTTTGTATTGAATATGCCAAGATAAAGTAAAAAATATAAAATCTTTACACTATATTGCACATAAAACTACACATAATACTTTAAAATTACATTTCATGTTGCATAAATTCTTGTAGAAATAGCAATTGTTTAATGGCATCTCGATTTTTGAGGTCGTAAGCTGTTTAGCTGCGCGACCGGACTATAAAAATTTCTGTAAACATTTATGCAATTTATATTTCTAATATATTTAATTTCTCTTAGATTTTTGGGTAATTTACTAAAAATACACAACATGTGAAACACGTTGTTTTAAACAATATTGCATTGCAAAACGGTCTCATTTTTTTGGGTTTCCTGGTCTCTGTTTAGTGTCACTATCGCCTTTGAATTTAAAGAATTTACTATACTTCCTTACAAATACCGATACATCAAACAAATATGTACCGGTCAAGGTCAGTAAGACAGACTGATGATGAGATAATTCAGTAATTTTGTCGGTCTACTGCGTGAACAATTTGACCATAGGTACATATGATCTCTGTTGTCTTAGTACTTTACTAAAGTATTCAAGACGTTTTTAAAACAAAGTCTCTCTCCAAATCTTTCTTATACTTGCAAAATATCCAGAAACAATGAAAATAAAGCTCAAATATTTGCTAGTAAATAAATAACGCCAAGCACACACATACGTTCCTATATACGTACGACTATGTACTAACTTGAATCGTGCGTGTATACCTCGCATTAGCTGGACAAACAATGATTGTGTCTCGTCTGCTCCGTCACTTGAGCAAATATTACCATTTGTGTGTAGGAGTGGGTAAAAATCAGGACATTGTAATGCTTTTTGTTTTTGGAATTTAGGTCGAGGTGCTAGTGTAACCAGGTTTCTCGTCTTGGAAAAGGTTTACGATTTCTGTTATGATTTTTTTTTCTAGTCTGAAGCTAGTTGTGATGTGTAAAGCTTGTAAAGTAATATACTTAACATCACGCCTCTAAACCCTGAACGGTTTGGCAGAGGTATGTCCAATAGAGGAATCACTCTTCCCCCAGAAATTAAAAATAAATTTAATGTTCTACAAATTAAATCCTTACTATTCTACAGAGTACAGAGATAGTTGGGACCCTGGAAACGGAAATGGGCTAATTTTTTTTATTTAAAAAAAAGGCGATTGGGAAATAAAGGAAGGAAAAGATAATTTTTTATCGATCATCACGCGGGCTAAAGTTCGCGTTAGCCCAAAGTAACTATACCACGCGGACGAAGTCGCGAGTGAAAGCTAGTAAAATATAATTTAAAAAAATATATAATTTTAGTTCCATGTGGTGAGTATATTGCCCTCAACCGAACATAAAACCAGAGACTGTGGCTGCTTCTGAGAAATTCTTGATGGAAAAACCCAATAATACTTGGCCTCGGTCTGGTTATCGAACCCAAAAGTTCCCTTGAAATATTTTGGATGAAAGGAATTCGTAAAATGCAACACCAAAGACTACCTACAGTACTGTCTCCCCTCCTTTAAATCCATGCAAAGGTTGTCTTGAAAAGATCGTTTTTAGCAATAAGACCGCCCATTGTGTCACCCTATTTATAAGTTGTTTTCTTATTCTTGTCTATAATAGGTATGGTGTTCATAATTAAGAATATTCTATCTATTTATCTATCTACCATTTAAAAGTTTTTTCTGATAAATAAAATTAGTTCATCAAGTTTAGTTAGACCAACTAGAAACAACATTTATTATTCGAACCAAAAAAACCCATCCATGTTCTTTCTTTTTCCCTTGGTGTTGCGTGACCGCTTTATCTTTTTCGAACAACCTGTAACCCCAGCAGACAGTGGCTCTGGCAGGCCCCTCTGCTTTGCTGATATATCTTTGAGGCGCGTATGGACACAACCTGTCATCACTAGACGGACTGACGGTGGACTACCCATTGCTCAACGTCTATGATGGCCTGGTAGAAAATGCACTAACAACGAAATCACATTCAATTTCCGTTCAGCCACAACAAAATTATCAGAACAAGTATATCAGTTCCACGAATGACAAAGCAAGTACCGTATTACGATAGTTAATATAAAGACAGGAACAACGTTTTTATTCATTTAACTTGTATAATTAATAGTCCCACTGGAATATTATCATAGCGAGATCTCAAAGGAAAATGAACGGAAATATGTTTCTTAACGATTTCCTGCTACCAGGATAGTAAAAAAGGCAGGAGGTATTTTCTCTCTTAAGATATCATTTGTAATTTTTCAATTGATGTAAACGCGAAGGAGGTTAAGATTGGTTTTAAATAATGAAGTGATGCTTTATAATGATGGAATAAAAAGTTATATGTTTAGTATATTTCTGGTAAATTTAAACAACTGTCAACATCGCTCCCGGCTGTCAATTTAGATTTTTGGCAATCGATACAGGTATTGTTACGTTTAATTAATTTATTTTTACTTTTGAAACGAAGTTCCTTATCACGCGTTGTGAAGGGGGGCTAGACGGAAAAAATTAAGACCAAAAGTTGTAACGACACATTTTGTTATAGTTGTAAGCTCTCTCTCTCTCTCTCTCTCATAGAAAGCAAGCCAGCTATTTTCGTTTCGTCTTTTTATTTTGCACTGAACAGTGTGGTGTCGCGACGATTATTTTTGTTGAGTGTATACAGGTTTTATGTACATACTATATAATCACTTCGTTCCTTTGACACTTCTCAACTCGTAGCCCTTTTGACATTATTTATTTCATTTAATTTAATGTTTAGGTGTTCCTGGTTTTGTTTTGTTTTAAAAGAATTTACTTTTTTTATAAAAATACGTTACGTTACTCTAGGATTTTTCCGGTATCGTGGGTGCGTTTTCAATCATTTAAACCCACATAATTATACAAACAGCCAGACCCAAAACAACTGCAGGTCATACAAATATTTGTTCTGTGCGGGGATCGAACCCACGACACTTCTTTCACACATATTTTTTTCTAGTCAGGGGCCGGTAAGTAACAATCAATCTTACCACGTGTTATCGCATTACCGAGTACTAACTGCGTTGTTGAGGGCAGGCAGGTAGTTGCTCCCTGTATAATACTGGTAATCATTGGAATCCGGTTAGGCTGGGAGCCGGCTGGGGAGGCTAGGCAGATGATGAAGTGTCGGTTCATATCAGTAGTTTAATTGCTGTATTTCCTCAAGTCTTTGGATGACTGATTATTCTGTGTAATACTAGCTGTGCCTAGCGGTTTCACCCGCTGCTCAGCTCCTTTTCTGGAGAGGGGTTCGAAATATAGATAGTAGCTAATTCCCAGACTTACTGAATATGAATAAAAAATTTCATAAGAATCGGTCAAGCCGTTTCAGAGGAGTGTGGGAATGAACCCTGGAACACGAGAATTTTATTAGATATTCAAGGTTGTTTATAGTTACCCAAACCTAGTAAGTTATTCATTGTTTTAAAATACCAATAAAAACTCTATAAAAGGCGCTTTCCTTACGCTTTCAGCCTACCTACTCTAAATTCAGTGCCGAAGAAAATAGGCAATTAGGCTGTGGACAATTACAATTTTAATTGCTAATTGCCGCCATATTTATAGGCCGACCTATTTTTCTCAGCTTTAACTGGCAATTTGAGACATTTTCAGGTGACCAAGCTATTTAATCATTATTGTAGACTGTTTAATATTGTTTACGACTAAAAGGATACTATTATAAAAAAAGCAGCCAAGTGCGAGTCGAACTCGCACACAAAGGGTGCCGTATCAATATCTATAAAAAGATATACCTATAGTATCTACTTATTATAAATAATTCATTTAAAAAAAGATAGCTACGTTAGTTACGAGTATTATATAAAACTTTAACCCGCGTGATGACCAAACAAATCATTTTTTTCACTCCCTTTTTCTTCCCTCTTTATCCTTCTTTTCTCAGTAAAAAAAGCCTGTGTTCGTCTCCATTGTCCCAACTATCTCTGTACTAAAATTCATCAAAATCGGCCATTTAGGCGTGAAGACGTAACAGACAAACAATCACTTTTTTTTGACGACACGGTTGGGAAAGTGGTCACCTGCTACGCTGTGTGTCGCGGGTTCGATCCCCGCACGGAACAAATATTTGTATGACCTGCAGATAGTTGTATCGGGTATGGGTGTTTGTGTTTGTGTGTATAAATGTTTGCAAACGCATCTACGATACAGGAGAAATTCCTAGTGTGAGGCAAGGTATTTTAAGATAAAAAAAAACACTTTCGCTTTTTAATAGACGGGCCTGTTGGTCTAGTGGTTAGTGGCCCTGACTGCTGAGCCGGAGGTCGTGGGTTCGATTCCCACCCAGGATAAACTTTGTGTGATGAGCATGATTGTTTGTTCTGTGTCTGGGTGTGATTTATCTATAATATGTATGTATTTATAAATTATATAAGTATGTATATCAGTTGTCTGGTTACCATAACACAAGCTCTGCTTAGCTTGGGATCAGATAGCCGTGTGTGAGTTGTCCCAAGATATTTATTATTTATTTATTTATTTAATATTAGTAAGGATTTGATTCAGTATGATATTTCCGTTTTGTCAGATATATAATAAAATCATTTATTTATTTTCATTACGTACGAAAATACACTACTGCTAAAAGAGAAAACACAACAATATCGACGTCCACCATACTATGTAAACTAAAAATTATGTAAACTTCATGATTTACATCCCGCAGTGTTATTTAAAGGTACTCGCTCCCAGTCTGTAATCTGCATTGGATTAGCACATGAAAGGGAAGCCCGCTTCGTTTTCCATCAATCTAGATTTTATTAAGATTCCCAGTTATAAAACTTTTGGATCTACATACTACTTACAATGGACTTTTTGTATATGCAAATACGTTTTAAAATTAGTTTGAGGACTAATAGTAGTGCAGTTAAATGTTTGTGGTATGTTTGTCTGAAATGTGGTTCATGGTCATTCAGTTGAAGCGGTAGTGGATTGCAATACATAAGCAAACACAAAAGCTTACGGAAACATCACCCGTCCCTTGCAAGAGCCAGCCCGCGCTGCTGAGCCAGTAAGCTCAAATCAGTCCATAAATAATATCACTCAGTTCCAGCATGTACCTTGCCGTCCTCCCCCAGCGATGCCCTAAGCCGAGGTCCGTACCCCCCTTAGCGTGTAGTCGCTTAGTTAGTAAGTTTTTTGCTCTGGTTCGAGGCCTTAATTTTTAAGGCATCCACAAGAATCGCCCGGTTGAGCAGACGACAACCTCTTAGGTTGAACTGCGAGGTGCCATTCAGAAAAAGAGGCGCTCTTTAGAAGGCAGCAACCTCAAAGTGCAGCAGCAAAGCCAAGACCACCAATTGTTTTGGTATACCGCACCGCCGACTTATTTAATGACTGGAAAAGAAGGTAATCAGGTTGTCGGTTGCGGTCACTGCCAACCGCAAAGACTGACTCGTGGTTGCGGTCTCCTAAATGCAGTACTTTTCAGCTACTTTTTAAAGATGGTTAATTTTTTTATTTTCTAGGAGGACTATGATCATCTATGGCAGGTATGCCTTGTCACACAAACTAAACAAGGATGCAACATTTCAACATCATTGTGAAGGTTTTTATTTTAATTTTCACATTAGGTACTTTTAATTCATGAATTTACATTAATAGTCGTTTAAAATACTCAAAATAAGTGGATATCAAACATCTACAAGCAATAAACGCCAGTGCGAACCGTCAGTATGTGACATTATTGCGTTATTATGTGATTTACGAGCGTTTGTCAGATTAAAGTTAACGTTAACGCGCGCGTAAAGTGGCGTTCATGCATGTGAAGTTACATTTGAATAGCTTTTTTATGTAAATAGTTTTTGCAGATAGTTTACATGTTGAATTAAAAATAATAGAAAGATAGATAAATAATTTATTTGATGCAACAAAAGGCAATACAGGAATTAACTAAAAAAAATATCAAACTGAGAAAAAAATGCACAGATTACAAAAAATATTTTGGAAGTTAGATTGACTCATAGACAATTAGATACTTAACATACATTTATAACGGTCGCTCACAACTGGGCGGTGTGTGTCTCAAGGTTGCACCAAATAGGAGTCCAGCTAATGCTAATGCCAGGTAGACTATCTGACGCAGGCTGGTATTCTGCTGAATGAAAAAAATATTATATAAATGCATTGGTAAAGAAAGAAAAAAACATGAAATACGTTTTTGAAAATGAACCTAATGGAGAAGACGATTTCAAAAATAATATGTTCAATAGGACCTTGTCTACAAAATCAAAATAATGTTCAAAGACGGCATTTTTCCTAGTACAAAAACCATTAAATAAAAAGAAAATTCCCACAGAAAATAAATATATTTTATTCTTAACCAAAATAAAGCTAGCAATAAAAGGAGCAACACGTCGCCAGACAACCGCACTCTTCCATTTGGTCGGCAAATTGCGGTTTTACGTGACCTACGACAAACTGAACGCGTGATGTACGCGCATTCGCGTAGTGAATGGGGGGTTTTATAACCGTAGATATGTACTGGCGAGCCAGTGATCTATGTTGCGAAAATGTTGAACCGGGAAGCTTAATTGATGTACTAGGAATACATAGGCCTCTAGAATATTTCAGTTTCATATAATTTTGTATGTTACTGTTTTGAACATGGCATTGGTCTTAAGGTCTGAAAGAAAATGTTATTTTTTTTCTCAACTTTATGGCGGTTCTTATTATAAACTGCCTTCACCTGTAAATGATCGTTCTCGAATCTGTCATCCAAGTATGCAGCACCTGCATCAAATTAAGTAACTCTATGCAAAAATATAACTAGGTTTTTTTTGAAGTTCTGGGGTGAAAAGTCACGTTCCACGGTACAATTTTAAAGTTCTGACGCAATGAACTTGTATTAATAAAAAATCTTGTGATGATTGTTTGACCCCTATTTAAGCAATGACAGAAACCACGTGCTGGTGCTGCTGCAAATTTTTCCCTACACTGAGTTAAAAAGACTCTACCATTTGAGAGACTTATAGCTATTTGCAACTTAAGAGCATACCATAAGGTCCAATATCAAATTCCAAATATACTGGACAAGACTTAAAATTCATATCGCACCCGTCTTGTATACAAATTGCAATAAACTTATCCTTTAGAAAATTTTCCCACGTACTTGAAATAAAGTCCACGTCCAGTCCAGTGGCAAATAGCAACGTTGGCACTTGACACTCGGAACAAGTTCCAAGTTGTCGAGACCATGCTATCAAGTATTTAACAAGTTTCCCTGAAAGAATAGTCAACAGGTGCCCTCCGGGAGCGCGCAAGTAGAAAATATTAACAATAGTTGCGACTACTACGCTGTTGTTATGGGCGCCTAGTACATTGCATTTTATATGGTTCGAGGATATTAAATTTTGATCAGTGTCTGGACCTCTACCCTAAATTGGTTTGAAATATTTATATCGCATTTTAAATGGGATGGGTTTTTGATCAGTTTTGAAGTTTTGTTTGTTTCTTTACTATTGTCAAGGTTTGACGCATGGAGTTTTCTCCTCCAGAAATGATCGACTCTTAATATCATTTACATTATCAGTCAGTCATCTTGGCACTTGTGGGACACTGCCGTATCTATGAAAGATTAGGACACCATGCAGGCACAAAGCGGTCTGAAGGAAACAATAGATTTTCGTTTTTTTTATTCATTGTTTGCCGGTTTTATTACATTATGTATCCCTTCATCCCGTTATGAAATTAATGATTTTAAAATAAACCTAATAGAATCATACGTCAGGGTCTATTGTAACACTGGGTCATCACTGCTATGCCTACTCTTCTTCTATAGCCAACGTTGTGGTATGCTAAAGTAATTTTTGAAATGCACTATAGTATAGGATATGTCTATTCGATGGCACGATTAGCGCAGTGGCTGAGCAATTGGCTGCTAGCACTGCCCTAGTCGTTTCTGTTCAGATTGTTTGTGCATGTGAGTCTAATTATTGTTTGTAAACGCATCCGTTATGCAAGACAAATTCTTACTGTAGAACGTTCGTCAAAAAACTAGTATCGCGATCTCTTGGGCGTTGAGATGAAATTTTGTAGACTGATAAAAAAGAAATTTTAAATTTTGACTGCCTAAGAGAGCTCATAAAAGAGGAGGAAAAAATAAAACTGATTTAAACTATTTCAACCCAGTTCCCTGAATACCCTAAAATTAGCAAACTAACCCATACATCAGAACAGTCGCAAGTCTCAGACATAGTACCTACACACACAAGTATATACGAGAGATTTTAGTGTCGGCGTATATAATAATATATAAAGCCTTGAACACATTCAAAAAGTTTCCTCACAGCACTTACCTTAACTTTGAACGCATGATACGCGTTAAGTAGTAAGTAACTCATTGGCTTGTACGTATGGATGGTTGTCACACCGAAGAGAATGGTGAAAGCAAATAGATAATTTCACAAAACATATTATAGTGTTTCTTGCCAGTCCTTTTTGCAAAACAATTGAGTGTGCCGCGCGTCCAATCCGAGTCTTTCAAACAAATCTATTAATGTCATGATGATAAAGCTCAAAATGGTTTCACAGTAAAACTAACGGCTGCTGCAGCGCGATTTGACCCCTATGGTGTTCTAGATATAAGTAAATAGCTACCTAACCATTCTTTACTTTTCGGTAGATATGCAAACATGCATGCTAGGCATGTAAACATATCGCAAGGAAGAGAGAGAGAGAGAGAGAACTCAAAATCACTTAACTCGGCATGTAAATTGAACCCCTGTTCAGCAGTAGCTCTTGCAACCAATAAATAAACGAGGGAATTATCAATAATGTTGTCAAAAAAGGTTTAGAACACCTCATATTTCTCTTCTTCACATTCACCATTCTTCACACACTTTCGACACAATTAACCATTTTTTCAAGTTCTAAACTACTCAATAGATTCCAGTCTTTGGTGCTTGTTGTCAAACGATTGCACACTACAATTATAAAAAAGAATATTGCCAGACTAAAAGCAAAGAAGAATAAATAATAATTATTTGTAATTATTTTTCAAACAATAAATAAATTTCATTAAAAAAAAAGAAGAATAATAACTAATTTTAATTACCATTATAACTACTAAACTGATAAACCGACTAAACCTTTAGTCTTACCGTATGCAGCTAAATACAGGTATTTTACATAGAACAACTGCTTATCTGCCCTCCACAACCCAGTTAGTACTGGACAATACAATACTCTTTGATAAGGCTGGTTGTCAGACTTTCGGAACACTGACTACCTGTAACGATTGTCAAAAATCTACAAATGACAGCCGGGACCAACAGCTTAACATGCATTCCGAGTCACGTAGAAAACTCAGTATGTATGTGGTCACCCATCTACAGACCAACCCAGGCAAACGCGGCCTAACCTCAAGATCAACCGAGCGGCGGAATAATTTGGTCACGAGCTCCTAAAACTAAAATTTTAATTACCATTACTCTACAATATAAAAACTATTTTTTATTCTGAGACTGTTGGCGATCATTATGTTGAGAAACACTGTGGTCCCCCAAACTAGGCGACGTCTGTTACTTAGGAACCAGAAGAATACAATATCGTTGTTACGCTCCGGTGTAACATACGTCCGCATTTACCCAACCCGTACAGAGCGCGAGCCGTGACGTCGCATACATTAGCGCTCCCCGACGGCAGTTGTGCGCAACTCGGATTAAATATTAACCCCCGCTTAACTTTAATAAGCCGACGAACAACATGGATACCGTTTGATAATTCCGCCCCAGTTATAATTATATGCTTTTTCGTAGATGTGTTTGTTTTATTGCTTTCTAGAAAGGCACGATCTTTAGCGAAGTATGTAATTTTTTGAGTTTGGATAAACAAATAACTTAAGTATCGATAAGTTCGATTCCCGCACTGAACAAATATTTACATGGCCTATAGATAGTTGTTCCGGGTCTGGCTGTTTGTGTATGTGAGTTTAATTGTTCGTAAACGCAACCCACGATTCACGAGTTTAAATTCTTAGTGTGGGGCAAACTTTATTTTTTAAAGTGGTGATCAACATTTTTGTTGGATTCATTAAATGATTTAGAACAACATCATTATTTGCAGCATTTTTTCCGACTATGTTTACTTTTTTATATGAGGTAGGGCAAACGAGTCGCGGTTGCGTTGCCGGCCTCTTATGAAGATGTAAGCTCTTTTCTTGAAGGTTCTTAAATCGTACCGGTTCGGAAAAACCGCCACTGACAGTTGATTCCACAAGATGGTCATGCGTGGAAAGAAAGACAGCCGAAAACGCACAGTAAAAGACCGCCAAACTACTAACTATGTTATTTTTTAAATAAGGGTTCTGTACTTCAAAAGGAAAAAAAACTTATAGAATCGTTTTGTTGTCCACCTGTCAAGACCCATTATACCGGAAACACGTGGAAGTATCGAGATGAAATTAAAACGATGTATTTAAGTCTCTAGTCTCTGAAAGAGAGAGGTGTAAAAACATTAACCCTATAAGACTACGCAGTCAAGAGATATGGCTGTTTATGTGGGTAGTTTGAACGGAACCCTCAGTGCGTGAGTCCGACTCGCCCTTGGCCGATTTTTAATATACTGTCAGAGATCTACGATTAACAGCATGGACCAACGGCTTAACGTGCTTTCCGAGGCACCGTTGAAACACGGGACGGTATGGCTGCTCCCTTAACCATATACCAGACCACAAAGGCAAGCGTGGCCTAACCTGAAGATCGACCGACTGTTATTATTTAGCTATCCTTACTAATATCAACATACGGCTTATGGGTAACATACGGGTTATCGAACATATGGCTTGTCTTATCTTTAAGCCTACTTCTGCAAACAAAATCTTAACGTATCCTATCTCTTGTTCCAGTCGTCAATGGATCTCCCTCCGGATAAAGCCAAACTTTTTTGCAACTACAACCTGGAGAAGAAATGGGAGATCACCTGCGATCAGGACATGGTGCAGGCCAAAGACTCGTCAGCACAAACAAACTGAGATTGTTGAGGTAGTCTCAACAAGCTCAAATTGTTTGTTAGTTGAAACTGAGTTTTTTGTTTGTTCTACGCCTAAATGGCTAAACCGATTTTGATGAATTTTGGTACAGAGATCGTTAGGACCCTGGAGACGGACATAGGCTAATAAAAAAATAAGTGAGTTAGAGAGAGAAAGAGGGAAAACTTAGCTTTGCCATTACAATAAAATAAGGTGCAAGGGCAAAAACTACAGGTTGAGAGACCTACAAATCAGGAAAGGCGAACCTCGAAATTAACGCGAGGGAAGCCGCGGGCAAATGCTAGTAATTTAATAATCATGAGCAATCTGCTTAAATTAGGCTGTTGTTGTTAATTGATAATGTATATTTTTACCTTTCACCGAGTATTTGATGGTCAATGAATTCCAACTGCTTGGAGAATATTTGATGTTCAAGAGAAGTTAACGATTATTAACAATAAACTATACAAGAATGTTAAACGATTCTTGTTAATTTTTTTAAACTACATGTTGCACTTGTTAGGAAAATCATGCATGAATTTTGCTCAAAGACCAATCTCTGACCAAAGGAGTTCTAATACACAACCATTTCGGTAGTATGATTTCCTAGTACTTTATTTCTCAAAGCCATTGGCGATCGGAACGGCTGCAGTCCGTTCTGTAATCCGTTTTAAAGTTTATCCATTTTTAAACGAAACTTTTAACGTGAACTCTTTCTAAGACTAGCTGTATAGTGCCTTTGACGGTGTCTTGACCAAAGAGATGAAACATGATGGTTGAATTTCGTTTGAGTTGAAGTAAGCTGCTACCCTACCATGACGTTTTAAAGCAGAACTTATTCCGCTGAGGGAAAGAGACAGAGCTACACAGGGTGTCTAGCACCATCTCTTTCACTCAGTGGAATAAGTTCTGCTTTAAGACGTCATAGTAGGCCTACTGATTTCTATGATAGTGGCCGAGGGTCGCAAGCGCTTGCATTGATGTTGATAGCTATAGTCTCTCTTCCTTTTACATAGGACTTACTAATTAATTTACTTATATCTGACTCAGCCTCTGTATCCATAGATTGTTAGTATTTAACACGTTTTGGCGTGAAAGTGTAACAAACATCCATACATCCATCATTAAATCCGCGCCTCGGACGTGTAGTTGTGGATATCAGCCCGTTTTAATTACAATACTCTTTTACGTCGAAACGGCTGATCGGATCTTGATGAAATTTGGCACAGAGGTAGATTGTGGTCTGGAATAACACAGGATACTTTGGCGAAGCTGCGGGGGCCAGCTAGTATAAAATTAAGTCGCTTCCACTGTCTGTTCGCTTGGATCTTTTAAACTACTCAACTGATTTTAATGCAGATTTCAGCAATAGATAGAGTGATTTAAAGAATAATATTAGTATCTACATTGCATCCATGCGAAGCCGGAGAGGGTTGCTAGTCCAAACTAATATTATAAATGCGAAAGTAACTCTGTCCGTCTGTCTCTTCTTCACGTCTAAACCACTGAACCGATTTTAATGAAATTTGGTACAGATATAGTCTGGGACCCGAAAAAGGACATAGGATAGTTTTCATCCCGGAAATCCGCAGGGAACGGGAACTATTAATCCACGCGTACGAAGTCACGGGCAAAATCTAGTAATTTATAAAAGCCGCGACCCACTCAACTATTTCTCCCCTCCCCTCGCCCCCTACACTATGTTCACATGCAATCACACAAAACGTCAACAAACGTCTTTTTACGTCTCGCTACAATAAAGGACTTTCCTCTTGTTATTGTGTTTTGGAGTTGACAGCCAATCAATGGTTCGCCCACGAAATATGGGTGAGTCGAGATGAAAAAAATACTTTGTTTTATTGCCGTGGTGGAGCCACAGTATATGTATCAAAGAGTAGTATAACTGCGGTATGTCAATGAAATGTTCGTGTGTGTAGGTACTTTTTTTGCGGATGGGTAATCATCAAATAACTTCTCCCGCTTTGGGCGGAACGAGGGGATTGTCAGACTTGTATTGACTAAAACCCACCCATGTTCCTTCTTTTGTCCTTTATGTTCCGGGGCCGCGGGCTTTCTTTCGAACAACCCACAATCCCGGATAGGTAGGTAGTGTAGTACCTAAATAGTACTACTTTAAATAAGAGGTTATAAAACCTCTTACAGTACTTTAGTTACGTTTTAGGACAAAGACAAAAATGAAAGAAACTTAGGTACTCCTCCACAATTTCTTAAACGATACTTAATATTAAAATCTTCCTTGTAAGTTACAGCGACGGTCTCTAAACTGCTATCTGTTTATTTTTGCAGATTTTAACAATGTGCACACGACGACTTGTCTGATCCAACAGATCAGATGAAACTTTAAAGTAGTCGTGTAACTTGAGCTCATTGTTTTCAAATTAAAATAGCTGAGGATTTTATGTTTGCCATTTTTGCGTTTCCATATCCCAATAAGGATATTTTAATTCATACGGATTTACAATATAAAAAAAATACTTTAAAATATTTGTTTAAAAATGACAGTGTAATAATTGAAGTGTGACGTCTGACGGGGGAGAATGGAAGAAGAAAACGTGTTGCGCCGATCCCAAATAGAATGGGACAAGGACAGGAAAATAATCAGAGTTAAAATTTAAATAATGAAAGATGAAACGACCCAAAGTTTGTAAAAAAAGAGGTAAGTAATCAAAGTCGTCAGATACAGTTTGAATTTTTCTTAAAGATACGTGATTGTTTTCGTTTATAATTAAATAAATCCTTACTAATATTATAAAAGCGAAAGTGAGTTTGTTTGTTACGTCTTTATGCCTAAATGGCTAAACCGATTTTGATAAATTTTGGCACAGACATAGTTAATACGCTGGAGACGGACATAGGCATTTTTTTTAAAGAGAGAAATGAAGGAGAAAGTTGTAAGAAAAAAGAAAAAATTGCCTTTGCTATTACAATAAATAAGGCACAAGTGCAAAAGCTACAGGTAGCAGGTACCTGCACATCAGGAAGGGCACTGTGTTACCCCAAATTAGTTGAAGCCCATTGGTTTTCTGATGAACCTGATTATCTCTTTTGTTGTTCGTCCTCCATCAAAAAAACAAGTGACTAAATAAGTGGTCCACTTATTTAAACTTAGTTACATTACTGTCTGAAAAATACTGTGGCATATTTGCCGTATTCGCTTGCAGCGATCAACAAATGTGAATAAAAAAGTAAGTAAAGTAAGGATATGTAAGGGTGGCGCGGTTTGTATATTATTGTGATTGTGAACCGCCTAGTTTGTCATGAGTTCGGAAGTTGGGTCAAAGTGAGGATAAGGGTTATCAGGGCGAGGAGGAACTTGGGTGAACTATGAATACGAATTTGTTGTTGGTCAACAATATTCGACAAATGGGTTCACAAAAAAAAAGAAACGGAATTGTAAGTCTCCGGGGCTGTGGGTTGTTCGAAAGAGATACAGTGGCCCCGGAAGAAGACACATTGGTGGGTATTAGTCAGTAAAAGTCTGACACTCCTTCCCACTCCGCCCAGAGCGGAGGTAGTTATATGACGATTTCCCAAAAAAAAAGCGTTCTAAGTTTAGCTTTTAACGCCAACTTTTGTGTTTCAGCAACTTAATTCCAACATTTTTCTTTTTGTCAATTCAATACAATTTGCGTTTTTCTTAATCGCATTTATAATATAAGTAGGATTAAAGATAATGCCCGATTACAGCCGTCACGCAGCCGCCACTATTTTCTTCAGAAAAGTAATCCCAAAAAAACCCATTGCACTCCCTTGTGACGTAGACTACCCAGTCCTTAAATTTGCAAGTGAACAGCCTACTGGCACATTAAGGCTAAAGTTATTACCAGTTACGCTATACGGTCTGAAACCCCGATAAACCTGACTAACGAAATTAAAAAATATCACCAACCTATCCAAGGCGAACCTATCCAATAACGTTACAATTGTAACATGGCGTTTTAAAACCCTAATCGGAACTTACGGAGGACATTTATTACTTTTGCTTTAATCGAAGAGGACTCTTTTACTAGCCTCCTCACACAAACTTTATTACACCAAAGGTAGAATTTAAAATACGCTGTCATTTGAAATTAAACTCTATTTACTTTCGGCTTAAAGTTGAGTATTACTCTTTAAGTTACCAAGGTGTTCGAGTTAGTAAAATTCGACGTTTAAATCTTGATTAGATCGTCACCAGATTGTTAGATATTTTAATTAATTGACATGTGAAGGTGAAAGGGCTTTATAAGTTGAGCCCCATGTTCATAAAGAGTTTATTTCTCCGATGCAGAATTAAACTTCATTGAGGCGGCCTTCATAAGGGTAACTTATATTTCGAGTTAGTGGCTATATAAACTACAGTGGTACTTAAACTAACAAATGAAAAGTTACGAACGCCTTATTAGTTGGAAAGATTTCAGGAAATTTATACTCAACCCATGTTCCCAACAGTTTTACGCGCTTCTCACCTAAATATTGTGGCGTGACGTTATATGGTCTATGTTACTTCCTGATAATTTAGCGTTGTATTGGTGAAAAATGGTTAAAATCGATCCAGTTGTTTCGGAGCCTATTACGGTACAAAAACGACTTTATAATAATACTAGCTTTCGCCCGTGACTTCGTCCGCTTGGCATAGTTACTTTGGGCTAACGCTAACTTAAACCCGCGTGATGTTTGAAAAAACAAATTCTCTTCCATTTTCTTACCTCTTTCTCCCCCTTTTCAATTTTTTCTTAAATAGCCTACTATTTCCGTCTCCAGGGTCCCATCTATCTCTGTAGCAAAATTCAACAAAATCGCTTAAGCTATTTATCGCGTGAAGACGTAACAAACAAACAAACTCACTTTTACAATATTACTCGCTTTTATAATATTAGTAAGGATTAGTATTTTAGATATCAAGAAGATGTAGTGTGCAAGTGAGTTCAAAGATGACTGTGCCCTTTTTTTCGGATATGAAATCATCAAAGAACTTCTCCCACTCTGGCCAGGGATGGGGGGGGAAGGGGGTACTTTGCTGACTTATCATTGAGGAGCGCATGGAACACGAACATATCGTCGTTGATACGGCCTGCCGTAACTAGACGGACGGATTTGCCTCGCATGGGAAAAGGCCAGGCAAATGATGACATATCATGGTGATGATGTATAATCCTCAAACAATTGGGTAGTTGACACCATTAACCAATAATTTAAAAACACATTTTTTCTGAAAGAACACCTTATTCTAGACCTGAGAACTTCATTCGTTTCAAAATAACTTTAAAATTCGATTTTTAGTTGCTTTTAAATCAATAAATAGTTGCATCATTGACTTGACAACTTAGTGACGTCATCGGTTGCGAGTCTCATACAAAATCTATGGGAGAAGCGCGTTTTGACAGCTCCTAAAAAGTATATCAATTGATTGGTGGTGTCAACTACCCATCTTCATCTACTAAACTTTTCCCAAATATGTAAGTAGGGATTGGCTTGGTTCCTGAGCCTATCTGACCTCCAGAACCAAGTATAGTATGTAAGTTGATAAACTTCAATCAAAAATCTACGCCACATCAATCTCTAATAACTTAAGTGAACTTAATCTAAGTTCCCAACTTTGATCAATTTATTCTCTATGAGAAGACGTAATGAGAAAAGAATGCGTATTTGACAGAGCGTGTTTTGAAAACTCCTGGCGAAGATTAGTCATCAAAAAAATGAAAATTCGTTTTTTCTGGGTTTTTGAAGATTAATGAACATAATATGACATCACGCGTTTAATCCATAAGAGGTTTTATAACTTAACCAAAGCCGAATGAAAAGACTACAATATTATATGCCAAATGCTGGCTGGTTAACCATGACTTTCCAGTACTCAGGTCGTTTTTAAATTAAGAATTAGAGAAACGTGACGACTAGGTAATGGCGTAGGAAGTGTGAGATGTATTTTTGAAATGTAATTATCAATAACTGACGGACTTAATAGAATTTTGTGTTACCCAGTCATTATAGTTCCTATTGGTACCTACCTAGTTTCAATTTAGCCTACATAGAAGTGAACATATTTCACATATGATTTGCACAAAAATCAGAAAAATACCCTTCCAAATTCCTTTCAACCTTGGACACTTAAAAATGGCGGTGGACCCTTCTTACATGAATAAACATATCCTATAAGGTAAAAAAAGCTGCTCAAAGTTGGCGGGGTACCATGTGTAATAGCGATGTTTATGTGTGCCGGCTCTGCCCACCCCCTGTAATTTATGAGTCGCCATAAAAACGAGTTTTAGGTCGCCTTGCTTGCCATGATTTGCATTTTTTTCTTTAGAACACGTGTTGATGGTCGTATTTGCATATCAGAAAACTTTTTTTATGTAATTTTTCTGTTTTTACGTTAGCATAATATTAACATGTCGGGTTGGTGCATAGCGGTCTTTTTTTCTTGTTTATTAGCGAGGTCTTTATATTTGTTTTTGGAGTCTCTTGATTAATTAAAGTCGGTCTGTTTGTTTCAGTCTTTTCGTGACTGTGCAAATTCTTTTTACATTAAGTTGTCTTTTCGCCATATGCTTTTTAGGGTTTCGTACCTCAAAAGGAAAAAACTAAATTCTTATTGTATCACTTTGTTGTCCGTCTGTTTGTTTGTGGAGACCCTTTATCTCGGGAACGCTCAAGTCTGTGGTCCCTAAGAGTTGTGGAAAAAAATTACGTAGGCGAGATTCTTTAAGAGAACAGTTTAAGGATATTAACATCATGACAGTACCTTGCCAATATATTTATGAAAACATCATGTATGTCAGGAAAAACTTGCATCTTTTTAGTAAAAGAGGTGACAAACACAAATATAATACTAGAAATAGGGACCAATTAGTTCAACCAGGTTTCAGGTTAGCTAAAGTAGACTCATCTTTAATGGGGTACTGTTTGAAATACTACAATAAAATACCTCCCCACATTCTTCAACTAAATGAAACGAAATTTAAATCTTGTATTAAACGCACACTATGTAGGCAAGCATATTAAAAGTTGGGGGATTATATTGATGATAAAAATGCTTGGCTCAATGCTGGTCCTGCTCCACAAGCATAGGGGTAAACTCATTGATAAGTATCCGAAGCTATAGTGGAAGCTGCAGAAGATTATAAGACTATCTTTGCAATGTATAGAATCAATTCTCCAGTATTGTATAATTATTAAGCCCATATGTGAGTGCTATGTATTATCATTGACTTGACAAAGCCCTGGTGGTTGATAGTGTCATGCTCACTTAAATGTCTCGCTGATGGTGGCGGGTGTGTCGGGTCGTTTAGCTCCCTTCAAAATGGTCGAGCTGAATGGGGCTGATCCATACGTCATGTTCGTGAACGGGCGCTGTCAGTTGGGACTGGTCATATTTTAGCTACCACGGTCATTTAAATTGTACTACACGCTCTTACTGTGCACGTCTTTCTACATCGTTCTCACATATTTGTATAATCTCAACATGAATGATGACTTTTACTAACTAAAACCCACCCATGTTCCTTCTATTGCCCTTTACGTTCCGGGGCCGCGGCATCTCTTTCGAACAACCTGCAACCCCAGCAGGATCTACAACAGTGTTGTGATGGCCTGGAGGTGAAGCGCCTCACCTTTTATTCTACAACAATAACATCATTAAGAGTGTAAACACTTAATATGATACTATAGATAATATTATAAATGCGAATGTTTGTGAGGATGGATGGATGTATGCATGATCGTTACTCGTGTTTTGTCAAAACGGCTGAACGGATCTCGATGAAATTTGGCGAAGAGATAGATTTATGGTCTGGAATAATACAAAAGTTAACCGGCGAAGCCGCGGGCGCCAGCTAGTGAGTTATAAATGAGGGATCTATGAGCTCCAGACACGTCTTAGAATGAAACTCTGTGGAGACGTGTTCCACTTCAACATTCAAAGTGAGCTTTTTGGTTTAACACAAAAATCATGCTAGACTGAATCGATTTTTTTATCAGCTTTAAAAAATATTGCTCCACACTAGGAATTTATCCTGCATCGTGGGTGCGTTTACAACCATTTACTCACATACACAAATAGCCAGACCCGAAACAACTACCTGTAGGTCATACAAATATTTGTTCCCGCGACACGCAGCCCAGCATACACTTTGGTCACTGCATCAACCATGTTGTCGTATACTAACAACCGTTTGTTTTGCAAATTAGTTTGTGCACGGCGGTGTAAAAGATACAGAAGCCCGGCCCCAAAGATCGACCTCAACGGCTGTTATTATTTACACGCGACTTCCTATTCTATTATTATAATATTAAAGCAGGTATTTTTTAACCCCCACATCATCAGGCCTTCCAACATCCGGCCCAATCAGTCATCAGTTCTACCAGCACTGCAGAGCTGCTACCCTCTGCCACATATTACAACGGAAATTCCTCTAATAAGAAAACTCAATTACTTCATAAATGCCCCCATAAACTACTGACCAAACCACACGAACATAGGGCTGCCCAATAAACCATCGTCGGTAGACGTAGCAACCCTAGCTGTGACGTAACGTTAAGGGTGGGTCTCATTTATTATTCTTTTTTTATGACGCATAAATTCCACCGCTCGCTGTAATCGGACCTTGTCTTCCACAGATCTGAATATTTTTTACGCCATTCCCATTGGTTTTTGGTGTGTTATGAGGAAAAGTGAGGAAGTTTGGTAGAGAACAAAGGGGATTTTTGGTTTGTGAAAGTAATGTGGGGCTGCCCTAGTCGGGGTTGTTAATTCTTTAAGAAAATTAAATCATATTTAATTGTGACCTGTTTTATAATGTCTAATGTATACTAATCATAATATCAAGCTGATTAGGAGGTGGCAAACTATAACTTTAACATTTGTTCCTTCTTTCTTCTGATATGGAATTCTTCAAAATCCAGTGTAGTTGATGTGCGTCCGCAATGCGCTGAAGTGCTTACTGTTGGCTTTTACGCGATAAGGCCCAATCTTGTATCGTCACTGTTAGGCAGAGCACCGAGGAAATTCTGAAGATAATTTCTAGAAAATATTGTCCGATACACTCGCTCCTGGTTACGCGTTGTGGTTGGTACAGCAAAATTGTATGTATTTTGTACCTTGTTACATAGTTTATAAGTTCAAATTGTTACAAACTATTATGGATTACTGTTATCTTTTTTAAATTAAAATATAATAAATACGCATCTTTTCAAAGAAGTATAAAAAACATCATCCATTTCTTCCATCTTTTATTCCTATACTAGCTGTTCCAAGCGGTTTCACCCACGCTGCGCAGCACCTGTTGGTCGTAGCTTGATGTTATATAGCCTATAGCCTTCCTCAAGAAATGGACTATCCAACACTAAAAGAATTTTTCAATTCCAACCAGTAGTCCCTGAGATTAGCGCGTTCAAACAAACAAACAAACTCTTCAGCTTTATAATATTAGTATAGATAGATATCAAAGTAAAATACTAAGATCTCAGCAGTGCCAGGAGCAGAAGTATCTGCACGCAAATAAACTTGATAAAATACCAATGTTTTTTATATTCCATCCCGCTTGATTGATATTCTTTTATTACTATATCAAATTGAAATACCAGGAGCTCAGCAGTGCAAGGAACAGTCGATTGCATCGCAGAGTGTAATGTCTGTCGGCTGTGAGAAACTACCGCCGCTGTACGTCTGCTAGACAAATCGCTCCCTCAAATGGAAGATTACTGTAAAGCCGGGGGCGTACTACACTGAAATGTAATAGTGTTTGGTGATTTTGCTGTGGTTCGATTACATTCATGCGTGTGACAGAAGAAAAGTCAGAAGTTTGTGTTGTGCACGTTGTGTGAAAAACGATTTAAAATGAAAGAAAAATAGATTTTATTTATATTGATGGCGCTAGACATTTTGAAAAGCTCTGTTCTTTTCCAACAGGGGGTTTATTTTGAACATATTCAAACAATGAATGTGTAGGCCATTTTTAAGTAACTAACTTTGAATTAAAAAGGGGTATAAGGGCTTTGATACCGAAAATATAGTTTGTAACAAAAATAAACAAGTTATTACGGTTAGTTATCTATGTATTCAGAACTCCGACGATAAGTACCGTCTGATCAGTGAATGATTAAATTCTGTGGATGATGAAGAATTTTGAACTCTGTTCGTAATGCTAATAAAATAGATTTTTACGATTTTTATTCCATATGGTTTCTTTATCTTGTTCAGGGTTCCTTAATATGTTATACTTTTAATCAAAACTAAAAAATACAGTTAATTACGCTGGTTTGATCAGCACGGTGTAATAGGCAGCCAGTTAACCCCACGTCCTTAGATATCCTACCGCGCAGAGAGAGGCTAGTTTTATTGTTTGTACTGCTCGTTTTATGAGCAATTCATGAGCAATTTACTTGACACTGCCGACGAAATAAGGTGCCGAATTGCTAATGGATGGTGCCGAGCTTAAAGTCTTTTTAAGACGTTTAAATTTTACTTGAGCACTTTGACATTGTGATTTTATTTAGGATGGGAACTAAAATTGAAGTTTATTGGTGCTTCAGATGTAAAAGATTCGTTTGGATTATAAATATTTTTATTTTGAACTGCTCCAAGAGTACATCTGATGCATTCCGGCGTAAACAAATCAAGTAGCTTCACTCTCTCTCTTTATTTTTATCTTTCACACGAAACCAAAGTGAAGTCAAAATTATTCAACAATGAACGAGAAAAATATGGTGAGAAAGCATTTCATTTTAATTCACCATAATTATGTTTTACAAAAACAATTGAGCCGCTAAGGTTATAACGTTGGCCAAACAATGGACTCGATCCAGTCCAGGTACATGGACACGCGGGAGTAGATACCGGGTAAGTTGGGTAGAGCGCAGCCAATGCCGAATGACGTCACGCCCAACACGTAGTGCATGCCGCCTTCAGAGGAAGTCGGGAGAGGAATTTGCACCTGGAGAGGTCCACCGGAGTCACCCTGAAGAAAGAAGTCAGTTAGTATTTTGCTTGTTTTTACTGACTGAATGTAGGCTGGTCAATAAACCAACATCGACGGTAATAAAGCAATATGCTTAGCCTTTTCATAACTGTATGTGTATGTAGAGTCAGCTTTAAAGGTCTTAAATGGAACGTCTGCCTATCTTACCTACCCACCCCAGCTACTGGGTAACACGCTACTGTTTACTAGAACAGCTACCCTACCATGACGTGTTAAAGCAGAACTTATTCCGCTGAGGGAAAGGGACAGAGCTATACAGGATGTCTAGCACCATCTCTTTCACTCAGTGGAATAAGTTCTTCTTTAAGATGTCATAGTAGGCCTACTGGTGGTCAAACTGTCGGGCTTTGAGCCCGTACATCATCTGCTTAGCAGAAAGATGATTTAACCATGGTTAATGCCATTGAAAATAAAATAGACAACATGTTCATCATTCAGCAAAATCATCATCATTTTCCTGCCCTCGTTGTGGTTGGCGGAACACGTTTTCTTTTCTTCCATTCTACATAACGCATCATTTACTCCTTTTTCCTTCATATCATTCCGCATACAGTCCATCCACCTTTTCTTAGACCGTCCTCTCCCTGTTCATTCACCAACATTCTTATCAATTACTCTTTTAGTCACATGCGCTTCGTCCCTGCTCATTAAATGTATACCAAGACAAACGAATCCCTTTATTTTTTTCTGTAACAGGCGTAAGTTTCAACTTTACCATTCAGCAAAATATTTGCAAAACAAAGGGAAGATCGTCATCAAGCGTATGGAAAGCCGCAGCCATACTGTACCTGGCAAGCATCGACTCCTCCCGCCAGCTTGCCAGCACAGAGCTGGTTATCTCTGACGCCGCACCAGTTTCTGTTGCAGGATGCCTTCAGCAGTCGGTTGCAGGTTGTGGTGTCTATAATATCTACCACGGCTGCTTGCAGCGCAGGGGAGGTGGTTCTGCCCACTGTAAAATTAGTGTCTCTTTAAGGTAAAAACGTATTTCTGAATTATATTCAGATAGAAGTCTTATTGAACTAAGTTTATATTAACAATCTTCTTTTTATTGGAAAATAATATATGTTTTTTTTTAAATGCATGAAATAAAAGGCTTTTTTATGTAAGGTTATTTTAAGAGTGAAATTGGCATGTAGTTTGTGCCAAAGTAAATGTGCTCGTATAAGGAGAACAGCATATTTAGAGATGAACATTGGACATTAACATCATTACCCACAAAATGATCTTTTTATTGCATAAAATCTATCGTATTTACCACTACATAGTGTACAAAAAGCCTCTTCCCACTGTTTGTCTGCCCCTGTGTATGCTTAGATCTTTAAAACTACGCAACAGATTACGATGCACTTTTTTTTTCAATAGAGAGTTTCAAGAGTAAAGATTAAAGGTATAATCTTAGTATTTACATCACACCAGTGCTAAACTGGTCACTAGTTAAGATTTAATTTGTGATAAGGACATTGCAATGAAGTAACTGATAAAAATAATAGTATCATTAGATGTATGTAACACGCATGCAATGATGCCTATTACATTTCCATGCAAATCGCAAAACTGTAGCATAAAAATCCATTAGTAACGGATCCTAAATACAAGAATAATACTAACTAATAAGTATATTCTAATAAATAATAAGTATATTCTAACTTTCCTTAGTGTCTTCTAAAAAACATTTTTTTTTTATTCTCGTGATTCATAGGCTGGCTTTTACTTTGGCCAAAAGCTAAGCCTTGCCAGACAAAGTGTCAACGCTGCCAGTCGTTTGAGGACATTGTCAGTTGACAGCGTTGAGGAGGAGCTTTCTGACGCCATTTTGAAGTTAAGTTAGTTAGGTACTTTAGTTTTAGTAAAATTCCACCGTTGTTAAAACACGCGGCCATAACTATTGAATGCTTTACAATAACATAGCTTATACATCAGAATAACACATAGGTTACAAATTCATAAAGATATATTGTATATTCTATCACAACGCGAGTGAAACCGCTAGGCGCAGCTAGTGCAAAATAAACCAATAAAATCTTACTAGTTTCCACAACGCCCCACCCAGTGACAGTGGCCTCTTTCGCCAAGATATTGGTATCGAATCTGGTCCACAAACACGCTGGCTGGATGTAGATACTGAAAGCCACGTGGTCTTCTAGTTCCATCAGCGCTATGTCGTAGTATTTCTTCGGAGGATGGTACTTAGGATGCACTATTATATTGATGATCTTTGCGTCTGTTGGTGGGACGCCGTTTGTGTACTAGAAAAGAAAGCAACTTAATTAATATTTTTCAATAGGTGTAGTTTAATCTACTGAAAACTGGCTTCAGAAAACAACATTAAAATACGAAATTAACACATTTATTTTAGGTTAGGGTTGCTTATTTCTCAACGATGACGACCTAAGAAAGACTGCAGGCAGATGCTGGATGCGGCAAGCTGAAGACAGGGCGCTATGGTGCTCATTAGGGGAGGGCTATGTCCAGCAGTGGACTAATATAGCCTGATGATGATGATGATTTCTCAACGGAACCCTTATAGGATAATTTTGTTGTCAGTCTGTCTATCTGTCTGTCAGCCCTTTTCTCAGGAATGTGTGGAAGCATCGAGTAGAAATTAGAACCATAATTATACTGAAATCTGTAGTCCCTTAGAACAGTGCAAAAAGTCTCCCCCTAAGTCTACGTAGTCAACAGTTATGACCGTTTATATCGCAAGTTTGTACAGAACCCTCGGTTACCGAGTCCGATTCCCATTTTTTACATATTAAATGGGCCTATTCTTGATCCCAATCTTGTCCTGAGATGAAGTCAATGATGAAACGAACTTACACAAAAAAGCGGTAACACTCGGAATAAACACACGCCTTTTTTCAATGGGGGTAGTCAAAAATCACAGTACGCAACCTGCATACATCTGATCATAATATACGCTCATACTAAAATCCTCATACAATGCAGGCAAGATTACACACATATTATTAACAGAGATGACATGATGATCTTTACAGAAATAGTTTCGAATTGTTGAAAGTTTTTTTTTTTTTTTTACAAAAGTGTAAGCAGAAAGACATAGGAAGATATTTTTCAAGTTACCAAACTAAATAATACCAGATGGCATTATTTAGTTTGGTATATTGCAACAACCAAACTAAGATGATTACATAACTAGTTAACAAAAAAATAAAACGAACTCTTATTATAGTTTAAAAAATATGAAATGTCGATGGACGGAAAAGACCCTAAACAACATGAGACAAAGGAGGATATAATTTTGAAAACTAACCACATCAATAATATTCTTGTCTCCCAACCTGACGATCTTCGGCACAGGATCTGCAATAGATGTGTCTCGATCGGAAGCACGAGAGCAATGACCCGCCGTAAGCACGAACTTTGAGCTGATAAGAGAGCTGCCGCATTTGAACACCCATCCACCTGGTGACGCCTGCCAGCCTATGGCGCCCTGGTATTTTGATTTAAAACTTTGAATGAGAAAGAAATAAGAAAAGAATACAACATCAAACGATGCTTCTTGTGCCTGTAATGTAATAGATAATCCAAGATTAGATTATTGATATTAACAAGTTTTATTTATGAACTGCTTCTTATCAGAAAAACTACCTACTGCTTGATTCCATGGCCATCACGTAGTTATGGAGACATTGTATGTGTAGGTATTTTACCAGGGTAACATGGCACACAAGAGTTCATACCTAGCTCAGCAGTAGATGGTAGCAATGATGATTGTATTTTTGTTTGTGTACGTAGTTATGCAAACATTGCATCTGTAGGTAACATACCAGGGTACTATGGCACACAAGAGTGCATAATCAGTAGATGGTAGCATTGATAATAAATGATGATTGTATTTTTTGTTTGTGTCTAACCATGTGTGGAAACTCGCCAGGTTCAGCTTCCCACCCTCTTACAATATCAACAAATTGTTGCGTAAAGGGATCAGCATTTTTATTCAGTTCTAGACGACCTGCCAGAAAAAAATTATCATTATTTTTCATTATACATCTTAGTCATCTGCAAATGATTTATAAAAATAGTGCACAAAATACCCACATTTCTTTGATTTAAGACGTTTCTCGTATCTTGTTTGTAATTCCCAAATGTATTCGTAGCATTCTGAAAGAATTAAATTAAATTAAATTTGACTACATGGTTGCCGCAGTGGTTGATCGATCGACTGCTGCGGTGCGTGTCGCGGGTTCAATCCCCGCACGGAACAAATATTTGTATGGCGTACAGATATTTGTTCCGGGTCTATATGTTTGTGTATATATCCAGTAAATCATGTTTCATGTGTCAATCATGTGCATGTTTTGGGGTTCGAACTTGAGACCTATTTATTACTTGATATTCCGACGATCAAACAACTAGACTATCATTGCTCTCACTGATTTTAATGAATGTAATAAATATGATATTATATTCAGTAATTTAGTCCGCGTTACTGTTCCACGCGCGCTCAAAGAGATGACAGCAAAGCAGAGGGGCCTGCCAGTTGCGGGTTGTTCGAAAGAGATGGAATGGGAACCTAAAGGGCAACAGAAGGAACATGGGTGAGTGTCAGTCAGTACAAGTCTGACACTCCCCCCCTCAGCCCAGAGCGAGGGCAGTTATTTGATGGTTTCCCATCAGCAAAAAAATGACTTTTTACGTGTTAGTCCTACGGTCACACAACTAGACTATCATTGCTCTTACTGATTTCAATAAATGCAATAAATACGATATTTTGTTTAGAAATATATGGGGCTATTTATTTTCCCTAGATAGGCTTGTGTTGGTTGCAGTTCGCTTAATGTGAAGCAGTGGATGGAGAATGCATGCCTAGTAGAAACCAATTCAATCTGACTTTTGTTCTTTTTAAAAACGTTAACGTTGCCCAACCCTAAGAATTACTCTTGTATCGTGGGTGTGGCCACAAACATACACAAACAGCTACACCCGGAACAACGATAGGCCTTACAAATATTTGTTCCGTGCGGGAACCGAAGCCGCGACACGCAGCGCAGCAGTCGATCCAGATTGTAATGTTCAGAGAACAGAGGGGGCGGCTGTGAATTCTAGACTAGCGTTGGTTTAATACTATGAAAAAACAATAATGTCTTACTTGCTTCACTAATTCGTCGCCCCTTAATATTAAAGTTAGGCCTTCGAGGGTTGTAAGGTGAACAGGCTTCCATTATTTTTTCACTAACAGAAGTTGTAACGGGTCGCGAAGTCTGAAAGAGATTTTTTTTTACTAATATTATAAAAGCGAAAGTGAGTTTGTTTGTTACAACTTCACGGCTAAATGGCCGAACCGATTTTGATGAATTTTGGTACAGAGCTAGTTGGAACCCAACCTAAAACTGAGAAAAGGGGAGATAAAGGGAAGAAAAGGGTAGAGAAAGTTTTTTTTTTCGATCAATACGCTTAAAGTGGCACGGGTTAAAGTTAATATTAACCCAAACGCCACGCGGACAAAGTTGCGGGTGAAAGCTAGTCTAGTATACCATTAAGAAAATCATTTGCAGAACCTTGTCCTTATTTTGTCAATGATATTTCATAAAAAAGAAATAATATTATTAAATGCGACTAGCTGCGCACCGCGGTTTCACTCGCGTGGTGATAGAAAGTATCTTCAACAGTTTATGAGGCGCATGCTGGAATAATTCGAAGATGACAATTTTCTTTCCGACTTTCTTGACACTTATTGTTATAATTTAGATAATATACAATATATATCTTTATGAATTTTAGCTTATAGGTTATTCAGATAATTATGTAAGCTATATTAATAAGTTTCATCAAAATTTATACAGTAGTTTTTGCGTGAAAGAGCAACAAACATACTTACATACATCCTCACAAACGTTCGATTTCATATTATTAGTAGGATTACTTACAGTTGGTTCAGGATCCACGTATCCCCAAACCCATTCTTCACTCTGTTGAACCAAAAACAAAATATAAAGACTAGATTTGGTTTTTCGATTTCGGCGGAGCACCGCCGTGCCCTCGTAGAGGCGATCGGCGGCGGCGAACTCTCACGGCCGGCCCTGGTTCAGTCCATGGTCCGGCGCGAGAGGGAGTGGAAAGCGGTCACCTCCGTCTGCGAAGCAGTCATGCTAGCGAAGGAGGTGGCGGGACGTTTACCTCAACTCTTATTAACCCGGCCGCCGCGGGGTCACCCGGGGTGACAGGCGTCGCGAGACGACTCCCAGCCACCATAGATCCGGCCTATGGACGGTGAGCAATGGGAAGTTCACCGTCCGTCCGTCTATTGACGACGGCTTGTTAGTGTACCACGCGCTCATCAAAGATATGTCAACAATGCAGAGGGGCCTGCTAGGTCCACCGCTTGCCGCGGTTGCGGGTTGTCCTAAAGAGATACCGCGGCCCCGGAACATAAAGGGCCATAGAAGGAACATGGATGGGTTTACACAATACAAGATTGACACTTCCCCCTTCGCTACGCCCAGAGCCGGGGGAAGTTATTTGATGATCGCCCATTCGCCAAAAAAGACTAGCCGACGTTCTTCGCAAACGTTTATTTGTATATTTTCCTTCTTTGCTTTGGCCTACTAGTTGCCAAAGGCTTTCCACCACTCTTTTCGTTTCTTCTAAACCTTGCGTCCTTTTTTCACATCTGCCGCAACAACCGATGCCTAAACTGATATGGTACCCTGGTACAGTGAGGTGGATTTGCGATAGGTAAAGAAAGAGACGGCGCGCGACGGGACCTACTTGTGTTCCATCATAATATGATTAGTGATCAAAATATGTATGTAAAGAAAGAAAGAAAGAAGGCATGTTTATTTGGAATTTGGCACAAGTGCGCATAAGACAAAAAAAAACGATTGAATGTGAAATTGAATGATTGTAAACTATGTCAAAACTTAATATTACTAAATATTATATTTAATTAACTTACTTTTGGCTCAGGGTTTTCATAACCCCATACCCATGCATCGTTGTCCTGTAATAAATTACAGAAACAATATGTTAATGCCTAATATTGACTATTTAATTTAGTCTTTATTCAGGGGAAATACGTACTTCTTATCAGTAAACCATACTACGAAAATGGTTGTTGTGGATGTCTGGATGTTTGTTACTCTTTGAAGTCAAAACGGATGAACGGATCTTGCTAAAATGGCATGTGCAATGGCACTAAATTGGCACAGAGGTAGATTATAGTCTGGGAAAAAATATAGGATACTTATTTTGCGAACCCGCGGGTGCCAGCTAATATTAAGATAAATACTTACTTTTAATTTTAATGAAGTGGTACGTTTGGGTTGATGTCCATTCCGATATCGGGGTGAAGTCACTGTAACATTAATTTAACACCGGCTTTTGTCACACACAATCGTTTATTATCCGATAATCCTTTCGAACGCCATTGTAACATTTATGTTACAAGCCAGCGCGACGCCTGGACGCCAACGATTCAAATATGTAACAAAAATGTGTAAAATGAGATTTTCGGCAGAGATTTCCTTTGCAGAAACGCTCGCGCGTTAGAAATATGTGACAATGGCGTTAAAAAGATTAAGATTTCGTTAGTTACGACTTAGAAAATTTAAACACTAATGTTGGTAGGTACATAAATCTTACAGTTATTGATATTGTTAAATAATATTTTAAACTTATAATACAAATTACGAAACTTTATATTTTGATAAAAACACACTAACACCATATCTATAATTACTTCATCTTAAGTAAAAATTGATTGCATAAATAAATGCAAACATTTTTATGTGATAGACAAGAAAACAATTGACGGAAGAATAGTTAAAGAAATCAATTTTTCATAAAAAATAAAGTTTGAACTTCAAGTTAATTTATAATAAAACTACAGATTAAAAATCTCATCTTAAAAATGACGTTTATTTCAATATGCGGAAGCAAACGGTTTGAAGCGTTTCAAATAAAATAATTTGAGAAATAATTTTTGTCAAGTAATTTATTTAAATAATAATACTCAATTATCAATTTAAAACTACACAGCGACGGTTAAGATTTTTTTTTATTAAATAAATTTCTACGCCTCTGAGCAAAACAGAGGATTTACCTACCTGTGTGTAATAATCTCACTCGTTGTTACTTGACCTACGATTACTATTTGTAATCGTAGGTCAAGTAACAACAAGCATTCTGATTCTGATACCCGCCAAGACCTCCTTACTGACAAATTTCGACAAAGTGCTTTTATTTATTAAACAACTCAAAAAACACTATCCCAAACAATATAGCCTACTAAAGAACTTACCTGCCTACTACCTTCTTAAAAGAATCGCAATATTTCAGGTAGGTATTTCTTCTAACGTGCCAATAGCTACGAAATACGCGCGTCTCCTGTAAAATTTTGACATTTCGAGTTTTGAGGTCTTGACGGTTAATGGACAATATTAAAATATATATCTTGTTGTTCTATTAAATGAAAGCACACCCTTTAAAAATTTAAAATTACCTGTACTAAATAAACTTAAAACCACTATGTAGCACTTAATGAATCCTTTTCCACTTTCACTCATTTTAATTATTGAATAAAAAAAAACTTCCTGATACCTTACACATTCATTTTTCACAATACATTTACATCAACGAGACAATTGTTTACATATTCCATTAAATAATTAAAAAAAAGAAGTCACACGTTTATTTCAAACGAAAATCTCTTTAAGAATAAGTACAATTATCTCGTGTAATGTATTTTGATGCAAATTTGATCAACCATGACGAGCCACTCCATGTCAGCATGAAATCATATTGTTAGTACTTCTGCACTAATAATGTACAACTGGCACTTTTGTACCATTTGTGTCACAGTCGGTACTCAACAAAGGCTCTGTGTAAACATTAAAATGTATATATAAAATTATTGTAAAGCGTCAATATTAATATTAAAAAAAAAACTTGTTGACGACACTGTTGGCCTGTGCTATCGACTGCTGCGCTGCGCGTCGCGGGTTCGATCCCCGCACGGATCAAATATTTGTTCAATCTGCAGATAGTTGTTTCGGGTCTGGCTATTTGTATATGTGCGTTTCAGTTTTTGTAAACGCACTCACGATACAGGAGAAATTCTTAGTGTCGGGTGAAATTAACAAAAAAGTATCAGTGTCATTTTAGATGTTCCATCCAATTACAATAATTTGTATCAATTCGTTTGTTTAAGCAATTAAATAGTCAGTGCTACCAGACGACAGATTCGATCCAGTCCAGGTACATGGATACGCGGGAATATATCCCGGGTAGGTTGGGTAGAGCGCATCCGATGCCGAATGAC
The DNA here is from genome assembly GCA_958449745.1 of Ochropleura leucogaster. Taxonomy (NCBI): domain Eukaryota; kingdom Metazoa; phylum Arthropoda; class Insecta; order Lepidoptera; family Noctuidae; genus Ochropleura; species Ochropleura leucogaster. The sequence goes on along the minus strand of OY288213.1, from coordinate 15,972,993 downwards.
GTCACCCCCACCACGTAGTGCATGCTACCTTCCGTCGTGATTGGAAGAGGAATCTGGACTTGGAGAGGCCCGCCGGAATCACCCTGAAGAAAAAAAAAATGAGAGTCAGAGTAGAGGGTTGATTTCACATCACAAAGGAACCACAGATTTGGGTATATGGTTTGAATTTCAACTTGATAGCTCTACGCGTTCCCGAGATAAAGGTTCTTGACAGACAGACGGACAACAAGTGATCCAATAAGGGCTCCGATTTTTCCTTTTGAGGTACGGAACCCAAAAATGAAAAGTCAAACGCATTTTATTCAGTTAACTTCGCTTCCAATATAGCTGACCATTGCTATTTTCTTAAATGGAAGGATATTGGAACAAATTTCCTAATCGTGCGTTGCGAAACGCCATATAAAAAATTAATACCATAAGTTGTAACGAAACTGTCGTTACAACTTTTGGTCTTTGTTTTTTGCTATATTTAGTAGTGTTTAAAATATTGATTTTTTTTTCAGTTTATTTTGTCTTACTGCTGGGCTAAAGCCATTCTTTTCTCGGTGTTTGACTCCTCTAGCTTATCCGGTAGGAACAACTCTAAATCATCACGCCAGCGATTTTTAGCCGTTCCCGTTTCATTATTGTAAGGTTTAGAAGCCTAGGTAAGCCAAAACATACTCCTAGTACCTGACACGCGTCAACTCCTCCTGCCAGCTTGCCAGCACAGATCTGGTTGTCTTTCACACCGCACCAGTTCCTGTTGCAGGATGACTTTAGCAGTCGGTCACAAGTTGTAGTGTCTATCAAGTCTACCAGTGCTGCTTGCAGTTCAGGCGAGGTGGTTCGGCCAACTGCAATATGATTAACTTATTTTTATATTATTACTAACTTCCGCCCACGATTTCGTCCGCGTGGGACTTTGGGTGAACGCTAACTTTAAAACGCGGGATGATCGTAAAATTATTTATTTTTCCCCTTTTCTTCCATATCTTTCTCCCCCTTTTCTCACTTTTTTTTAGCCTCTGTCTGTCTCCAGGGTCCCAAATATCTCTATACTAAATTCATCAAAATCGGTTTAGCCATTTAGGCGTGAAGACGTAACAACAAAAAACTCACTTTCGCTATTATAATATTAAGTGAATATTTGAAATACTGGACTAATGCGTCTTTTTCTTTTCAGACATTGCAATGGCCAATCTATAAATATCTTTATCAATTGCGGGGTCAGGTTGGCCGGTGTTCAAATGATCTGGGCAAATGGGAGTTTGACGACCCATCCTAAAAAGAACGCCTGTGTGGAGCCCTTCTGCAGGATATGCCTAACTTCCTTTCTTATTCTGCAAAACAGGCGATTTTTCAGGTGGGGCATGGTTCCAAAATCTTAATGAAACTAACGATAGAGCCGTTCTGGTGACTACATACTGGTCATTTGGGTGTATCGTCACGCCAAGAAGAAGTGAAAATCACATAAAAAACCGCTAGTTGGATAGGACGAAGCTAGAAAGATTTTGTTTTTTTTTTTTGCCATATAGCAACGTAAACTTAAAAACGCGTTTTGCAAAAAAAAAAATGTAAATAAGGTTTTATTTTCAATGATTTACCAATGTATGAAAAATCAATTTGTAACGATAATAATGATCTTGTTATTGCATATAATCGATCTTATTTTAATGAGGTCTAATAATATTGTGGAAAAAGTAATTTAATTACACACACATAATACTTGCATGTGAATTGAAAACCATGCATGAAACTAATAATAATAATGTAAAACGGAATCTCACAGTGAGGTCATTTTGCTTATCTATTTTCTGTCTTATTTAGGAGATGACATAAAAGATGGTCAGGGTTAGGGCATTAGTTCAGGGGTCTCTGATTGCGTCAACGAATATACGACTTGGTTCGAAAGTAATTCGATATTTCGAAATTAACTCTCTCTCCATGATATTTTTTATTTCCTTCTTTTTTTTAAAAAAATTGCCCCGCACTAGGAATTTCTCCTGCATCGTGGGTGCGTTTACAAACATTTAAAATCACATACACAAACAGCCAGACCTGGAACAAATCTGTAGGCAATACAAATACTTGTTCCGTGCGGGAATCGAACCCGTGACACGCAGCGCAGCAGCCGATCGCTCAGCCACTGCGCCAACCGTGTCGTCAATCATATTCCAATTTATAAGTTCTCAAAACACATCGGCATCAGGGACACAGGGTTGATAATTAATGTTTAGTCCGATCGCTTAGATAATTTTACATCCGTAGGGATACGGAGTAGCAAAATAAGGTAGGAGGAAGGAACTTCGGCTAAAACTGCGGATTTTATGCTTAGAAAGTAAACCTACTGTTCTACAGTATAAGCAAATAGGTTTCCGGGGTTGCGGGTTATTCAAAAGAGGTACCGCGGCCCCGGAACACAAAGGGCAAAAAGAACATAGATGGTTTTTAGTCAGCAAAATTCTGATACTCCTTACTCCGCACAGAGAGGGGGAAGTTATACGATGATTTCCCATCTCTAAAATAAAAAAAAAACAAATAGGTTTAAGTTAAAGGAAAAACGCTATTGAAGTATAAACTGCTTACTAGTTTCAATAACGCCCCACCCAGTTAGCGTGGCCTCCGTGCCCAGGCTGGTGGTATCGAACTTGGTCCACAAGCACGCTGGCTGGATGTACTTGCTGAAAGCCACATGGTCTTCTAGCTCCATCAGAGCTATGTCGTAGTACTTCTTCGGCGGATGGTAACTTGGGTGTACTATGATGCGGATGATCTTGGCGTCCGTTGGTGGGACACCGTTTGTGAACTGGAGAAGGCAAATTGATTTAAAAAAAAAAAGAAACAAAAACTTACTTCCGGAAGTCGTTGACTTTTGTTGGTTTCGTTGACTTTTTTGCAGTATTTGAGTAATCGGTGAACAATAAAAAGAAAAAAAGGTTCCGACGATTTAAGAACCTCCTCCTTTTTAAAGTCGGTTAATAAAATATCGAGTTGGTCTTTATAAAGACCCCTTCATTTCATCTTGAAAAAAAATTGAGAATAAAAAGCTATTCTGGGACGTCTTTCAAGTTACCAAAATAAATAAATACCAAATGGTTGCAACAACCAAACTAAGATGATAACATAATAAGTAAAGAAATAAACAAACACTGTAATATTCTGTATAATAATATATTTTAGGTATATATTTACTATATCAGTATTTATTTTTCTATGTGTATTATTTGTATGTATTTTATGATTGATATTTTTTTCCTGTTTTGTTTTTTCTCCACACTGTGTCTATGTAGACATAGTGTAAAGAGGAAAGTGTCTAAGTCAGAGGAAATTTAATGGATAAGATATGTATCTTATTCAACAAGTTTCCTCTGTAAAGTCTGCTGGAAGAATTTTCTACTGAAATGAGCAGTACCTCTGTAATCTTCTGTATTATTTTAATGCCCTATCAAGTATTTTGTGTTTGCATAACTAAATAAATAGTTTAAAGAAAGTAAAATGTCGATGGATGGAGAAGAACAAAAAATCATGGATGGAATTGTGTGAGGAATGATAATGGCAGCAAAAAAGGTAAGATGACGATTCATGGGGAGAATGGAAAAAAAACGGGCTGCACTGACACTAAATAATATGAGAGAAGGGCGAATATGATTATAATCATAGTTATTTTTTTTTAAACTAACCACATCAACAATGTTCTTGTCTCCTAATCTGACGATCTTTGGCACAGTATCGGCAATAGAAGTGTCTCTGTCAGAAGCGCGAGAGCAATGACCCGCCGTTAGCACAAACTTGGAGCTGATGAGAGAGCTGCCGCATTTGAACACCCATGTTCCTGATGACGCCTGCCAGCCTATGGCACCCTGGTATTTTGTTTAAACAATTAATGAGTGAGTTAAAATATAACAACCAAAAGTCACAATTAATTAATACCTAATTGTTGGAATTGAAAAGGGAGCGCAATCGCAACTAACTTGTGCGCATGAGGTCCTGGGTTCTATTCCCGGGTCGGACAAAGTGTTATTGGGATTTTCTATTAGAAATTTCCCAGTAGCAGCAACTCAATCGAGAGTTGTGTCCGATTGATGCATTTGAATTTACGAAGTGTTATAACATTTGCATTTATTTACTCGTGACCTTTTGCCTAACTCTTCGTCAAATGTTGGCGTGATGTTTTGTAAATTACACAATCAAAATGATCTAACGGACTTGAAAATATGCTACAAACAGGAGATGAGGTATGATCCTTCCGTGTCGACGGCGCGTTAGTGTTTTACGCGCCTCAAAGAGATGTCAGCAAAGCAGAGTGGCCTGCCAGGGCCTCCGCCTGCTGGGGTTGCGGGTTGTTCGAAAGAGACACCGTGGCCCCGGAACGTAAAAGGCAATAAAAGGAACATGGATGGGTTTTAGTCAGTACAAGTCTGACACTCTCTCCTCGCTCCAACCAGAGCGAGAGCGGAGAAGTTGTTTGTTGATTTACCACCCAAAAAAAAGATATGATCCTTACCATGTGTGGAAATTCACCAGGCTCAGTGATGTGACCTCCGATTGCACTTAACGGTGGGAAGCCATGCGAGTCTGGCTTTTGCAGTTCCTTTTGACCTGGAGACATATATAACAACCGGTGTAATACTTATTTTTCTCGGATGGGAAATTAACAAATAACTTCCCTCTGCTCTGGATGTAGCAGAGGGAAGTGACACACTTTTACTGACTAAAACGCATCCATTTTCCTTTAATCACCCTTTGGGTTAAGAACCCGCTACCCTTGCAGCAGTAGTCCTGGCACTGTCTATTTGAAGCGTGCGTGGAACACGAACGCACCGTCTACACGGCCTGTCGTTTTACTTGACGGATGGATGGTGAGCTAACTATTGCTCACCGTCCACAGACCCGCATCTACAGTTGTCGGGAATCGTGTTGCTGCGCCCGACGCCCAGAGCGTCTCCCTCGGAAGCTTTCGTAATACATCAACTAATAAATTCCACACGCCACGTCCTAATAAAAGCGATCTATCGTGTGAATATGAGGGCGTTGCGTTCATATTCCTTTAATCGGAAAACTGCAATGCGCCCTTTGTCGACTTTCAAAGCAAAAACAATAATGCAACGTTTGCTTTGGTTAGCTAGCCTCTTATTGCTTCATAATAATGATGCTGTTCCCTATACGTGTGTGTAATATAGTGAAAAACTAAAAAAAAAATTTGCCACTCACATTGCTCTGATCTTATGTTTCTTTCGTGTCGAGCTTTTAATTCCCAAATGTATTCGTAGCATTCTGGAACAAGAAATCATGTTTATATATACATCCATTACTTCTGTGAAGTTTCTCTAGAACATTCTCTATTTGACACCGTATAACCATTTTTGGCTAGATTTTTTTTCTAGCTGCACATATTATTTTCCACAAAACAAAAGTCACCATCTTTCTTATTTGTTACTTAGAATCATCGCAATATTTTATTCCATTCTCCCCTATCATATGCCACATTATAATTAACCCATTTTTCCTTCGTAGCATTCCTCACGAAATCAAACTCCGCGCTAATGAGCTAGCAGGTGAAGTTGTCACACTTTTACTTACTAAACCCATCCATGTTCCTTCTTTCGCCCTTTGTCTTACATTGCCGCGGTATACACCTGAAGAAGTCACAGGTGATAAACTAGGACCATAGTACAAAATAAATAAGCTAAGCATAAAAAGATTTACTAATAACATTAACAAAAACTTGGTCAACAAGGCGACCATTCACCACAAGCTGCACCCATTCACGAGCATAACGTGAAGATCAGCCATTACCTGCCTCGCCATATTTGAGGGAAGGAGGTAACCTGACCCACGATCGATCCTTCCACAGCATTGAAAGTCTTGGTAGAAAATATATGACTTGACGGGCCTGTTTGTCCAGTGGTTAGTGGCCCTGACTGCTGAGCCGAAAGTCGTGGGTCCGATTCCCACCCAGGACAAACTTTGTGTGATGAGCATGATTGTTTGTTCTGTGTCTGGGTGTGATTTATCTATAATATATGTATGTATTTATGAATTATATAAGTATGTATATCAGTTCTCTGGTTACCATAACACAAGCTCTGCTTAGCTTGGGATCAGATAGCCGTGTGTGAGTTGTACCAAGACATTAAAAAAAAAAAAATCTAACGCCATATGTTTTTTTATGCAATATTTTACTTATTTCAGAGATCCTTCGTCCAGGTTCATTGAAGTTAGGTTTCAGTGGTTCGTACGGCTTGCAGGAGTCTATAAGGTCCTCATGAGTCCTGTCCGGTAATACTGGAACATCCTAGAAGTGTTTTAAGTGATTAGGGGTTTCAATATTTCATTAAATTCTAGTAGTATTCTAGACTTCTGTTCTTGATGATCTAGATAGAAGTGACCGTTCGATGTGGTGTTTTTTTCGGACGGGAAAGTATCACAATTTAATGAATGTAGGTGGAGGGATCAGATTTTTACTGACTAAAACCCTTAACCCTCATTTTGCTTTTGTGTCTCAGGGCTGCGGTATATTTTGGCAAAATCCTGCAACCCCAGTGGGCATACAAGACTGAAACTTAAAATACATAAATAACATCTCGCCTGTAACCCCCGAAGAGGTAGGTAGAGTTATACTACACAACAATAGTACAATACTACAGCCATTTTTCCTAAGTATTTTTTGAAGTCTCATGTATAAAGGGATAAGCATATTATCATTAACTAAGCATGAATCTAGACAACGTGGCTGCTACTGAGAAATTCCATATGAAAAAACCCAATAACACTTTGCTCGACCCAGTAATCGAAACCAGGACCTCACGCTGAGAAGTCACATTTGCGATTACTCGACCAGTCAGTCTCTAAAACTCAAACTCAAAGCATTTATTTCAATTAGACCATAACAGGCACTTTTGTCAAGCCTGGTCACAAGGCGTTAGTAACTTGTGAAAGTACTGTAATTGCCCATCCCTAATGATTTTATTATCTTTACTAACCTTTGGCTCAGTAATTTCGGTGTAACCCCACACCCATCTATCGTCTTGCTAAAAACAAATCAATCATAAGTCAATACCACACTAAAATGACCAATGTATTTCGGATTCCATTCCCTATGTAAAATTTCTAAATTTATAAAATGACTTTATTTCATTTGAAGGTTAAATATCATTTATTAATAACATTATGTACATTACATGTCAACATCTAATCAAATTACCCGCCCTTGACCATTCCTGGCGCAAAAGTGCCCATAACACTTGCCGCATTCCCGCGTTGGATGGCAATGGACAACCTTTGCGCCAGAAACCGGCTGGAGCGGGAGTAACCACTGACAATGTTTGGCCTGTGCCCTAAGTCCTGAACAAAGTCCTTAGCGTCTTTACCCCAACTCCTCATGGTCTCCACTGCCATTGGCACAAAATGGTAATGTACATTATTGACAAGTTACAAATAATAAAAAACATTTACAAGTCATCATCATCTGTCTAGCCTTTTCCCAACTATGTTGGGGTCGGCTTCCAGTCTAACCAGATGCAGCTGAATATCAGTATTTTACATGGAGTGACTGCCTATCTGACCTCCACAACCCAGTTAATACTGGGTAATACGATACCCCTTGGTAAGACTGGTTGTCAGACTTTCGGAACACTGACTACCTGTAACGACTGTCAAAGATCTACAAATGACAGCCGGGACCAACGGCTTAACATGCTTTCCGAGGCACGGAGGAAACTCGGTATGTAACGGGTGGTCACCCATCCACAGACCAACCTAGGCAAGCGCGGCTTAACCTTAAGATCGACCTGAGCGGCTGCTATTATTTAGTCACGAGCTCCTCTTTACAAGAATCAAATGCAAAATTTTAACAATAGGTGAAGTGCACAGAAGGTTGGCAGCATTGGGACGCTGGATGGCAATCGCACGTAATATATATTATATTCATCATATTCTACTCTATATGTAATGAAATAATAATATAATTATATTTCATTCAGTTTTTGAATTTGTCCCTATGTTAATCTAAGAATAAAGTAGATTTAAGTTCTGTACTTGTAATCGCTAGATGGCGCCTATGAGCAAGAATGGCGGACCTCTTTTGGTCGATCAAGCATAGATTTTATAAATGTCAACTGTCATTGTTAGTTAGGTTATGTTCTCATTTTTATTGTGTCAAGTGAATATCGATGAAGATTAATAAAAGGAACAGACTAGTTGTAAATTAAACTTTAATAGTCGTTTCTTTGTTTTCAGGTAAGATGAAATAATATTTAGGTTTATAATTTGTTTCTTATTTAATTTCTTATGTGTGAGAATTAAAATAAACTCTTTGTTTTCAGAGCAACACTATTGTTTAATTTTTGGCAAATTCTTAAGAAGTACAACTAATAGTCTTATAAAACGACTATTCTAGTTAAAAATAACAAATATAATGGAAAAATTACGATTCAAATTTGAAGTATTGGGAGCTGCAGATGGTAAATCAAATATTATATGTATACCCTCTATTGAGACTCCAAATGGAAATGTATACGCGGTTCCTGAAGAATTTAAACCAGTTAGTAAGCATAATGCTATATATTCTTCAGATATATATATGAAGATAAAGAATTCGCTTGAAAAGAGATATCAAACTCGATCTATATGGATCCCTCTGAGTACAGAATTACGGAAAATTTATCTTGATGAAGGAGACAATTTACAATTTGGGGACCAGTATTTAGAAATCATTACCACTGATACGAATCCTATAGTACATAACACAACTAAAAATATACCAGAGAAGAAATCGTTAGTAAAAATTGCAGAGAGGTTTTTAATAGAAAAATTTAATAATAAGGTCAATTCGGATCAATGGATTAATGGATTTGAGACTGAGTGTGAAAGAAACGAGATTATGCAAGATGAAGAGAAAATTGAGATATTGAAATATTTACTTGAAAAACAGTGTCTAGATTGGTATAATAGTATGATGATAAAGATGACTATAGATTCCAAATGGGTGGAGTGGAAAGTTAATTTTTGTGAAACCTATGGCAATAAAGGATGGTCCCAGGTCAGGTATGCTTTTGCCTTTAAATATCAAGCAGGATCATTACTTGAATATGCTACGAAAAAGGAAAGGTTACTACTCGAAATAAACAGACATATTGATACACAAACATTGATAACCCTTATAGTAATGGGATTACCAATATATATAATGGATAAAATTGATAAAGATAGTATAACAACAACGGCAAGTCTATATAATGAAATCGGAAAACATGAATATGTAGCAAATAAAAAGAATTTTAATAAAAACTACAAAAATAACTATGAAAATAAAGAGAAACAAGATAAAATAAAACCATGTAGAATTTGTGAGAATTCTGATAAAGGAGTTCGTTACCATCCAGAAGAAAAGTGCTGGTTTAAACAGGCACAAAATAATGGTCAAAGAAAGTATAATAATAAAAGTATAAATAACTCGGTGATTGATGTTGAACTCAATAGCAGCAGTACAAAAAACGAGTGATAGCACCATTAATTCAAGTCAAACTATTATTAAATGAACAGCTAGAAATATTTGGAATATATGATTCGGGCTCAAATGTATCGGTAATAAATTCCAAATTGATAAGACTAAAAGGAAATATACAAAATAATATAGAATGTGATAACTTAATCACAATTAATGGTGTTAAAAATACTATAGGTTTGACAACAATTAAAGTTAAAATTTTTGATATAGAAGAGAATGCTGATGTATACATTATTGATGGAGAACAATTCAGATATGATTTTCTAATAGGATTGGATATGATAAAACAATTCAGATTGATACAAGATGAAAATATGAAAATCACACAAATAAATATATTTAACCAAAATCATGTTTTCCATTTGTTGTTCCGTAACTTAAAAGGATAACGTTTATTTTATGTTTGACGGCACGGTTGGCGCAGTGGCTGAGCGATCGACTGCTACGCCGCATATCGCGGGTTCGATTTCCGCACGGAACAAATATTTGTATGACCTACAGGTAGTTGTTTCGGGTCTGGCTGTTTGTGTATGTGAGTTTTAAAATGTTTGAAAGCGTTCCCACGAAACAGGAGAAATTCCTAGTGTGGGGCAACGTTTAAATAAAAAAAAGCCAGTATGCACTTATTTCTTTCACCACTAACTTGCGAGCTACCGTTAATGTAATGGCTGGGTAAAACCACACTTATCAATCAGTAACTTATTCCACTGAGTGAAAGAGATGGTGCTAGACACCATGTATAGCTCAGTCCCTTTCCCTCAGCGGAATAAGTTCTGCTTTAACACGTCATGGTAGGGTAGTAGGAACTAATTTATCACTATTTTTACCTCGAAATTGTAAGGTAATTGTGTCTACTTGTCATTGAATTGACTTGACATTATGTTAGCAATGTGGGTAGACGTCAATATGCATAAACCAGTCAGCTATCCATACCGGTGTTTAATTGACGTCCCAGATACTACCTCAGCCAACCAAGTAGACATAAATGCAATTCTATGAATCCTAAATGAATTTTATAAAAGCGAAAGTGAGTTTGTTTGTATGTTGTTCGTCACGAATAAATGGTCAAACCCATTTTGATGAATTTTGGTACAGAGATAGTTGGGACCCTGTAGACGCACATATGCTTATTTTAATAAAAAAAAGTGGGCTGAAAGGCGAACCCAATAGTCGGGATAAGGCTACGCAGATGATGATGATGAAATTGTAATTATTCGTAATGAAATATCTATGTTTACAAGTTACCGGTAAGCAATCGTAAACGACTGGGTTATTCCTATTTCATATTTCTATAAATGTAATGATATATATTATCTACATAACAATATTCTTACGAGCACGTGATTTCTAGATTTTACATTACATAATGAGTATTAACTAGTTGACTTAAGGTTCATTTTGCATTAATATCATAAATAAATACCGGACATCTTAATGCATTGTCGGTGAGGATTCTTCAATTATGAAGTAAAGACAAATAATGATCTGTTGTTTAGTTTACATACATGACTAGCTTTTGCCCGCGGCTTCGTTCGCGTGGAATTCGGGGTAATACAGTTCCCCTTTCCTGATTTGCAGGTACCTGCTACCTGTAGTTTTGCCGTTGCACCTTATTTATTGTAATAGCAAAACAAATTTTTCCCCTTCATTCCCCACTTCTCCCTCATTTCTTACTTAAAAAAATAGCCTATGTCCGTCTCCAGGGTCCCAACTATCTCTGTACCAAAATTCATAAAAATCGGTTTAGCCATTTAGGCGTGACAAACAACATACTATACAAACAAACTCATTTTCGCTTTTATAATATTAAGTAAGGATTAATAGAATTGTACTTACGTCTGTTTGGTTGGCTAAGGTAATTTCTGGGACGTCAATTAAACACCGGGATGGATAGCTGGGACTGGTTTATACATATTGACGTCTACCCACATTGCTCACATAATGACAAGACAATTCAATGACAAGTAGACACAATTACCTTACAATTTCGAGGTAAAAATAGTGATAAATTAATTAGTTTTAGTAGTTGATTGATATAAGTGTGGTTTTACCCAGCCATTACACTAAAGGTAGCTCGCAAGTTAGTGGTGAAAGAAATAAATGCGTACTGGCTTTTTTATTTAAACGTTGCCCCACACTAGGAATTTCTCCTGTATCGTGGGACCGTTACAAATATTTAAACTCACATACACAAACAGCCAGACCCGAAACAACTACCTGAACCCGCGACACACAGCGCAGAAGTCGATCGCTCAGCTACTGCGTCAACCGTGCCGTCAATCAAATCTGATTCTATTGTACAGATGCCTGCAGGTCAAGCTACCCGAAACTGTCATTTTTTCCCAATGAACCTTGGACCTTATACTTTAGAAATAAAGTCGAAAATCTATCAAAGAAATCGGACAGATTGTAGTAGCTTGATGTGCAGGCGTCTATACTGTACGCGAAGCGCTGGACACGCTCAAGGTTAACGTGTGGCTTACTGTTTTTTTTTCAAATAAATAATATATCTTGGGACAACTTACACACGGCTATCTGATCCCAAGCTAAGCAGAGCTTGTGTTATGGTAACCAGAGAACTGATATACATACTCATATAATTTATAAATACATACACATTATAGATAAATCACACCCAGACACAGAACAAACAATCATGCTCATCACACAAAGTTTGTCCTGGGTGGGAATCGAACCCACGATCTCCGGTTCAGCAGTCAGGGCCACTAACCACTAGACCAACAGGACCGTCAAACTACTGATACGATGATATGATACTGTACGTGTAGCGCTGCATACGCTCAAGGTTAAAGTGTGACTTACTGTTTAATAAGTGCACTTTATTGTAGTAATCTTCTTTCTTCATATTTCAAAGGAAATCGTGTTCGTTTGAACACTCATAACTCCAGAACGACTGGGTCGATTTTCATGGTTTTTAATTTGTTGGATTTGTCTCCGAGACGAATAGCAGTAGGTAACAGTAACAGTAACCTAACTATTAAAACATTCGAAAATGAAAAGTGCGGGATACGGCCAGAAAAATGATAATGATGATTACTTGAGAAGTTTATAGTTAAGGCGATTATTGGGGACAATTCTTTACAGGTTATTAATAAAATACAAGTTTTTAATTTTATAACTTCACGTTACAAATAAATACACGATTCCCGAACATTAAATAACAAAATGTTTTGAGTGCTTTACTTTATAGTTCTGCCGCAAAACGTAAATATGCACCAGAAAAAAAAATTGTGTGTTTGTTACTAAGTTTAATGTACATACAACGGCACATCAACCTTCACAAAACCATTTTAACCTGATTTTTTTACTACGGATCGCAAACCGTTGATGATGATAAACATGTACAATGTACAGACCCCTGCACATCAAGTTACTACAATCTGTCAGATTTCTTTGATAGATTTTCGACTTTATTTCTAAAGTATTAAGTTCAAGGTTCATTGGGAAAAATTGACAGTTTCGGGTAGCTTGACCTGCAGGCGTCTGTACAACCAAAAATGCTTTTCGTGAAGTGTCTGTTTACTTATATCTTGTATTTAATTTGTTAATACTTATTTATATCTATTAATTTTTCTACTTACGTTTCTGTCGTTATTATAAACATTGTCGTTTTTACTATAATAACCATTTTCGTAACGAATCTGGGCCGACGAGACTGTAACAACAAAATTAACTTTATTTTGATTGGTTTATATATACTGGTTCCGGTTTCGGTTAGACTGGACACCGACCTTTATGTTATTGTTAAAGGCTTAGCCTTAAGCACAAAAGATATCTTAGAAAATAATAAATTAAGATAATGTACACACGACGGCAGGTCAACCTATTCTAAACGATTATAGCATGATATCCTACCATGACGTCTTAAAGCAGAACTTATTCCACTGAGGGAAACAGACAGAGCTATACAGGGTGTCTAGCACCATCTCTTTCCCTCAGTGGATTAAGTTTTGCTTTATAACGTCATGGTAGGCCTACAGATCTCTTTACTACGGATCGCACACCGTAGTAGAGAGATCAGGTTAAAGTGGTTTTGTGTAGGTTGATGTGCCATCGAAGAAAAATAACAGTTGGGTTCGCAAAGATAAATTTCGAAAAAACAGGTACCTGCCATAAATAAACCTAAAATCACTATCCAGTACTTAATAACAACTTGTTCACTGTCACTCATTTTAAACAATTTTGACACATTTTAAACCAACACACAGGTAAACTTTTAATTATAGTAATATAGTAAATGACCTTCATAGATATAAAAAATGAAGACACGTTTGTTTGACACTACAGAACGTATAAGAATACATATATTGCGTCATAGCAGCTGTTTTTATGAGAACTTGACCGATGTTGACCAGCAATTCAGTTACACATCAAAATTAACACAGAAGTCCTAAAGTAAAATTATTAACATAAAAACTGTCAATTGAAAATTATTGTTTAATCAACCTTATTATAAATTATATACTCGCATTGTAATTGGTCTACCACAGTTTAAATGTCTATTCTCGAAGTTCTAATTTTGGCTGAATGTAAAACCAACATGATATATTAAGCTATTACGATATATTAAGGTTACATTGGCTTAGGGATGCAGATAGTTAAAACCACGGAACAGAAAAAAACTGGTTAAAACTATATAAGTCTTTACACTAAAATGGTTAATAATATTATAATTTTGTTATTTGTTCGAGTTTCCAAAAACAAAACAGACAAAACGATCTACCCTCTTTCTTATTCGTTCTTTGCGTTCGATGCCACTAACACCGCCACTCACAAAGTGAAAACTAGCCTACATACTCTTCGTTCATAAAAATCTGCATCGCGCAAGAAGAGTTCTATGAGACTAGAGTACAACAGCTCGACTTACCGTCATCTCCTCGGTCGAAGAATCCTCTCTCTACTTCCTCTTTCTCAACAGAGAAAAAGGAAGTTTCTATACTATCAGTTTTTTTGTATGTGTAAAGTCCGGATTACATTAGCGTATTTTCGGCACGCCTGAGCTTGTTTTAAGACAAAAACATGCAAAATCTCGTCTACACACCGTTTGCCAAACGCGTAAACAACGCTTGTACACCTTATACGAGTGTTCGGTTCGGAGATTGCACGCGCAGAATAAAACACTGGTTTTAAACCACTGACAGACTTAACCTTCTGTCTCCGTGTTACTGTGTCAGTCTCGCGGGACTAAAGCAACCTTATTTGCGGTGTAGTTATCTCGCGATATGTCTCATTTCACACCTTAATGTCTACCTTTGCTTTTCGTAAGTAATTTTTTATGGGGTCATAAATTCCGAGTAGAAGCAACTGGGGAAACTTTTTTTGGGGAAAAATGGGTGTTTATCTGTTTACATAGATCATGGCGATTTGGACTTTCTGTACTGTTTCGGGTAGTTGGTTTGGAAAGTTTAATTTTGGAATGGGGAGTTTTTAATGATTTCGTGACTTGGAAAGCACTTTAAGTCATTGGTCATATCAGTTACTAGCTGTTCCACGCGGTTTCACCCACGCTGCTCAGCACCTATTGGTCGTAGCGTGATGTTATATAGCCTATAGCCTTCCTCAAGAAATGGACTATCCAACACTAAAAGAATTTTCCAATTCCAACCAGTAGTCCCTGAGATTAGCGCGTTCAAACAAACAAACAAACAAACTCTTCAGCTTTATAATATTAGTATAGATTTGTATAAAGAGTTCACACTGTTTCGTCGGTATTAAAAGAAAAAGTTGATCCATACCACAGACCGTCTAGCTAGGTTTTGCAGTTTTGTAGAAAACCGCTGGTTTAGGATTCCGGAAATACCGGAACCCTTATAGGATCACTTTGTTGACAGTTTGTCAAGACACTTTATCTCCAGAACGCGTGGAAGTCATCATTTTCCTAACCTTGTCCCATTCTATTTGGGCGGCGCAACACGTTTTCTTCTTCCGTTCTCCCCTATCAGACGTCACGGCATCATTTACTCCTTTCTCTTTCATATCATTCCTTACACAATCCATCCATTTTTTCTTTGGCCTTCCTCTCGCTCTCCATCCATCAACATTCAGATCCATCACTCTTTTAGTCACATGTGCATGACCGCGTGGAAGTATCTACCTAATTGAAATTAAAACCATACTTTCAAGTTTGTGCTGTGAAAAAATTAACCCTCTAAATCTGCGCAGTTAAGAGATATGGCAGTTAATGTCGCAAGTTTGTACGAAAGCTTCGTGCACGAGTCTGACTTGCTTCTGGCTGGTATGACCGAGGGATTTTGTACATAGTGGTGGGGTTTGGAATTACGTACTGAGTTTTTGAGTCGGTTTTCCTTTTTTTTTTGCTGGTGGGAAATCATCAATCATCTTCCTCCCGCTCTGGGCGGAGCGAGGGGAAGTGTCAAACTTGTTCTGACGAAAACCCACCTATGTTTCTCCTATTGCGTTTATGTTCCGGGGCGGCGGATCTCGAACAACCCGCAACCCCGGAGTCGGTTTCCCTTGCACAGTGTATATTTGACATTTGTTACGGGTAGATAAAAACTTTGACAGCCTGCCTTACCTCGATGACGGTGTTACCTTCAGACATAGCAACCGGGTAAACTGGTAATATTCTTGGTAAGACAAGTTGTCAGATTTTAAGGATTCCGGCCACTCTTGACTCTCAAAGGTTTACAAATAACAGTAGGCAGCAACGGCTTGAGGAAACTTGTTACGAGATGATGGTCACACATCCATACACCAACCTTGGCAAGCATTGCTTGACCTTGAAGATCGATCCATGAAAAACAACATAACACGAACTTCATTACAGGAAACAAAAAAAATGCTTGCTATTTGTTGAGTATTGCAATGGGCGAAACAAATTGCCCTATCGAAGGCAGATTAGCACAAATCCCCTTCACAGTAAATGGAATACCGAAGCTCGACGAAGCGCCCCGAAGCACTCCGATGTGAGCCGAAGTACTACGAATTGAGCCGAAGCCACGCTATCCACTTTGTCGACGTCCGTCCTCGAGGATTTTTTTTATTATTTAGATATCGGTTTTAAGCTTTTTCGCTTCATGAGTGCTTGGAAAAATGAGGAGTCTTTTTGTTTAGACTCGGCTTCGAGAAACAGTTTTTTAATTGATTTTTCTGAAAGCTACGATGTGGTGGTGAGTTAGGTTAACGCTATCCCATTATCTGTCAGATATAGGTATTAGAAGAATATGTATGAGTAACGATATTGATAGCAAACAACGAAACATTTTTCGACTAAAACAAGCAATGGAGGTGCTCGTATTTAATTAATAGACAAGCGTCTATCTTTAGTGTTGAAGGTCAGGTTAAACCACGCTTGCCTAGATTGGTCTATGTATGGATGATGGCCGATTACATACAGAGTTTCGTCTGTGCAGGAGACCCCGGAATGGCTGTTAATAATATATATGTGACAGTCATTACAGCTATTCAGTAAAGAAAGTTTAACGACCAGTCTTACCAATGGGTTTCGTATTACTCAGCACCAATTGGGTGGTGGAAGTCAGATAGGCAGTCACAGAAATATACTGGTATTCAACTGCATTCACTAAGACTAAAGCCAAACTCCAAAATCATTGAGACAATGCTACCCAGATGATAAACCACTAAAAATCAATTGCGTACGTCTTAAAGTATTAAAAAATAACCACAAATTGATCGCTAAAGCATTTCAATAAAATAATATCACCATCCGTGATAAACGCCAAGGCAAAACATCACATAATAGATCCACTCAGGCCGGGTAAGCTGGGCAATTTGTCCGGGTAGCGAGTGAACATTTGTTCGATATCCTATCAAGTCCCGGTTATACGGATATAGCTGTAACAAAGAGAGATTACTTACAATTTCTAGTAAGAACCGGTAATGTAACGTGATTAAATTGTTCCTTTTAGGTTTCCTTTGTAAGGTTTTTAGCTGTCGGGTGAGTTTTGAATTCTATCTCCCCAATTTAGTCTGGTTTCTTCGTCATTAAACCGGAATTTTAAGCCGTTTTACTTTGTCATTGGATTTGTTCGTACAATCAATGTTTATTCGAATATCTTGTATGGTATTTTAGCAAATTTAGACTGAAATTTAATCTGATTTTTGCTTACAAAGTGAACTTGACGGCTTATAAATATTTTGTAGAAGACATTTACTTGTGGAATCTCTGCTTGGTCAGTGTTCCTGAGCTACTATAGAGACTTAATAAGTTTATTTAGCGTATAAGTGCATTTACAAACATTTAAACTCATATAGACAAACACACAGCCAGACCCGAAACAACTGCCTGTTGGTTATAAAAATATTTGTTCCGTGCCTTGAACCAACGAAATACAGCGCAGCAGTCGATCGCTCAGCCGCTGCGCCAACCGTGCTTTGTTTTGGACACGATTAGGGTCAAAAGTAGCCCCATCTAAACACACTAATATCCACAATAATATCCTTCACGATCAAAGTGAAATTTTGTGTATCGATTGTTTATACTCAGGATTAACACATGGGCTAACCCGTTTATCCCAGTATACGCGGGTAAAACCGCGGGGCACCAGTTCTAATATAAAATAAATAAACATAATATTTAAAGCTTAAGTCAAACAAACTCCTTCTCACATTAAAGTCCGTGCAGAGTTCAGGATGCAGTCTATACATCTGTAATGCTCGGCATTTTAGAATTTCCAAACAAATGTTATAAAAACTTCGTAATAAAAAGGACCAATGGAAAAATCATCAGAACAATACATTGAAGTACTAGAGGCACATAACAACAGCAGAGCAGGTGTGTTCAATTATGGAAAGCACTTGTTGCGCGCCCATGAAACTGAGTGGACCGAATTAAGTGTAGAACTTGGCTTGTAAAGCCTTCATAATGCAGGCAATGTGCTGGAGTTAGTTCTTTGAGAACCTGACGCCCTGGTACCTACGATTTAATCAATGCATTAGAAATGTTAGAAATCTAATTTTCATAGTGAACGAATTTTAAAGTTAACTGTGTAAGTTTCCATTTATTTTGTTTTTAATTTCGAAATTAACGCATAAATAACTTTATGCTCCCAAATGAATTTAATAAATCAGCTGCGTTCAGTAATAAGTTACGTTCGGCATATTAATTTGTTGTGTCCAAATGATAAATAAATAGATTCTGAAATGACATCCTTGCTATAAGTTATGTCACCTATTTTTTTAATATATTGGTTATAAATAAAAATATTATAGGATCGTGCAAAAACATTATTGATACTTTTTTTTTCTCATGGAAAATTATCTAATAACTTCTTCAGGGAGTGTCAGACTTGTACTGACTAAATCCCATGAACCCATTTAGGCTATACAAAAAAACTCACTTTTGCTTTTAGAATCCTTACTAATATTATAAAAGCGAAAGTGAGTTTGTTTGTTTAATTAGGAAAGGGGAACTATGTTACCGCGAATTTAACACGAGCGAAACTGCGGGCGAAAGTTAGTATCCTTACTATCCTTACTAATATCCTTATCCTTACTATCCTTACTAATATTATAAAAGCGAAAGTGAGTTTGTTTGTTTGTTTATTTATTTGTTTGTTTGTTTGTTACCTCTTCACGCCTTAATGGCTAAACCGATTTTGATGAATTTTGGTACAGAGATAGTTGGGAACCGGGAGACGGACATAGGCTAATATTTTTTTGAAAAAAGTGGGATGTGAGGGAGAAAGAGGGAAGAAAAGGGAAAACTTAGTGTTGCTATTACAAATCAATAAGGCGCAAGGGGAAATGTGTTACCCCAAATTTAACGCGGGCGAAGCCGCGGGTGAAAGCTAGTTAGTATATAAATACAAACGCAAGTTGCAGAACCTTTCATTCTATCGATATAATAACAAATCGCCAAAGTGCTTGTATGCTATTAAGTTATTCAAACACCCACTGCAAAGTAGGTGTGCTCTCCAATTATGACCAATCATTTATTGGAAACTTGTGGCTACCGTTTTTCATGTGGGCACCGGGGATTCAGCCCGTCGCGGGATTTAAAATCCCGGCGGGCGGATAATCCCGCCGCGAGTGGACGGGGGATACCCATCCCGCTTATTCCGCATCACTTTATCCTCCGGTTTTATTCGTATCGATGTTTATTTAGTGAAATCAACAAGAGTTCTTCTCTCAAAGGCTCTGATTGGGATGTTTCCGAAACTGATTGATATATTCATGGACCTAAATGAAAAGGTACTTAACCTACTATATCTACATCCCTTTCAAATGCTATAGTTGTATGGCTTAAAATTATTATGACTAGTATCTTTAGTTTGTGCAGCTAAGTTTCTGCCTAACTTGGATCTTGAACCTGTTTCTCAGTCTACAAGTTTGACTATAACTTTCACTGATCATACTCTTTAAGATTAATAACTTTGAAATCGAAAGTTTCAGGAATGACTGCCATAGAAAGTACTAGTAAGTTAAGTTTTATAACCGTGTAACATTACTATACCGAGGGTTCTAGACAAACTTGCCACAAAAACGGAGATGTCATTTGACTGTGCAGATTTAGAAGATTTTTTTTTTTTTTTTTTGCTGTTCTAAGGGACCACAGATGCGGGCCTGTGGGCGGTGAGCAATGGGTAGTTCACCGTCCGTCCGTCGATTGACGACAGGCCGTGTCAACGGCGCGTTCGTGTTTCACGCGCGCCTCAAAGAGAGTCAGCAAAGCAGAGGGGCTTGCCAGAGCCTCTGCCTGCCGGGGTTGCGGGTTGTTCGAAAGAGATACTGCGGCCTCCCGCTCCGCCCAGAGCGGGGGAAGTCATTGGATGATTTCCCAGCCGAAAAAAAAAAAAAACAAAAGGGACCACAGATTTAATTATATGGTTTTAATTAACAACTCGATACCTCGAAGCGTTCCCAAGATAAAGTCTCTCTCAGTCTTAATCTCTCGTCTCTCTAGGTCTTGATAGATAGGCGGACAACGAAGACGTACGGAACGGTAAAAATGACAATAACAAAATCATGGTAGTTATGTTCAAATCCCATATTACAAGAAGCCAGACTATTGCCATCAATCCTTATCCTTTAATATTATAACAGCGAAAGTGAGTTTGTTTGTCACGTATTCACGCCTAAATGGCCAAACCGATTTTGATGAATTTTGGTACACAGATAGAGAAAAAAAAAGTGAGAGAAAGATACATTTTTTCCGATCATCACACAGGCTAAAGTTAGCGTTAGCACAAAGTAGACGAAGTTGCGGGCGGAAGCTAGTCGAATATAAATCCAGACTTCATGAGAAACTCCTGACGGAAAACCCATTGAACCAAAACCTAAATTTACCCAGCCGGGAAATTAGACCCACGAGTTTAATGTTTTGTGTAGAATCCCATGGCAAACCTTACCGCTGCGTTTTGTGGTTGTGATGGCGTTCGATCAGGGTGTGCTCAGTGTCCAGTTTTGGAGTTGAAATCATCATGATTCTTCTTCCTTCATCACAATTCTTCTTTCATTATTATATTTGTGTGTCTGTTTGTTTTTTTTTTTCATTACAAAGGAGGATATTTACACAATCCATCTATCGTCTCTTGTTTTTAATGTCAATAAGAAATAGAATAGAATTGCTTATTATTCCAGAAACTAGTGTTTGCATCACGAAAGTTCTTTTACATAGTTTGTTTGTACAAAAACATATTACTCGTCAACGAACAATTAGCGAAATGTTTAAAACAGCAACGTTAAAGCAGTTTTTTTTCCTTTTGTTCGCGTATCAGTGGATGGTTTATAACATTCATTTGTTTTTAAACAATTCATATTCATATTTGAGTTGCTCCGATTTTTTTTTGCGTTGTGAAATCATCAAATAACTTCCCCCGCACTGGGCGGAGATAGACTTGTACTGACTAAAACCCCTCCATCTTCCTTCTATTGCCCTATAGGCCGCGGTATCTCTTTCGAACAACCTGCAACCCCGGCAAGTGGAGGCCCTGGCAGGCCCCTCTGCTTTGCTGACATCTATTGAGACGCGCGTGAAACACGAACGCGCCGTCGACACAGCCTGTCTTCAATAGACGGACGGACGGTGAGCTACCAATTGCTCACCAAAAAGATGCATAAATGTGGATATACTGTTAAGTATATCCAGATTTCGCCACTTATGCATCTTTTTCTATCAACCGGGCACAAATCCAAGCACGGAAAAAACCCAATAACACCTTACTCGACCCGGAAACCGAACCGAACCTGGTACTGAAGTCGATGAAAGCATTTTTTACGTGGACCATTTTCCGCAATATCAAATTGTGCATTATTCATAAATGAATGTATATATATCTGATTAAACTGAATCGGTCGCTTGGATCGTTATGAATTGGTTTCTGAAATGTCGATTGTGCGTCGAAAACGTGGCATTTATTACGTTTTATCTCATTTGCATACTTATGTAACGAGGAGATTTAATAATATTTAAATTTTAATGTATTTATTTTAATAAGCTTGTTTTAAGTTCGGGATTAACGTGAAATATTGTGTATTTACATGTTTTTGTTGAACTGCAGTTTGATACTTGTTACGAAATAACTGTGTTAATTTTTCTTCAACATTTAGTTCAATCATGTGACTAAAGAGTTTTGGATCTGACTGTTGAAGGACGGAGAGCGAAAGGAAGGCCAAAGAAAAGATGATTGTGTAAGGAATGATATGAAAGAAAAAGGAGTAAATGATGCCGTGACGTCTGATAGGGGAGGATGGAGGAAGAAAACGTTTTGCGCCGAACCCAAATAAAATGGAACAAGGGTATGAAAATGATGATTTAGTTAAATTTTTATAACTACATGAAGTAAAAGGTTGTTTAACTGACTGCTCTGACTTTTTGTGTAAATCTTGTTCAAAGAAAACAGCCTCTTTGAAATTCTGTTGTTTGTTTAAGACAGGGAAATGGCAGTCTAACTCGTGCCTAATAGAGCGGGCTGAACTAAAACTAACGCCACAATGCGGCGTGAGATAACTGCGCAACTATGGCAACACTGTCTTGTACCAGATGTGGTATAATTTGGATCGGGCAATCCCGATTTTTGTGTTTTTACTAATGTCAACGATTCCTGCGGATCGAAATCATCAAATAACTTCCCCCGCTTTGAATGGAGCGGCGGGAGTGTCACACTTGTACTGACTAAAACCCTCCCATTTTCCATCTAAATTGCCCTTTAGAATGTTGAATAATAAAGTTGTTCTTTTCAAAACTACAACGGACCATAGATTGAAATAAAATATGGTTTCATTTCCACTCGATACCACGAGTTCTCGAGGTAAAAAAGTATTGACCGACATACAGGCAACATAGTAATAAGGGTTCCGATTTTACCTTTTGAACTACGGAACCCTGATGCATTAGTTTAGTTTTTTATACTTACTGCCAATACGACCTGCCTTTTACTTCAAGCCAAAAAATACAAATTAACGGTGAGGATACGGATTTTCATCATAATGGACATCCGACGCTTCATACATCCTTGTGCAACCGCACGTTAAGTTTCGGATATTATAACGAGCAAATTCGCGGCGGCGATTATGAGTTAGACGTCACCCAGCCCGACTCGTTGGCTCCAACTATTCTAATACTAGGGTGTCATGTTTGTGAGGAATTTATTGTGTTTCGTAATAGCATCTATGAAGTAAAATGTAATGTAATGTAATGGGTCCGAAAATGTACTAGTTACAAATATAATCATAAATATTGCATGATTTAATTACTTTTTAATCTTAATGTTCGTCCATCTAGTGGCCGTGTCCACGCGCACCTCAAAGAGATGTCAGCAAATCAGAGGGGTTTGCCAGGGCAAATGCCTGCCGGAGTTGCGGGATGTTCGAAAGAGCTCAGATACCACGGCCCCGGAATACAAAGGGCAAAAGAAGTAACATGGATGGGTTTTAGTCAGTAAAAGTCCGATACTCTCCCATTCCACCCAGAGCGGGGGAAGTCATTTGATGACTTATAACAAACATGTTTTTTTACCGTTTTATAGATAACTAGCTTTTGCCCGCGGCTTCGCTCGCTTTAAATTCGGGGTAACAAAGTTCCCCTTGCGCTTTATTGATTTGTAATAGCAACGCTAAGTTTTTCCTTTTCTTCCGTATTTCTCCTTCACATCCTACTCCGTCCGTCCGTTTTCTCGTTCCCAACTATCTCTGTACCAAAATTCATCAAAATCGGTTTAGCCATTAAAGCGTGAAGAGGTAACAAACAAACAAACTCACTTTCGCTTTTATAATATTAGTAAGGATAAGGATGGTACGGAAACCTTCGATAGAGTCCGTTTTGCCCTTGGCCGCTTTCTTCTTATTTATGCAAATCAGTAGTCGATTAGATTTATGCCTTACTAGCTTTTGCCCGCGACTTCGTACGCGTGGATTAATAGTTCCCGTTCCCGGGGGATTTCCGGGATGAAAACTCTCCTATGTCCTTTCTCGGATCCCAGACTATATCTGTACCAAATTTCATTGAAATCGATTCAGTGGTTTAGGCGTGAAGAAGAGACAGACAGACAGACAGAGTTATTTTCGAATTTATAATATTAGTTTATATAACCGCGCTTTTATACACACAATCAAACACAAACGTTGATACAACATTATATTTCCTAAATTACTGTAAAATTGCAACATTTAAATTATTATTATTTGAAAACTGTACCTTGTATCAATAGCGAAATAAAGATACACACAGGCATACCGCTACTTAACCTTTGGGGTTTACAGGAGTGATATTTGTTAAAACTTAACAATATTCACCATAATTTTCGTAAGGAGATTGAACCATATAAATCTCTACATGGAGATAACATTTTTATTTTTGTTCGAACAGCTCAAGGTGCAGTTGGCAGTTGGCACAACGGTCAGGCTCCGATGCCCGGAGGCGTTTGCACAGCACTCGATTGAAACAAGTGCTATGTTGACTGGAAAGGTGGCGAGAGTCACGTGATATTAGTTGTGTAGGAACTGCATCTGAAATTATGCGTAGTTACAGAATTCGACTTTAACTGCGTCAGTGTCCTTTGGATATGAATAATAATGAATAACATATGAATTGGCATCATTCACGACCTTTTATTTCTGCTTTTTTATGGTTATTCTAAAGTCTACTTAAAAATATTTTTATATTATTAATCCTTACTAATATTATAAAAGCGAAAGTGAATTTGTTTGTTTGTTAAGTCTTCACGCCTAAATGGCTTAACCGATTTTGATGAAATTTGGTACAGAGAAAGTTGGAATCCTGAAAACGGACATAGGCTATTTAAAAAAAAAACTGAAAAATGAGGTAGAAAGAGAAAAAAAGGGGAAGACTTAGTATTGCTATTACAATAAATAAGGCGCTAGGGCAAAAAGTACAGGTAGCAGGTACCTGAATATCAGGAAAGGGAAACTGTGTTATCCCGAATTTAACGCGGGCAAAGCTGCGGGCGAAAGCTAGTACAAAGATAAAATTGTACTTGTCGAAGAATTTAACAATCATGGGTTTTGTTTTTTTTTGCGGATTGGAATTCATCAAATAACTTCTTTTGATCTGGGCGGAGCGGGTGGAGTGTCAGACTTTTACTGAATAAAACCTTGTTCATTCTTTTGCCGTTTCTGTTCCGGGTCCACGGCACCGGTTCGGTTTGCTGACATCTCATTGACGCGCGCGTGAAACAAGAACATTTTGAGATTTGATAATTGAAGTGGCATCATTCAGGACCTTATACTTCTGCTTGGGAATTCCAAGGTTATCTTGAAATTATCTTTATTTCTTTAATAAAAAAATTTTGCACCAGTCCAAGAATTCAACATTCATAGATGACAATTTAATTTAAAATGGATGACTTTGCGATTGCATTAGTTTTTTGGATAGCCGTACTTTCAACTCCATCCCTTTATTAAAAAAACTTTCAGGTAGAATAAAGACCTGCTAGCCTACCATGACGTCTTAAAACAGGACTTATTCCACTGAGGGAAAGAGACAGAGCTATACAGGGTGTCTAGCACCATCTCTTTCTCACACAGGAATAAGAACTGCTATAAGATGTCATGGTAACCCTTCTGGTTTGAAACTAAATTCACAACATAACATTAAAGCAATAGAATAGTCACCAAGCTTGCACACAAAACGTCCAACATTGTTTATACCCATCGTTTATGCACACAGCAATCTGTAACAATAGGATGGCCACCATGCCCATTGGCCATTCACACGCGGCGTTATTGGCAACAGTGGCTGATTCCACCATTGTGCTGATAAATTCAACGATCACGGAATCCGAATATTAACGTCCCAAATACGTTGTAATTTTGCAATTAAGAATGTTAATTTTTGGCCTCAATGTGTGTTTTGAATTTGTGGATTGAGTAAGTGTGTTTTGTGTTGGATTTATTCTATTATTGTTGGGTTTAGTGTTCACAAACGTTACTGCTAAGCGTGAGGTCCTGGATTTGATACCCAATTGGGCATGCTGTTATTGGGTTTTACCACAATAAATTTCTCAGCAGCTGATTATTTTGGAAAGTTATTAGGTACATGATACTTAAACATGTGAGTTTTATATAGACAATAGGTATATTCTTTTTTTTGCGGATGGGAAATCTTCAAGCCTGAATGAGTGAGAGTGAGAGAGTGTCAGACTTGTACTGACTAAAACCCACCCATGTTTCATCTATTGCCCTTTATGGTCCGGGGCCGCGGTATCTCAATGCGGTATATATTTGTATATATTTGTTGAAATGATTTGTTGATATTTGTTGATATATATTTGTTGATGCTCGAGGTATATATCTGTTGATATTTTAAATCGCAATTAAATAATATCAGCCTATAACTGTCCCACTGCTGGACACAGGCCTCTTCTCATACAGAGAAGGCACGAGCATTGATCACCACGCTTGCTCAAACTGGTTGGCGATATCAGGCTTATATCCGTCCACTTGTATAAGTCCAGCTTTTCTCACGATGTTTTTCTTCATCGATGTCTATGACGTCTTAATTATACTTTTGAAAAAGTCAGACTGGTACTCGCCCGAATTCGAACCCACAATCTTATGCATGGGAGGCGCGGCGCCAAACCTCTGGGTCATTACAACAACTTGTGCAAATGGCAACATTGGCAACTCATCATCTGCCTAGCCTTTTCCCAACTATGTTGGGGTCGGCTTCCAGTCTAACCGGATGCAGCTGAATATCAGTATTTTACATGGAGCGACTGCCTATCTGACCTCCACAACCCAGCTAATACTGGGTAATACTATACCCCTTGGTAAGACTGGTTGTCAGACTTTCGGGACACTGACTACCTGTAACGACTGTCAAAGATCTACAAATGACAGCCGGGACCAACGGCTTAACGTGCTTTCCGAGGCACGGAGGAAACTCGGTATGTAACGGGTGGTCACCCATCCACAGACCAATCTAGGCAAGCGCGGCTTAACCTAAAGATCGACCCGAGCGGCTGCTATTATTTGGCCACGAGCTCCTCTCATTGGCAACTATGAAATGTAAAATAATGTTGAAAAAAAAAGCGATGGATTGACTGTGTAAATGTTTTAAAAGGAAGTAAATGAAGAACTCATGACGAGTAAGTTGAGATTTGTAAGTGCCGAAGAATGATGATAATCCCTAAAAGCAGCAGTTTGTTTTTTTGATATCGTTGTAATATAGGCAAAGTAGCTCGTATTTTCTACAATAAAACACAAAACACAGCATCACAAAACAGTTTAGCGGACCACAAAACATTTACCTCGTAATTAACATTAAACTTATCACTCGCAAAGGGCGCAGATAAACCATTATCACAAAGTCAACACGCGATTCTCAAGAAAAAAAAAGCCTATCCAAAATTGATATCCCAAATAAAAGGCGAGGTAATCTACAGAAATGGCATTGTGGGCTCTCCGTGGAAAGCAAAGAAAACGAATTTATAAGCAACACAAAGGACGTAGATAAGCCGCGAGCGAAAACAATTCGAGATGTTGGGAAGATAACGCGGCTACGGGTTTTTGTTGAGATTTTCAAGTTTCGCGCAAAGTGGAAATCTCTATAATCGCCTTGGATTGTGACGGCCGACGACGAACCAATGCAACTACGCTGATGGATTTTTTGCTTTTATTGTGATTAGTTTTGGTAAAAGGCGATGTTGTCATGGAAACCGATATGCAAGTTTAAAAGGGTTCGTTTTCTCGGCTTTGTTTTGTACTCTAGTGCGCATTAAACGACTATTGGAACAAAAATTGTTCTCCTTAGATTTCAATCGAGTTTATTTCGATCTTTTTAGTTAACAGTAACTCAATTAGACACGGTGGAAAATTCAAATAGATAAATTGCCATTTTCAGAAATACAAAATTGTGAAAAGTTCGTTTTCTGACCTCTAACAAGTTTCGTGGACTTGTTTGGTTTAAATTTTTGCGTCAAAACTTTTTTACTTTATTTTAAACATATAAAATCTCCATTAACACTTTTCAGAGGTACTAGGCTACCATAATAAGGCGAAGGTCCTGTTAAAAGTCCACTCTGGCAGTCGTCGGGCCTTAACAAGAAAAGTTTCGAGTTCAGTGGACTTTGCGAAAAGTGGCGAAGATATAACGAACAAGAAGTAACTTCATAATATGAGATGCATTTAGATGTAAACACATACTATCTGCATGTATTTATCCAACAACACAAGGAGCTAGGGTGGATCCAGGTAGTCATGATTTTAACGACACAGTGGCTGAGCGATCGACTGCTGCGCTACTTGTCGCGGGTTCGATTCCCTCTTGGAACAAATATTTCAACGTATGTACCTATTTTGTATGGCCTACAGATATTTTTCCGGGTCTGGATGTTTGTATATGTGTTTAAATATTTATAAACACACCTACAAAACAGGAGAATATTCCTAGAGTGGACCTTTAAGACATTCAATGATGTAGAAATGGACAGTGTACTTGCGTTCTTATTTTGTATTTTCTTCACGAAATCCTTCCATTTCTTTTTTCTCTATTATCTTCTCGATTCATCAATTTTTAAATTCATAACTCAAACAAAAATTTATGAAACATTGATGAAAAATGGTTTCGAAACCCATATGCGTTTTATTTCACCTCATCACATGCCAATACCAAGTCAAACGATTTCTGTCACTTTGTTATCGTGATAAAAACACCTCTTAAATTCATGTCCTCCCATTGTAACAGCGCAAAAAGCTCATGATTACGTACACCTTTACATATTTTTATGACACAAGAAAAATGCAGAGCAAGCACCCACCATTTGTCAGGTGGGAAAAGTTTGAAGACTCGTTCACACGACAACGAGTAAGTGACATAAGTTCCAAGCTTTCCCGGTGTCAACTTATTTGCATTCATGTTTCACTTGACGCATGTGGACAAGTTCTAAGTCAAAGTAGTATTAGTGTAACTTGGGATCGTAAGTTAGAAATGGCAGTAATAAGTTTGTTAAGATTTAGGAAACTGTTACAGAAATCGTTTTTAGAAGACAGCCGATTTAGAATAATTGAAATTAGAATGAAACCTTCTAAGTTTAAATCGAGTCTTTGGAGAAGTTTGTGGTATTTAAAGTGATGTCACGAGGAGACCATTTACTTTGATTTAGGTTTTAAACTTCCAGAGGTTTTGGATAGGTACCCAAAAAGGCTTTTAAGTACTTAATCATCTCATGAAACCTTTCCGTCAGAGATGGCTTTTCTTTCAGTGATTTACTCCTTACGTAGATGAAAATAAACTAGAAGTATGAATCATTCTCCTCCCTTATTAATTTTTTTCACATTAGGAATTTCTCCCGCATCGTGGGTGCGCTTTTAAAGATTTAAATTCACATACAACATACAAATATTTGAACCGTGCGGTGATCGAACCCGCGACACGCAGTGTAACAGACGATTGCTCAGCGCCAACCATGCCGTTTTTCTTCCGTACCTCTTTTTTTATCTTCTTGTCAGACGCTACGAGTACCTTTCTTTATCTTTCACAAAGTTCATCCATCGTTTCTCTAGTCTTCCTCAGACGTATTGTCGCAAGTTATTTAATTAGGTCTCGTATTTTTCAAAATCGAGTTATTGGTTCATTGATTTATTGAACGAAATTCTTATCGCGCTAGACAAAAAACATTAAGACCAAAAGTTGTAACGACACCTTTCCTATAGTTGTAAGCCATGCGGCGTGCGCCTGTTTCTCTGTCTGTCATTCTTTCTCACTCATAGAAAACAAACCAGTTATTTTAGTTTCGTCTTTTTATTTCACATTGAACAGTGTGGTGTCGCGGCGATATTTTTGTTGAGTGTATACAGGTTTTTGTACATAATAAATAATAACTGCGTTCCATCCGGGTGTCCCTTGACGCCTCTCAAGTTTGTTTTCACCCTGCAGTCGCGTGTCAAGAACTCCCCTAGTTTCATTGTTTGTAGACTTTGTTGTACAGTTAACTACTCGTGCGTGAGTACAGATTAATCTTAAGTACTTGTTAGGCTAGCCAGCGTCCGGCCTTACGTGCCGAACTTAGCAAGTCATTAAGGCACTGTTCCGAACTAAAATTACTCCTAAGTAATAGTTGAGATGATCTTGAAGAAGTACAGAAGTCTCATTTCGTACAGTGCTTGATAAACGAGATTGAATGAAAGTGAAACTCCCGAAGGGGTCCTATATTAATTACATATTGCTTGAGTAGTTTATGAGTTATGTTCTATAATACATATTTTTTCTTCTAATTTACATGGACGATATTAATGTAACGAAGTCAAAGGCTGAAAAAACAACTCCTTTTGTTTATCGCTATTTTTGTCACCGACTTCCGAGAGAAAATTTATTTTCGGTTTTAATTTGCGATTTTTTTAAGAAAGTTTTTTTCGATATTTGTTGTTATGTAGATTGTAAAGTAAAAGGTGTAAAAAAGTATTGCAGAAAATTCCTTTATGTACTTATCAAAATCATCTTTTTTTTGAACACAAGTGGTGTTTTGGATTACTTAAACTTCTGCTTAAACGGTTACACATCGAAGTCTGCTTAATTGACTATACTATTAGTGAGACTAGCAGCCCCCACTATTGTTAACTTAACAAATTAATCTTAGATCTGAAAAGCTTTTGTATTGTTTGACAGTTGAGGTGCAATTAAGATGTCTACCAGGGTATCAGATTTGTTTAGAGGTCAGTAGACAATAGGTTTGAGTAATAGCGTAGAAATTATTCTTGTTTTAAGTTGTTGCTAGCAACATTATTGCATGGTTTATATGAAGAAAGTTTATGGCAATTTGGTCTAAATCTTTCCTTTAAGGCAGTTTCACATCTTATTAATGATTTAAGAGTGGTGGTAAGATTCTGCAGTTACTATTAACTGCAGAATCTTACCACCACTCTTAAATCATTGGTGTACAAATATTTTCATTTTTCAAAATTTCGAAGAACTGTACCTCTCTTTTTTTGTGTTGAGATCAAAGTTTTTTTTCAACAATTTCATTTAAGGTTTTTGTTTGCGTTCTTTGTTAACTATTTTTTTATTCTTAGTTCTATTTGTAGTTTTTTGACAGTTGTTACAAGAAGTCTGACAACGTATCATATAGAGATAGTTAGCCATTCCACCAGATAACTAGACTGTGAAGGTCAGATAACCAGTCCTTTTTGTTTACTATGAAAGTATGCTTTCCTAAAGAAATATTTCAGCAATTGTTTATAGAACAGTGCGATAAGTTTTAGTTAGAGCGGCACTAACGTTTCGATGCGTCATACATAGAATGCCGGACAAATCCTGCTATCAATTTTATGAGCCACCATCAGCCTCCTAAGGAGCCTACTAAGGACACAGGAGGAGTGTAGAGTATAGAGGGTCGCCATTTTGGAAAGATTTCATATCGAGACTAAAAAATCTGCTGTTTAGTATCATCATTATTTTCCTGGCCTTGTCCGTTTCTATTTGGTCTTGGCGCAACACGTTTTGTTCTTCTATTCTCCCCTTTCAGACGTCAAGTCATTCAGATGGGAGGGGGGGGTTATCAGCCGGGGTTGCGGCGGCCCCGGAATGTAAAGGGCAATAGAAGGAACATGAGTGGGTTTAAGTCAGTAAAAGTCTGACACGCCCCCTCGCTCCGGCCAGAGCGGGGAAAGTTATTTGATCCCGAAAAAAAAGGTCAAGGCATCATTCACTCCTTTGGCAAATAAATTACTCCTTCATATCATTTCTTACAATCTTTTTTTTGACCGTTCTCTCCCTCTGTATCCATACTTGATACAAGTGTATAGGGCAGATTATCTTTTTGTTGTATTTATGCTGTAGATTGCAAAATCATCAAAGTCCAGAAGGCCTAGCCAAATTGGTTCAGCAAGAATATTGTTAGAATAAGCGATAATGATTTGGTTTAACATTAATATACTAAAAATGTATGAAACCAATCTCGTTGCAGAGGTCGTGATCGCAAAGTGGTTATAACCTCGCTTCTCATGCACGAGGTTCTGGGTTCAAATCCGACGTAGTATCAACGAGTATCAATGTGATTCTATAAATAATTCATATGTACTTTTCTAAGTTTATCTTGGACATCGATGAAGGAAGACATTGTCAGAAAACCTGGACTTAAAATTAATATACAAAACCGCCTTTAATATTTATATGAGACATCTGAAATCGCCAACCCGTCTTGAGCAAGCGTGGCGATCAATGCTCGTGCTTTCTCTGTGTGAGAAAACGCTTTGCAAGCACTGGGACAGTTCGTCTAGTATAATTATCATCTTGTTTATAGGTCACCATTTGCCTAGCCTTTTCTCAACTATGTTGAGGTCAGCTTCAAGTCTAACCGGATACATCTGAATATCAGTATTTTACATGGAGCGACTGCTTAACTGACCTCCACAACCCAGTTAGTACTGGGTAATGCGATACCCCTTAGTAAGACTGGCTAGCAGACTTTTGGAACACTGACTACCTGTTACGACAGTCAAAGATCTACAAATGACAACCGGGACCAACGGCTTTGTATTATATATGGAGGAAACTCAGTATGAAACGGGTGATCAGGTCAGCCATCCACAGACCAACCTAGGCAAACGCGGCTTAACCTAAACATTATAGACCCGAGCGGCTGCTATTATTTAGCCACGATCTCCTCATTCTTCAGTCTTGTTTATATGCTGTAGAAGAACAAAGCACTTTGAAAGATATTGCCATAATGTTTTACACCAGGAGTCAAGAAAAAGTAAAAGGTGTTCTAAAAACGATCGAGTTCCCATAGTTACCGAAGCCGTTTGAAACTAAATGCCGCACTATTCATCTTTGGCGCGTCGACTTGAGTCTAGATTTATGTCTACATCTAAGCAACAGCCCTTAAGGCAGTGATTAATAGTAATATCTTTATTTTATGACAATATGTCGGTCGTATAGCCTTTTATGTCCTTTTAGTAATGTTCGGAGTCAATCTTCTGTGAAATCAGTAAAATCGTTTTAGATTTTAATGGTTGTCTTTTCTTTGCATTTATATTAGACTAGCTTTCGCCCGCGGCTTCGCCCGCGTTAAATTTAGGGTAACACAGTTCTCCTTGCGCCTTATCGATTTTTAATAGCAACGCTAAGTTTTCCCTTTTCTTCCCTCTTTCTCCCTCACATCCCCTTTTTTTAAATAAAAATTAGCCTATGTCCGTCTCCTGGTTCCCAACTATCTATGTACCAAAATTCATTACAATCGGTTAAGCCATTAAAGCGTGAAGAGGTAACAAACAAACAAACAAACAAACAAACAAACAAACAAACAAACTCACTTTCGCTTTTATAATATTAGTAAGGATGTTACTGAAGTTTGAGGTTTTATTCCTATAATTTCTGAAGCACTAGAGATTGACATTTGTATTTGTTTTAATAGAGATTTCTCAACTTCCTAGTATATTCCTATATCGGTATCGCCTTGGAGCTTACCTTTATTATTTTAGGCGTGGGGTATTATTATCAAATAACTGTCCCGCCGCTCTGAGTGGAGCCGGAGAGAGTGTCAGGCTATTACTAACTAAAACCCACTCATGTTTCATCTTTTTTTTTGTGTTCCGGGGCCACGGTATATTTTTGGAGAAACCCACAACCCAGGCAGATAGTAGCCCTGGCAGGTCCTTCTACTTTGCTGACATTTCTTTGAAGCGCGCGTGGAATACGAACAAGCCGTCAACAGGCCTTAGAAACTGAATTCTACATGGATTCAATATTTGATAGATCAAATTAAAAAAAAAAACTGTGAACTACCTATTTCCTTTCACAAAAGATTTGAATGCATGAGAAATATTTTCAGTATACTGCGATCCATCGTGTATTTTACCGAACATAAACAATATTATTCCATCGACTTTCGAACCACAAACGAAACCTTCTTCTTTATACATTGAGTTCATTAGTTACTTCTGATAAAGCTAGACGTCATTGCTTGGCATAGCCCGCGGCTGATTAGGGGCGGTATTTCTCCACTGGAAATAAGAATGTGATTCCAATACGTGTGGGCTACTGTGGGTGTATGTTTGCCTAGTACCTGAATTGTTTGCAAGTGAATCGAAGTTAAGGTTTTGGCCGTAAAACAAAGGTGTTTTGGGTCAAAGTTAACTTCTATTGAAAAGGTTAGCATTACGTTAAGGTTTTGTTAAACTGGAAGGCTTAGAACGAGTTTAGAAACTATCAGTAACTTTAAGTGTTCAGTGTCTGTAGCCAGCTCGTTATTTTTGTGTCAGTTTTATCGAACCTTTAATCATTGAATGTATTCTCATTGATAAATATTTAAAACTATTTTTATAAAACCTTTCATCAAGTAATGTTTGTCATAAAATGCACTGTCACCAGAACCAATGACCCTTTCATTGGTTCTGCCGACAGTGCATTTTATGACTTTGACGTTTCCAAAATAGTAACTCAATCGCTTTGGGGAACTGTTTTGAAATTCAGTTGAAAGATTTGATCAATACTGACAAATTAACTTACTATTCAAGTTAAATAAAAGCTTATAAAAATAATGTCATCTCTTCAAAATATGTAAATAAGCTCACACATAATAAATATTACTACCCTAATGAACTCAACCAACAAACAATATATAACACTAAAACAATAACGTCATTGACGTACACAAAACCGGTAAAAGGCGGTAAAAACCGGTAAACGAACCGTAATAACTGAACGCTTGTGGCACAAAGGGAGACGTCGCTACATGCCCTTTATGAAACCGCTCTAGGCAAACTGTTTATAATGAAGAAAATATAAATTGTTGGATTATAACTAGAGAGAGACTCTTGCGTCATAGCGAATCGGAATTTACGTAGATATACGGTTAATGAGATTTTTGGGACGGTGGATCAGTACCTAATGGTATTGTTGAATGGGGTCCCGACACAAGTTGTTGGGTCGAGGATCCTATCTCATCATCATCCACTTCCAATCTCATCGGGATTTAGCTGAACCAGTATTTTAACTGACTACCTTTTTGACCTCTACAACCCAATTAATAACTGGATAATACGATACTCTATTGTAAGACTGATTCTCAGACTTCTGACTACATGGAACATCCACGGGACTAACGGGGCAACCCGAGTGGCAGACATTATTTAGCTACAGGTTCCTCAGATCGGGAAATAAAACTAAGGAATACTTAATCCGGAGTTGCGGGTTGTTAGAAACAGATACCGCGGCCCCGGAACGTAAGGGGCAATAGAAGGAACATGGGTGGGTTTTTGAAGTACTTTTGTCCTATGACTAGTAAAAATCCATAATATAAACAACTTTTTAACGAATCTGTTAGCAAATTTCAGTAACTCCTAGAAGGTGATCGACCACACAAGAGATTGCACGTTTAACCGTTAGGTTTGTATACAGGACGAGGTTAACACCTCGATGTGTCCAATGTGCCCGGTCAACAAGCGATATTCTAGATACTTATGTAACGAGTGTTATATACCTACTATTACGATACACATTTGGGTCTAATTCACTTGCCCGCTTTTTGGCAGCCATTTTGAGATATTCTCTATGCGTGCACAAAAAATAATCATATCTCTCAAAGTTTTGGTCTTACTGAGACGAAAATAGGTTTATTCAGAGGGCAACAATATTGTCTATCGTTTAAATGAAGAAATGATGAGTTTACATTTTCGTAACTTTGGAAAACAAAATTAAAAGCTAAAAAAATATGCAAATCAACGAAAGTTTTTTAAACTTTTTTGAAAAAAAAAATGGTAGTTTTTTTTTTCAATAAATTTGAGTACTAAAATGTTTGTTATATAAGTACATAGAATATCGCTAGTCCGTTACCGACACATTGTAGTACAAGACGATTTTTCGGTAAATATAAAAATTAAACGTAACACTGAAAATTTATTTCAAACTCTGGCCTTTAATGTGAATTACAAAGCAATTTCTTCACTTTCTAAAAATCAAGTTATCCATAGAAATGAAAATGTCAAACTTACCCAAGAGACCCATTCAAACCATGTGTTACGATTGTATCCTTATAAAAGGATTTTTACGTGTGCTTAATATGAAAGAGGCAGTGAATCGGTTTCCTAATCGAAGGACTCTGTCGTCATTTCAGGCGGAGACGGTATGAATACGAATATCGCGTGATTACGTCACGTTGGCGCTGAAAGAGAATGTGTGTGGCTCTTGGATTTTATGCAGTCCTGGTAGTGTAACGTGAACTTAGTATGGGTTAGTTACTCATCGTAACGCTACTGTTTCTTTAGATTTGTATATAAAACTAGCTGTGCAATGCATTTTTTCTACCTTTCTACCTAGGTACCTACCTAAACTACACAAAAACCTATTTTGCCTTTGGCTTTTTTTTTCAAGTCGTAAAAACCATCCTAGGACTTCAAAGAATATTAATAAAAGAATTTGTAAAATTGGTCCAGGCGGTGTTGAGTTATGCGCTTACCAACACATTTTGCGATTCATTTTTATATTATTGAAGATTTTTAGTAATAGAAGGAAGTTGGGTGGGTTTTAGTCAGTACAAATCTGAAAGGTGTACTTGTTTGCCTGCGGATACACTCGTGCACTACAATTTCTCCTGCGCGGATAATAGACTAATCTCCGCCGACATTGGCTTGTTATGTTGGCTATATAAAATTATTATTAACACTTGAAACGGGATATTTACCATATTATATGTCATTTGTTTCGAATTCGCCGTGATCATGGCGTTTGCAACATCTCCGAAATATCGGAAACTCGAAACAAATGACAACTGTGGTAAATATCCCGTTTCTAGAGTTATTTGTAATGTTAGTAACCATGTCAGTTTAAAAAGATATATATAAAACTAGTTTTATCGTCAAAAAAAGCGAAATTATAACAGTGCTAAAATATATATCTACAATTGTTGTTTACCCTTTGTGAAATCGGGCGACAGTACCTTACCTGTACTACCTTTGAGAAATAACATTAGCAGGACCTAAAAGGCTGTTTACACTATAAGGGATAATTGCTCCACACATGATAATCATGAAAGATAAAGGGCTAAATACATATGCGTCACTTATCCTTAATGATAAGGTAAGGTAGGGACAGACAACAATAGATCTTGCTTGCCGATCGTGTGTCTGTGAAAATGCGAAACAGGAGACTGGCAAAAATTATTCACGAACTGTATGTTATAAGAATTTGACAAACGGTTTAAATTCAGGGTGCTCAATAGGTATGTAATGATCTTTCACTTAACAAAAAATATAAAAGTGAAAATGAGTTTGTTTGTTTGTTACGTCTTCACGCCTAAATGGCCAAATTGATTTTGATGAATTTTGTTACAGAGATAGTTGGGTCCCTGGAGACGGTTATAGGCTAAAAAAAGGCTAGAGAAAGGGGGAGAAAGAGGAAAGAAAAGGGGAGAGAAACAATTTTTTTTTGTCCATCATGACGCGTTTTAAAGTTAGCGTAAGCCCGACATTACTATGCCACGAGGACGAAGTCGCGTGTGAAAGCTAGTATTTTCATAAACAAAAACTTTCGTAGCACAGCGTTTCGTAAAAAATGCAGGTCAGGCTACCCTCTGAACCACATCGACACTTCTCCGATTAACCCATCTTTGTCCTCTTAAGCCAAACAGACGGTTCACGCCACGGCGTATACATGAATGATAGCCAGTACGCTAATTAGGGCTAATTATTCGTCTAGTTGTGGACTATTTACATTAGTAGTCGGCCAGTAGCAACTATTGCCAGCTAATTGAACAAGCTGTCGGCCAAAGTGCGACTGGCTTTTGTTTCATAGTCTTTGCGTCATGAATGGCATTGGTTGCTGTCGATATTGTATAACCTGGGATCAGAATTTGGATGGTGTCGACGGCCTTCTAGATAGACCTACTGCGACTTTTAAAAGATGCCTGGAATAAGCTGGGTGTAGAAAGCAGATTATGGGGTATGAGGGTGAAGGTTGGGTAGGGCCTATATCGAGCAGTAGATCTTTTTTAAAAATGAGGTGGATTGTTGATTTTTCCAAGAGTAGAAAAAAACCGAAAAAAGTTTATCAACCCCGTTTATTTCTTGTAGGTATTGTTCAGTAACAAACATGCATTCATAGGCATGTTAACCTCTTTTGCATCGCGCAGTGTAGTAAAAAGCACAATTTATTAGCCAATAAAAAAAACCGTTTTTTAAATGTGGTATTTTATTCTTATTTAATTTAAACAAATATGCAAAAAAAAAGCACTGGCCCGCAAGCATAGCGCTTGCTAATGGTCAATAAAATATTTAAATTTTATAAATAGAACGCACAATCACATTCCTTGAGCAAACTTTCCAGTTAGACCAAGATCATGGCTACCCTACCTTATAGCGTTCCAAACCACGTCAAGACTCAAGACAATAATAGTAGCTAAAGCAACTATTCCAACATAATTTGCTCTAAAATTCAGGGCATTCTGAAAATGCCTGGTGCGTTCACATCAAAGAAATAGTCGAGGAGCTCGCAACTTTGCCTGTTTGATATATTGTTGTCGGGCGACATTTTCGGGTACAGCTCCGCAATGAATATTTCGTTAAGTACATAGCATTATTATTTATTTAAAATTGTTTGTTGGTACAGGGTTTATTTAAGACGTGTTTCTTAGCTGGTGGACCTGAGTTAAGATTGTCTTTGCTTGACGTTCATGCTCCCAGTAACGCGGACTTGCACGGCTATTTGCGTGACTTACGTCATGAGCGCGCGTATATTCCGTTGCATCGTGGCAGTATCTTTAATTTATTTTTTTCTTTCAAAATTTTAGGGTTCTGTACCTCAAAACGAAAAAAACGGAGCCCTTACAGGATCAGTTTGTAGTTTGTATGTCTGTCTGTATGTCAAGACCCTTTATCTCAAGAACGCGTTGAGCGTTGCTGTCGCAACAATGTCGATGAGTGTTGCTACAAAAACCGATATCAAAGCGTTTTTATGAATGTACTAAAAACAGTTTTTTCTTTAAGTAACATTGTTCTGTCAACTATAAAAATTGTTTTGACTCAAACCTAGTGTAATCCATCGTTTTAATTGGTTTCACTCTGTCCTCAAAGTAGGACACTGAAAATGGGATCCGCGGAACCGTTTCAATTTTCGACGCACTTCGAAAAACCATCTATATCCGAACGGAATTCGCTGCAGTATTTTCCACATTGAATAGATCCGTCTAATCCAAAGTTTTTTATTTTTATTCCTGTTCCAAATAGCTGAATTGATTCCGATGGGTTTGTTTATTTGAGATGGATGGGCTTATACTGTAAAATGTACACTCGCAGTAATGTTTTATGCACAACGTCAATACACTACAAGCTTTTTCATTTTAAATTAACGATAAGGAATGAATTCCAATCGGCAGTTTCTAAGGAAACTTCGCGTAAAAATTTCGAAATACAGCGATATTACTAGTTATTTTTATAACCTATTACAGCATTATCCAAGCAGAAATACTTTCTTGATACTTGGAAAAGAACGAGACAGATGATGAGATCACTGGATTTGACAGAAAAGGATAGGTAGAGTAAATTATAACAAAGAGAGCGAGAGATAAATAGAGTGATTGTCCCATACGCCTTTTGAAAAAGGCATTTCCCCAATACAATTTAATTAAACAAAGTACCCGTGCGACAACAGCTCGAAAGTAAACTATCCGTCGTTCGTTTATACAGGACGCCGCATTGTCTTCTATTGAAAATCAAATTCGTCCCGTCCGGACCCCGAACAAAATTAAACGCGAAACGCATAAATTAAGAGGAGTTAAGACAAACTTTGCCTCACAAGTTTCATTGAAAGAGGTGAGCTCTTTTGAGGGATTGTTCCTATTGAACCTCAGGAATAACCTTGACAAATTCTACATTGCTGGGAAAAATGTACCAGGAGCTCAAGAGTTCCGAGGAGATAAGGAGCGTTTTACCAAAGCAGTTAGGTTGAGCAAAGCAAGGTCTAAGTTGTTCGGGTAGTATGCTAATGCACAGCTCCCATCGGAAAGATTTTGTAGTCGGCCGAATTGGATAGCAAATCATTGGCATATTTATTAGTCCTGGGATTTGATCCTGGCTTCTGGCGCACTTGGGTTTGTTATTGTGGTTTTGAGAAGATCTTGTAAACATGTCCCGTGTTGGGGTAATGATATTGTTTGATGTGAGGTATTAATTCTATTAATTAACGTCTTGAAGTGACTGATTAAACATTAATCAAGTTAGATTTATTCAAGTGTCAGACACCACATCCTACTATTCTAACCTTTTAATGTTATACATGTGAAAGTTTGTGAGTATGGATGTATGTTTGATCCTCATTCACGAAAAAACTACTGAACGGATCTTGATGAAATTTGGCACAGAAGTAAATTATAGCCTGGAATAAAATAGGATACTTTTCTTTATCATCACGAGGGCGAAACTGCGAGCGCCATCTAGTAATATTATAAAGGCGAAAGTTTATATGTGTCTGTGTGTATGTTTGTTACCCTTTCATGCCCAAACGTCTAGATATATCTGGATGAAATTTGATGATAGCTTATACTTTTTATCCCGGCGTAGCTAGTAAAGACATTAACTTCATAGAAAATCTGTCTATCATTTAATTTGTATATTTAAATGTTACAGAAATAATAAACAACTAATCGCTAACAAATAAAACTTAATACCAAATTATTGAGTTGAACATTCCAACCGGGTAAGGAACTATCACAAAATAAATACGCAATTCGGAACTGAACCGAGGAATTTATGCATAAATAAATCTGTCGTTTAATATGGTTTATGGGCAGTTTATAACAGCTGGCAAATAATTCAATGTTGCCACTACAAAGCTAGAAGCAATTTAACTTGGAATTTAATTGAATTGCAGATGTGGTTGCCATGTTTGCGACGCCACCGGTCCCTAGTTAATCCGTTATAATTTTTGCCCTTCGATGTTTGAACATAGAAACTGTACGGCTAATTGGACTGCTGGTCTGTAAGCTCTTGGCTTTTATATTTGCCTGGTACATGAATATGGTTACCCTGTGATGCGATCACCAAATGAGCAGAAAAACAAAATATTTTGCTTTGAAATCAAATTATGGTTTTGTCAACATGGTACAGAATTAAAATTATTGTATCTCTTATTATACATATAAAATTATCATGTCGCAGTGTTTGTTAGCGAAACCTTCCGAAACGGCTAGACCGACATCTATTTTTCATACCCCTAAGTTGGAAGGTGCCCTGAACAGCGGGTGAAACCGCTGGGTACAGCTAGTATCATAATAAAATCTTCCTTATCCCTTTCCGTCTTACATGAGAACATGATCCCGTACTCAAAGATCGATTAACCTTAATGAACCACCTTACGATTACGGGGGGTGCAGATACATCGTATTTCAGGCCTTCTTAGACAAATGGCGTGGTATGGAGTGGCCTACCGCGTCGTACATTGATAGTAAACTAATTGCTTACTCCTACTTTATAGATAGGTTCATGTAGCAGGGTCTTTAAGAGGACTAAAGAAACACGTTTCCTTCCAAAGTAATGTAATATTCTAATAAGTAAGAAAAAAAGGAAGTATTTTTTTTTAGTTTTTTTTTTTAATCGGCCAATATGTGAGTGTACGTCGACCATCTCTTTTTTGCGGATGGAAAATAAACTCTTCCGCTCTTGTCCTCTGTTCCTTCTTTTACCCTTTAGCACATGTGACTAAAAAAGTGATGGATCTGAATGTTGATGGACGGAGAGCGAGAAGAAGGCCAAACAATAGATGGATGGATTATGTAAGGAATGATATGAAGGAGAAAGGAGTGAATGATGCCGTGACGTGATAGGGGAACATGGAAGAAGAAAACGTGTTGCGCCGACCCTAAATAGAATAGGACAAGGGTAGGAAATGATGATGTTCCGGGTCGTGGTATCTCTTTCAATCAATCCAGGTGGAACACCTAAATATTTGGCATTGGTGGCGTGATGTAATGTTATGTTAATGATAGAAAGATCCATTTTGGATGATTAGGAAAGTAGGTTAATCAAAAACTTCATAAAATTATAATTCTACTCAATTAGTATATCAAGTAATTATTAACAGTGACACATTAGTCTGAAATCACAGCAATATTTCATGTAACAGTAACAATTGTCGAGGTTTATCAGTTGCTTTTGACAATTTACGGCGTCTATACGTCACTGCCGATTCTATGGTTGGCGATGAACTAAAACTTAAGAGATTATTCTCGGCCGTGTCTGTCACTCGAGGAAGTTTGCGAGGCGGGCGCTCGAGTTATTCGCACTTTATCGCTAAGTTAGTGATAGTGGGTTTGAGACCAGCCGTTGTCGCTTATGTACTCCTAGTAGTTTTATAACGAAGATATTTTTGATGTCGTAAATATTTTGTTTTTGGATCGACTTTTTACTGGGGTTACGTTAGTGAATGTGGTTTATTTGTTTGTGTACTGATAAAGAAGGTCAGAAGGGTTACCTTGACATTTTATAGCAGTACTTATTTCTGTGTGACAAAGAGATGGTGCTAGACACCCTGTATAGCTCTGTCTCTTTCCCTCCGTGGAATAAGTTCTGTTTTAAGACGTCATGGTAGAGTAGCAGGTCAGGTTAAAGGTTGTATTTATTTTATTTTATTTTTCTGGGGTATTTTAGTTGTGATAAAATATTGCAACAAAGCAAAATAAAACATTTTTTTTATCATGCTGTTTAGAAGAAAATCAAAATCAAAAGTCATTCATTCAAACTGGGCTGATGATCAACAGTTTTTGAAAGTCATAACGCAAGAGAGTCCCTCAAAATAAAGAAGTGGCAAAACAAACTCTTCGAACAACACAACTGAGAGATAGATTAGGAAAAGAAGGATAGAAACATATATTATCCAAATTACTGAAAGTAATAAAACGAAATGAAAAAAATTTAAGAACAGTTTCAAAAGCTGCATATTGTATAACTAATGTGCT
This sequence comes from Ochropleura leucogaster, assembly GCA_958449745.1. Lineage (NCBI taxonomy): Eukaryota > Metazoa > Arthropoda > Insecta > Lepidoptera > Noctuidae > Ochropleura > Ochropleura leucogaster. Next base: position 15,930,159 of record OY288213.1, on the reverse strand, counting down.
GTTACAGCCCGATATTGTTATTATTTGCAATCTGTTTCTTGCCCATTTTGCTAACAATATAAGAGAAATTTCATCTCGATTTTATGAACAACTTGTAAACGTCCAAAACATTTAAACAGTTAACATAAAAAGTGGGTGAACTTTACATTATTCATACAGTTACGAAAGTGTCGTATATATTGTAAAATAGTGGTAAATTCATGATGAACAAAATTAAATACAAACAAGAATTAATCAGAATATAGAAGCTACGTCAGTGACATATTCATATTGCTCTTTGTTATCATTTCAACACTAGCGGCCACGGTCAACCAATCACAGAAACAATGGCCAACAAAAACTTTTGACCCACAACTTTGAGCCCTGTGAATTTGTACCAAAACTTTCAAAGCAACTTTGCTAAGCGAATATTTTATTCAGAACTGATATTACACATAGATTTGTCAAATTACATTTACGCCAAACTCGCGCTAGTCTCCCGAACTTCTCGCATTGCAAAGATAAAACTTTGAAGATGATCGTACTCTAGAACTAGTGGAAAATTGCCACCGGCATAACAAGACCTTCTTCGTATCCCCCTAATCCTTGAATTTTGAAGGAGTTTGCGGATTTATGGTATGGGTTCGAAGCTCCAAGCCAGCTGGTTCATCCGCAATGTTTATTAACGCCAAGTGGCGTGGCAGCTAATTCGCGCTTGGACTGACAAATTTAATAACAAGTAATGAAGTACATAGAATCGAACCTCGCCTGCAAGCGTGCTATGATCCCTTGGTATTTCTTGTTCAGTCTTTGTAAAGAAATATGTATCTGGTATCGGTTAATTGAGTGAAAGAAAGAGATTATTTACTACTGTAGCAGTTAAAAAATCGCAGAAGAGAGTCGAAAATTATTCCATTCCATTCCTCGTATACCATCAAGAAATCATTTGCATGCATCCCCAAAAAACATTTTCTCCCTATTGATGGTTAAAAATCCATAACAAATGCGTTACGTGATTCCTATACAATCTCTTTCAACAATTGTACATTTAAAAGTGCTTAGATCCCAACTTACAATTCAGCACACGTTCCGAGGAGATATTAATGGACTCCCAGTGTTTGCACTAGACGCGGCTCGCGACTCGATGGGCGGCCATTTTAAAAATCTTACTACCACGCAAACACTAAAATGGACGCTGGGGTGCAAATTCTCGCTCCATTTGCCTTTACAACTACGTAGGGTTATATTTCTCCAATCTGAAAGTAAAAAAAAACTTTTCACTTTTTACTTGAAAAACCTCGGATTTCGTACAAACTTGCAGGTAACTAATGAAAGTATATAAACATTGCTCTGACGAAAAGACAAAATTTCAATGTATTGGAAGATAAACTTCACTATGCAGTTTTTAAACTGCATACTCAAACTGAAAGCATTCATTACAATAATAGGACAATTAATTACAGGCACTTTTGAATGTCAAGAAACAAAATAATGAAACTACAGTCCCGGTCACAAGGCATAATAACTTGTGAAAGTACTGTAGTTGCCCATTCCGAAGCGATGATCTCTATGGAGAAGAATGGGCAAGAAACTCCATGGACACTTTTAAATTATAATATTATTACAAAATCGTATTTACGTCATTCATGTTGAGATGATACAAATGTGAGACGATGTAAAAAGACGTGTATATTAAGAGCGTAAACATTGACATAGGTCGCGGTTAGTTAGTAGTTTACTTATCATAATTTCGTTGTAATCGTAATTTTTTGGGATGCATCTACAAAAATCCGGCTTTCGGATTTTAGTTTAATGATTCTAGTTCAACGGGAAGCACCCTATGAAATTTGATTTCCTTGAGAGTGTCGAATATACGTTTTTTAGCGGCTTTATGCCGCCGTATCTTTTCTTAACGCTAGCTTAGAAGTTTGTTTGTTTTACAGCTTCAAGGAACTGTAGATTTGAATATAAGTATACTTTGACTTTCAACTCGATACCTTCACTTGAGATTGAGGGACAGACAAACAGAGAACAAACTGATCGTAAATGGGTTCCATTTTTTTCCTTTTGAGTTAAGGGACCCTAAAAATAAAGAAATAATCCTGATCATTTCTTGGAGTGGACGGAACAAATAATAACAAGCTCTGCCAATAAAGAATTACGTATTTATATGAAAAATCACTACTCTTGTTTCCCCGACAAGGAAAAATATTCCAAAAACTTTTATAGTTAAACCATTTTCCCGTCGTTGATAAGTATATTCGGGATTCCTCTCTCACATTTTCCTTTTCCTTACAAATCTGATAAGAAACTCCATTTCCATCTTACAAGATTAGGTGGACCGTTAACAAAGCTATTAGAATTAAAATCCTATGAGTGGAATGTACAAAAACCATGGAGCAGTCGGTGTCAGTTTGGAACGCAGCCAGTCTCGTGTACCAGGCGCACATAACCCGGACGCCGTGTTTTTAATCACCACTGCCTCTGACGGGCTGACATTGAAAAATATTTCTGTTTAGATTTCGAACGTTGCTCCGAAGCCGGCGAGGATTGTAAATAATTAGGGTTTTTTAGGGATTTTTCAAAGGGGCTAAAAATATTCGTATTTTTCATCTGAAATGTAGGATGTAGAAAACTTTTAGCAACTTGAATAGCTTGTACTAGCACTGAAAAAGGCACGCATTTTTGCCTCCATGATCGAGAAAGATTATACCAATCAGCGCATGCTAAATACATGAACAAAAGTTTTACTAATGACCGATAAATGAAAAAAAAAAACAGACAATACCTAGATCCTGATCGTATTTTTCTCGCGACAACGGCTAAGCAAAATCGGCTATCTGTTAAAAGGTCTTAAACGGATTATCGGAGATGAAGCCACAATTCCATTGCGAACTCATTAGTTTAATACTTATGTTTTTTTGTGTGATTTTAACGATTTTAGCGAAAACAGATATTTAGGATTCAATCCACTCTCTGAATTAAAAAGTGAAGAGAATATAAAAGATACTTTAATTAAACTGAAGCTTAGAATAACAATCGAAACCGATCAAGACTGACCATTAGGTTTCGATTCCGGGGTTAGGCAAATTGTTACTGGGTTTTTCTTCAGGAATTAGTCAGTAGCAACCATGGAGATATGTGCCTGGTTGATGGCAAAAAGCTTGACCCCTATTACAAGGAACCCTTCGAGGATTTTAGGCGTGATGCTTTGTTTTAATAGTTACTAGGACATCAGCTTTGCATGGTAGCTTGTTCTACGAAAACAACTCTTGTTTCTATGACATAAAGGCTAGGTTTTACCACTCATGCGTACCAATTGGGTATCTGCACTAGTTCTATAAAATTTCATATTTACTGAATTTCTTTGGCCTTAAATTGATCGTTATGGGAAAATGCACTTTGCTTGATCAAATTTTGTTACAATTTTAGATTTTGTTGGAATTGTTAAAATTGAGAAAATTTTGATTCTATCGCTATTTCCTGAACTAATTCTCTACAAAATTGACCAAATGTATTTAACTAGCTTCTGATTGATTAATCATTTTTTTTCTAGAAAAATGGAAAATTCCCAATAATACACATTCCTACTATTGAGCTTGTAATTTTCAGAGGTCTCGGGACATTTGAGTAACCATGACATGCTCTCAACCACTATAGCAAATTAAAGTCAAGAAAATACGTTAAATTAGGAAAGTAAATCCTTCCTAAATTGGGCTAGAGCTAAGTAGAAGATTGATTGACAGAAAAAAAAAAACTTATCTCATGATAAATCATCATCTGCCTAGCCTTTTCCCAACTATGTTGGGGTCGGCTTCCAGTCTAACCGGATGCAGCTGAATATCAGTATTTTACATGGAGCTACTGCCTATCTGACTTCCACAACCCAGTTAATACTGGGTAATACGATACCCCTTGGTAGGACTGGTTGTCAGACTGTCGGAACACTGACTACCTGTAACGACTGTCAAAGATCTACAAATGACAGCCGGGACCAACGGCTTAACGTGCTTTCCGAGGCACGGAGGAAACTCAATACGTAACGGGTGGTCACCCGTCTACAGACCAACTCATATCTGGGAATGGTACAATTATTTTTCTTTCTTTCCACACATAGACAATTATATTGTAAAATAGTTCGGCAAAGGTGTTGTTTTATTTTCAATCTGCAACTCTTTTACTTGACTTACAAAAACTACCAACCGTCACACTACACCCCGCCATCCCCTTCGTACCCCCTCTGAAATGTTAATTTTATGAGCAGATAAACACAATGCTGTCTCAAAACACTTCAAACGCTGTAATCCGGATACTTTTATAAAACTCGGAGCTAATTGAATTGCTAAATTACTTATTGGGAAGTCGGAGCGGGCCGGAATCGGGCGGTGATCGGTCAGTCCCTATGAATAATTCAGGAAAGAGTAAATAGCTACTAAACTCGGAGGCTAATGTCAGTGGAGTGGAAAAACGTCGATGAAATTTTGTAGTTCGGCGAGGGAAGCAGAATTTGTTGGTATTTTTAGTTTCGTATGTTGGGTCGGTAGAGGAGATCGGAATGGGGGTTGGGTTGAAGGAGATATTGATTGCTTTGTAATGTAAAATACTTATTCTAAAACTAGCTTTTGCCCGCGGCTTTGCTCGCATTTAATTCGGGGGTTCCCCTTTCCTGATTTGCAGGTACCTGCTATTTGTAGTTTTTGCCCTAGCGCCTCATTTATTATAATAGCAAAGCTAAGTTTTCTCTTTTCTTCCCTCTTTCTCCCTCAATTTTATATATCCGTTTCCAGTTTATAAAAAAAGCCTATGTCCTTTTCCAGGGTCCCAACTGTCTCTGTACCAAAATTCATCAAAATCGGTTTGGCCATGTAGGCGTGAAGACGTAACAAACAAACACTTTCGCTTTTATAATATTAGTAAGCATAGTAGATTCAATTAAATACATCCATTTAATTAAGTCTTCAAGATTATCAGCTGGCTGCCTTATTCTAACAATCGCTCGGGTAGGTTTTCAGATGCACCTGAATACCAGTATTTTACATAGACGACTGCCTATCTGACCTCCACAACCCAGTTAGTACTGGGTAATACGATACCCCTTGGTAAGACTAGTTCTCAGCCTTTCGATCAAAGATTTACAATTGGACGGGACCAACGTCTTAACGTGCTCTTCGGAACACAGAGTAAAGTCGTTATGTAATGGGTGATCACCCATCCACATACCAACCTAGGCAAGTTAACCTGAATGTCGATTCCATCGGCTATTATTATTTTTCCAGGAGCTCCTAATTGGATCTCCAACAATGAGTTCAGTATTACATGAAATCTAGATTCAAGCCCTAATTCCCTGCCGGGGTTGCGGGCCGTTCAAAAGAAATATGGCGGCTTTGGAACATAAAGAGCAAAAAAATGAACATGGGTTTAGTCAGTAAAAGTCTGATATTCCCTCTCGCCTGTAACAAATTTCCCAGCTGTATAAAAAGGCTCATTAATTGGCACACGACAGTGTGTTCCAAGATGTCCTCCGGGTGATCGTACATCATACATGATATCTACCCACTACATTATTATTGTTTTAGGATTTGGCTAATTGCCATCCATGGTATTAACTTACTTCACTTAGGTGCATGTAAGGACCTTGTAATGGTAGTTAACATCAGAAAACCTTTACTGAAGAACTTCATGTACATACATTATTTCTGTCGAATTTTCTGAGAGACCATGGGTAACGTATAGCATACTTACTTTACTCGCATATGTCACAATTTTTTTTTTGCTTTTTTTTTTACTTTTTTTTTCTATTGCAAACACTGCTTAATGTGAAGTGGAAGAGCGGAGTCACCTAACACAAGCATCTCCTTGCTTAAAAGGTGATCTCCAAAACATGTCTGTTATGGCGCTGGCGCCCGCGGCTTAAAAAGTATCCAATGAGTTATTCCAGACTATATAAAATATGAGTAAATATATGAGTAAAAATAAGTATAAAATATGAGTGAATAAGATGAGACTATACCTTTATATTATATAATCTTCAAAATCTGTGCCAAATTTCATAATGATTCATTCAGCCGTTTTGAAGTGAAAGAGTAACAAACATTCATACATCCTTCCATCCGTCCCCACAAACATTTGCATTATAATATTAGTAGGATGTAATTGAAATAAACATTTTTATTATTTTCATAACTTCCTTGTCCTAGGTTTCCATGGTAATGCACGGCTGCTTTGTTCCCTAATCATTATAATCTGGATTCTTTTGAAACTTTGATTGTGTTGGAGTCTTCTAGGCAGACGTGCTTCACCCTAGACAGCACCATCGCTTCACATCAGGCGAATTGTGGCCAAACGCAAACCTACTCAGTATCCTGCCGGGGTTTCAGGTTTTTCGTAAGAGATACCGCGGCCCCGGAACGTAAAGGGCAATAGAAGGAACATGACTGGGTTTTAGTCAGTACAAACTTGACACTCCACCCCGCTCTGCCCAGAGCGGGGGATGTAATTTGATGATTTCCCACCCCAAAAAAAACCTACCTACTCAGTATACAAAAATTAAAGTATACTTTAAGCGAGCAAAACCGCTGGTAAAAGCTAGTCACTGCGAGCAACAACACTAAACTGCATGTAATATCATGTGCTACGCCACGCCAAAGCGTCGATAGGTTCCGCCTCGCTTTCAGCATGATCTATCGTTTCTATTAGCATACATTGAATACCGAACTGTTTGAGTATTTTCAGTTATTTTCTAGACATACTAGGATAACATTTCATAACTTCACGCCTGTAATCCCTGTAGGATTGGGCAGAGGTGTACCTTATGTACCTAATGGTGCACCCACTTTTACCAGTTATGTTGAAAACTAGCTAGCGCCCGCGGCTTCACATACCTATAGATAAAAATTATCATAAGTGTTATTCCAGACTATAATCTACTTACCTCTGTGCCAAATTTCATCAAGATGCGTTCAGCTGTTTTGGCATGAAAGAGTAGCATACATCCAGATATTCATCCAACCTTACCAACATTCGCATTTATAAAATGATAGTAGGAAGTAGGTTTCTCATGTTAAAGGGTCAGCTTATTGCCAACAACTGTACAAAAGTTCTGACTTCCTGGTAGCTACTGAGTCTTAATCTCGTTTTCACCCTTCAATTTCAGCGTGCAAATTTAAAACAGGGTAATTTATTTTTTATTAAAAATAAGTATATTATAATATGTAATCGTGTTGGTTACACTGTATATCTCTGGGTCATTCCGTGGATGGGTAAGCATTCATAACATACCGAATTTCTTCCTTGCCTCAGAGAGAAAGTTTTCTAAATTCTGTGAGAGTATTAAAGGATAGTAATTAAAACAAATAAAAACATACTTCGTCAATTTATTAAGTCAAAGTTTACATTATAAACACGGGTTTTAACGCTAACAGCTACAAAGTCAGTAAAACTAAACTTACATGAGCTTAAGACTAATTTCACTGGGTTGTTTATTTTGGCAAACTGGTCTAGTGGTACACAGGAGATAGTCCCAATTTGATATTACACAATAAATTACTGTTTGATAAAGGAAAGTTATCATAGAATTTTAATTAACAAGAACCCAATTTGGGTCATAAAATTAATTATTGGAATCGGTATTTTTAAATTTAAACACACTTATGTTTAAGACGATTAAAACGTTTAATGGTAGTTATTGTTTTTGTGCCTCCTTTGGTCAACTTGAGGAGCAACATCGTCCTAGTATCAACAGTGTAAAAGGTCTTTGTATAAATAAATTCGTTTTATTATTTATTTTTACAAAAGTGAATTGTAAGAAGAATACTGTGCTATATCAATATCAGGATTCACATTTTTCACTGACAATAAAAATATGATAAGGCTGTTTTGGCATTCTAAGTTACTTTGCTAGTTTATTGATAAGCTATTGATTATGTATGTATTTTTGAGTACAAGCAGACATTTTAATAGAATTATATTTCTGATGCTAAAAAGTTTAAAGTTTAAATAACAAGTTAGCAAACGATTGCGTGATACTGAAAATAAATTAGGGTACAATTTTAAAACCGAGGGAAACTACACGATCTCTAAGGCAGTTACGATGCAACTAGTTTTAATGCAACTCTAATTCTCTATGAAGACGGCGAGAAGCTGCAAAGTTATCCGCCGTCTGCAGTGGCTTTTTCTTTTGAAGTTTCTGGAGGAAATGCCTGAGAGATATTTAAGAACGGCATGTAAAGACACGTCAGATGGCAACGGGTTTGTCACCGTCTGTCCATGTAGTGGCGAAATGCCGCGTCGACGGCGCGTTCGTATACCACACGCGCCTCAAAGAGATGTCAGCAGAAAGACCTGCTAGGCCAACCGTCTGCCGGGCTTGTTTTAAAGAGATACCGTAGCCCCAGAACATAAAGGGCAAAAGAAGGAACATAAGTGGGTTTTTACTCAGTATAAGTCTGACACTGTACCCCGCTACGCCCAGAGTGGGGGAAGTTATTTAATAATTTCTCACCAGCAATAAATAAGACGCTTGTGGGTGGTATATATGCTCCGACACTATGTTAGGAACCGACCACACGAAAAAGAAAGAAGAGTAACAAAGACCAGTAGTGTCTAGACTTGGTGGTCCCGATTGAGAGTTTTGCAGTTTCGGCCATCGAATTGTACCTTAAATCTCATAAGCAAGAAAAATGGTGCCGATTCTGATAAACCACGGGATTAAACTAGACTAGGATTAAAATGACATACCTAGTCACATCTAAATTTATTTCAGACCATTTTAGTCGCCATTAATTATCATTAATGGCGACTAAATTAGATTTAGCTCGACAACCACTAGTTTTAGTGAAAAACGTTGATTTTATAATAGTGTGATTGCGATTTTCTCTAAATTGAGAACTATCAATAATGCTGTAATATGGTCAAGATGTGTCACTTCAATCAATTTCAAAATAGGAAATGTTGTTTGACAGGAATAAACAAAATTTTATTGATTTTTGAAGTAGTTTTACGTTTACATACGGCACCATTGTATTTAGAAGTAACAAAATACAAGTCAACATTTTCATTACATCTATAAGAAAACTAAATGAGTTAGTAAAATTTCGACGTAGCAAAACACTTATAACGACTAATAACAGAATTGTACTACCAATAACAATTTATAAAAAATGCAATGCCAAATTACTAATTATCTAATCCTAACAATGATGAGCATAATTCCTCATTACTACAAATATTATAATTATTTCTAACACAGCCATGTTTTGTTCAAGAAAATGTATACTTCCAAAACATTTAGTAACATTAAGACCATTTCACCCTCTTTGGCAACGAAAACTATTATTAAATTACTTATATCACTTTACTAAAGTCTTTTTAGGAGGTTCTCTAGTGGTGTCCCTAAGGGTGCAGTTATGGGACCATTAGAACAATGTTTGGTACTGAATGTGACTTTAGATTCGACATCAAAGGCTGACGCATTTTCGGCTTCAAAACTTCTTTTTATTTTAAATGAAGCATCATCATTTTCCTGCCCTTTGTTCCATTCTATTTGGTGTTTGCGCAACACGTTTTCTTCTTTTATTCTCCCCTGTCAGATGTCACGGCATCATTTACTCCTTTCTACTTCAGATCATTTAAATGAAGCCATGCTCACTAATAGCTGGGCTGTGCTAAACTTTTTCTTTTCGAAATGTAATGAGCTCCAGCCCGCTGCAGTTGTAATGTGCGTCAACTTTACGTGTACTACACTACTGGCATCAAGCGACATACGCATCCGTAGCCATCTGTTGTTTCTGTTCCGTGGTAGCCATTGCCTATGTCACAACGCGTCGACTCATAGCAAGCTCTTACAAATTGCTTTCATTTGTTTTTTTTCCGGTAACTTGCTGACGCAAAACTCGTGTTCGGTTAGAATTATGGTCGTGGTTAAGTGGTTATACTGGCCATTCAATTCTTTTCATAAAAAGAACACATTTAAAAAGAAGAATAAAATTGTTGATTGCCAGATGAAAATCCATATAATTTTTGCCTTTGAATAATTCAACATCCCCAACATTTATCGATTCAAATTCCTACCAATTACCGTTCTTTTCTCTTTTAAAATGTTATCTAAAAGCGAAAAAATAAGATAAGACAATAATTTATTTGTGTGCCGTATTAAACTGAGGGAAAGAACCAATTTATTACCCTCCTCCTACTTTCATTTTAAACACTAACTTTTTACTTGAAACCTTAAGTAACTTACATTATTATATTACGATACAATTCACAGCCTATTTTGGCTTTACAACGTCTAATAAGGATAATGAATATTTTAGAGGAAAAGTCTTATTTTATTACTAAAATATTCTACAGACTCTCGACAGACCTGTCACTGTAATTTAAGAAGTTTTAGTACAGACTTAAGTTTCAAAATCATCTTTGTAGCGTCTTATGATTTTTAATTTAAAAAACAATCTAAGTTATAAAGTTTTTAACAGCAATATTTATTCGATATGGTTACGACAGGCAAAGATTCGATAAGATTGACAAATAAATATTATTGGTATATCAAAAATCCATGAAGGCAGACATAGTACTGCTGTATCAAGAAACTACTAAAATTAGTAACAACTTTTAAGAAATTCTATCAAAACATCCATTGATTATGATGCTCCAACTCTCTCACCACTTGAGCTTCCATAATCTCACGCGTCTTAACACAAATCTTTATCGTCCTGATAAAACCATCACCAGCTTTTATGGTGAAAACCTTCACTGTTTAATGTCCTGATGCAAGTTCACCAGTTAAACAAGGAAGCCTTCTCCTAGGGATCCCCACTGTCTACCGGCAAAAACTGCTGCTGGGCAACTGAAGACAGCATCATGTCTATAGGTTTGGTGTCGTCGTACAAAGAAGGTGCTTCGCAGAGGATGGCAAAGGTACCAACGATAGAGGCAATGGTAAAGATCCAAAGGAACAGACGGTCGAGAACCATGGCCACGAAGCCCCAGTCTTGATCTTCCTGTTAGAAAAAAAGAAGCCATGAAATTGGATGTAATAAACTCGAAACAAAAAGGAAGAAAGAAAGAAAAATCTGTACTCACAGCATTAAACTCGTCCTGCCTCTGCATGTGATGCTGTATGAACATGACGTTATGGATCGCCTTCTCCAGTTCAAATGGATACTTCTTCCTCGGTGCCACATCGCTCAAAGAGTCATCAAGACCTGACATCACTGACGGTAGACCGTTGTAGCCTGCACCAAGACTGCCTAGAGCACCGACAAGACCGCTGAACCTAAGAAGAAAAGTATAAATTTGTAGTGTTGATTGGTATTTATTGAATAAAATCTTTGTCATCCAATTCCGATGCCGAATTAAGAGAATAGTTGAAATGTTCAGTCTCTGATAAATGTAATTGACGGCAATCACGGATCAAATGAAATGTTAATAAATGAATGGAAATTAATTACGTGGAAGCGTTATTAAATATGGATTTGAATGCTGATAAGTTTATTGACAAACTATAATGTCCGACTAATTTTACAGACCTGTTTGTAGCCGTAGTTGAATGTAACCCATTACATCCTCCAGGCAGATGATGACGTAGCGAATCAGGACTTGATGCATTCGAATTCGTCTGCTCAGCAGCCGCTAGGGCATCTTTGAACTTATTCTTATTCTTCATACTTCTTCCTGCTATTTTCTGCGCTGCTAAGTCTCTCAACAAGTCTTTTGGCACCCTCATCAGCAATAGCTTTGGTAGTTTCGTTATAAAGAATTTTCGAACCCAAGGCGCCATCTTGTGCGTACTAGGCTTCCGATAGTGAACGTTCAGTATTATAATAGTTATCACTACTGACAGTCCTACCAATAACATAGTGAATAGTAGGTACTTTCCCAGCAATGGTAATGCCAGTGAGGTAGAAGGTATAATTTCAGAAATCAGTAAGAAGAACATGGTTTGGGATAGTAGTATGGAAATGCTTAAAGCTATCTTCTCTCCTGAATCAGCTGGTAAATAGAATACTAAGACTGAAAGGTATGAAATACCGACACATGGCACGATTAGGTTGACCGTGTAGAACAAAGTTTTTCTTCTAAGTGTAATGTTGAAGAAGATATCTGAAACAAACAGCTTTGTCAATATAAATAAACAAATTCAGGTGTAAATACAAACAAAATTGGTCTTTAATAATCCGAGGAGGCAGAAAAATTACTGCTATATATGCTATATAATTTTTGTACTGTTTAACGTTTTTTTTTTACCAAAGACAGAACGAGGAAAAAAATGTTTTCCTGTTAAACCAAATGACCTATTATGAATTGATTCCCATTCGGTGAGCAAAATAAAAAAAAGATATTGCTCTTCGAGATCACGTTCAGGAAAAAATCAAGTCCAATCTTTGATAAATTGTGGAGAAAGAATCAAAGAAAATAAAACACCATTTGTTTAGCTATAAACGTGACAAACTGGAATTTGTGCACATTATTGTGTCTTAAATTCTAATAGGATTGCGTCACTGTCGAGAATTACGATATTTGGAAGTTAACAGTCTTTTTAATAACATAATTCAAGTTGATGGTGTCTTTATAACTATTTGGCTGCTATCGACATGCAGGAACAGCTACCCTACCATGACGTGTTAAAGCAGAACTTATTCCGCTGAGGGAAAGGGACAGAGCTATACACTTATACAGGGTGTCTAGCACCATCTCTTTCACTCAGTGGAATAAGTTCTGCTTTAAGATGTCATAGTAGGCCTACTGAACCTCACAAAAAACGATATACTGAACAATGGTGTTCTAAGAGAAAATATTTGAATAAATAATGTATGATGCTCATGAATTCATGAACGACAAATTTTAGGCTCTTAAACTGTTTGTCATATTTAATTATAATAATTCGACAACACGGTTGGCGCAGTGGCTGAGCGTTCGACTGCTGCATTGCGTGTCGCGAGTTCGATCCCCGCACATAACAAATATTTGTATGCCCTACAGATAGTTTTTTGTAAACGCACCCACGATACAGGAAAAACTCCTAGAGTGGGGCAACATTAAAAAAATATGATAACAGTGAAAATTAATTTGTAAGAGCTTTTTCCTTTTTATTTTTAAATACAGTCTTTTACATAACAATGTAAGACTGTTTTGAAAAAGAAAAGGCAAAGAAAAGACGAACACAATGCATTAACTGAAAAATATAAAGCCACGTATGTGAACCAAAAACATATCTTAAGACAAATCCAAGATTTACAGCAACAAATGTCTAAATAAAAACTTCTATTTGTAAACTCCAGAAGACATAGAAATGGACAAAGGATTTAATTTCAGTCTTTGTGAAGAATCTTATTGTCTAGACGTAGTACATGTTACGGTTCGTTACTGTACTGAATGAGGTTTTCTCTAAAAATATCCAGTGTTACAGTAAGATAAACTCGTCCGGCTGACCGATTTGTTTGTTCTCTAAGTTTCACAGGATCTCAGATTTATCTTGAATGCTAAGCTTAATAGATTAAATGGAATTAAATGATGAAGTTTTTTACCGCTGATTATATTTCATTTTGTTCTCCGTTATTCTTTTACTGAGAGGAAAAATGTTACTTGTACCAATGTAAAAATTGTTATTTATAAGCGTTGGTTGTTAAGATAAAATATAATCCTTACTTAATATTATAAAAGCGAAAGTGAGTTTTTTTGTTACGTCTTCACGCCTAAATGGTCGAACCGATTTTGATGAATTTTAGTACAGAGATAGTGTGAACCCTGGAGACGAACATAGGTTGATTTATTTAAAAAAAAAAGTGAGAAAAGGGGGAGAAAGAGGGAAGAAAAGGGGAGAGAAAAATATTTTTTTTTCGAGCATCACGCGTGTTAAAGTTAGCGTTAGCCCAAAGTAACTATGTCACGCGGACGCAGTCGCGGGCGGAAGCTAGTACGATAATAATATAACCTCAAATATCCGAAAGTGATTATTACGACACGTACTCGTAAAATAAACATGTAACCTACAACGACATAGCAAGTGATCCGAAAAAATTCTGGAAGTATACCAAAGATAAGAGAAGGCAAAGACAAAAGTGCTACGAGTATGTGCATGGGGACAAATTACTGACGGGACAAGAAGCGGCAGATGCTTTTGCTTCATATTTTAGTTCTGTCTTCCATCAGCACATACCCGTCCTTGACGTAAATGCGGCTCAGCAGAGTAATGCAAATAAGATGTCGACTAGTTCAGCTCATATTGAAGTTGACACAATTTCAGCAGCAGAGCTACAACGTGCAGTTCGTCGACTAAAACCTTACTCTGCTGCAGGCCCGGACGAAATACCACCATTTCTGGCTAAAGATTGCATGTCGGTATTGGAACAACCACTTTTATACGTCTTCAACCTGTCATTAGAGGTCTCAAAATACCCCCTGCAGTGGAAGACATCTCGAGTTACTCCGATACCCAAAAGCGGTGCAAAGAATGAGATAGAAATGTTTAGACCAATAGCCGTACTGTCGGTTCTCGGGAAGGTCTTTGAGTCCATTTTAGATAACCGTATCCGAAAGCATTTAAATGTATGGATTCCAGATGCTCAACATGGTTTTCGAGCTTCGCGATCTACGGCGACCAGTCACATTAATTTCGTAGATTGCGTGACGACAGAGATGGATGCAGGAATGCAAGTGGATGCCGCCTACTTTGACTTCCAAAAGGCATTTGACGTAGTTGATAATGATATCCTATTATCAAAAATGGCGTCAATTGGATTCACACCAAAACTACTAGCGTTTTTTGCATCCTACTTAAGTAATCGTACCCAGTACGTAAGACTAGCCAGGTTTGAGTCTAGTTCTTACTATACTCGATCTGGTGTGAGTCAGGGCAGTACACTCGGACCAACCCAATTTATTATAATGGCCATGGATCTGCCGGAAACCGTTAGGGCTGCTAAATGTCTCCTTTTTGCCGACGACTTGAAACTTTTCTACTCAGTAAGAGACTTCGATGATTGCCGTCGACTGCAAGACGATATAGACGCCATAGAGGAGTGGAGTAGGATAAATCGTCTTCGCTTAAATATTACTAAATGTAAAATAATGTCATTTTCACGCTCACGCTCACCTCTGCACTTTAACTATAGCCTGGCGGGGGCTCCGTTGGATCGGGTCAGCCAAATTCGAGACTTAGGGCTGACATTAGACACACGACTAAACTTTAGGGACCACATAACATCTGCATGTGTGAGTGCTAATAGGATGCTAGGGTTTGTCATGAGGGTTTCCTTCGCATTTAAGGGAATAAAAGCTCCCCTAATTCTATATAAAGCATACGTACGTAGTAGGCTGGAATTTAATGCCATAGTATGGGACCCCCATGAGGCTAAGTATTCTCTTTTAATCGAACGAGTCCAGAAGAAGTTTGCTCGTTTTATGTACAGGCGTATGTACGGGTACTACCCGTATCTATACCCATCTTTGTTTGTTATGGGGATGGTGGGACTAGACACTTTAGAACTTAGGCGGAAATTTCTTTTACTAATTCACTACCACCGTCTCCTGACAAACAAAGTTGATAACCCAACTACGTTGGAGCGGGTAGGTCTAGCGGGTGTGCCGAGTCGTTTTCTTGTGGGAGGTGAAGGCGGGGAGGGTCCTCGTCGTCGGAGAAAACTGTTCGCCGCGCCCCCGGGAGTGCGCACACGTCGAGCGGCTGCTGCGCCCACAGCTCGAGCTATCACACTGCTCAACTCTTTGCTCACTCAGCACGTACATCTGGATATCTTCCATGATAAACCATATGTAATTTGTAAATTTATATATTTATTTTTAAGTAATAGTTAGTAAGTTATTTTTTTATTTAAGTAAGTGTTAAATTTTAGAATATAAGTGTTTTGGTTTCATGTACTGTTAGCTTATAGTCTTTTGAGTAAATAAATAAATAAACCTAATCTTTTTCCATGTCATCAACTACTTTGAGCTCAATTATATTTTTACTTACAGCTTTCTAGACTCATTAAGCCATGCTGTCAATGTTTTCAGAGATTTTTATTTTTCTTCGAATTTTAGACGTCTATACTTTTGTAGTAGTTTTATTTATGTCATAATGAAAGCCAAGCTCATCACACAAAGAGAGATTCTCCGAATGCCTCCTCTGTCTATCTATTTAGCTACAAATACAAGTTTCTAAATGAAACACCAACAATTATCATCAAAGAATCGAAAGGGGGATTTCTAATTTGACAGCAGTAAGTCCTCGTAAGAGCCGGCAGTAATTACAGACTACTCCGGGCAAATTGCTTAGATTTAACTAGTCATTGAAGATGTTACAATTAAGTTCCAAATTGGTGGGTCATAATTCTATGATTACAATTGTAATTCAAGATGTTTTGTAACTAAATTTTCCTAGTTGTTTGTTTATAGATGGAAGTTTATCATCAAGCCTGTTATACACAAAGGATTAGGCAGGGGTGTACCTGTAGCTCACGCGCTTTTGCCAGTTATTTTTAGTTCCACGTATATTAGGACTGTAATCAGAAAAGAACTGATTGAAAAATTCCAATAACACTTTGCTAGACCAGGTATTGAAACCTGAGAAATCATAATCAGTAGTTTGTGACCACTACGCTAAACAAGGGTACTGTGAAAGAAGAAAAAAACTTGAAAGGTATCAAAAGACACCCGGATGGAACGAAGAATTATTTATTATGTGCAAAAAACCTGTATACACTCAACAAAAATAATCGTCGCGACACCACACTGTTCAATGCAAAATAGAAAGACGAAACAAAAATAACTGGCTTGCTTTCTATGAGAGGGAGAGAGAGAGAAAGAGACAGACAGAGAAACACGCGCACGCCACACGGCTTACAACTATAGCAAAAAGTGGCGTTGCAACATTTGGTCTTAATTTTTTCCGTCTAGACCCCTTTCGCAACGCACGATAAAGAAGTTCGTTCCAAAAACGTAATCGTGAAATAAAAACGGGTAACACGATCGTATCGAAAACAAATTAAGAAAAAAAACCTCTTCTGCATATTAATAGCAATCCGTTAAAACTTGACCATAACCATTACTCTTCGAAATTAAAACCATTTGACCTCATAATAAAAAAATTAATCAAACAACCTACCAAAAGGTGTGGACCATAAAATGTATCAACGAAAAAAGGTACAAAATCTCCTGAGGGCCGTTAAGCTGAAATGAAAGGCGTGTCATTATGAACTTCCAAATGTGTTTATCTAAACGTGAAATATACGGTTGTTAAATGGCGAGCTTCGTAAGCGAAATTACGTATGCTGTGTAAGGGTCGAGGATGTCGTCAACCGACTGATGTCCATCTGTGACACGTGAATAACAATGACAGGACCCACAGAATATAGGCTGTTAAATCGTTGAGATGTACTGCGAAAGTGGACGAAGAAAAATATTATGTCGGGACTGTTTAGGTTTATCTTGGTCTTTGTAATTCTGGGACATATGTCAGTTAAAGAGATGAGGATCGTTATGTTTGAGGTATGGATTTTTGCTTGGGTATTTGTGTCTAGTCATGTATATTTGTTTACGGTTTTCCCAAAACACAACTGAAGGGCTACTATGACATCTTATAGCAATTCTTATTCCACTGAGTGAAAGAGATGGTGCTAGACACCCTATATAGCTCTGTCTCTTTCCCTCAGTGGAATAAGAATTGCTTTAAGAGGTCATAGTAGGGGAGCAGGTCTTAATGTGTATAACAAAAATAGCCAGCGATATTGATGCAATCAAAGTGGAGGAGCTCGTGGCTAAATAGTAGCAGCCGCTCGTGTCGATCTTTAGGTTAAGCCGCGCTTACCTAGGTTGGTCTGTGTATGGGTAACCAGACGTTACATACTGAGTTTCCTCCGTGCCTCGGAAAGCACGTTAAGCCGTTGGTCCCGACTGTCATTTGTAGATCTTTGACAGTCGTTACAGGTAGTCAGTGTTTCGAAAGTCTGACAACCAGTCTTACGAAGGGGTATCGCATTAACCAGTACTAACTGGGTTGTGGAGGTCAGATAGGCAGTCGCTCCATGTAAAATACTGATATTCAGCTGCATCCGGTAAGACTGAAAGCCGACCCCAACATAGTTGGGAAAAGGCTAGGCAGATGATGATATTGGTGCAGTCGAAAAAAAAGATGGAAATTATAAGTGGTAATTTTTTAAGGGAGTTTGTATTTTACATTTGGGTATAATTTTGTTATTATATACCGCTGATAGAGTGCCAGTTTGATTAGACCTTCAGTTTATTCATGATGACGATTCCTGGGGGAAGCTTTCTACCAGCACTGCATGTTAATGATAAAACAGTAGTAATTATTAAGTTTGTTTGCATAAACTTCGTCTCTTGTAGACTGTTCGGAAAATTCAAACAAAGTTCTATCGATAAAATCTTACATAAAAATCTCATAAAGAAAATTCATCGAAGTTTAGGTATTTTCTTATACGCCAAGAAAAAATATAAAAACATTTACTTGGAGCAAAGTTTTCCAATTGAGTGTCAGTGTATTTTGTTCGCATAAGTGGCTCGGGGCTCGGTAAACTGCTTGATTCTCTAACAATTGACTGTAAGTGCATAAAGACGGGTTTTCTATAGGCATCAAGTGGTTCTCTCAAAAGCCCTTTGTACGTACAAGCTCCTTTATGTCTGCCCGATTCTGACACTTAAGGCTTTTTAACGACTATTTTTAAGACTTGTTTATCTTGTAGACTGTGTGATTTTATTGAAGTAAAATTATGTGTGGTTTTTAAGTGTTGTTGTAGGTTTTATGTTAAAACCAGCTTTTGCCCGCGGCTTCGCTCGAGTAAATTCGGGGTAACACAGTTCCCCTTTCCTGCTACCTATAGCTTTTGCCCTTGCGCCTTATTTATTGTAATAGCAAAGTTAAGTTTTCTCTTTTCTTCCCTTTTCTTCCCTCTTCTTCCCTAATTTTTTCACTTAAAAAAAACGAAATACCCTATGTCCGTCTCCAGGGTCCCAACTATCTTTGTACCAAAATTCATCAAAATCGGTTTAGCCATTTAGGCTTGAAGACTTAACAACAAACTCACTTTTGTTTTTATAAAATTAGTAAGGTAAAACGTCATTTTGGATTAGTTTAGGAGAAAGGTCAAATCAGTGGAAATTCAGTGTTTCGAAAGTTTGACAACCAGTCTTACCAAGGAGTATCGAGTTACCCAGTACTAACTGGGTCATAGAGGACAGATAGGCAGGAGCTCTATCTAATATAGCTGTATCTGGTTTGACTGGAAGCTAAGCTAAACAGATGATGAGACTCAGTCACAAAAAAAAAAAACTGTCATCAAGACTGGTGGGTAGTCACAAACTGGTAAACACACATGTGACAAAATATAAAGATAAATCTCAGCAGAACCAATCTCCAATACACTATCAATCTCTCTCCAAAAACAAGATAAGCACACAGCGATACCGCAAAACATGATAAATTAGAAACATCACCCGCTGATCTGCATTCAGGGCCCGCACTCGACGACATTACCGAAACAACCGTTTAACCTGTTCAAGGCGACATGGCACCAGTAAAACTCACTAATTTTGCATAGATAAGAGTTTTCGTCGTTTCACGGTAATTTACAACGTTCCCAGATTAGCGCTGTGCGACATCTCTTTGGGAAATAAAAGGATTGCCTGAAAAGATGGCGGTTTTAGTCAAGATTTTGTGGGTTTGCATGCCAAGATCTTGATTGGGGTTGATAAGGATGTCTTGGTTTTTATTGCTTTTATGTTCATGGTTTCAAAGGAGGTTGGAAGTCAACTGCATGCGGCTAAGGAGAGATTCGTTTAAGTGACGGGCTGGGAAAAAGCCTTTTATGTTGTGACTCACTTTATTTTATTTGAGACTAGCTGGCACCCGTGGCTTCGACTGCGTGATGATAAAAAAAAAGTATTTTTTGTTTTATTTCAGACTATAGTCTAACTCTGTGCCAAGTTTCTTCAAAATCCGTGCAGCCGTTTTGGCGTGAAAAAGTCGCATTTATAATATTAGTAGAATGTAGGATCAGTATGTCATGTTCTTATGGTGGTGGATTAACAGCCAGTCAGAAGATCCTGGTCAAGACAAGCATTGACCAGTTAGTATGATTCATAAAAGAGGAGACTACCAATTGCGTTTACAAAAAAAAAAAAATGCAGTGGTAGTTTGTAAGGTTAAGTAAGATATTAGTAAGACTATACGTTTACTAACATAATATGGACTTCATTGTAGTCTTTTTACTAAATAAATAATAATTAAATCTTCATTATTACTCACTAGTTGATTGAAATAATCGACTAGTTCAGAGCATACAGAAACCCTTGTATCAATTAAAATTAACTCTGCATGCTTAAATATAAATATTTGTTATATTTTCTCAACAAGTTTCTATTCATGGGAGAAATAACACTTTACAGAAGTTGGTAACCCATATTTGCAAGTTTGTGAGCATATTATCCAATCAAACTTCGGTACAAGTAATTTGTTTAGTTCTAAACTTTGATTAGGTTTATATTGAAGCGCCGTTATGTTAAACCTTTTTAGACTTTTTGGTTTAAGTTAATTTTTATGGAGTTTTGCGGCAACAGTAGGCCTACTATGACATCTTAAAGCAGAACTTATTCCACTGAGTGAAAGAGATGGTGCTAGACACCCTGTATAGCTCTGTCCCTTTCCCTCAGCGGAATAAGTTCTGCTTTAACACGTCATGGTAGGGTAGCAGGTTATGGTAGTAATTTTGCATTTACTGGGTTAAAGGGTATGAACAAGAACCTCCTTTCTATTTTGTTTATTGCTTTGTTTGTATAGTGTTTCTTTCTCTGTCTTTTTTGCGGTTGAGCATTCACTAATAACTTCCACCGTTCTGGGCAGAGTGGGGTAGGAGAGGACGTGTCAAATTTTTACTGACTATGTTCCGGGGCCGCGGTATGTCTTTCAAACAAACCGTTAACCCCGGGGTGCTGAGGATTTAGATTCGATTTCATGGATGGATAATCCCAATAACAGTTCAGCCAAATTGTTATTGGGATTATCCATCTGGATTTTCTTAGTGGTTTATGGTGACGCTCGCTATTACATGGGACTCAAAGCTTATTGACGAAATAGGGGTACTAGTAGGTACACCTCTGCTTACTCTTCAGTCACTACAAACTTGATGTTATATTATGTATGTTAAAAACGTTGCCCCACACTAGGAATTTAAAACATTTAAACTCACATACACAAACAGAGTTTAAATGTTTGTATGGCACGTTCCGTGCGGGAATCGACCCTGCGACACGCAGCGCGGCAGGCGACCGCTTAGTCATTGCGCTAACCGTGTCGTCAATAGTATTGAACTGGGTATACGAAGACTCTGATGATGCCCGAAGCATGGAGAAATATTTGTGGTAGAGTAAAGCCAATTTTACTTTTTATTATAAAAACGAAATTAATTTGCACCCAAAAACTAGTTTGCCACATTTTTATTCAAAATATAATATGTGGAAGTCCTCCACTTACCAGGATACGGCTCTTGACAGCAAGGGTAGTATCTCTCGTGCCTCTCCGCTGGTACACCAAGAATGTCCCATTCAACTGAAGGATAATATTCACGAAGGTCGATACCGACATCCACCATGTCACCTTTTTTCTGGTTGATGTGCTTCAAGTCAATCTGGGAAATACAAGAGTAATCAAGTACCCAGAACCACAGACATGTCATATTGGGTGTCAAAACAAAAAGGATGAAGGTCAAATAAAGATATTGTACTGTAAGAGGTTTTATACCCTAACCAACGCTGGGTGGTTGACCAGGTCGTTTTAAAGAAAGAACTTAGCCCTGCCGGGGTTGCGGATTGTTCGAAAGAGATACCGCGGCCCGGAACGTAAAAGGCAACAGAAGGAACATGGGTGGGTTTTAGTCAGTAATAATAATAAGTCATTTGATGATTTCCCATTCCGAAAAAAAAAGATAGAACTTAGTAAAAGATAAGATAGGTGTGATATAAGAAGTGTGACATGTAACTTAAAAATATATTTTAAATTATAACTTTAAAGGATATATGCGCATTTTATTGAAATATCCAACCAAAACCTTATAGTACTAAGATCCCATGAATCGTAAGGGGCTTGTCACGTCAAAAGACTGCTGGATAAGTTTCCCGCCACTGCAGTCTTAGCGGCCATTTTTCGAGACGGGACCTATATTACCCAGATAATAAATGGCTTGTGGAGGTCAGACATTCCGTCGCTCCATGTAAAATACTGGTAGTCAGATGAATCCGGTAAGACTGGCAACCAACCCCCAATATAGTTAGGAAAAGGCTTGGCAGATGTTCATGAATTAGATCCCGCTTATAAATTAATGTGGAAGTTAGCAAAAACAAGGAAAACAATAGAATAAGGTTAAATAGATAATTATGTATACTGAGTAAATATTTTATTACGCAACCGAAACACTGCTTTTACAACTCAACAATTAATTACTTATGTAACAGAATTTTTTCACACAAAACAAATAAAATAAGACCCCTAGTCCTCCATTTGATCTGCCATAAATTTGAAGTTATCGCAATCAACTAATTGCGTTGGGATAATTTGCATTAAGGAGATTATAATGTCGTATATAGTCGCTGTAGCTTTCGAATATTTTTCTTTATAGAATCGAGTATGTTTAAGTAATTCTTTGGTTTTTTCACTCCAGACTTTTGTCAGGAGTGTAAAAAGCTCTAGGTAGTTCGATACCGCCAGTTTATTTATTTATAACCAACTTATACAAACAGATAACACCACACATAACATAAAAATTAAGAAAATTTAATAGTCACAATTAGAATTCGTAAAAATAATAATATAAGTTAGAAAAAGCAAATTAGAAGTAAAATTAATCAATTTAATAGGTGCAACATTATTTAATTTATGGAGATGGTACTGGGAGTAGCAATGGATTGCAAGTAACGGGAAGCAGTACTCACAAATCTCAGCTTAGTACTAATTTAAATTCGTCATACATTAAAATTAGGAAGGGGCAGATCTAGTAAGGTTTATTAAAATACTCTATCACCCAAAGCAGAAATTTTTCTTTCAGAAAAAAAAAACTGCCTCGCCACAAGCGTTTTTTAAACGCTTGTTATTTTTTTTCTTGTTATTTTGTTTCTCTTTGCAAGATACACATTTCAGCATCATCATCATTTTGTCTTACATCTAAGTATACAATAAAGTGGGTTAACGTACAATCAACAACGTCTCCACATATTACCATAAGTATTAATTTACTTACATACAGTATGGAAGAAAGGTAGGGCTTATTTTAATATTATACATAATTATTTGGTTTTACCTGATCACCATCATAACTCCAAGAGCCGAACTTCAAGAAGCAAGTCTGCTGGTCAAACGGGAAGTATCTCACGTCAATCTCACACGAGGACTTGAAGATGGCTGGTGGGGTCCACAGAACCTTTCCGGTATGATGCAGAACTGCTTTTGTCATTGTTGTCACCACGTATTCGCCGTCAGCACTAGGGGGACAGAAGAATAGCTAAGTATACTGATTCACGGATAGAGAGCTCGGATATTTTTGTTATGTACACTATACAAATAACAGTATACAACTTATAAATAGGGTGACACAAGGGGCGGTCATATCACTGAAAGCGATCAAGACAACCTTTGGATGGATTTAAAGGAGGAGGAGAGACAGTACTGTAGGTAGTCTGTGGTGTTCCAGTATTTGAAACGAATGACATTTACAAACAAATATTAACACAGGTATCTTTATGTAATAATCATTAAGAGCAAAAAAATATTTAACACTAGCTTCTTAAATAATAGTTACTTTAGGCTAACACTAACTTTAACCCGCGTGATAATCGAAAAAAAATATCTTTCTCTCCCTATTTCACCCCTTTTCTTACTATTTTTAGCCTATGTCCATCTCCAGGGTCCCAACTATCTCTGTACCAAAAAACTCATTTTCGCTTTTATAATATTAGTAAGGATAATGCACTTGTACACAAATGTAGTAAGTAATATTGACCAAACCAAAATCACATTTCAAATGCAATGGTTAGAAGAAAGCCGTCAATGAAAAAGACTCAGTGTTGTTTCAAAATGATCACAATTGCTGACAATTACGAATATAATCCATGTTTTACGCAAGCTAAGGCTTTGTTTAGACAAAACATGTACTGACGCGCGATAAAATAAATCAAAGGGAATCAATGTGTTTATACAAAAAGCAGTTGTATATGTAAATACTTGTACGTCTAGACGAACCGCGCGATTGACTTTCTGAGTTAACATCGTTTTGTATTCAGGTTTTTGAGAAAAATAAGCTATCATTACTGAATTAGCTACTAGTATGAGAGGTATATTATTAGAGTAATAGTAAAGAAAAGGATTGATTGATGTGTACTTAAAAGAATCCCCACAAGAAAAGGTAAAAATCAAATTAAATCATTCATGCACTTCAATTTTTCAGAATTTTTAAGTACCATTTGAAAAACATATATTTTCAAACTTTTTGTACTTTTCGTAGGGATAACCCTTAATATTCCCAGTGTCGAGGGCGATTTAATAACATTCGTTAAAATATGTGGAAAGATCCTGCATTGCTCTCACTCTCACTGACGGTCGACAACTTTTCAGCCTTATTACTCAGGGCATAAAGGTAAAAAGTGGTCAACCGTCACTAAACTCATCGTCAGTACAACACGCAGTTTTTTTTTCATAATGATGCAAACTAGCATTTTTTTAAATTTTGTCCCACACAAATTTTTTCACACTGAAATTTCTCCCGTATCGTGGGTGAGTTTTATCTAAACTCACATACAGAAATAGCCAGACCCGGAACAAATATCATTACGTAGGTCATACAAATATGTTGTTAAATACTAGCTGGCACAAGCGGTTACGCCCGCGTGACATCGAAAAAAAATCCTATGTATTATACAGACCATAATCTACCTCTGAGCCAAATTTAATCAAGATCCGATCAGCCGTTTTTACGTGAAAGAGAGATAAAGAGAGATTCATGCATCCTCACAAACATTCGCATTCATAATATTAGTAGGAAGTAACATTTTTCTGTGCGGGGATCGAACCCGCGACACTAGCGCAGCAGATATTTCGGCCACAGCATCTGCACTCAAAGGCTTTCTAGAGTAGTTGTAGTGAGCTAGTGTGCTCCTCTATCATGTGCTCTCAAGTGGCTAGCATACCGAACTTGGCCGAAAAACTCCGAGCACAAAACGAACATGTCGGAACACCATTGACGACATTGAAGGGTTTATAGCTGTAGATGGTTTTGTGGTGTTTTTATGATCGGTGTGGAACGCATATCAGATGATTACCCGACGATAAATATGAAGGTAGTTTTGTGAAGTAGCTCGGGAGAGACCTATCTCAGCAGTGGACTACGATGCTCAGAGATGACGAACACAATCAATCAATAACGTAAAATACTGTAAGTAATTTATATTGAACTAGCTTTCGCCCGCGGCTTCGCCCGCGTTAAGTTTGGGGTAACACAGTCTCTTTGTGCCTTATTGATTTGTAATAGCAACGCTAAGTTTTCCCTTTTCTTCCCTCTTTCTCCCTCACATCCCACTTTTTTTTAATAAAAAGCCTATATCCGTCTCCTGGTTCCCAACTATCTATGTACCAAAATTCATCACAATCGGTTTAGCCATTAAAGCGTGAAGAGGTCAGAAGCCGATTTAAACATAATCCTTACTAGTCCTTACTAATATTATAAAAGCGAAGGTGAGTTTGTTTGTTTCTAACGTCAAAGAAATTATGGGAAAAATTATATGAGAAGTTTTGCAGTTTTCAAGGTAGTAAGCTAAAAATCGTACCGCACACTCTTTGTTACCATCGAAAAATAGATGCAAATCAGGAAAATTGAACCCCGTATTACCCCAATTTTAATGCGAGCGAAGCCGCAGGCAAAAGCTAGTATTCAATATAATATAAAATCTTTAAGAAATATCGAAGTTGGCTTACAAACCAAGTAAACAAACCACCCATGTATCTACCATACGCACTCTGCAACGTCCACATATTCATATATTATGGCACATTATACTCCAGTGTAGTGCGTTGCCCAATTTATGACAGCTACCATAAACCTATCAAAAGGCAGCTGATACGTGAAGGGACGGTACGGTCCGAAGAAGATCAGGTGCAAGGTATCGGAGATTAGCGGAGTTGGAGACGTATCAAAATGAGACAGCAACTTGTAAGGTCAGTTATGAATGTGCAACTCAAATAAGACCAGCTACCCTACTATGACGTCTTAAAGCAGAACTAATTCCACTGAGGGAAAGAGATGGTGCTAGACACCCTGTATAGCTTTGTCTCTTTCCCTCAGTGGAATAAGTTCTGCTTTAAGATGTCATGGTAGGGTAGCAGGTATTTGAGAGGACAAGTAATTTTTTTCTGATTGAAACTTTAGATTCAGCTAGCTGAGCCTAGCGGTTTCCAGTGCTGCTTTTTTGGAACATGAACGCACCGGCAACACTGCTGGTAGACGAACGGACGGTGAGCTACCCTTTGCTCACCGTCCACAGTTTAGTGACGTCTGACGCCCGGAGCGTCTCCCGAAAAGGCTGAGTTAGTTTAAGGTTCACCCGCTTGCTCAGCTCCTTAGAGGTCTTAAACTATCTACGCTTTATTGCCTTTCTAATTAAACTGGTTTGGTCCAAATGAATTGGACGGTTTCAAAGTCTTAAACGGCCCTAGCTAATTGTAGTAAACTGATAGATTCAGCTCTCCTGAGTTACGCCAAAATAATAAATTTGTAATAGATTTTACTTTATGATATTCAATAATTCATTACTGTGTACCGCACGTTCTCTGTTTTATTTGCCTTCTGTGTCGGTGTAAGTTAATGTCCTGTACTAAATAGTTTATGGTCTTTAATCCCTTTCAGAATTTTTCACCCCTTTCGCTCCCAATGTTCCAAATGTACACCTGTAATTTGTATCATTCAAAATTTTCAACGATTTTCTTAAATGTGTTTCAACAGCTTCTCGGACGATACAATGCCGCAAAATATGGCCATATATTGGATTCAAACAGTATTCCTTGCGGATAAAAAGAAAAATACATTAATAGGACTAATCTATCTACCGAATCTTACAATCACAAATCCACCAACCGACCAATCCTTATACTACGTCCTTATCTCCCTTAACTTTTGCTTCCATTCTCTCAAGACTTAAGCCGCTTACACAGGCTCGACACAGCGTAAGATTAGTCGCACGTGCGTCTCTCATTCGCCGGCCATGATTAATCGTTTGCCAGCCTGTTTTGACACACCATGATGTATCATTCGCGAACGCTTTCTTGTCGATATTTCGTGCAATCAATTAGGTTAAGGATACATTGCGTACTTTGTTAGAAGTCCCGACTTGTGAACACAAAGTTGGTGTTTACTTTTGTGGGATGTTTATTTTTAGGTTGTCGAATTGTGTTTGTAAAATGTCCGAGATGTTTGTCTTTTGTTAAGTTCTTATTCTTCGCTTGTTGTTGACAATCTTAGCTCTGTGGTCCGGAATTTGGTGATGAGAATGCAAAATTAATAGGATTTGTCAATGTAACATTTAAAACTGATATCTTACAAAAGCATTGTCACAGTTTTTTTTGGATTCACAAAAATCATACGTTTTATCAATTGCCTCTAAATCATTTTTGTTACTATTGAATGAAATGATCAGAACAAACCATAATTCACTTCCTCAGCCAACAAATAATTTCAAAAACGATGCCAGTTCACCGTTCCCGATTACACTTTTGGCACACCCATCGCAAAACAAACGCTATGGCAAGAAGTTATCAAGATCCCTGTATCTAAGTGGAACGCATGAACCGTATGATTTATGGGTTCCTGGTACCGAGGCGACGGAACACCATGCATCATGGGATGGGAATGTACTGTCCATAACAACTGACTCGTTAAATCTCAGCGTTTCCCCGATTTTAGAGGCTTGCCTCACTGATTTTATGGGGTCCTATGGTTTTTGTTGCGTTAAGACTGTTAAGATGTTTTGTGGCTCTGGGATGCAATGAATATTCATCACGTCGCATTGTTTTAATGATACTTTTACGCATATTTTGTGTAATCCTCGCAATCAATTTTTCGACTAGCTAATTATATGAAAACTAAAATGCTAGTCTTCATATAGTTAGTTAATCGTAATGCGTTACGGATAGTGATTATTTTACGGGAACATTTTATATACAGGCTCTGGTATTTGAGTGTAATGTATGTAGCTTTACGATAGTATAAGAATTTAGAATTTAACAAACCCTTATATCTGTTTATTTAATCAGCTCAGTGAACACTTCCGAATATCAACAGCTCAACGGATATTACTGTTATAAGAGAATAGATATGATGAAAAATATAATCAAATAAGCTTCAATGATATATTATTATGAAACTTATAAAATACACTTTACAAGCGAAAGCGAGTTTGTTTGTTTGTTACGTCTCCACGCCTAAATGGCTAAAGTGATCTTGATGAATTGGTACACAACATAACATTTTTTCTTTAAGTGAGAAATGAGGGAGAAAGAGGGAAGAAAAGGGAAAACTTAGGATTGATATTACAATAAGTAAGGCGCAAGGGCAAAAACTACAGGTAGCAGTTACCTGTAAATCAGAAAAGGGGAACTGTGTTACCCCAAATTTAACTTGAGCGAAGCCACGGGCAAAAGCTAGCAAAATAAAAGTATACCTAGATTGTTTTATGTCAAAATCTTAAGAGTACACGACAACCAACGCTATGCCTACAATAAATTCAAAATTCCACCTCAAAATAAGCACGACGAATAATTCCCTCCCAATTAATAACTCACACATAACTTCAGAATTACAACAAAGCGAAATATTTTAATCAGCAGGCACGAGCATAAAGCCTGCAATTATGGCATCTACATACAACTTCGGTGGTACAACAATGCAATTTGGTGCAAGCTAATGTCCAAATGTTGGACGGGCAAGTTCGGAGCTGGGAAATTAATTTGCTAAACGTATTCGTACAAGGCGTATCGGATGTCGCTTGTTATGCAGTTAGAGCACCTATGAGTTCTGTAATCCTGGTATCTAGTGTTGTTTGTTGACGAGTGTTGTTTTCTATGAGTTTTCCTTCAGAGTAATAGGGTAGTTTC
This sequence comes from Ochropleura leucogaster, assembly GCA_958449745.1. Taxonomy (NCBI): domain Eukaryota; kingdom Metazoa; phylum Arthropoda; class Insecta; order Lepidoptera; family Noctuidae; genus Ochropleura; species Ochropleura leucogaster. The sequence goes on along the minus strand of OY288213.1, from coordinate 15,901,043 downwards.
TAGGGTCAAAGTAATTACATTTAGTCTTTTAGATTGTTCAAAAATAAGGGACACCTATTTCTTATTTGTAAAAACCGATTAAAGTTACGTGTGACGTCCCTATTTTTAAATAATCTAAAAGAAGGACTTATATTTATTTTTTGCGAAACTAGCCTCTTTAACTGCCTTGCTATCCACCAGTAACCAGCATATATGACGGTCCCAGTTCTAGAAAATTCTCTTAGAAAAACGGGTCGGAATCCACACCTCTGAGACGCCTACCTATGATTGAATACTACGGTCGATTTATTAATCCAGTTTTAAAAATAAACTTTTTTTTTGTCTCTTTCGTCAGTATATCTCACTACTAATAAATTAATTAATAAACAAGTTATAGATGTTAAAAGTTGGTCCCAATAATTTTCTAAACTGTGACTGCATGAAATACTTACTTGTTATAAAGCACGATGTCAGGCAGCCAGATGTGTTCTGAGGGAACGTACAACTCTTTCACTCCTCCATACTCCAAAGGGTCCCATTTGAACTTGTGGTCTTCCCATTCCTGCAGAAACAGTACGTTAAAAACAGCTGGCCAATTGCGAGTCAGACCCGTGCATCTAGGATTCCGTATAAACTTGTGACATTAACGGCCATATCTTTTTACTGCGTAGACTTGGAGGTTTGATATTTTCGCATAGACTTGAGTATATGGTTTTCCGCGCGTTCCCAAAATAAAGGGTCTTGACAGACAGACGGGCAGATAGACAGATGGACATACTTCAAAGTGATCCAATAAGGGTTCCGTTTTTTCCTTCATAAATAGTTTATCCTAATTTCTTTTTTTGACATGTAATTTTGTTCAGAAATTTATCTTTTTTATATAAACTAAATTAATTATTTAATTGGTACATGTGGACGTTGATGCGAGAAGTTTCATCATTAGCTCACGTTTGTTCATGTTACATTAATTCTTGTTGCAATATTAATAACACCAAAAATGTGAGTAGTTGCATATTTAGCACTAACCTGTTTAGTATCTTTAATCAAGAAAGCTGTAGAAGATTTGTTTAATATATCAAATCCGCCTAATTCCATTCTTGAACAAAGGCCTCTAGCAAATTATGGCACTTCGTTAGGTCCGCAGAGAGGCGCGTGCAGTCCGTCAAGAATTTGCATGCATCTAAATAATTTAATTATAATAGAAAGTTACTTACGTGTTCCAGCCACACGTTGGTTGTTAGAATCTGATCTTTGAGATTCTGAAACAAAGAGAAAAGTTTGAATAAATATTGCTAGTAGTACATAACAAAGAGGTATTAAGCAGCAAAAACAGGAGCTGTTGAAAACACATGCTGCGTTTTTAGCTTGTATCAAGTAAAACGTTCGTTCATTTATATTTCCTAATCTTCTATAGAAGTTCTGACTTTCGTTGTCGATAACAGTTACGTTACGACATGTGAAAAACGGAAAACATGAAAACACAACGATTTTTAACGTAAAACAGACACATATGATATTTAGGTAAATCAGGATGTAAGGATCATGGGAATCTTGTAATTTCGTGACTTGGACGTGGTGTGGATGCCAGCCCATTCAACATCATCTACTTAGCCTTTTTCTCAACTATATTCCAGGCTTCCAGTTTGACTGGATTCAGCTGAAAAATAGTATTTTACATGGAGTGATTGCTTATCTAATCATCATAATCATTTTCCTGCCCTTGTCCCATTCTATTTGGGGTTGGCGCAACACGTTTTCTTCTTTCTTTATTTCCTATCAGACATCACCGCATCATTTACTCCTTCATATCATTCCTTACACAATCCATCCATAATTTCTTTGGCCTTCCTAGCGACTGCTTGTCTGACCTACGGAAAAACAAAGTGCCCCAAGCCGTGTACCGTGGCATATTAAATCTACAAACAATTTCTTTTATCCGCTATAAAACTACTCAAAAATGCACCAGGAGCCCATAAACACGACGAAGCCAAGCAAAAACGAAATGAACCTGTATAAATAGATTTTTGATCCTTTGTACAAGTTATGCAAATCGATTGTCGTAAGTTGGCCCTCTGCCAACGCGTGGCCATCAAACTGAATAGCTTGTGGGGCTAGGCTGGAATACCAACTTTGCACCGTTTTGCCCCTGATTCATGTCTATGTGATACAGGCTATTTTGTTGAGGTCAGAATTTTTTGTGGCCGTTTGCGGCAGAATGTCATTAATGTTTGAAACTGTTTTGAAATTGGGTTGGCTTTTGCAGGTGTTGTATAAACTATTAACTGTATTTTTTAGTTGGGTGGACGTTTACGGTTTGGCTTGAATGTATAGTGGATGCATTCTCATACATTTTAAAAGTGAATGAGAATGTTAGTACCGAATTTTATGGTTTGTTTTATTTGCAGGTTCATCAATACTTTCCTATCCTACTTATATTATAAATGCTATAAGTTTGTGAGTATGGATGTTTGTTTGAGATCCTCTTTCACGAAAAAAACTGCTGTACGGATCTTGATGAAATTTGGCGCAGAGGTAGATTATAGTCTAGAATAACACATAGGATACTTTTTTATCTTCACGTGGGCAAAGCCGTGGGCGCCAGCTAGAAACATCAAAACATCCATCCTCACAAACATTTACATTTTGTAATATTAATAGGAAGTAAGATTAAATAACATATAAAAACGTGAAAGCGTATAAATACGAAGGTTTGGGTGTCTCTTTCAATGTTTGTTACTATATTGCGCTAAAACTGTTGAACAGATTTAGATTAAATTTGGCACACAAACAGTTTATAACTTAGATTAACATATTTATTACTTTTATCCCGGTAGTAAAACCCAGTGAGACAATTACCAAACTCCAAGCGGACGAAACCGCGAGAATAAATTGCGGAAAACACGACATCCGTTTCACAACAAAACTCTTCAAATTTTCTTTGAAGAATTCTATTCAAAAACACGATCCTTATAATAGCTAAGGAAATTCTCACTTCTCCCAAAATCCCTTAGACCGAATTTAGCTAATATTTCAAGATCCAAATCTCGTCGCAGCTTCCTAAAGCCGTGCGCACATATCCTGCTTTAGGTAATCGTTATGAATGTTATTCTGCTAAGGGACCCGATGTTAGGGCTTAGGGAATGAGGCAGAGGTAAGATTTGTGCGAAGTTACCTTAGTGTTTGGGGTAGAATGACCTCTAATTTTATGACGACGAAATAAAGGCAGAAATTACTTGCAAATAAAACATCGGTTGCATTATTGAAAGGTATCAAATGCACTGCGGGAATAAATGTTTTATTTTATGTAACACTAGCTGGCGCCCGCGGCTTCGCCCACTTGATATCGAAAAAAAAGTTTCCTATGTGTTATTCCAGACTATAATCTACATTTGTGCCAAATTTCATTAAGATCCGTTCAGCCGTTTTGACAAGAAAGAGTAACAAACATCCATACATCCATCCATCCTTAGAAACATTCGCATTTATAATATTACTAGCTTTCGCCTAGTAGCATAGTTACTTAGGGGCTAACGCTAACTATAACCCGCGTGATGATCGAAAAAAAAATATCTTTCTCTCCCCTTTTCTTCCCTTTTTCTCACATTTTTTTTAAATTACCTATGTCCGTCTCCTGGGTCCTATCTCTGTACCAAAATTCATTAATATCGGTATATATATAACAGTGTTGTTATCCTACTTCCTACTACTTTACGTATTATAGGCGTGTGCTTATAATACCCAAAGGTCGAGGCAGAGGCAGCACACCTCTGCCTCGATCTTTGGACTTACACATAATTAGCGAAATGGTACACCCACATTTCGCTAGTTATGTGTGTTTTTGCTTCACGTTCTACCGGGAACGCTATTGTTTAAGTTTCCTACCAAGAATCAGGCTAAGAGATTTTAAAAATGTATGGACAGGTAAACACAGGATGCTAGGAAGCAGTAGATCACCACACATGTACCTAACTAGCAGTTGTATTGCATGGTATTTTAGTGTATTTTCACCACGCGCGTGGTTCTTTACACCAGCCGGTGCTGTTGATTCGAACTCTTGTTGCTTCATTTCGCCATCAGATGGCGGGAGTGATGCGTTGTTTTGATTGGTTGCACTCAGCGGTGACGCGAGTGCCAAAATGGCGGTGTATTTAAAATAGGTTTGACACGGAAAAGATTAGGGAACACATCCTAAAGCCTGTTTTATGTGTATGTCCCATGTAATAGAGGGCGTGAATATTGTATCATTCATTATATATCAATATATCATTACTAGCTACGCCCCGCGGGCGAAGGCCCGCGTGATCATAAAAAAGTATCCTATGTGTTATTCCACAATATAATCTACCTCTGTGCCAAATTTCATCAAGATCCGTTCAGTAGTTTTTTCGTGAAAGAGGATCAAACATACATCTATACTCACAAACTTTTGCATTTATAATATTAGTAGGATATAATATCAACCGAGAAACGAGAAACTCCTTAAGACATAGACCGACATCAGACACGGTAAACCTATTTTCCGTCTTTTTAGTGTTTTTTTTAGGGTTGTAAAAACACGGAACTCTTATAGAATCACTTAGTTGTTCGCCTGTCTGTCACGTGCAAGTATCAAGTTTAAACTCGATACTAAAATTTGTGGTTCCTTGAAGTTGTGAGAAAATCACATCTCGAAGTCTAGGCAGCCAAAAGATATGGCTGTTTATGTTTTGTACGGAATCCTCGGTTGCGAGTCTGACTCGCAATCGGCTTGTTTATCAAACTCTGAGGCACAACACTGAAGTTACAACATCGATTTTACTTTTATTTTATTTTTAGACGACACGCTTGGCGCGGTGGCTGAGCGATCGATCGCTGCGCTGCGTGTCGCGGGTTTGTTTCCCGCACGGAACAAATATTTGTATGACCTGCAGATAGTTGTTTCGTTAATGTGAGTTTAAATGTTTGTAAACGCGCCCACGATACAGGAGAAATTCCTAGTGTGCGGCAAAGTATTTAAAAAAAAATCTAAATCAAATCAATCAAATTTTTACATGAAAATCAATCAAGTATCTTATAACACAAGCAAATAACCTCGAATATTGCTCATTACACCAAAGTCAATCATGACACGATGTCTCCACCAGTTAAATTGCTCAATGAATATTCCACAGCGTACCAAACTAAGGAGATGACACACAGATCATGCGCGGAATCATGCATGAAGCGGAATGGACAAGACTCAATGCAACTTGGGTAATCTCCTTTATAAGCCTGTTGGGTGATAATGAATCTTAGTGTTAAGTCTTAAGGTTAAGTTTTGGGTGTTCGAAAAGCAGGAAAGTTTGGTTACATTTGTGTAATTTTATTATACGTATTTGTCACTTGGGTGTTACACAGTGTGTGGTAAATGTTTTTCTTTGTTCCGAGTGATGGAAAGGGACTAAAATTATGATGGGCTAAGACGGTTTGACCTAATTTGTCATTTGTGTGCTCCACTCAGCCAGTCGTGTTTTCCACTCAGTCAGTTTAGTTTTTGATAACATAAATTAAAGAGGCCAAAATAGTGTCCTCTTATCGTAATCGGTTTGAACCGTTCAGAATAATCTTTAATTTCTTTATTGATAAAAAATAGTTCTAAAATGGTGAAATCTTTTAGCCACAAATAATCCGGGGTTGCGGGTTGTTCGAAAGAGATACCGCGGCCCCAGAACATAAAGGGCAAAAGAAGGAACACGGGTAGGTTTTAGTCGTCCAGAATATGGCTATCGTGCAATGAAAACAGACTGGGTACGAAACACTACTTTTATTAACCAAATTACTTGAAATTCATAGCTTCCTACCTTGAAATAGACTATGTTCGTCTGCAGGGTCTCAACCATCTCTGTACCAAAATTCATGACAACCGCTTTTGCCATTTAGGCGTGAATACGTAACAAACAAACTCACTTTCGCTTTTATAATATTAGTAAGGATAAGAAGAACAAAATACGCATAACAATTAATACAATTATCACTCACAAAGTTAAAGTAGACGAGGATATACCAACACAAGTTCCATGACTTAATTAAAGGAAATAATCCTCTCCTGTGTGTATGCAACAGACTGCTGGCTTGTTACCGCACCGGTAATTAACATCTCACTTGTAATCACCGGTAGCTGAGCCACTATCGTCACTGTCGCTACCATCGCTGTTATCGCTACGATCGAACTATCATAGACAAAGGTTCGGGTGTATTTGTGAGCTATCGTGTTGCCTAAGTTTAAGGTGTTATTAGATTGTGTTGTAGGTACACATATATACAAACAGCCAGACGAGGAACAACTATCTGTAGATCATGCAAATATTTGATCCGTGTGGGAATCGAACCCTCGACTCGCAGCGCAGCAGTCGACCGCTCAGCCACTACGCCAAAATCGAGGCAGCCTCAGTAAGTTTCAAAAGCACTTGTGTCGATGCGGTGGAAAATCTGAATATTTTTTTAAATGTGTTATAAATATCTGTTTTCGGGTTTTCTAAGTATTCCATTGCCTATTCCCATAGATATTACAACCGTACTGTTATGTTAAAAAAAAAACTTTTGGGGAGTGACGGTTTAGAGAGTGTCAGACTTTTACTGACTAAAACCTACCCGTGTTCTTTCTATTGCCCTTTACGTTTCGGGGCCGTGGTATCTCTTTAGAGCAACCCGCAACAACGAACAACCCGCAACATGCATGTTGACCTAATGTAATGTTTCATTTTAAAATAACCATCTTATACAAAAGCCTGAACATCGAGCTACATCTTTTGAAGAAGTTTCGGCTACTGACCCGATCCCGCGGGAAATAACGTAGCTGTGAGCTGTACCAATACATTTCTCGATTTCTAAAATCGCACAAGTGCAATAATGCTCCTAACAGCATTGGTTGTATGTTTTCAAAAGGGAATGTAATTTACGATTGGCTTTTCAAGTTTCTGTACAAGATATCTAACGTACATTAGATGTAATTGAGCTGAATTGAAGTTCGGCTTAGGATTATGATTATGAATACTCCATTGGTCTCGAATAGAAAGCTGACTGCTGTGTACAGGGTTCTGGGATCGACTCTCGGGTTTGGCAAAAGGTGTTATTGGGTTTTCTCATTGGGAATTTCACAGTACCTGCCCGGAGTTTAGAAGTTCCGTGCCTCAAAAAGCCAAACCGAATTTTATGAATTTTGGTACAGAGATAGTTGGGATCCTGGAGACGGCCATAAATTATATATTTTTAGCGTTTTTAGTGATTAAGGGGAGGGGGAAAGAGGGAAAGAAAGGGGAGGGAAAGATACATTTTTTCGATTGTCACGCGGATTAAAGTTAGCGTTAGCCCAAAGTAACACGTAGACGAATTCGCGGGCGGAAGCTAGTAATCAAATAAAAGAAGGAAACAATAAAAAACAATTGTCATATGGATGGCCAGTACTACCACAAATTACCATCGTACTAAAAGACAATGTAAAGAAAGCCGTTAAAAATCAGTACCTAACCATATAATATAGATGGTTGAAGAAACTGTTTCTGCAGACACTAATGAGCTTTGCCTTTAAGCTAAGCACCCTGGCAGCGAGCCAGAGGACACTGCCGAAGAAAAAATCTTTGCACTACTTATTTTGATCAGTTTGAAAGATACTAGGGGAACATCAAAGTATGGAAGTAATATTACTTCATACAGAGAGCCTATATTAAAATTGATCGCATAAAAGTGTTGACTTGGATACCTAGTGAATCTTGAATTCATTGGCAGATAACATAATACATTAACTACCGTTTGAGAACTTACCTAATCCCTATCCTTTCCTAATATTATAAAAGCGAAAGTTTTTCCCCAAAGTGAATTCACCAAATAGCTTCGCCAGGGAGTGTCTGACTTTTACTGACTAAAACCTACCCATGTTATTTTTTTTCCGGAGCGGGGAGGGAGTGTCAGACTGACTAAAACCTACCCAAGGCCCCTTTATTTTGTCGCGCCTGTTTGAGTGGCGCACGGAGGCACTACACCGGGGGCAAAACCCGCTGCCGCGGCAAGTTGCCGCTCGGCGGGCAGACCTCCGGTGCGATCTCATGGTGGCATGGAGAGAGCGGCTGTCGCAACCCCGTGCAGGGGTAAGACCCCTCTTTGAGGAGTGGCTGGAGAGGCGTCATGGCGTCCTCACCTGCCGCCTGACGCAGGTCCTCACCGGACACGGAAGTTTCGGGAGGTTCGTGCACATCATCGGGCGGGAGGAAACGCCCGGGTGTCACCATTGTGACGATCGCCCGGAAAACACGGTGGAGCACACAGTGGCGATCTGCCCAGCTTGGACAGAGCACCGCCGTGCCCTGGTTCAGGCCATGGTCCGGAGCGAGAGGGAATCGGAAGCGGTCACCGCCTTCTGCGAAGCAGTAATGCTAGCAAAGGAGGTGGCCGGGCGTTTGAGGGAGAGAACATCTGCCCAACCAGCCGCCGCGGAAGACGCCCCGGGCGCCGGGCGCCGCGAGACGACTCCCGGCCACCGTAGATGCGGGCCTATGGACGGTGAGCAATGGGTAGTTAACCGTCTGACCGTCTATTGACGATAGGCCGTGTCTACAGCGCGTTAGTGTTCTATGCGCGCCTCAAAAAGATATCAGCAAAGCAGAGGGGCCTGCCAAGGCCTGCCGGGGTTGCGGGTTGTTCGAAAGAGATACCGCGGCCTCGGAACGTAAAGAGCAATAGAAGGAATATGGGTGGGTTTTAGTCAGTATAAGTCTGACATACCGCCCCGCTCCGCCCCGCTCCGCCCAGAGCGGGGGAAGTCATTGGATGATTTCCCACCCGAAAAAAAAAAGCCCCTTTATTTTGCTGACATCTGTTTGTGCCGCGCGTGGAACACGTACACGCCGCCGACACGGCCCGTCGTTACTAGAGCAGCTCAGCTACGGTTGAAAAACAATACCCTGCGCTTCATAAATCAGGTCGCAGATTTGGAGAAAAAATAGCAAAGTTAAATTGGTAGTGAGCTGGCCACGTAGCGCGAATGCACTCGGAGTGGTTGGCAAAGATCGTCACTCAATCGAATTCTGATGGAGGAAATTAAGAAAAAAACATCTCTCATCAAATCTCATGTGAGCTCAGTGTCAATCTTTCTGTCATCTTCTTTCTTTCTTTTTTCTTCTTTCTTTCCTTTATTTTACGGTTACGGACACCACGCAGCGTAACCATACGTTTATTATAAAATAATAAGGATATTAATATGTATTAGTTTAAGATTGTCATGTATATTTAATCTATGATTTTTTATATTTTTAAATATTACTTAAAAATAAATACAAACATTAAAAAAGGTATTGTGTGGTTTTATGAAACCACGATAAAAGTCATTTTCTTTTGACTTTATAGGCATTGAGACGTCCCTACTCCGACCGTCACGCGACATGCAACACACAGACAAACTTTTAAAGACAACTTTTATTACATCGTTTTAATTTTTTTATTAAGACGATGTAATAAAAGTTTCACTTTAAAAGGTGGTCCCTCTATTGGGAGCAGAATCTGAGCTACCGGTGTTTAGGACTCCAGATACAGAAATATCCTTACAAGGCGGGCCGTATCGAACTATCGAGGAGCATATATTTTTTATTATGGTTGGATAATAATAATTTGGTTATAAACCTAAACAAAACGAAAGTCATGCATTTTTATCAACGACGTGAAAACCCAACAATTAATATTTCATACAAGGACTGTGATATTGAAGAGGTTAATAAGGCTAAATTCTTAGGTATTACAATTGATAGCCAACTCACATGGAAACCTCATGTTGAAGAACTATGTAATAAACTTAGTAAATCTGCATATGCTCTTTACCAACTCTCAAAGAAAGTTAATTGTCAGGCTCTTTTAACAGCGTATCATGGACTGGTTGCCTCTACTCTGCGATATGGAATTATTTTCTGGGGGCAGTCTACTGATAGGGAGCTGGTATTTAGGTTGCAGAAGCGATGCATCAGGGCAATGTGCAGTCTTAAGACAACTGATAGCTGTGTTCCCTATTTTAAATCCCTGAAAATATTAACTTTTCCTTGTTTATATATATTGGAAACAGCTTTGTTTGTAAAACGTAACCCACATCTTTTTAAAAAAATATCAGAAGTCAAGAAAAATCCAATACGGACGCAATATGTCAATCAATTATGTCAAATAAAATGTAAAACTGCACTAATGCAAAAAAGTTTTTTCGGTATTGCCCCACGCATATATAATAGACTACCTAATAATATAAAAAATATGACGACATTTAAATTTAAAAGGGCGCTAAATGAAATTTTAATTGTGAAATCCTATTACTCGATTGACGATTTTCTTAACCACTCAGCACGACAGGATTTTGACACATGACACATCAGCTGAATCGGTGGGGTGACGCGAATTGTCACGAAATTCAAGATTTTTCATCAATTTACAGCATTCAATTTTGTTATTAAAAATAAATTGCAGCGGCTGTTTCATACGATAAGTTTGAGGTTTATATTTCCAAAAACCTCATAAGGTCGATAAAACGGCGTCAATCTATTGCAAAATGTGTGTAAAATACGTATTTCTACACCCTTCCAAAAATTAGGTACTTTAAAAACGCTGGAAATAATTACATACACAAGATAAACATTTGATAATAAAATCGGAAATCTAAAATAAAAACAGTGACATTCCATCTGCATTCTTATTTTTGCCATTTTACATATAAATAAATAAAAAAACACGATACAAATCTCGACAAAAATACTACTAAAATGTATTGCAATATGACATTTCTTAGTGCTGACCCTAAAACTAAGTTTCATCATTACGATTAAAAAGTTGCATTCAACCTAATCGATAATCGTAATAGAGTAAACTTAAAAAAAAAGTTTTGGGACCATTGAGGAATTACCTATGGAGGTGGCATAATATTCTACTATAAATATTATAGTTGTATATCTATGATATCGATTATAAAAGAAAGACATTTTGTCACGTACTATAATTATTTTTATAAATTTGAGGTACATTTTGCTGTCAAACGGTTTCGCGGTAAAAGATTTTGGCTGTTTTCTTGAATGACGATAAATGAAAATGGCGGCCAATTTTGTAGGTCATGCTAAATCTGTAGTCAGTCAGGAAGCCCAGCCGGCACAACCATACCGTACCGCACCTAGAAAGCCATGCCTCCGCAGTAGACCCTTGATTTAGACATACAGGGACTCCGTACACAAGTACACACCGCTCTAAAATATTAAAATATTAAATTACGTGTTAATGGTCCTATTATTGCAAATTACGATAAGATCTGGGCATGTTCATGTTATTTATAATATTTGCAATGATATTTGTCTCATTTGTTATAGAATCTATTCGCGTCCGTGTGCTATACTGTGGAATGAAAAATGTAAACAAGCACGATTGGCGCGAAACTTCGACTTTTGATTTCAAAATGTATCATTACCACTGCTAATTTAAGTTCAATCACGAATGATTTCTGCACGTAATAAAAGGACACGTTAATCATGCCCAATAATGTGGAGTTTAAATGTCCGAAAACCTATTTTTTATGATTTTTAGCGTCGACCTAAACTGCCGTCAAAATGGCGATGATCGTAATTTACGCATTGGGATTTTATAAGACTTAATTTAGAAACTTCCTCAATAATTAAAGAACTTCTAGTGACGTTTACATATGAGATTTTTATTCTACTATCTTAATGAGTGCACACCCATATTATTTTTTAACCAGAAAATAAAATATTTACAAAAGTAATGAGGAGGTCATATGACTTAAATGTCCGACCCCTTTCGGGGCCAGTACCGAGCCAGCGGAGGTTTGAATGTCGAGCCCCCGAAGGGGTCCGTACCGAACTATACGGTTAATGATGACTTATTAACTGATTGACATTATTCTGACTGACATAATAATATAAAATTGTAATCCTGGCTGACTTTCTTTTTTATTTAATATTATATAGCATTAATTTATTGTTCTATAATACTGTAAACACTGACATTTTGATTTTTAATTTTTTGGATTGTAATGTGCCAGATATTTTAATTTGAAAATTGTAAAACCTTTGCATGCCCATGTGACGGTAAAATATGGAGACCTCTGCTACAAAAAAACACCTATACACTATACCCATGTTTGCAAAGAAATAAATGATTTGATTTGATTTGATTATATTTATACTCAGTTGCTTCTTTTGCAATGTTCTTGCAGTCATTTTCTTCAAATCAGTCGTGATGAGTGTGAACGCCCTGTAAGTCTCCGAGGTGTTTTGTCTGTAACTAGGTATTTTACAATACGACATCCAGACATCGTTTAACATTTTACTGTTGTCATTTCTCTAAAACGTGTCTCGCTTACACAAAATTGAACATGAGTTTTGTATTGTCAGCAATTCTGTCTGTTTTGTGTTGGCGAAAATACGATAGCTGTGACGTCAGTAAGGATATCAAGTTGTGGATGGTGAGTGCTTATTGTATAGTATCTCTTTTTACTGTCGCCCTAGTATCAATTGTACGTTCACGTTTTTTTAGCTTTGTTCGGTCAACTTTATTGAGGTTTAATGTATTTGGGTTATTTTTATTGCTTGTGCTTTAAATACATTATTCATGTACTTATTACTTGATGATTGTGCATTCTTAAATAACATACCTACCATATTGTTTTTGGTTAGATAGCAAAATTGGCTTTGTCAAATATACTAGATTTCGTTCTCCAAATATTTTACTTAAAGCCAACCTACTTCTTGATTCTCTCCAAAAACGAAACTAGAAATATAAAACCAGAAAGAATGCCTGTACACAGAATAAACAAGTACTACCGCATTCAGTTTATTCGCTACTTTTAAAACCCACCACATTCCCGGCAGCGTTTATCCACGTTATTCCATCCAGTACACAACATTCTCGCACGTATTAAACTTTCACGAAAACCAAAAATACTCCGAACGAGGAGATCAAACCAATTTCGAAAACATTTCAGGCACGCAAACTCCGGCTCTGAATGGCTGAGTCATAAAAACGACATAAAACCGGTTCAAACCGGCCACGAGCCGAGAAGAACCGAGAGCTGCCGAGAACTGCCGAGGACAATCGAGGACCATGCAGACCGATCGAGAACAGCTTACGTGGCCGACTGCATAGCAATTAAGAGTCCCCCGCGCAGACTGTAAACGTCAATTTTATTTCAATTAAGGACCCTTTACAACTGAAGTCGTTAGCGACTAGGTTATGCGCAAATAAAATTTTCTCTGCACCAGCACGCTGTTTGTAGTTCCGGATTGGAAAGGGTTTATTTCGAAACATTCAGTTTTTTTGCATTTGGTTTCGAATTCTGAATAGTTCAATTTTTGTTTATGTTTCCATATGGTATGGTAAGCTGCCGGGACATTTACAATATTTATGACCTGTCGTTCTATCCAAGTAAATATTTCTTAACTAATAAAAATACGCGCCTCAGACGTGGAGTTGCGGACATCAGCCTGTTATACAACACAATACAAAACGATAATATAGTACTGTTTTGTCATTAATATATATTTTTAATTTTACTCCGGACCCTCTTAATGTACTCGTTAAACTACATCTTACTCATATAAACGTATAATCTCGACATGAATGATGTAACCATGATCTTGTAAAAATAATTTGATAAAAAGAGTATCCATGGAGTTTCTTGCCCATTCTTCTCCATAGAGATCTACGCATTGGAATGGACAACGACGTTACTCTCACAAGATAATTATTGCCTTGGGACTGTGACTGTAGATTTTTTTTTCGGGTATGAAATCATCAAATGACTTCCCCCGCTCTGGCCGGACCGAGGCGGCATGTCAGACTTTTACTGACTAAAACCCACCCATGTTACTTCTATGGCCCTTTACGTTCCGGGGCCGTGGTATTTATTTCGAACAACCCGCAACCCCGGTGGGACTGTAGCGTAATCTTTTGTTTTGACATTCAAAATGCGATCCGATCTAATTGAAATAAACGCTTTGAGTTTGAGTAAGCTATCGAGCCTTTGCAGCATTTTGGTCAGATCAATGGTTATAGTCTCAAGTCTAGTAGAATGTGGTACTGTGACGTATGCGCAAAAGTACTACAATGAAACACGCATTAAATCTTTTCAAGATATATATATTTTTTTATTTATACAGCATGTTGATTTGCATCCTCGCCAAATTCAAGGACGTAACTATGCTAATGATTCTCGACCCGAATCGATAATAAAATAAATAGGTTTTTTTTTACTTTTTTCGTATTTGCAGAAATCGGTAAGTGTACCCTACACTCGGACTGTGTGCGTGCATGCCGCTGTATGATACGAATGCGCCGACGCTCACGCACACTGTTCTGTTAGTTCTGTAGGTGATTCTCTACCTTGAAGTGGAGATATTCTATAATACTGTTAAATTAAAACAGACTGAAACTTATCATACAAGCGCCGTATATTATTATTGATCAGGTACCGTAATTTTCATAGATTATTAATGACTATTCTTAGCACCTCCTAAATTTTGGCGAGGATGCAAATCAACATATTGTATAACCGATACATCTCACATAAATCTCACGCTATTTTCTAGTCTTCTTATTATTTATTTTTTTAACGTTGAGTAATTGAAAAAACAATGAATTTTGATGATTTTTGGTACATACATAGTTGTGACCCTGGAGACGGACATAGGCTATTTTTGTTAAAGTGATAAACGGGGAGAAAGTGTGAAGAAAAGGGAAAACTTAGTTTTGCTATTAAAATAAATAAATTACAAGGGCAAAAACTACAGGTAGCAGGTGCCTGTAAATCAGAAAGAGGAATTGTGTTACCCCGAATTTAACGCGAGCGAAGCCGCGGGAAAAAGCTAGTATCATTACAAAAACCAGCCTGCACGTGCGTTTGGCTAAAGTATAAAACCTCTAACAGTACTTATTCAAAATATACGATCACAAAAAGATGGGCTTTCAAATTTTTGATTCAGACAAGGCGTACAGAAAATGTTCTATCATCATCCGAAACCTAAAATTGTTTAAACAAAGACAACATACGACACATTACTAAGCGCTAAAAATACACAATACGTCGTGAAACAACCTCTTTGTACCCATAGTTAACATTCCACTAGCGAACCAACTGTTAATGTCTCTACTGGAATTCGTCCGCTGACTAACTTTCCACGTAGTTTAAATGATAATAGTTCAGACCTTACCTTTTATCCTGTTATATGTCCATTCTTTAGAATACATTTTTAATGAGACGTTCAAATGTTTTTTTAATTGTGACCAGGTTTTCTCGTAGATTTCTTTTTCAGAAAATGTTGACACTGTTCCGTTGGTCTAATGGTTGCTATTGCCACGACTGAACATGAGGTTCCATTCATCATCATCATTTTCCTGCCCTTGTTCCATTCATTTGTGGTCGGCGCAACACGTTTTCTTCTTCCATTCTCCCCTATCAGACGTCACGGCATCATTTACTCCTTTCCCCTTCATATTATTCCTTACACAATCCATCCATCTTTTCTTTGGCCTTCCTTTCGTTCTGCGTCCATCAACATTCAGATCATGAGGTTCGATTCTGGTAGGGCCAAATGTTATTGAATTCAATAATCACGAATTTTTCAGCCGTGGAATTTGGATGCGTTCCCGGTGATGGCTATAGGTACGTCCTATCATCAAACCTATCAGAAATTTGTGTTGCTGGGGTGTTTGTTGCACCAGTTTTGCCCAGCTAAAGCATTAGGAAGGGGTGAAGCGTTGTCTTGTGTGAAGACGTTCAAAAAGTTCTAATCATCAGCCTAGTTTGAATAAATGACCTTTGTTTTTGATTTTATCACTTGGAACTTAAAGATAACTGGAGAAATTTGGGTATTCTTTGTATACAACTTACAGGCGTGATCTAATGTTTTATGCTATTGCGTTTTATTGCTTAGTTTATGACGTTTTATAACTTAGTTATTAATTATACCCTTACCAATATTATAAAAACGAAAGTGAGTTTGCTTGTTACGTTTTCACGCCTAATGGCAAAAACGATTTTGATGAATTTTGGTACAAAGATAGTTGAGACCCTGGAGACGGAGAATGCCTTTTTCTTTAAAGTGTGAAAAGAGTAAAGATAAGGGAAAACTTAGCTTTGCTATTACAATAAATAAGGCGCAAGGGCAAAAATGTTCCTGCAAATCAGGAAAGGGTAACTGTGTTACCTTGAATTTAACGCGAGCGAAGTCAAAAACTAGTAACTTATTGAAATAAACAAAATATATTTAAATCTCCACAACTTCTGAATAAAAACCTTCCACACACTGGCTGAACAGAATAAAAGAGCATGCAAGTAACAAGGAGGTTGGGTATGGAGGCTGTAACTCTCTCGTTCATTACACGCTAGTAATTAAACTTGCTTTACGTACTTGTTTGACCTGCTAACGAGCTGATACTAAATACTTGTGAACATATACGGTATGCTAGTGGGGAAATTGATTATGAATGGGTCTATTTTAAACTGACTTTTCACACATATTATATTTTTGTCGAAGCGATTGCGATTTTTCTTGCGATTTTTTTGGATTACATACGCAGTGATGCCATCATTAGGAATTTCTACTGTACTGTGTCTCAACTCACGAACACAAACAGCCAGACCCAGAACAATTATCTTAAGGTCGAAAATGTGACACGCAGCGCAGATGTCGATCGCTCAGCCGTGCGCTGACCTATCGTCAAAATTAGAATAAGATTTTTATGTTTATTTTATCTTCTTAGCTTTTTCCCTACTTTGATGGAGACGGTTTACAGTCATATTGGATGCAGATCATACCATTACTTGACGCAACTGCTTAATGCCCTCCACAACCCAGTTAGTACTGGGTAATACGGTACTCCTTGGTAGAATACTTGGTGTTTGGTACCTGTAACGGCTGTCAATGTTCTACAATTGGTAACCGGGACTATCAGCTTAAGGTAAGAGTGCTAGGGAAGCCCATCATCTATCCATCTAGTGACTACAGGCTGTGTCAATGTCACGTTCGTGTTCCTAGCGCGCAGCAAAGCCAAAGTCTGCTCATAGAGATGTCAGAAAAGCAAGAGGACCCTGCCAAGGCTACTTACTGTCTAACGGGGCTACGGGTTGTTCGAAAGAAATTCCGCGGCCACGGAACATAAAGGGCAAAAGAAGGAACAAGGGTGGGTTTTAGTCAGTAAAGCAAGCAGTGGAAAAAAATAGGCATATTATTTTTTTGCCGTAAATCCTAACAAGGTCATGAAGTAGATGTGTTACGGTCAGGATCTGTGATATATTTCGTTTAGTTTTATTAGAAAATGGACATCTTTTTACAAAAAGAAGTTCATCTTTCCAATTATTCGTAGTTTTTAACTTACCTAATCTAGCCAATTAAAAACCTGGTAACCCCTACAGACCGCATGCGGTGTAATCTTCAAGATCAGGTTGGAACTTCCACGATTTATTACTGTAATAAATATTCGCGAACTCAACTCGAGAACTAGACAATGGATGCGTTTTAGTATTCCTTGGCTTGCATTTCTGTATGAAGTGAGTGCCAAAATTAATGGCTTTTTCAATTACATTTTCTAAATAACTTTAAAGCAAGGAGTACGTGCCTTATAACCATGGTTGTTTTTATTGAAAAAAAATATAATGAAAAAAAGGTTTTTTATTCAAATCAGATAGAAAAGTCTGCTCTTTTTTTCAATTCGTTCATTTGAATAACACAAGACAAACACTCAAAACGAAAGATAAGAAGATTATTTTAATAACTAGACTTTTTGAAAAAGAACAGTCAAATTAATTCTATTTTGGGCGGTCAGTTGCACGAATGTACCAGGATGTCAGTCGACACCAAGAGGTGAAGAAGAAAAGGTTTTTCAGCTTTTCGTATTGACTGCCTTACTAATCCATAACTCCATATATACTAATATACAAATGGGAAAATAAGTCTGTGTGTTTGCATATTTGTTTGTTATATTTTCACGACTATTTAAACAGCTCATCGGATCGTAATAAAATTTGGCAAGAAAATTACAACTTGGAAACGGACATGGGCTATATTTTTTTTTATAAGATGTTCCCCACACTAGGATTAAATCATCAGCTTTGGTAATCATATATTTAATAAAACAATGCAATAAAAATCGAGAAATAGGCAAAACTCGAAAATAAATTTCGAGATTTGCCTGCATTGCAACTTCTTCCTGTCTCGAGTCGAGAATGTAGCTAATGGTGGTAATTCTTCCTCTGCATTGAATAAGTAATTAAATGTATGTAATAGTTTATGAAAGAAAATAAAGAAAAGAATTCCGCCACATTTCTGAATAAAACCCTTAGTCGTAAAATGCAGTGGGTGCTTTAATTGGAAACTATTTAAAATTGGGTCGTTAGTAGTTTCCCTATGAACATTGCTATACTACCCATATTTCTTGGTTTTTTTTTTCAAAAATATATATTTTTTAAATGCTTGTTCTTGTTATTAGTGAGAATTATTGTTTGCCAATGTCTAGGTGAGGTTCAACTATATTTTTTGTTCCAACATTTACAGATGTGCCCAGTGATTTCACTCGCTCCTCAGGTCCCCTTATTATTTAGGGGTATGAGAAATAAATGTTGAAAAGTCCCCGATAGGCCCACAAAATTTCATACAAATCGGTCCAGCAATTTCGGAAAACTTTGGTTGTAACAACCGCGACACGAAAAATTTATATATTAGTTATAAAAAAAACTAAAAACTGGAAAATTACTTTATTTTCACTTTTTAAAAAAAAATATTAGCCTATGTCCGTCTCATGGTTCCCAACTATCTCTGTACCAAAATTCATCCAAATCGGTCCAGCCACTAAAGCGTGAAGAGGTAACAAACAAACAAACAAACTCACTTTCGCTTTTATAATATTAGTAAGGAAGTAAGGATTATGATATAATACGCAAACACGGTTAAAAAGTTTTTATTTTTAGCTTTAGTCCCGTCTTAGATACAATTTTCAGTTCCACATCAAGCTATAGATTAAATACTAAGTATCTATTTTATGCTTTAGTATTAAACCAATTCAGAAATCATATGCATCATCCCCTAGGGGATACAGCTGATACTTTATTACTACTTGATCTGATGTTTATGGTTCTTAATGACTAGGTGAGGGGTGGGGAGGGGATACGGTCACCCTGCTCCCACTCGCCTGCCTACCCTGGCCAAACCCATACTTATACATGTGATTGCAGCAATCACGGCAGATTTGCTGTCATTTATTAAAGAGTGCCGTTGTATATCACTGAAGATCTATCACCAAATTACTGCGATGACCTTCCAAACCATAGTAGTACATACCATTTTTTGATCATTTGTCTTCGACAACTTCTAAAATATAATCGACGAATGAGTATATCATCAACGTACACGAAGTCAATCTAATACGTATTATTAAAGATAACTCAAAAACTACTTGTCGGATCTTGATATTTTTTTTTGTGGGACCAAACGTCAACCACCAGCTTTCGAATAAAAAAAGAATCATCAAAATCGGTTCACTCAGACTTGAGTTATGAGGTAACAAACACAAAAAAGAAAAGAAAAACATAGTCGAATTGAGAACCTCCTCCTTTTTTTGAAGTCGGTTAAAAATGGAATATGGTAGGCATTTTGTTTTCTTGCATTTCATTACATATTTAGTTTTACAGATCTGACTTATAGACTATTTTTCCTCATTCATAATATCCATTTAGAAGGAATAAAGAGTTCGATTTTGGGCAATCGAGCTATTTTTGGGTAAAAAAATAGGGAAAACGAATTTCCCCAATAAGAGAATTTGCTGGATTGATTTCGATCGACCCCACAAACACAAAACTTAAATCGAAATCGTTTGAGCCGTTTTTGTGAACTTGATTACAAATACAGCTCATTATAATCGTTTAGGATTATAATTGTAAACTTTGAAATCTATTCGAAAGTTAACAAGTTTCTTTTGAGATATTTTCTTCTCGTCGATCTCACATCTTTAGACAAGATTAAGGTCAACAGCCCATTTACAATAAAAACAACTATTTAAATATGTTTCGAAATACAAAATTATAAATTCTAAATTCTTTCAAACTACCTCTAGCTATTCCTAAATAGCAAAAAGGTCCGACCAACACTTAACACCATTTTCTTCATTCTGAACCGGATTGAACCGGTTAAATCCCAAACAAACAAGATTCTTAAATACGTCTGTTTGTGTGGTTAATCCCTTTTCAAATGTGTTATATGTTTAAGTAGGCCCACGAGGGTTATATATCAGGAACACCTGTGGAACTGTTGCCATGGTAACCAGCTATCAGAGGTGAGTCGTTTGCATAAGGAATTAGAATTTATTGATCGATGATGTGGTTATGTGCGGAAATCGTGAGCTGGGAATTTAAAACACCCCTATTTGATATTGAAGTATCTCAGGCCGCTGTGTTGGGTCTTTTCGGATACAAAATGAAATTTTCCTGAATAGAGCTGAAGTTTCAGACATAGCAGAGTAAGCAAGCTGAAGTGAACTATTACCGAAGGAACAAACGAATCCTAGACTCCAAATAGTATCGGTAACTGTAGAGGGAAATGCCCACGATGATAGAAAGTCCAAATATAATAATAAGTTTTCGCAAAAATTGTTTTAGATATTTTATGTTTTGTACCCTATCACAATGTTGTCGTATTTTACCCAAAGGTTGACTGGTAGAGAATGCCTGATGGCATTAGGTCCGCCTATGTACCACTATTGTACATGAAGTTTAAATCTATGCTAATCTATACTAATATTATAAAGCTGAAGAGTTTGTTTGTTTGAACGCGTTAATCTCAGGGACTACTGGTTGGAATTGGATAATTCTTTTAGTGTTAGATAGTCCATTTCTTGAGGAAGGCTATAGGCCTATATAACATCACGCTACGACCAACAGGTGCTGAGCAGTGTGGGTGAAACCGCGGAGAACAGCTAGTAAATAAATAAAGTCGATAAAGATCTTGAAGGTGGCTTGAACAGACTAGACACGAAGGAGCAAACGAACTCTGGACTCCAAACAGTATCGGCAACTGTTAAGGGGGGAGTATCCCCAACTATATAGATGGACAAAGATCTTGAAAAGTTGGCATAAACAGACAAACAGACTGGACACGAAAAGGTTAAACATTTTTTTTTAAAGTTGCCCCATTCTAGGTTTTTCTCTTGTATTGTGAGTGCCTTTATATACATTTCCCCTTACATACACAAATAACCAGACCAGGTAAGACTGTGAAGTGTACCAGTGTTTAGTGTACCTACTACTGTGGGTCACGCAGATAAATGTGTCACCCAATTTGCAACTTTAAATTCTTATTACTAGAACTCAGCTTAAATATGTCAAGCAATCAGCAACCAGTTTATTTAAAACCCTCATAAAATAATCAAAGTTTCACTATCTCACTCAACCCCGCTAAACTAAAATATGTAAATTGTCTAAACAACAGCAATTTTACAAGCCCATACATTATTATTTCAAGATATTTACTAAATATTTGATTAGGCCCATGAGGGCAGTCCACATCGCACCTGTGGAACCCTCAGGTTGCCATGGTAACCGCAGGTAAGGTTGTATGCGGTAATCAATACACCATAGACATTCGCGCCATTTCGTTGTCATGGAAGAAAAGATTTTTGTGCGATATGGAGACCCTTCATATTGAGAGATTGTGAGGTTTCTTTTCATATCAAAATAAGTTACGACGCATTATGAGCGCCATTTGTGAATTTTTATTTTTAAAATGTCTTAATCTTCTTCTGTGTGTCAAAAATTGTCGTTTCATTTTTTTAAACCTTGGCCTATATTAAGAATTTATCTTGTATCGTGGATGCATTTACATACATTTAAAACCACAAACACTAACAGCCAGACCCGGAACAACTACCTATACATCATACAAATATTTGTTCCGTGCGGGGAACGAACCCGCAACAAGCAGCACAGCAGCTGATCGCTCATCCACTGCGCCAATCGTGCCGCCTTTATCGTGTGGAAAATCCCTTACCAGGTGTGAGACTTATGAGGCCCATGGGTTTCTGACTTAGTTTTACATGTTGTCGAGAAAAGGTTCGGGCAGAGTATACCAAATAGTTCACCCACATTTCCCTAGTTATATGTAAGTTCGATGTAATGCTGTCGGGGTTGCGGGTTCTTCAAAAGAGATACCGCGGTCCCAGAAAATAAAGAGCAAAAAAAGGAACATAGATGGGTTTTAGTTAGTAAAAGTCTGACACCCCCCTCCACTCCACCCTTAGCGGGCAAAGTTATTAAATGAATTCACAGCTGTAAAAAAAAAAACTATAGAATGTGCATTTTGAGAATGGAATAAGAAATAAATGGAGTGTCAACCCATAATCTGTACGGGAACAAATAATTATTTGACAATCAACAATTCAAACATAAATTAAATTATTAAAAAGATTTAAAACAGGATGACTTCAGTGTACATTGATATTTCGGAAACTCTCACTATGGTTAATTTCCAGTTTCAAATGTTCATTTATTGATTTCTTTACATTTAAGTTACATTTTTAAATATTTCTTTATAAAAAACATTTAAAAATATAAAAATAGTAGCCCACCGGTATCGGGAACAGGGTCCAAGCTACCGGCGGTCAGGGCTGAAAATAGAGGAATACCGCTTTCTGTATCCAGCCCTTGATCCAGCTGTCTAACGAGAGTCTCCTAAGGTATTGGTCGAGGCTCTTGGCAATTAAGCCATTGACAGATACGACTATCAGCACAATGAAAGGTTATTATTATGTTAGTGACGTCAGGAGAGCGTAATTTGTGTTCAACACGCCCTAGAAATAATTCTATGAGCAATAATGCATATTTTCTTTCTACAATATTTTAACAGTTTTAAGAGCTTTATAATGCTATATACACATAAGTATTTTATATTTTCAAGTTTTCTTGATAAAAACTGATAGATCACCGTTTCTACGACACTTTTTCGTTGTATTTTTAATACTTGTTCTCTTATACGATTGCTAAAACAAGGTTAATAACAAAATAAAAATAAAAATGTGCGCATGATTAATCTCAATGCCATTTTCGACATGTCTTTATGTACGTAGGGACCGTCGATCTATATTAAGGTGTAGTTATTTAGAACCACGCTAAAACTAGGCCAGTAAGTATAGCATTTAGGGTCACAGGATGTTGCGTGACTCCCTCGCACCCCATAAACTTTTCATTAGTAGCAGCCACTGCACAGTGGACCGTTGTGTACCTAAAGAGTTGTGTAGGTGGTTAAAACAAGAGTTGCTACCCTACCATGACGTCTTAAAGCAGAACTTATTTCACTGAGGGAAAGAGATGGTGCTAAACACCCTGTATAGCTCTGTCTCTTTTCCTCTGGAAGTTTAAACAACTTAATACGCTCTTACTGTGCACGTCTTTGTACATCGGTCTCACATATTTGTATAATCTCAACACGAATAATGTTAAAAAGATTTTGTAATAATAGATATTTTAATTTAAAAGAGTGTCCATGGAGTTTGTTGCCCATTCTTCTCCATAAAGATCAACGCTTTGGAATGGGCAACTGCAGTACTTTCACAATTTATTATGTCTTGTGACTAGGACTGTAGCTTCAACATTTTGTTTCTTGATACTCAAAAGTGCCTGTAATGGTCTAATTGAAATAAATGCTTTTGAGTATATTTTTTTTTGAGGTTTTGAATAGGCACTATAAGAAATTGGTGGTTTAACGTAATTAATTATATAAATATTAATATATAAATATTTAACGTAATTAAAAGAAGCATAAAACACTTTAAGGCTATATTTTAGTTTATTATTTCAGCCATACATGTCACGCTGATTTTAAAGCTATGCTATCCCAGTTTTAATCCTAATGCGGGTTCAATCCCCACACGGAACAAAAATATTTGTAAGAGCTACACGTTTGTAGTTAATTCGTGTCTGGCTGTTTGTGTATGTGAGTTTAAATGTTTGTAAACGCACCCAACGGCTCGACGAAATTCCTAGTGTGGAGAAACGTTTTTTTTTTTTTTATAAAGTGTTAGTTCTTTATTTAAACAAAGTATTCAAACGTCTTTGCAATCCAGCCTGCACTGTTAAAGTCTTGATGTTATTAAACTTCTATTAGTATCTATTATGTTGTTTATGAGTGATAGAATAAATGTGTGATTGGGGAAAGGCTAGACGTAATCTATACTTCTATACTTAATATTATAAAGCTGAAGATTTTGTTTGTTTGAACGCGCTAATCTCAGGGACTTCCGGTTGCAATTGGAAAATTCTTTTAGTGTTGGATAGTCCATTTCTTGAGGAAGGCTATAGGCTATATAACATCACGCTACGACCAACAGGTACTGAGCAGCGTGGGTGAAACCGCGGGGAACAGCTAGTACTATATATAGGCTATAATAAAATCAATGAGGCTTATCTGTTTTGAATTGCTTGCTATAGATCAATTAATATCAGGAATCTTTTTTATATGTGTTATCAGGGCTCATTGACACGTTCGTTGCATTATGAGATCTATCAGATCTCTTGCAAGACTTTTGTATTGTGCATTGAATATAATCGTGATGTTTCACTCCTTGCGGAAGGATCTAACGTGTAAAGTTCTTTACTTATTGTACTTCTTTTTTGGTATTTGTTGTTTATTGAAATGTCATAACCGCGTGCGAACCTAGCAATATATAAAGCAAGGCTTACATCAGCATATCTTTAACCAACTAAAACTTCATTGGTTTTTTGGAAGATATCGATTATTTCCAAAACTGTATCTTTGGGAGACTCATTAGGTCTCAAACGCGCCAGCTGAAAGTTCTTTAAAAATGATAGCGCAGTGAATGTATTTATGGTAGTAAACATAAATCAAAAGAGTTCAAAAATACATGAATCATTCAGATGAAACATTTATTATTAACACGTCCGTATTCCTATTTATTATTTATTTATTAGTTGTTACATTTAGGTACAAGTCAAGTCACATACACCTGTTGTCCTAATAGTACGAGAGCCAGGTGCAAATTTGGTTAATTATTTCTTCTCGTTAGATAATTGGCGATACGCATCAGACAACAGTATCATAAAGCCCTATGACCGTCAGCTGCGGCGCAGTGGGGGGGATGAGCAGTTGTAACCTCCCACGCTTGAAGAAAAAAAAAATTAATTCAGTCATTTCCTCTCGGCTAAAACTTTATCAAGTTATAGCTAACCCAATACCTCAACAAAAAAAATAAGTCAGCTGGCTATAACATAGTGGATTGTACGTCAGCTGATGGCTAGATCATGGGAAAAAAATCTTCACTTTCAGTGATATCCTCTCGGCTAAAAATTTACCAGATGATAGCTTATATGTAACTAGTGATAAATATATATGTCAGCTGGCTGTATCTCGGTGGAAAAATCGTCAGCTGATACTTTGAAGGTCGTTACGTAGAAGTTAGCCAGAAGCATTTACTGACTATTTAAAGGCATCAGCTGACCAGGTTTCCCTCGACTTATTGCTAGCTGATTTTTTTTATTTATCACAGTACTAGCATTCGCCCTCGGCTTCGCCCGCGTTAAATTTGGGGTAACACAGTTCTCCTTGCGACTTATTGATTTTTAATAGCAACGCTAAGTTTTCCCTTTTCTTCCCTCTTTCTCCCTCACATCCTACTTTTTTTAAATAAAAATTATTATATATGCCTATGTCCGTCTCCTGGTTCCCAACTATCTATGTACCAAAATTCATCACAAACAAACAAACTCACTTTCGCTTTTATAATAGTAGTAAGGATTATATTTAAAATCAGCTCACAAATTTTCGTGTGGGAGGAAATGACGTCTTTTTAATTATTCGGCATAGCACTCCAATATGAGTGTTGAGGTGATAAAAATATTCCATATCAATATTTTTTAGACTTATAAGTATATAATCATATAATTATAGATATATTCCAATATTTCAATAATCAATTTGCTTAGTATAAATTAACTAGTAACTTGATAAAAAATATTTATTATAAAAAATTATGACAAATTACAATTCAAATGACAATGTTATTTAATCATTTTCGACTCCGCTTTGGCTTGAGTCACAACCATCTCTCTCTGATTCATTGTCCGAGTCACTGTCAGAGCTGTCTGCTGTTATATTTTCATCGTCATCATCTGCAAAAAAAAAAATAGAATGCGTATTTTAGCATAATATCATTAATATGATAATAAAATGTTACCTTTTTCGGGCTGGATAGTTATTTCATCAATCGATGTTGGTTACTGACTTCCAAAGAACCAGGTAAACTCATATTTATCGATGTTGGTAACTGGCTTCCAAAGAACCAGGTAAACTCATGATGCTTATAAAAATCGTAACCTAACAATTAAAAGGAAAAAAAATTTTTTTGATACATACTGTAATCTTGCAGTAGGTGCGTCTTCTGGTATTATTTTGCGATACTTTGGGGGCAAAGCCGTAAATCGTCTATAACACTCACTGTGATACAGCTGAAAACTGTTTTTTTCCGTAGGAAGTACAGCCTCGTGTCCACTGAGTTTATTAGTTTTTGGAACACTCAATATAGCACTACACTTAACAAGATTTTCTTCACTGTTCGATTTTAAATTAGAAGCAGATTTTGTTTTTTTGCAAAAAACGCAAAAAGGCGTTACATTCGACATTTTGATCGATTTTTCACAAATGCATATGTTTCCAGAATATTCTTTTCGTCAGACAACGTTTGCTCGTCTATTCTAAACGTATAATAGTCCCCTTCTTTTCTACTTCTAAAAACATGGTCGATGCCCTCAACAAAAGGGTCTTCATACCCGAGCATGCGCACAACTAACCCCCTCCAAGCATACCTTAATACTGTTTATGCTATGCTAGCGTGTGTTGTTTAAATCTTTAAAAATAACAAGAATAATTAAAGAGGCGTCATTTCCTCCCACACGAAAATTTGTGAGCTGATTTTAAATATAATACTGTGATAAATAAAAAAAATCAGCTAGCAATAAGTCGAGGGAAACCTGGTCAGCTGATGCCTTTAAATAGTCAGTAAATGCTTCTGGCTAACTTCTACGTAACGACCTTCAAAGTATCAGCTGACGATTTTTCCACCGAGATACAGCCAGCTGACGTATATATTTATCAATAGTTACATATAAGCTATCATCTGGTAAATTTTTAGCCGAGAGGATATCACTGAAAGTGAAGATTTTTTTCCCATGATCTAGCCATCAGCTGACGTACAATCCACTATGTTATAGCCAGCTGACTTATTTTTTTTGTTGAGGTATTGGGTTAGCTATAACTTGATAAAGTTTTAGCCGAGAGGAAATGAGTGAATTAATTTTTTTTTTCTTCAAGCGTGGGAGGTTACAACTGCTCATCCCCCCCACCGAGCCTCAGCTGACATTCACGAGGCTTCATAGTTCGATTATCTGATGCGTTTTACTAATTATCACTTGAGAGGAACTTGGTCATATAAATCTGTTACTGGCTCTCGGACTATAACTCGAAATAGAAATATACACAAAAATAAACAAGCTTAATACTAACCTATATTTGTACCCGTTTACATAGTAGGTAAGTTTTTTAACTATGTCAGAGAAACAATGGTCAACTCATCTGCCCATTTCTCATCTTATACCATCACAATATTAATTTACGAGAGAATGTAATACAAAACCCGAACTTTGTCACGAGGTTCGCCCTCCATCGATGTTTCGAAGACTTGAGGTTTCAAATAAAGAATAATATTGTTTTCAAGTACTCACCAGATCAATCAGTTGTGACAGCCTCAGCCCCAGTTTCACTAGAACAGTATTGTTGTTTTTATCAACAGGACGTATCAGTCTATTGTAGTTGCTCAGAAGATCGTCGTAAAGGCGTTTCGCATCAGGATTACAATAACAAACGCCGAAAATAAACAAAAAGATAAGAAGAAATGTCCGGGACATTTCGCAATAACACTCAAAATTATTGTCACCATATACCGACGGACGCTGACCGAACCTAACTAGGTTAGGTTTTAAAAGAGCAACGAATACTATATCGAACTATTTAATACTCAAACTTGACTATTGTCATTCAGTAATTTCGATAATACCGATTGGTTATTGCTAATACGTGAAAGAAATGCGATTTTTTCGTAAACGTAATTTTGACAGCTACGCCCGAGAGGCTGCAGCGATCGTGGCGCCCCTACTGGCGGGAAAACGGTGTAAACATGGCGTCACTGCGCCGACTCCGAATAAAATTTTATTGGAGGAATGAAATATTCGGTATCGCCGAAACGACGTCTCATCAACGTTTAATAATAAAATTTTCTTTGTAATATCTGTTTGAAAGTTTGAATTTCTCTGTTATTATACGTTTTATCGTTAAGGAATTCCCTCTATTTATGGTCTTCTAGCTATGTTTTATTTTATTCGATAACTTTTGAAGGATTTAATTTGGATTTGTATGAACTAGATTTAAGAAATATTACGTGGCTCGCGAATTTTTTTGTAGCTGAATAGATTATTTACAAAGTTGGTATCCCGGATCGATGCGTAGTACGCATGCGTGTTAGTCCATTCATACCTTGTACATGTTTAGTGCCTCGCTAGTAATAATAGATGGCGCTGCGACCAATTAAATTTCAAATGTTACGGCGGCCTGCGTGTTTAGATAGGCCGGGTTGACGGAAGTTACGAAGCTGTAATAAATGTAGGCCTTTCAGGGGAAAGCGTAGCATTGAATGACTTAGTAGAGCTCTTGACACGAATATACGAACATTGCAAACGTATTCATGGATGTACTTAGGAATGGAAGAAATCCTGGTTAGTTTAAAATTTTCTGGCTAGATATTAAATCAACATGTGCGAATATTTCACAAGCTATGGCGGTTTAGGCAAACGAAGCGCTACTAACCAAACAAGGGACCTAGTTAAATTACTCCACTTCAAACATTATGTGTACTAGGCTACCAGGATTGAAGAGGAGATCTAAAACGAGCCAGTTGCCCTCAAAATTGGAAATTTTATAGTTCAACCGTATAAAATACGTAGTGACTGAAAGTGAGATCGTTTCAAGTACATACCGGGTTTCAAGGACCGAAAAGGTTTGTCGGTAATGTGAACATAAAACGCGAGAGTTTGGAAACTTAAACGAAAAAGTTTTCGCATTTTTCAAATGTAGAATTGTCGTTACGTTTTTGTCGCGTCGAAATTGAGTCGACAGTGTCGACTTTATAGACTTGCGGGGTTTAGTGTGTTTTCGAATTTCGAGATTATGTTTTGATTGCGTAGTAAAATATAGGATTTATTTTTTATTTGTTGTGGAGTCCGGGATTGAGGCAAAGGCGGCCTTTTGGAGCCCTTTATTTTGTATTCGACAGTTTATCCCTATAAATCTCGAAAAATACGATTATAAGTAACATTTATTGTGTTTTCTTTTTCAAACGCTGACCCAGTTTATCTATTGACAAGTTAAACGGAAACCTTTCAAGAATAAAATATGTAGACCATGTTGTAAAATAGGGAATTATAGTAAAGTTAGCCAAAAGTAACTATGCCACGCGGACGCAGTCGCGGGCGGAAGCTAGTTATCTATAAAAACCCCAAAAAAACATGTTCGTTGTATGAGAGTCTCCTTAAATATTTATTATATTCTGTGTCTTAGTTATTGTTCTTATAGCGGCAATAGAAATACATCATCTACGAAAATTTCAACTGTCTGACTATCACGGTTTATAACATACAGCATGGTGACGGTCGGACAGAGGAACAGACGGCGGAGTCTTAGTCATAGAGTCCTTGTTCACCCGTTGGTTACGGAACCCTAAAAAAACAAATAATAAACGCACCAAAAATACTAATTTACACTACCCACTAAAAATTAACCCACTTCAAAACAACACAAGAAAATAATTTCTCATCTTAAAATACACTCCAAGCTACAATCAATTCCCACAATAGTCGTTGTGGGTAGGCAGCATTATGTCCAAGTTATAAGGTAGGTGGTGCAATGCGGTACCAGTGTCTCTTCCTACATACACTTTGAATTATGTATAACAAGAATATCCTATTTGTGAGCCAGGAATAGCGGATGACAGTTGCAGTTATTTGAATTTATAATATCTGGGAACTTTTGCCAGGTCGTGCGTTGTTTCTTCAACTTGGAAGTTTGTCTTCTTGTTAGGTCTAACTTCCAACGTGACGTGAAAGGAACTGTAAGAGGTTTTATACCTTAACCAATGCTGGCTGATTGGCCATAACGTTCTAATACTCAGGTCGTTTTAAATAAGGAACATAAAAAAAAATATAGAATAGGAATGAAATAAGAAGTGTGACGTGTAAATATAAAATATATTTAAAATATAATCTTAAAAGGATATATGGACTTTTATTATTTAAAGAAAGTATGCTAACTAAGCCCAGTTCTTACATACATAATTACAATAATATACACTACGGAAAAAAATTAAATGATCAAAATCCAATCCAATTTGGGCAATTTTCAACAGGCTGTAACTTCGAGAGAAATGGTCTTACAAGAAACCAAACAAAAGAAAATTGTAGCGCCAAACATCTAGTTTTTGAATTAGAACACTAAGAACGTTTTTAGAATTGTATTGTATGTGTGTAGTGGACCTAATAGTACATCCTCATTTCGCCAATTATGTTTAGGTCCTATGTAATAGGGGCTGGCCTATTTCCAGAAATCCTTGACGGAAAAACCCAATACACGTTACTTTTACTGACTAAAACCCACCTATGTTCTTTCTTTTGCGCTTTATGTTCTGGGGCCGCGGTAACTCTTTCGAAAAACATGGCAGGTCCCACAGTTTTGAGTTTTTTTTTTTTTATTATTGATAGGCTCGCGTTTGACCACTATCTCACCTGATGGTAAGTGATGATGTGGTCGACGATGAAGCACGCTTACCTAGAAATAACCTATTCACTCTTGACTTGAAGACCCCCAGGTTATAGCTGTCAGGAAATACAGACTCCGGCAGGGAATTCCACTCCTTAGCAGTACGCACAATGAAGGTATTCCCAAACCGTTTAGTGCGTGTGGGTGGGATGTCTACCATGTAACGGTGGCGCATCGCCGTACGTCTTGTAGTCCTATGATGGAACGGGCTTGGCGGAATTAGGCTGTGCAATACCATCGCACACTTTCCGAAATGTAACCGATAGAAAACCGAAAGGCTGGCAACGCGCCAGCGATGCTCCAGGCTCTGGAGCTTTGACTCAACCAGCGCGTCGTTGCCGATGAGCCTCTTGGCTCGTTTCTCTATAGACTCTAGCGCTTCAAGCTGGTATTTGGCGGATCCGTCCCAGAGATGAGAACAGTATTCTACACACGAGTTGAAAGAAAGAAAGAAAAATCTTTTATTAGTCGCAAATTATGACGAGCACACAAAATAACAAAAATAAACATTAAACATGCAAAGCATCACAGACATTTACAAATACATATGTAGGACAAAATAAAAATAGCTTGCACGTCGTGACTGCGACAGATAGGCAACCACTCAGCATAATGCTGTGCCACAGGAGCCCACAGCACAGCGCTGGTTCTCAGTGGTCAACCAGTGAGTAAAACGTACGGAAGTCAGAACAGTAGACATTAAATACTCTTAAGACAATTTTAGTTGAGTTTGGCCTTTGCTTGCTTTAGAAGTATTCTTGAGCAACATGAAGGGGAATAAGACAAGCATACTGCAGTGTCTTTCTTACCCGTGGTAATCGATTTTAAAGAATTTCCTATTTCAATAAAATCTTTCGTTTAGAGCTTGTGTCATTTCTATTAATATTAAAAAAGCAAAAGCTGTGAAGTTGTCTTAACGTATGGATGTTCGTTACTCTTTCACGCAAAAACTGCTGAACAGATTAGAATTTGGCATATCGTTTATAGTACTTTTTATCCCAATAGCATGATCTTATGGGACAATTATGCGGGTGAAACCGCGGGATAAGCTAGTCCATGACATTCTTGTTATCACTGATAGAATTCCACTTTGTCTAGACCTTCAGTACACGATATTAGGAATAACTCAATTCGAAACACGGCCAGTGTTACGTCACAGGCTTGCGTAACAACAAGGGGTCTCCCAAAAGTTTATTTCGTAAATGTAAATAGTTTAGAAATGAGCTGTGTTGCGACATTTGCGCCGGGTCCCTTGGGGCCCAAAACTCCAGACTCTGTTTGTTAATGAGCTGAATGTCTTTAATGCAATGCGATTTGGGTGTGCTCGGGTAAGAATAGGCGAGTACGGAACTTTTTGTTTTAATTCTTTAGAGGTTTCTTTGTTTTTCCTCGTGACATGCCTAATATTTTCAGTTTAACTGCAGCACTTTTCGGAAACATGAGCTAAAATTGCAGGTAGCATGCAGAGTTTTAGACAAAGGAGATGTGTTCTATGTTTAAATTAGCTTACCTATTCTAGTTGCCCTGTTTGTTTTTTTTTTTTGCGTTCAACTTTTTAATTTTTGTTTACCCCTCAACCTTATTCTAAATTTGATAATCTAAATTCAAAAATCGAGAACTGAATCCGTTTATTTCTTTTCAAATGATGCGTAATTGCCTATATCAATATTTATTTGAAAAAAGAATAAAATTTGTTTTGTCATTGCAATTTGCAGTTTATTATCAAGAACTCTATTCGCTTAGTAGTTTCTTCATAAAATTAGCTGTCAGCACCGACTTCAAGTCATTTTCGGTAAGGTACCTAAACGATTCCTTGTCCAAGATAAAAACCGTCCGGAGTAGGTAAGCGATTACGCATTGATAGCAAACCTGTGTATTATTCCGGTCAGTCCCAACCTTACATACCTTAATCATTGAACAGGGTCCTACCTAAAAGCATCAAAGTACAAAAATAAAGCACATTTTTATTACTATCCGTCTTCCTGACCTTAGGCAAAGAACAAGGAAAGTTCCAGAAACGAAACGAATGTAGGTATCTTTATAAGTGGATGTCTGTTCATAAAACCGAAATCAGCAAGATGTCCGTGACTACCTCAAGACAAGTCTGACTTCCTCGGTAGGCTAATGGTCGCACGGGCAATTACTGAGTACGGGGTAATGACTTCTCCAGCTCTGGGCGGAGCGGGAGGGAGTGTCAGACTTGTACTGACTAGAACCCACCCATGTTCCTTCTACCGCCATTTATGTTCCGGGGCCGCGGTATCTCTTTCGAACAACCCGCAACCCGGGAGTACGGAGTCTTGGGCGATTCCTATTTGCTACAAATAAATATTTTTTCTTTCTTTATTATTACGTTCAGCTTGTTAGATAGTTTTAAATAAAGTTATGTTAACAAAGTTAGTATCTTCTGTGATAGAAGACGAAGTTTCCACTTCGTCTTAGTTATCCTAGCTTAAAACCGATACAATCAAAACCAATTGACTTCATAAAATACACTATTACAAAACAAAACTCATCTGCCTAGCCTTTTCTCAACTATGTTGGGGTCGGCTGCCAGTCTTACCGCATGCAGCTGAATATCAGTATTTTACATGGAGCGACTGCCTATCTGACCTCTACAACCCAGTTAGTATTGGGTAATACGACGTCCCTTGATAAGACTAGTTGTTAGACTTTAGAAACACTGACTACTTGTAACGACTGTCAAAGATCTACAATTGACAGCCGGGACCAACAACTTAACGTGCTTTCCGAGGCACGGAGGAAACTCGGTATGTAATGGGTGGTCACCCATCCACAGACCAACCTAGGCAAGCGCGGCTTAACCTAAAGATCGACCCGAGCGGCTGCTATTATTTAGCCTCGAGCTCCTCCTTACAAAACAAAACAGTGGACATGTAAAATGTTTTGGGATTCGCTTCTATACATTTTTATTCTATGTCCAAGGTTTAATATTTCAGAGCGATTCGGCTCCCTGTGTGAGTATCGTGTTGTAACTTGTCCCTACACTTGCTCGATACACGAT
Organism: Ochropleura leucogaster; assembly: GCA_958449745.1. Classification (NCBI taxonomy): domain Eukaryota; kingdom Metazoa; phylum Arthropoda; class Insecta; order Lepidoptera; family Noctuidae; genus Ochropleura; species Ochropleura leucogaster. The sequence goes on along the minus strand of OY288213.1, from coordinate 15,867,134 downwards.
ACTATCAACGAGATCGTCTTCTGATATTTTAAGTAGTACACTTTTCGAATTTTGTGTTTCAACATTTTAAAATATAATTTTGGAGGAAAAGTACGTATGCCAGTTTAGATATAGATAAACTTTACGCAAGGCATGAAAACACCGGAGTTGCAGGTTGTTCGAAAGAGATATCGCGGCCCCGGAACATAAAAGGCAATAGTAGGAACATATGGGTTTACTCAGTACAAGTTCGACACTCCCCCCCACTCCGTCCAGTCTGAGGAAAGTTATTTGAAGACTTCAGATCCGCAAAAAAAGAGTTGAATTTTGTATTAGTGAAAACCTTAGTCCTGAAAAATTTGAAACTCCTAACACTTGTAGTTTCTAAGATTTCGTGATGAGTGTGTCAGTGATTTTCTTTTTAATATATCTAATTTCTGGATAATATGACCTCATTTTGTTCAAGCAGATGCTTCACGTGCAATGAGAGCTTAATTTTTATTGTAGCATTTCAAACAGTACCCCATGAAAGATGAGTCTTCTATAACTAACCTGAAACCCGGCTGAACCAATTGGTCCCTATTACTAGTATTATACTTGTGTCTAACACCACGTTTACAAAATAGATGCATTTTTTTCTGACGTAGGTACATGATGTTTTTATAGGGTATATCCATCTTTATTAAACTTAAAAAACATTAATCACTTATTTTTCCTAATCCATTTCCAGAACCCACTCCACATTTCTTACGTCATCAGTGTCAACACTGTGTCTGAGTGGCACCAAATAAAAGTGCACTGGAATGTTTAAAATGGAAAACGAAATTGTGTGTTCGGAACTGACATGACTGCCACTGAAGATTCTCAAAATAGAAGCAATAATAAGTCATGAAAAACGAAAATAAAATGTATTTTAACTTCGAGTGTCGCATCATGCATTTTTTTATTTTTGATGGCCAGTTTTATTTTAGTGTAGTTTGTGATGATTATAAAAAAAAAACTTTGTAAAAACCTGTCTGACGTTACGATTGTTGTAATCATCTACCGAAGCCAAGTAATTTGACAAGACTACCATCGATGCGAAAGAAAAACAAACTGCTTTAGTGCTGGTCGGTTTCGCGCTCCAAGGGTTCCGTACAACCCTGTCGGGTAAGCGGGTTGTTCAAAAGAGATCAGATACAAAAAAATATAAAAGGCAAAAGAAGGAACATGGGTGGGTTTTAGTAAGTAAAAAGCCACTTAAACAATCATAGAGAGTAACGTAATAATAACCACAAGTCAACAGTTGTAAAATGTATGTTTGTATGAAATGGTAAATATGAATGATAAATGGTTTGATTGTCTTCGGACTGATTCGCCCTATCCCCTCGTACTAGTATTAAATTAATTATATTTATTTGCAGGTCTTTTTGTAATACCTAACTTATATATAGTTTTTATTCCAATTAATGTCAGGCCTACCCGTAACCAATCACACATTATCCAAGATATTATTCCGATTACCATATTAAAAACTAATCTTTCCACCTCTATACTCTGCTTACACGATCCCACCAAAACCCAATACCTTGAAGACATGACAGCACGTCAATATTTTTATTTATGTCCTCCTCAAATTCATTCACGAACGTTTCGTCATATATTATTCAAGTTTTAATCTTCATTCTCGATAGTTTCACAAACGTGGGATGGTCTAAGAGCAACGAATATTCTAATAAGTTCGTCTTGAATTTATTTTGTGAAGAAACTTTTTTATTCGCGTTCGGGGAATTAGAGAAGTGGCTTTCTTCTTCCAGTTATAAGTTTTCTGACTGACATGTATGTGTGTCTTGTTCCAGTTCGTTTTTAGGGTTTAATATCTCAAAAGGTAACAATGGAACCCTTATAGGATCAGTTTGTTGTCGTCTGTCTGTGTGTCAAGGCCCTTTATCTGGAGAACGAGTAAAGTTATCGAGTTGAAATTAAAACCATATACTCAAGTCTGTGGTCACATGAAGCTGAAAAAAACTAACAGAAATTCAAAAAGTACGCGTGGTCGCTTTTGTTTTTGTATAAATTATATTTGGAGGTGGACAGACGATCTTCCAAAATCGATAGGTTTAATTCTAGACTAGAATTATTGATTTTTTAAAACCAAAGATGCAGTTTTAGAGGTGGTTTTAAATGTGATGATTTCAGACTTTTACTGACTAAAACCCACCCGTGTTCCTTGCCCTTTATGTTTTGGTATCTCTTTAGAACAACTTGTAGCCTCAGCAGGCGGTAGCCCTGGCAAGTTCCTCTGTTTTGCTGACATCTCTTTGAGGTGCGCCTGGAACATGAACGAGCCATCGACACGGCCTGCCGTCACTAGACGGATAGACGGTTAGCCACGTATTGCTCACCGTCCACAAACCTGCCTCTACGGTGGCTGGGAGTGGTCTCCTGTGATGGCTGAATTGATTTGACGTCCTTACCCTCAAACGTCCGGCCACTTCCATCACCAGCATAAGGAGAAGGCATACAGAAGAAGGTTACAGCTTCCCATTCCTTCTCGCCCCGGACCATGGAATAAACCAGAGTCGGACGCGAGGTTCGACACTCCATTGAGTATTCTCAGCGATTCTTTATAGTTTCGGAGTTTGCCATTCACACCATTTCACCCTGTATATTAAGACAATGCTTTTGCTTTTTAAATTTTACTCAGAACACGTTCCATTCTACCGTATCCAATGCACAAGATTCGCATAACATGTTTCGTTTCAACCCTGACGAGGGTACTCTATTTATCATAATATCGCGCTCCGTTGTCAAGGTGCCTACTACTCTTATTAGTTTTTGGCTACTGTTTTATGCATGAAAGAGCGTAGTAATAAACACGATACTTGTATCGATATATATTTACATTATGTTGTGCGAAACCTTTTCGAGCATTTGGTATTAAAATGATGATCGATTTTAGAGATTGGGCGATATTTGTTGTGTTTAATGGTTGTTTGATTTTTGAGATAATTTTTTATGTATATTCTTGAATTAAATCAATGAATGAATACTAGCTTCATTCATTGATTTAATTTAATTATTAAGATTTTAGATTAAGACTTGTGCCATTTAAGTTGTTGACATTTGTAGTTTAATTTGTTGACATTTGTAATTTAATTTGTTGTTATTTAATGTATAGGAATATGTTTTTTTTTAACTTAAATGTTTGTCTACTAAATGTATATTTAAATAATTTTGCATGCCGTAAGGCAAAATGTATAGGGACGTCGTAAAACTTACCATCATTATTTGTATACCTACATTTTAACAAATAAATGATTTCTATTTCTACGTTATCAATTTATTATTATTTTTTTTTTTTTCGCCTCTCGTTTGAGACTGGAAAAGTACCGAAAGCTTGGAAGCAAGCTAACGTGCAATCCGTGCCCAAAAAGGGCAGTCGAGCTGACCCGGCCAACTACAGGCCCATTTCAGTCACGTCCATACTCTGTAAGACTATGGAGCGTGTACTGAATGGTAAACTCCTGGCATACCTAGAATCCAATGACATCCTCAGTGACCGACAATACGGCTTTCGCCGAAACCGGTCCACTGGGGATCTTCTAGCGTATGCCATTCACATTTGGAGTGAGGCCATTGAGAAACACGGGGAAGCGCTTGCCGTTTCCCTTGACATCTCTAAGGCCTTCGACAGGGTGTGGCATGAAAGCCTTATTAAAAAGCTTCCTTCTTTCGGTCTACCCGCTGGTTTTTGTACTTGGGTTGCGGACTTCCTGAGGGATCGGTCCATTCGAGTGGTCATAGATGGCTGCTCGTCTGACCAATTGGCTATTAATGCTGGGGTCCCTCAGGGGTCGGTTCTCTCAGCAACTTTATTTTTGCTGCACATTAACAGTCTGCTAGTGCCCGGCACCTTTGGGTATGCAGACGACAGCACTGTTGCTGAGAGATATACGTCCAACGCAGGGGCTAGTGGGTCTCAGATCCGGTCTCTTTGCGAGGCCATGGTTGAGCGGTTGAACTTGTCCTTGAGGGCTGTCTCCGATTGGGGTGATGCCAACTTGGTCAAGTTCAATGCTGCTAAGACCCAGGCGTGTCTGTTCTCCGCAAAGAGGAGTGAATTTCAACCTGCTCCTTCTTTTCGTGATGTAACCGTGCCAATTACCGACCATATTGAGCTTCTTGGTGTAACGCTTACATCTACCCTCAATTTTGGTCCGTTCATCGAGGCTAAGGCTAAACTGGCTGCTAAGAAGTTGGGTATCCTAGCAAAGGTGAGACAGTATTTCACACCGGAACAGTTGCTGAACTTATATCAAGCGCAAGTTCGATCGTGTGTGGAGTACTGTTCTCATCTCTGGGACGGATCCGCCAAATACCAGCTTGAAGCGCTAGAGTCTATAGAGAAACGAGCCAAGAGGCTCATCGGCAACGACGCGCTGGTTGAGTCAAAGCTCCAGAGCCTGGAGCATCGCCGGCGCGTTGCCAGCGTTTCGGTTTTCTATCGGTTACATTTCGGAGAGTGTGCGATGGAATTGCACAGCCTAATTCCGCCAAGCCCGTTCCATCATAGGACTACAAGACGTACGGCGATGCGCCACCGTTACATGGTAGACATCCCACCCACACGCACTAAACGGTTTGGGAATACTTTCATTGTGCGTACTGCTAAGGAGTGGAATTCCCTGCCGGAGTCTGTATTTCCTGACAGCTATAACCTGGGGGTCTTCAAGTCAAGAGTGAATAGGTTATTTCTAGGTAAGCGTGCTTCATCGTCGACCACATCATCACTTACCATCAGGTGAGATAGTGGTCAAACGCGAGCCTATCAATAATAAAAAAAAAAAAAAAAAAATTAAACAAGTTTTTTTTTGGCTTACTCTTTTAAATTTCTTTTGCATCGTAGGTGCGTTATAAACATTAAGGCCTATATCCACAAATTGCCTGACAAAATATTAACCCGTTAATCTTGATCTTCGGCCACCGTCATTCGCCTGGTTCCGGTTACTCCATGAAGATTGGTGCTGCGATTGGTTTATCAAATTTAGTAAAAAAAATATTGTCATCATTCACACTATATCGATTATTTTCATTCCCGTATTCACCCCCTTACTGATTACATCATCTTTCACAATACATTTCCGTTGAAAGTCATCTTTGGTCATGTATTTTTATCCCATAAACCACATGTCTCATAGAAGCCAATAAACCATTATTTCAAGACTTCAGCTACAAAAATTACAGGCACCCAAATTATCATCATTATAATTTTCCTACCCTTGTCTTATTCTATCATTCTCCCCTATCAGACGTCACGGCATCATTCACTCCTTTCTCCTTTATATCATTCCTTATACAATCCATCCATCTTTTCTTTGGCCTTCCTCTCGCTCTCCGTCCAACAACATCGACATACACCCAAACCATTGAACATAAATTCAAATTACCTGTTACGTAAATAACTGCTAAATCCAAAATACGTCATCATTAGATCCGTCTAGTTTTTTTCCAATTATGTTGGGGTTGGCTTCTAGTCTAACTAGATGCTGCTGAATCCGTTGCTCCTCCACAATAACCCAGTTATTGCTGGGCAATACGATATCTTTGGTAAGACAAGAATATCAGACTACTGGGCGACGCGACTGTCAAAAATCTTCAAATGACAGCCGTGATCAACGGCTAAACTTGCTTTTCGAGGCACGGCACCGAGTCTCCCGGTAAATAATGTATGATCACCCATCCACAGGCAAACCTAGGTAAGCGAGGCATCGACCCGAGCGGCTGTTATTATTTTGCAAAAAAAAACATCTTATTAATATTATAAATGGGAATGTTTGTGAAGATGGATGGATGAATGGATGAATGAATGCATGGATGTTTGTTACTCTTTCACGTCAAAATGGTGGAAAGTATCTTGATGAAATTTGGCTCTGTGCCAAATACTATTTTCTCGATATCACGCGGCCGAAGCCGCAATAGCCATCTAATTCATATCTATATATCATAATATACATTAAAAAAAACATTCTAAACAAAAATACCCACTCATTTAAATACGACAAAATTACACTTGCGAGCAGGCGTAAAGTAAAAATATAATACATACAAAAAGTGTAGCTTAGAAAGCACCTGGCTCATGAATAACACACGAATTTGTTAAGGGGCTAAGGAGCTGTTCATATGTGGCGGTTGAAGAAGGGCATGCCTTTGAAAAGATGCCGATGGTTCGTTGGACTTGTAATTGCTGTGGATTGGGTGGTAGAATAGACTAGGGTGGGAGTACGGTTTGCTGAAGGTGTTATGAAGCTTGAGAAAGAAAAGGAAGGAAGTAATACAGTTTTAGGATGTAAAGGTTCTAGGAATTTATAAGTTTTTGAAGTGACAACATTGCATATTGTGCAATTTTGGTCAAGCTCAAAGTATTGAAGATCTTTGTAAGGTATTAAAAATATTTCATTATTGTAAAACCAAATTATTTAAGTAGAGTAACCATAGTTTTTTGCCGGTTCCTTTTCATAGGAAACGACCGAACCGAACCATGCACCTTTTCCTTCGATCAAAAATTAACTTTGATCGAAGACTTTAAAACTTGAACAACGATAAATTATGCTTTGATGACATAAACGGCATGAAAATCTGGAATCTTTCGCTACTCGACAACATAGCCGAAAGTGCTGGCCGAAAGTGCTGGCTTTCAAATAAAAAAAAACACCCGTACTTCAAATACGATGACATAATAATTAACATAAGCTTCGAATATTAAATTTTACCTACTATACACATGAACTTTATACAAAATAACATTTGATTGTTGCTCAAACATCAGAGGCAGCGTTTAATGCATTTCATGAGTAATTAATTCAATATACAAGCAAGTTCCTCGTTGCACCAAACTTTGATACTCAAATACCGTCAAACGCTGTGTTTGCACCAGTCTTTAGCGTTTGCCTAATTACGGCTAAGGAATGGTTCGATCTTCGACTTGTAGAATCGAGTTTCGTAAAATTCCCGAGTTGGTAATTGGCCAAAACTTTTGCACGCCAGTGTATTTAAGGATGTTTGCTGAGTTCACTTTGTATGTTACCGTTTTATTGGCAGTTGGTGCATGTATTTGGGTGAGTGATGTTGCCAGAAGCGGTCTATCCTCGAGGAGTTTTATTTAATTTTAACAGTTGATCAGAACTTTTTGTGTTCGTTTGTACAAGTTATACTTCTGTATAGTTGTATATTGGATATTTAAAGTCCGTCTTTTACTTTATATGCAGTGAGGGAAAATAAGTCAGGCCATAGCCTTGATCTTAAATTGGCTCATTTTACTAAAGGAGACCTTCCTTAATTTAAAAAAAAAACAAAACTAGCCGAGACTAGAAAGTTCTAAAATTAAAAAAAAAACACTCACTATTTTATTATACTAATCGATAGGATTGCAAGATTTTATAAAACCAGTTTGCCTGAAAAGTTTAAAAATGGAACGTTTTACTTTGTTTGCAATGCGGGACGATAATATGTCCTGCAAAAAGAACTTAAGGATTTAAGGTAGTTTTCCTCAAGTGCCCGACTTACTTTTCCACATTGTATATTTAATAGGCAGATTAAGGAATGAATATAATTTATAAATAGCGTTTTTTCAGGGATCCGTATCTTTCAAGGAAACGGAACCATTTTAGGATCCCTTTATTGTCCGTCTGTCTGTCTGTCAAGATCCTTTTATCTCAGGAAGGCGAGCAGTTATCGAGCTGAAACTTCAATTTTTCCTTGGAGCTGTAAAATAATCAACTATCTAAATCTTCGCAGTCAAAAGATATGGCCGTTTATGTCGCAAGTTTGAATAAAACCGTCGATGTACGAGTTTGACTCACACTTGACCGGTTTTTGTTAGCACCACTGTTAGAGGCTCGTAATGACAAGGAAAAAGAACACCCTAGTTTAAGAGTGGTTGAAAAAACATCAATAAACACACTGTGTTTATGATACCCTAGTCAACTATTTACTATTTTCCTATCTATTGCGAGTTAAATAGCCCAAGATCCAGAATATACAAATCTACAACAGAACGATGAAAAAACACAACACAAACCATAAGGCGCTGCGCAAACGTGGACACTTTTGTGTCCTGTGTCGGATACAAGCTACCGATTCCTATAGAGTTGTAGAAGTTGCTGTGTCCTGTAGCGACAGATTTCATACTGGTTATTTAGAAAATATTATCTTGTATCCGACACAAGACACAAAAGTGTCCTCGTTAGACACGGTCAGCAGCTTCCTAATTGAACACACGACATCAAAACAAATTAACAACAAAAACAAAAAGTAGATTACCTGTCACAGAATACAACGAGCCGATAAGAGTAACTTATTATTTATAATTGACAGGATTAAGTGTGTTTCGTGTAATAAGTAATTACTTGTAGCACTAGGGACATTGCGTTTTCTGTGTTCGTTGGTGGTTAGCGAAGTTCATGACATTTTGGGGAATGGAATGTCAGACTTTGAGTGACTAAAACTCATCCATGTTCCTTCTTTTGCCGTTTGTGTTCCGGGGCTGTGGTATAAGTGGTGGCCGGATAAGTTAACTCAATGTGCTGCTGTGCACACATTTTATTTTCTAGTCCGATACTAGGTATACTTGAGGACTTGTAATTCCGGGGTCGCGGGTTGTTCGAAAGAGATACCGCGGCCCCGGAACGTAAAGGGCAACAGAAGGAACATGGGTGGGTTTTAGTCAGTAAAAATCTGTCATGCCCTCCCACTCCGCCCAGAGCAGGGGAAGTTATTTGATAATTTCCTACCCGAAAAAAAAGGACTTGTAATTGGCTTGCTGTTGTCAATGCCTCTCTTTTTTGTTAAGTATTTATTATAAACTGTAAGTCCTTTATGCTGTAATAAATAAATTGATCAAAGACATCAATATAGATAATCTGTGTAACAGCAAAAAAAAAAACGCAAGGAACCACGAGACACCAACCAGCATCTGACGAATGAACCAGCAATTGACTGGCCTGTTGGTCTAATGGTTAGTGGCCCTGACTGCTGAGCCGGAGGTCGTGGGTTCGATTTCCACCCAGGACAAACTTTGTGTGATGAGCATGATTGTTTGTTCTGTGTCTGGGTGTGATTTATCTATAATATGTATGTATTTATAAATTATATAAGTATGTATATCAGTTGTCTGGTTACCATAACACAAGCTCTGCTCAGCTTGGGATCAGATAGCCGTGTGTGATTTGTCCCGAGATATTTATTTATTTTATTTTTGTTTATTTATCTTGCTAACTACAAAAACATGAAGTATCTTATCTCGTTTATCACCAACGAGCCAATAACAGACACCTCTCATTATAATTGACAGAATTACCCAAGTATCGTGTAATTACATATCGCATTAGGCGACCTGTCAACTAGATAAATTTGCTCGACCCGATGAAACGTACATCAATTATTAATTGCGACAAAGATAATTAGTTATTTAACGAATAACATGTGTATGTATTGGTGTAGAGCTAATTAATGTAATTGATTGTTTAGTTGATTAGGTTTCACACCTATTTGTGTACTGTTGAAGATAAGGTAAGGGAAAGGAGGATTATTTGAAGCTATTTACAAAAGTTTTAATTGTATCTGTCAATGAATCTACTTTCAAAATGGTGTTTTTTTGTTAACAATCCTTATTACTGTCCTATCCTACTTAATATTATAAATGCGAATGTTTTTGAGGATGGATGAATGGATGTATGGATTTTTGTGACTCTTTCACGTCAAAACGGCTAAAAGTATTTTGAAATTTTAGGAATTTTTCCTGTATCGTGGGTGCGTTTACAAACATTTAACTGACATACACAAACAGCCAGACCCGAAACAACTATCTGCGGGTCATACAAATATTTGTACCGTGCGGGAACCCGCGACACGCAGCGCAGCAGTCGATCGCTCAGCCACTGCGCCAACCGTGCCGTCAATTTGGCACATAGGTAGATCATAGTCTGGAATAACACATATGATTTTTTTTTCGATATCACGTAGCGAAGCAACGGGCGTTAGCTAGTACAGTAAAACAAAGTCGCTTTCCGCTGTCTGTCTGTCCCTATGTTGGCTTAGGTTTTTAAAACTACGCCATGGATTTAATGCGTTTTTTAAAATAGATAATTTAGGGGATCTATAATATTAGTAAATTAGTCTCTACATTTATTTTCACCAGTTTGAAGCTGTGGCGGGTCGTTGGTTGATCATAAAGAGAGTGTAATCACGCAGTGATGATGTTATTCATCATATTTTCCTGCCCTTGTCCTATTCTATTTGGCGTCAGCGCAACACGTTTTCTTCTTCCATTCTCCCCTATCAGAAGTCATGGCATCATTTACTTACTTCCTTAATACCATTACTTAGTTTCTCCTATAGGAACTTAAGGAATTAACTTAAGGAAATTTATAAACTACTAGCTTTTGCACGCAGCAATTTGGGACAACACAGTTCCCCTTTCCTGATTTGCAGGTACCTCCTAACTGTAGTTTTTGGCCTTGTGCCTTATTGATTGTAATAGCAATAGCAATGCTAAGTTTTTCTACTTTTCCCTTTTCTCCTTCAATTCTCACTTTAAAAAAAGTAGCCTGTGGCCGTCTCCAGGGTCCCAACTATCTCTGTATCAATTTTTTTATCAATATTCATCAAAATCGGTTTGGCCATTAAGGCGTGAAGAGGTAACAAACTCACTTTCGCTTTTATAATATTAGTAAGGCTGCCGTAGGAATAACGACACAGAAAATATTTTTATATAAAATCTCGTAAATAATATCCATGCTAGAATTTCCAAGCATTAAAAAAAACCGCTTGAATTATTCGCCTTAGCAACGAATATGTTTTATAAGTTGAATAAATCACATATTTTCCATCAAAACCATGAACGAATTCTGTGGTTAATTTTAATACTATTCGAGCTTGGATTTTGCCGCTAGAAAATGAAATTAAAAAGCCGAGGGCTTGTGGCGAATAATTTCAAAATGCTGTTTAAAAGTTTTTGTGACATAAAGTTGCGATGTTCATCAAGCTTTATAACTGAACCATTTGGTTTCTTTTGTTTTTTTTACCTGTCGATTTCATAGAAAATTAGTTTTTCCATTTCTTGGGAATTCTATGTCCATGGACCATGTTATAAATAGCCGAAACTTTTAGACTTCCAAAAACTTACGAAATTCGAATTTATCGTAATTTATTACGCAGCTTTGCATCCTAAAAACTTGGCCCCAGTACGGGATAGCATGTTAATTCAATTTAAATTTCAACCAATGTAATTTAAGCGATAATAAAGCTACTCATCTTCAATGAACATTAATATAATGCATGATGTGCTTACCTGTAAGAAATTGGTACAATAATCTATGTATAAGTTTATTCGATGTAATTCCTATTCTGGTACTGTGTACTCTATTATAGGTAAGCCAAATAAATAAAATAATAGTGTATGTCACATAAAATGTCCAACTATTTGTATTATTACGTTGTCTCTACATCACTGTAAGCAACATAGACGTACAAACGTCTCAGAATTTAAAATAATTGATTTGATACCGCAATCGCGTACTGTACTTATAGTCTACACTCCAAACTAATGAACTATTACCAAAAAATACCCTCGATCTCAGTGTTGCCCAAAAATAACAATCTATTCTTTTAATTTTGTTTGTAAAATATGTTAAAATTTACAAACATTTAAACTCACATACACAAACAGCCAGACGCGAAACAACTATCTGCAGGTCATACAAATAATTGTTCCGTGCGGTAATCGAACCCGCGACACGCAGCGCAGCAGTCGATCGCTTAGTTACTGCGCCAAACGTGCCGGCTATTGACTGTAATTCGCAATTACTCTCCGTAAATAAAAAGATGAAGACACCGAGCGTAAAAAGAAGAGAAAAAAAAGAATACATAAAAACAACAGACTAAATCCTACTACTATTATAAAGGCGAAAGTTTGTATGTATGGATGTATGGATGTTTGTTACTCTTTCACGTAAAAACTACTGAATGGATTTGGATGAAATTTTACCACAATATAGCTTATACATCAGAATAACACATAGGCTATAGCTTATACATCAGAATAACACATAGGCTACAATTTTTGAGGTTTCTAATGTGAGGTCGTAAAAAAACACATTTTTTGCGCTTACATTGCAAACGCTGACTGAATCCTACAAGATAGATCAAAACAATGTACTACAGTATTGTACAACTTAAAAAGGTCTACAAAAAAGTCCGTGATGGTATATGTTTATCTCTTAGGAATAACCCACAATAACTATTTTTTATCCTTTACTTTGTACGAGAAATAATGGCTTATTTACGAAGCGATTTTAAGCAATACAGTATTAATCCTTATCCAATTAAGTATCTTAAATACATTGTGCATTTAATAAAGATCAATATGGCTTTTTACAGCATGTAAATTAAATAAATATTTTCGAAGATATCACAGATTTAAAATGCAGTCATAGCAATTTCGGCGATAAATACTGTTTCGGTGATAAATATCGGCAGCGGTGCCAGGCGAACGGGGCGTGGGGGGAGCGGGGTAGGTGCGGTGGGGAAGAAGTGGCTCATCGCTGAGTGCGCAACCCGAACACGGGCAGACGCGTGAGGGCAGACGTCGTTGACGGTTGTGTCCGTTTTGCGAATTTTCAAGGCACTAGCGATTTGATAAAAACGTATGGTCGCCTACTTTAAGTAATATAGGCCTAAGGTTAGTTATTGCCAGGTTTCTTTTTGGTTAGGAGTTACACGTACAAAAAGATACTTCATTTTTACGAATTACTTCATTGATAATTCAATTACTATATAGATAGGTTACTTACAGTTAATTATAACGAACTAGCTTCCGCCCGCGACTTTGTCCGCGTGGCATAGTTACTTTAGGCTAACGCTAACTTTAACACCTGTGATGATCGAAAAAAAATATCCTTCTCTGCCCTTTTCTTCCTTCTTTCTCCCCCTACTCTATTCTCACTTTTTTAGGGTTCCGTAGTCAACTAGGAACCCTTATAGTTTCGCCATGTCTGTCTGTCCGTCCGTCCGTCCGTCCGTCCATCCGTCCGTCCGTCCGTCCGTCCTCGCTTAATCTCTGTGACCGTTAGCACTAGAAAGCTGAAATTTGGTACCAATATGTATATCAATCACGCCGACAAAGTGGTAAAATAAAAATTTGAAAAAAATGTTTTATTAGGGTAGCCACCCTATATGTAAAGTGGGAAGTGATTTTTTTTTTAATTTCAACCCTAACGTGTGATATATTGTTAGAAAGGTATTTAAAAATGAATAGGGGTTTACTAAGATTATTTATTGATAATGTCAATAATTTCGGAAATAATCGCTCCAAAAGTAAAAAACAATGTGTGTCCCCCCTCTAACTTTTGAACCATAAGTCTAAAAAATATGAAAAAAATCTGAAAGTAGAACTTTATAAGGACTTTCTATGAAAATAATTTTGAACTTGATTGATGTGTCAATCAAGTTCAAAACAGTTTTTGTACAAAAAAGACAAAAAGTTGTACAAAATAATTTCTGGACTAAGTTTGTAGTATAATCGTATGTGCAAGCTTTTTTTGTAACTTTGTTTACATATTTTATTATCCTGAACGTATCTTTTTTCAAACAAAAAAAGAATTATTGAAATCGGTTCTCGCAATCCAAAATTACCACCGAAATTGCACGTCTTTGTATTAATTAGTAACCCAATTCCCCGAGAGATGGCGCTGTAGGCACTTATTACATTGGATCGGGTATTACCGAATTGTTCGGTTGGCCTCATAACTGGGAACACTTATTTTGACGGACGGGAAACTATGGAACCCTACACTGAGCGTGGCCCGACACGCTCTTGGCCGGTTATTTTTTAGCCTATGTCTGTCTTCAGGGTCCCAACTATCTCTGTAACAAAATTCATCAAAATCGTTTAGGCCATTTAGGCGTGAAAACGTAACAAACAAACTAACTAAACTAGAATAGTGCCGAGTTGATGGCAATAGGCTTCAACCCTTATTACAACGGACTATAACACAAATGCGCATTTATGTTATAAAAAGCAAGTATTAGTGTGTCAACTTAGACAGAAGTGTATAATATCCTTATCCTTACTATCCTTACTCCTTACTTATCCTTACTATAATATTATATCCTTACTAATATTATAAAAGCGAAAGTGAGTTTGTTTGTTTGTTTGTTTGTTTGTTTGTTACCTCTTCACGCTTTAATGGCTGAACGGATTTGGATGAATTTTGGTACAGAGATAGTAGGGAACCAGGAGACGGACATAGGATAATATTTTTTTGAAAAAAGTGGGATCTGAGGGAGAAAGAGGGAAGAGAAGGGAAAACTTAGCGTTGCTATTACAAATCAATAAGGCGCAATGAGAACTGTGTTACCCCAAATTTAACGCGGGCGAAGCCGCGGGCGAAAGCTAGTACTATATAAGAACAAACTAACACACATATAAATACAAAGACAACTCTAGGTGAAAATTTTAAAATCGACGTATATTTTTTTACGTTTAAATCGCTTGCAAAAAGCCTTTGAAAGAGTTTCCTAGAGAATAATCTATCTTCAGTTTCGCTGCCCATCCGTACCTCACGTATGTCACAACAGTTAGTTGCATTCTCTTGATGATAATATATATGCAGTGGTACTACTGACGCGTTACGTTTGCAATTTAAGCGGTGAGACCGCAATGCGGGTCTGCCGTACTTAAAACTCACTATGCGAGATGTTTTCGCTGATTTATGCGTGGTACACGGATTTTTGGCTATTTATGCTAGCTGTTTGGCTGGTTTTGTTGGTCGTGGATGTGGGCCGCATCTGGTTGGTGAAGGAGACTGAGTTTGTTTGTGGTTTTCATGGTATTAAAAGACTGTTATGATTTTTGTTTGTGAAATTGAATGTGGATAATATCCTTTAAAAACGTTGGTCACACACTAGGAATTTCTCCTGCTGATGGGTCTGTTTATAAACATTTAAAAATCACACCCGGAACAACTATCTGTAGGTTATACAAGTACTTGTTCTTGCGGGGATCGAACCCGCGACATCCAACGAAGCAGTCGATTGCTCAGCCACTGCGCCAACCGTGTCGTCAAACAATTAGACATTAAGTATTTACTTTACAAAACGTAATATAAAACTAAAGATTATATAAGATAAAGTTTAACGTGTTTGCCGAGGCACGGAGAAAACTCGCTATTGAACGGGTGGTCACCTGTCATTAGACCAATCTAGGCAAGCGCGACTTAACCTAAAGACCAACCCGAGCGGCTGCCATTATTAAGCTAGGAAAAAAATCGTTAAAAGTTATTTTGTCAATAATATATGTAGAATGTGAAATGGTAGATCATAATAGATGGTTTGATTGTCTTCGAACTGATTTCCCCTATCCCCTCGTACTAGTTTAAAAAATTAGAGGTGTCAAGGGACACCCGGATGGAACGAAGTTCTCGTCGCGACACCACACTGTGCGAAATAGAAATAAAAATATCTGGCTTGCTTTCTATAAGAGAGAGAGACAGACAGACAGACAGAGAAACATGCGACGCCGTACAGCTTACTATAGCAAAAAGTGTCGTGACAACTTTTCGTAAGAATTTTTTCCGTCTAGCCCTCTTTCACAACGCGCGATAAGGAACTTCGTTCCAAAACTGTTTCACGAGCGGATAGTCTTCCTCACCCTAGAAACAACAGATTCCCACAAGGTTCCCATTTCAAGTTACATAGTTAGTCGCATCCTTATCCTTACTAATATTATAAAAGCGAAAGTCAGTTTGTTTGTTTGTTTGTTTGTTACGTCTTCACGCTTTAATGGCAAAACCGATTTTGATGAATTTTGGTACAGAGATAGTTGGGACCCTGGATACGGACATAAGCTCACTTTTTTTTTAAATTGAGAAGAGATGTGATAATGTGTGTGTGTGATAATCATGAGAGGGAGAAAGAGGGAAGAAAAGGGAAAACTTAGCATTGTTATTACAATAAATAAGGCATAAGGGCAAAAACTACAGGTAGCAGGTACCTGCAAATCAGGAAAGGGGAACTGTATTACCACAAATTTAACGCGGGCGAAGCCACGGGCTAAAGCTAGTACTCTATAACTTGAAACGTAGTACAGTAATATGTATTTATTAATTTACTGAATGACTGACTCACTTGCATATAGTTACACAAAAATCACAAACAATGAGATAATATGTGAGTTCGTCACTTATAGAAGTGCACAGTATTTGCAGAATTATAAAAATATAAATGAGAACATTAAGATTATAATTATAAATTATATAATTTGCAAAAGAGATTATTATATTATTAGGACAATTTAGAAAATGCCTAAGGCATTAAGTCCGCCTTTGTACAGTTTTTACTTGTGCATAAAGTTTTAATAAATAAATAAATTTAAAAAATGTCACATCTTGATTAAAAATGCCAAATTAGATAAATATAATTTAGACGTTTTATACTCATCATAAATTGGACACTACAAAAACATAAGAAATTGATACAGAAAAAATAAAAGCAGATTATGAAGAGAATGGAAGCGGATACAATAGATTACCCGGTATTAAGTTACATACATAATTGGAAGTGTCTGTGTTGTTTTGTGTTCCAAGTCTTCTCTCCACTCTGCTCTAAGGCCTTACAGTCTCAAACGTTTATATAACGTAAGTTCTACACCCAAAACATAGTTGGGATCCCTTTCTTAACCAACTTCACTCGGATAAGCAGCTGACAATGTTTATCGACTGTTAGAGAAGTTTCAAACTTGCCGGCATAATTATATAGCATTAATTTGAAAATCAGAGTATACAACATTTTAGCATAATAAAGTTTGTTGCTGTAAACTGAAAGCAATATTGGGAAATGCTGTAAAAGTACTACTAACATTTTTTAGTACTACCAATTCCTGCAGTTTCGCCCTTGTCAAGGTAAATTATTACGTGTTAATGATCTACGGGGACTAGAATTATCTTTTGTACTAATTCAGATCATGGTTTTTATTTGTACGCATTTTTTTTTAAACGTAAACGTAAGCCATTGACAGACAGATGAACAAATTTTGTAGAAGAAGAAGTCGGACAAAGAAGTTGAATGAATGGATTAAGGAAGTGGAAGTAGTGTAAGAGAGAAAGCAGATTAAGTTGGTCTAACCGGCCGAGGGCGAGTACTCGAGCACCGAGGGTTCCGTGCAAGTTCGTAACGTAACCGGGCGTCTTTTGAACGCGTAGACGGTTGATTTTTTCACAGCTTCAAAAGACCATAGACTTGGGTATATGGTTTTAATTTTAACTAGATACTTATCCAAATAAAAATAGTTTGACAAACAGACAGATAGATGGACCACAAAGTGATTCTATAAGGGTTTAGTTTTTCCCTTTTGAGGCACGGAATACAAACACAATGACTTGCGTGGCGCAGCTTGGCAATAAAAATCGAATCCTTACTAATCCTTACTTATATATATATATATATATATAATATTATAAAAGCGAAAGTGAGTTTGTTTGTTTGTTTGTTTGTTACCTCTTCACGCTTTAATGGCTAAACCGATTTTGATGAATTTTGGTACAGAGATAGTTGGGAACCGGGAGACGGACATAGGATAATTTTTATTTAAAAAAAAGTGGGATATGAGGGAGAACGAGGGAAGAAAAGGGAAAACTTAGCGTTGCTATTACAAATCATTCAGGCGCAAGAGTTTTCTTGGTGTGTTATACCAAATTTAACGCGAGCGAAGCCGCGGGCGAATGCTAGTAATTTTATATTTTGTACACATTTATGCTTCAAGGCAGATCTGCATATTTTGTTCATAGATTTTAGTCAATAGAAGTCTTACACTTTCTTTTTTCTTTTCCCGCTCTGGGCGGAGTCGAGGGGGTCCACTCCGCCCAGAGCGAGGAAAGTTATTTGGTAATATCCCAACCGAAAAAAAAGCTATTTAGTTATTTTCATTATTTGAACCACCTGCTCCAAAATACATACTTCCCTCATAACCAGCCCACAAAATGTAATTTATCTACAGCTTCCTCAACCGAATGATATATGGAAATAGTTGGGGTGAGATAATATTTATGAACCATACAAAAGTCAACGAGACTTCCCCTTATCGATATTAGTTAAGATATCAAACGGTTTTGTTCTCCATTATATTGATTGGTTTGTTGACATAATTTTATAGTTTACTGTGAAGGTACAGTTTGTGTGGTTCTACCAAGCGAGCTTTACGATTATTTTAATACATGATGTTATGAAGGAATAAATACTATTAGAATTAAATTTACTATTATTTATAGAGAATTATATAGAGAGTGGGCTATTGTTTTATTCATTTGGATGTTAGTAACTTAACCTCACTTATTTTAGTGTCAGAGTTTTATGCCGCTCATTGGCCTCTGACCTTAGTTTTACATGCAATCAATTATATTTCAGAAAAACTGCAAGTACTTGAATCGCCGGATTGGTGACCAAACGAGAAATTCCGACAACATAAAATTTAAACTAATGGTATAATGGCTACATGACGTTATCCTAAATCCAATATAGCGGATTCTCAAATATGGCGGGCTAGTTATTTTTTCTGAACACAACAGGAGAAAGAGTTTTTTTTTGTCAGTCCTGTCATAGAACTACAGAGTAAATACAGTACTTTCACAAGTTATTATGCCTTGTGACCGGGACTGTTGCTTCATCATTTTGTTTTTTGACATTCAAAATTGTCTGTAATGGTCTAATTAAAATAAATGATTTGAGTTTGAGCTGTTGGTCCCGGCTGTCATTTAAAGATCTTTGACAGTCGTTACAGATAGTCAGTGTTCCGAAAGTCTGACAAAAAGTTTTACCAACAGGTATCGTATTACCAAGTACTATCTGGGTTGTGGAGGTCAGATAGGCAGTCGCTCCATGTAAAATACAGATATTCAGCTGCATCCGGTTAGACTGGAAGCCGACCCCAACATAGTTGGGAAAAGGCTAGGCAGATGATGATGATGATTTGAGTTTGAGTGAGGTATGAATGCAAAACTCTTCGAGGATGTCAAAAATGCAAAAGAAATTAACGATCTTAAAATATCAAGTATCTCCAATGAAGTGTTATTAGTCAAACAGAAAAATCATGGCAACAAATGTCGGGACATCTTGGATTGAAAGTAATTCAATTGTTAAAGGAGAGAACTCGGTGAGTCGCGTAATGACACTTCCGAGGCAGACGGGATGCACCTGCAACCTGCACCCTAGTAGCGGGAAATAACTGAAATATTTACAAACTTGAGGGAGATTTTGCTTAGTTTTGTAATAGGGGAATTTTATATTTGATTAAAACATTTTTGATTGATTCTATTGTATTTTGTTTGTAATCCTTACTAATATTATAAAAGCGAAAGTGAGTTTGTTTGTTTGTTTATTTGTTTGTTTGTTTGTTTGTTACCTCTTCACGCTTTAATGGCTAAACCGATTGTAATGAATTTTGGTACATAGATAGTTGGGAACCAGGAGACGGACATAGGCTAATTTTTATTTAAAAAAAGTGGGATGTGAGGGAGAATGAGGGAAGAAAAGGGTAAACTTAGCGTTGCTATTACAAATCAATAAGGCGCAAGGAGAACTGTGTTACCCCAATTTAACGCGGGCGAAGCCGCGGGCGAAAGCTAGTTATTTATAAATTAAAATCAACCTTATTTTATTAGTATACTTTTTTATTGATTTATTTATGAACACACCAAGTACTTGATAGGACATCAAGATTAAGATAGAAGGTACTGCTTAATTCATTAGAAATTTCTTCCTATTAGAATTTTCTTTCTTGCAAGTGTGTGTTATTTGGCAATGGGCGTAAATTACTTGAATTTATTATTGTAACACAAAATTATTATTTGCCGACTGGAAAGAAGAGTTTATCATCTGCATAGCCTTTTCCCAACTATCTTGGGGTCGGCTTCCATACTTACCTAAGTGAGCGTTGCTAAGTGTGTGCTCAGGCGCATGTTCGCTCTCTGTTCCCAGACTCTCATAGTCCGATGGGACGGCAATCTATCTGAACGATATCTGGTGCCACACGAAAGGTTTTGCAGGCTTTCCGATACACGGGGTATAAGCCAACAACACTGGTCACGTGGTTACCATCGCGACAGCTGAGCACGGGAACCTCGCTTCGATTCTCGGGTCTGGTAAAAATACTTCAATACTGTTAAACCTTAAGCGTACATTATCATAGACAAAGCCAGTATTATCCATGTAATGTGTGCATGTAGTTTATGTTTAGGGAACCAGATTAACCAAAAACTAAACCAGCTAAAACATCAACCAGATCCCCATTTATCACACTTAACAGCAACAATTAGACACTAGCTAAACACCGACGACACATCACGAGGAAGTTCAGAAGGCTTTGTTTAAATAAAATGCGGTATTTACAACGCTTGAAATACCAAGAGAATCAAATCAAAGCACCAAGAATTACGTGTTTCACCCTAGCCCATCAGGCAAGTTCCGGGCAAAAACAATGTGTTTGGATCCACCTGAAGTGCTAAGCAACCAACGGCTTAAAGACCAAACATTAGCGTTGAGATGAATTCATGAAAATATTGCAGCTTTCGGAGAAGATACTAAAAACATAACTTTGGTTGGTTAGAGCGTTGGCAACAAATATGTCACAAAATAAAAACATACGGGGCAGCAAGCAGGAGCTTTCATCTTAGTACGGATGCTTCACGGCCAGGTTTAGGGACGACGATCGCGTACTGGAAGACAGCGTTGGAGGGTCACATTGTGGACCAATGACCTTATGAAGGCTGCAGGGACCAGATGGCTGCGAGAAACACAAAACTAGTCAATATGGTAACTCTTGGGGATACCAAGGTTTAGCAGTAGGTTCCTTAAATAAGGAAAAGGCACCCACAGGAAAAATCGAAAAAAAATAGTTTTTGAAATCGGTTAATAGGAGACATCCTCCTAAGTAAACTTGCGAAGGATAATATACAAAATATATCTTGTATTTTCATGAGTACATGATAAATTCTCGATGGACATTATAAATGGGTCAGAATACTAGGCTATAAAAAGGGTGGACAAAAAAACGATTGCATGTAGCGGAGCTGAGAATGTTGAGATGGATGTGTGTAGTAGCAATGAGAATATTAGAGGAAGTTTAAAAGTACAGAGAAATTGAAAGGGAGTCGTTTGTCTTAAGATTTCTTTGGCATTTCTTTACATGCCAAAGAAACCTCCTCTTTAGGAGGGACGAAGCACATACGATTAACACGTTCGAGGACGCTACCACTTGAGACTGTGTACCAAAATGACACAGTAAATGTCCATACAAATTATACGACGTATGAGTACGTAGCCTCCCATGAAAATATATTGTTTTAAAGACATCATGACACAACGTTTTATCACGTTATCGTACAAATACGTTATGTCATTAAAAGTAAGTTAACTAGACGTGAACGGACACAACGTGTAATAACGTCTAACGTATATATACGTTCTGGCACATCATAGGTACGTCGGTAACAAGCAGTGCCATCACAACGTATATATATGTCGTGTACACACACATATTTTGACACATATTTGTCCCGTATGAATTAAGTGCATTCGATGAGATAATCTAAAATAAGAGGTGGAAACAAACGGTTAGATACATCAAACACGGTTGTATTATCTATAGTGAATTTTACTCCCACAGTATCAGTATCAAAATTGAACTCTGGTATAGGCGCTGTAGTCTCTGTGCAATCTTCTATAGTTGTAGTTATTCTTGCGGATCATTAGATGGTTGGCCGGAACACATCTGCTGTTCCTGGACTATCTCGTTTTGGCTGTTTTCAGAAACCACAGATGTCAAATTTTCTAAAGCCAACTCATTTTGAGATTCGTAGAATAAAGGTGGTAGTTTGTCAAGTCTAAATTCATCTGTATTATCACAGTTTTCAGCCAAGACATTAAAAATTAGTGATAAAGTCGACGAGCCCAATATCTCATTTTGAGAGGTGTTGTGTGAAGCTTGGTTATCCAGATTTGTAAATGAAGCCACATATTGAGGGACAATAGTTTCAGGTTCCAGTTCAGTTACCTCATTTGAACTTGGATTTACAGTAGGCACGGTCGTAGTTGGAGATTTAATCAACTTTAACCGTTTGGCTAGAGGAAAAAATTCTTTTGAGGAATTCGAATCATAACCCTCCTCTTGAAAACGTTATGAGGTAGGAGTTAGAGGCGACGGTATGTTAACAGTGCACAGTGTATGATCACTCCCAACAGATTTTATATCGTCTTCATCGCTACTAGGTTCAGAAGTAACAGGTTTTCTGAGTTGAAGTAACGACCAAATTTGATTGACCCTTAGACGTAGTTTTCGTCGTCATCGGTGATTTATAGAAAAAGAACTTTCACTACCCGATGTATTGCCTTGTGGGTCAAAATCTTTATCCAAACCATATTCTCCATCATCGTCTTGGTAAGGATCCGCCTCGGTAGAGTTGTCAGAATCATCGAAAATGCTCATCAGTCTTGTTTTGAGCTTATCCTTCTAAAACACATAAAATAACCCATTAAACATCAATTTCACAGAGTAAAATTATTAATTCATAGTAAAATAGTATACTGTCTGGCTAAGGAATAATACATAAATCAAATAAACTAAATACTTACGATGTTTTGTTGCGTCAAATATTACGATATGTCACGAAATGTTTAGCGAACGCTAGCGCAACCCGTAGTGACGCAGCCGCACTGAATGTAGGAGCACGGTAGGCGCGCGCGACGTATTTACACGTTGTGCGTGTGTAAGTACCGTTCCCGCCAACTGTCAACGGCACTTATTTGAAATAGTTTAAAACTTACTCTACGTGACAGTAAAGCATCGGGTATTTTAAATGTTGTGACACAAGATACATTCAATAAGATTTTAACTTGAACGTTCATCGGAAATGTACGTTCTGTCGTAAAGTAAAAAAAATATTTGGACGTCATTATACGTTGTGCCATATCAAAATTTCGAACAATGACGTATAATCTCGTTCTGTCCTCGAACGTGTTAACGGATATTTGCTTACGGATAGTAGTATTTTGACATACGTTTCATAGAACTTATGTCATAATAATACTATTCTATTCGTAAGCAAAACGAGTCGTTTTTTGTTTGTTGGAACCCGGCGTAAACGAGTGATGGATGTCGATGTTATGGATGGAGAGGGAGAGGAATCCGGCCCTGGTTCAGTCCATGGCCCGGAGCAAGAGGAAATGCGTAGCGGGTTGTTCGATAGAGGTACCGCGGCCCCTGAACATAAAGGGCAATAGAAGGAACATGGGTGGTTCAATTCTGGCACTCCCCCCGCTCCGCCTAGAGCCGGTGAAGTTATTTGATGATTTCCCATCTTATTTTTCAGTTTGTTTATTTTGGAACTTCGGTACTATCTGCTATGCCACACTATAGTTTAATTTTATGCTAATCTGCCGCTATCTATTTGATTTGCGAATGCCTGCGCGGCGGAGGGGTTGTAATCAATTAGTAACCGTTGACTTTGTGTGTTTTCTCGCCAATTGCAATTTAATTGGTCGTTTCAATTGATTTTGTTCTATAGGTAATTTAGAATAGTTCGAGTTTTATGCTATTTAGTGGGTAAAGCAAATTAATCTAGTGACATTTAAACATATTCGGAAAAAAACAGTCAAGACCGAGTCAGTCTCGCGTTCCGATTGTTCCGTACAAACTTGCGACATAAACAGCTATAGTACGGCCAACGAGAAGCGATACGAAAGGTCATTAACCTAAAGAACAACTGTGGCGTTGACAATCTAATATTTAGCTCTTTCCATCTTGTGCCTTTGTCGTAATGTCTCGTTCTCCCGGCAAAAACATGACAACGTTAAGAAGGGTTCGCCAACATTCGGGCGGCCATTCTAGATGGGGTTTTAGCATGGGTTTTGTTTACATTTGGTATCGCTTCTCGTTGGCCGTGCTATATATCTTTTGACTGCGTAGACTTAGAAGGTTGATTTTTTCACATCACAAAGGCACTACTGATTTGAGTATATACCTAGTAATTGACCCAATTAATCCCATGTACTAGAGGGCGAATCTATTGCCATAAACCGGGCATAGATTCACACCTCGTGGTTGCTACCGAGAAATTAATGAGAGAAATACTCGACTTGGGAATCGAACCGCGGACTTCATACTCAGCAGTCGCGCTTGCCACCACTAAACCAACGAGGCAGTCATAGAACACACACATCAACTAATTATTATTAATGCGAATGTTTGTGAAGATGGATGGATGTATGGATGTTTGTTACTCTTTCACGTCGAAATGGCTGATGAAATCTGGCCCAGAGGTAGATTATGGTCTGGAAAAAAGCATCCTATGTGTTACATAGGATACTAGGTTAAATCACTCGGGCGAAGCTGCGGGGGCCAGCTATCTTATTAATATTGTCTCTCTAGTTACTCTTTCACGTCAAAACGGATGAACGGATCTTGATGAACTTTGGCACACAGGTAGATTATGGTCTGAAATATCACATACGATTTTTTTTCGAAATCACGCGGGCGAAGCCGCGAACGCCAGCTACATGTTATGTAAAACCTACCGCTATTTACGATGCCACTAAGTTTACTAGTCTTCCTTAAAGAGCCTTAACCTAAGCTATAAAAATATCCCGTACTTAGAGGTTTGCTCCAAGTCATCAAAATGAGGATTTATCCTAAACGCCTTCGATACACACTCGGAATTTTAAATCAAGCCAAGTCATGCTTATCTAGGAGTGTTAGTAAAATCCTTACTAATATTATAAAAACGAAAGTGAGTTTGTTTGTTTTTTTTTATAAATTTTGGTACAAAGATAGTTGGAACCCTGGAGAGACCGGAGACCCTCATCCCCTTGTGAGGATTGAGAAAAAGAGAAGGAAAGGGAAAACTTAGCTTTGCTATTACAATAAATAAGGCGCAAGGGCAAAAACTACAGGTAGAGGTACCTGTAAATCAGGAAAGGGGAACTGTGTTACCCCGAAATTCACGCGAGCGAAGCCGCAGGCAAAAGCTAGTGTTCAATAATCTATACTCTATACTATACTAATATTATAAAGCTGAAGAGTTTGTTTGTTTGTTTGTTTGTTTGTTTGAACGCGCTAATCTCAGGAAGTACAGGTTCGAATTGAAAAATTCTTTTAGTGTTGGATAGTCCATTTCTTGATGAATGCTATAGGTTATATAACATCACGCTACGACCAACAGGTGCTGAGCAGCGTTGGTGAAACCGCGTTTACTAAAACACGTTAACTAAATAATTCTTGATATTAATTAACAAAATTATAACATTAATTTTATTGAGATCAGTCACAACAAAATTATTAAAATAATTTTATTCATTTTTTTTTCCGATATTATGCGGGTAAAGCTCACACATATAATGCCGTGCACATAACGAAGTTTCAGGCTACTACTGAAGAATTCCGAAAAAGAAAGACCAATAACACTACCCAACGAGGCATACGACAAAAAGACTTAATCTACTTACATAATATTTTAGTTTCTGCCATCCACATTTCTTATCCTATAAAAAGTCCATGACCAATACTGAAAAACCTACCAATTCTAGTAAAAGCAATAAATATTGTGCTCACTCCCGCAGTAGGTTAAATCGTCCTTAAGGATAATTTATCTCGTAGTTGGAGCCCTGCGGCCCTGAGGCATCGGTACCAATGCTTCAGCCTGTGTTTGCGACGACATAATCTGGGATCTTGAGAAATTTCGCTTAATTCACGTTTGTTGTAATTCTTTCTCAGTTTAGTGTATGCGTTGTATGGAGACTGTGTGTTTTGTAAGGAGGTCTTGCCGAAATAATGGCAGCTACTTGGGTCGATCTTAAGGTTTTTAAGACGCACTTGCCTCGGTTGATCTGTGGATGGGTGGCCAACCGTTACTTACCAAGTTTCCTCCGTGTTTCGGAAAGCACTTTAAGCTGTTGGTCCCGGCTGTCATTTGTAGATCTTTGTCAGTCGTTACAGAAAGTCTCGCGTTAGTTTATCGTGACGATGGCAATCTAGATTTAGTCAGCTTAAAAGTTGACTGTTTTGCCCTGTCAACAGCGTTACTGTTTGTTTATTTCTTTGAGATGGAATTGATTTGATCGTCTATAGTGAAAGTGACCCAAAATCTGTGGACGGTGAGCAATGCATAGCTCACCGACTGTCCGTGTATTGGCGTCAGGCCTTATTGACGGCATTCGTGTTGCGTGCGCGTTTCTAAAAGATGTCAATAAAGCAGCCTGCTAGCGTTGCGAGTTGTTCGGAAGAAATACCGCGGCCTTAAACTCAAACTCAAAGCATTTATTTCACTTAGACTATTACAGGCTTTTAGAATGTCATAAAAACAAAAAAAAAGATGCTGCTACAGTCCCAGTCACAAGACATAATAACTTATGAAAAAACTGTAGTTGCCCATTCGAAAGCGTAGATCTCTATAGAGAAGAATAGGCAAGGGAAATATCAACTCGGAATACAAAGGGCAAAAGAAGGAACATGGATAAGTCAGTAAAAGTCAATCCCCCCCGCTCTGGGTGGGGCAGAAAAGGTATTTCATGATTTCCCATCCAAATTATAGTGCCTAATTCTGGATGGTTAAAGATTTAATATATGAGTATTCAAGTAAGTCACTGTCTCTGTGGTACGAAGAATTTAAACGTTAAACCGCGACTGGCATTCGTAGATCTTTAACAGTCGTTACGAGTAATCAGAAGTATTATGGTAACGGGTATGAATGTTTGTGTATGAGTTTCAATATTTCTATACATACAATACCTACAGGAATAAATCCTATTGTGGAGCAACGTTTTAAAAACTGTTGTGTTAAAGTAGTTGTTTTTAAATCGTTGCCCCCACATTGATTTTACCTATCTCTTAACCTGTCTCCAAAAAACTACGTCATACGCACCAAAAGCCTGGATAATGTATGCAGCCCGTCCGTACGAAAAGGCCTGTTTATCATAATTTCTGGCAATACAGCGCTTCTGTCAAACAATACACCATATTATTGGGTTCGTAGCGTCACATGTATTATGGATGAAGATTCGGAACGCACTTCTGAGGATGTGCCACTAGCTGGCTGTCGTGTGACTGTGATGAAAGGTTTTTGAGGGACATCTTTTTGTTTTGTATAGAAGTTTTAGCTTTTGTTTGCGGGCTTTCTTCTTGCGGTATATGCATAAAAAAACATAATCATCGGTTGAGCCGTTTCGGAAGAGTATGGGAATGAACATTGTGACATGAGAATTTTGTATATTAGAAGATTATTATAGTATAGATTCATAATAGAAAAAGAATTTTGAGAATCGAATCGATAGTTCCAAATATTACCCCCTACGTACAAACTCACAAACGAAATTTTTACGAGGGTACCAGAATACCGAAAAAAGGCCTGTGTTTCAGAAATTGGAACGTTATAGGGTGTAGTACCTTCGCTCATTTATGCTACCAGGGAAGTATGTAGACGAGGAATTTGATTGATGTTTCAAAATAACAGAGCCGCATGATTGTTTTGGGGCTTGAATATCGTTAGTGAGGGTGGGGTAGGTAAATATGTGTACCTATAGAATTGACTTATACTAGTAGTTTTTAAAAATCCAGCCAAGTGACACAACTTGTGACATAAACGGCCACATCGTTTGACTGCGTAGATTATAGCTTCAAGAGATCACAGACTAACGTTTATGATTTACAATTGCACATACAACTTGATACCTTTATGCGTTCCCGAGACAAATGATCTTGACACACAGACGGACAACAAAATGATACTATAACGGTCCGTCTTTTTTTTTAAATTACTAGCCCTAAAAACACGAATTTATTTGATATCCATAATAATCATGGAAATGCATGAAAAAAAAAACTAGTCCGCCATCTTAAGGAGTAGGGAAGTTTCCAGGCCCAAAGTAATAACATTCTATTTAGTCCGTCTTTTAGATTATTTAAAAATAAGGGACACGTGTTTTTCTATTTGTAAATTAGCCCAACAATTACAAAGATATAGACCATTAAAGTTACGTGTGACGACACTGGTTGCGAAAAAATGCAACAACGCGTGACGTCACACATAATTTAATGGGCTAAAACTTTGTCATTTAAATTCTAATTTACAAATTAAACGTGTCTCTTATTTTTGAGTAATCTAAAATATGGACTAATATAACAGAAAATCGATTAAATTTAAATTTTTAAACACAAGATAAACAAGACCACACGTCAAAAGGCTTGCGTTCAACTATAACTTTCATGACACTGATTTGACCTGACATCTGCCAGTTCGGGTGCCTCATGCCACTACGAAGCCTATAACCCTGAAACTATATCCCCAACCCTTTCGTGAAGAGGGTCCAATGAGGAACACTTATTAGTTATATGGGTATTACCGTATTACCCAATCTTATTACCTACGTTGAAATCTGAGACGATTGTTGATGAAACTCGAAATGGTTTTTAACCCTTGTTCATTTAGATTAAATTACAATACTAGTTTCCTTGTTAGTGTATGTTATTAATGAAGTTTTTAATTATTTTATGTTAGACTAGCTTTCGCCCGCGGCTTCGCCCGCGTTAAATTTTGGGTAACACAGTTCCCCTTGCGCCTTATTGATTTGTAATAGCAACGCTAAGTGTTCCTTTTTCTTCCCTCTTTCTCCCTCACATCCCACTTTTTTTGAAAAAATGTTAGCCTATGTCCGTCTCCTGGTTCCCAACTATATTTGTACCAAAATTCATCACAATCGGTTTAGCCATTAAAGCGTGAAGAGGTAACAAACAAACAAACTCACTTTCGCTTTTAAGTTCGTTTCGCAGTAAGGATAACGCCATGCCTGTAATCTCTGTAGGGTAAGCAGAGGTGTACCTAATACACCGATGTGATGATTGATTTCGGTAGTGTGGTTTAAGGTCCACAATATGGGGAGTCTACAATCACTAACTCTGCACTAATCTATCTCCTTTTGTCTCCTTGGTTGCTATTGCTCTATTAATAAATGTATTTTTGTTTTTTTATAAAACGTGGCCCTAGTATAGGATTTTTTGGGTACATTAAGAAACATTTCAACTCGCATACACAAACAGCCAGACCCGAAACAACTATTTGTAGGCCATACAAATATTTGTTCCGTGCGGGATTCGAACGCAGCGCAGCAGTCGATCGGTCAGCCACTGAACTGTTATTTTTTTGAATTCATAACGAGAAAGTTGATACAAGTATGCTAGTATGTCTGCCGGGGTTGCGGGTTGTTCGAAAGACATACCGTGGCCCCGGAACGTAAAGGACAATAGAAGGCACATGGGTGGGTTTTAGTCAAATACAAGTCTGACACTACCCCTCGCTCCGCACAGAGCGGGGGAAGTTATTTGATGATTTCCCATCCGCAAAAAAAAGCATGCTAGTATATCACGCTAATTAATATACTGCTTGCTCGCCAAGCTCTTACTCAATACTATTACACACTCTAACACTACAATTTTGTTTGAATCTAACAAACACCCACGTTTCAAGACTTTCATAATGGAATCATCTGTCAAATTCGTGTAACTAGCAATTGCGGCTAAGAATATAATTTGGTGGGCGTTTTGAACCGTTGTCATGGCGATTTTTGTCTAGCTGAATGGACTGCAAACGGGTCTTGGAATATTTTCTTATCGTGTGGGTAGTAATTTAAATGAAGTCAGCCAAAATGTGGCGACGAGTTTTGCTCTTTCTGAAGCGTTTCAGCTTCTGTCATATGAAAAGAACAGCATAGACAGGACACGATATGAACTGTCCTATTGTTTGTAGGGAAACAGCGCATCGCTCTGGCGGTTGCACGTTGTTCGATAGAGATACCGCGGCCCTGGAACATAAAGGGCAAAAGAAAGAACATGGGTGGGTTGTAAATACAGTATCTATTTTTTATGTTTTTACTAGCTGTGCCCAGCGGTTTCACAAGCTGCTCACTTAGGGGCATGAAAAATAGATGTTGGCCGATTCTCAGACCTACCCGATATATACACAACATTTCGTTTAAATCGGTCCAGCCGTTTCGGAGGAGTATGGCAACGAAAACTGTGACACGAGAATTTTATATATTAGATAATGAATGTAGTTAGCTTAAAATACAAAAGCGAACAAAATTAGTTTTGCAGTTAGTTTCAAATGACGACATTTACGAAAATATAATCACAAACCTTTGACTGCATCCATCACAATCGATTCCTATGTCAGTTTACCCAAAATTACGGACTGAACTGAAGCCAACCCAACCGTGTTCCATACGTCATGCCGTTAGGTACTGTTGGCACTCGCCCCGGGCACGTCATTACGTACCTTTCGGTTTTAGTTCATATATCTTTAGCCTAGTTTCAAACGCCTACGCCTTAACAGTTGTTTTAAGGAATTACTAGTGTGTTTGCAAATTGCTTCTTGAGTTATATTGGGTGAATGAGGGATGGTTACTAAATTTACTTACCTTCCTGTCAGGGTTGCGGGTTGTTCGAGAGAGATACCGCGACCCCTGAATATAAGGGCAGAAGAAGGAACATGGGGGGTTCCACCCATAGCGGGGGAAGTTATTTGATGATTTCCTATCGGCAAAAAAAGGGATAGCTTTTATTAATAAGTTATTGAACGCTATTGTTTTAAGTTATCACATTAAATTTATTTTAAGCTGAGAATTACAATCAATGTTGAGGTTGGTGATGAAGACTGAAATCTAACTAGTTTTCCTACTTCATCGCTATTAATTTCTGATTAATTTCATTTTAAAGGAAACAGATTGACTGTCTTGGATCCAAGACAGTTAATTTCTCTGCTTGAGCATTCGTTGATCTTTATTATTTTGGTGATTTTCAGGTGGTCGCGACTGTTGATTCTGGCTTTCAGGAATTGTAGTGCTTTGGGTGTAGTGGGGCAAGTTTGTCGCAATGAAAAAATACCGGCCAAGAGTGAGTCAGACTCGCGCACCGATGTCCGTATGCTTGTCTGTGTGTCTGTGAAGATCCTTTATCTCAAAAACGCGTGGAAGTAACGGGTTCAAATTAAATCCAAATACTTGAGTTTTTAATTTGTTGGAGCTTATAAAAATCAACCCTCAAAGTCTATGAAGTCAAAAAATGTGGTCATTTATGTGTCAAGTTACGCACAGATAATCAAAGGCCGTGATGAAAATTCACTAAACTGGTTTATCACCAATAAACCGACCAAAAGTTCTACTTCTGCCTTATTCCTGTGAATATTTATCGTGATCATTAAGTTTATTTTCATGTTGATTTAATTAATATAACAAAAACGTCTCAGTTAATCTTAGACTTAACTTTAAATAACTTTTCAGCTTTGGACCGATACTTGAAATGTAGCACAATTTCGCCCCTTCATTAGTGTTTTCTCTTAGACTGAGGCCACGAAATCAAGTCTCGAGCGGGTTTTTTTTTGGTGGGTCAATCAAAAAATTATCAAATAATTTTCCCCACTCTGTGCGGAGCGGGGGGGAGTGTCAGACTTTCACTGACTAAAACCCACCCATGCTCCTACTTTTGCTCTTTACGTTCCGGGGCCGCGGTATCTCTTTCGAACAACCCGCAACCCCGGACTCGAGCGGGTTGATAGTAACATAGTATAGAGGCACATTTCTGAAACAAAGCACTTTCCGCAGCGGCAAAGACACCTCAAGCATTATGACAAACCTCAATGACATGACCAGCTTGTACTGAAACGTTTGCATGGTTGATGTTATTGCTGTTTGAGGTAGCGGTTGCCTGGTGACCGCACATCGTTAGAGCAGCAGTATGTTTACTGTCAGATAGACGCAACCTGAAAAAAAAATTAACTGCCTTCAAAGTAAAAATGTCGCAACGCGTTTCAAATCCTTACTAATATTATAAAAGCGAAAGTGAGTTTGTTTGTATGTTCGTTTGATACTTCTTTACGCCTAAATGGCTAAACCGATTTTGATAAATTTTGGTACAGAGATAGTTGGAACCCTGGAGACAGAGATAGGCTAAATTTTTTTTAAATAAAAGTGTGAAATGAGAGAGAAAGAGGAAAGAAAAGGGAAAACTTAGCTTAGCTATTACAATAGATCAGACGCAAGGACAAAAACGGCAGGTACCTGTGATTCAGGAAAGGGGAACCGTGTTAGCCCGAATTTAACGCGAGCGAAGCCACAGGCAAAAGCTAGTTATAAATTAATAAAACATTTATTTTTTAGGCATCTTAGGCCCCTAGATAAATACCTTACAGACGATCATATATATTGTTAATACAATTCGTGTTAGTAAATAAATCCTTAACAACTATGTTAGTAGCACTTCACTGCACTATTACACTGCGCGTTCGTGTGGCACTTTACTTGTCCGTGGAAGCGCCGGAACACCACTCCTTGCGGCCAAAAGTCCTCTTCCAAGACGATGTGCAGATAACACCTTAAATTATAAAACACAGCCGTCATTGACAATAATGTCCACACCTGCTTGCGGTCTGTGATAACCTCAGAAATGTAGACTTTTAAGTCTCCCTCAGATCGCAAGCAACCAGTTCTGATAGACCCATAAGAGCTGGTCCCCACGTTCGTGCAAATACTGAAGAAAGGCCCGTTTAGGTGGAAACTTATAGTTTCATCGCCCCTCTCAGCAACCACTCTTTACCGCTGGTTTCATGACCACAGCCTTAAAACTAGTCAAAGACGTCTAGTAAGAGAAACAAGACTCCGGTCTTGTTTCTCTTACTAGACGTCTTTGACTAGTTTTATATATTACGTTATGTTTAATTAGAGCCAAACTGACGGAAACCGTACTTACTGAGACGTTTCAGATTTTGTGGATATATTTTTTAAAAAGTCGACGTGAAAATATTAAAAAAGGTTTATTTTTTCAGCTGCGAAGTTGAAACTTTATGTTTGAAAATGGTTGTTGAAGATGAAGAAAGTTTGGTTGTGGTGTGGTATGTTTATGGTATATGACTACCATATAGCAGCACCATGCTAAGGTCCTTTCATCATTCTGTCGGCATCGTCATCGATGACCAAGTTAGTTAATTTATCGATGTATTTATAACTCTAGAAATATAGTATTTAATATAAACTTTCTGTTATGCATACTAAGCAGCGTCGATGGCGCATTAGTGTTTCACGCGCGCCTCAAAGAGATGTCAGCAAAGCAGAGGGGTCTGCCAAGGCCACCTCCTGCCGGGGTTGCGGGTTGTTCGAAAGAGATACCCCGGCCTCGGAACATAAAGGGCAGTAGAAGGCACATGGGTGGGTTTTAGTCAGTACTAGTTTGACACTCCCACCTGCTGCACCCAGAGCGGGGGAAGTTATTTGATGATTTTCCACCCCAAAAAAAAATATGCACCCTGCACCTACTATGCTTTCTCTGCTCACCCTAAGGTAAACTGGTAGGAAATGCCCAAGGCATTAAGTCCTGTTCTTATGCATGTGCATAAGTTTTCAATAAATAAATAAACTACAATATGGCCAAACGATGGTCACCGTACATTTCTCTTGTTACCTCTCCAGAGTTGTGTGCTCATAGAATCGATGCCTTCGCATAAACTCGACGATTTCGTGTGAATCCCGTCTTGGAGAGTTTTAACGGGATAACCCCGCGAAAGTTGTCGAATATCATGTTTATCTATACGAGGTATTCTAGTTATTATGGATTTGTTTATGCGAATGTTTAGAAGTTTTCGGTGTGTATAATTTAATTATGATAATTTGAAGCCGTGTTTTCTGAGTAGAGGTCTCTTACCATACAAAGCACAAAGTTCTGAGTAATTTCATGAATTAGTAGGAAATTAACTTTGGGTCCTGACTCAGGCACGACAGCGGCGTGGTTCGACCTTAAAGGATAAGCAACTCTCGTCGAGGTCAATCCGTAGATGGGTGAATCATCATTTGCCTAGCCTTTTCCCAACTATGTTGGGGTCGGCTTCCAGTCTAACCGGATGCAGCTGAATATCAGTATTTTACATGGAGCGACTGCCTATCTGACCTGCACAACCCAGTTAATACTGGGTAATACGATACCCCTTGGTAAGACTGGTTGTCAGACTTTCGGAACACTGACTACCTGTAACGGCTGTCAAAGATCTACAAATGACAGTCGGGACCAACGGCTTAACGTGCTTTCCGAGGCACGGAGGAAACTTGGTATGTAACGGGTGGTCACCCATCCACAGACCAACCTAGGCAAGCGCAGCTTAACCTTACGATCGACCCGAGCGGCTGCTATTATGTAGCCACGAGCTCCTCAATCCGTAATCCGTAGATGGGTGAATATTTGTTAAATACCCAGACCACTTCAGGAAGAAAAACAAACACGTAATCCATTTGAAACATGGCTGTCATTCAATTCAAACTTGGACAGATTTTTGACACTCGTTACGGGTAGGCGAACAGCGAAATGGTTTAAGAATCGTTTTATGTAGTAAAGTATAAATAACCAGGTATTTAAAAGAAACAGTAAAAAATTGTCCGAAATTTTTGGGTGTCCGAGGTACTTTAAATTAAGTAATGACGTAATTTATCGTATCATGCATTTATAAAATCGAACATAACGAAAACCGGGAAATAAGTATAATTACATTTAAAAAAAAAATATAGTTACCTAAAATAATAGGTGATACTATATTGCAAGCATATTAGACAACACGACTGGCGCAGTGACTGAGCTGGGTGGTACGTAACCATACCCCTTGTTAAGACGGCCTGTCGTCCTTTCGGGTCACTGACTACCTGTCTAGACCGTCAAAGATCTACAAATGACAATCAAGACCTCTGGCTTATCGTGTTAACCGAGACACGGAGGAAACTCAGTATGGTTATGAAATTAAGAATAATAACTACGGTTTAGGATATATTTGTAAAAAAAAAAAAAAAAACGTTGCCCCATACTAGGAATTTCTCCTGAATCATATTCATATTCATCGTGGGTGTGTTTACAAACATTTAAACTCACAGACACAAACAGCCAAACCCGGAACAACTATCTGTAAGCCATACACATATTGATTGATATGTGACTAGATAACCTAAAATTCAGTAAAACGTTGATAACTGACCGTCGATCGCTCAGTCACTGCGCTAACCGTGTCGTCAAAAAAGACATCATTCATATCAATAATTGGGTTAACCCAATAATATTATTACTAGTATGTAGGTTTTAAATGTCTTTTAATAGTTTTTAGTTAAGGAGGTAGTAGTTTACCCAATGCAAATAACATAACAGCCTGGGGTTCGAGTCTGGGGTCGCGCCTGGAGACGATACTGTTGTCATTAACAGGAAATATTGAAAAATTTCCAGACTCCAGGATACTCCTGAGAAGACGAATTTTGCTTCTCAGTTGCATCCCCTAGTCTGTAAATATGTCTTGTTGTCATAAAAACCAACCTCACCTGGTCTAGTCTAAAAATCAAACCCAGAACTTTTAAGACCACTAACACGACATACATTGTTGAAATAAATCAAGAAATAAAAAAGCAAATTATATTTAAATACGTCGCCTTATTTCGCACAAAATGTGACAAGAAAGTCCCATAATCTCACACGAAACACAGGCTGGAACTTTCTCAAACGCCGCCATCTTGAATTAGGTAACGCGCGCAAGTAACAGTATTTTAATTAGATTTATTACTAAATTAAAAACAAAAATATCTCCCCTAAATGCAAAACTTCGGGGCCTCTTGAAGCTATAAGAACTCTTGGAAACATTCGTCTGTAGTTAAATAAAAAAAAGTTTTGCCTCCCGTATTAATCTGTAAGCAAATCAGATTCATACCCGAGAGGCTGAGCCACATCTGGCCAGTTAAAAGTTGCCAGTAAACTGGTATGAATACACCGCGCAACTTTGTTAACAACGTGGTATTGGTAAGAAGTGGGAGCGGGGGCGTGCGGACCAAGGATAGTTACCTATGTGTAGTTATGAGCGGAGGGAGGGGTCTAACTAATCACGTTGCTTGCTTACATTTAAACTGTTCTGTAACTCAAAAGGAACAAAACAGAACCCTTATATGGTCAATTTGTTGTTCGTCTGTCTGTATATCAAGACCCTTCATCTCGGTAACGCGGTAAGTTCATCATCATTTTCCTGCCCTTGTCCCATTCTATTTTTCTTCTTCCATTCTCCCCGTCACGGCATCATTTACTCCTTACTCCTTTATATCATTCCTTACACAATCTATCCATCTTTTTTTGACCTTCCTCTCGCTCTTTGTCCATCAACATTCAGATCTATAGAGTTGAAATTAAAACCATGTAGTCCCTTAGAACTGTATAAAAAATACCATGACCTTAGTCATTTGATGATTTGTCATCCGAAAAAAAAGCTTGTCCACTGAGCATAAGGTTCTAGATTCGAATTTCCAGTAGGCAGCCACGGAGTAAAGATTTCTTCTCGTTTGATGGCTATATAGTATCGCTTACTATTCTACGGGACTTTAAAACAACTACATAGTTAAATAAGGGTCTGCTATTTGGTTAACCACTGCTTAATCCTTTGGAGCTTAAAAACGCGATATTTTCTTATGTAAATTGAAAAAAAAGGATTTAGAGACTGCAACCCCGATGACTGGTAAGTTAGACTGTCACGTTGTCTAACTTTGTCTTTGTCGGCACGGTTGGCGCAGTGGCTGAGCGATCGACTTCTGCGCTGCGTGTCGCGGATTCAATCCCCGCATGAAATAAATATTTGTATGACCTACATGCAGTTGTTTCGGGCCTAGCTGATTGTGTATGTGAGTTTAAATGTTTGTAAACAAACCCACGATACTGGAGAAATTCCTAGTGTGGGGCAACGTTTTTTTTTTAAGATTTTAATATGATGGCGAGCTAAATAATTACAGAAAAATCGCTGTCACTTATTACGGAGACTACATCCCAAGTGTATCCAAGTCCGAGACTTCATACTTTGTACCCGTGGCATCATTCCACGTTGTTAGAACGGGGAAATATGAAAATATCATGTTATTATAAACTAAGTTTGCTTACATTTAACCGTGAATTACAGTTAACTTGAGACGTTAAAATATTTAGTTTGCTACCGTAGTTTGGGCACTAGCATTTTATGGGGAACTGTTTTGTTTTAAGTAGTTTTTTTTTTTTATGAATCGTTTCCCCACACTAGGATTTTCTCCAATATCGTGGGTGCGTTACAATTGCGTTCGAATGGTACCTTAAGTCTCAGTCAATTATCTCGAATTATTCCATTTCTACGAACAAATACACCAGACATAATAATTTTATATCTAAACTTATTCATGACGGCTTAAAACGATGAAGGCGTAATTTTGCATCATTTGTCAAAGGTAGGTTTGTTAAATTTTGAATGCGAGCTTAAATAGATGTTTGAGGATATGTTCGTAAATAGTTCGCATATTTTCAAACATTTTGTGTAATTTTGTACTTGGTTTTGGTAGACCACAATTTATTCTACGTAACTGTAGTGGTCCTACTTTGCTGTCGGCTGAAAACTTACAGGGTAGCAGGTTGAAAGAGATACCGCAGCCCTGGAACATACAGACACAAGAAAGAACACAACGGTTTTAGTCATTATTTTTCCTGACTAAAACCCAACCCAGGTTTTAGTCAGTCAAACAATGGCCTCCCACTACGCCTAGAGTAGGAGAAGTTATTTCATGTTTCCGAAAAAAACTGGCATTGACTTGTCGCTAGCGTTCTTCCAAGCCAAAGATCCTTAAACTCTTTTCATTGGGCTAAAATTATGCCTCTCATTTAAAAACAGTATAGGCCCGGGCAGTGATGGCCCAGTAAGTAAGTCTTAGACTTACAACTAGCAGTTCGTGGGTTCAAAGACAATTTTCATAAGTACAGATCTGAAAACAGTCACGACATTCATGACACTTTGAAGTACAATAAAGTATATTCTTCTAGTTCTTAGTTGCGGCTTTGCTTGAAAGAAGTTATGTTATTCTAAAACGGGATCACGGAACGGGTTTGGGATAAAAATTACACACAGTACAACTTTTGTATACATATATAATAGGACTAGCTTCCGTCAGCGACTTCGTCCGCGTGCCATAGTTACTTTGGGC
The DNA here is from genome assembly GCA_958449745.1 of Ochropleura leucogaster. Taxonomy (NCBI): domain Eukaryota; kingdom Metazoa; phylum Arthropoda; class Insecta; order Lepidoptera; family Noctuidae; genus Ochropleura; species Ochropleura leucogaster. The sequence goes on along the minus strand of OY288213.1, from coordinate 15,829,091 downwards.
TAACGCTAACTTTAACCCGCGTTATGATCGAAAAAAAAACTTCCTCAGCCTTTTTCTTCCCTCTTTCTCCCCTTAACTCACTTTTTTAAAATATAATCTATGTCCGTCTCCAGGATCCCAACTATAAATGGCCAATTCGATTTTGATGAATTTTGATATACGTATCAAAAATCATCAGAATCGATTTGGCCATTTAGGCGTGAAGACGTAACAAACAAACTCACTCTTGCATTTATAATATTAGTAGCATTTAATTTTGATTCTAAGGAAACCGTCATGGTCCTAGATCCAATCATTGAAGACATGTGTGGCTTCTATCAATCCGTACTATGCTCACATTATAACCCATTGCTCATTGAGAAGATGCCTCTTTTTCCCACAAGTGCAGCTGTGGGATCATAATAAACTAATTATGCATGTTTTTCACAACTAAAACATTGCATACTGTTTTTTTTTTAAATAATTAAGCGACATTTGACTAAGCTGGTACGGTATTGGGCTCCTAACACAGTATGGTGGTGTAATAACACTTATAAGAAAAAGTAATTTATTTAGTTAGAAAATACCAAATCGTTTTTAAACTGTAAGTTATTACAGAAAACCCAGAAACAGCCAATTTAAACATGACACGAGTCTACTAAAAGAACACGAGTAGCTTTATGAAGTCCTAGAAATAACTTCGCAGTAAACGATAAAAAGTTTCTAGAATTTTCTGTAACGCAACCGCCATGTTGCCGATCGATATTATTTAAAATCGTACCGCCATTGATTGAGATTGTTTCCGAAGTTCGTATCTTTGTTATTGCTGCTGACAGTTTCATTTAATTCACATACACAACATCCGAGAAGGGTGGAGGCACCTGTTATCGGTGTCAAGTGTTACATTATTTATACGGGAGAAATATTTTTAAAGGCATATATTGAATTGAATAGATAAGTTCCATGTATTGGCTCTTCTGGCAGTTGACTGATCAACTGGGTAGTATGTTTTCTGCGGATGGGAAATCATCAAGTAACTCCCCCCGGAATGTCAGAATTGTACTGACTTAAACTCACCCATATTCCTTCTATTGCCCTTTATGTGCTGGGTCCGCAGTATCTCTTTAGAACAACCCGCAATCCCAACAGGCGGTGGCCCTGGCAGGCAGGTCTGCTTTGCTAACATCTCTTTGAGGCGCGCGTGTAAGTTATTAAGTTGTTGCGTGTGTTAATTTCTGAACGTGATCATCACAACTAAACTGAGATGGAGAACCGTCAGTATTTTATTGTAAAATTAGACTTTGACAGCTCCTGAAGGGCTACTATGACATCTTATAGCAATTCTTATTCCACTGAGTGAAAGAGATGGTGCTAGACACTCTGTATAGCTCTGTCTCTTTCCCTCAGCGGAATAAGAATTGCTTTAAGATGTCATAGTAGCCCTTCTGATTACGGTCTATCCCAAGTCTTCAATCAATGGGTGAATTTTTAATTTATCCACTATTATAGGTGGTTGGCAATATTTAGTAACTCATCCTTACATTAAGCAACCATGTATATTTATTTAAACTTCGTATACAATAGTGGTAGATGGGCTGCCTTACTGCCATAAGGCATTTTTTACTAGTCAACCTTTAGGTTAAATACGACAACATTGTAAGAGGGTACAAAAATTATAACAATTTTTTATTTTTTTTTTATTTTCAAATGTTTTTTTGTTTTGCTAAGAAATAATATGTAAAAATAACTAAGTTTTCGAGAACATATATAATGATACAGATATTAATATTTAAACAAATAAATATACTAATAAATACATGCTTTATAGGATAAAAAAGTTTATTTTTCTTTTATCCTAAATAAGTTTAAGTTTGTATGCAACTCGCCTGATGTGAAACAATGATGCGTTCTATAAATTATTTATGACTAACTGGCGCCCCGGGACGATCGAATAAAAAGGGTTCTATGTGTTCTTTCAGACTATAATCTAAGTCTGTGCCAAATTACATCAAGATCTGATTAGCCGTCTCGACGTAAAAGAATAACAAACATCCATACACCCATCCATCCTCAAAAACATTCGCATTTATAATATTAAGTAGGATGACATCATAAAACCACATTCTGGCATCTTTTATTTATCAAAATCTTTAAATTCACAAAATCAACACAAAATAAAGTCGTCTGTACTTTGAGTCCACGATGAGACTGCGAGGAAGTTTTCATCCTAGAAAATATATTGTACCCATGAGATAATGGAAAACCCAAGTTTTGCGCGAACAAAATCGTGAGGCCCTGGTACTTCACTTACCTACTCGTATTTATTTTTGCAGTCTTTTACTTAACACGTTCCCTGTGCAGCTATGATGAGAGAGACTACCCCATAAGTGTAAACGCAAATTGTAGATAATATATTGCGTTAGGTATAAAAATGATATAATAAAGCATTTTTTTTATATTTTATATACCCCCTTTCATTAAAAAAATATTTTTTTCAAATGTCCCACCCGTGGGTCATACACGTATGATCTCGTAACTTCATGCCCCACCCATGGGTCATACACGTATGATCTCGTAACTTCATGCCCCATCTGTGGGTCTTACACGTATGACCTCTTGCATGTTCTTCTTTATAAACATTTCACGGTATAATCTGTGGTAAAATCTGTGTATAAAATTGCTGGAGACCTGATGTCGATTTGTGTGATTAACTCAATATTGATTTACAAAGATCTGAACCCAAATAGTAAAATGGATGTGCTAAAAGGCCACGAAATAATCATTAAACGATTACTGAACCTCCAAACTCCTACTCCTTCAGCAGATCTACCTACACCGCGTTCTTCTAGGTCCAGTGTATCAATTGAGCAGCCTGGAACTTCTGGACTTAGCCATTTCCTAACAAAAATACCCAGACGTGACCCAAAACGAATGATCAGAAAACGTTGCTCTGGTTGCTACAAAATTTTAATTGAAGAAGGCCGTACACCAGCAGAAGCAGCTAAAAAAACTAAGAAAACAGATATGGAGTGTCTAGTGTGCCAAAAAGCTTTTTGTCTTAATTGTTTCAATAGTTCCCATTAAATTTAATATAATAAAATAAGTCTTTTTTTATTCAAAACATCCCAAAATTACCTCATTTTCGATAATCAAATACTGGCAACCCCATTAAAAAAGTCCTCCGGTTTTCTCGTAGTATTTTTTTTTAGTTCATTGTTCACACGTGTGAACCGATAAAAGTGGCTGAACTCATACGTGTTTGAAGTTATGAGCCTTTCAATTGGCGAACAACTCATGCCCACCCGTGGGTCATGCACGTACGATGAGCAACTCGGTATGACCCACCGGTGGGGCAAGCACAGGGAACGTGTTAAAAAGGTATCTAAGCAAAACTTTGAAGTATTGATACTAGTCAGTCTTATAAAGGTCACAAACAAAGAAGAATATTCCAATATTCACAGACAGTACACTTATAAAATTTAAGAGATGGGCAACCGGCATATTTGCCATTTTAAGTAATGAGCAAAATCTGGATACAACCAGCAAAGTGATGCTCCCAAAGGCAGACTAAATATCTTGTGACATTACGTCCTTCGTATCAGTATTGTACTTGAAGTGCTTCCTCCTGCCGGTTTTGCGGGTTTTTCAAAAGCTATACCGCGGCCCCACAATATAAAGAACAAAAGAAGGAACATGGGTGAGTTTCAATCAGTAAGAGTCTGACACTCCACCTTACTCCGACCAGAGCGGTGGCAAAGATACTTGATAATTTCCCAAACGTATAAAAAAAGGTGAGAAGAAATAAATCCAGACACTGTCATAAACGGTCTCTGTTCTTTGAAGTCTAAATATTCTTAAAATAACGGTGAGATTATGATAGTTAAACGATTGGTGATTCTTCATTTTATTATTTGATCAATAATGTGCTTTAAATTTCAATTCTATAACAAAAAAAAAGTCAATCAAATCAACGGTTTTAATAGAGCCATTGCTAAAACTCAAAGCATTTATTTTAATTAGACCAATACAGGAACTTTTGAAGATCAAAACACAAAATAATGAAGCTACAGTCCTAGACACAATGCAAAATAATTTATGAAAGTACTATAGTTTCCCATTCCAAGGCGATGATACGCGCCATACAAATATGTGAAAACGACGTAGTTATGCTAACGATGAATCATCCTCTAAATATCCATGCTTTTGACTGAACACACCCTTATATCACAAATTAAATCTCAGCCATTAAAAGCGAACAAAATAAATACCCATAAATACCGTTCGTACATACATTAACAGTCGCCTCCACCACAAACGCTGTTTGAACTCCAAATAAGTACTTACATCCTTGAAACTTCACAACTCATCAAAGTTGAGGTTTGTGCGTGAGTTACATTCGCATTTTATGGTAAGCAGGTAGATAGGTGGGATTTACCATAACATACGTAGATGTGTAATGAAGTGTTAAAAGGTTCTTTTAATGGGTTTGTGAGGGAATATAAGCTTCAAAATACGTTCAAAAAGATGCTTTCTGTGTTAAAATTTAAGTCCGTTTTATTTCTCTCAAATTTTATGTGATCCATAGGCCACGTGCAAAAGCTATGTTGATGGCTTTGTTGAAATTCTGGAAGGTGTAAATGGTTGTTCAAGGCAGACAGGATCCGGGATTCCGGGGTTGCGGGCTGTTCGAAAGAGATACCGCGGCCCCGGAACGTAAATGGCAATAGAAGGAACATGGGTGGGTTTTAGTCAGTACAAGTCTGACATGCTCGAGAGCGGGGGAAGTCATTGGATGACTTCCCACCCCAAAAAAAAAGGCAGACAGGATTGGAAGTAGGACAAATCCTGCAGGACACTTGCAATTTAATTAAGTTAAATCTATTGATTCATCGTTGTATTCACCGATAATTATTTGCAAAAGATATATTTTAAAGGTACCCAATAAATTTTAAGAACACCGGAACACAGTCCCATTTTGTCAAAATTAACGATACTATAAATCACTTTAAAAAAAAACATTGAATCGGGAGCATTCAACGTTACAATTGGGGCCACAAAAAACTACACACACAAGTTTTCGTGACATGACACGCGTTAGCCCAAAAAAAGCGAAACATATCGCTTGTCGTATTTTTCAAATGTGAATACGCAACGCCCGAGATTAACAAATGGATCGCGTGAAAAAGTTTTAGCAATAAATTTAGGTAAAGTCACAAAACTCGGCAACGACACGTTAAATTTTATTACTGCCTCGAGCCTGTGGAGCATTGCTATTAAACTTGGGATATTATTGAAATGATCTCAGACAAAGGTTGTTATTGCATGAAAATATATGCGAACTTGTGAGTGAGAAGTTAAAGCGCTCGATCAGTACTTCGGTAATGCCCTCAGAAGTTAGTGCGTGAGAATTGAGTTATTGCTCCCTGTATTGGCCCGCAGTGTATTAAAACGGTAATGTTCGAAGTTAGAAAAATTGTTTATATTATTTTTATAGGAGTTATAAAACCGTGTCGCTTTGAGTTTAGAAATGGTTGGTAGCTTCCCGGGGGTGACGTCACAGAGGGCATAGTAAAATATATACAGATCAGGAGCACTTGGTGCATTATTGTCTCGTAAAATTGTTGTCTAGTTACTGGTAGTAAAATAAGAAACTTCCTTACTGTATGTTAAGATATTATTTATAAAATAACATATATGTCAGTTAAACATCGTTTTGTTTATCTCGCATCTGGCGTGTGACTATAAATAAATGTATGAACGTGGATGAGGTTAAAGTAACAAGGGACATAAGAGAGTATGTAAAATTTTATAATTATACTAGCTGATGCCCGCGGCTTCACCAGCAACATATCGAAAAATAAATTATCCTAGGTGTTATTCCAGACTATAATCAACCTTTGTGCCAAATTTCATCAAGATCCGTTCAGCCGTTTTGGCTTGAAGAGTAATAAACATCCACACATTATATTATAGTAGGAAGTAGAATTATTTCCAAGTAAGTTAATTATATATATTAATTATTAAAATGAAATAATAATTGCTTATTGCACATTTTTGCAGTCGAAAATTAAAGAAACATACAAATGTCATGCATGCCTGTGAATTGTGTAATTAATTTTAAGATCCATTAATAATTATAATAGTAGGTATAAAATTTGTGTGATTGTATGGTGTGCTTATTGTAATATAAATAAATAATATTACTAAGTAAATTCAATATCGCCACAACTTCCTTGATGATTAATAGTCAACAAATCCGCTTAAACCGACAGGTAAATACTTAATTGACCATAAGATTTAACGTTAATAGATAAAGTCCTCGTTAATTATAATAACATAGACCCAATCAAACGTTCTCCTCAATTTATTAGCACGATAAGAAGAATCATCCAATGAATTAACATCGTAAGGTCAAAATATAGCTCCTTCAGATAATATTTCGGCTATTTTATGCTTTAAAACGTTGTAAGAAAGGAGTTTATTGCTTTGGGATGTCCGTAAATTTATATATTATGGGGATGGGTGGATACGGAAGGTAACAAAGGTTACTAGGGCTCTGATTGTATTACCTTTCTATGAGGTTAATTTTGGCAGTGTTTTTCTATTGATTTGGTGTAATAAAAATGATGGCATAAAAGTAATTAGTTCAAATAAATGTTATTCATGTTGTATAACAAGGCTGTGTAAATGATCCGTCACGCCAGTGTACACAATGATGCATACAAATAATGATGTTCTAAGAAAATCGACTTACATATTCGAAGCGAATCTTTAACTTTTCGTAGCATTAAAGACGTCGTAGCAATAGCTACGCCGTAGCACCAGCGTAGTCTCATACCGTAAGTAGGCGTAGCACGACGTCGTAGTTTCTTAGAACAATGATTTCACTCGTATCTCTTTTTTAATAAGTACAGAATGGTCTTTTCTGAGACTTTTCTGGCTTCAAGATTAATCAAAGGAGAAACCAATCAAGTGAGCAAGCCTGAAATTATTTAGCAACCTGAGCCTAGAAATATTGGCTCTCTAAACACAAAAATATAATAATAACCTGGTCCCGGGAGACTAAACCACAACACTACCAAGTTACCTCAAAAAGCTTTGTATAAATTCTCAACAAAATACTCTTGGAAATTTACTTTTATATATTTACAATTAAGTGGGAGTTGGTCAACTATTTCGTGTTCCGTTTGAGAAAAACAAAGAGAAAATTCACGATGAAGAATTCCATTTTATTCGATGCTCTGCTGTTTTGCGGTGTGGCTTAATGTTTCTGTTTGTATTTATATAATTGTTTCAAGCTTATGAGAGCCTGGTAACAGCCGCTGTACATCTTGGTAGGTAGCGAATAGTCATGATGAAATTCTTCTTACATAATGTGGAATGAAATACGATATAATGTAATGAATAAAAGTTTTATTTTTTTACATAAAAACCGAGAATTTGTTTAATGTTGTGTGTGACGGTTATTACAATATTGTTACTACAACTTCTTACTTTATTTTTAACCGAATTAAAATAGGAGTATGTTCTCAGTTCAATTCTGTTCTTTACTAGCTTTTGCCCGCGGCTTCGCTCGCGTTAAATTCGAGGTAACACAGTTCTTCTTTCCTGATTTGCAGGTAGCCCGCTACCTGTAGTTTTTGCCCTTGCGCCTCATTTATTGTAATAACAAACCTAAGTTTTCCTGTTTCTTCTCTCTTTCTCCCTCATTTCTCACGTTTTTTAAATAACATATCACCATCTCCAGGGTCCTAACTATCTCTGTACCAAAATTTATCAAAATCAGTTTTCCATTTAGGCGTGAAGACGTAACGAACAAACTCACTTTCGCTTTTATAATATTAGTAAGGATTTGTTTGTTGCTTTAGTTGGTACTGAACGTGTGGTCCCATTTTTGGATATGGACGATATGCTTGTATCTTAGTAGCAATGGAAAATGAATATTCGATAAGAATTTAGAGCCGTCAATAGGTATTATGGTATCTCGTATGAGATACCATAATACCATTTCTAAAAAGGCTCAAATGAAACTGTTTGAAAAAAAAAAGGATTATCAAAAAAGCAACAATTTTTTTTTGGAAGTCTATTCTTTTTTTCAAAAATGTTTTTTCATAAAGGTCACTATGGATAAGATTATGAGGCAGCATTTGTTTAAATTGATTATTCTTCCACATTCATACACAATCAACCAGGATAACATCAACCAGGACAGCATAAAATAAATAAAGAGTACATTTCAAAACTACAATGTTACGTGGTTATGTTACTGTGTAAGCTGCTTGTGAACATTGCTGCACTGCACTAGGCTTACAGGATTTCATCAGATTTACTGTCTCTATTATTTTCGGAATTGTAAAAGTGTTTGTTATTATAGCCTTCTAGCTTTAGCCCGCGGCTTTGCTCGCGTTAAATTCGGGGTATCACAGTTCCCCTTTTTTGATTTACAGGTACCTGTAGTTTTTGCCCTAGCGCCTTATTTATGTAATAGCAATGCTAAGTTTTCCCTTTTCTTCCCTCTTTCTCCCTCATATCTCAAACTTTTCTTTTTAATATAGAATATGTCCGACACCTGGTTCCCAACTATCTCTGTAGCTAAGTTCATCAAAATCGGTTTTGCCATTGAAGCGTGAAGAGGTAACAAACAAACAAACTCACTTTCGCTTTTATAATATTAGTAGGGAAGGATACCATACTGTTAATGTCATTTTATGAATGGTTTTGATTGTGTAGACTTAGAGGGTTGATTTTTTCACAGTACAATGGGTTTTACGTAGTTCAATATATGGTTTTAATTTTAATTTGATGCTTCTCCCGTCCATGAGACAAAGGACCTTGACAGACAGACAGACAGACAGACAACAGAGCGATCCATTAAGGGTTCCGTATTTTCCTTTTTAGAGACGGAATCCTAAAACTGACTGTTTTTTCCAAAATGTGTGATCACTCATGAATAAAATAATTAAAAAAAAAACACCTCTACAATCCTTTCACTATAATTTTTTCACTATCAACAGCAATTTGCAGCGAGAGTAAAAATCACTGTTATTTTAAAAACGAATCAATATCAGAAGTTTAATAATGTGAAAAAAAATTACATAGAGTGTAAAATGCATTTAATGGTCAGCATTTCGTACGTTGAAGATGTGGCAGACTTTACGGTGTTTGCAAATCAATCAACATGATGTAATTATGCATTCATTCTAAGATTATAAGTGAAATCGAGAAATAGCGGTAAAAGAAAAGATTTTACAGAAAACGGTTAAAAAAATCAAACGTGTACTCAGGAAGCAAACAACGACTTTCTAAATCTGAAAATCTAAGTAATCTTTATTTTTGTTAAGGTTAAAAATTACTAGATTGTTTTAAAGTTCAAATCACATAAGACAGTTACCAAAACATTTACCTTTTATTTATCAAATAAATTTCCCCGCTCTGGGCGGAGCGAGGGGGCGTGTCAGACATTTACTGACTAAAACCCACCCATGTTCCTTCTATTGCCCTTTACGTTTCGAAGCCGCGGTATCTCTTTCGAACAACCCGCAACCCCGGAAAAAAACATTTACCCTTCACCTCTTCCTGGGGTTTAAGTAAGGAAGAAGATGATGCTCAACCAACTCCCCAATTACACCGTCAGTTAACCCAGTTTGCAAGCGGCAATCACGGCACAAAGTGCTCAATATCCATGATTTTACACTGCTGACAAATTGCGATGCCCTAAAATGGAGAAATGCAAATAGAACCATAAAGAATGCATCTCTGAAACCATTTTCCAAACACACAATCGACGGCCGGTAATTTCAAATGTACGAATGTATTCCTTACTCTGAAAATTGGAGGTGGATAGCGTAAAATATACGGAGGATAACTTTGAGTGGAGATGTTTAAACTCTCTGGTGATTATTCCTTTTTTTTAACTTTGCCCCACACTAAGAATTTCTTCCGTATCGTGGGTGCGTTTACAAACATTTAATAAACAAACATACACCAACAGATCCGAAACAACTATCTGCAGGTCATACAAATATTTGTTCCGTGCGGGCATCGAACACGCGACACGCTGCACAACAGTCGAGTCAAAATCATTGTGATTCATCATCTGTCTAGCCTTTTTGGCTTGCAGTCTTCCAGGATTTAGCTGACTACCAGTATTCTTCTTATTTGTTTAACGATTTATGTATTTATTATTTTTATTTATATATTTTATACAAACTGAATACAGCAAAGAAAACAGGAATAGAAATTAGGTGCAAAGGTAATGCTTATTTCTAGAGAAACCTCTTTGAGCATGATGAATGTAAATAAACACGGTTGGCGTAGTGACTGAGCGATCGATTGCAGTACTGCGTGTCGCGGGTTCGATCCCCGCACGGAACAAATATTTGTACGACCTAAAGCTAGTTCTTCCGAGGCTGGCTGTTTGTGTATGTGAGTTTAAATGTTTGTAAACGGACCCACGATACAGGAGAAATTCTAGTGTGGGGCAACGTTTTTTTTTAAAAAAAAAGATGAAATAGAGACTTAGATACGTGTGTAAAAAAATTTTTAGTCTGGTTATGTAACTTTCGAGCCACAGATGACCGGGAGCGCCGGCTTATCGTACTTTCTGAGGCACGTACGAAACTCGGTATATAATGGGTCACCCATCCACGGACCAAACTTAGAGCAAGCCAAGTTACTTGATAATTTCCCACCCAAAAAAACTATCCACTACAACCGCAGCATTTCCATCCACAATAGTCACCCCTACATTCCACGTTACTCCGAAAATTGTCGTCGTAATTCTCAAAAATTCAATTTAAAATCGCTCTGAGTCGGGTCAGTCTGGAATATTCCGCGGAGGCCGGCCGCACGAGTAATTGGTACAGTCGTGCTCACGATGCATTCAAAAATCGTTCGAGATGACTAGTGTGTATTTGCTGTACACTGCGGAGGAACGTGAGCTGGGCCTTTTGGCTATTGAAGTGGAGCGATATATTTTCTGATGCTGAGAGTTTTAAACAATCGTTTGAAAATAAGGTCTCTAGCTGGAACGATTCTTACGATATTTCTTCTTGGCAGCATAAATATTGCCTGCCGGGGTTGCGGTTTGTTTGAAAGAGATACCGCTTCCCTGGAACGTAAAGGGCAATAGAAGGAACATGGGTGGGATTTAGTTAGTACAAGTCTGACACTCCCCCCCGTTCCGCCCAGAGCGGGAGAAGTTATTTTAAGGGTCTCATAAGGTCGTATTTTTAAATCATAATTTTCCTATCCTTGTCCCATTCATTTCGGGGTCCGCGCAACACGTTTTTTTCTTCCATTCTCCTCCATCAGACGGCATCATTTACTCTTTTGTCCTTCATATCATTCCTAACACAATCCATCCATATTTTCTTTGGTCTTCCTCTCGTTCTCCGTCCATCAACATTCAGATCCATCACTCTTTTAGTCACATGTCCTTTATCCCTCCTCATTACATGTCCATACCAAGGTACGTCGTCACATTTTTAAATGTGTATCTTTTTCAGTCTTGCAGAACCGTCATTCTGCTAGAACGAGAAATAAAGCTGGAGTGTACTCGGCAGCATTCTCGCTCCAGTCAAATTACGAGAGATTCTTCAATTATATATATATTATTCATTTATTTCAAGCAACATAGACTCATTTGATATAACATTAAACACAAAACACAAGCATTCCAATTTCAATTAAATACAATAAAATGTTAGAAAACGATAAAATTACATCAAACAAACAAAATACAACGTAAAAATTTAAATTAATAATATTAAAATAAAATAAAATGCAATAAATTATAATTAGAATTAATGTCAGCAGATTCAAATTTCATAAAATAAAATAAAAATAAAAGTCAATTAAATTTCGTCAAGTAAAAATAAGTAAATAGCATAATCATACCGACTCACAAACAATTACAATTTTCTCACGGGCATTGGAATAGCGGCATGTCTGACACAGCCATGTCGGATATATGGACAGTCTAACCTGTCGGCGATCATTGCCAAAATGGCGTTGGGGCTGGCCCACACCCGATGCTTGTATGAGATAGAAATACAAATCTAGACAATACACAGATTCTTTCATTGGCATTCCTAAAAATTGATTGCATTGGATAAACTTTTATTTTACGCTATAGTGTACAACAAGCTTAAATCTGTCAGAAGTCTTGCTGCGGTAAATCGTTTGATTGTTTTCAAAAATCAAAATCAATCAAAATATTTTTATTTCACATAGGCCTACATGGGCACTTATAAAACGTCGAGAAATGATGCACGGTTCGGGTTGGTCGTTTTGTATGGAGAAGAACCGGCAAGAAACTCCATAGTTACTCTTTTAAAATCATTTGGTTTTACAATGTTGTTGTTACAGCGTTAGCACTTAAGTATGAGAGGACAGCGTAGGCCCGACAATAAGTCATTGCTTACTTTACAAAAAGTAAAATAAAATAATACGTTAACATAAGTTAACAAGCGTCCAAGAATCTACAAGGCCAACCATGTCCACTCATTCACAACGAATTGGTAGAAAAGAATCTAAACAAACGTAAGAGAGAAAAAAAAAAATCAAAAACAAAATAATAACTAAGAGACGAGTCGCACAGATGTTGCTATCAGTACTGTAACAGTTTCAGTTCAGTTCAGAACAAGGGTGATATAAATATGTGATTTGACAACTATTGCAAAAAAAAAATGATTAAAGAGGTCACAAAAAAAAAATATTGAGAATAGTTAGAGACATCCACAAATTTGTGCTGAATATAGCTACCAGGGAAGCCGCATGCGCAGAAGGAACTATAGCCAAACTTCTTTATCTTCAACGTAGTCCTTGATTTTGTAATATGCGTTTTTAATAAGGACACGTTTTATGTAGTTTTTAAACTTTCCATCTGTCAGTTCTAAAACTGATTTCGGAAACTTGTTATAAAAACGTATACTGTTTATTAGAAATGTGTTGGACTCGTACAGTAAAACTCACTTTTAAATTCAACTAAATACTTTATTCCACTGACTTTCTAGTGCACGGTTCGGGTTGGTTGTTTCCATGGAGAAGAACCGGCAAGAAACTCCATGGTTACTCTTTTAAATCATTTGGTTTTACAATGTCGTTGTTACAGCGTTAATACTTAAGTATAACAGGCTAGCGCAGACCCGACAATATGTCCTTGCTTACTTATCGATCATAACCGACTAAATTTAAAACTAACGCGCCACACTGACAACTCGAATGTTGCGCGGCACTTTGGTTGGTACAACCGGGTAATATGAATATAAGACAAACAATTATAGATTAAGTTTTACGTATTCGATTTATCGTAATATAATATTTCAGGAATTAATTAAACATTATTATGAATGTCAATTCTATTTTAAAATGAATTGATAAAATGGAAACATATCAAACAAAAGAAGCGCCATCTAGTGGTCAATGGTTTATGATGACAGTCGTACCAACTTAAAAGGCATCATCGCAACTACTTACACTATTGACCACAAATTACTAACAAAATACAAAAGTAATATTAACTTATTTTCTACATTATTCTAACAAATGACTTGCTAGTTTTTGTTAATCTAAATTTAGGAATTACAATTTCGTGTTTACTGCGTGTATTGATATTGTGGTAGTCGCTCCTAATTTTGAAAAGCTCACGATTTTTACGGACATACAATATGCATTCTAAGATATAAAGATTTTATGAGTGCTCTGTGATTAAAACACAGTTTTTTCATACAAACAGGGTGTAAACTAACCCTTCACAAATCAGTTAACCATGCGTTCTGTTTATCAAACCAGTAAAAACATGTTGCTGGAAAATGAATTTTCTTTTTAAAGTAAAAATTACGTTTTTTTTTAAACTTTTACCCACAACTAGGAATTTCTCCTGTATAGTGGGTGCGTTTACAAACATTTTAAAATCACATACAAAAACAACCAGATCCGGAACAAATATATGTAGGCCATACAAATATTTGTTTTCGCAGCAATTGATCGCTTAGCCAACAGTGTTGTCAAATTTTCGTCTGTGGACGGTGAGCAATGGGTAGCTCACCGTACGTCCACCGTGTTGACGCCACCATGTGAGCTATAATTGCCTTTGATTCACCTTGCAAAACTGTTATTTTAACAAAAAAAAATATCTTTGACACAAAACTCTTTTAGATCATCTACAATTTTAATGATACTTTACTTCCCCATTTAACCCCTACATTTCACCCCTCATTTTTCCAATAGCGCTTACAATCTACATTACTCAGTGCATAAAGCCTAGTTCACACACGAGTGGGCGCTACCCATGAGCTACATCACAATCAATGGGGTAAACCTTTACGTTAACGAGTCCGCATGGTGCATATCAGGGGTGAATGAAAGGCCCCCTGTAATAGATATTGCAAGTTAAGGGGTAGGTTACGTAGTAGATTCTTAAGGACAAGTGAATATTTCTCAATTTCGTTTATAGAGTTGCGGACCTGCAGAGGGGCCTGTCAGGGCCACCACTTGCCGGGGTTGCGGGTTGTTTAAAAGAGATACCGCGGCCCTGGAACGTAAAAGGCAATAAAAGGAGCATGGGTGGGTTTTAGTCAGTACAAATTTGACACTCGCCTACGCTCCGCCCAGAGCGGGAGAAGTTATTTGCTGATTTCCATCCACAAAAAAAAGGGTTGCGGACGTCAAAAGGAAAACGCGGATGTTATAGGATCACTTTTTTGTCCGTCGTCTGTCTGTGTGTCAAGATCCAAATCTATTATAATTATTCAAGTCTGTGGTCTCTTATACCTGTGAAAAAAACAACTATCTAAGTCTACACAGTTAATACAAAAAATGGCCGTTTATGACGCATGTTTGTATGGAACCCTGGGTGCGCGATTTGAACTCGATCTTGGCCGATTTTTATGAATAGCATAAAATATGTGAATGTAGTGAGTAGCTGAAACTCTTAAGAGGCTGTTCACCCTGCGAGGCTACGGGTTCTTCGAAAGACATACCGCGGCCCCGCTTCGCCCATAACGGGGGGAGTACCAGACATTAACTAACTAGAAGCAACCCATGTTCCTTCTTTAGCCCTTTATTTTCTTAAGCAAAAAACCTAATTGCGTTGTGGAGGTCATAATATAATAGTAGTCAAATCACATATTTATGCACTAGCTGTTCCACGCGGTTTCACCCACGCTGCTCAGCACCTGTTGGTCGTAGCGTGATGTTATAAGCCTATAGCCTTCCTCAAGAAATGGACTATCCAACACTAAAAGAATTTTCCAATTTCAACCAGTAGTCCCTGAGATTAGCGCGTTCAAACAAACAAACAAACAAACATACAAACAAACAAACTCTTCAGCTTTATAATATTAGTATAGATAAGACATTAAGTCCACCTTTTTACATTGTTTTTTTTTTTTAATGTGCATAAAATTTTAATAAATAAATATTTATATAACCCTTGTTGTGAATAGTTACAGTACTGATCTGTGTGACTGGTCTCATATATATATTTTTTGCAATAATTTTTCTTATTATTTTATAGGTTATTTTTACCAATTCGTTGTGATTAAGTGGACATGGTTGGCCTTGTTACTTCATAGACGCTTGTTAACTTTTGTCAACATTTTATTTTATTTTACGTTTTGTAAAGTAAGCAATGAATTATTGTCGGGCCTAAGCTCTCCTGTCATACTTAAGTACTAACACTGTAACAACGACATGGTAAAACCAAATGATTTTAAAAGAGTAACGTTTTTGAAGAACGAAATGAATAGAATCGGATCAGTAATTTCAACAGTACCACCGTCATACAAATTTACAAACAAACTATACCTCTTTATAGTATTTTAGCATAGACAACTGCAGCCAGACATCCAGGTTTATCTAACAACTGTCTAGGTACCCTAGGTTCCTAGCAATATAAGATTCTTTAAAGGTGATACACCTTGTTACAATATGCATAGTGCAATCCTCTAGAGTATATCGAGACGCCATTTTCTTTTCTTAGACAAGTAAATAATACAATAAACGTACGTAAGAGAAAATTGAATTACTTGTACATTGCAACTGTTTTTGATTAGAAGCATTTTTTTTTATTTTCAGGTGAGTATTTATCTATTAGTATACCCACATTTTGTCAGTATGTTTGTAAGTTCTGTGTAATACAGGGGGAGCCTAATGCCATCAACCAGGCATAAATACGTGACTGCTAGAAGAAAGCAAGTAGAAATAAGAAGTATATATTAAAAAAGTTATGCATACTTCTTGTAGCTGTTCGAAAACGCTCAAATAACTTGCAGCTTGTTACAAATTACGGAATAAAATTTCTCTCTAAAAACTATTTTCCATTTCGTAGCAATCAGAGGTTTCTCCTGCTCCCTGTTAACTTAAAATAATTTCTTGAAAAACTTTGTTTTTCTCAAAATGCTTAGAGCAAACAGACTATCTGGACTAGCCAACTCTCGACCAACCTTTGACGAAGCCCTGCCAGCTCCCATACATATATATTGGCTCCACATATTACGTTTGTCTGTCTGAAATTCAAGCCAAAGCAACTACTTGTGGATCAAATCAACTTTTTGAACGCAATATTGATCTCTTGAACGTAGGGCGTTGTAATTCGAATAAGCCTTTACAAACTTAACTTTACCGTAAACTCGTTGCAAAACGTATTCTGTTGTTTATTTAATAAGGTTCATAGAGCTGTTATTGTTATCTTGGTATTGGAGTAAGGGAGTTTTATTTTGTCAACAAGAACGCGACAAGACTGACGTACCTATTTTAATAAAGTATGAGTAGAGAACTGAGATGCTTTTTATTTATTTGGCGTATACATGAACGATTACAGAGATTTGTAAATAAATGATACTTACCTTAAATCTGTTTGTGTTAAGGAGGTGTCAAAAATTAAGTTGGAAAAAGTGGTTAAGATTGGAGAGATTGTTCACTGAAACCTTAATATATGCTGTATTTCATATTATCTGCCTAGTGTTTTGTCAACTAAGATTAGGGTTAGCTTTCAGTTTACTTAGACGTAGCTGACATTTTGCATGGATTAACTGCTTATGTTTTTTTTGCGGATAGAAAATTATCAAATAACTGAAGAGTCTGACTAAAACCCACCTATGTTTTTTCCTTTGCCCTATATCTATCGATTAACCCTAGCAGGCTATTGTTTTTTACCTCCACAATCCAGTAAGTACTGGGTTATATGAAACCTTTGGTATATTAAAACCAATTGACGGCACGGTTGGCGCAGAGGTTGAGCGATCATTGCTGCTCTGCGTGTCGCGAGTTCGATCCCCGCACGGAACAAATGTTTGTATGACCTACATGTATTTGTTTCGGGTCTGGCTGTTTGTGTAGGTATGTGAGTTTAAATGTTTGTAAGCGCACCCGCGATACAGAACAAATGTCTAGAGTGGACCAACGTTTTTTTTCTTATTTATCTTTTCAATTTATTATTTCTCACCGTCTATCGATAGTTTCTTTGGTCCTTCCCCTTTTCTCATTAACATTTATAGTCAAAACTATAATCACAAAATTTTCCCTATCCCTCCATATCCCATGCCGGTACCATGATGACAAATGAATAACCAGACAACTTTCAAATTCAAAGTATTTATTTATGTGATTTTTGGTAATACAATTAAGTATTACAGACTAGCTGGCGACTGCAGCTTCGACATCGATATCAAAAAAGTATCCAATGTGTTATTCCAGACTATAATCTATTTTGGTGCCACATTTCATCAAAATCCGTTCAGCCGTTTTGACGTGAAAGAGTAACAACATCCATCCATCCATCCTCACAAACATTCGCATTTATAATATTAGTAGTTTAACTTTTCAGTCACCATTCATGCTCCAACATCGTAGTGTAAAACTAATTCCAAAACATCGCCTCTCCGTTCAACTCAGCTAACTTAACAGACTTTAACGATAATGATAACACCAATAAAGTGAAAAAATAAACTCTGAAAGCACTTTGCATCGAGAATTTTCCGCCATTTTCGTGTTGAAATGCATTTATTTACAACACGTTAAATGTCATGTCAATATTGACTGAGAGCTGTTTTTTTTACCGTAATTGTATTTTATTCTGGGTTTTAGAGTGAACTTTTATTGGTGTACTAGCTGGCGCCCGCGGCTTCGCCCGCGTAATATCGAAAAAAGTCTCCTATGTGTTATTCCAGACTATAAACTACCTCTATGACAAACATTAAGATCCATTCAGCCGTTTTGACGTGAAAGAGTAACAAACAGCCATCCATCCATTCTCACAAACATTTGCATTTATAATATTTGTAAGATTTCAGACTATAATCTACGTCAGTACCAAATTTCATCAAGATTCGTTCGGTTATTTTATTTGTTACCTCTTCACGCTTTAGTGGCAAAAACCGATTTTGATGAATTTTGGTACAGACATAGTTGGAAACCGGGAGACGGACATAGGCTATTTTTTGTGTAAAAAAAGTGGGATGTGAGAGAGAAAGAGGGAAGAAAAGGAATAACTTAGCGTTGCCATTAAAAATCAATAAGGCGCAAGGGGAACTGTGTTACCCCGAATTAAACGCGAGCGAAGCCGCGGGAAAAAGGTAGTAATACCATATACTTAAGTCTGTGGTCCTTTCGTGCTGTGTTTGTGTGTGCTGTGCCGAAAGTTGGACTCGCGCACTGAGGGTCCCGTAAAAACTGTCATATGTTTTGATTGCATAGAATTAGAGAGTTTATTTTCTTACAACTTCAAGGGACCACAGATACGATGATTTTTTGGGGATGGGGAATCCTCAAATATCATTCGCCGCTCTGGGCGGAGCGGGGGGGAGTGTCAGACTTGTACTGACCAAAACCCAACCATGTTCCTTCTATTGCCCTTTAAGTTCCTTTATAGTTAGTTTTAATTTCAACTCGATAGCTCCACGCATTCCTGAGATAAAGGGTCTTGATAGACAGACAGACCGACAACAAAGTGATTTGTTACTTTTGAGGTACGGGTCCCTAAATATTATGGAATATGACGTATTTCTACATAATTTTGAACCTTCTTTCAATTACGTAACCGCTCATTCTACATTTTCCTAACTCATCAAGCTGTAGCTTGTGAAAATTTTCAACGTTTCCAAGCTGTTGGCGCAAGATGCACCGCTAACACAATTTACTAGGAACGCCTCAGCTATGTCGCTAAACAGTTTATACTCAACTTTGGGCCACACCGCAAGAAAGCATGTAACTTTGCCGTCTCGAACCAAAGATTTGGATACTTAGATGTCCTCACTATACTTGGATTGTACGGAAAGAAGTCAGCACACACATCCCATATAGAACGATATCAACGATTTTTAGAATGAAGTGACACAGTTCTATTCACAGGCCATTTATAGAATTATATCAATGAACCAGATTTAAAGTACTGTGAAGATTTTATATGATCTACAAGTACGGCCAACGAGAAGCGATACCAAATGTAAACAAAACCCATCGAAAATCGAAATCGAAAATCGATTCTTAAGGAGTAAACTCCAATAAACTCCAAAAAAAAAGTGATCATAATTTGGTCACAATGGGGTATTCTAATGAACTAAATATTGTTCTCGAACCTGATAAATACTTATATAAGTTGTTTCAAAACATTTTGTGCCACTAGTTTGAATAAGCTATGTCCCCGGAGACTCGAAAACCATATTTCTTATACGTCATAAACTGTTTTCAGGATGGAATTTTCAAGTAGTTAGTTTTAAGAGACAGGTACGTTTTATGTTTGAGAGTAATCGGTCATTACATTCCCTAGAGTTTTAAAAACTATCTGTCTTTCTGAGTTTGTTCCCTTCGGGTATAAAATGGCAGGCTGCAATTGTGTCCCAGCCGTTTCTTTTAAAAGAGATAAATGTACAAAATTGGTGCTTTAGTAGCAGCAATTTTGTACATTTTTCTGTTTTTCTTTTATTTAACAACCTCGCGATTTAGGGTGAGGTGTACCTAATATTATACCAACATTTTGCAGTTATGTTTAAATACTATGTTTTAATAGGGCGAGCCTATTGCCAGAAACATCATCATCATCATCAGGCTATATTAGTCCACTGCTGGACATAGCCCTCCCCTAATGAGCGCCATAGCGCCTTGTCTTCAGCTTGCCGCATCCAGCATCTGCCTGCAGTCTTTCTTAGATCGTCATCCCACCTGGTCGGTGGGCGTCCTACACTACGTTTGCCGAGTCGCGGTCTCCACTCAAGAACACGTTTACCCCAACGGTTGCCAGAAATCATCATCAACCAGAAACGAAATACTAAAAATATTTACTTTATTTATTCGCCTGTATTTATGTAACTGATGGTAATGTAATTAAGTGTCACAGTTGATGCGTCGCTGAAAACTTTCTAGTGTCACATAATCTGTTTTTTTTTTGTTAAATTAAACATTTGAGAATATGGTAAAAAAATATGCTGTTATTGCAAAAATGCTTAGTAAAGATGTAAGCACCTTTATTTTTCTGAGCAAAAAACACTAACATTTGAAAGTAGCTACGAATGTACTGTTGACTACATTAGGAACCATTTTTTTTTTTTAGATTTTTCTAAATATAACTACATAATTGTAAATGAAAAAGAAGGTGCTTCAGTTAACTAAGTTTTCATACTTTCACGGTTCATTACTTAGCACTGTCACTTCGGGATATTTTCCGTGGTTTCCAGTTATTGTGAGCTTCCGATATTTTGGACAAAAAATTATTTATTTAATATACTATGGAAGACTTACAGCTATATAAAAATATAACATAATAAAAAGAAATCATAGAAACAGAAAGACAATTACAAATCAACACGTATAGAAATGGAATAGAAAAGTGAACACACGTCAGTACAATGTGTTAATTTAAAATTAATATAGTTTAGTTCTATTAAATAAAGACGTTTTAACAAACAACTTTTCAGAAAATGACTGTCAAAAATCTGTTCGTTTACGATAAAATAAAAAGTTATAATATAACAGTTTAGAAAATGGGGTAAAAAAGAATTTAGATTCAACTTATCTAAAATAGTTTCAGATTCACAAAAAAGAACATAATTCAATCCAAATATCAAAGGCAGACGTTAAGTTAACTCGGTATTTCCTGGATCTAAGTAGCGGCTTTACAATTTTAATGACCACTAAATTTCGGTAACGGTGAAGCGGTCGATGCTACTTCATACATTATGAACGCGGCTCGTACATCGGCGAAGTTAAAATATAAGTTGGGTCAACCCTATCTGTTACTGTGATGTGGATGCCATTTGCAAATCTTTAGCTATGATGGTAGTGTAGGGCTGTGCTGAAATGTTGTTCGGTTCTATGAAATTTTTGAGGTAGCTTACCGTCACACTTCTGTTTCCTTAGTGAAGGTTGTGTTGTGTTGGTACTGGCAATTTCGCAATTAATCTTTAAGTTATATGTAATAGAAGCCAGCACATTGTTTTGCAGTTTCACGGCACGGTTGGCGCAGTGGCTTAGAGATCGACTGCTGCGTTGCGTGTCGTGGGTTTCCACACGGAACAAATATTTGTATGACCTACAAGTAGTTTTATGGGGTCTTATGTATGTGAGTTTAAATGTTTGTAAGCGTGGCGTCAAAAAATTGCTACAAAACAGTCAAATACTAAGTACTGACACTACTCACACTTCTCTAATGATCTAACGTACAGAATTTTATTAGAATAGCATTATTGTACATGCGATCGTATTTTAAAAATCTTCAGTATTAAAAAAAAAAACGAAGGTCTTTTGTTACTGACTATCCCATGAAAAAGGAATGATATACAAGGGGATCAAATTTTATTGAAAGATGCTGATGATATATTAAAAGAGAAAATCAGTAACTCACTCCTCGCGAAATCTCAGACAACTAGTGTAAGTAGTCTCATACAACTTTGCATGGAGCAATGTTTTAGGTCGTAGGTGCTCACTAAGACGGAATTTTGCAAAATTCAATCCCTAAGAGGGTGATGTAGGGTGGCAAAGTTTGTATGGGAGAACACGATTCCTTGACCGGATTGACTTGGAATTTTGCACAGAAATTAATAGACGATATTACATCACGCCTAGGGATGGGAACGGACGACAATCAAGGCGCTGGGAACACGAGTTAAAGAGAATTGGTGGACCAAAATAGATGACAACTTTACTGCGAGGGATAGGGCCATGTGGAAATTTTTGAAGACGCCTGTGTCGAAAGACAAACTGGGGAAGAACGTACCATTGAAAATATTAGTTTTAAGAATTAACTGTAATAACTCATTTTTTATAACATCGCTGCGTCACTGAAGCAGCGGTCGTCACTACCTTACGTCAAAGCTTCTATAAATCTTTGTTTCATTCAATGAAACAAGTGTGTGGAAACTACTTAATTATTAGCAAAGCGCCAAAACCACTCCCTTTTCTCTAACCAATCAAACGAAACTGATTAAAAACTCAGTACTTTATCCTCTGGTCTGTATCTACAGTTACCCGCATTACCGTGCTGAACCGGCTTGGCAATGCTACCTCCCGCCATTGGCTCACGGCCAGTGAAATCTGTTCGCGGTTCATGTGACCCTGGTACATTTTTATACATTTCCATATTAAAAATAAATTTTATTACTTAAATATGTATGTTGTGGTTTAAAGTAGGTTACTTACAATTTAGTGGTTGTATTTTTGGCCTAAAATAGATGTGGTAAAGTAAATAAACTATGTCTAGACAAAACAATATTCAATGTTTTTTCAATAACTTACTGTGCTTCGTAAACAAGTATAGTTTAATAAAAAGTGGGAAAACTTTGTCGTTGCAGCCAAAGCAAGTCGAGCAAGGGTTTTATGGAGCCGAGAACTGCGGTGAAAAATGCTCAACGTCACACGTTTTTGACATCATATTAATACCCAATACTAACTTGGTTGTGGGGTCAGATAGGTAGTCGCTCCATGCGAAATACCGGTATCCAGATTCACAGGGTACCCTGTAAGACTGGAAGCCGACCCCAACATAGTTGGGAAACGGCTAGGCAGGTGACCTAACTATTTACAACCTTTAATCATTAACTAATTTGACTAGATAAGTTTTGTTTGCTAAGTGTTGTCAATTCCATTCTTCAGGTGAAGTTCCTTTATCAGAAGACTTATAATTAACCAGTTCTACAAGTATATGTTCTGCCATATTTTTATTCCTTTTATCTCATCCACTATCGTGGAGAAATAAAAACTAAAACTAGTCAACTAACCCGAAATCGTTCGCCCAAAACCAAATCGGCCTCTGGTCTCAAATAAATCGAAGCTCGTCGCCAGAAAATTTAAGTCCGATACGAATTATTGGACGAAATGGAACTCAACCGATTGCTTTTTATTTCGTAGGATATCCGATGCTATTATATTTATTGGTTTTAGAAAAGTGGCCTCGAGGCGGTAATATCGGCGAGAGAATTAAGACTTACTGATGGTTGTGTTGCTTTCCCGATATGAGACTACGGAGGAAACTTACGTAACTTTAGATAGGATGTTGGATCTTGTAATTCAATTTTGAAGGAACTACTCTATGTATAAGTCTATTTGTTTTTGAAAACAATTTTCTTCTTCTTAATTAATGTTCTGTTTTTCCATTTTGCAGCATGAATCCCCCAATGGGATCACTTTGTCATCCGTCCGTCTGTCTGTCAAGATTCTTTATCTTGGGAATGCGTGGAGGTATGTAATTGAAATTTAAATCTGTAGTTTCTTAAAGCAGCGAAAAAATCAAATTACCTTCAATTTGATTTTTTTAAAATTATTTTTTTAAGCTTTAAATCTACTCAGTCAATTTTTTTGTATATTCAATACTTGGCTTGCGTTTGGCTGCAACTCGCTTGGTGTGAGCCGACGATGCGGCGTAGGATAAAGCACGTGTGCCTAAAAAAAACCGAGAGGGAATTATAATGTTCAAGAAACAAAGAAGACTATGTTCAATGATATTGCAAATCATACAAAAAGTTTTATTACTGCCATCCGCTTGCAGCAAAAAAATCTGTACACATAGAAAGCTAAATTTAATTAAAACCTTATTCTGTTCTAATAGATAGCAAGACAGATTGCAATTATAATTTAAAAGCAATGATTGCGAACTGTAAAATGGAGCTTTTAGACGTGTCGACTGTAAAACTTAAGTTTAAATGACTTGTTTGTGACCCTATTTTGTCCATGATAATAACATGATTTGACATAAGCTTACCGAAAAGTAGCTTATGTCAAAACTGTGGTAGCTTATGTCCTGTTGTTTTGTACTTTGTTTTTTTTTTAAGTTGCCGTGGAAATACAAAACGGTTAAAAACGATTGCATCTTGTCTTGGCCTTTTTAATTAGTATCAAAAACTACCATTATCACTAATTGGATTTTCACTGTTTTTTTTTCGGTAGCTTATAATCATGTTATTATCATGGACTAAATAGGGTCATATTATCAAGTCATTTAAACTTAAGTTTTACAGTCGAGACGTCTAAATGCTCCATTTTACAACTTGACTTGAAGACTAATGTGACTTTTTAACCCGTCTTTTCCTTCTATATGTCCTCCAAAATTGAAACTGTTTTCTAAGATGGTCATACGCCAGTGGCCACGTAACCTCGACGTGGATATATTGCATGCCATGCCTTCATCACAATGACTGGCCTCTTAGTCTCCGGGGAGCAGAAGCGTGAAGAGTAAACATGTTTCATTTGTTTTTCTTTTTGGCAGTACTCGACGGTCACCTACTTTTGAAGGCAAAAAACGAAGTAAGCAGTTTTGGTTATTTTTCGCGGAAAGGTAACTTAAACTTAAAGGAAATAACTTCCAAGTGTCAGACTTGTACTGACTAAAACCCATCCATGGATGTTTAATGATGACGTACAAACACAACTTTATGTTTACATGTATTCCTTTTTTTTACATAAAAAACGTTGCTCCACATTAGGAATTTCTCCTATATCGTGGGTGCGTTTACAAACATAAACTCACATACACAAACAGCCCAGACCCGAAACAAATAACTGTAGGGCATGCAAATATTTGTTCCGTGCGGGGATCGAACCCACGACACGAAGCGCAGTAGTCAAATAGTGCAGCATTTTGATACAAGTAAGCAAACTTTGTCAATTCACACCCTAACCGAAGGCGAGGGTACTATCGAGCCGAGAAAGACTTTGTCAAAAATGTCGAAGTATATCAAATGATATTTTGCAATCCACACATCTAAATAAATGATAGAAATCACGAGATAAGACCAAATTTTCGAAGAAGTATTTTAATAAGATTTTACCAGACCACAATATAGAATAGTCCCTTTCTACCATCTCCAGCTATACAAAAACAAACCACTTTAAAAGTAAACAAATACTCCAAGAGACAGGCTTTTTAAAACTTGAAACGCCTCGTCGCCATTACTGGAAAATACAAGAAGCTTCTTAAATTAAGTTACAGCTTCACCGAACCATATGACCGGTGTAGGATTACTCCGTCAGTTACCTGTAAGACTAATGCATTTCTTTTACTCTGAGGAGGAAACTAGCAATGGAAGGTGGCGACATCTAGTGGCTAGTTACATGTCGCGTTAGGACTTTCAAGGACCGTTTTTGGGAATATGCTCTGCGACTGTCGAGTGGCTTTTATGCACTGCAATATATGGAATGCAATATGCAATATATGGTCATTGGTTAAATTGTTGGATGTAGAAAACTGAAAATATTTTTGAAAGTACTTGTAGTAAGTTCTGAAGTAGTTTGCGGGCTTAAATTCTGGCATGTTTTAATGTTTATGATACAATATATATATATATATATATATATATATATATATATATATATATATATATATATATATATATATATAATTATGTCTTTACCGGGGAAGTTGTGCGGTGTTTTTTTAAACTTTACTAACTGAGGTGGAAAAGGATTATAATTATTTTCCGAAGTTCAATGAGTTGCGTTTTCTCCGGAGTTTTTTTTTTTTTTAGATTACAAATTATAATTGATATTACGATGATGTTAATGTTGTACTTGAGTAAAAAAAAACTACATTATTATTCAATTCAGCAGTTACAAAATAACAAAATACAATCTAGCTAAATACAAAGTATAAATATTTTTCAATATCGACGTCCTTGCAGTCGATACCCAGTCAGATTACAAATTCGAAATTTTGTTTCCTGTATTTTGTAGCTTACAAAGTTTGTTGATATTAGCTAAAACTCAAGACTGAAAATACAAAGTGTTACTTAGCGTAGGTATCTAAGTAAGTTGATTAACTTTTTTATAGTTTTAGACTTAGGAACTTTGATAGTAGTACTGTTGCAAAAAATATGCAGTGAAAATACACAACCTATATTAATAAATTAAGTAAGTAAATTGTGTATTTTTTGATTCCACATATTTTTATTTTTTATTATTTTTAGAATTGTTGCCACAGACTAGGAATTTCTCATGTATCGTGTTTACAAACATTTAAAATCACATACACAAACAGCCAGACCCGAAACAACTATCTGCAGGTCATACAAATATTTGTCCCGTGCGGAATACGAACCCGCGACACGCAGCGCAGCAGTCGATCGCTCAGCCACTGCGCCCACCGTGCCGTCAAATTAGTGCAGACACGACATTATGTCTTAAAATGTAGCTTTCAACTTAGTTAAGCAATGGCATGGCTACTACAGAACTTTCACAAATTAGTTCGTCTTGTGACTGGGAGTGTAGCTTTATCTTTTTGTTTTTGACATAAAAATTGCCTGTAACGAAGTCCCTGCTAATTAATATGTAACCAAAGGCTGTCATAACAGTCGGAAAAACAGATATTTAATTCTATAAATAGAAATACAGTACTTTTTTGAAACCGCGTGGCCAATAACCGCATTTTCAGTTTAGATTGGAAACTAACCCCAGCAGACTGTGTTGTATGTATCAGGTTTACCAAATGCGGTTACAATATCCATATTTTCAGTAACCTCATGAAATTGCCACTGACCAACCATTACCCAATTCTAAAACTTTAATTTGTTTTCCTGTTTTCACTAACACTAAGCGAAACACTAGCACCTTTGCGGCTATAGAGTAAACTCTATTTCCAACCTGTTAAGGTCTAAATAGTATTGACTAACTGGAATTACTAGGTTCAATCTGTGTCCAGTGTACGCCCACAAAACCTTCCTTAAAACGTTCACGACTCTTGCTGAATCTATATTTTTATATGCTCTCGACTAACAAGACATGAAATACCGAACATTGTAATAAAGATGGTGTTTATTCAAAATTATATAATCCCGTGAGGATAAGTTGAAACTACAAAACGTGTCACATCACGTCGATCCTAATATTATACTTTGTAAAGATGGATTAAAACAGAATTAAGAGATCGTGTTTGAAACACAACACTGCGCTTCAGAACTAAATCGGGTTAAACGGGATTGAGCAGGACTGTCGCACAACGAAAGAGTTGTAGGCCAATTAAGCTCAAGATCGTTACCCTAAAAGAGTGACAGGATCGTACCAAAGAAGATGGCAGATGCTGTCCTTGAAAAAAATAAAATCTTGACAGTTGAAAGTTGGGGATCTTTGCACCGCTGTGGAACAATTTGGGCGAGCTGATATCCTTACTTAATTTTATAAAAGGGAAAGTGAGTTTGTTTGTTTGTAACCTCTTCACGCTTTAATTACTAAACCGATTTTGATGAATTTTGGTACAGATATAGTTGGGAAGCAGGAGACGGACATAGGCTAATTGAAAAAAAAGTGGGATATGAGGGAGAACGAGTGAAGATAAGGGAAAAATGAGCGTTGCTATTACAAATCAATAAAGTGCAAGAGCAAAAACTGCAGGTAGCAGGTACTGCGTTATACCGAATTTAACGGGAGCGAAGTCGCGGGCAAAAGCTAGTAATACATAATATAATAAAAGACTGATAGACTCTTTAAGTGACTAGAATTCAAGTGACCAGAAGGCTGGCCCTTTTAGGCCTAAGAATCAGCATTTCTATCCAACTCGGTAATGCTGTCAGCCTTCTTGATACTTTACCGTTTTGATACTTGTACATATTTTTAGTTTAAGTCTATTTTTATTTTGTAAATAATGTTCATTAAATGTGAATTATTTGATGATTTCATTATAAAACAACGATGCTTATTTACAACGGTGAGCTTAACCCAGAAATAGATTTTCGTTCATCAAACCTTACTGAAATTGGGAAATTTGCAAATGAGGATGTGATTATACGAATGCTCTCGTTAAGCAGCTGGATTAAGGATACAGAGAGCGGTACTCTTGGACACGGCTTGTATTGTTAAGAGGTTCCTTTCTCTGGAGCCCGAAACGCCGGTAGCTTGGACCCTGTTCTCGATACCGGTGGGCTACTATTTTTTGATATATTTAAATGTTATTTGTAATGTTTACAATAAGAAATATATTAATAAGAAATATTTAAAAATATAATTTATAACATTCGTGTAAAAATATACATTTTCGTTAACAAATAGTTTTAGCTAAATATATTTTTTATAATTTTTGTACCCTATCACAATGTTGTCGTATTTTACCCAAAAGTTGACTGGTAGAGAATGCCTTATGGCATTAAGTCCGCCTATGCACCACATGAAGTTTAAATAAATAAATAATGTTACTGGCCACAAATAACACATACAAACTCAACTTATCGATAGAAGAATTTTTCATCGCTACCCGGACACCATAAAAACGATAATGGAAATATCGAGTTACCGCTTGCAATGGAGACGAATTGATTTCACAAATCAAATAACTACCGTGCAGCCTTCGACCTAACTCGGTTGTGAGCTACGGTATTTTCACGACTATTCCGTTGGGGAAATGGGCAGAGACAAAAGAATTTATTTCAATTGTACATAATTTGGTTGGATTTAGTAACGATATTGGTCACAAGTATATTGGTAACTTAAACAGAGTTGTTTTTATTAATGTTATAACTATTTACAGGTAATCCATTTTTAACACGCTTTTATTATATGGGTTTCTTAATGAGGTGAAGTTTTGAATACATTTCTTATTTGGATGGCAATGCACGGTTAGCAAACTATACTATTTTTGTTGTAGTATGGTGCGGATGACATTAAATGTAAATATATGTTTAGTGCTTCATAGTAATACATCCCATCACTAAACATGTCTGTGGGTAGTCCTATACGGCTATGATTTTCAGGGTAAAGCCTTAAAGGCTTTCAGGCATGATCAGAAATCGAGGTAATGTTCCAAATTGAAGAGGAATTGTATATTTTACTAATGTCATCCGCACCGTGCTACAGGGATAACAGTATAAATACTAAATGATGTCATTTTAAAACCAATATTGCGGACTTCAAGAAATGGTGGACTAATTGTTTTATACATATAATACACTAGCTGCATCCCGCGGCGTCACTCGCGTGGTGACTGAATATACAATACTTCTTTATGAATTTTAGCCTATGTGTTATTCTGATATGTAAGCTATATTATTCTAAAGTTACATATACATAGGCTTACAAAACGCGAACAAAAAAATTTTGCTCTAGACTAGGATTTTTTCATGTATTGTGATTGCGTTAACAAACATTTAAATTCACATATACAAACAGCCAGACCAGAAACAACTACCTGTAAGTCATGCAAATATTTTGTTCCGTGTACCCATGCGGGGATCGAACCTGTGACACGCAGCGTAGCAGTCGATCGCTCAGCCACTGCAGAACCGTGTCATCAAAAACAAAGTCGTTTGTATTGTTAAGAATTGGTAGTTCTAATACATACAATTCTCCGAGACACTCCTTCTCTAACAATAAACAAAAGTTCTATCAACAAAATGTCACATCACATTTCATTTCCAACAGTTCAATGTTATACGCTACAGGGAACCACTAGCGTTTTCTCTGTTCGATCTGACGCTTCCCCGGAGACCCTCAACGTCAATTTCAATAACGAACTATTGAATAATAACATGCTAAGAGACATTTTATAGTTCTAACGTTCTGACGGTTCAAAGACAAGATGGTAAGCTGAAAGCGTTGGTTGACGGAATCCAATCTATGATTATGCCAGTTAGAGTATGATGGCAATGAGTTAGGTGTGGAAGAAAACTTCTTGGATAATGTTAATCTTTATCCATTATTTTGAAGAAAAAACAACGGTGCTAGTCCTTTTTCAATGCTCTGTAATCCTTACTAATATTAGAAAAGCAAAAATGAGTTTGTTACCTCTTCACGATTTAATGGCTTAACCGATTTTGATGAATTTTGCACAGAGATAGTTGGGATCCTGGAGACGGACATAGGCTTTTTTTTTTAAAAAAAGTCATAGGTTTTTTTTAAAAAAAAGAATGAGATATGAGGAAGAAAGAGGGAAGTAAAGGGAAAACTTAGCATTGCTATTACAACAAATAAGGCGCAAGGGCAAAAACCTGTAAATCAGGAAAGGGGAACTGCGAAGCCGCGGGCAAAGGCTAGTATGTTTATAAACACAAATTATTGCACAAGTTATTTTTTAAATACCCCAGTTATATTTTTATACTCGTACAGTCCATCCAAAGGTTGTCTGGAAGAATCACTATCAGCGATAAGACCATAGAATTAGCAATTTCTGTAAAATAGTTACATAAGTTGAACTTTTGGTGTACAATAAAGTATATTCTATAAATGTATACTTTCATTGTGTAGGTATGTACCTAAATAGTTAGCGAAAATGTGTAGACTATCTATATTACATTTGCCCGGGTATACAAGGTGTAACATTATAAACACAATAACTCCCATGTGGCCTCTTGGACTGTGAAACTAAACAACTTTTGTTCAAGAAGACTTTAAAATTCTCAAAAAAAAAAATAGGACCTAATATGATCAGCCAATCAACATACAGGAAAAAAACGTTCAAAATTTGCGAAAATCATAGCACTACAGTCATTTAGTTCTATGATATGAGACACAGTCTTGCTATTATTATTTTACAACCTGTATAAGTTACGCCTCCAAACTTACCCATTTTTTGTAGACTTTTAGCTTGATATTTTATAACTAGCTGCATCCCATGGTTTTACTTGCGTGGTGAAAAAATATACAATTTTCTTTATGAATTACTAGCTTTCGCCCGCGGCTTCGCCCGCGTTAAATTTGGGGTAACACAGTTCCCCTTGCGCCTTATTGATTTGTAATAGCAACGCTAAGTTTCCTGTTTCTTCCCTCTTTCTCCCTCTAATCCCACTATTTCCGTCTCCTGGTTCCCAACTATCTCTGTACCAAAATTCATCAAAATCGATTTAGCCATTAAAGCGTGAAGAGGTAACAAACAAACAAACTCACTTTCGCTTTTATAATATTAGTAAGGATAGTCTATGTATTATTCTGATATGTGAGCTATATTATTGTGAAGTTCCATCAAATTTCATTCAGTATTTTTTGCGAAACATACAAACATCCTCCCCAAAATTATAAATAAATAGGATGTTCACTTTAGAACCTAGTTACCAAATATTTACTTAACGAAATAATATTTAAGTTCACCGTTGATGATTACGTAAGGACGATCCTGTAAAATCTCAGCTAAAACAAAATCATGGCCCCTCTACAAAGTAACCAGCTAATGTTTGACAGTGTATCGGTGACGTTAACGAGCTCTGAATGCGTCTGCAAAGTAATCGAATATAAGCTTTATGGAGACGTAATAAGAAATAATCTCATTTACAGGTAATGGGTTTTTGCAGGAAAATATCAGTGGATGTGTGTTGAAGAATTTTGAATAGAAAAGTGAGATGTTTTACCTTAATAACTGGGACATACGTTGTATGTTTCAGTTCCCGTATCTAATATTTCGTTTACTAATGTTGATGGAAATAAAAGCCTTCAAAACGATTAGTAGGTATTGTTTGATTGCAAAGGGTGGGTGATTTGGGGGATCGTCTTGCATAATTGACGTTTAGAAAGTGCTGATAATCTGACTAGTTTTAGTAAATGACTTTTGGTCTTTTCGTAGAATCTCTAGTGGTTAGATAGAAGGAGCCGCTCGGGTCGATCTTTCGGTTAAGCCCCGCTTACCTAGGTTGGTCTTTAGATGGGTGATCACCCGTTACATACCGCGTTACCTTCGTGCCTTGGAAAGCACGTTAAGCTGTAGGTCCACGCTGTCATTTGAAGAAATTTGACAGTCGTTACAGGTAGTCAGTGTGCCGAATGACTGACAACTAGTCTTACTAAGAAGTATCGTGATAGCCAGTAATAACTGGGTTGTGAAGGTCAGATGGTAAGTGGTTCCATATAAAACACTGGTGTTCAGCTGCATGCCGGTTAGACTGGAAATCGACCTTTACATATTTGGGAAAAGGCTTGGCAGATGATGATGCTGATTTTGTTATTTTCAAACTTCATGCTACATTCTTCTTGTGGCTCAGAAGTTAGTTGCTAGTGATGAACAGTACGCCTACCATGACGTCTTAAAGCAGAACTTATTCCATTGAGGGAAAGAGATGGTGCTAGACACCCTGTATAGCTCTGTCTCTTTCCTTCAGTGGAATAAGTTCTGCTTTAAGACGTCATGGTAGGGTAGCAAAACAGAATCCTACTACATATCCTACTAATATTATAAATGCGAAAGTTTATGAATATGGAAGTATGTGAGAGATAGATTATAGTCTGGAATAACTCATAAAATAGTTTTTTTATTTGTTGTTTGTTAGGATGTATGGATGGATGTTTGTTACTCTTTCCCATCAAAAAAGCTGAACATCTAATGAAGTTTGTAGTTAGATTATAGTCTGAAATAACACATAGGATACTTTTTTTATTCGGCGGGCGAAACCGCGGGTGCCACCTAGTAGGCCATAAAATAAATGTAAGTAACACATTTTTCAATACGAAAGTAATGTTTCTAAATGAAGATTAAAATGGAATGCATTTCAAACAAGACTGCAGAACTTTCTAGAGTAAATTCCACTCGTAACTTAATCGGAACTTGAAACAAGAAGGATATTGATGATCTGGGTAGGGTTGCCAGACTTTAATTGTGATGAGCTTGGTTTTACAGCTTAATGTGCGTGAAATTATAGTTGGGAAGTATTGAAAAACTTTTGGTATATAGATTTTGGTACTCGAGTAAAAACGATATGCTGCGGGCCCTTAAAAAACTGTCCAAAAAGATTTAGGTTTTTAATTTTAAATTAATTGGAGTATAGAAGTTTAATCAATACAGCGCAGATATTGCATAATGTTTAGTAGACGACACGGTCAGCAAAGTGGCTGAACGATCGACTGCTGCGCTGCGTGTCACGGGTTCGATCCCCGCACGGAACAAATATTTGTATGACCTACAGATGGTTTTTCCGGGTTTGGTTGTTTGTGCATATGAGTTTAAATATTTGTAAACGCACCCAAAATACAGGAGAAATGTCTAGTGTGGGGCAAACTATTTTTATTAAAAATAAATTAAGTGCCCTTTTAGAAAAACGTAGAACCTGGAAATAAATGTCAGTTAAATCTGGTATAAGCTAGTCGTAATGGAGGACTGGACATGGAGCGACTGCCTATCTGACCTCCATAACCCATTTAACAAATACTTCGTGCGCGAATCTGACTCAGACTTTGCCGATTTTTCGATGTAATGCGTGCAACGGACATTCAGCCTTAAAGTATTTTAATAACAAAGAAGATAATTGTGTCTACAACTTCATCAAATATCTGGTTAATAAACGAGAAGACATAATAGTCACATCAAACAACTACATTTCATTTTAATGATCAACAAGACGTCAAAAACAGAATCAACTGTCAAAACACAAGTACCTACGCCCCTACCTACCTTTATACTAATTTTGGAATCCACGGCTAGCAACCTCGCTTCTGCGGAAACCAATTTACTTATTTCTCCAAAGAAATAACGATTTATCTCAAGTGGTTGTTTCCCAATGAGAATTTGATTCACAATTAAGTTTAAATTGAGAATGATTGAACAACAAGCTTCTTCAGTCAAATTAATATTTCTTACCAATATTAGTTGAGATGTTGGGAAAGTTAATTATAAATACGAGTATCTTTTAGTGATCATTAGACTGATTATAAGTACTGGTTTGTGTGTCCTTATTCATTCCTGACTCGCATCGTTATTAAGGCAGCTAGGTCTTGTATTGTCAGTCATCAAGGTTACAGGGACAACCCCGCTGCACAGATTATATAATTTTTTAAACGTCATGGGTAATAAGCCTAGATAGCAATATTTGTAAGTTATTAGCTTTTTGTCGCAGCTTTGCTTCAGTTTTATACCGAAATTAACCCACGGGAATATTTAACTATCACTGCTCAACTACCTGCTTTTTTTCGATAGTTCCGAATATCAAAATTCAGTTCCTGGTTACTCTTAAGTTAGACTAGGTTGTCAAAATTGTTCAGACAAAAATATTATAAATTCACAATGATCTATTTACTAATATCGGTAATTACATAAAGTTGTTAAAATATAGCACAGTCCAAGCACATGACAAACTTATATATTGCACATATACTTGCAGAAATAAATTATATTAATAGGACACAATTTATTTTGATAATTCAAAAATTACCACATTGCTAAATTATATATTACTAGCTTTTGCCCGCGGCTTCGCTCCCGTTAAATTTGGGGTAACACAGTTCCCCTTGCGCCTTATTAATTTGTAATAGCAACGCTAAGTTTTCCCGTTTCTTCCCTCTTTGTCTCTCATATCTCACTCTTTTAAAAATAATAGCCTATGTCCGTCTCCTGGTTCCCAACTATCTCTGTAACAAAATTCATCAAAATTAGTTAAGCCATTAAAGCGTGAAGCGGTAACAAACAAACTCACTTTCGCTTTTATAATATTAGTTAGGATATTGTAACATTGGCACCATTTTGACTACGTTTACTTGTTTCGTGTTAAACAGTTAACTAGCTCATACACATGTAACGCAGTGCAATTTATTGTACTCGGAAGAATCCAGTTCTTTAGCCAAAATGTTGAAGTAGACGTATTGGCAATCGCATTTCTCAGATTCTCGAACGTTTCCCTTTTGTTAAAGTTACGTTTTATATTCTATTTGTGTAGTAAATTATCTATTCTCAATATAATAAGCTACCTGGCACCCGCGGCTTCGCCAGTGTGATGATCGCAAAAAGAAGTATGCAATTTTTTATGTGTTATCTAAGACTATAAGCTACCTCTGTGCAAAAATTTCATCAAGATTCGTTTAGCCGTTTTGACGTGAAAGAGGAACAGACATCCATACATCCATGCTCAGCAACATTATTTGTTCCGGGTCTGGTTATTTGTATAAGTTTAAATATTTGTAAATGCATGTTTCTTTTTTTAAAGAATGGTACAGAAAATTACAGCAAAACGGTTCTTAAAACTGTTTTCATTGATCTTCTTCTCTCAAAAGAACCATTCTTATAGTGAACTCTTTTCTGTTATTGATGCAACGTTATTTAAAATAGTCGATCACTGATGCATTTCAATCCCAAAGGCAAACGGTACATTGCGATCGTACTCTGCTCCTTTATAAAACGTTTTATAGGAATTAAATGGATGCATTGAAATATAGCTTTCCTTTGGATAGACTTACATTGTTCAGGGAATTGAAAAAAATACGTGTTAGTCTTGGCTTTTAGATATTTCTTATCATCTGCTTTTTCCCAAATCTGTTCGGGTCTGCTTTCAGTCCAGGGGCCTTAGTCTGCTAATACAATAGTGTCAGAATGGTCGATCACTAATCGCGTAATGGTTAATTTTGACAAGTTTGGTAATCTCTACATACTAAACTTGTCAAAATCAACCATTATGCGATCAGTGATCGACCATTCTGACACTATTGTAATAGCAGACTAAGGCCCCAGGTGACCTGAGTCATCATCATATTATTATAATTTGCCTTTTCCCAACTTTGTTGCATGCGGCTAAATCCCAGTATTTCACATGGATTCCCTATGCAACCTCTACAACCCAGTTAGTACTTTTGGTATTGTTCGTCGTATCGTTGAGCTCCTTGTGTTATGAGTCGAGCTACATGATAACTGACAAATGCTTGCTCTCACTGGACAGATCCACTCAATCTGTGTGATGCTTTCTTAAAAAAAACCATTTCAGACACTAATCTGCACAGTCCTCATAAAAGTTGACTAAGATTTTTGTCGCGACCTTAAAAGAGACTATGACCTCTGAGTTTATTTCGGTAGTAAAAATGACGTGTAAAACTGATTGTAAAAACCTATTTGCAAAATAAACATCATTTATCATGTATTTATCTATAATATGTATGTATTTATAAATTATATAAGTATGTATATCAGTTGTCTGGTTACCATAACACAAGCTCTGTCTAGCTTGGGATCAGATAGCCGTGTGTGAGTTGTCCCAAGATATTTACTTATTATTTATTATCATTTATTGGCTAATACAAATAACCCTGGGTAAGACTAGTTGTCAGACTTTCGGGAGACTGCCTCCCTGTAACGTTATACAAATATCTACTCTCCAGCTGAGACCAACTGCTTAACGTGCTTTCCGAGGCACGGGGAAACTCGTTATGTAACGGGTGGTCACGGTTCCACGGTCACCCATCCACAGACCTACCTCGTGCACGTCTTAACCTAAAGACTGAGTCGAACATACTGTTATGATTTAGAAACAACTTCCGTGATCTCAATCATTTCGCCATGTATAAAGTACTAGCTTTTGCCCGCGGCTTCGCTCGCGTTAAATTCAGGGTAAGATTTCCTGATTTGCAGGTAGGTACCTGCTGTTTTTGCCCTTGCGCCTTATTGATTGTAATAGCAATGCTAAGATTTCCCTTTTTTTCCCTCATTTCCCATTTTATTTAAAAAAAAATAATAGGCTATGTCCGTCTCCAGGGTCCCAACTATCTCTGTACCAAAATTCATCAAAATCGGTATAGTCATTTAGGCGTGAAGAGGTAACAAACAGACAAACTCACGTTCGTTTTTATAATATAACCAAGGATTTAGTCATTTTATGACTAAATACTTTAAACTCTAAAACGCACAAATCTTACCGGATAATTTAATACGGCAACAACACCAAAGAACCTTATATTCGCGTACTGACATACTGCAAATCGTATGACGCTTAAATTGCTATTTAATTTCTGCGCTAATCCTATGAATTTAATGGAATATCGGCTGTTTTGACCCACTACACTTGCTTGGATTACGAAAGGCGATGAAAATTGCTAAAGCTTTTAACGTTTATCGGAAATTTTGCACGTGTATTTATTTACGTTACTGGTGGTATTTTTAAGAGTAGTGAGATAAATTAATGGGTAGCACACAGCTATAGAGTTAAATGTTAAATCAAGACAATGGTCCATCAGAGGGGCTTGCCAGAGCCTCCGCCTGCCGGAGTTGCGGGTTGTTCGAAAGAGATACCGCGGCCTCGGAACGTTAAGGGCAATAGAAGAAACATGGGTGGGTTTTAGTCAGTACAAGTCTGATATGCCCCCCCCGCGCCCAGAGCGGGGGAATTCATTGGATGATTTCCCACCCGAAAAAAAAAAAAAGACAATGGTCCATGGACGTCATGTTCAAAGATCTTATATTTAAGCTACTCAACAGATTTTAATGCAGTTTTCAGCAATAGATAGAGTGATTAAAGACGAAGTTTTATATATAATATCCTAGTCTATGTGGATGAAACCGCGGGGTGCAGCTAGTACATTATAAATTAAAATAGTAGTGCTAAAAGTAACTAACTAATATCTAAAAAAAATCGTACAAATGTCACCTGCCTCGGGTGTTTACCATTATAGCTAACAGATGTAGGTATAGTTTATCATGTTTATCTAAGAACAAGATTTTTTAAATACTCATGTTCATTTTATCATTATGTTCTCGGAAAAGGCATTAAACCTTTTTAATCAACAATAAACAAAACAAACTGTGCCTTGTAGACATATCTGAAAACATGCTATTAATCAGATACTAAAGTTTACGTAAAAAAAAAGGGAATTTTAATTGAACTACACAATTTTGTTCTACAGAGCTGTTTTATGAAAACTCGAACATGCTAAATAATACTAAGAATTCTTTTAGATTCTCGACTAATTGATAGGAATAAAGTTTAATTGATTTAGCCAAGTTTCAAGAGATCGTTTATAGTTAGAGGTGATAGAGAAGTTATAGATCTAATAGGGCAGTTTCCAGGGTCAAAGTAATTATATTCTACTTCGATCGAAAAGACGGACTTTCTATTATTCAAAAATAAGAGACAGATAGAATAGATAGAATATTCTTTATTATGTACACCATGCAAATAACTAGAATAACATTAAACAACTTATAAATAGGGTGACACAATGGGCGGTCTTTTCGCTAAAAGCGATCTTTTCAAGACAACCTTTGGATGGATTTAAAGGAGGACAAACCGTACTGTAGGTAGTCTGTGGTGTAACATTTTTGAAAATTAATAACTACATTTAAAAAAACAAATACTTAAATATAAATATATATCATATACATTTAAAATAATAATCATTAAGAGCAAAGAAGTATTTAATATTTTGTTTAAGGAGAGAGGTAGTGCTTTTTAACCAGAATTTTAAAAGTGGACAGAGTTTGAGCGCTCCTTACAGACACGGACAGGGCATTCCATAGCCATACAGCTTGAACTGTAAAGGATTTATCGTAACACAGAGACACGTATTTTTTTATTTGTAAACTAGCTTTAAGCTTTGTTAGCTAGCGCCTTATTTATTGTAATAGCAATGCTAGGTTTTCCCTTTTATTCCCTATACATATATTTGCAAGTAGGTTTATACAAACACTTTTACACATCTGTTTAAAAAAAACAAGACGAGGCATACTACTCTGAGAAGAAACAGCCGAAACAAACTCAGAAGTCATAGGTCGCTATTAATTGGAATCAAATCAAATCACTTTTATTAGTTAACATAGGTAGATAAATACAGATATTATATTTGAAGAACAGAGCGCTATGTTATGACAGAAGGCCTACAAATATGGTGTGTATCTAGCTCAAGATTAATTACTTAAAAAATTGCTACATATTGTTTAACAATTTAAAAAATATCTAAGTCAAAATAATTAAAAATGTAAAAAATTATCAAATGTCAATATTTAATCTTCACTTCACTAACGGCATCTACAACTACATTTTGCTGCCTAATTTCATGGTTATAGGTCAACGGAAAGTACCCTATATGTTAGATTTTCTTTGCGAATGTACGAGACATGGGACAAAAACGGCCATATCTTTTAATGGCGTAAACTAAGAGGGTTGATTTTTTCACAAGTGCAAAAGGACTGCAGATCTCATTATTTCTCTCTTTCAACTCGATACTTTGACGCGTTTCCAATATAATGGTATTAATAGACAGATAGACGGTTTTCAAAGTGAATCTTTAAGGGTTTCGTTCCGTCAGGGGGACTGGACCCTCTTTCTTTCCATCCAGACCAGTGGACGAGCGGGCCTATGGACTGTGAGCAATGGGTAGCTCACCGTCAGTCCATCTATTGACGACAGGCCGCGTCGACGGCGCGTTTGTGTTTCACGCCCGCCTCAAAGAGATATCAGCAAAGCTGACGGGCTTGCCAGGGCCTCCGCCTGCCGGGGTTGCGGGTTGTTCGAATGAGATTCAGCGGCCCCGGAACGTAAAAAAACAATCACCCCCGCTCCGCCTAGAGCGGAGGAAGTTATTTGATGAGTTAGTTAGTTAAAAAATGGGTTCCGTTTGTTTCCTTTTGATTTACGGAACCATAAAAGCCAGAAAAATCTCTTTACATATTATTGGTCCAATTATTCCACTTGTGTGATCAAAATTTATCCTGTTATCCGGAACTCACTTTCACTGTCAATCAAAATTGTACTTTCGCCCTTCGTATTTTTGTTGATATTGGTAATCTGTGAACTATAATTTGGCACGCATTATATTCTAGCTACAATAATTACCTAGCTTCATGCCAAAAACCTTTTAATTTTTTGAGAGGTACTTATTCTTTTCAAAAACCTAGTGCAGTCACCCATGGATACCCATCCATGGGTGACTGAACGGGTTGTTACATACCGAATTTCCTCCGTGCCTGGGTATTGGTACCGACTGTCATTTAAACCGTCTTCTTACTGTCGTTACAGATTGTCTGTCAGTGCTTCAACAGTCGTTTGTAACGTATTACTCAGTACTAACTGGGTTGTGAACGTCAGAAATGGTGGCTCTCCATGAATAATACTGGGCTGCATCGAGTCTGATTAGAAGCTGACTCCAATATAGTTGGCAGAAGGCTTTGCAGATGATGACTCTTCGAGGTATCGTATTACTCGGTACTAATTTGGATGTGGAGGTCAGCTAGGCAGGGACTCCATATAAAACTACTGGTATTCAGTTACTAAGTAAGCTGTAAACTGACCCCAACATAGTATAATAAAGTTGGCAGATAATAAGAACTTTTTGGCTTGCATTTAGGGATTGCCAAATCTAGACAAATTAGCTCATTTTGAAGGGCAGGCTAAACCATTAGCAGTGTATTTTTTACACTTTTATAAAGCTCTAGATTATTCCAAATTGATTGGTTACTCCTAAGTCGGGCGCTTTAAAAACGTTATTTATTTCAATAGATTTGTTATAAACGTTATAATATAGATAAAGTAACGTTACCTGGGTCTGGCTTAGACCTAAGCGAAGGCTGAATCAGAATAACATTATGAAAGTTCTTTCTAGAAAAATCTAGTTCTTTTTAAGTTTATTTCTTATAAATTGTTGAGTGAATGTTAGGTATGTTAGTCATATTTGGTCAGAAAGATAACGAAACTCTATTTCACGAAGAGACAGGCAAAGGCCCAAATCTCATCACCTTTTAATTTCAACTCGATACATTTTCGAGCCACGTGTTTTCGAGTAGGAGTCTTGACATATAAACAGACAGACGGAAAACAAAGTAATAAGGGTTCCGTTTTTTTTTTCTTTTGAGGCACAGAACCCAAAAAATAAAACAAATCTACATCTCCATAAAATAATTCTGTTTCAGATTGCATCGCGGAACACACAGCAAAAATCTGCATGCAATCGTTTTCACCCATTCTATATGGACTGTCGCGCAGTTGACTTTGCAACCC
This sequence comes from Ochropleura leucogaster, assembly GCA_958449745.1. Lineage (NCBI taxonomy): Eukaryota > Metazoa > Arthropoda > Insecta > Lepidoptera > Noctuidae > Ochropleura > Ochropleura leucogaster. Next base: position 15,788,037 of record OY288213.1, on the reverse strand, counting down.
CGTCCGATCCATCATCGGTGAATTGTTGGCTCACTGTTGTATTCTCAAAGCTTTGTCGGATCGAAATATAGCGCGCTCGTGATGGAGGGATTGAAAATTTTGTCGCATCTGCCTAGACTTATCCAAATACTAGCTTTTGTCCGCGGCTTTGCTCGTGTTTAATTCGACACAACGGAGTTCCCCTGATTTGCTGGTACCTGCTACCTGTAGTTTTTGCCCTTGCGCCTTATTTATTGTAATAGCAATGCTAAGTTTTCCCTTTTCTTCCCTCTCTCTCCCATATATCGCACTTTAAAAAAAAAGTTAGCCTATGTCCGTCTCCTGGGTCCCAACTATCTTTGAACCAAAATTCATCAAAATCAGTTTAGCCTCTAAGGCGTGAAGACGTAACAAACAAACAAACTAACTTTTGTTTTTATAATAATATTGGTAAGGATGTTGGGGTCAGCATCCAGTCTTACCGGATTCAGCTAAATATCAGTATTTTACATGAAACGACTGCCTATCTAATCTCCACAACCTGGGTAATAACTGGGCATTACGATACTTCTTAGTAAGACTGGTTTCGAGTCACTGACTACCTGTAACGGCTGTCATCATCATCATTTTCTTGCCCTTGTCCCATTTTATTTAGGGTCAGCGCAACACGTTTTCTTCTTCCATTCCCCCCTATCAGACGTCACGGCATCATTTACTCCTTTCTCCTTAAAATCATTCCTTACACAATCTATCCATCTTTTCCTTGGCCTTGCTCTCGGTCTCCGTCCAACAACATTCAGATCCATCACTCTTTTAGTCACATGTGTTTCAATCTTCCTCATTACATGTCCATACAAATGACCTTCTTTCCATGTATCTGTATCAGGCGCAACTTTCAAACTTTCTCTAATATCTAATCTAATTTGACGGTCCTGTTGGTCTAGTGGTTAATGGCCCTGACTGCTGAGCCGGAGGTCGTGGGTTCGATTCCCACCCAGGACAAACTTTGTGTGATGAGCATGATTGTTTGTTCTGTGTCTGGGTGTGATTTATCTATAATATGTATGTATTTATAAATTATATAAGTATGTATATCAGTTGTCTGGTTACCATAACACAAGCTCTGCTTAGCTTGGGATCAGATAGCCGTGTGTGAGTTGTCCCAAGACATTTATTTATTTTTTATTTATTTGTTTCTCTAATATACTCATTCCTTACTTTATCCATTCATGTAACGACTGTCAAACATCTACAAATGAAAGCCGGGACCAACGCTTGTCATAGTATTTTTTTGTTGGATCATATCACAAAGGTCCAAAAGATTCCAGCCTACCATTAGATAAATCAGAGATACATAATAAATTGCAAGTTTATTTAAGTTAAGGTCGGAGACATTTGCACGATTTGACGATACGGTCGGCTCAGTAGTTGAGCGATCGACTGCTGCGCTGCATGTCACGGGTTCGATTCCCGCACGGAACATATATTAGTATGACCTAAAGATAGTTGTTTCGGGTCTGGCTGTATGTTTGTGTGTGTGTGTTTAAATGTTTGTAAACGCACCCACGATACGGTAGATATTCCTAGTGTGTAGCCTATGTGTTATTTTAAAGTATAATCTATATTATTGTAAAGTTTCATTAAAATCAATCTAGTAGTTTTTGCGTGAAAGAGAAAACATCCATACTTCTGTCCATCCATACAAACTTTCGCGTTTATAATATTAGTGGGAAGCAGGATCTATATTTTATTCTTGAGGAGTTCGTGACTAAATGATAGCAGGACCTTGGGTCGATCTTAATGTTAAACCGCGCTTGCCTAGGTTGCTCTGTTGATGGGTGACCACCCGTTTCTTACCGAGTTTCCTCTGTGTCTGGGAAAGCACTTTAAGCTGTTGGTCCCGGTTGTCATTTTAAGATCTTTGACAGTCGTACAGATAGTCAGTGTTCCGAAAGTCTGACAACCAGTCTTACCAAGGGGTATCGTATTACCCAGTAACACACAAGATGTATCGTATTATTACTAACTGGGTTGTAGAGGTCAAACAGGCAAAAAAACACACAACAGGTAAAATACTGGTATTCAGCTCCATCCGGTTAGACTGGAAACCGTAACACAGTTGGGAAAAGAAAATATATTATAATTACCTGTGCTCAGTGGTTTCACCCGCTGCTCAGCTCCTTTTCTAGAGAAAGGAAGAGAAAAAATAGATGTTGGCCGATTCTCAGACCTACCTGATATGGACACTAAATTTCGTTCAAATGGGTCCACCCGTTTCGGAGGAGTATGGTAACGAACACTGTGACACGATAATTTTATATATTATAATCTATACTAATATTATAAAGCTGAAGAGTTTGTTTGTTTGAACGCGCTAATCTCAGGAACTACTGGTTGGAATTGGAAAATTCTTTTAGTGTTGGATAGTCCATTTTTTGAGGAAGGCTATAGGCTATATAGCATCACGCTACGACCAACAGGTGCTGAGCAGCGTGGGTGAAACCGCGTGGAACAGCTAGTCATGTATAAAAATGATGATACAAAACATAACATAGTCATATTGTTGGTGCTTATAACCAATCAATCTGTGTGGTGCTTTCTTAAAAAGACCATTTCGGACACTATCTGTATAGTCCTCCTGGTACCATGATCAAGATTTTTTGTCTGGACTTTAAAAGAGACTATGACCTCTGAGTTTGTTTAAAGTTTAAAAAAAGACGTCTAAAAGTGTTTGTGAAAACCTACTTGCAAAATAAACATCCTTTATCATTTATACATTCAACAAACCTTTAAACATTGTTCGCAATGTTGATAACGAAAACAATTATTTGGTCCTTCTGTCCAAACATAGAGAAATCTCAACAATAAACTACAAACACAAAAAAACTAACAATAAAGGCCAATATTTCAAAAAAACTAAAGCATAATTTAAAAAGAAAACCATAAACCGCAAAGTGGCATCAGTTAAACGTCATTACAGCATATATACTATACAAAACAAATAATGAAAATGCTGAATACGAATCAAAACGCAAAAGAAGCGAATAATAAAACGCATTCCATGTAAATAAAGCATCGGGTTTCACAACGTACGCGTATCTATGGAGACGAGTCATCACAATGCTGCAACTAAGGACTCGGACATGCACAGGTGACCGATCAACCAACCGACAATAATAAATAATAAACAAACTGAAATCGCAGAAGAAAATACGAAAATATTCGTGTTTTAGTCTTTTTTGGAGATTATTGAAATATTAGTTAGAATTTAAAACTAATACACTAGTGTTATCACTAACTTATTGATAACTCCACAGTACACGTGCGCGATTACCTAAACGACTACACGTATAAAATAATTATTCTATATCAAGTGTGAAATCTGGATGCTAACGCTGCAGCGCGATATGCTTATTATACAAAATAGTCCAGTTATCCTTAATTAAATGTAATTATTATAGGTTAGTGTCTTTGTTCGGCGAGTGGAGACGGCCTTATTGACTGGGCGGCACCGGTCGCGCGCGTTCGGCCGCACTCGGGCCTGTCGCTCGGACGAGCTCGGCAAACTTCGCGCCCGCTCGTAACGTTTCACTAGAAATTTAAGGGCTGCGTTAGGGGTATTCCGACAGGCGCGCTGCGTCTGCGGACCGCCATGGCAGCCGCACGGCGTTACATAACGCGCCGACCCCGATTCATGACTGAAAACAATTCTAATATCATGCACCCGATCTAAAACTAAATAAAATAGCTTCTCTTATACAATAAACGACCCGCACTGGACCCCCGGTCAAAGAGAAAGCGCCGCCTAAAGCACGGCCAATTGTCGTCACGACAAAAAGACGATAGTAGCAATTTCCCTTTGCCGACAACCCTTTGCGAGGCGAGAGGCTGAGCGCGCTCCGGGCACATGGCGGGCGGGGTGGAGCGGGGGGGCGGCCGCGGGGGGAGGGAAGGGCGCGGGGAGGCTTTCCCGGGCCGCCCCGCCTCAGTGGCGGCCTGCAGTGGCAACGACGCGCGTGTCGCCTCCGACACTTCCGCCCCGCGCACCTAATCCGCTCATTTAGCTAGCAAGCGCCGCATACGGTGTGGTGGCCGGCAGCCCTGCGGCGTGCGCCCCGGGGCCCATGCTCTGACGAGCCGGGCGCCTCCGCCCGGGCTCCTGCGAGCCGCGTCCCACCGGCATGTGATATCGCGCCGCGCCACTCGACAAGATGATTGTGTGTTCAATTGTTTACGTTAACGATAGTTGATAACCGGGAGGCCGACGCTGGCATGCTAATGTGAGTATACACAAACCCGATCAATTGCACCGGCCGCAGACACCACGTCGCGTCCACGCGAGCACGCAATTTTCCCCGTGAATAAATAAGCTGGCATGTAAAGTCGTACGAGAAGACAAAGCGTAGTTAATGTCTCGGAGCGTTTTGGAGCGGTTTTTCTGCAATGCGACAATGTTGGAAAAAGTTTTCATACATTATTAACGTGCGAGTGTGATGTACGGTTGACGCGGCGGCTGGTGGCGGTGTAGTCTGGGTGCCTGGGTGTCTGGGTGGCTGGTATAGTGACGATGTTGTGACTTGTCGGCAGTCGGACTGTTGGTGGGGAGTCGTGGACTGGTTGTCGTGGTCGCGCGGGCGTAGGACGCGCGGGCAGCACATCGCGCGGGACTGGCGGGCCGGCGCCATGCGGTAGCGCGGCGGCGCGGCCGAGCGGCGGGCGGGCACTCGTGCGCTCTCGGCTATGTGCCCCCCTTGCGCTACACTGTAAGTACCATTAATATTAAAACATTGTCATCAAAAAATTACTCTATTATCACAAAAAAAAACATTTTTCACCATTTTTTTATTTACATTTTCACACAAAATCCACAATAAATACATTTTTTTACATGTTTTGCTACAATCACCACAATTGGCAAGCGGAGTGGTGATTTAAGTGCGCGCGGACCATGCGCAAAAACATTCATAACCTTACACGCACCCGCTAGCTGATCACATCACTCATATTTGGCTAAGACATATCATTTTCTCCAATAAAAATGGTTAAAATCGTACATCCACAAATTCAGCGAAAATACTCGGGAAAACCACGCGAAGTGGTACTCACATACACTTAGTACTTTTACGCCTGCTAAAAATAATCCCTGTTGCTACTTACGTGGCACATCACTAGCCATTCTCTCAAAATGACCCATAACTTTATTCCCCATTGCCGTACTCCTGGCGTGTATTTACGATTACGTTGCGACGTAACTTGTACAGCCGTCGTACATAAATTTCGTGCGTACGGTTGTTGCAATTTGCCGTCTCAAACCGAAAGTAGGTTAAGTCAAAAATTGCGAATTTCTCTAAAGTTGGAGTTGGATGCTCGTCCTAAGTTATGGTGATGAGATTTCTGTTGAGAATGTTTGAGATCTGCGCGAAAATACACTTCCGACCGAATGAGATCTACGTTTTCATCTAGTAAATTGATTAAAATGTGATTAAACATGTTTTTGACTTGCGAAATATAGCGACACTGAAAAGTACACCTTTGCCTAAAAAGGTTTATAATAAATATAAGTTACATCCATTGTTAAAAAGTAATATTTTAAGAGCCTAATTATGTTACGTACGTAAAAAGGATAACCAAACTCAATAAAATACTATGTACCTATGAATTTAGTTCAGCCAATCAGAGTCGTGATTGAAATTCAATTCCACGGATTGGAGAGCACTTACTCTATGTCGTTGAGAGCCTGTACCGTGCACGGTTTTATCCCGCACTTTACTAGAAGAATCCACGACTAAAAGTGTTCGCAAAGAGCTTAAAATATTTTTAGGTTTACGCTATTTCAACTGAAGAACATGATGAGCAACGCAATAAAGTACAAAATAATTTGGTCCTTTGGTACAAGTATTTTGGTCCTAAAAATTTTTTTTTAGTCTTTTGGTAAATTCTTAAAGTACTACAACTAAAAGTGCAAAAATAGTCAAAAAAGAAAATGACCAAAATATATTCTGATCTAAATTAAGATCTTTTGGTTAGTTTCAGTACACTTTAAAGTAATTAAAACACACTCCCACACACTCAATGCTTTTACAATTACTTATGAAACGAATGGTTCTTCAGTTAATTACATTTTAAATATTAAAAACCTTAATTACAAGTCTCAGCTGTCCCAAAATAAATAATGTATTTTTTGCAATATAAACTGGTATTAAATTAGGCATCGATTTATACAAGCGTAACAAAAAATAACGTTACTTTATTTCCACTGTTGCGGCAACATTTCTATAATTGCCTCCCAAAATATGATAGTAACGAAAAAGCATTTTGGAACTCAAGCTAATAATGCAAAAAGATCTTATTTAAAAGTAGAAATTATTACACAGGAAATTTTCTTTTAAATCGTATGAAGTGTATACATGATTGCATATGAACGCAATCCCCCAAAATAGAATTAATAAGTTGCAATGTATTGTATTGTATTGTATAACGGGCTGGTGTCCGCAACTCCACGTCTGAGGCGCGTATTGGAAGTTGCAATGTATACTAACATAATTGTAAATGTAACTACATACTATATAACGATATTAATAAAACATTCACTTGGAAACACCTATTAAGTTCGTAATATTTTTTTTTGTGACCCTCTGATATACTTCGTGTGGTAGCTATTCTAGTTACCCAATTAAGAAACAGATACACTAAAAAAAAATGAGAAAAATCATTTTAACTTCATCAGGGTGAAGGAACCTGGACTTATAATTGATATAAGTCTGAAATCGCCAACCTGTCTTGAGCAAGCGTCGATCAATGCTCGTGCCTTATCTATTCAAGAAGAGGCCTTGTCCTAGCAGTGGAACTGTAATAGGCTCTTATTATTAGTATAAGGGTTTTGAATGACAACAGTCAAAAGTGATTTTGACCAATAAACACTCATAACTGTAACATATACACACCCACTGCATATATGATACAGATTCATTCGTATACATACTTATATTACTGTATAAGTTTTACCCATGAATACAACACGTTCCCCTTATTTGTGCTACTCCATTTACCTCTGCTGCCGTAACTAAGTGTTGCGAAGGAAAATATCGCGGTTTTACATCAAAAGGGGAGGAAATAAATAATTTGAGGAAAAAGAGTGAATTGTGCGTCTTAGAAAAAGTTGTTTACAGATATCTGTCGGGTTATTGTGAAAGGTAGTTCAATATTAACCGGTCGTGTTTAAATGTAACGTTTTATTTGATTCGCTATGTAAGGTTTCACGAACTCATAGCTAAAAGTCTTGAAAATTCTAAAGAACTTGGGTCAAAATCTACAATCATTTTTACCACGTGTTAAAGACACGTATATTTTTTGTATTCCTGTTCACTTTGATACAAAAAGGCTAGAAACTAACCATAAACTAGATGATACCTCCAAAAAAATAACTAGAAATCTCATTGATTCTAAAGTAAATTAAATTGATAAAAAACCCTAGTGTGATTGTGGAATCTAAAAGTAAGCTACATCAATTATTTAGGTTAAGAAAAGGGCGATTATGGCATGAATAATGTAACTAGTGCCATGGTTATATGGTAAACGAGGTAAATTACATCTTTGGGCATGATCAACAAGAGCACTGTAAAGGGCATAGATGTACAAACGAATACTTTATTAATATTTATATGTATTTATAAAAGGTAGCTCACAGGACATAAACATGATTTTAAAAAATAACTATACGTCTATTACGAAGTACACAGAGAGAGTATTAAAATTAGCCTAGAATAACTCGATTCGATTTATTCAACACAATCATGAATTTAGAGTTTTAGACCCAAGAGGAAAATTTTTCCATCGATCTTTAAAAAACATGTTTCATGCATTGTGACCGTTTACGCATTGCACTTTTGTCAGAAACAGCTGTTTTATTTTTCAATAATTAACTTTAAGATAGCCACTATTTGATAGCCATGTTGGTTGAGTGGTCGCAAGCAAGACTACTAAGCATGAAGTCCTGAGTTTGATTCTTGTATCGGGTAAATTGCTTTTGGGTTTTTCCGTCAAGAACAGCAGACACGGTGTCTGGATTTGTGCCTGGTTGATGGCAAACGGGTAGCTCCCTCTTGTATGGTACTTAAAAACTAACTAGCAAAATACGGCAGTACTATATTAGGTACACCTTTGCAAAACCCTTCGGGGTTTACAGACGTCATGGTTTGTAAGTTTAGACTTAAGTTAAGTCTAGATTCATGTATTGAATACCTAGTAACTGTTCGTGAATTCTTGCTTTGTATATTTATAATTTGGCCTGTAATTGGATGTAAAAGATAATAAAATTAGTGACCTACACCTCTTTAAATAATTAAAATATACAAAGAATAAGAATGAAAAATTGAATTACTTAAAAAATTATAGTTAATTACATATAATTTATCGTTGCTTAGGTATTGGCTGCAACTTTAATATGCAACATTATTGACCTTAGCTTATAGCATATTATTTGTATTGTAAACAATAGTTTTTTACTTCAAGGTGCAAATAAACTATTTTTAAATTACATAACACTGTCCTGCTGGGATCCCTACTTAAATCATACTATTTATCTCAAAAAAATCACGTGGCATTGATTTAAATCGTTTTAAAACGACTCATTTTCTGAAAACCAATAATGGGATTACTTAAACTCACTTGTACTATAAATAACAAAACGAGTTTCGCGTTAAAGAACATTTAAATCATTATTCTGTCACTGTAACTTCAAAGGATTGACTGAAACAGACACACTGTGTTCAAGTAGTGTAGAGCTTAACGTATTTAATTATTTCAAGGGCCTTCAGGATTTGATTTAAACGATCCCCCTAGCTTCCCCCATATAATTTTATTTTCTAAATAGATTTTTTTTCAATGGTTAGATTTATTTATTAATTTATTTTAAAATTTGGATTGTGTTTGAATTAGTCCTTCATTAATTAGTTTGAAAAACCTAAAAAAAAGTATTTAGTGGCTTGAAAAAATACAAAAACAATAAATAATAATCAATCAAAATTTCACTACATAATATTATAAATGATGTCAATAGATTGTAAATAGTCATGTCAGTCAATTATAAAATTAATGGCTGATATTTCGGAAACGTCGCTGTTTTGAAAATGAAATGGAATTGTGAAAGATACAGGTCTCACTTCATCTTTTCTTTTTCATCAAAAATCTTCCAAACTTGTACAACATTGAAATTGTCTGTAGAAAACAATAAGTTAAAGGTAATTTTAGTAAACTGTTATTTCTAGCTGACCCTTTTTTACATGTTTGATCTGCTAATATCTTTTAGTAACAATTAAAAGTAAATAATCGATAAAAAATATCATACCATAACTAGAAACACTGAAATAATAAAAAAAACTTTTTGCAAAAATATAACTAACTTTCAAAATAAAAACGATTAAGTGGAAAAAAACTTCCGAAATTCAGTGGCTCAAAAGTAAACGAAACAAACTAGTGCTTATTTTAATTTATTTGTTTTTAACATTTCAATAACAACGACTCTGTATTTGAGGCGTTAATGTCAAAGTAGGAACCAATTCGTTAGCAATGCCTTAGGAAAATCAAGACTATTCTGAATTTACAGAACTGGTATCGTATGGTTTTCAGTATCTGTACTTATCACTTGCCCAATATTTCTGACTTTAAATTAACTTATAAAAACTCGTAGCTATTTTCACGTCCAAAAATAAATATTAAGTTTTTATTAACACGTTGTAGAATTCGTGACAGCTTGTGATACAAATTATTTTCTGGGGGTCATGTTTTCGTTATTCTAGACCTCCGGAGACCCAACGAAATATGGTGTCCCAAAACTCAACGATAATCTGAGACCGGATGAAAGGCCAAGTTATACCAGTTCTCAGGAAAAAAAACATAACTCAGTTCAGCCATAATAGATATTTAAAAAAAAAAAAGTTAAAATTCGACACCCTCGGTCGCATTTTCAAGTCCTTTGATCGCCAATGTCACAATTTCGCTGTGATTTTTTTTTTATTTCGTGATCTTCATTAACGATGTTATTAATGGCAACTACAAATTGTTCACAAAAATATTGTTAGTTAACTTTGACACTACAATTAAAAAAAAAATGTACTACACTACCCTTGGCAAGTTATATCTTCGTCATTTTCTGATTTTATCAATATCTGTTGGTGATACAAAATGTGCTTGTTGCAAAAAATGTGACGAAAATGTTACAGAATAATTGTATTACCAATTTAAAAAATTGACGTATTTCGTTACGGTGATGCCGTGAACCTGTGCACCAACATTTCTTTTTTAAACTGACAGCTGACTAAAAGGTTTAGAATCATGTTCGACATTTATGGTAAACTAGCTTTTGCCCGTGGCTTCTCTCGCGTTTAATTCACTGTTTTGAAGGTACCTGCCACATGTAGTTTTTGCCCCAGCGCCTTATTTATTGTAATAGCAATGCTAAGTTTTCCCTTTTCTTCCCTCTTTCTCCCTCATATCTCAATCTTAAAAAAAAAAATATCCGTCTCCAGGATCCCAACTATTTCTGTACCAAAATTTATGAAAATCGCTTTAGCCATGTAGGCGTGAAGACGTAACAAACAAACAAACTTCCTTTCACTTTTATAATATTAGTAAGGAAGTTAATGTCGCCACTGTCCATTATCGATAACCTATTCGATAAAAAAAACGCTGTTTTTTACATCATGAAAAGTGCAAAATATCATATTCTAGTGACTTCCCTAGTAATAATACTCAAAAAACAAAGTAAAATATGATCACGAGATCCGAAAATGCGTAAAATCTTATTACTCCCCATTATTCATAAATATTTTCGGTGCTACGTAACCTTATCTTAAAAATGCTGAAACCCATCATCCCTAAGGACTGTTTGGCTGAGAACCTTCTCGACGAAATGATTCTTTAGGCGAAAGAGATGTCAATGGCTTATTAAGTCCTAAAGGAGAGAGTATAAAATTTTACCAGGAATTTTGAGTGATAGTATTAATAAGGCGTATCTAGCCATTTTCAGTTTAATTATTATCTGTAAGACTAACTTACCCAAAACTCTCTAATAATCTAATCTTCTGAAAACAAAAAACAGAAGTTGTGTTCTAAATGTTCGCAATTTTGCACATTAAAATTGACACATTAAAGTGCGAAATTGCGTACGTTGAGATCTCGTTTGGTGGAAAGGGCACCGACGCAAAAACGGTTGCCACGTATTCAGTACAACATTTTAAACACACACAAACACTCATAAATTTGTCATACTTCGTCGTACTTATTTATGGTTCCCAACCTTATAAAAAAAAAGAAAAATCAATCAAGCCTTTCACTTTATGCCAAGATCTTTCACTTTATGGTCCGGCTGTCTGTCTGTCAAGACCCTTTATCTGAAGAACGCGAGGAGGAATGGAGTTGAAATTTAAACTATAAACCCAAAGGGGAATGCCCATCACCCATACAAAAAAATGCCTGAAATAGACAAGAATGAAATCAACACCAAATTATCCTTCAAATCGAACGAAACTCTAATGACAATTTCAATAATTATCTAAAACTAGGGAGTAGGTACATTGTTCAGAATATTTTTGCTTCATCATTTTGCATTGACAAAGGATTACGTCTCATTCGTGTTATATCGAGATAACAATGAATGCAATGAACAGAATCTATTTTTGTAAAATAATGGGGGACAAGTCCAAAACACGAGCAGAGTCGTCGTATATAGCAGGTTCAAAGTCCGTGTTCAAAAAGCCAAGTCGTCGTGTTAAGCGGGTCCAATTTCAGTCCGGGTTCAAAAATAGGTATCATGTACAGATGGAACATCAAAATATGGCCAAAGTCGTCGTAAAATATCATAAATATAAAACACAGTATCGTAATAACTCAACGTAACACAAGCAAAACAATGAATTGTACGATGAAAAAAAGTAAACGTCAAAACATTATCGCAAGGTTTTGTCAAACGGTAAAGGCAAAGGACACATCTCATACTGCCTAGGTTATTTTCTTTTTTGTAGTTTTAAAAAAATAATTTGATTTTATGTATTTTGATTGGCATACTTAGATTATGAGATTTATAAAATATGTTTTTATAATTAATTATGAAGCTACTTTACGGTTTGCTGATTGATTGTTGATGGATGGTCTTACAAAGATTACAGACCACAGACGGTAAATAGTGGTAATGTCAAATATGAGTGTTCTTGAATGTCACTAAAGAACTGTGCTACGACGGAAATCGAAATAAATACTGAAAAAATAATCACCTTTATACCCTACCTAAACGAACTGAAGAATAAATTGATGTCTTGTATTTTATTCGAAATAGAATTTATCACTATTGGGAGTTGCTGTTCATTTCAAGCATTTTCCTGGCATTCCCCTTTGTGGTCCCTTGAAGCTGTCAAAAAATCAGCTTTCTAAGTCTATGCAATCAAAAGATATGGCCGTTTATGCCGCAAGTTGGTTCGAAACCTTTGAAGCACGAGTCCAACTGACACTAGACCATTTTTTAATCAGCTATTTCCCTTTCATCTTGTATGTTTTGATGCAAAATCAATTAATTCAGCTCACAAAAGTATCTCCCAATTATACCATAACCCGCCCTTATATTAAAACAAGCAGTACTGCCTGTAAATAATATGTATATATATAAATAATAAGTAGTCCCCACTTTTTGCTCATTTCCCTCATCCCTCAAAAAGCATGTTAAGCTGTTGGTCTTGGCTGCCTTTTGTAGAACTTGGACAGCCTGTGTAGAACTTTGATAGATAGATAGATAGAGAGAATATTCTTTATAATGTACACTATACAAATTACAAGAATAACAGTATACTAGTACAACTAATAAATAAGGTGATACGATGGGCGGTCTTATCGCTAAAAGTGATATTTCAAAACAACCTTTCTTTTTTTAAAGGAAATGAGACAGTACTGTAAAAACTGTGTATGTGTACTGTGTGTAACTATGATAGTCTGTATCCTGAAAGTTTTACAACCAGTCTTACAACAAGGTATCGCATCCAGGGTTTCAGGTTGTTTAAAAGAGATACTGTAGCCCCGGAACGCAAAAAACTAAAGAAGGAACGTGAATGGGTCTTAGCCAGTAAAATCTGTCACTCCTTCCTGGTTCACCCAGAGCGGGAGCAGTTATTTGGCCACGAAAAAAAGGTTTATCGTATACACAGTACTGACTGGGTTCTAGAAGTCAGTTAAACATTCGTTGCATGTTAGATACTGGTATTCAACTGCATCCGGTTAGACTCGAAGCCGACCCCAATGGTTGAGAAAAGGCTAGACAGATGACAAGCAAATTTCGACTTTATTCCCCTACTTGCATTACTGACGAAACGAAACTCAAAGACATTAAATTTAAACAACACCAACATCGCTGCATCACAATTCAAAATCAGTTAAGGGGAAGCTTATCATGTTATCGTTAAGAGGCAGTTATTGCGTCGCCGACGCTCAAGTATCAAATATGAAGTTTTTTCAAGGGTTTTTATCTCCGGGATATTGTTTAGTCAGCGGTTAGCGTTTATTGTCCGGGCGGGTATACAGGATGCATACTTGTGAAGACTTGATGGTGGAATGTTCATAATGTTGGGGAACTTCGTCGTGTTTTTTTTTTAATTTTGACGGTATTTGCAAAGTATTTGGCAAGTAATTAATTGAGGTGTTTTATCAAGTATATAAAATGGCTATTTCAATTATCATATTTTTAGGTTTTATTATTTTTAAATTTCATCACACTAAGCAGCTTTTAGGTATTTTTGTAAAAAATCCGAAAGAACATTAATAAAAATAATATTGCCATAACAAAAATTGCTACCTATAAAACCTTGCAGAGACACTCAAAAGTCTACAGATACCAATCAATACAAATACTCTATTTTTTATTTTGTTTACTTGAAAGCTAAAGTTACGTAAAAAATAATGAACGGCCGATTTTAGTTACAAAACCTTCCAGCAAGCGTTAGAAAACCAGCCTTATTACTATTCAATTACGTTGTATTTTCGCCTGTTCACCGCAAATCGACACATAATACTGAGTTGCTTGCGTCCGTCGTTGGAGCCCAATGGACCTCTTCCTTTATTTGAATATTTATTAAATCACCCCCCCCCCCTCCTTTACCCCAAAACGATCGGAATCCCCCTTAGTGTTGTGACAACGAGTTTTTCCTTCGCGTTTCATTTGGCTTATCGAGAAAATGTTTGTGATGAAACGTTGTTTTCCGACCAGGGATGGTCTTTTTCTCAACCGTAACATAATTTATAAAATATGACCTTTTTAGTTTTGGGGTCAAAATGTTTATACATTTTTTTTTATTAAAAGACCGGTAGTGGTTAGGAAGATCTTAAAACTAAAAGTGATAATTTTAATTACTTAAAACACTAAACGTTGTATATAATTTAAATATGTAGGGGTATTAAACGGAAATTAATAACAGAGCGTCCGGTACTGGTTAGGAAGATCTTTAAAACTAAAAGTGATCATTTGAATTACTAATTTCCCATTTTTTGCCTATTAAATATCACAAAATATCAGTGCAAAGTAACAGTCAATAACCCTACTAATATTATAAATGCGAAAGTTTGTGAGTGTGGATGTATGTTTGATTCTCTTTCATGGAAAAACTACTGAACGGATCTTGATGAAATTTGTCACAAAGGTAAATTATAGTCTGGAATAACACATAGGATTCTTTTTTTATCATCACACGGGTGAAACCGCGGGCGCCAGCTAGTAGTGCATAATACAGACTAATGTTTGCATTGCATTATCGAAGCCTACAGTTGACAATGCTACGATAAATGTAGGGTTGTAACACCTACTAAGCAGCTTATCGACTGAAACCACTATGACTAACTGCCAGGCTTTATCGTTCAATCTAGTTATGTAGTATGTAGAAATCAATTGTGTACTAAATTTCCATTGTGATTAAACGAAATTGTATAATATCTGGTTCTTCTAACCTGACAGACAAATGTGGTGCTGGGGAGTTTGTTCCGCCACTTCTTCGCTGCGTTTTGTGGGACTGTCTCTTATAATTTGACGATGAGAAAGTGCTGATTATCAGCCTAATTTAACTAAATTACTTCTGGTTTTAATTTTGATTTAGAAAAAAAAATACAATTTGATTTTTCAGCATCAATTTATGCTAAAACTGTAGTAATGAGGTTTTTAGGTAAATTCAAAGTCACTGAAAACTTTACAGTAAGCATATTGTACTCGAGTTTTCCATGGTTATTGCTGATTAAATACGATACTTTGTCTGAACCCCCTGCGTGTGAATTAAAAAAAAAAACTTCCCCCCCCTCACACTTGACACTCAATACTGTAAGTCATCGTCTGTGTAGTCTTTTTCCAGTTTGTTTGGGTCGGATTCCAGTTCGACTGGATGCAGCTAAATCGATAAAGGTATATCGAGCGCCTACCTGTTTGAACTCCACAACCCAGTTAGTAAAGGGTACGATACTCCTTGACAAGACCAGCTGTCAGACTTTCAAGCCTTTGACTACCTGTAACAACTGTTAGAAATCTCTACCAGACAGCATACATGAGCATTATACATTGATCTGCTTAACATCGATTTTACCGAGATGGACCACCACCAAGGTGAATTTGCCTTCTATAATCGGAAATCAGATCTATAAATGACAGCCAGAACTAAATGCTTAACGTGATTTTCCAGAAAATTCGATATGTAACAAGGTATTTATCTATCCACGGACAAACCTAGACAAAATATCGACTAAAGCGGCTTGTAGTAACTAGCCACGAGTTCTTCTAAAAACTTTGGTATGAAAATACTGTAACTATACCAATTTGTAAGCCAAAACATTGACTAGTCCTTACTAATATTATAAAAGCGAAAGTGAGTTTGTTTGGCACGTGTTCACGCCTAAGTGGTTAAACCGATTTTGATGAATTTCGGTACAGAGATATTTGGCACCCCAGCTGGAGACGGAAATGGGCTATTTTTTTTGTTACAAAGAATTGAGATGGGAGGGAGAAAGAAGGAAGAAAAGGGAAAACTTATCATTACTATTACAATAAATAAGGCGCAAGGGCAAAAACTACAGGTAGCAGGTACCTGGAAATCAGGAGAAGGAACTGTGTTACCCCAAATTTAACGCGAGCGAAACCGTGGGCAAGAGCTAGTTAATTTTTAATTTCGCGACTGAAAATGCTAGCTAACAAACAAAGTCAAATGTGGAATCTTCTCATGTAAATTCTATAGTAAAATAAGCCAGACTCTCACAGTTTCAGTCTATAACTGTCAGCTGCTAATCAATTTTCATTAAGTTACTTAGTTTAGCCGCATCGGGGCTTCACTGCTCGATATAGGAACCATTGAGTCATTTTTAAACTTCCATCTCTATGCGGAAAACGTTAAAGTTCTAAATCCGATTTTACATTTGTGTTTCAGTTGTCAGTTTTGTATTTTGACTGTTGTCGCTTTTGGAATAAGGTTCGAAATATCAAAAGTAGGTTAAGATTGGAGGTATTATATGGTTGTTTTCTAATGAAATGTTTTTATTATAGGGTATATATCATTTTTAAATTAGTATAGTCATTTGTGAAGGTTTTAAACATGTTAAGTAACAAAAATACATATTTTCAAATCAAATCATTTATTTCAATTAGACCATTACAGGCACTTTTGAAAGTCATGAAAACAAAAAAGATGCTGCTACAGTCCCAGTCACAAGACATAATAACTTGTGAAAGTACTGTAGCTGCCCATTCCAAAGCGTATATCTCTATGGAGAAGAATGGGCAAGAAACTTCATGGACTTTTTTTGAAATTATAACATTTTCAAATGGATATTGGCAGAAACTATAAAATGTGAACCTATTTTTACCGACTTATTCTTCCCGCTCTGGGTGAAGCGGACGGGAATGTCAGACTTTTACTAACCAAAATCATCCGTTCTTTTTTTTGCCCTCTGTTCCGGAAAACCCACAGGCTCGGCCAGGCAGTGGTCCTGGCCTCAGATTTGCTGAAATTTTTGTTAAGGCTCACGTGGAACACGATCGCATCATCGACTCGGTGGAACGCGACCCTTGCATACTGATCTTGCCTTCGTCCACTTGCATACAACTTGTCTTACTTGCACACAGGCACCTGTTATTTAAACAATATGAAACGAACACTACAATGATATTAATCTGCTATAGATCCCTATACCTAGTAGTGTAACGAATCGTCAAGACTAATTGCAGCTATCAATGATAATTGCAACACATAATTATGATGTTGCCAACACGCATATTATCGATATAGTTGTATTATCCATTTCACATTCAATTAGGACTTGAAATATGTACTCTACATTATTTTTAAAAACAAATACTTGAATATTATATGTTTGGCATGAAGTCTTGGTTTGATTATCAAATTGGGCAGTGTTAGTGGGTCAACACCCAATAACACTTTGCCCAATGCTAGAATTTCTTTATACCAACCCGGAGATAAAATTTATGCTTGAATTTTGCCAATAGGTTATACCTCTAAGTAATCTTTTGGGGATTACAAAAAAAAAATGTTTCCGTTATTTATTTTGAAATCGATAATAATGCAGAATTACTAAACAATGATACCGTTATTGCCAATTACAAAACCATAACAATTTTATGACAAAATTTATAGGACAGTTCCTTCAAACTTTTCCTATAATATTGCCATATATTTCGAATATATTCTTCCATTAATATTACAAAGTTACCTCAAAGCACCATTTACGACTTCCATAAATGTAAATGCAATTTTTGTTGCAACCGCGATAACGAGTGGCTGCGAGCTTTCGTGAAAGAGCTACGTCACTTTCGTAGCGCTTCTACAAAATTGCTACGCGCTACGTAGAATGCTACGAGCTACGGCTAATCTGCACCGTAGACACACGTCTATGTCCATTATAATTTGACGATAAAATGTGATTGGTCCTCTGTTTTATGTAAACTTATAAATTATTTTTGTGTTTTTCGTTAAAAATGGACATAATTTGATAAATAATGCGTCAGCAAAATAAGGATCAAATTCAGTGATGCATGTTTTCATGTCTAATAAATTTAACAAACACACATACTAAGGCCAATAACCAGTACACAGCCTAGTTAATTAAACAGTCTACCAGCTAATAATACCTAGGAACAAACGTTTTGAAACGTCGAGATGAATCTACGGTGAAAGTGAAGAGCCATGGGAGTCGAGTTCGGCGAACCTGACGTGCCCTGACGTTCGGATGAAGGGTGCCGAGCGAATTGAAAATTGCTCGCTGTTCCAATCTCTAGTGTTCTTGATTATTTGTGTACGCCCCGGGAAATTTGCCTGCATATTTTGATAGGAATTGGGGATTAATGGGGTAAGTCGCTTCTGTTGTTGTGGCAAATATGTTTTTTTTTTATTGCAAAGTCTTGTGTGGATACTGTTCTGGTACATCTATAGAGTTTGAGGAATGAATACAATTTTAATTACTACTAGCTGTCTGTATTTAGATATGCAATACACAACTAGAAGAAATAAGTGGCGATACATATTTTATATTTTTTTTTGTTAAATAAGAGTGATAGTTTAGATTTTAAATATAAGTTAAACAAAAAAAATTTTTAGCTAATACTCTAAATAGTGTATTTATTTTAAGGTCAGAGAAAATAAAGGCTATTTTTTTTATTTGTTATTAGCTGTCTCGCTCGGTTTTACAGGCGTCTTTAGTTGCTGCCCATTACTGAATTAAGAAGTTTGGTCACATTGTTGCGATTTTTTGTAAAATAATTATGATCAGATATTTCACCCAATAAGTTGTTAAACAATTTCCAATTATTCTTTATTTGTGAGCGTTTTATTCGACGAAAAAATCAACAATATACTATGTTTTACACCGTGTTCATATCTTCATATCTTTTCTTTAGGACTTATTATTTTTAAAGAAATTGTGTTTGTTTGATGCTTGAGTGTTTGAACTATTCAAAGTTTACGTGACTGAGAGCGCAATGAAAATTTTAGAAGAATCATATTTTATAAAAAAAAAATAAGTAAAATATTTTGTTTTTTGCGTTGAAAGCAAATTTGAACGTGCAGTATCAATTTTGAAATGGTATCAAAAATAAATCCTGTATCAAATACCTCTTTTCTGAAAATAAACAAGGATTTAGAATGTCACGGTTTGAGTAGAAAATCGAAACCAATTCCATTTTTATTAATGTCTGCTTTCACTGTTATATATTTTTGCTTTTGAATTCTCGTCTTAGGGCTGAAACTGCTTAAAACGGACACCCGCGAGGTTTCATACAAAAGTGAACCGACGCGGGCACACGCGGTGCCCGCCGCGCTAGCGGTAATACGCGCGTGCTTGTTCAGTCAATAACGCTTCATGAAAAGCTTGTGAAAATGTCTTTCGACAGAGAAAGAGTGATTGTGGAACTGTATTGTCGCTCGGTCATATGAGGCCAAGTGAATGAACTCTTTAGGTACCTGTGACAGGGTCCCTCACAAACACACAGAGCCCACGCTTGCAGACACGCGGTGGGTGTACGTCGCGGGTGCCTCTTTAACGCAGTTTCAGCCCTTAGAAAAAACCAAACGTAGGGCTAACTATTACTGGTAGCTTGGATCTTACTAAAAACTTTTAGGCGTAGGCCTCTCCTTATGATTTGTATCCAAGGCATTACTGGATAGCAGAAGAGCCTGCCAGAGCCACTGCCAGCCGGAGTTGCGGGTTATTCGAAAGAGGTACCTCGGATGTGTCTGAAAAATAATGGTAGTTTTGACTAAGCATATGACAGTAATATCCAGTGTTGCCTTTAATTCGTACCCATTTATTTTAGCACTCTTAAAAAAACTAGTCAAATGCGAGTTGGACTCATGCACCGATGGTTGCGTACACACTTGTGACATAAACGGCCATATCTTTTGACTAGACTAAGACGGTTGATTCTTTTACAGCTCCTAGAGACTTAAGTATATGGTTTTAATCAATTTGATACCTTAACGCATTCCCGAAATAGACATAGATATCTTGACAGACAGACAGACGGCAAACAAAGTGATTTTATAAGTGATGTTTCCTTTTGCGGTACGAAGTCCTTACACTTGCATACGGTTAGACTGAAAGCCGATCTTAACATCGTTGGGAAAAAGCTTAGGTACGGAGTCCCTAAAACTCGAATTTTGTCAATCATAAACAGAAATTATTAACCAATTAGATCAATACCTGTTACATTTACTATTAAGTGTAATAAACTGACACGTCTGACACGTGTCAGTTGTAACATCATTAGCCTACGCTTGTTGTTACCTATGTTTGGAGACCTATTAGATTATGTTGAGAATTAACAGGTTATACTTAAGTGGGATATCTGTTGTTTGGTTGATTTGGGACTGTTCTGTTGGTAATCTTTACGGAACAATAATTTTGTGTGGAACATTATTCATATCTTCAGTTGCTCTTTACCTTTTTGATTTATGTTTTTTACGTGTAAAACAAACCAGTCAAGAGTGAGCCCCGCGCACCAAGGGTCCCATAGAAACTTGTGACATAAACAGCCATATCTTTTGACTGCCCAGACATAGAGGACTGATTTTTTTTGCAGCACAAAGGGACTGTAGATTTAAGTATACAATATTAATTTCAAATTAATACCTGGACGCGTTTCTGAGATAAAGAGTCTTGACATATAGACCCAGATAGACAGATTACATAGTAATCCAATAAGGGTTCCGTTTTTTCCTTTTGAGGTACATAACTCTAAATCCAGTCTTATTTAGGAACAAGCCAGATTTAGCTGCACACGCTGCAAATGAGTTTAAAAATAACGGGTTTTTAGCTGACACTTCCCGTGACTCAACGGCTTTTTTTTTTTTTTTTTTTTTTTCGGGTGGGAAATCATCCAATGACTTCTCCCGCTCTGGGCGGAGCGGGAGGGCATGTCAGACTTGTACTGACTAAAACCCACCCATGTTTCTTCTTTTGCCCTTTACGTTCCGAGGCCGCGGTATCTCTTTCGAACAACCCGCAACCCCGGCAGGCAGAGGCTCTGGCAAGCCCCTCTGCTTTGCTGACTCTCTTTGAGGCGCGCGTGAAACACGAACGCGCCGTCGACACGGCCTGTCGTCAATCGACGGACGGACGGTGAACTACCCATTGCTCACCGCCCACAGGCCCGCATCTACGGTGGCCGGAAGTCGTCTCGCGGCGCCCGGCGCCATGGGCGTCTCCCGCGGCGGCTGGGTTGGGCAGATGTTCTCTCCCTCAAACGCCCGGCCACCTCCTTCGCTAACATTACTGCTTCGCAGAAGGTGGTGACCGCTTCCCATTCCCTCTCGCTCCGGACCATGGCCTGAACCAGGGCCGGACGCGAGAGATCGCCGCCGCCGATCGCCTCTACGAGGGCACGGCGGTGCTCCGCCCAAGCCGGGCAGATCGCCACTGTGTGCTCCACCGTGTCCTCCGGGCGATCGTCACAATGGTGACACCCGGGCGCTTCCTCCCGCCCGATGATGTGCAGGAACCTCCCGAAACTTCCGTGTCCGGTGAGGACCTGCGTCAGGCGGTAGGTGAGGACGCCATGACGCCTCTCCAGCCACTCCTCAAAGAGGGGACTTACCGCCACTATTGTAGCGTGCCCTGCACGGGGTTGCGACAGTCGCTCTCTCCATGCCACCATGAGATCGCACCGGAGGTCTGCCCGCCGAGCGGCAACTTGCCGCGGCAGTGGGTTTTCCCCCCGGTGTAGTGCCTCCGCGCGCCACTCAAACAGGCGCGCGAGGACTATCGCCTCCAGATCCCACGGTGGCAGTCCGGCAAGGAGGCTTGCTGCCTCGCCGGAGATCGTGCGGTAGCCCCGGACAAGCCGTATGGCCACCACCCTTTGGGGCGCGTTCAGATAGTGGGCGGCGCGCCGCCCTAAAGAACGCGCCCATACTGGGGCCCCGTAAAGGGCCATGGACCGCACGACTCCGGCATAGAGCCTACGGCAGGAGGCGTTTGGCCCCTTGAGATTGGGCAGGAGCCGCTTGAAAGCAGCCCCCGTCCGCTCGAGCTTGGGAGCCAAACGTCGGAAGTGTTCGACGAAGTTCCACCGGCTGTCGAGGACGATTCCCAGGTACTTCATCGTCGACCCGACGCCGATGCGAACCCCTCCTACCGTCAACTGGGATCCCGACGGTGGCGTGTTTCCGCGGCCATGAAAAACCATGGCCTCGGATTTGTGCAAGGCCACCTCGAGACCCAGTAGCCGGATCCTCTCCGCGACTATCGCAACCCCGCGTGTCACATTGTCGGCCGCCGCCTGGTGCGACCCCCCCTGAGCCAGGACGAGCGTGTCGTCAGCGTAACAAACTACACTGACGCCGCTGGGGAGGTCGGCGCGCAGCACCCAGTCGTAACCGATGTCCCACAGGAGCGGCTCCAAGACCGATCCCTGTGGGACACCGCACGACATCTCTCGCCGGTTCCACTCTCCAGAGCGACCGGGGTATATGACGGCCCTGTCCGTCAGATATGCCCCGACCACACGACGAAGATAGGTCGGCATCCGGTGGTATTGGAGTGCCTCCCTGATGCAGCCCCAGGGCATGGTGTTAAACGCGTTAGCGATGTCGAGAGACACCGCCACGACAACCCCACCCCTGGACACTGCAGCCCCCGTCGTAAGGGCTCTCACGCGCATGATGGCGTCCACCGTCGAGCGCCCCTTGCGGAAACCATACTGGTGCTCCGCAAGATCCGGCCCCGTCCCCACAAGGTGCCCGACGAGGCGGTTTGCAATTACTCTTTCAAAGAGCTTGCCCACTGACTCAACGGCTAGCTTTAACTTTGGCCAGAGGCTAAGCTTTGCTTTACAACGTGGCAACGCGGCCAGTCTCTTAGGGACATTACCAGCTGATAGCGTTGAGGATGATTTTTTTTTTTAGTTTATTTACAAGTTCGATTTTAGAGTTATTACAATTTGTTTTTGTTTGACATTAAATACTTCTTTTCTGGCAAAATGTGTAGTCTATGGTCCACGTGCCCTTGATCCTTTCATTTTAATTTTATCTCGATTTTCTAATTTTGTGGCAATCACTGTAAAATCAAATATAGCTTTTTTTCTGCGATTTTCTTCTCGCGAACGTTTATAAGCCACAGCCTCCCTGTTATCGCCACAATCGCAGTAGCTCAACGCCCCTAATTGGCGCGAACGAACGAAACTTCCGTTCGACGGTTTACGATTTCCCTTCTCAAATGAACTGCGATACGTCATTTCCTTGCGCACCGATTGGCTTGAACGCGGTAACGACTTATCCGGTATTAATTTGTTTTGACGCAAACTCGTCATTGCGCCGTCAATAGTCCCTTTATATGAGGTTCCGTTAGACTGTGGTTTGTGGCGTGTGTGAGTTCGGATTATAGTGTTTTGTTTCTGTTCCATTGCTCGTTTTGTATTTATTGTTTTGTGTTATTTTGTCGAAGTGCAGGCAATGGAAAAGTTGACAAGCGAGTTGATTGTTTATATTTTTTGATTAATGGATTATTTGGCTTGTGTCATTTTAATGTATGAATTTATGTTTTATATTGAATAATTGTAGTCATTATCATGATATTATGATATCTGTCTCTATCAAGATGATAGTTAAAAAATACACTGTCGACTCAATAAAATCTTTACACAATTCAACGTAGAAATTTTAAATCAATATTCAACAAAGAAAAACTCACGTTTCTAGCTATAGTTTAAGGAGCCTTCAAAACAATGTTTAATCGATATGCTTTGCATCTTTGCTCTCCCAACGCGAAAAGAACTACAGGATAAGACTACCTTTGTAATACGATAGTTATTTTCGAACGATCTCAGCAAAATTTCTTTGAAATTAAAGCATGATTAGAACTATTTCAAAAGGTTTGAGAGATGTAATGCCAACGCAATTTGACTGAAAGAGAAAGACAACCTTTTTAAAATGCAAATTGATATTCTATTTTTTTTTTTAATAAAATTAGTTGGTTTGGGTCTATCAGAAACAACCACTCTTGCTGTGTACTTTACTCAAACTCATTCAACAAGTTAACTGTTTTTTTTTAATAACGTTGCCCCACACTAGGAATTTCTCCTGTATCCTGGGTGCGTTTACAAACATTTAAACTCACATATACAAAAAGCCAGATCCGGAACAACTTTATATTTAGGCCATACAAAAGTTTGGCGAGTAATATTGTTAAAAATCCTTACTAATATTATAACAGCGAAAGTGAGTTTGTTTGTTTGTTTGTTACCTCTTCACGCTTTAATGGCTCAACCGATTTTGATGAATTTTGGTACAGAGATAGTTGGGAACCAGGAGATGGACATAGGCTAATTTTTATTTTTTTAAGTGGGATGTGAGGGGAAAGAGGGAAGAAAAGGGAAAACTTAGCGTTGCTATTACAAATCAATAAAGCGCAAGGGGAACTGTGTTACTCCGAATTTAACGCGAGCGAAGCCGCGGGCAAAAGCTAGTACAATATATATCTGTTCCGTGCAGGGATCGAACCCGCGACACGCAGCGCAGCAGTCGATCGCTTAGCCACTGCGCCAACCGTGTCGTCCAAAAAAAAAGTTATTTGATAACTGCCCATCCGAAAAAAAGAGCATTTTAATTTTTCATTCTTAAACTTCACACTGATATTGTAAAATTATCCCATTACTACTGAAAATGAAGTACACTGAAAGCCTCCCAAAATCTCAATCACCTATCGATATCAGACTTAGCCCCGATCCTCCAACGTGCAGATTATCGCACGGCCCTGATGCCGTGTGTACATTAACTACTTCGGTGGCTTATGAAGTCACTTTAGATGCAAAATTCTGTTACGGAACGGCTTTCCGAAGGCTAGTGTGTCGATAGCCTTATGAATTTATGTGTGGTTTCTGCAAAGTTTACTAAATCGTGTATTGATAGCGGTTTTTGGTCGGTGCGCAAGTTTGTTGGCCGTTTATCGAGAGGAGTTTGTGTTGTGTGTTATTTTGAAGGGTTGTTGTTGAGTAGGGATTAGATTAATAACATATCAAATTATTTGTTAATATAGGTAAATGAATACAGCAAATTATATTTGAAGAACAGGCAGCTGTGTTATGCCAGGAGGCCTACAAATATGGTGTGCATCTAGCTCAATATTAAAAATTGTTTAGTATTATCATTTAATTTTATAACACTTTAATAATATCTAGGTCAAAGTAATTACAGATGTCAAAAATGATGAAATGGAATATTAATAATAACACCTGAGGAGGCGGTCGTTAGACAGCTGGATCAAGGGCTTGATACAGAAAGCGGTACTCCTGGACATGACTCCTGTCATTATGAAACATGATTTTCATAATGCCATCTAACTGATTTCGGCGACATCGAATCCATTCGATGGCTTTGTATTGTGGTAGTCGAGAGCTTTGGTGTGTTGCTCTTTCATATGCTCTCAAAAGTGGTTAGCATATCCATCATTGTGACGATTTTATTTTATTTCTACTTAATTAATTTGACTATATTCAAGGTTAATTTTATAGATTCACAATTATTCTGAGCTTTCATTGAATATCTTTTTCCAAACTTTATGAGGTTTTGTTTAGTCTAAATTGCTTACTTATTAATAAGTCTAGCAATAAAAAAAAACGATTGGTAGTTCTAAAATTATGATTTTGCGTTCATACTTATTTTCTTCTACACCAAAATCTAATTACCTAAGAAAATAACAAAAAATATACCTTCAATATTTCTCAGTTCCCATTATAGATGGACGATAATGGGGGCTCTCCCTCAACATCAGAATAATATAGACAA
Source organism: Ochropleura leucogaster (assembly GCA_958449745.1). Classification (NCBI taxonomy): domain Eukaryota; kingdom Metazoa; phylum Arthropoda; class Insecta; order Lepidoptera; family Noctuidae; genus Ochropleura; species Ochropleura leucogaster. The sequence goes on along the minus strand of OY288213.1, from coordinate 15,762,259 downwards.
AATTCACAACCGATTAATTGAATACTCATGTAACCATCGTCTGCTAACATTTATCTGCCTCAATATTATTACAAAATTCTCGCAGATATAAAAAGGTCCATTAATGGCCGAAACGTGTTTAAATGAGCGAAACTTACCGCAATATTAATTTGTGTCGTATTTAATGGGTAAGTTTATTTTGAATGTTAATATTATCATGTTAGTAAACTAAAATAATATAGGGTTGTCATTTCAGAAATGCATTATTTGGATAATTTTATTAAACATTTAAATATTAACTGTAAATACACAGCAAGCCAACTTTCACTAGAAAATCCTGTTTCGTGGGTGCGTTAACATACATTTAAACTCACATACACAAACAACCAGACCCAGAACAACTATTTGTGGGCCATATTAATATTGGTTCCGTGAGGGAATCGAACCCACGACACGCAGCGGAGCAGTCGATCGCTTAGCCAATGCGCCAAACATGTCTTAAAAAAAAAATACATTTAAAAACAGTATATTGACGTTGGAGGTTATTGGTTTCCGAGTGGTGCTTCTGAGTGTACAAATTGAGACTTAATTGTTGTATTGGGTTTCCTACCTATAAAAACCATGTAAGTGGAATAACAGTAAATAATTAAAGGAAAAATATTAAGATTTATTATATATTCTTTTTATATGTATAATGTGATAAAATATTGTCTCTTTTTGAAGCTTCAATTGGCAATAATTTCGCTGTCCACACTATAAAGCGGATCATCTAACAACTTCCCCCGATCTGGGGGAAACGGGGGAGTGTCAGACTTGTAGTGACGAAAACACACCCAAGTCTTTCTTTTGCTTTATATTCCGGTGCCGCGATATCTCTTTCGAACAACCCGCTTTCTTATTTTGCCCTTTTTTTACCGGTGCCGCGATATCTCTTTCGAACAACCCGCTTCCTTATTTTGCCCTTTATATTCCGGTGCCGCGACATCTCTTTTGAACAACCCGCAACCCCGGCTAGGCAGCATGTGTTTATATACAAAAATACATACTTAAGTAAAACATATAGGAACCTTCTTATGTAATGAGGCAATAATACCCACTCCACCCTACATAGCGAGCCGCGCTCATAAATGTCACCGCAAAAGTCGTAAAAAAATCAAGAAATGTCATACATATACGTTATATTACATAGTCAATATCAATAAGTTTTAGTGGGCCTTATATCATAACCTATTTCTAGAGAAGTACACCATAGAAGGCTCATAAAAGATGTTATAGCAAGACTAAGTGTTTACTTTTTTGGTGTGAATGAACTTAGAATTTGGATTGTGAATGACAAGCTGTCGCACGTGGGTTTGTTCGCATGCAACCAGCATATATTTTGAGCAAATAAATGACTAACACCTGTTAATATTGGTGGTTTAGGTACAAATCATATGTTGCCTATTTTTGCAAATATAATTTCACATTAGTAAAATAATGCGTAATTAAGTGAAACATAACAGATTTAAAAGAAAATTTCCTCTTTTTTAAGTCGGTTAAAAATAAACCCTCTTAGTCTACGGAGTGAAAAGATATGGCCATTTATGACGCAAGATTCCCCAGAACCCTTGGTACTCGAGTCCGATTCACACATTTGGTCCGGTTCGCACCCGTTTTTGTGGTCTTTAAGTACTCACAGATAAAGTTGCTTTTGTTAATGTTTTTTTTTTGTAATATAAGCAAATATTAGGAACCATGGAGGAACTCTAGAATATTATTGGCTATAACATGACATAACCTGTACACTTCGTAGGATAAGGCAGAGTTGTACCCAAAGTACACAACGCACATCTAAACAGTTACGTTTAAATGTCGAGCCTTTTTCATCAACATGGGCATAAATCCAGTAACAGCGGCTGGTATTAAAAATTCGTGATGGAAAACCTAAATTATAATTAGCCCGTTGCCCGACACAGGAGTCAAAGGACCTCATACTCAAGTTTTTGACTACCCATTACAAGGAACATTACACCATGGGAGGTCCATCCAATAAAATAAGCCTTAGTAAGCCATAGTGATTCATTTGGCTTTTTTAAGGTGCAAAAGGATAGGTCGAGTGGAAGAGATTAGAATTTCGATTATGGATGATGTATGGGTCCAAAGAACGTGGATCTATTTTCAACCTGTAGGTATTCTAGGTTATCGATTATATTATGTAGCAGATGGAACATGTATTGCAGCTGTTGTTACTTACATATTTATAATTTTCATTTTTAAGTGGTGACTTAAAATATTACTGTTACTGCCACACATCATCACACTGCTCGGCAAAAGCCTCTTCCCTGACTTCCAGTTCTTTTAATCCAAGGTTAAGACGGGCCACTAGTCGTTGATTTGTCCAGCTCGTACCGCCATCATCATTTGCTGGAGAGTTTGTTCCAGCACTTCTTCTTTCCAGATAAAACACTTGTAAGTGGCGAAGGGCGGGGCGTTTTTGTGGGACTGTCTCTTGTAATGTGATTATTAGCCTAATTTGAACAGAGGGCTTTTGATTTGATTCATCTTATAGAAAATCAGCCGCGTCGCCTTCTGGCTGTATCAGAATGCGCCACTTAGAGTTTATTTTAGCCTACAGCGCCTTGGTCATACGGCAGACGTAGCCAGCCCCGTCTTATTTTGACTAAGTCCCTTTTGGAGCAACGTCAGAGATCTGAGTTTTGGAACGCAGTGTAGCGCGGTGTTTTTTTAATAACCAAATTCATTTCAGCAACAACTGACAATATTGACAAACTTTCAGGAAATGCGTTCCACCAATATTCGCCACTCAAAACTCAATACGTAACAGCAATTAATATTTAAATAAAACTGAACGTTTTTAATCAACGACGAGTAAAAGAAATTGCCAATATGTTGTTTAATTAATTACTTTAATTGAATGCTCCCACATCCGAAGATATACAATGTGCTGAAAATTTTCAGTGAAACAGTTATTAAGTCCGATAAACCGCGAGGAAGTTTGGTCGACAGATAAATATGAGAACGGTAAAAATGTAAAATGAAACTTGTATTAAGCGATCTGAAATTATTGCAATCAAACTGACTCATGTAGTTTATTTTACCTACTTACTGGTATTATGTGGGCACTGATAAGGAACAATACTATCAGGAAGGAGACCAGAGGGAGAGAAGGTCGCCGCTAAATAGTAAAAACCTTTCAAAACAATCTTCAAGTTGAGCCACAGTTGCCTAGATAGGACAAAAAACCAAACATATGAAAAGAAAAACTAACTTATATGCCCCACTAGGTACACCTATATTAGTTAATTTTTTGTATTTTAGTTTTGAAATTATTTATTTTGTGGTTTTACCTTGATTTTTTTGAGATAGTTTTGAAAGCGCGAGGAAGGCCAAAGAAAAGATGGATATATTGTGTAAGGAATAATATGAAGGAGAAAAGAGTAAATGATGCCGTGACGTCTGATAAGGAAGAATGGCAAATGAAAACGTGTTGCGCCGAAATAGAGTGGGACAAGGGCAGGAAAATGATGATCTTGATTTTTAGTTTTAATAAATAAATATCTTGGGACAACTCTCACACGGCTATCTGATCCCAAGCTAAGCAGAGCTTGTGTTATGGTAACCAGACAACTGATATACATACTTATATAATTTATAAATACATACATATTATAGATAAATCACACCGAGACACAGAACAAGCAATCAAACTCATCACACAAAGTTTGTCCTGGGTGGGAATCGAACCCACGACCTCCGGCTCAGCAGTCAGGGCCACTAACCACTAGACCAACAGGCCCGTCAAAAAAAGTTTTATTTCCTTTATTTTATTTTTCATATTTTATTGTTATTGAGCCTGTATGAAGTCAAGAGGCTTTATATCTCAGATTGGTGCTACGTCTATTACGAGTTATTAAGCAACTATGTACAACATGAAAACGAAATTATTGTATATATTTTTTTTTTACATTTAACTCATTTAATAAGTTCTGCAAAATACCTATTATAATTTAAAAAAAAATATTTTTAGGACAAAAGTAACGCGTTGTGTAGCATGTGACACGGAAATTATCCAATGTAGAGCGAGACAGTGTTACTGGGACGGAGTAATAATACGTACACACTTGTGTGTCCAGTAAATTATACAAATGTACAGCATTATACAACATATTGTGTTTGTGTACAAAAATTGTATAATGTCTATGAAATTATACAACAATTTGTAAGAAATGTTTGTGCTCGTATGTTCTGGTAAGGCTGGTTTTGGTTGTCATTTTTGTGTTCAAATATGTTACATACTTTTTAAATGTTAGCGTTTAAACAGTTTATCATTGTGTTGGCATTAGTTAGTGAGAGGGATATTATTAAGTCTTATCTTGTTACATAAACCAGATGATTTTAAAAGAGTAACCATGAAGTTTCTTGCCCTATGGAGAAGAACCTCCATAGGAAGTCACATTAAGAGTGACATTCTCAAACCTCTTGAGAGAGGAACCTCCTAACAATACGCGCCGTGTCCAGAAGTACTGCTTTCTGAATCAAGCCCCTGATCCAGCTGCCAAACGATAGCGTCCTCAGATGTTGGTCAAGACTATCATTTATTAGTAGCTATTCTAATATTTAATGAAATGTCAATATTCCTGATTCGGCATTTATGACCGACCTGTCGTACAGACACGTCGGTCAATAATGTCCTATTGTCACATTTGAGCTCCAGGTTTGCATGGCATTCGATTAGCCTGTCTTTTGTATGTTTAGATAGTACTGATGGATATTAAGTTTATGTTTAGATGTACCATCAAGAACACTTACTTCCGACCACTTTTCACTCTTATGCTCTGAGTAATAAGGTTGAAAAGCGTCGATGTCTTCGCTGGTTCCTATGATGTTTCGTTATTACTTACCTTTTCTACGTCAAGCAAAGTGATATAGCAAAGTAAACTTCATGGATTTTGATGCCGTTTCTTCTATAGAAAACTAAAAAAAAGTTTCAATAAATGCAACCTATATTCGGTAATGCATTGCAGTCGTATAAAAAAAAGTATTTTGGTGTAAAATCCATTTAAGATGCCGAAAATAAAACAAACGATTTTTACAAAAACGTTGGTAGTTAAAATCCGTCCGATAAAATCGGAGTTATTTTTAAAGTGTGTTTTAAAATACATAAATTGAGTGGCATAGGAAACAGCAGTATAAATGAAGAAATGTTACTGAGGATAATGACCTTAATACGACCACGCATGTCCTTCACCTTCTAGTATTTAAGTTGGCAAGAAGAATTGAATCACTAAAAATAATTAAAGAAAATTATGCTATTATGCGCTAATAAAAATAAAGAACTAAACAATAGCAGCCGCTCGGGTCGATCTTTAGGTTAAGCCGCGCTTGACAAGGTTGGTCTGTAGATGGGTGACCACCGTTACATACCGAGTTTCCTCCGTGCCTTGGAAAGCACGTTAAGCCGTTGGTCCCGGGTGTCATTTGTAGATCTTTGACAGTCGTTACAGGTCAGTGTTCCGAAAGTCTGACAGTCAGTCTTACCAAGGGGTATCGCATTACCCAGTACTTGCTGGATTGTAGAGGTCAGATAGGCAGTCGCTCCATGTAAAATGCTGATATTCGGCTGCATCCGGTTAGACTGGAAGCCGACCCCAAAATAGTTGGGAAAACTCTAGGCAGTTGATGATGCACTACTATAAAGATGAAAATTTAAACTTTTTTTTATATCGTAACTTGCAAGTAAAACGTTTATTTTTATGACAGTAGACTGTTTTACTCAGTCGCAATACTATAATTGAGTACTACAAGCCAAATCGCGAACAAAAATAACTAAATAATATTCCCAAATTGTACCTACTAGGTACATAATAAAGCTCAAAGTTTAAACCTTACTTACATCGTAACTTGCATATAAAACATTTACGCTTATTTTAGTAGACAGTTTTACTCACGTGCAGGTACCAGGATTGCATACGAGCTGTAGCGGTCAAAGTCCGGCACTAAAAATAATCAAATATGGCCGCCGTAAACCGAAGTGATGGATGGCGGTGCCACGATAGTGATCGGGTTTGTCGCACTTTGTGGAACTGACAACCCTAAGATGCATGGCTGGTTTTTGTGAAACAAGTGCTGATTTTGCTGAAATATTACCCCTTGAAACTTGACTGCTATTAATGGTTTAAAAATACGCTCTCTTTTTTATGCAAAATTTATGACACTATCTAATGTATGTATGACTGTATCTGTTGCGTTAAGCTATTAATTCTGGGTGTTTATTATGATACTTGACAGTCATTACAAGTAGTCAGTGGCTTGAATGCCTGACAACCAGTCTTACCAAGGGGTATTATATTACCCAGTATTAACCGGATTGTGGAGGTCAGATAGGCAGTCGCTTCATGTAAAATTGAGATGATTTTTCTAATATTAAGTTGAATACGGTTGGATTGGACTTTGACCCCAGCATAGTTGGGAAAAGTCTATGTGGATGAAAGAAGGTATGATGTAGCTATATATAGCTATGTACCTGAAAAACAAATTATCTTTGGCTTATTGTCGAAATTATGGTAATTAATAAGAAGATAGCAAGTTTTTATTTCCTGCAAATTGACAGGTATTACGTATTTCATAAGAGTTAGCAAAACAATATTAAATAATAACGAATGCCCCTTTTCTTATAAATTCAAAACTATTAAAAGTTAAACTTTGTAAAGTACCTTGTATTTTAACTTTTGAGTTATCTAGACGAGCCTTACTTTAAGGAGTTTCAGAAAACGCTGGGAAAAGCGTTGAAAACTTTAAAAATACTCGTTTAAAACAAAGAATGGTAGGAGAAATAAAATGTTTCAATCTGAGTATACCTTGATGGCGCGTGGGAATGTGGTTCAAGTTTTGAGTTTGCTTAGTTTATTTTTAATCTTAGTTTAATGATTGATTGATTCATGTATACGGTGGAGTTAATATTAGTCCATGAACACCTCTGCTGGGGTTGCGTGTTTTTTTTAGAGATACCGCGGTTTCAGAACGGAACGGCAAAAGAAGGAACATAGATGAGTTTCAGTCAGTACAAAACTGACACTTCTTTCAGATCCACGGATAAAATATTTGTATGGCCTACAGATAGATGTTCCGGGTCTGGTTGTTTGTGCATTTGACTTTAAATGTTTGTAAACGCACCCATGCTACAGGAAGCATTCCTAATGTGGGACAACGTTTAAAAAAATATGTAAGTGTATTATCAGTGGTTTTGTTTTCGTGATTTTTATATTATTAGTAAACTGTGTTAAAACACCCTTCACGAAATCAAGATAAGAATTATTCTTCTCGTCATTGCGATATTTATTTTGTTTTAAAGCATACGTTTCCAGTGGTTTGGTATTGGTTTTAGTAAAGTTTTATTTAAAAAAGGTTTATCCTAACTAATATTATAAAAGTGAAAGTGAGTTTGTTTATTTGTTACATCTTCACTCCTACATGGCCTAACCGATTTTGATGAATTTTGGTATAGAGATAGTTGAGACACTGAAGACGGATATAGGCTAAAAAAGGGAAGGGAAGAAAAGGGGAGAGGAAGATATTTTTTTCGATCATCACGCTGGTTAAAGTTAGCATTAGCCCAAAATAACTTTGCCACGCAGACGAAGTCGCGGGCAGAAGCTAGTAATAATAAAACTTCTTTATAAATGTTAAGATCATACACACAACATTTTAAGTTATGTTCAATGCGCCAATCATTACAATGGTTTGAGACCGTTTCAATGAACAGCTTCGTAAAGGGTCTATATATTCTGTACTAGTTGGCACCCGCGTTTCGCCCGCGTGATATCGAAAAAAAAGTGTTATTCCAGACTATAATCTACCTCTGTGCCAAATTTCATTAAGATCCGTTCAGCCGTTTTGACGCGAATGAGTAACAAACCATCCATCCTCACAAACATTCGCATTAATAATATTAGTAGTATAAATACGGCACTGACCATCAAGTGGACAGCCCATTTATCTGGCATTCAATAAAAAGAAAAAAAAAGTGATCATTCACACACTTTTTCTATCAAAAGTAATTTTTCCAGACACGTGCCAACAATAATTGTGACAAGTTACCTTCGTATTGTGCCGTCAATTCTTTGACAATGGAAGTGTCCCACAGTTCCAAACAGCCCAAATCATCTATTTGTCACACCCGCTTTGTAAACGAAACCCTTTTGATGCTGAGTCGAACAGGTGGCATTTAATAGTTGCGTTTGTTTGATCACGGGGTCTTTGTTGACTGTGTGTGCGTGTGTGTGTTTACGTTGATTGAAAATGGTCGTTGTTGTGGTAAGATTGAAGATTCGTGCATAGAATATTACAGGTTATTTCTAGTAACATTGATTTTTTATTTATAACTTACTAGCTTTTTAAATTTGGGTTAACACATTTCCCTTTGCGCCTTATTGATTTGTAATAGCAACGCTAAGTTTTTCCTTTTCTTCCCTCTTTCTCCGTCACATCCTAGCTTATGTCCGTCTCCTGGTTCCCAACTATCTCTGTACCAAAATTCATCAAAATCGGTTTAGCCGTTAAAGCGTGAAGAGGTAACAAACAAACAAACTCACTTTCGCTTTTATAATATTAGTAAGGATATGGGCTTTAAATAAAGCTACGATTCCTGCCGTTTCGTTGGGGCGTTCTTGTTCCACGCGCGCTTCATAAAGATGTCAGTAAAGCAGAGCGGCATGCCAGGGCCACTAGCTGCCGGGGTTTGGCGGAGTTTCGAAACAGAGAGACTCTGCATCCCCGGAATATTAAGAGCAAAAGAATAAACATGGCAGGGTTTACTCCTCCCCCTCCCAGAGCGAAGCAGTTATTTGATAATTTCCCATTCCTGAAAAAAAGACTAGCTCGCTATTAGTACACGTACAACATATTATATAAAGTCGTAATGGCCCAGAAGTTGAGTACCTCGCCTCTCAAGCATGAGGTTGTGACTTCAAATCCGGGCAACTACCAATTGAGACCTTCTCAATTCATAAGTAGATTCTAAAGTTTATCTAAAACTTTACTGACATCGGTAAAAGAAAACATCTTGAGAAAAACTGGACTTATAAGTAACTAGCTTTTGCCCGCGGCTTCGCTTGTGTTAAGTTCGAGGTAACACAGTTCCTCTTGCACCTTATCGATTTGTCGTATCTCTGTACCAAAATTCATCAAAATCGGTGTAGCCATACAAGCTTGAAGAGGTAACAAACAAACAAACTCACTTTCGTTTTCATAATATTACTAGCTTTCGCCCGCGGCTTCGCCCGCGTTGAATTTGGGGTAACACAGTTCCTCTTGCGCCTTATTGATTTGTGTTAGCAATGCTAAGTGTTCCCTTTTCTTCCCTCTTTCTCCCTCACATCTCACTTTTTTTAAATAAACATTATCCTATGTCCGTCTCCTGGTTCCCAACTATCTGTGTACCAAAATTCATCAAAATCGGTTAAGACATTAAAGCGTGAAGAGGTAACAAACAAACAAACTCACTTTCGCTTTTATAATATTAAAGTAAGGATAGTATATAGTACAGTATAGTATATAGTATAGTATATAGTATAGTATAGTATAGTATATAGTAAGGATATGTAAAATAAAGAAATAGGTCTGAAATCGCCAGCCCGTCTTGAAAATAAGCCTTTAACCAGCCGTGGGACTACTTTGGCTAGTATTACATTATATTGGAAACCGGTAACCCTAATTTCATCCAGTACCAGTAAAATCAAGCCATCTAACGTGTAATTTAAATAATGACATCATAATCTGAGTAATTAAGCAATTATCCAGCTTCCTAGGTGTTTAATCTCATTACGCAATAATTGTAATATCATAACGAAGTTTATGGCGATATAATTAGGTTACTACGGCAGATGAATGTTATAATTATGAATTATGTTTGAAAGTACTCCTGTAATGGCTGTACTTTTAACCAAATGTTAATGTTATTTTAATATGTATGGTTACAATAAATACACCTGCGCGATAATTCCCCGGATAGGATGATAGTACAGGCCATTTGTTTTTGAGAAATCAAATGACTGTCCCTGCTCTGGACAGCACGGGGGGAATGTCAGACTTTTCCTAATTTAATTCACACATATTCCTTTTTTTGCTCTTTATGTTCTGGGGCCTTGGTATCTCTTTCGAACAACCTGCAACCCCCGCAGGGTGGTAAAGGCCAATAGGGCATAGTTTTAAGAAAATATATTTATGGAACTCAAAAAGACCAATTCTCTTGTTAGTGTCGCTACTGCTAAGTCTGGTCTTGGGTTAGATTCTCTAATCAGGCAAAGTGATATTGGGTTTTTTTATAATACAGAATTTATTAGTAGTACTTATAATTTGGATTTGTAACCGGTTTGTGGAAATAAGAATTGGCAATATGTGGGCGTTGCGTTGGTGGGTAGGTGTGCAACCACATTTTGTAATTTAAAAAGAAAAAAAGACTGCCTCACTAGGAATTTCCTCTCCTGTATCGTGGGTGTATTTACAGACATTAAAACACAAAAAACCAGACCCGAAAAAAATACCTGTGGGTCACACAAATATTTGTTCGTTGTGAGGATCGAACCCGCAACACGCAGCGCAGCAGCCAATCGCCTAACTACTGCGCCAACCGGGCAGTCAAACTTGTTATCTTTTAGTTTGAAATTTCAGCACACATTTCTCCTCACCACCGTTCTATAATTACAGTAAAGTATGTTTGGTTACAGATAAAAAATCAAGATATACATAAGAAACCGTAACAGAAATCTTTCAAAAGTTGGTAGCTTGAAAGTTTCTGAAGAGATACGTCATATACCTAAAGTATATATGTACATAATACAACAGGATTTGTGTGCGTGAGAGACTTGCGTTTCAGAAGAATCAGGAAGCAAAGATTCTTTGGCTATTTAAAGTTAGTTACCTGAGTTTTGAACTCGAAAGTCTATTGTAAGAAATTCTTCTTATTTATTGTTAACTAGCTTCCTTTCGCGTTTTCGTCCGCGTGGCATAGTTACTTTGGGTTAACTTTAAATAAAATAATAAATAAAATCTTTTTATTTCAGACATTTTTTAGCCCATATTATTGTTAGTAGTTAGACATTTACACACAATTAATTTAAGTATTTGCCGCCCCCTGGCCCTTTGGCTTCTGACTTTAACGCGTGATGATCGAAAAAAAATAATCTTTCACTTTTTCTTCCCTCTTGCATGTCCGTCTCCAGAGTCCTTAATATCTCTGTATCAAAATTCATCATAATCAGTTTGGCCATTTAGGTGTTAAAACGTAACAAACAAACTCACTGTCACTTTTATAATATTAGTAGGATTTTTACAGCAGTGTTTTTTAAAAGCAGAACCACTATTAACTACTAGCTAATTTTCGCTACTTGAACATCTGCCCAACCCAGCCGCCGCGGGAGACGCCCATGGCGCCGGGCGCCTCGATACGACTCCCGGCCACCGTAGATGCGGGCCTGTGGGCGGTGAGCAATGGGTAGTTCACCGTCCGTCCGTCGATTGACGACAGGCCGTGTCGACGGCGCGTTCGTGTTTCACGCGCGCCTCAAAGAGAGTGCCGCAAAGCATCTGCTTTGCTGACTGGCGGAGGCTCTGCCAAGCCCCTCTGGGCTTGCCAGAGCCTCCGCCTGCCGGGGTTGCGGGTTGTTTGAAAGAGATACCGCGGCCTCGGAACGTAAAAGGAAATAGAAGGAACATGGGTGGGTTTTAGTCAGTACAAGTCTGACATGCCCCTCCGCTCCGCCCAGAGCGGGGGAAGTCATTGGATGATTACCCACCAGAAAAAAAAATGCTCGCTACTTCGCTCCCGGTACTGCGATAAAATAATCCACGAGAACGTTTTACAACTCTAACACTATGAATAATGCAGTTTCCTAATAGTGATAGATTTTTTGGAGTCTGATACAATAGTACCGAAGATTAAACCCTCCATACAAACTAACAAACCTTAACATTATTAGCAGTTAAAGTGGGCAAGTTTCAGGCACTTTTGGACTGTCAATAGGCATCCCATACACGACAAAAAATCCTTTTGGACTGTCAATAGGGACGATACACGACAAAAAATCACTTTTTCAAAAATCACTTTCTAATCCGTGTGACTAGTCCCATTCGAGGTTGATACGTTATCCTATGCTGGGCCTTTAAAGATCTCAATACCGTTTCAAATACTCCGCGGAAACAATGCTATCAATTCATGCATTTCGATTTCAGTGAATGATGATTGTATGATCAATGTGTGCTGCCTTATTAGTAACAATAGGCTTGCTGCCTGGGAATTCTATGGGCATAAAACGTTACTGTCAAAATGTGGTTCTTCTATAGAACTATAACAGGAGTTTAACAAGTGCGTTGTAGAGTATTTATTGTTTTAATTAATCTTACTTAATAATATCATAAATGCGAATATCTGTGAGGGTGGCTGATGTGGTGTCATGTTTGTTACTCTTTTGCGTCAAATCAGATGACGAGATTTTGATGAAGTTTGGCACATAGGTAGATTATGGTAGCTAGTAATCAATATTGTAATACAACACAGACCTTTATTTCTCAATATATATGAATAGTTATATGTTATGAGGGAGAAATAGGGAAGAAAAGGGAAAACTTAGCTTTGCTATTACAATAAATAAGGCGCAAGGGCAAATACTAGAGGTAGCAGGTACCTGCAAATCAGGAAAGGGGAACTGTATTACCCAGAATTTAACGCGAGCGAAGCCGCGGGCAAAATCTAGTAAAAAAAATAAAAAGATTACTTATGTTCATGCAAAACTCTCATAAACACAACAACAGTCAGCAAATACTATAAAACGATACAAATAAATCATACCTTCTTTGCCCACACAGCAATCAGCCGTATTAATATTCGTATGCCTAATATTGGCATGGCATTCTGCCCTCGTTCGGCGTCCTCCAGTTATGTTCCGCCCCATATAGCCAGCAGTAACTATGTTAACAGCATAGGTTATTGCCGGACCGACAGTAAATATGATAAACAGGGGCATATTTATACAAATGTTTTACAAACAAAGTCAAATGATATGGAGCATTCGGGGTTGGCTTTAGTTGGAGTGGCTAGTTGGTTTGGATGCGTGATGCTGTTTTGTTTTATATTTTATTTGCAACTTTTAATGCTCACATGAAACTGTTTTGCTTTATATTTTGTTAATGGCTGAAAGGTTGTTTTTAAAACGTGTGCTGTGGTAATTTGTTTTCAAACATTTGAAATATGTTATGTTTTACGAATAAAAACACTCGAAATTGTGAATTAATGCTGTTTAATATTTTTGATGTCATTTTACTGCCCTTTCCCTTATTTATTTATGACTAGCTTCCGCCCGCGATTTAGTCCGCGTGGCAAAGTTACTTTGGGCTAACGCTAAGTTTAACCCACGTGATGATAAAAAAATCCACCCCTTTCTTACCTAGCTCAATTTTTTTAAATAGCCTATGTTCGTCTCCAGGGAAACCGATTTTGATGAATTTTGAAACAGAGATAGTTGAGAAACTATCTCTGTTTCAAAATTCATCAAAATCGGTTTTGTCAGTTAGGCGTGAATACATAACAAACAAACAAACTTTTTGTCTCTTTCTAACCCTCACTTCCCTAAAATAAGGGGTGACAGTTTGTATGGAGCATTCCACAATTTACAAGGTAGGAAACTAAAAAACGGTACACACACTCTTTTTTACCAATGAAAAATACCTGAAAATCAGGAAAAGGGAACTGTGTTACCCCGAATTTAACGCGTGAAAACCGCGGACAAAAGCTAGTACAATATAATAAAACAATATAAATACATAAAATCTTTGCAAAAAAATGACTCAGTCAACTACAAACATTCGGAATTTGTATTATTTTCGAAGCGTTGACAATAAATAAAATAGGTGTTTAAAAAACGTGCCCGCAAAGTGCAGAGGCTGGTAATACCGAAAATAAACTTTAACGCTTTAGGTCGTATCATAAAAATAAATGGTTGTTGCCCTTGCGAATATTCAGTTTCGACCCTTAAAAATTAGCATAAACAGAACGCCCACTCCAAAGATTACAGTATACAGGGTGATGCGTAAGCATAATTACTATGAGTCTGTATCTACAGGCTGTAGTTGGAGGGTAAGACGGTCATCTTTTGATGGGCCTGTTGGCCTAGTGGTTAGTGGCCCTGACTGCTGAGCCGGAGGTCGTGGGTTCGATTCCCACCCAGGACAAACTTTGTGTGATGAGCATGATTGTTTGTTCTGTGTCTGGGTGTGATTTATCTCTAATATGTATGTATTTATAAATTATATAAGTATGTATATCAGTTGTCTGGTTACCATAACACAAGCTCTGCTTAGCTTGGGATCAGATAGCCGTGTGTAACTTACACACGGCTATCTGATCCCAAGATATTTATATTTATCTTGTTAATGTCATTGATATTGTTTGTATGATAGTGAGTAACGAGTCTGCTTAGGTGTTATTTGAATGTATTGGTTGCAATTGGAAAAAATAATATTTGTGACTAAAAGAGTGATGGATCTGAATGTTAATGGATGGGCACCTACTGTGTTTTATCTCTGCATCACCCTAAGGTAGACTGGTAGAAAATGCCTAAGGCATTAAGTCCGCCTTTGTACAGTTTTTACTTGTGCATAAAGTTTTAATAAATAAATGGATGGAGAGGAAGGCCAAAGAAAAGATTAATGGAATGTGTACGGAATGATATGAAGGAGAAAGGAGTCAATTATATCGTGAAGTCTAACAGGGCAGAATGGAAGAAGAAAACGTGTTGCGCCGACCCAAAATAGAATGGGACAAGAACAGGAAAATGATGATGGTAGTTATTGGTCTTTCTTCTTATGCGGAAGGGAAACAATCAAATAACTTCCCCGCTGTACGCAGAGCATTGGTCAGACTTTTACTGACTAAAACCCACCTATGTTCCTTCTTCATGTTCCGGGCCGCAGTATCTCTTTTGAACATCTCGCAACCCCGGCAGGTGGTGGCTTTGGCACCTCTGCTTTGATAACTTCTCTTTGAGGCACGCGTGGAACACGAACGCGCTGACGACTCAACAGTAATCGGTTCTGGAGTGTAAATGTTTTGCCCACAAACGATGGGATATTTGACATCGTGTCCTGTCTGTCCAGAGCTGATGGACGCTACCGAAAGCGCCAAATACACAAAAGCGACAAAGACATGCTAGCATCCTAAGGCCATGATCACGGATGAACATCCGTGATGATGGCGTTTGCAACATCGCCGAAACATCGGAAACTCGATAAAAATAACAAACATGGTAAATATCCCGTTTCAAGTGTTAATTATAATATTAGGAACCATGTCAGTTTAAAGACTTATATTAAGAAGTAGTGTTTGATGATTCCAATTTGTATTTTATTAACACTTTTTAATTTTAGTTTACTTTACCTTTTTTTCTTAATACGTTGCGTTTGCGCCACTAACGTCCTAAAATTAATAATCCAGCATTGCTCTTGTGTAGGTATAGTGATTTTGTAATTTATCTTTGTTTACTAGATTTTTTTCTACTTTTGTAGAATTGCGGCCAAACGCAAACTTATTAGTTTGCGTTTGGCCGCAATTGCTTGACCTGAAACCAAAATACGGTCTAGGTGGAGTACGCTAGCTAGGAACCGACTCACTCAAACTTAAAGAAGACATTTAAATGATAATGATAAGGAATCAGGGAAAACGATTAAAAACAAAAATAACTTAAAAAAAAATGTAAGAAACCATTCTGGTTCTAAAAACCGGCCAAGAGCGAGTCAGTCTTATAGGTATATCTTTAGACTGCATAGACTAAACGGTGGTAGAAAAAACAAATCACAAAGTTCAGTATATGGTTTTAATTTCGACTCGATACCTTCACGCGTTTCTGAGATAAAGGGTCTGGAGATACAGACAGACGGCGTTCAACAAAGTGATCCAACAAAGGTTCTGTTTTTTCTCTTTCTGGCACGCACCCCAAAATACTAATAAAAAACAAAACAAAACAACACTACAAATTAGGTGGTTAAACAATGTACCTACGTGTACGTACAGATAGCGTTGCGATTGCACTGAGCAGCGACTTTCAGCACAGAGAAGTAAATACGCGAATAAACATTAATAATTTAAGGTTATATCTGATACATCGGAGCCCGGACGATGCTGGCGAACGTTTTCTCTAATAAAGGTGTGGTGCAAGTGAAAGAAAAAAAGGAGTATGCAAGATTGGGGCAAAATTAGAGGCAATGAAATTTTTATAGAAATGTTTGACAGGTTTTAATATAAAAATGTTAATATTTTAGTAATTCCGATTTTAAATTTAAATTTTAAATTAAGTATTTTATAAAATATTTATTCTCTATTAATGTATTAAAAAAAAATTCTACTTATCTCATACAAACCGTATTAACGTGATTTGAAGATTAACTTTGATGGCATTATTTCTAACTTAATTATAATGCCATCTGTCATATTAAAATAAACATAATTAAGCTAAGTTATTGCAAGACAAAGCTATTTGATGGTTTGCCGATTTGTGAAATTGTAGAGAAAAACAGTACCAACATAAGAACAGCATTTCTCCTATAAGTTGCACCACACCCTGTCGGCGCACGGTCACGAACTACAGCCCCCTCCCACACAACAATGGGCGCCAGAAAATGGCTACAATAAACTGATGGGGGAGTGGATAAATTTTGTCTTACAGAGTTTTCGTGAACACTTTCCAGCGTGAAGTTTACAATGCGACGGTTCTAAAGGACGCTATTAGGTAGACTCACCTCTGTTGTGCACATCGCGAGATAAAAAAAGTGTTGTAGCATGGAAAAATCAAATGCAGCATTATGAAAAAAAAAATACAAAATCCTAGCTTAAAAAAAAACGAACGTGAAAAAGGAATATTCTCATGAAAAAAAAAAACAAAAAAGCACCACAAACATTTTCCGTGATTATAAACAAACACCTCCCTAGATATTTCCGCGCCATATTTAAAACAGACTCATCACAAGCTAAACACACAGAACTAACCTACTTTCAGCGTTACAACTACTCGTAAAACAATCCCACCCGACCCTAACTTCACAGCAATGGGCTCCCACGCCAAGAAAAAATAGAAAAAAAAAAGAAAACACATTCGCTCATTTATTTACGAGTGCGCCTTTGGCTTGCCTGCCCCAAGCCATTAGCAGGACCACTATATCTGTCTCCCTCTATCTTCAGCAGGCTTATATTAAGCTGTTTCGCCAAGATTTTCCAGCACTATTACTCTACGGGTTAAAACACTTAAACTTTGAACCGGAGAAAATTGTACGTACGTTTTTATCAGTGTGTTCGAGATTTTTATCGCGTGTTCAATTGTTTTTTTTTGTGAATTTAGGTAAGGCTTGGAGCGGAGGTAACCCTAATATGGAAGGTATGGTTACCTGGTTTTTATAAATAGGTGTGTGTCAGAGAAGGTTAATATTTTTCGGTAGGCAACGTATGCGTCGTTCGCAAGTCGTTTAACCGTTATTAAGCGTGATGAATTTTATTTAGAGCTATTTATTTTTGCGCTTGAATATTTCTCGTGTAGGGTGAAATGAACAGTTTTTTGGGAAACTTCCAGTTTCATAGTTTTTGTGTTACCCTTTTTTAGTTATGTTCATAAAAGCATTTGAGCATTTTAATGACGTCACCACTGTCTTGTGGATTTTCTGTATAACGCGATGTTTATTTCCATTTAAAGAACTTGTTATTCGCACAATTCAGAAGGATATGCTAGGCAAAAGTCGTGCACTAAAATATCCTTAGAATGAAAAGCCTTTTATTCGTGGTATTGTCACATTGGATGGCAAAGTGATATTAGTGTATACCCACACACGATTGTCGTTAAACAAAAAAGGCGTTCATCATCTGCCTAGCCTTTCCCAACTTTGTTGGGATCGGCTACCAGTCTAACCGGATGCAGCTGAATATCAGTATTTTACATGGCCATGACCGCCTATCTGACCTTCACAACCCAGTTAGTACTGGGTAATATGATACCCCTTGGTAATACTGGTTGTCAGACTTTCGGGACACTGACTACCTGTAACGACTGTCAAAGATCTACAAATGACAGCCGGGACCAACGGCTCAACGTGCTTTCCGAGGCACGGAGGAAACTCGGTATGTAACGGGTGGTCACCCATCCACAGACCAACTTAGGCAAGCGCGGCTTAACCTAAAGATCGACCCAAGCGGCTGAAAAGGCGTTAAAAAGTTGATATGAGAACCTTGTCCAACAAAATATTATTTACAGAATGAAATATTCATAATTGTTGTTCTGTATAAAACTGCATAGTAACAAATCTCCAAGGAAGCTTTAATTATAAATTAACGCCGTATTTCTCTGTTTATAATAAACTTTACCTTTAAAACGCGAGTCATGGGATTAGCCCGGCTACGCCTTATTCAAATATTTGTTCTCCTTTTTTAACTTTATTTCCTTTTCCGCTAATAAGATTTGGATGATGAGAAAGGGCAAAATTAAAGGAAACAGTAACCAAGAAAACTTGTTCCAGAAGGTGTAACTTGCTCCACTTCCCTTATAGTTTCCTGGTACTTACCTCGAATGGTTCGAGAAACGATGAATAGATATAATTATTTTATAGTATTGCACTAGCGGTTCGCACAGCGAAATGCAATAGTCTCATAACGAAATAATAGAAAATAACATGAAGTACGGTAAAATAATATTTAAAACATAGATGTCGCTACTTACCTACACCCCAATCTCTTTTGCCGTCGGTACAGCTTTAAGCTTATCGCAGTTATTACACACGGGGAAGTTTAATCAGTCTGCTTGATGCTCTACCTCACTCTTGCTGCTTAATAAATATGAGGTAAGAGAGAGCAAGAACGATCGAGAGCAAAATGTTTTCAATTTCAAGTTTGTATCGGTAAAGTTTAAGAATGGAAGAAAACACGTATGTATGGAATATTGACCATACAGATTTTTTAAAGGCAGAAAATATCTAGCGGTAAATGATTGCCAAATAAAATTCCCAGAGCTTCATAAACGAAGTATCTTTAAATAAAAAGATACTGTTTACTGAATCTAGAAACGTTTCTAAGACCCTTTCCGGATATCAAAGTCTACAGTAGTATTTTTCTTTTGACCGTAGATCAACAGGGAATATAGGAAATCAAAGAAAAAAACTACTATTTGTTCCGTGACAATAAAATATTCATCACGGTTGCCGTATCCGATTCGCTAACGTTTTTGGCCAATACATTTTTTATCACTCAAAAAGTTAGAAACAAAAAGGGCCAATGCGTAACGGGTTTGCTTTCACTTTGTGAATAACAATTATCACTTTGATAGATATTGTTTGTGGATGAGTTTACACTGTGGGCCTTGTTGCTTCCTAGTTGCCTGTCAATTTTTATTTTATTTTGTAAAGTTTACAATGAAAAAGCTTTTTTTTTTAAATACACGTTACTTCACACTAGGAACTTGAAACTAGCTAACTAGGAACACTTTATCCTGTATTGTGGGTGCGTTTACAAACATTTAAATCCAGATGTAGAAACAGCCAGCCCCGAAACAACTTCCTGTAGGTCATACAAACATTTGTTCCCCGCGGGGATCGAACTCGCGACACGCAGCGTAATAGTCGATCGCTCAGCCACTGTGCCAACCGTGAAACTATTACTGACTATCACAAACCCATATTCCTTATTTTGCCCTTTATGTTCCTTGGGCGCGGTATCTCTTTCGAAGAATCCGCAACCTCGGCAGGCGGTGGCCCTGGCAGGCCCATCTGTTATTGTTGGGCCTACGCTATCCTCTCATACTTAAGTACTAACACTGTATTTGTTTTTACAATGTTGTTTGTAAAAAAATATTTTAAAAGACTAACAATGTAGGTCTTGCCAATTCTCCTCCATAGAAAACGACGAACCTGAACCGTGCATTTCTTCTCGATGTTTTATAAGTGTCCATGTAGGCCTTTGTGAAATCAAATATTTTTGATTTGGATAGATTTTTAAATCCTTTATTTGATACAACAACAAAAGAGACTTATTTCCTGTTACATTTATTATGAAGTTATGGGTCAATACGTTTTGGTTATTTACGGTGTGTATACTATCTTTATATTGTGAAGTTAATGCATGTATAGAAAGAGAAAGGTAGTGACAAAACATTACCATTGACAATAGACATAGAATATGACAGCCATTTGCATAAAAAAAATACATTCTAGACTCTGGACAATACTTAGATAATACTAATTCTGATTGGCAAAAAAGAAGCCATAAGAAAGGAATATATTTAAGTTTTATAGTTATTGAATATCGGGGGAGGGGATAGAGCAGCGATTACTTCTATGATCTTTGAATAGCTCTATTGTGTATAGCTTTAGTAGTAAATTGTTTTAAATAATAAAGTATGTCTTCAAGTCAAGAGTGAATAGGTTATTTCTAGGTAAGCGTGCTTCATCGTCGAACACATCATCACTTACCATCAGGTGAGATAGTGGTCAAACGCGAGACTATCACTAATACAAAAAAAGTAGTATTTCACCGAAATATGGCGAATGGATCTACTCTAGAAATATCCCTGTCTAAGTCCTCGGGGATTGCAGGCGTGATGTTGTCTGTCAATTTTGGTTTTATTGATTTGGCTCTGATTATTTTAAATTTCGTTTTCATGTAACCATGTTCTTAGTTAACTACGGATTTAAATTTTAACAATTTGCTTTTTTTTTCTGGTAAATCATCGTTTTAAATAACTATGTTTTCATCATGGCCTTCATTCAGTATTTTTTTTTCAATAAGCTAATGATTAATTCTGTACTAGTAGTCAGAAAAAACTTGCCATAACTCTGAAGCTCTTTCAGACAAAAAAACACATCTTAAGCTATTCTCCCTTTCCCACCCACAAAAACAAAAATAAACAGCACAATAAAACAAAACATAATACCACCCAAACACTTCCTTTCCTGCTAATCTCTCATCGTTTACACCGTAATACCATTTATAAGGCGATTCCTGTTTCCTGTTTGTGCGAATTCGGTGACTAGCTGCCCTCAGAAAGGATATGTGGGGATAAAATAAATCCAAAACCAAATACTATACGATAACAGTAATTACGGTTCGTAAATACGATGGAAGCCAGTTTTTTAACTTCTTCTTCTTCTTCTTCTTCTACTTCAACAAAGGATTTGAGGGTGGTATACGTTCAGTTTTGCTGATTGTACAAAATGGCGGTGTTTTTATGTACGTTTATTTTTAGTGGGATTAATTGAGTTTTCTTGGAGGTATTATCGAATCTAACTCATATTATAAATGTGAAAGTTTATATGATGTATGGATGTTTGTTTTAATCTTTCATGTGTAAACTACTGAACGAATTTGAATGATGTTTGGCACGCAGATATTTTATAATGGATGATTATTTCTTTTAATTCCAGTAGAATGATAGTGTGGGTCAGTTACCGAACAATCTGCGGCCATAAGCCAGTGTATAATAATTGAAAAACATCATAATTTTATAAACCAGTTTTTTAATTTCTATTTTATTGGGGATAAACATTTTACCATACCTTTTATTATTGTTAACAATGTAAGCATAGCAATATTTGTGTTGGTTATACAAGTAAAATAGGCAAAATAAAAACAAAGTAGATAAGGTGAATCTTATACGTTTTAATGTTACCCGTGGTTTGTTTTTTGCCTGAAATTGGTATTTCGGTTACGTAAAGTACCAGGCATCAATAAACTGTAGGAGTAAAAACAAGACACCTCGATTTAACCTTTGAGTAAACCGTGGGTAGTGTAGTTATCTTGTGGAGACTTTGCTTCTAAAGTTTATTCGATTTGTATAAAACTTATAAACGTCTAGGATAGCGTGTACGTCATAGTATAAATTGCGAAGTATAATGACTTTTATTGCAGTGACGTAAGAATGAAAATTGAATGTACAGTCAACAAATCTTGTAAGTATACGGGTTCGAAAGATTTAGTCGAAGACGTCGTTGACCGTTTATTTTTTATAAAACATTTGTTAACATCCATTTTTAATGAAAAGTTTGTCTTTATCTCTCGGACGTGCATACCTAATAGGTAGATAAGATATATTGATAAATCATTTATTTGCTGCAAAAAAAAACACAATAAAGGAATTAACATGAAGTGGTTCGACTTAACGTAATGAAACGTCAGATTTCCGTTAATCCTTACTAATATTATAAAAGCGAAAGTGAGTTTGTTTGTGTGTTACGTCCTCACGCCTAAATGGCTAAACCGATTTTGATGGATTTTGGTACAGAGATAACTGAGACCCTGGAGACGGACATAGACGAAAAAATATTGCGATATGAGGTAGAAAGAGGGAAGAAAAAAAAAGATATCTTAACTTTGCTATTACAATAAATAAGGCGCAAGGGCAAAACATATGGGCAGTACCTGCAAATCAGTAAAGGGGTACTGTGTTATTCCGTATTTGACGTAAGCAAAGCCGCAAAGCTAGTTCTTGATAAACCTAATAACACTTTTCCTGACCCGGGATCGAAACGCAGGACCTCTATTCCATCAATACAACCTTCTTCATAATTATCTGCTACAACCCAACCCTTTATCACTAACACAAAACCGATATAAAGGGACGCTGTGACCCTGAATACGTATCATATTGAATATTATACACATCGTAGAGTAAACGGGTTACTTTGCCAGAAGCCAATTAGTGATTTGACACTGTTTACACACTAGCTATCTTTGACCGAGGGTTATGTAGTAGTAATATGTGCTAATAAATTCGTTTTCAATATTATAAACAAGACTACAGCACGTTACCGTTCGTCCGTGTATTGATGACAGGCCGTGTCGACGGCGCGTTAGTGTTTCACGCGCGTCTCAAAGAGATCTTAGCAAAGCAGAGCGGCTTGCCAGAGCCTCCGCCTGCCGGGGTTACAGGCTGTTCGAAAGAGGTACCGCGGCCCTGGAACGTAAAGGGCAATAGAAGCAACATGGGTGGATTTTAGTCAGTACAATCTGACACTCCCACACTGAAGTTATTTGATGATATCCTACCCCAAAAAAAACTACAGAAAGTTTAAAGGGTTCTGTGCCTCAAAACAAAAACACGTAACCCTTATTGGATCATTTTGTTGTTTGTCAGTCAAGACCTCGGGAACTCGTGAAGGTATCAAGCATATTGAATTCTAAAACGAAAAAAAAGCCAATGTCACTATAGTGAAATTGACGTTATTCACAAAAAATAGTGGTTGTCACAGGTTGTCAAACCAAATCGAACTATTAATCACGACTAAAATGATGTGGGATTAAATTACTTAGTTGTGATTAGGTACGCCATATAAAATATACTAGCTGTTCCCCACGGTTTCACCCGCGCTGCTCAGCACCTGCTGGTCGTAGCGTGATGTTATATGGCCTATAGCCTTCCTCAAGAAATGGACTATCCAACACTAAAAGAATTTTCCAATTCCAACCAGTAGTCCCTGAGATTAGCGCGTTCAAACAAACAAACAAACAAACTCTTCAGCTTTATAATATTAAGTATATATATATTATAGTATAGATTAGTCTAATTTAATCCAGTGGTTTTTTTATCAGAATTGGCAACATTTCTTTTTTAAACACGTTGCCCTAGGATTTCTCCTGAATCATGGGTGCGTTTACAAACAATTGAACTCACAAACACAAACAGCCAGACCCGAAACAACTACCTGTATTTCATACAAATATTTGTTCCGTGCGGGAATCAAACCCGCGACACGCAGCGCAGCAGTCGATTGCTCAGCCACTGCGCCAACCGTGTCGTCGATTATCGAAATTGTCAGTTAAATACACTTAATTTTTGCTAAACTTTTACCACACATACCTGCTGATACACACACACACACACACACACACATAACATCAATTTGGAAACAACGATTTTAATAAGCAATAGGTTCTAAAATGGTACGTGACTTTGATCAGGGTATTGAGAACATAAGATTTTAAGAGGGACTAAGACTTCAGACATTTTGTAAAAGCGTTTTATTTTTATTCAGATCAATGTATTCGTCAAAGTTTTAGTGCACGGATAAACCACATTAAGTGTCTTGCCAAGTCGACGGCACGTTCGTGTTCCACACGCGCCTCAAAGAGATGTCGGCGAAACAGAGCCATGCCAGAGCCACTGCTTGCCGGGGTTGCGGGTTGTTCGAAAGATGTCTCTTTCGAACAACCCGAAACCTTGGCCGTGGTATCCCGCGGCAATACAAAGGGCAGAACAAGGGAGAGGGTTTTAGTCAGTAAAAGTCTGCCAGTACATTCCGCGTTCAGCAGAGCGGGAGAAGTTATTTGATGATTACCCAACCGAAAAAAAGGTGTAACCGAAATATACTTTCATTTGCAGATTAATTTAGAGTACGATTAATACTGAACTAATCAGAGAAAATATCAATATCAAATTCGTCAATTAATCCAATAGCTAGCGCTGATTAGAACTTAAAATGATTAGGGTTTTATTTTTGTAATTTTTAAATGACAGTTTATTACTGAGTGTATTATGAAATGATGTGAAGCATTTATTTTATTATGGTACTCATTAATATTTTTGTCTGCCGTTTTGGAGATTAACTGGAAAAAATTCCAGTTAATCTCCAAAACGGCTAGACCGATTTTGACGAAACTTTTACTGGCAGATAACTGCTTTTTTTGTAGAAAGATAATTAAAGATCCTTGCAAAAAAAACAGTATTAACATAACTCGATACAAATAAATGTATCACATGCAACAGTTAGTCTATAAAAACATAAATTTCAGCACAAACCTGCATTTCTCATCGGAATCACCCCTCTCTACAACTTAAAGCGTAGTCAGCGCTGTAATATTTATCAAGCGCATTGCGTGCCTCCCAAGGGGAGCTTAGGGGACCGCAATACCTACCTATTTCGGGTTTCTTTGCACAATCCACTGAAAGTCCGCTGCTTCGGTAATTATAAATGTGCTCGACTCAAATGAATGTTGTATTACTGTTTTATGTTTGGGTTTGGACTTTATTTGTCTAACTTACTGTTTATTTTGTTGTAGGTATTGATTTTTGATGAAGAGGGCAGATTTGAAGGAATTTGTGTGGTTAGGTACAGACGCCTGCACGTCAAGCTACCCGAAACTGTAAATTTTTCTCAATGAAACTTGAACCTAATACTTTAAAAATAAAGTCGAAAATCTATCAAAGAAATCTGACAGATTGTAGTAGCTTGATGTGCAGGCGTCTGTACTATACAAGTTCCCTCAAATCTGCCTTCTCATGCCAACACCTATACTCACCACAATATTAAAATGCATGATGTATGTATTTAAATTCCAAATTTGTTCTACAAATCTTTTTTATGAATTTATGGCTACTATTAAAGCAAGAACGCAAGAAACAAATATTTGTATGACCTACAGATAGTTGGTCTGGCTGTTTGTGTATGTGAGTTTAAATGTTTGTAAACGCCTCCACGAACCAGGAGAAATTACTAGTGTGGGGAAAGGTTTTTTTTTCTTTATAAAGAACTTAATATTTTTCAATAATCTGTGTGGATGCAGCCTCTAGCATTCTGACTTAAATATCGCAAATCAATCTATACTAATATTATAAAGCTGAAGAGTTTGTTTGTTTGTTTGATTGAACGCGTTAATCTCAGGAAGTACTGGTTCGAATTGAAAAATTCTTTTAGTGTTGGATAGTCCATTTCTTGAGGAAGGCTATAGGCTATATAACATCACGCTACGACCAACAGGTGCTGAGCAGCGTGGGTGAAACCACGAGGAACAGCTAGTATATATATATAATGCAGTTTGTTAGATTTATTTTTGACGCGCATATAAACAATCAATTCTCAAATCACATGCCTACGCTCTTTTTTTCGCGAATAGATCTCTCAATCGCCTCCACACACACACACACGAATACATACACCCACCCACGAACACACACACTTCTATTCATCAATGGCCCATTGAAGCAAGAAAAAGAATTCCAAAACATTTCTATATTTAGTCCAACAATGCTAAATTTAAACAGTATGCCATTAATTCTGGCGTGGGATGGCAAATACCTGACAAGTCTGGCGCCACACTGGCAATTTTGAATTGGTGCCAAAGCCATACAATACGCATGTATTCTCTTAGTACGACAATCTTAGTAACCAATGGTTGATCTTGCAAACTTATTTTGCTAACAGTGATATGAAATCTTGTAAATTAAATTTACTTGGAAAAGACACGCTACCTATCTGCCTATTTATTGGGCACGCGTTAATAGTAGAACAGATTTCGATGAAATTTGGACAGAACAGTTGGGCCACGTTAGTTTAGCTTACTTAAATAGCTGACGCACTTGTTCAAAGTTATTTACCTAGTTTGCAGTCTGTACACAAGTTAAAAAAACTACATCAGCTATGCAAGCTAAGCTAAACTAACTAAGCTTACCTCTTAGTGTGCAACCTGGTTTAGAGCTGGCTATCATGATGAAATTCAATCAGCAGGACTATTTCTAGCAGTGTTTATTCATTGATTAGAGTCGTGATGACGTATAATATTAGTATAGGTTATACCAGCATGATTATATCCTGCTTAATATTATTAATATTAATGCGAATGTTTGTGAGGATGTTTGGATGTTTGTTACTCTTTCACTTCAAAGGCACAGAGATTACGGTCTAGAATATCACGATATCACGCGGGCAAAGCCGCGGACGCCAGCTAGTTTTAAGCAATATTTACAAGCCTATTCATTTTAAAAAATCAGAACTAAATATTAGGTATTAAATTGTAGGTTGGTAGGTATGTGAAGTATTAAACATTAAGAATCCGAACAGTATCTCTGTAGATCTACATTGTCTTATAAAATATTAAAGTGTACCTAATTAAACATGGATGTGACCTCACCTCGGTTCACCTGAAGACAGACAGTATCGCGCCGAATCAATAAGTATTCCGTTTTATGATTCTGTGCGGAACCCTATAAACGTTATACTCAATTCAACGGAAAACATTTGGGCCCTAATGTATACACGCTCCCTTTTTTCTCACACTCCAAACGTTCTTATTCGACATTTTTCTTTCCTTTACTTCTGTACTGGCATTTTATTTTTATAGCCGTGTCTTGGAATATTTCCCGTTGCCTCCCCCGTTGTAATACCAAAGAATTTCCAAATACTTGCTGTTTTTTTCGTAACCAATAGTTCAGAAAAAAATAACACGAAAAAAAAATTACAAAAGTTTATTGTGAAAGGCTGGATTTATGAAATTGTGGCGTTGTTTGATTCCAAAATGCTAGCTAACGTGCTTATCTCTTGAGGGTATTCTACGCCTCTGATCATAATTTTAAGTTTTTCTCTCAGCTCCTTTGTAAATAAAACGGTTTCGTACGATATTGACCTCTTCACGCGCAACAAATTGGGTAGGATACTTTCATTAATCGCGTGTGCTTTGGATTTTGAAGGTGCTTTCGCTGGGACGATTTGAGTAGTGAACACAGCTAGACTAGCTGTGTAAGCAAGTAAAGCCCTTACTCCATATAAAACCACGACCAAAAACAGAGAGAAACCGGCAGTGATGTAGTTCTTCTCAATGCTGTGCAGCAGCGCCAACTTATCGTACTCATGCAAATGGTTACTGAAGATCAATGCGTGGATACTTTGGAGAGGTAGATACATGCCAAGATAAAGCACAGATGTGAAGTAAAATGCTATAAAGAATAAGTACAGTCGTCTGTATTCCTTCGTTACGTTGTTGATGTACTGCGTTAGTTTTGTGGCATCATAGATGGGGTTCAGCATAATCAACAGCACTGCCATCTGAACTAATAACAAACATGTCAGTACCATGCAGTTGGAGGCCATCATTTTGATCTTTTGCTGGATTACAATCTTTCTATGGCATTTTAATCTTTTAATGGTTTAGTTTTGTTATTTCACTATTCCTGGTTTTTAAAACATGTTGCTTGTGACAATTCATTGACAAGTGCATGACAGGCATTCGTTTTGTGAATTCTTTACTTTATTCTTTTGTAGATAATATTGGCCTTTCAATTTCTTGTTCGATTCTTTTTCGATCAAACCTTCGTGGTACTTAAGTATTCTTATTTTCTAATCCAAAAAGTATGTTAATTGTTTGGGAATTATTTAACAAAGTTAAAATTTGTATTATTTGTAGAATTTTAGAGTAACACACAATCTGTATATCTATCATCACAAGATGATAGATGGACTGTGTGGATGTTGCTGAACTGATTTATATGAAATGGTGGTATTTATAACCTGCATCGAACACGCCGGATACTTTTTATTTATTACGCGGCCAACGCCATAGGAATTATCTAGTATTATATAAAAACGGTTGACTAACGCTTTTCAGTACGAGCGGGTAACAAACCAGTTTCACTTAGATTTTCATGTCTGTCAATAGGCTCCAACACATTTGTAATAGTAACGCCAGTATTAGAGACCTCTCTGACTTCTTCTTTCTTTAAAATGGCATACCTACACATAACTTCGAACTCTAGAAGCCGAGCCAACCTTATCGAGAAGCTCACTAACCATCCAATCAAAAATATAAGGTACAATTGCATGAAGAAACAAGAATAGCATAGAGAAATTTTACTTGCACAGAATTCCAAAACGAGTTTCGTTTCCACATCTTTTAAAAGGACCAGATTGTGAGATCTTTTGACACAGATTTCAACAACAGTGGTTATAAAGGTTGCAAATGTTATAAGTAACAATATGAATTTTGATGATTGAGAATATTTCGATTTCATTTTAAACCAGTAATCTCTTATAAAACATGGCTCTTTAAACGGTTTTAAAAGGACTACCACCGTTACTAGTTCCACGAAGAGGGTAGATGCAAGAAACAGACGGAACACACCTAACATTTTAAATTTATTTCTTTTTGTCCTTTTTCTTATTTTTTTTGTCAAGTTTTTTATCTTGGGTGTTCGGAGGCGCTCTGTTATTCGAAGTAGACTCCGGAGCACTGGTATTTGGCGTTGGACCTGGTGTCGTTTCTGGGACACTGGTAGGTTGAGGTGGATCTGGAGCTCTAGTATGTCGAGTCGGTATTGAAATGCTGGTACGCGTAGCCGGAGCTGGAACTCTGGTATCTTCTATCGGATCTCTCTCTTCTTCTATCAGGTCAGGAAGGAATAATGCTGACTCTAATCTTTTCGTAGGATAGTTGTTGGCTGCTTCTTCTAAAAACTTTTTTAATAGTAATGTCTCTTGTGAATCCAACTCAACTACTACAGGCCAATGATCAGGATCCTCATCTTCTTCCTCAACTAACTCATCAATTATTTCTGCGATATATGATTCTTCATTTTCCTCTTTATCAATATCAATATCAACTAAATTGTAGTGTCCCATCAGATCAGAGAATTCGTGAAGTCTCGCTGAAAATAGTATTAGATCAAGTAATCTCCAATTTACTAATAGAAAAAAAAGAGAAAACGATGCAAGCAAATAGTTTCTAGTCGCATTTGTGATTGCTATTACACGTTTTACATTTTCTGTTTGTGTTAAAACAGGTCTCATATACTTTGGGATTCTTGCGTAATATAATGTTTGCATCGGCTTGTAAATACCAAATACCGCTATGATGAAAACGTATATTGTTGCTAATATAACGTACTGAAGATTTGTTTTACTGGACTTTAATTCTTCATAAAATTGTTTTATATACTTAGATAGAGTAACGACATCAGTGAGTGGGTTCATTAAACACGCAATGATTACCATTTGTGTTATATTCGTTACAAGGAGTAGTCCCGTGGAGTTATCAATAAATTTATACATCTTTCTGTGTATTGAATATCAATGGCTGGTGTAAAACAAACACTGCATTTTTGTCAGTAACACATAAACAGGTCTGTAAAAATTTATCCCATGTTTATTTCCAAATGATGTTAGTATAATGACGTGTGACTCAAAGTGACAGAAATATTGATAGATTAAATGTCAACCATAGATTAAAGAAAACTCTGGGTTATATTCATTGAAATATTTCTTTTTGGTGCTATCGGGGGAAACAAAAATCCCTTTACGATCGTTTCCTTGAGGCGTGTGAACGCAAATTGCGTCACCTACTTCCCCATGATTGAATTCGTTATCAAACGCCGCCTCACAATGGCGTATCGAAATCGAAACTTGTAACAGAGGCCTATTTACGTACGAACGTACCTATGAAACAAAATAACGGGACGGTATGTGGCATATATTTCGATGTGGAACATATCGACACCTCTGGGCTCAAAGGTCGTAAAGGACGTTTTGGCGAAAATGACTTTTTGATGCAGTTTTACTCAGTTTTTAATTCTCTATCGATGTGTATATTCCGTTTAACGAAATTCGCAAAAAAAATGCCTTTACGACCCACATAATTTGAGACGTTAAACAAAATGTTCCGTTAAAATATGGAAGTAAATAACACTCAGTTACCAGAGCGAACTCATTTTGGTAGTAAAGCAAAATAAAAAAACAATTTTTGGGGTTAAAATACATTAAAAATGTCAATTGTCCTTTAAATCCTTAGGTGGTTAATATAAGTCATTTCAAAGATTTGGATGTAAAGGACATCGTCTTTGCAAATTGTCCTTTACACCCTTACAAGTTAAAATAAAGGAACATAAAGTGTCCTTTACTACCTAGTTTCTTTTCAATCATGTGCTTCCACTAAGGGCGTATTATAAATTTAAGTGAGAAATTGTCCCATACATCCTATAATATTCAGATAACAAAGAATTTAATCTCAACCTACCAACTTAAAATGAAACAAAACTATTAACTCACGATCTCGTAAAATGTAGGTAGGTATTAATAAACCGATTATCATGAAAATTACAAGGATTTTTAAAGTTTTGGTATCTTCTTCGCCCCCTACCTTATTAAAATGATTCTAATACATGTGTATTCAACATACAATAAATAATAACACATACATGGCTCATGAGGGTGCTAGAGTTGTATAAAGTTAACGCAACGCACCCTGATCTCGTGTATGAGGCAATGGAGTACAGTTCTTGGCTATCCAGGATGTCAGCAGATTCAGAGAAATAGTGAACCGATAAGGATAGAGCGAACGAGCGATAGTTTGAGTCCACTTTGGTTCTGCTTAGCCTTGAATCCTCTAAGCACATTGTGGCCATTTTATATTTTACCTTCTTTACATGGATGACCAGAAACTCTTTGCCCCCAACGATTTGCAGCTGATGGAGCTACTGAAGGTAGGTAACTGAAACTTTCAGTAGCGCCATCAGGATGGAATTTGGTGTAGACAAATATGCGGTCATGCATGTAAAGCGACGGGAAATTGTGGAATCTGTGGGAACCCAGCTCTCAGATTCCTTAAAACCTTAGATCCCTTTCAGCAACCGAAACCGCGCAACAGCGCTTCCGACATCCCCAAATACTTGTAGTATTTGGGGATGTATTCGGAAGCGCTGGGCATCAATGTTGCTAACGCAACGTTGCTGAAGCAATCGTTGAAGGAGCGCTTCTTTGGCCGCCTGAGAAAAGTATTTAATAGTTTTTTATCAGGCGGAAACAAGGTGCGTGCTTTCAACGGTTGGGTCATGCCGGTTTTGAAGTACTCCTTCGGCATACTCAAATGGACTCAAACAGAACTGGACGCCCTGGATAGGAAGGTCCGTACATTGTTAACGGCATTTCGTATCCATCGCCCACATTCTTCGGTTATGAGACTGTTTATCCCGCGGAGTTGTGGAGGTCAAGGCTTTTTAAATACCAAGACTCTCCACAATCGCGAGATATGCAGTCTCAGGGAATATTTCCTAGAAACCGACGTGGGAATGCATCGGGATGTGGTTGCAGTGGACAAAGGCCTCACCCCGCTCTCCTTGGCTAAAGAGAACAGGCGCAAATCTGTAGTGCTTGACACTAATGACCGCAAGGTATGGCACAGTAAGGAGCTTCACGGACGCTTTTTCCGGGCCTTACATGGACCTGATGTAGATCAATTAGCGTCCGTAGTCTGGCTACGTTCCGGGGATCTTTTTAGAGAAACCGAAGGTTTTGTCTGTGCAATTATGGATGCAGTTATGATGACAAATAACTACTGGAGATTTATTGTGAAGGACGACACGGTTGACAAATGTCGGGCATGCCACCGTCCGGGAGAATCAATTCGACACATTATCTCCGGTTGTTCTCGTCTAGCTAACGGAGAGCACTTACACAACCTTGTAGCCAGGATTATCCATCAGCAACTTGCTTTAAAATATAACCTTGTGGAATAGGAAGTGCCGTACTACAGGTATGAGCCCGACCCAGTTCTCGAATATGGCAATATCACATCATACTGGGATCGATCCATTAGCACTGACAGGACTATTGTTGCCAACAAGCCTGATATAGTGGTGGTGCATCGATCAGACCGGCGCTCAATGATTGTTGACATAACAGGCCCGCATGATGAGAACCTCGTGAAAGCCGAGAAAGATAAGCAAATCAAGTATATTGACTTGACTCGCGAGGTTGTCGACATGTAGGACGTGGACTCAGCGATCATTGTGCCGATAGTCGTGTCTACCAATGGCTTAATTGCTAAGAGCCTCGACTAATACCTGAGGAGGCTCTCGTTAGGCAGCTGGATCAAGGGTTTGTTACAGAACGTGGTACTCCTGGATACGGCTCGTATTGTTAGGAGGTTCCTTTCTCTTGAACCTTGACCGCCGGTAGCTTGGATCCTGTCCCTGATACCGGTGGTCTACTAATTTTATTTATTTTTTTATTAAGAAATATTTAATAATGTAATAGTATGTAAAAAAAATGAACATAAAAATATTATAAATACATACAATTACGTGATCCATTTAATTATTAAGTTTAATTATCAATTAATCCTTTTAGAATACCTTAGCGGGTGATCGTTTAGAACCTAAAAAATATTGCACTTGTCCATTATTTCCTTACTTTGATTAATTTTGCACAGTAAAGTAGATTTACGCCCTAAACTAAAATCATAAGATGAAAATTTTAGGGGGGTAAAGGACATTTATTTTTAAATTTGTGGTCGTAAAGGAAATCTATCTCGATAAATAAAGCATTAGGGTAAAATTGTAATACTGCCCAAGAAAGTACTATGAATTCTAAGCACTTTCCCAAAGTTTCATTTAAATAGCTCAAGAAACAAAAAAGTTAGAGTAGATATACAATTTTTTTTTTCGTTTTTTGCTTCTCCTGAAAAGTTGCATTTTGTCCTTTACGACCTTTGAGCCCAGAGGTGTCGATATGTTGCGCCAGACTACACGCACAGCACCCACGCTACCTGTAAGCACAATATACGTCAGCCATTAGTGTGACAGAGAGAGCGTGTTGGTGTCTCGCTCGCACAGTTTCTGCACGTGGTGCCCCCGTACATGCGGCACCCACCTTCCTTTATCACGACCATTACCTATGTCGATTCAATTATGTTGAACTGTTGACTTTGCGGACACCGATATTTCCAGCGGTATAACAAGCTCTCGCCGAGAAGCCCAATTTGGTGTCGATATAATCTTTTAATTAATTGCTAACATAGTAGGATGCAACTTTATTATGGAAAGACATACATTTTTTATTGTTTGTCATGTGAAACGGGATGAATCGGTTCTCATCTCACCGCCTTTGCTTCTAATTTATAGATGACTTGCAAATTTTAAATGAATAATTAAATATTGACTTTCGAGCTTCGGTCTAGGCTTAACCGTTTCGTTTGTGAGGGACGACTTAAAGACAGAAGGTTGTAAGGTATTTGTAGATATGTTTGTACAATATTGATTGACTTGATTAATTTAGTATGAAGACCTAGAAAATAAGTTTAGCAGAAGACAGCAAATACAGCATGTTGATTTGCATCCTCGCCAAATTCAAGGACGTAACTATGCTAATGATTCTCGACCCGAATCGATAATAAAATAAATAGGTTTTTTTTTTTACTTTTTTCGTATTTGCAGAAATCGGTAAGTGTACACTACACTCAGACTGTGTGCGTGCATGCCGCTGTATGATACGAATGCAGCGACGTTCACGCACACTCTTCTGTTAGTTCTGTAGGTGATTCTCTACCTTGAAGTGGAGATATTCTATAATACTGTTAAATTAAAACAGACTGAAACATATCATACAAGCGCCGTATATTATTATTGATCAGGTACCGTAATTTTCATTGATTATTGATGACTTTTATTAGCACCTCTTAAATTTTGGCGAGGATGCAAATCAACATATTGTATATCTGTTACTAGCTGACCCGGCGAACTCTGTTCCGCCATAAAGGCAATAAATAATAAGCCGATTTTCGAATTTATTAATTTTTTTTTTCTTTGAAAAAGAAATTAAGTATATCATTTATTATTGTTTCTGCATTTCAGTACATAGGTTGGTCTCCACTTAAGTACCTTGTGATACACGACATTTTTTGTTTTCTACAAAACAACGCACATAGTCTTCCGACCCGTGAACATGCCACATATAATTGACCATGAGAAAAACATGGATGTTCTAGATTCAAACCATAAACTTTTAAGGGTTGGCTTTGTGATTTGTTGATGGTCATGGCAAATGTAAGACGGATCGGATATTGAAGTCTTTTAAATTCGAACGGCAAATCGGTTGGGATCATCGGGATCGTCAGAATGAGGACTTCCTCACCTTTGAATTTTCCTTTCACTATACGTCGCGTAAATTACATTGTTCATCAATTTTCTAACCACCAAATGCGTACTGGTTTGCGCCGTTTTGGTTGGTTTATGTTTCGAAGCTTACTACGGAGCCAACCCTTAGGCGTAAATTGTGCGGTGGTAAGCCAGGCACATCCTAGGAGTTTAAAAAAAAGAAGTGTGTGTACTTATGTACACGCGTTAGAAGTTATACTTCTTTGGCGTATAGACAAAAAAAATACTAAAATGCTGTAGTGATTAACGATAAATATAAAAAATAATCATAAAAATGTGAGCCGTCACGGGTCGCCTGGCAGATGTGAAAAATCGACATTATTTTGTAAGAGTAATATGCAGAAAAGAACAGATTGTGATAGGAACTAAATATGTCATTGAAAACATCATTTTTCTGTTTCATTGTGGATTTACCAAAAGGACATCGTTTTCGTGTTCATCATCGTTTACGAATTCGTGGATCGAAGGCACTTTGAATAAAACTCTATTACAGTGCCCCCCTGTGGTAACCCATCCATTTCTAAACCTTGGCAAGGGTTACTTAACCTGGCCCGTGTGCTAACACATGCATTCCCAAACCTTGGCAAGGCTTGCTTTACCTATACCCCCTGTGGTAGCCCATCCATTTCCAAACCTTGGTGAGGGTTGCTTAACCTGGCCCCCTGTGGTAACCCATCCATTTCCAAACCTTGGTGAGGGTTGCTTAACCTGGCCCGTCTGGTAACCCATCCATTTCCAAACCTTGGCAAAGGTTGCTTAACCTTGTCCCCTGTGGTAACCCATCCATTTCTAAAACTTGGCAAGGGTTGCTTAACCTGGCACCCTGTGTTAGCCCATCCATTTCCAAACCTCAGCAAGGGTTGCTTAACCTGGCCCCCTGTGGTAGCCCATCCATTTCCAAACCTTGGTGAGTGTTGCTTAACCTGGCCCCCTGTGGTAGCCCATCCATGTCCAAACCTTAGTAAGAGTTGCTTTACCTGTCCCCGTGTCACGTGTGGTAACCCATCCATTTCCAAACCTTGGCAAAGGTTGCTATAATTTCATGCGATCCTAGTAGTTTTATCTCAACGCAGTTGGTTCTATCAAGAACTTGAATCCACAGATCAAACTGCTGGAATTAATTTCACCGTGAATTCATGCAAGCCTAGTACTTTCGCTTGTATTAGATAGGGTTTTGACTCCATTTTATTTAGAAAACGTTTGTATGGGGAATTTCACCGTGAATTCATGCAAGCCTAGTACTTTCGCTTGTATTAGTTAGGGTTTTGACTCCATTTTATTTAGAAAACGTTTGTATGGGAAATTTCACCGTGAATTCATGCAAGCCTAGTACTTTCGCTTGTATTAGTTAGGGTTTTGACTCCATTTTATTTAGAAAACGTTTGTGTGGGAAATTTCACCGTGAATTCATGCAAGCCTAGTACTTTCGCTTGTATTAGTTAGGGTTTTGACTCCATTTTATTTAGAAAACGTTTGTATGGGAAATTTCACCGTGAATTCATGCAAGCCTAGTACTTTCTTTGACTCCATTTTATTTAGAAAACGTTTGTATGGGAAATAAAGAAGGACGGTTTTGAGGGTTTTCCTGGCAATTATTCCAATTTTTCTCACCTTTTAAACCTTCCCTGGACTTCCAGGAGTATTTCAAGACTAAAATTAGCCAAATCGGTTCAGCCGTTCTCGAGTTTTAGCGAGACTAACGAACAGCAATCCATTTTTATATATATAGATAAATAAACTATCGTCGACAATGCTGCAATTTTTATTAAACCAATATTTATTGGAAACATGTATATGCAAATATCTTATGTTCCTTATTTAGGGTTCAGTAATGAAGTACTGAAATGAAAGAAACTAAACCCTCATAGGATCAGTTTGTATACGCAGAATATGATCTGTAGATATTTGGATATCATAATGCGCATTTAGGTCATTGAAATAATATAGCTCAGATTTACTTAAAGGAATTTGATGTTTCTGCTAAAGTATTGTAAAATATTAAGCATCTGTTAAATTGTCTTTTTAATATTAGTATGGTTTTGAGGGATAGGTAAATTCTCACGTGTACCTGACAACTAGTACACTCAGGTAAAATTTAGCGCTATGCGAAGTTATTGACAAACAAAAATCCTTGCTAATATTATAAAAGCGCAAGTGAGTTTGTTTGTTTGTTTGTTACCTCTTCACGCGTTAATGACTAAACCGATCTTGATGATTTTTGGTACAGATAAAGTTGGGAACCAGGAGACGGACATAGGCAATTTTTTTTTAAGTTGTATGTGAGGGAGAAATAGGAAAGAAAAGGGAAAACTTAGCGTTGCTATTACAAAATAATAAGGCGCAAGGGGAACTGTGTTACCCCGAATTTAACGCGAGCGAAGCCGCGGGCAAAAGCTAGTTAATCATAACTTTTACACCGTGAATACACAGGGTTAATTAGTTTGAGTATAGACATGGCCACACCTTTAATTTAATCCATTCTTCTACCACCACCCTGGATGGCCACCCTGGACAACAGTCTAAGATTTAGAGAAAAAATCCTTACTAATATTATAAAAGCGAAAGTGAGTTTGTTTGTTTGTTACCTCTTCACGCTTTAATGGCTAAACCGATTTTGATGATTTTGGTACAAAGATAGTTTGGAACCAGGAGACGGAAATAGGCAGTTTTTTTTAAAAGAGAGGGATATGAGGGAGAAAGAGGGACGAAACGGGAAAACTTAGCGTTGCTATTACAAATCAATCAGGCGCTACCGAATTTAACGCGTGCGAAGCCGCGGGCAAAATCTAGTATTACATACATTAATAACATTTTAAGATCAAAACTCATGTCATTCACCCCAATCTTGTTACTATACACAAGTTAATTTATGTAACACATAACATATATAACTAAACAGCCCATTTGTTTGTTTCAGGTAAGTATGGACCTCCATCAAAGAGACCTGTGGACGTTCGCTTTCATTTACAGCTGTTATTCCTGTAATAGGATCCTTTCCAGGCTGTGACCTTCTTAATCAGGATGAAGAGATATACCTCCTGTGTTCTGTGGAATATCTCTGATAGAATAGTGGTAAGTGGTGAGGTTATTGCTATTTTTAAAGAGTTGAGTTACAACAAGAGAATGACGATACGGTTGAAGACGTGTTTAGCGCAGTGGGTGAGCGATTGACTGCTGCTCTGCGTGTCGTGAGTTCGATTCCTGCACGGATCAAATATTTGTAGGGCCTACGGATATTTGTTCCGGGTCTGGCTGTTTGTATATGTAAGTTTAAATGTTTGTAAACGCACCCGCGATACAGGAGAAATTCCAATTGTGAGGTAAGTTTAAAAAAAAATGACAAACGCGACCAATGTGCTATCCAACGCACAGAGGAAATTCGGTTTGTAGCGGGAGGTCACCCACCCACTGACCAACCTAAGCAAGTACGGCTTAACCTAAAAATCGTATTTGTTTTGCCACAAGCCCCTCTGCTCAACCAAAAACATTCTTGAAAACTCTTTTGAAAGTTTTAGTTGAGACAAATACTAAACTTGCCTGAATAGATACGGGGAATGGCCATGTTTTTCTAGTCTTTCTAGGTCTTAGTACTGTCTGTAATGTAGCTAAAAGTCTGACTAATTCCGATTTTGATGAATTTTGGTACAGAGAGTTGGGAACCAGGAGACGGACATAGGCTAATTTTAATTTTAAAAAGTGGGATATAATTCAGAACGAGGGAAGAAAAGGGAAAACTTAGCGTTGCTACTACAAATCAATAAGGCGCGAGAGCAAAAACTGCAGGTAGCAGATAGATACTGTGTTATACCGAAATTAACGCGAGTGAAGCCGCGGGCAAAAGCTATTTTTCTTATATATAACTAGCTGTTCTCCACGGTTTCACCCGCGCTGCTCAGCACCTGTTAGTCGTAGCGTGATGTTATATAGCCTATAGCCTTCCTCAAGAAATGAACTATCCAACACTAAAAGAATTTTCCAATTCCAACAAGTAGTCCCTGAGATTAGCGCGTTCAAACAAACAAACAAACTCTTCAGGTTTATAATATTAGTATAGATAGTATAGATTTCTCGAATCACGATGTTTGTTACCAAACTCCGAAACGGCTGGACCGATTTGTATGAAGTTTTATGTGCATGTCGGTTAGATCTAAGAATTGGCCAACATCTATTTTTCATACTCTTAGGTGTTAAGGGGACTTAAGCAGCGGGTGCAGCTGCTGGATACAGCTAGTAGTTTATAAATATTCTGTGGTATAACTGCAAAGTCCACGCAACCGAAGTCACAGGCATATGCTAGTACGGTTAGGTTACAATACTTACCTGATCTTTGTTCAACGATAGGAAGTTTTTTTTTTAATTTGAATAGAGTTGAGACAAGATAAAGGGGTTCTGATTAAAAAAAAAGCTTAAACAAATTGCACAAAATGTCCACTATTAAAATACTGGAAAATATGTTAAAAGCGTCTAACAGCTTGCAATTTCAAGCCGTTTATGTTTAACTGCCCATTACGTTTCAAGGAAAAATGGAAAGAAACTGGAAACGATTATTATTATCGACAATTCTCTTCTTTATTGAACACCCTTGTTCCACAACTTGAGCTCTTTGTATTGATTTTTGGTTAAAAAAGTTTGAAAAGGGAAAACCGTTTCATTCTGGCCACCGAGAAAAGTAATATTTGGAAGCGGTTTTAAAGAAAAGTTTGATTGAAATTTCGAATAGATACAGGTGGCTGGATTTGGTAAACGATTAAATCAGAGACAAAAAAAAATCGGTCCTTTATTTTGTGAAAGAACTCTCGTTTCTTTCCTTTAGAAACTTTTCGCCTCGCTGGGACTTTTTCTTTTATCGTGGGTTTGTTTACAAACATCTTTACCCACATACACGTACAGCCAGACCATAATCAACCACAGGTATTATACAAATTTCTATTTTTAA
Source organism: Ochropleura leucogaster (assembly GCA_958449745.1). NCBI lineage: Eukaryota > Metazoa > Arthropoda > Insecta > Lepidoptera > Noctuidae > Ochropleura > Ochropleura leucogaster. Next base: position 15,722,638 of record OY288213.1, on the reverse strand, counting down.
TATAATTACTTCGATTCTGCCGATGCATGTAAATCATATTTACGATAAATTTAAGACTGTTTTTTTTTAAATGTGTTGGGCAACCCACACTAGGAATTTATTCTGTATCGTGGGTGCGTATACAAGCATTTAAACCCACATACAAACAGACCCGGAACAAACACCTGTAAATCATACCAATATATGTTCCGTACGGGGATCGAACCCGTGACACGCAACGCAGCAGTCGATCGGTGAGCCACTGCGCAAACCGTGCCGTCGATTTTAGAAACTTACCTGCGTTATTTATGATATTTGAACCGGGATATTTACCATGTTTTTTTTTGTTGCTTAAGTATTTGGAAAATAAACGCCACTTTTGGTGCCTGATCCTTTTTGATATAGAACGGAATGCTATACCTGGAGTCTCTCGTAGAGTTTTTTTTTTTATTTGTAAACGTTTGCCAACACTAGGAATTTCTCCTGTATCGTGGGTGCGTTTAAATACATTTAAACTCACATACACAAACAGCCAGACCGGAAACAACTATCTGCAGGTCATACAAATATTTGTTCCGTGCGGGAATCGAACCCGCGACACGCAGTGCAGCAGTCGATCGTTCAGCCTCTGCGCCAATATTTTAGTGATCCGTCGAAAAACCAAGCCAAATAAATAAGCTGAAGTGGAAGTGGCTCGACTCATTAACCTTAAAATCAGTAATCGTAAGATGAGATACCTTAAGACTCGGTTGAACGACAATCTTTGCAGTATGGCTGGTAGCAACTAGAGTTGCCGAGAATCGATTTGAAAGAAAAAAAAGGAAGAAAGAGTCCGATTGAACATGTCGACAAACTGTTACGAAGTTTGGTGGATTAACTAAATGTGCTACAATTTTGGTCCAAAATGAATCATTTATTTAAAAAAAAATAAGCCTCTCTGGGTGTGGACTGTTGTTGAATGATAATAGAATTATTTTTGCTCATAAATTGATTTTTCAAAAAAAGAACACCCATCTTACTTAATACTAACTCAATAGAGTTAACTAATTCGAATGTGTTTGTGGATACAGAACCTGTACTGTTAGTTATGATTTTATCTAATTTATTACCTCATTTACATTAGCAGTAAATTAATTGACGACATGCGGGCCCTATCAGAGGGAAGCTAAGTGTAAACGCTTGATCAATTGGATAAGCCCTTTGTAATTGGGGAATTGATATTGTTCATATTGGAGTATTAGGTTATGTCAACTGTGTAGGATTGCGATAACCCTCTGACAAATGATGTTTGAAAGCATATTATTGTCAGCTGTAATCTTGATTCTTCATTTGTCTTTTTTTTCGTTTATTTTTGTATTCCTTATATTGCTCGCTAGCTTTTGCCCGCGGCTTCGCTCGCTTTAAATTCAGGGTAACACAGTTCCCCTTTCCTGATTTACAGGTACCTGCTACTTGTAGTTTTTGCCCATGCGCCGTATTGATTTGTAGCAAAGCTAAGTTTTCCGTTTACTTTTCTTTTTCTCCCTCATAACTCAATCTTTAAAAAAAAAATTGCCTATGTCCGTCGCCAGGGTCCCAACTATCTTTGTACCAAAATTCATCAAAATCGGTTTAGCCATTTAGGCGTGAAGACGTAACAAACAAACTCAGTTTCGCTTTAAAAATATTAGTAAGGATTGTATCTGGTAAAACAATACAATTTAGATTTATTGGTGTTCTATGTCTACAATAACTGAAATGTTTAGAATAGGTTCACAGATTTAAAGGTTTAGGTGAAAAAACAGGCGTTTAATTGCTCAAGAAAATTATTTGAATTTACTTAATTTTCATAAAATATGACATCTATTCTACTTGCCATTAAAAAAAACACTTATAATAATGTCATACCTCGTGTCTAACGAAACTTAATGCGTTACAGCATACTTCTCCTTTGTAGAAAACCTAAATACTACCTACCCTTCTCAATAATACGGGTTCAAATCAATCGCCAAAGAAAAATAACCATAATCGGTACCTCCTAATTTTTCTCCAAGAACCTTTTACTAGGACCCCAGGAGCCATTGAAAGTCATTTCGTGGGTACTGAAGGATAATCACAATTAAATTAAATGAGTCACCATTACTGGTTCCCTTACCTTACCGTAGGCACCATTAGGTACTGTAACTGGTGCGCTTACCCTATCCCTGACCAATGGCGTGATCAGGTTAGTCTCTTTTGTACTTACATGTGTACCTCGTTATGGTCATTAGGTTCACTAAGGTAAGGTTTAGTTTTATTTTATCGTTCGGAAAGTGTGTTGTGAAAGAAAAATTGGGTAGACTTTTAAAATAGTCAATGTATTGTATGCATATTAAGTAATAAATAGGTGTAATAATTGTTTACCTACTTTACAATGTGATAATTTTTTATAGTAAACTAAAGTTTAAAAGATTGTTACTTCTGGTCAAAAAGATTTTTTTTTTAAATATTTTTTGTTAAATCTTCATAATACTACCATAGTATGCACACCTATGAAGCGTTATTTTTGTGAAAAACCTCATCCTGTTGCATAGTAATTTAATTATAGAAATATTTGATGAGACAACAAAGCAAAACAAAAGCATTTCTGCGCAAAAATATGTACGCAAAAAAGTATTCCATAATTACTAAATATCAGTATCTTCAAAAGCGAAAGATGAAAAATTTAATTAAAAAATAACACTGGCCCTCCGGCCGTGGCGCTAACCACTGCTATCAATTTTATTTTAAAAAGTTTTCGCTCGCAAATTCATCTGATTGCGACCTCCTTAGGTTTACAAGAGTTTTTAAACGCTTTAGGCTGCGTTCTTCTTGATGAGTTTGGTGTTGCCAATTCAAAAAAAGAATTTAACAAGATTTGTTACCTTCGGTAGATGTTTTATGGGAATTTGAATTTCGAATACTGCGTTCATCGACAGCATTACCATACTGGTTGGTTTTATTCCAAAAAGTTTGCGATTTCTGATTATGTATTGAAAGTCGCCATATTTTTTTGTGGTTATTGCGATCGACGGCTACTTAATTCCCAATGAAAGGGCTGAACTAAGTTTACGATTTCGCTATATTCTCCAAATTGCTTGAAAGGATTTCTCCTTGGATACGATAAAAGAAGGGTTATTATTTTCGATGCTTAGTACGAGTGGGCTTTGTGATTTAGAAATGCGTATGGGAGGTCTTCCTTTTGTTGTGGTTATTACTCTTGGGGATCAAGTATCGGCAGTTATCAGTTATTACGTCCTGAACCATGAATTATTATAAAAAAGGGTATGCTACTTATTGAAACAACAATAGCTTCTTTCGAAAATATTGATAGCTTTTTTTTGGATACAGTTTAATCAAGAAGTGTTTCACATTTTTTTGAGCAATAAAATGAACCATAATGAGTTTTCGAAAAACTTTTATTTGCTACAAAAATAAAGCCACAACAACTCCTAAACTGGAGCTCATAAATTCCGTTGACGAAGCCTTCGGAATCAACATATTTCACGTACTTAACAAATTTTATGTATGTCACGTTCAAACCGAATTCCAGCGTCGAGTTTACAGTGCCTACCAAGCTAATTCAGTTTCAGTTGCTTCCCTTTGCCCACTTCAATTCACTACGTACATTCGCTTTTCAAAAGCGTCTTTGAAATTTTGTTTAATGTTGGCCGCTTTGGCCAATGTTTGGACCAATTTGCCGGTTTTAGTAATATGTGAAACGGAATTGATCTAATTTCGTTAAATTGTACAAACAAGTGGGTTGGTCCTGGAATTGGTTGCGTATCTAATGTTGATCTTTCCGGTAGGTGGGTGAGGTAAATTATAGGAGTATTGAATTTTGAGATGGACTTAATTATTAGGCAGTAAAGTGCTTTTTGTAAAATCAAGTAAATGATAAATAATGTTAAATTTTGCCAGTTTTTACTAGTACAATTTTAAACGTCGTTTTTTTTTAACTGATAGCCTGTGTTTCGTATCCGACTACTTTAAGAAGAAACAGAACAAACTCAGAGGGCAGTCTCTTTTAAGGTTTTAGTTGAAAATCTTGAGAACTATGCAGACACGTTGCCCCACAGAAAGAATTTCTCCTGTATCGTGGGTGCGTTTACAAACATCATCAACTCACATACACAAACAGCCTACTGGTAGTTGTTCCGGAACTACCAGTAGGCCAAACAAATATTCGTTCCGAGCGGGGTTCGAACCCGCGACACGCAGCGCAGCAGTCGATCGCTCAGCCCCTGCGTGTTATCAAGTTGTCAATGACGGAACAACCTAGGCAAGCGCGCTGTATCTTGAAGATTGAACCGAGCGGCGGTTATTTATTAGCGGCAAGCACCTTTCAGATACAAATCCTTTCCAATGCAAAGTTTATTTTAGTGCGAAGTTTTGTTGACTTCTCGTTTCTGTGTTTTCAAAGTTAAAGTTTAAGTTTATTTTTGGTAACTTCGGATATCGACCCTCGAAATCCCAAAGGTACGCGTATATAGGTTTCGTTTTTATCCCTGTTGGGGTAAAGTGAGCCTTTTCCCACCTTTTTAAGATGCATATATCAAGGTGGCGGCGAATTATATAAAAATCTACATATTTACAAATATGTAATCCCTACTAATATTATAAAAGCAAAAGTAAGCTTGTTTGTTACGTCTTCACGCCTTAATGGCTGAACCAATTTTGAAGAATATTGCTAAAAAAATTGATACAGAGATAGTTGGAACCTTGAAGACGGACGAGGACAACTTTTTTTTTAAGTTTGAAATGATGTAGAGGGAGGGAAGAAAAGGGAAAACTTAGCTTTACTATTACAATCAATAAGGTCCAATGGCAAAAACTAAAGGTAGCAGGTAACTGTTAATCAGGAAAGGGGAATTGTGTTCCCCGAATTTAACGCGAGCGAAGCCGCGGATAAAAGCTAGTAAACAAATAAAATTATAAAAGAAAAACTAGGCATTATTTAGAAATACTTGCCTGTAACCCCTTCCTATCCCAACAGTGAAGAAAAACCCTTAAAACTTACCATTACGTAACTACCAATCTCCAACATTATATTGGGGGTCCTTAATAAAATAGTAAGTAATATAATAACATTCGTTCGCCGTCCCAGAAAGGGTAATTGCATTTACCAAAGCAAACAACATTTCTTCGGAGACTTGCCAAGCTCGAACTTTTTTTCCTCTATAAATATTGAGTTGGTGTGTGGCAAGACAAAAAAAAATCAATACGACGAAAAGACTTTTGCGGAAGTTGACTTTGATGTGGATTTAACCCTTCGTCGTCGGCTGTGGGTCAATGTTTCGTCATGTGGATATAAACTAAACCATCAGCTTATATTAAACTAATTTTCGTGTAATTAAGAGTCACTTATTAGTTGTTTATTTTTTTGCCACTCTGGCGTATGCTTTTTTATGCGGTTGGGAAGTCATCAAATAACTTCCCCCGCTTTGGGTGGAGCGGCGGTGAGTGTCAGACTTTTACTAACTAAAATCAATTCATGTTTGCCCTTTATGTTGCGGGACTGCAGTATCTCTTTCGAACAACCTGCAACCCCGGCAGGCGGTGCCCACGGCAGGCCCCTTTTCTTTGCTGACATCTCTTTCTCGCGCACGTGGAACACTACACTACACGTTTGACACGGCATTTATTAGTGGCTTAGCCTAAATTTCTGGCTACCAGTAATACTAAAGGTTATCCTGTACCGTGTCGCGACGGCGCATATGTGATTTACGCGCGCCTCAGAGAGAATGCAGCAAAGCAGAGGGGCTTCACAGGGCCTCCGCCTGCCGGGGTTGCGGGTTGTTCGAAAAAGATACCACAACCCTGTAACGTAAAGGGCAATAGAAGGAACATGGGTGGGTTTTAGCCAGTAAAAGTCTGACACTTCCCCCCCTCTCCGCTCAGCGCGGTGGAAGTTATTTGAAGTTTTTCCACCCAAAAAAAAAGAATAAAAAAAAGGTTATCGTATAAATCGCCTTTTAGTTCTGGTATGATGACATCTCACATAATTTCTTATCGAGAATTCGATATGGGAATATCATCTATAGAAGAAAAAAATGTATAATAGAAAATAGCTCATAAATTACCCAAGCAATATAGATAAAAATATAGGACTCTTTCGGGAGTATCGCCATTGTTAAAAAAAAGAGGTTAAACGGCATTTTCCAAGCAGTTTCATTCTTCAAGCCGAAGCGCCAAATTAGACTCAATAAAAACCAAAACTTTATTCTAACATTGCCAATTTTCCTGATTGTCTATTTTCTCCTCAATATCCAACTAACATACAAAATCCAATCTTACCCGACTCGACATAAAATAAATTCATTAATATCGTTTTATTTAATAGAAATTTCTGGACCTTCGACATCCAGTTATTTAAAAGTAAATAAGAAGCTATTCTTAGCTAAATTAACCCAGAAAACTGTTTACCTGGAACTAATCAAGGGCTTGGGGAAGGGCCTTCTACTCAATAAATGTAGACAAGTTTTTAGGGTTGTGTACGTGCGTTTACGCAATGCAAATTGGACTGTCGCGAGAGGGTTACAAACCAAACTCGTATTGACTTGCTTTCTGCCAGTTGTAAATAAAATTTTATGTAGTCTTGTTGTTTCTAGAAAAGTTGGTGTTGGTTTTAAGGGCCTTGTTAATTAAAACAGAAAGTATTAAGTACTTTATATGTGACCATGCAGTATGACAAGTCTAATCACAGATTTTTATAAACATTACATCTCCCCTTAAAATCCCTGAGTTGTTAGGCAGAAGCCTATTAGCCTATTAGCCATTTGTAAATACCATTTGATATTGATAATATCGCACGAATCAAATAACATTTTGCCCAACCGGGAATCGAACCTAGGACCTTAATACTCAGCAGTCGCTTGCAGCCTCTTGACCAGACAGTAAAGCTATTAGTAGTTTGTAAATAATAAACATATACATTTTAAATAAAAAATAAAAACCCGCATTGGAATTGTGAGAGTGTTAAGCAATTACCCAGCAGAGCTACATTTAAATGCTAGAAACGGTTTTTCCACAATAATTAATTCAATCTTTATACCGACGGGTCACGGGCAATGGTTTCGCCAACAGACATCCACGGATCAAGAATTCACTTTACAACTTCTGCCTTCAAAATTCCTCGCAAAAACGTTTAGAATACAGTAACGAAGTATCGAAGTACAGATGCCTGCACATCAAGCTACTACAATCTGTCAGATTTCTTTGATAGATTTCGACTTTATTTCTAAAGTATAAGGTCCAAGGTTCATTGGGAAAAATTGACAGTTTCGGGTAGCTTGACCTGCAGGCGTCTGTACAAAGTTTTCTTCACCACATTGATATTCTGACGATACAAGAACTTTGAGGATAGACGGAAAAGTAACTAAATCGTGTTTTTTTTTCTGGGTTTTTTGTTAGTGAGGTCAATACGGGCTAACAAAGTGGTCTTGGGTTCTTTATGGATACTTTGGTAAATAAGTGGATTTGGTAAATAGGGGTAGATAGTAAATGAACTGTGGAGAAATTGGTAAAACTGCAGACCGTTAGCTGAAAGTCAAAGCATTTTTAATGAAGAATAATTTGTAGAGATTTGCCTTCTAAGGCAGCGTTGTTTTGTGTGAATATTACACGTATATGTATTTAATGAACTGTAATAAATACTGGTCCACGTGAAGTATCTTAGTGAAAACACTTTTAAAAGTCTATGTTTTTAATATTCATCTATAAACTAGCTGTTGGTCGCAGCGTGATGTTATATAGTCTATAGCCTTCCTGAAGAAATGGACTATCCAACACTAAAATATTTTTTCTATTCGAACCACTACTTACTCAGATTAGCGCGTTCAAACAAACAAACAAACTCTTCAGCTTTATAATATTAGTATAGTATAGATATAAAAAAGAAAATCATAAATGCAATCATCACGAAATCTTTGAAACTAAAATAGTAAGGAATCTGCAATGGATTGGTCCTTTTTAGGACATACCTATGTGCTCACTAAAACGCACCAAGCCCGACCGTCAACACGACATATGGTGGTAAATTTTGTATTGAAGAACACTTTCCTTAACCGAATTGACTTGACATTTTTCAAATGCATTATTTAACGAAATTAATAGACTATACATATATAATTCACAGTATTTATGTAATTCACACACCAGAACACTAAGGAGCTGAGCGGATGAAACCGCACAAACACAGCTAGAACAAAATATAAATGCGGACAATATTTTAGAAAGAAAACAAACTTGGTCCTACTTTCTTACTAAAGGATTTGGGCATGCATGATGCTTGTGCCAAATATTATGTAAAAACGTGCAAAAAAATCAATCCGCCGCATTTAAAACGAAAATACTTGTACAAAACCAAGCTCATACAGCCACAGAAAGCAGCTTTGTGCAAAAAATAAAGCAAAAAATGCTCACAAAAAGCGTACACGGACGAAAATGTCCAAGCCAATGTATCCTATTCCGCCCCACTAGTTATATTCTGATAAATGATTCTGGGTGATATACTGGTTTGTGGAAATTGTGCCTTTTTTGTTTCAACCTTTCTGTTCTGTGTGTCCACGCGTTTCGGTCGGGTTATACTGAGTTGACTCGTGATTTTAGTACTGAGGTCGACTGGGTGGCGTTGGAAATCATTTTTCTATTATCTAATCTCGCTTTTTGTTTTGTGGTGTAAGTTAATGGTTTGGAATAACTACATTATTTGTTACACAGCGTGTTTACTTGTCGGGCTATTTAATTTTTTCGCTGCCATTTGTAGATGTTGCCTCAACTTTCGTCACGTTTATAAATAGATGCGTTATAGATGAATATTGCCGCACTTGAAAATAGAGTAAGTCATAAATGTAGGTAGGTACAGACGCCTGCACATCAAGCTACTACAATATGTCAGATTTCTTTGATAGGTTTTCGACTTTATTTCTAAAGTATTAGGTTCAAGGTTCATTGGGAAAAATTTACAGTTTCGGGTAGCTTGACCTGCAGGCGTCTGTACATGTGTACATGTTAAAGGGACCACTGACTCACGAATCACGAAATCTCAGAAACTGCAAGTGTTAGGAATATCATATGTTGAGTGGGGTTATTTTTTAAACGTAGGCATCCACTAAGACAGAATTTTGCAATATTTAATCCCTAGGAGAGTAAGCCAAGGAATCGCATTTTCTCATACAGACTTTGTCACCCAAGTCTGTATGAGAAAATGCGATTCCTTGGCCGTATTGATTTGAAATTTTGCATAGGTATTCTTTTATGAAATTATTAAACTATATACGACAACACCGCAATCAAAGAACCAAAGTATACTTTTTAGTAAAAAGAAGGTTAGGAAAAGAGAATGTTTGAATTTTTAAAAGAGAAGAGTATGTTTGACTTTCTGCATCTTAAAAAATAATAAAAAAAAAAGTCAAAGAGCATTACTTCTTCTCTCTACTGTAATATTCTGCATAACTATATATTTTAGGTATATATTTACTATCTGAGTATCTATTTTTATGTGTGTATTATTTGTATGTATATTTTATATGGCCGATAAATTTAAATGTTTTTGTTTTGTCTTTTTCACACACTGAGTCTACATATCTCATCCAAATTTCCTCTCGCAGGTCTGCTGGAAGAAAATTCCAAAGAAACAAGCAGTACCATTGTGCTCTTTTGTCTTAATGTACCTATTTTGTGTGTGCATAAATAAATTCCCTTGCATTAACTTTTTAACACAATATTTTTACCTTGGGGACACGATCAAACTATAGACGGAAATATTACTTTCCCACATCCCACGGGAGATGGTGTAAAAGGAACCTCTTGTCATTTTCATGACGTTAGTTTCCGCTGGAACTTTTGGCACATTCTTCCGTTGAACGACGAAAAGGCCTTGTGGCATTTAGTTCGCCTATGTAGGACTACTGTAAATGAAGTTTAAATACGGACCTATTGGTCTAGTGGTTAGTGGCCCTAACTGCTGAGCCGGAGGTTCGATTCCCACCCAGGACAAACTTTGTGTGATGAGCATGATTGTTTGTTCTGTGTCTGGGTGTGATTTATCTATAATATGTATGTATTTATAAATTATATAAGTATGTATATATGTATCAGTTGTCTGGTTACCATAACACAAGCTCTGCTTAGCTTGGGATCAGATAGCCGTGTGTAAGTTGTACCAAGATATTTATTTATATTTTATGCTATGAAAAATATTAATAAAGGAACTAATTGCATTTATTAGCATGAGCTTACATGGTTAATTCTCGTTCACAGATGAAATATCTGTGTCCCGTTATAGGTTGATGTGCTTAAAGTCTTTTAGGATTCTGTACCTCACAAGGAAAAAGTGAAACCCTTATAATTTCACTTTGTTGTCTGTCTGTTAAGATCTTTTATCTCAGGGAAGCGTGGAGGTATCGACATATAATTAAAATTATACTAAAATCTGTGACTCCTTGCTGCTGTGCAAAAGCTCAAACCTCTAAGTCTACACAGTCAAAAAGTCGATTAGGTCACGAGTTAGTATGGAACTCAGAGCGTGAGTCTGACTCGAACTTGGCAAGTTTTTATAAATAACTAGCTTTCGCCCGCGACTTCGTCCGCGTGGCATAATTACTTTGGGCTAACACCCACGTGATGATTGAACAAAAATTACCTTTCTATCCCTTTTTCTTCCCTCTTTCTCCCCTTTATCTCAAATCTCTTTTAAATAGCCTATATCCGTCTCCATGATACCAACTATCTCTGTGCCAAAATTCGTCAAAATCGGTTTTGTCATTTACGCGTGAAGACGTAACAAACAAAGGATTTTATGTGAAGCGGCGTATTCTCAATGTTTTTCGCCATACATAAGAAACAGTTTAATACCAGCTTACCCTTAATAACTGTTTAACTACTCATGTAATATGACGGTACCATTATAACCTTGTCACTTACCTCATTAATCCAGTCCTTAAAACGACCATTAACCTGTTACCACGTCGTAAAAATTAACTACAACTTTTAATTCAGTCCCATAAATTCTTCTGACATAATTTGTTACGACGACCCTATAAAACTTGCAAATAATCGTCCAATCTATAGAAACTACTTACTTCGTTATACGTTGTCTTGGCGCAGTTTAAATCGTTCGTATAACTTTAATAGATTCTTGAGTTAGATTTAAAACGAGCAAGAAAGAAAGTCCGCGAGGAATATAATAAGGGCTTGTACAGACAAGACTTTTGGATCACACGAAGTGACCACATTCTTGTGGTTTACAAGTTCGTTGGCTACAATCATCAGATTGTGGTTTATGTTTATGACACCTGAAATATGTATGTGTTTTTTAAAAGTCCGTTGCTAAATGCCATGCAATCTATACTAATATTATAAAGCTGAAGAGTTTGTTTGTTTGTTTGTTTGAACGCGCTAATCTCAGGGACTACTGGTTGGAATTGGAAAATTCTTTTAGTGTTGGATAGTCCATTTCTTGAGGAAGGCTATAGGCCTTATAATATCACGCTACAACCAACAGGTGCTAAGCAGCGCGGGTAAAACCGCGTGGAACAGCTAGTGTAAAATAGTGATAATCAGCTGCATTCGTCAACACTAGAAACCGATAGTTGGAAAATAGTTACGCAGATGATGATGATTACGAGAGTTCGAATGGTGAGAGTGATTCTGCTATTGATGTTTAAACTAGATTCGTAGGTCACAGTGACACAGGTTTATTTATGGAATTTGAGATGTCTTAAAAGCATGTATGCATGCGTGTGTGCATAGAAAACAATAGTGTATTTGAACCAGAATCTGTGAAGCTGAGATATAGATCTATCAATGTTAAATTAAGAACTTTAACCTGCCTTTCTACTTGACCTTTTTTTTGGTAATATTTAAATTATTTATTTATCTTTATCACCACCAAAGAACTCGACATTCAAATTTACCCGAGTTAGGTGGATCAAAAGAGTACAGCCATAAAATCGTGGAAATAGAAGTGTAAACTCGTCCTAAGACTTCGCTTGCAAGTACGACCGTCTACACACGGTCGGCTAACTTCGCGTACACTCGGCAAAATTCAATTTCCTATTTACACTGCATTGGAAAAAGTGTATAACTTGAATAATGTAACGAATGTTCCAGAAGTATGTGACAAAGTTGTCTCTTCGTTTACTTGGAAATGTTCACGTCGGAGTAAATTTATTATGAACAGTGTGTTTTGATGTAATTTGTTCGATTGAAAGTTGAATATGGAAGTAATTCGTTAAAGGCAATTATTGCGATGGTTCGTGTAAATATTTCTGTGGTTTGAATTTTGGTACAGTCGATTGATTGCTGCTTTTCAGTTCAGTTGGCATAAATCGACGGAATTTAATAATCTTTCGTTTAGCTAAGGTCTGGTTCAAATATTGCGGCTGAAACAAAATTTACTAACATTTTTTTTAATATTAAAATTAACACAAAATTGTCTTTACCGAAATCTGCGATTTTTAAACAACCTTAAATACACGAGGAAGTATCATTCACCATTCACTTTTCAACGTAAGAGAGACCCTTCAGGTGTTTGTTTGTGGACGGTGAGCTACCCATTGCTCACCGTCCACAAATAAACCGTTCAGGGTTCACATGTTCACCATCCGTCCGTCTAGTAATGACAGGCCACATCAACGGTGCTTTATGATCCACGCGCGCGTTTTAAAGATGTCAGCTAAGCAGAGGGGGCTGCCAAGGCGACTGCCTACCGGAGTTGTAGTTAGTTCAATAGAGATACTGGGGGCCCAGAAACATAAAGGGCAAAAGAATGAACATGGATGGGTTATACTTAGTACAAGCTTGACCCTCCCTTAACTTCACCCAAAGCGTTTTTTTCCCATCCGAAAAAAATGCTACGCACCACTCATTCAAGCTACAATAAGCCACCGATGTGTTCGACAGCCCATTCTTTTCATCCATCTGTCACATGCGCCTGCTTTTGACTCAACCATCAATTAAAGGCCCAGCGATTTGTCAATTAATTCTTGTCAGGAGGACAAAGAAGGCCATTGTAATTGCAAGATGTGTGGAGAACCCTTGTGTTAATGGATCTTGAGGGACGCTTGCTAACGGATAATTGTTCAGGCTGTAATGTGATGATGTAATTAGAGAGCATACATGTAGGACGAAGATTTGAGATCAGTTTAGGATTGCTGGTTGACGGATTTTGAGTTGTGACTTCTTTAGTGTTTGGTGATTTAATTACTTACATAAATTAGACGGCACGGTTGGCGCAGTGGCTGAGGGATCGACTGCTGCGCTGCGTGTCGCTGGTTCGATTCCCGCACGGAACAAATATTTGTATGACCTGCAGATAGTAGTTTCGAGTCTGGCTGTTTGTGTATGTAAGTTTATATGTTTGTAAACGCACCCACGAAAACGAGCACGAACGAACACACGAACGCAAAAAAATGAGACTTTTATATGCATATAAATATAATAGTAAAATAGTTTTAGTCTGTCTCAAATGGAACAGTTCTGTCTTTTTTATTATAATTAATACTGTAGGTGTTACTCAGATACCCAAATGCTTTTCTAGTCCTTCCAAGAACTTTCTTTTTTTCTTATATTTAAAACTGTTTTTTGCCAGTTTTGATATTGGCAATATTTTGAAAAACTGTGAAAGTGATAGTCTACCTAAATCCAGTTTTAATTTATTACAGTTATCACACTCTAAATTAAAATGATTAAATAATAAGTATTTACTATACAACACTAATTAGAAGAAGCGATTTCCACAAAATATTTGAGAGGTTCTTCACAATTCAAAGGTAATAGAAATATAAATAATTTTCCACTTGAAACCTTTGTTTGATTCTGTTTTTCTAGATTTAAGTATAGATAACTTCTGCTACACAAAGCTCATTATTAGATACCTTATCATTCACTTTATGTTTTAAGTTCGAGTCATACACGTCGTCACACAATACATAAGTGATTGCTTTAAGTTAAAACGTTAAATATTATAATAAAAGGATTGGCATTGCTTTGTTCAACGGTGGTAAGATCGTTTTAACTCTTGTCCATTGCATAAAAATGTTTGTAAAAGTAATAACTTAAATCAAGTAATAACTTCAACTTGACTATAGATGTAGGGGGTGAGTGTTTATCGTATGCTTAACTGCTCCTTTATTTTTTAATTCCTTTCAAGAATAAAGCTCCGTTCACAACTTCATCTCTGTCTTCTAGACAAGATTTATGTCAGGATACTATCCTACTAATATTATAAATGCGAATGTTTGTGAGGATGGATGCATGTATGGATGTTTGTTACCCTTTCACATCATAATGGCTGAACGGATCTTGATGAATATTGGCACAGAGGTCGATTATAGTCTGGAATAACACATAGGATACTTTTTTTCGATTATCATGCAGGCTAAGCTGCGGGCGCCAGCTTATACAAAAAATCAGCCCAGTGCTAGTCAGACTCGCGCACAAACTTGCGACATAAACAACTATAATTATCTTTAGACTGCGTCGACTAAGAGGAAAAACTGTTTACATACCTCTAAGAGAGTACAGACATGAGCATATAGATTAATTTAATTTTAATTTTAACTCCGTACCTCACGCATTCCCGAGATAAATGATTGATGAATTGACAGATAGACCACAAAAAGATCTTATAATGTTTCCGGTTTTTTCATTTCGAACTACCAAATTCTAAAATCGATAAAATTCACGTTATGCGACACAAGCAATCGGCGTGACGACTCGTGTCATGGCAGGCAAGAGAATTCGCGCCGACATCGAAAAAAAAAATGTTTAATCTACAGTCGCTTTTACAACACGCGTAATACGTGTAGTTCGTGGCCAAGTCATTACACCATTGCATTTAGGTACTCCTTTACGATTTTCTATTTTCATGCATGAACGAAGGCGGGGTCCTCACATCTAGTATTCACTGAGAATACCTTCTATTTGATTACTGAAAGTTATTTTTAGTTTTCAGTTCGACCTTTTACTCCTTTGCTTTGGCTTTGAGACTATTTTACTTGAGTTTCTTGCAGAAAATAGTCTGTAGAGTGGATTCTTATGTAGATGGAGTCTTAGAAAAATAGCTTAGAAAAATATAATTATGTGAATAGACTGAAATACTCAAAATAAAATAAAATAAAAAAAGAAAAAATAAAATAAGTCTAGATAAGCAGGAATTACGAAAAAGATGCTCTGGATATATCAGTTCAGTTAGATTCTATCTTAGATGCTACAATTTTATTCGCGGAATGAATCAATGAAGTAGCAAACAGATAACATAATATTTTCAAAGTGATCTCTATTGTTTTTTTTATTTTTTAACATAACATCACCACTGCAGTTTCCAAAGGGCATCCTCTATAATATGGGACTCAAACATAACCGGCAAAATGGTAGTGCACGCTTCGATGCTTGTCACTCCTTTTTTTACAGATGGACAGCAAGGGGTAGTGTCGGACTTATACTGATTAAAACCCACCCATGTTCCTTCTTATGCCCTTTATGTTCCGGGGCCGCGGTATCTCTTTTAAACAACCCGCACCTCCGGCTGGTAGATACACCCCTGCCCAAGCCTTCAAGAACTACAAGCGTGACGATAAGTATACGTATAAATAAATAGAAATCCCATAAATACCTCCCATCCCATTGAATATTCCTATTCATTGAAGTATGTGAGGATTTTCTTAAACACGGCTCGGGTCAGTGATCGCTGACACCCCCTGACTTGTGACTCGTAAGATTGGATTCGAGATTGGGGCCAATCTTTTGACAAGTCTCGAACAAACCCATCCAGCCGTATCATGGGGTAACGGTTGCGTACAAATAAAATATTCCCGACTATGTACAAAGATGGGTCGAAAGGTGAAACAAAAGCAGGTGAGTGGAAAGATGAGCAATTTGTTTTGGAGATCGATGTTTTGAATGAAATGTACTTTTGAATGAAATTTGGTAGTAAATAATGATTAAATATTTATATTTAAAAGATTTTCACATTGAAATGTACATCAGGGGTGAATCCGGACACATATCCAAGCTCTATGGAGACAAGATTTTTATATAAGAATTTTTTCATGAAAAACCCAAATAACAATTTGCCCGAAACAGGAATTGATCCCAGAATGTCATGCTTACCAGTCGCCATTGCGACCAGTACAATAACAAGGCAGTCGCATACGGTACTTTAAAATTAATTAAAAAGTTATCTATCGTACTATTTTAGGTTTGGCTTTCATTCGAATTGAATACATCTAAAAACCACTAACTTGCGCAACTATCTGAATTCTTAACACGTTAAAGTATAGTAAACCTTATGTTAATTACGTAACGCATAGATTAGGTATAAGCCAAAAAATACGCATTGGGAGCTCTTATTTAGTTTGAACTTAACACACTTGACATAAAGTTCATAACTCTATAATGTACAATATCGATACAAAAAATCAATGTAAATTGAACCTTACTGAGTATCTTGTCCATGTCTTATCTATTTTGTTTAAATTATAGTAGAAACATAACATCTAAAATAAATACCTACTTAATTACAAGCACAGCTTTTTATTTTAAATCTTACACAGACATAAGACGCCCTAAAACAAATGATTCTAGAAGTAAAATCTACAGTATTATAAGACGCCCCAAAACAAATGATTCTAGAAGTGAAACCTAACGAATTCATTTGACTACAAAACGACCGGTTCTTACTAAACATATAGTCCTTTACACATTATTTTTATTTGTGTTTAGTTTGGTTGACACTTCCCGTGACCCAAGGGCTGGCTTTTACTTTGGCCAGACGCTTAGCGTTGCCATACAACGTGGCAACGCGGCCAGTCTCTTGGGGACATTGCTAACTGACAGCGTTGAGGACGAAT
This sequence comes from Ochropleura leucogaster, assembly GCA_958449745.1. Lineage (NCBI taxonomy): Eukaryota > Metazoa > Arthropoda > Insecta > Lepidoptera > Noctuidae > Ochropleura > Ochropleura leucogaster. The sequence goes on along the minus strand of OY288213.1, from coordinate 15,705,806 downwards.
TTTTTGACGCTATTTTTTAATTTATTTATAAGTTTAGTTTAGTTTAATAATTTTAGTTTAATTAAGTAATTGTTTGTTCATAGATGTTTAGAATTAAGTTTTATTATTTTTGTTACTGTGTGCATTTATGGCTTGTGCCAAATAAACTTGTTTTCTTTCTTTCTTTTCAGTCCAATTCCGAGAAACGAATTCACCATAATTTCACAAAGACTTGTGGTGTATGTGAAGTGGTATTAAATACATCATCAGCTTACCCTTTTCCCAACTTTGTAGGGGATTGACTGCAAATCTCATCTCCACGAACAAGTTTATAACTGGGTTATACTTTCACTCCTTGGTATATTTTATTACAAATAACTTATCATAACGAATGGCTAGAACATTTAAATAATTTAAAAGCAAAAATAAGCAAGTTAACACATTCATTGCATTACGAGATCGATGTCTATCAGGGGCCTTAGTCTGCTATTGCAATAGTGTCAGAATGGTCGATCACTAGCAGTATGTAGCAGATTACCAAACTTGTCAAAATTAACCATTATGCGATCAGTGATCGACCATTCTGACACTATTGTAATAGCAGACTAAGGCCCCTTATGTCTTGCAGAACTTTTGTATTGTGCGTTGAATATAATCGTGTTGTTTCACTACTTACGGGAGGATCTAACGTGTAGTTCTTTAATTATGAGAAAACTGTATCTTTGGGAGACTTATCAGGTCTCAAACGCACCAAAGCTTAGCTTAGTTCCTAGATCTTTTAGTCCTCAAAAGCACCAGCTGAAAGTTCTTTGAGAATGAAAGCGCAGGGAATGTCTTAATAGTATAAAGTCTTAACAAAGCGCATGACTAACCCAACAATTTACAACCAAAAGCTAACAATAACTCACTGATTACTCAAACCGATTCCTATACTATCAAGCATTGCCCAACTTTAGCTTTCAAGGTAACTTCTCGACTGCTTACTGGCTGCATTATCTGCACAGTGAACTCACCCCGCGGGATTCAGTGAATCAGCTTGAAGTGAAGTGTTTCTGTTACATCATGATAAGGATTAAATGGAAACACAGTTGACGGCACCGCTGTTAAAGACCAGTTAGTTTTGTTAAAAGTGGATGTGACTTAAAGTGGAGAATTTCCTTTGTATAGTTAGGAGGATGAAAAAGACGACGTTAAAGCTAGCTGAGCGAAAATGGTTTAAATTATCTATGGCAGCGGAGTTTTTTAACTTGCTTTTAGAAATTAAAAGAAAAACTCCACAAATAATTCAATAAAAACACTTTTATTGCAAACTAGCTTTTGCCCGCGGCTTTGCTCGCGTTAATTTCGGTATAACACAGTACCTGCTACCTGCGGTTTTTTCCTTGCGCCTTATTGATTTTTAATAGCAACGCTATGTTTTCCCTTTTCTTCCCTCGTTTCCCCTTATATCTCACCTTTTTAAATAAAAATTATTAGCCTATGTCCGTCTCCTGGTTCCCAACTATCTCTGTACCAAAATTCATCAAAATCGGTTTAGCCATTAAAGCGTGAAGAGGTAACAAACAAACAAACTCACTTTCGCTTTTATAATATTAGTAAGGATTATAAATGCGAATGTTTGTAAGAATGGATGAATGGATATTTGTTACTCTTTCACGTCAAAACGGCTGAACGGATCTTGATGAAATTTGGCACAGAGATACAGGTTATAATCATCAAAATATTATTATCTCTTTAAATGCTTTATGGTTATAGTGTATTTAGAGTTTATAATCGCCCTTTCTATGAATTTAGTAAAATCCTTTTTTTTATTTGTAAAAAGTGGGATGTGAGGGAGAAAGAGGGAGGAAAAGGGAAAACTTAGCGGGAACTGTGTTACCCCAAATTTAACGCGGGCAAAAGCTAGTATTAAATATATATATTATAAGTAGGATATTTTGTGTAGCACAATGTTATTTAACTCTCAACAAATGTTCCCCCGGTCATTTATCCCGCCTTAATCCTACGTTTCTCGTATTTTAAACACGCCAGCATGAAATTCCTAGCTTAGCAAAGGAAACTAGTAGCACTAACAAGACGCATTATCTATGCCATAGACTCGTTCTCATGGGTACACTATTGAATCAGCTGAGTCAACCGTTTCTCTTCCATTTGTATAGAAATTGAACTTAGACTCGCTAGCTCTATCAAACGATGAATGTGGAATGTTATCAATTGTGTTTATGTAGTTGTTTGCCATTGTTCTTTTGTAAGTGCATTATGGATTTTTATGAATATTTCTGTCAGGAAGGCAATAGTTTGTTACTTATGTACAGACGCCAGCAGGTCAAGCTACCCGAAACTGTAATTTTTTCCCAATGAACCTTGAACCTAATACTTTAGAAATAAAGTCGAAAATCTATGAAAGAAATCTGACACATTGTAGTAGCTTGATGTGCAGGCTGTCTGGCTGTATCTGTACATAGTATCGGAAAAAAAGGACATAGAACGATACCTGAGCGTATTTTAGTATTATGTATACTCTCTAAGTTAGGATGCAGAAAACAACGTATTCAAGCATGGTTTTAGAAAGACAGAGAGCAAGAGAGAGCGCGAGTGAGAGAGAGATAGTTTGTATTACTTTTCTGACCAGAAGGGTTACCATGACATCTTATAGCAGTTCTTATTCCTGTGTGAGAAAGAGATGGTGCTAGACACCCTGTATAGCTCTGTCTATTTCCCTCAGTGGAATAAGTTCTGCTTTAAGACGTCATGGTAGGGTAGCTAAATGTATCAGAATAATTTTGGCGTACGACTAGATAAGAGGTGCTTTGTATTTTCTTTGCATTCCTTGTGTCATTTTTAATAAAACTAAATAATCTCATCCCCTTGTTTTTTTACACTAGAATAGAATCAGATAATTTAACGTATTACGCTTATGTCATCATCATCTGCCTAGCTTTTTCCAACATTGTTGGGGTCGGCATCCAGCCTAACCTTATGCAGCTGAATAGAATATCTGCCTAATATACCTTCAAAATCTGCCGTAGTCAGTACTCCGTAGACATACCCCCTGGTAAAACTGGTTGCCAGACTTTTGAGATACTAACCTGTGTCTTAATAGCACTTACATAAGTAACAAACTCACGAGGACCCCATGCCTAAATAATAGCAGTCGCTCTTTTTTTTAATATTTGCGCCACACTAGGATTTCTCCTGTATCGTGGGTGCGTTTACAAACATGTTAACTCACATACATAATCAGCCAGACCCGAATTATTATTTGTTTCGTGCGGGAATCGAACCCGCGACACGCAGCGCAGCAGTCGATCGTTCAGCCAATTCGCTAACCGTGTCGTCAATCTTTAGTTTGCTCTGGTCGATCTTTAGGTTAAGACGCGCTTGTCTAGATTGGTCTGTGGAAGGGTGACCACCCGTTACATACCGAGTTTCTTCCTTGCAAGCTAAGCAAGATCCCTTATCTTGGGAACTCATGAAGGTTTGAAGTTAAAAATACCCTTAGAGAAAAATCATCCCTCTAGGTCTACGCAGTCCAAAAATATGGCCGTTTATGTCGTAAGTTTATGCGGAACCCTCAGTGCGCAAGTCCGACAAGCACTTTTTTTATTCAGACTGTAATAAAATGATTTGCAATCAGTTTGCTTTAAACAATTTGGCTGCAACAGAATTACTCTGATCACTTTAATCTTTTACAATTGCTTTTCCATCTCTTAATTTCTCGGAACGTGGATATGCATCCATCAAGCATATTGACAAAACGAAGTGAATAATAAAACCGTTTCATACCATTTTTACTTTATCCGAAAATATTTTTACAGATATAAAGGTAAAATGCATGTCTAACTACACCGTTCTCACATATTTGTATAATCTCAACATTAATGTAACCATGATCTTGCAAAATTATTATGATTAAAAAGAGTGTCCATGGAGTTTCTTGCCCATTCTTCTTCATAGAGATCAACACTTTAGAATGGGCAACTACAGTAGGTACTTTTACTAGTTATTTTTCATTGTGACTGGGAGTGTAGCTTAATTTATTTGTTTCTTGACATTTAAAGTGCCTGTGATAGTATAAATGGTTTTGAGGAGTGGCTGGAGTGGCGTTATGGCATCCTCACCTACCACCTGACGCAGGTGCTCACCGCACACGGAAGCTTCGGGAGGTTCCTGCACATAATCGGGCAGGAAGAAACGCCCGGGTGTCAGCATTGTGACGATCGCCCGGAGGACACGGTGGAGCACACAGCGTCGGTCTGCCCAGCTTGGGCGGAGAACCTCGCCGTGCTCTCACAGAGGCGATCGGCGGCGTCGATCTCTCGCGTCCGGCCCTGGTTCAGTCCATGGTCCGGAGCGAGAGGGAATGGGAAGCGGCCACCTCCTTCTGCGAAGCAGTCATGCTAGCGAAGGAGGTGGCCGGACGTTTGAGGAAGAGAACCTCAAACCAACCCAACCGCCGCGGGAGAAGCCCCAGGCGCCGTAGATGCGAGCCTGTGGACGGAGAGCAATGGGTAGCTTACCGTCCTTCCGTCTATTGACGACAGGGCCGTGTCGACGACGCGTTTAACCTCTTTCACGTCAAAACGATTGAACGGATCGTAATGAAATTTGGCAGAGAGATTGATTATTGTCTGAAATAACTTATAGGATATTTTTTTTACATATTTTATAGCCTACTAGAGGCCATAAAATAAGTATGTTTTAGAAACCACCACAAGAAAACCCCCGAAAATAAAGCAAATAGAAACGAAAAATCAAACCTAAACCTTGATTCGAACACAATATCTCTTGACACTGACGTCAACGCATATCTTCAGCCTTGGGAAGCCATTTTGTCACTAGTGTGTTTAAATCGAGGACCACCCACTAGAACACGTTCCTCGCCAAACGTTATAGAACGCTTGTTTGATCTTATGTCTGGATTCTGGTTGGTTTTAGTTAGTTGTATATTTATAGTTGTTTTTGTTTTAGGGGGGATTTTTTGACATTTTTGATTTATTATTCTGTTTGACGGTAGTTAGTTTCTCCAAAAGTTTTTTAAATGCAAATTTTTATTTACAAGAATTTTGTTTTAATTTTTAAATCAAATCGGAAAATCAATGCAATCGTTTTGATTTTCAAGATTTTAGTTTGTTTTATAAGACCAGCTACCCTACCATGTATATACGTACAAACAATATGACATACAAACAAACGATTTCGCTTTTATAATATTAGTAAGGATTAGTACGGATTTTTAGTTTTCCGTAGCCTAAAAAAATTATAAATACACACACTCACACATAGAATGCACGACCATTGGTCACCACCCTCCCACCTTCCTACATAAACGACCAAAAATCAATTACAATCGCTCGCTACGAGCTGACCACAATTGGTCACAGTTGTGTGGTACCACACGCCATCAGGCACAGTCTGGTCATCGATACCACATCGATACGGTGCGGGACCAACGGGAATTAAATGTTGTGATAACGAGAGCTATGTTGATAGGGCTTTTTTTGCGGATGGGAACCAAATAATTTCCTTAGCTTCGGGGAGCGAGGAGGAATGTCAGACTTGTACTATATAACTGAAACCCAGCCATGTTCCTTCAATTGTTCTTTATGTTCTGGGGCCGCAGTATCTCTTTCAATAAACCCGATGTTTTCGAAAGAAAAAGAAAGTTCCCGGGTTTTTCGAAAGAGATGAATCTTGTAAATATATTTTTAACTGAAATCTATTAAAAGTAAGTGAAAAAATCAATATAACACCACCGAACTTCCGGAAGTAAAGTTATTTTCAACGTATTACTGTTTTGTTTTTAACTTCTGATTGTGCTTCAAATTATGAGATTCATACAAGAACGTTATAAAATAAAAAAGGATAAAAACGGGTTTTTAAGCGAATGAAAAACTAACGGCCCAATTGAGCACCCTAGCAACCACGATAAGTGTTACTTGAGCGGCCGAGAAAGGCAAACGACTAGTGATGGGAACTCACTTCACAACTTTACTATGAATAGTGAAATTCCTAAATAAAATTAAATTTAGTTCAGAATACAGATTACCAGATATACCTGCTACCCTACTATGACGTCTTAAAGCAGAACTAATTCCACTGAGGGGAAGAGACAGAGCTATACAGAGTGTCTAGCACTATCTCTTTCCCTCGGTGGAATTAGTTCTGCTTTAAAACGTCATGGTAGGCCTACTGATCAAGGCAAAAGAAGGATGGTAACTAGCACACTTCTTTAAACAGAATAATTGAACAATACTGTAATATGTACGCTATATTACTACAATTAAAGCACATATAACACTTTTAAGACTATATTTGAAAGATACATCTCACACTTCTTACGCTGTTCCCTAGTCTCTGTTTTTCTAGTTCTTTATTTAAAACGACCCTGCTGAGGGAAAGAGACAGAGCTATACAGGGTGTCTAGCACCATCTCTTTCCCTCAGTGGAATAAGTTCTGCTTTAAGACGTCGTGGTAAACCAGCATTCATTAAATTTTAAAACCTCTTACTTTTTCAAATCCAAAATCAAATTTAAAAGCCAAAACATCGTTTCACAGTAAAATCACAAAAGGATTTCACTAATGAAATATTGACAATCGGATATACAGCAATTTCCTACGAAATACTACCCGTAAAAGCCAATAATAACGTCACTGTGGTGAACAACAATATAATAAAATCACATATTAATTTCATACTTCACAGGACGGCGAATCGTATGCAGTAATCGTGCGAATGATATTTTAATAACCTACCGTAATTAATGTTTGTTTAAATTCTCTCAGTAAAACGTTTAATGATTGGAAGTATATTCTCCTTTGGAATAAATATGTGGATTTGATTTGCTGGTTACCTCAGGTCTGGTTTGGTAATGACTTGAAAACAGGGATCACAGGGGTCTAAAATGGCATCCTTGGAAGAGACATCATAAGGCAATATTACATTAAAATTCTTAAAATGGTCACAGACCCAGTTAAATTATTGTAAATTGTCACTTTGTGACTATTTTACAATTAATGATAATGTAATTCATATTATTTACATATAAATATATAATATTTACTCTGTTTAAGCGGCCAAAAGCGAGTCAGACACGCTCAACTGAGGGTTCCGTACAAACTTGCGACATTATTTTGACTACGTAGACTTTGAGGGTTTTTTCTCAGCACTAAGAGAACACAGAGTTAAGTTTATGGTTTTAATTTCTACTCAATACGTTCCCGAGGTAAACAGTTTTAACAGCCAAACAGACGAACAACAAAGTCATCCTTTAGCTTTCAGTTTTATTTTAAGTAGTAATTATTTCAGACAAAGTCCATTTGATTAGTATAACACCCAACTTAGAAACTAGTGCTTAAGTACTTACATCTGCTAGAAAAACAACAGCTAAACAATTAAAATTCTAATGCCCTAGTATGGGGCTAACACACCTATCCGATATATTGTGTAGAATACCATTTAGGATTTTCACTTCAGCTTTTAAATAGTATTTAATTTAAGTGGAGGAGACTTGATACTTTCACATGACCTTGTTTTAAAATATTATAGATTTACGTAATAACTGCCATAAAAAATATCCTGAATCTTTGCTGCCTGTTAATATATTTTTAACCGAAATCTACTAATAGGAGGTGGTTATCTAAAATCAGGTGGCCAAAAAATCAATGACACAAACGCAAGTAAAGTTATTTTCAACGGATTAGTTTTTTTTTAACTTCGGATTGTGCTTCAAATTATAAGATTCATAAAAGAGTGTTTTTCATCATTTTCCTGCCCTTGTCCCATTCTATTTGGGGTCGGCGCAACACGTTTTCTTCTTCCATTCGCCCCTATCGGATGTCACTGCATCATTCACTCCTTTCTCCTTCATTTCATTCCTTTTGGCCCTCCTCTCGCTCTCCGTCCATCACTATTCAGATCCATCACTCTTTTCACATGTGCTTCATCCCTCCTCATTACATGTCCATATAAGAGTATTATTAAATAAAAAACAGAGTTATTAAGACATTATTTTAAACTACAAATTATCGAAACATTGTCGGCCTAACACCGTCACTTAGTCAACTACGCCCCACAGAATTTGATGCCACATCACTAAACAGGCCGTTTTAGATTTCAATAACACCACAAACGGGCCAAGGACGCGTTTTACTGATCCCACACACACATATATACCCCCATACGTGTACACAGTTATTTTTATTAAGCCACCCTGTATGTGTACTCATGTATAATGCATCCAGACTTTAGCTATTATTCATCGCTGTATTCCAAACTTTTGCTTGTGATATTAAAGATTCGTGGACGGTATTGGATTACGTAAAGTCTGATTCTGTCGCTGCCTATTCATGTGCGCCTGGTATACCTGGCTGAGCGGCTTGAAATCTGATACAAGGACGGTATGATAGAAGTATTGAAAGAGCTTATTTTTGGGAGAGATTTTATTCGTATGAGCCGGAGAGATTTCTACTGCAATTTTTTTCAACGCTTACACGAGTCGGATTGAATGGCGTAATATTATAGAGCGAGTGTTTTATCAATCCTTTACCAAAAATATTTTAGAAGTATCTAAAAAAGGGATAGGATTGTATTGAAAACAAAATGGGAACGATTTGGTTTTGATTCAAGTTATTAGTGAATCAAGAAGAAACATAGAAATAAAGGTTTAAGCAAAGACACTACCAACCCACGTAACATTATGTATTACAAGCTGTAGAATCCTTAAAAAGAAAAGAAAATTCCACACAATAGCATACAGTAACAACAGCACCAACATTAGTTGAAATTCAAACACGTAATGATTCCTACCTGAAACGGTCTACGTCTGAATGGTACGATAAAATTCAACATAAAAATTCTAAGCGTTCACCAAACTTAAAACACAATAAACAGAAGGGACAGAATCGTTTTCGTTCACCTCACAATAAAAATATCATAGGACCGCTGGAATGGTTCACGTATATAAAATAAACAATTTCTGTAAAGAAGTAAAAAGGTATGAGGAGATATTTAGGTTTCACGTCGAAAGTTTATGGGGTAATATCGTTATTTCTCATGATTGCGAGTAAAATTGCCTTTTTGGGAACGGTTAGTTTCTGTACGCGTTTTTTTCTTTCATTCTTTATTTTTTTCCCCAATTATTTTTGGTCCACGGCAAGGAGTTATTTCATAGAAATAATTCAGGGGCTCATGAAGGCTCCCGGGAGTTACGGACAATTCTATCAAGAAAGGGACACGGACTCAAAATGATTTTTTGTGGAAACTAGCCGGTTATCGTTTTACTTTATCGCTGGCTTGTTACGTGGCTCTCGCAAGTTTCTGCTCGCCTGGTACTCTCGATTGAGCTTGCCTTACAGCTTAAAATATAATTCGGTCGATTGAATTTCGCTATTCCAGTACAATTACCTATTCGTGATTGACCTAGTTGGCTAGTTTATAACGTTTTTAGACACTCTTAAGTATTTTTATTTAAGCTATTAAGGTTGTTTGAAGTATATATGATTTACTTATCATGAATTGTTTTGATTGAAATCAATGCTAAATTGCAAATACAATTACGCTAAATTGACCTTTAATTACTGGCATGTTATTAAAAAATATATCTTACCACATACCATCTTTTAGTACTACCATATAAAACGCAGATAATAATATTTAACACATTAAATCCACACACGATCTTTGATGAAACCGCTTGTAAAACGAGATATTTCTATTCAACAATAATTACTAATGGAATGTGGTTTGTGGCCGACACTCGAATGTGGTACAACTGCCGTTAATGATACACGACGTATTAATTCGTCACTATTATTTGCTAACTCTGAAATGTCAATCAGGGAGTTATGAAATTACAAGTAGGTTTGCCAGTGGGGACTTGATGGATTATTTTAGGTATATTTCGCGAAATTTGTGTTTGGGATATTATATTATGTACCTTTTCTTACCTCTTCCTCCACCATTTCTTACTTAAAAAAAACTGTCTCCGTCTCCAAGCTTCGAACTCTCTCTGAACCAAAATTTATCAAAAATCGGTTCGGCCATTTAGGTGTGAAGACGTAACAAACTTACTTTCGCTTTTATATTTTTTTTAGTAAGGATTTTATTTCCGTTTGCTTTGGACAACGGTTTAAAAATAACTACGTGAAAAACTAGCGTGCCCCAAAAAAATAAAGCAGACGTGAAATGATCACCATTCGGAGTGAATTACGGTCCGATCCTCACAGAACGAAGTCCTGTTAATGCAGTGAGAAACGTAAGAAGCTGACTTTGTTTAATATGATCATACATATTATTTCCTCAAAAGGGCCTTTTTTACATCTCCGTGAAAAAGGCCATAGTTTAGACGACCGTAATCAGAGGACAACGAAACAGTTGAAAAAATCTTTCATCAAAGTATCATTATCAATTTGCCTCGCCGCTCTCTTGAAACTTTAAACATTAGTTCCTAATTTTCCAATACACTTTTTGTTTTATATCTTAAAAGAATCAGAACTTTCGAGCCATCAACTTTTCCTCAAGGAGCTTTGTGTCAAAGACTTGCTTGCTTCATGATCGATGAACTGTCAATCAAGGCAGTGGTGTGACAAATATTTTGCGATACTTCAACTTACGGTCTTATGCTCAAAAGAATCTGGGCATTCTACTTTGTGAAACAGATTTGCTGATATTTTATTTAATAATTTTTGTCAGCTGTTTTTGGTGTTAATGGCGTGGAAATATTTGGACAGTGATTATTTTAAGTGTAATTAGCGTCTGTTTAAAGAAATGAGGAAAATTTTGTGAGGAAAGTTTTGAGTATTTTTTTTACAAACGTTGCCCCCCACTAGGAATTTCTCATGTATCGTGGGTGCGTTTACAAACATTTAAACTCACAAACACAAACAGCCAGACCCGGAACAACTATTTGTATGCTATACAAATTTTTGTTCCGTGCGGGGATCGCACCCGCGACACGCTGATGGGTTTCAACTATCAAGAGCCGTAATCCAGTCGTTCAATTGTGTAAAAACCCAAAAAAATTGTGAAAAAAAAAGATCGCGACTTGATACAGTGAGTTTTGTGTGTCGAGAGCAAAGAGAATTAAACCACTTGAGAGCTGATAGACCGATTTCGTCTAGGCACACGACTCACCACTGCGGTTCGGGGGACGAAGAAAAAACAGCAGTTGTGATTGGCCGATGCAACAATGTCAGGACGAATGTTCCAAACATAGTGATGCACAAGTCAGTTTTGCTACAATACTTAATATCGATAAAATCGAACATAACGATGTGTGTTTATTTTAATTTTTATTTATTATAGTGATTGGGCGTTAACTGGGTGCAAATGAAACACTTACGTAACTCTGTTTTAACTTTAATTAAATTAATGCTAATAAAATCGTAAGGTTTAAGGTAATTTAAGGTTTCAAAGCAATCTTCCGTGAAATGCCTTGAACAAACAACGCTGTATTTTTTTGGAAACCAATTTTCCTTGTTGACAGCATTGATCCACTTTTCTTTCCCTTCTGGAATATTTGGAAATCTAAAATATAAACATTAAGTAACGTTACTTTTTTACAGTTAGGGAACATCGTTATTTTTATCGACAATATTTTAAAGATTTAGTTTCGAAGTTGTCACAACACTACAGCAATGCATCTGACACTTTCTATTTATGCCTACAGATAGAAAGGGACATACTTATTGAAAATACCAAGTGAGAGTAAGGGACTTTTCAAAAAGACATCAACGCGGTGTACATTTTGTGTGCCTTAAACGTATACAACCAGTTTAGCTTGAGCCCTGCAACTATTCATAATGTTATCAAATTTGACGGGCCTGTTGGTCCAGTGGTTAGTGGCCCTGACTGCTGAGCCGGAGGTCGTGGGTTCGATTCCCACCCAGGACAAACTTTGTGTGATGAGCATGATTGTTTGTTCTGTGTCTGGGTGTGATTTTATCTATAATATGTATGTATTTATAAATTATATAAGTATGTATATCAGTTTTCTGGTTACCATAACACAAGCTCTGCTTAGCTTGGGATCAGATAGCCGTGTGTGAGTTGTCCCAAGATATTTTATATTTATTTAAATTATAAATATATTTTACTTACCGATGAAAAGCTATGCCATCCTTTTTATAGCTGGATGTTCTAGACGATTTCCCACACCATTTAATTGAACAAGAACTAGTAATTAATTTGATATTATGCAGAAATATTTAAAAAAGTTATCAAAGTAATCGCGTGTGGAGAGATCCAATAACTGGTCAAAACTAAAATGGTCAGTCATATTTTCATCTAGCATAAGTGCAATTTCATTGATGTGTCGTGAGCCTGAGTCGCCCGTATGAGCAGTCAAGAGGCTTTATTGTCATTGGTCGAGAGCAAAATCCGGTTAAGTGTCAAGAACAAAATCGAGTTGTGAGTGACGGTGTTAGTGGTAACGAACGAAAAAACATGAACAAGAAAGAGGGTAGATCGCTTTGTCTGCTCATAAACATCCACTCGCAATAACTTCAGTTCATCAGCGATCATGGTGTTTGTTACATCGCCGAAATATCGGTAACTCATAACAAATAACAAACATGGTTAATATCCCGTTTCAAGTTACAAACTTAATTGCAGTTGGTAAATTAACTGTTACCTATGTCCATGGGTATGCGGACAACAGTTTTTCAACGCCAAAGATAAGTCCTTCAATACAGTTTATGTTTTCATTAGGGCAATGTTCGGTAGTTTCATTAGTTACCTAAAAGTTTGGACAGAAGTCCTAGGTGCGCACGTGCGACTCGAAATGGGCCGATATTTTTAAATTATTTTAACTCGTGTTACACTTTCAGCCATTTAGTTTTAAGTTTCATGCATTTTTTTAAGCTATTGCATAGCTGTTATCCCGGGCTTTGAGCGCGGCGACCGAATCAAGAAAATCCGTAACGAAAAAAAACCTAACACAACTGACAGTATTCGTAATAAAAGTTATTACGAATACTGTCAGTTATTTTAAGGGAAAAAATTTTGTGTTCACCAAAAATACTGATCGTGCACCAAATATTCTTTCCTGAATGCTAAAAAAATGCGTAGGTTAGGTTAGGTTAAAACTGCGACCCCCTACGCACGAGCCGAGCGAGCGGAGCGAGCCGTGCCGCGGCAGCGGCCGGCGAGTGCCAGTAACGACTTGCATTAATAGAAAATGGATAAAGATATAACACTTTTTTATTGTAGTGCTGTCTTTTTCCTGATGCTCGTTATGACATATTTTAATTAACATATTTTGGTGCACATTCAGTATATTTGGTGCAACACAGGCAAAATTAGGTAAACGAAATGGGAATAAATTGAAGTACTTTTAAATACCATCCTTATTTTAATTCATGATTCCAATGTTTTATCAGCGTGTTTGGTAGAGACTCGGGTTGTCATTTGACCTCACGCTGGATCAAATCCAAGGTCTCGTTTTTCTTTTTGCGACTTCGGTTTTATTGAAAGTACTTTTAAAATATTATATTTAGGTATTTTTGTTATATCTTTTTTTTTATTAATTGCATACGTTGATAAAACATGCTATGCAATATCCTTACCGCAGCAGTCCCCGAGTGCCACACGTATTTTTTTGTTTTCCTACAATATATTTTTTTGCTTTCTAACAATGTTGTTTTGTTAATATCAATACTTTTGTGTTATCTAATAATGCTTTTTTGCTTGTTTTCAGGTAAGTCTCGATCTGTCGATGACGCAACCAAGGAGGACCCATGTCTTACTGGTAGGCCTCACATGTTATTATGTAATTGTTGTGTTTTATGTTATATTCATAGAGCTACTTATCTGTAAAATTGATGCGAACAGTGGCTTGATATGCGTTCTTATTTTTGGTGGCCATATGGTGTGTTCGTTTTTTTTTATTGAATATAATATTGTTGAATTTTTTTTTTTTATAATATCCATTTTAAAAATAGGATTTTACAAATATTTTTATTAAAAATATAAAATTCGTTCCAATTGATAAATTATTGCATTGCATAACACATTACCTCCAGAATATCTCAAACGATCTCAAATCCGAACATATAATTAAAATTATAAATCTAGTATTTTTGCGGTCCTTAAAATAAAAGTTTTGAACACAAATTTTAAATTAACAACTTTTAAGCTGTACTTTAATAATTAATTGCCGTTAAACTTTACCAACTGGTTGAACCACTTTAACAGTGATGGTTCCCATAGGTATGTGTTCGTCTTTCGAGTTACTAGCTAATTATAAGCTAGCTTTCGTGTGCGTCTTTAATAAGTAATACTACGTTACTACGCCCCGGTCTTACAGCCGTTGCTCACACCGAAGTGTTTTGTGGAACTTGCGTTATGTGATTATTTAGAGTACGCACAAGTAAAAATTGTTTGAAGCTGTTTTAATTCTTATATCATGTTTTAAAGCTTAAACATAATTATATTTTATAATCATTTTCCATGATATAGATCTGAAATGTAGATTTTATTTAACATTGATTATTAACGTACCTACTGAAGATATTATGATGAGATTTGTAAACATTTTTTTTATTTTTTATTCTATGTTATCCTACTACTGGGAAAAGATCTCCTTATAACTTTCCACTGTAAACTATATTTAGCTTGAAAAAAATATATTTGAAATCTGTAACATTTTTTTTGTACTAAAAAAAGAACAAAACAGCCGCCGATCCTACATCTATTGCAAAAATCGTTTACCATTACACGTATTCCGTTTAGTCTATAAGAACCTTTTTACCTAAACGACCTACAAGACATGTTCGAACGTGACCTACATTCTAGTACCAATAAATAAATTCCCACGTTCGAAACGGTGTGACACAAGATTAACTTTAATATGAATCGAGCCTAAACAACGAGCTTTTAATAAAATAGCAACACAGCGATAGCTTGGCTCATGAAATTTATATTAACACCCGAGATTGTCCCGCGTTGTTGCCAGTACAAGCGTTTTTTTTTTGCTTTTAAAGCGAGTTGGAACAAAAGAATGCTTAGTAGGTTAAATTAAATTCTGCAATGACTCTCTGTGATTTATAGCAGCCTGGTAGCGGTTGTTGACTAGAAAATGGCTATCGTTGGGTGATTTTACGTGTAAGAAAATGCAAGTTAGCTTTTAGCGTAGGTTGGTTTATAAATTTGGTTACCATGAATTTTGCTATGTATGTACTTAAGGTAACATTTCTCCTTTTTCATAACTTTCAATCTCTCTAGCCATTCCCTGTGAATGCCTATTTAAAACAACGCAGCATATTGCTAAAGTAAACGTAACTGTTTATTGGAAATTTTCTACTTATAATGTAGTAAAATAAAACTCTCGTAAAATAATATTCTATAAATTCAACGAGGTCAATCACTGTAATTAAAGGTCATTATCCTTCCAATTTTCTTCCAAAGCAATCACTTAAGCAGATTGAATTAAAACCCTGCAATCGCTCTTTTTGATTTATGGAATCCTGGTACCGTCAGTTAGTTACGTTGATCAGGTTCACTTGACAATATTGATTGATGAACAACCCCGTACTCATGAAGTTTCAGACTTTGCGTAAACAATCTTGGAAAATAATAAACAACAACAGAGTTTTATTATACTTGTATAATTCCTCTTCCTACCAAGTGTTATTTATTCAGTACATTGATCTTCATGTATCTATATCATACATTTAGTTTCAAATATGGGTAAAAAATAGATAGTAAATTACTTAGGAACAAAATAATTATAATACACTAAATAAATTATTACACGATAAATCAATATCCAAAAATTCTGTCTGATCTTCAGATATCTAAAACCACTTTATGACTTGCGAAAACGATTCACGTAAAACCACTATTCGTCTACATACTAATCGTAAAACAATACTTAAAGTAACGTCAATATTTTTGACTGATGCCAAAACTTTCGACCATCCACTAAAACAAATCCAATCATCTTCACGCCATTGCACACACAAGATAATAATAGGAACGACGTAAAAACTTGTATAAAACACCAATAGCCAGTATCGAAGTTCTCCTACTCTCCTAGTACTTCGCCCAAGTTCCTAACTAACTTCTTTCGTTATATTTTGCTTCGTTCGTGCCATCGTTACGGGCGATCGTGACTGCGCTGATTAATTCATTCCTAGAGGGAAGGGGGGGCAGACTATTGTTTTTCCCTCTTTTTAGGTTATTTGGCTTTGATAAATGAATGGGAATTTGTCTATTGTGGTGTAGACGGGAGATAAATTGTAAGGTTCTTAGAGTAACAGCCTATTGATGTCCAGCTAAGACAGTTTTGTTGTCCGTACTTATTTGAGAGTAACTTGATATTGATGATCCGTTTTGTTTGGTTGAACACTCAATTTGGGGTGTATCTTTCATTTTTTAGGGTTGTCAAATGCGCTTAGGAGTTATGTTAATATTTAGCGACTGTTCTTTTTGACACCTTTTTTTTCATTCTATTGAAAGAGATTCATGTAAAGTGGATCTTTTAATGTTAGATTTATTTTTATTTTATTTACTTGGGTCACCAACAATTGATTAAACAGTGCCAGGTTAGAAAATACATCGAATAAACTTGTAGACTAGTGTACCAATTTCTTACAGGTACGCCCACGATGCATTAAATAAATGTTGAATGAAGCTGAGTGCAAGCTACTCACCAAGCTTATGACCTAAAATTAGATTGGTTAAAATTTAAATGTGAGTGTATTTTGGTTACGATTTAATGAACAATTAATCCCTTTACATTTTTGTTCCCATGTTAATACCATGAATTAATATGATATGACATGATACATTCTCAACAATATACCAGGAGTTCATGCCTTAATAGCAGTACGCATACGATTACATAATTCAGTTATCCACCTTTATCGCGACGACCTCTGTCAGGAAACAAATATTTTTGCCTACATATACACTAAACAGTGTATTTTATGTAACACAGAACTGAATAGAATACAAAGTTAAATTTTCTTTAGAAATAGGTACTAGGAGAACAGATCCCTATTGAGATCTTCCGCATTTTCTCACATTTGTATTCAAATATTCTACCCTTTGGGAATACTTGTCCGATGATTGTAAGTTTTGAATTCTGTGAAGATCTTTAATATGATTAGCTGCTGAATAACAGTGTCAATCGTTGTTTGAGCTGATAGTATATTTGTTGAAGAAGTTTATGCTTTGCTTGCATTGCAGCAAAACATTGAAATAAAACTTTACCTTTGAGAAAATAGTCAGCAATTTGTCTACGTAGAAGTTCGAATCTGGTATAATTTTACAGGCTCTTATATATTTTTTATAAGAAAAAAAATCGTTATTTATGTTAAAACTAACACTAATAGGATTGCATCAATTCACTGTGGTGTGAAATAAAAAAAAATGTCTATACAAGCAAGTTCTTGGTAGGACCAACTGATAATAAAACTAGGTACTAGGATTGCATGAAATTCACGGTGATTCATTATAACAGTTTGGTCTGTACTATGAACTTATGTGTATTCGTCCTGATCACCCAAAGGACATGTTGGAGCACATAGTGGCGGTCTGCCTAGCTTGGGGGGAGCACTGCCGTGCCCTCGTAGAGGCGAGAGGAACTCTCTAGTTATTTGATGATTTCACAAACGCAAAAAAAGTGTATTCGTCCTGGATAGATCCTACTTACTTTTTATTCCAGTCTACGGGGATGAAACCGCGGACTGTAAAACATCACGCTGTATAGGAGCTGAACAGTGGGTGAAACCAATGTTCGCTGACTAATTCGCTAATCCATCGCTCACAAATTCCCAGCAAATAATTGTACAAAAAAATGTCATAATCCCGAAATATGCTAACTCATGTTTTACTGCTCAATAAAACCATCGAATCGAAGCGTAATGTATGGATCCCAACACAGTCCATTGTGCCTTCATTGTCTAACATACTGAAAATTTTTCATCGAAAAACAATATCCGTCATCGCATGCCTATTAAATCGTGGGTCTAAGTGCAAATATCAGTATTGGACATTTAGGCTATAAAAACGCCAAGTGCCATGACGTATGGCGGCTGTGTACGACCAGTATCGCATATGATGACGCATAACAGCAGCAATGTAAACTGTGCGATGTTTAAAAATCGTTTGCGTTTCGCTTTTGTTTTTTAGGTGGCCTAATATTTGGATGCCGTTGTTTTGAAATGTTTTATTGGTTTAGATTTTGATGGGATTACATAAATATTGGTGTACCAACAAATTTTTGAATGTACATGATGTTTTCAGAAGAGAGTGGGTAGGTAGGTACGTTTATTTTGGCGCTAACTTTTGCATATTTCTAATAATATTCACGCATTCTTTATTCTAACTGTTATATTTTGTTTACACATATCATATAGAGATGATGCATAAATGCTTCATAGTACTTTTTAGTACATTCTTAACACATTATATTCTACTAGCTGGCGCTCGTGGCTTCGCACGTGTGATACCGAAAAAAAAATAGTATCCTATGTGTTATTCCAGACTATAATCTACCTCTGTGCCAAATTTCACCAAGATCCGTTCAGCCGTTTTGACGTGAAAAAGTAACGAACTTCCATCCTCACAAACATTTGAATTTATAATATGAGTAGGATTCTCTTTTTAATTTCTTTTTATTAAACACTTTGTTAGTGCATCTAGTATTCCACGCAAAATCTTTAAACCCGAGAATTTTCTTGGAAAAACGCGATTTCATACAAAATATAATAGAACAGATACATTCTGTAGAGAAACAAAACCTTAAACAGTGGAGTTTACTATAACCTTTGTCAAAGTAACTCTGCGAATGCTTTGAACTTGACTAAAACCACATCCATCATTTCATTTCACTTGTATTTGTTGTGTAAACCTCTTTGTAGTGATGTACAAGTACGATTTGTCGATGTTTTAGTCGATATATTTTTTATAAAAATTTTCAAATGACATTTTCCTCACATAACAGATGACATAACATCACGCATCTGTTCCTAAAAGGTTAAACAGAGGTGTATCAATTGAACTCTCACGTTTCAACTGTTAAGAAAAAAACCCTGTGGCATAAAATAAATACCCTGTTAAATGCCTTGTTAGGCAATTTAAAATACCTGGTTTATTAAGTAAAGAGGTTAAAGATAATAAATATATGTATAACTAGCTGGCACCCGCGGTTTTGAACGCATGATATCGAAATCATATGTGTTATTCCAGACCATAATCTATCTCTGTGCCAAATTTCATCAAGATCCGTTTAGCCATTTTGACGTGAAAGAGTAACAAACATTCATACATCCGTCTATTCCATCCTCACAAATATTCACATTTATAATATTACGTAGGATATAGAAATAAAATAAAAATACCCAACATGATAAATCAAATGTACTTTATGATTGACACAGGAAATTGGATAAAAGCCTTGGTAGCAATAAGCTAGTTAAAGGATGCTCCAGAAGTGACGACAGGCTGTGTTGACGCGTTTGTGTTCTACGCGCGCCTCAAAGGGATGTCAGCAAAGCATAGGGGCCTGCCAGGGCCACCGCCTGCCGGGGTTGCGGATTGTTCGAATAAGATACCGCGGTTTCGGAACATAAAAGGAAAAAGAAGGAATATGTGTGTTTTTTAGTTAGTAAAAGTCTGACACCCCTTCTCCGTTCCGCCCAGAACTAAGTTATTAATTGATGATTTTGCATCCGTAAAACAGGATACGGCAGAGGATTAATTAAAACAGATAGTATAAAACAACATATTAATTAAACTTTTCTTTACGCCATTCTAAAGTAACTGAACATCAACAAGACCAGCGTTTTGATTAAAAAATAAATCGAAACTCAAATCCAATTAAACAATATAATTCCAATTTCTACTCTCAATACACGGAGCGTCTCAATAAAATGAAGCTCAAATCAATTCTAAGTTTAACATTTGTAACATTAATTGGCTTTATCGATTACTCGGATTACAAGACCGTACTCGATAGTCGGTAATGAACTTCAAACGCTAATTGGGCCATCCCTACTTAGTAATGTTCGGTGCGTAGGAGGGGAGGCCTTCTGACGTCATAGTCAACCTTCACCCAGGTATAAGCTTCATATTAAATTTATA
The DNA here is from genome assembly GCA_958449745.1 of Ochropleura leucogaster. NCBI lineage: Eukaryota > Metazoa > Arthropoda > Insecta > Lepidoptera > Noctuidae > Ochropleura > Ochropleura leucogaster. Next base: position 15,685,737 of record OY288213.1, on the reverse strand, counting down.
CAGAGTACGATAATAATTTTCTTTTTTTTTCATTTAACGAGGTGTTTCGTTGGTGTTCATTTTTTATATTTGAGATGTTATTAGTCCAAAATGTAAAGCTTGAGGTGTAGCGAAGTGTATTTGAGGTGTTGGCATACTTCTGCTTATGCAATCGAAATAACAGGTGTGATGGTACTATATGAACAGTGGTTGGTTTATTTATAGAAATACTAGCTTCCGTCCGCGACTACGTCCGCATGGCATAGTTACTTTGGGCTAACGCTAACTTTAAACACAATGAATGAATGAATGAATGAATGAATAAACTTTATTTCGGGTGGCATAGACCCATAGAAAACTAATATTAAACATACACAGACACATTAAAACAGATTCCCTATCATTAAGAAACAGATTTATCATAAAAACAGATGCAATATCATTAAAATAGATTCAATATCATTAAACATCAGATTCAATAGCAATAAAATGGATTCAATATAATTAAATAAATTAAATTAAATTTCTTAGAATAGTAATAATGAGTAGTTAAATTTTGAAAACAATAAAAATATAATTTTATAATTTTACCTGCCCCAAGCCCTATATATGGGCGCATGTAATGCCTTCCAATGCTGCATAAAAGGCCCGTCCAACCTATTTGCGACAACGTTGAGAAGACTGTTACCGCTGTCCCGCAGTCTACTTGCAATCGAGGTCGCTCTCTTGCGCATGCTAGCATAGAAACTGTCAATGCGGACGCTCGCGAACATACCTGAAGATGATCAAAAAAAATATATCTTTCTCTCTCCTTTTCTACCCTCTTTATACTCTTTTCTCACTTTTTATAGCTTATGTCCGTCTCTAAGGTCCCAACTATATCTGTATCAAATTTCATCAAAATCGGTTCGGCCATTTAGGCGTGAAGACGTAACAAACAAACAAGTAAACTCACTTTCGCTTTTATAATATTAGTAAGGATGGACGACTTCGGACGTACCGTATCTGGATTGTTTCTTTTTCAGTTCTCTCAAAATACTTATTTAAAATCCACATTAACTTCTCGTAAAAAACAGACAACAAAAAGGATATCAAAAGGGGATTGTTCAAAATAGAAACACAAGAAGAGGCTTAAACCTAATACTATTGATCTTCCAACATTCGAGATAATTCTCAAGAAAGACACAAAATAAATTCATCTGGAACATTTCCACGATATAACAAAATATGTCATGTTTCCTGAAGCAAAAATACTGATCGAATATATCCGAAGCGACATGGACAAGGGAATCGAATTAGTAGAACACAGGACACAATCACTGAATCAAAATGATAACAGAATATTTTCTGAAGAGAAGACTAGATGAGCTAATGAAATTGTAGACGTGTTTATTGAACGACACGGGATTTGAGAATGAATGAGGATTATTTTGTTTTTTTTTTTTTTTTTTTTTATTCTAATAGGGCTTGCGTTTGGCCACAAATTACTTGAAGCGAAGCAATGATGTGAGAATGAGACTGAGACTAGAGCACGTTTGCATTGAATATTTCTTTTTTTTTGTTTTTGGAACCAAGATTGTTTAAAATTTACCCGTCTGACAAACAGCACGGAATGTTTACATAACAATCTCGATAGAGGAGTTGATTAGTGTTTATGAAAATGCTGTCGCGATGAATTCATGTTATTCAACCTTCATGAATAACATGAATTCATCGCGACAGCATTATATAATTTTATTTAAACCTCAAAAAAAAATACTGACCCTATGCGTTTTATATTAGTAAAATATTTTTTTCGATTTTCTGTGCGAATCTCATCTCCTCTTTTTAACGCAACGACTTTTTGGTAGAGGGTTTTAAAGCCTTCACAAGTACAACGACGTTACTCAAAAAGCGTGCTTGTGTGCGTATTTGTGAGGATAGATGGATGTATATTATGTTTGTTACTCTTTCACGTCAAAACGGCTAAACGGATATTAATGAAATTTAGCACAGATGTAGATTATATTCTAGAATAACACATAAGACACTCTTTTCGATCCTCATGTAGGCGAAGCCACGGGGGCTAGCTGGTATAAAATACTTTAAACATTGTTAAAATAACAGCACAACTTAGGTACACCTATACGATTACAACAGCTATAATACTTTTACATCGATACATCGCATTACACAACACCCAAGTCCGTCCCTGCATCTCTTTGTACTGGACCGTACTTAAATCGAGTCTCGATTGTTATCTAAAAGTTTTCAACTACAGGTGTTGCTTACTTTTAAAATGTTTAAAGTGTATAAAATAAAGTTTTATTGTAGAAGGCACGGACTGCAACATCAATAATGGTTTATTCGTTTATTTTTATAGTCTGAGAGTTCTATAGTTATTGAGCTTGGCATTATTATACTTTGTGTTGGTTTGTTATTTTTATATTGTTTGGATAAAGCTGTGTTTTTTCCCTTATGGATGTATTTATTTTAAAAGAAGTTAAAAATATCTTGGGACAACTCACACACGGCTATCTGATCCTAAGCTAAGCAGAGCTTGTGTTATGGTTACCAGACAACTGATATACATACTTATATAATTTATAAATACATACATGTTATAGATAAATCACACCCAGACACAGAACAAACAATCATGCTCATCACACAAAGTTTGTCCTGGGTGGGAATCGAACCCACGACCTCCGGCTTAGCAGTCAGGGCCACTAACCACTAGACCAACAGGCCCGTCAAAAGTTGTTATCACTGCACAATTATGAAACAGATATCTTAACTGTATGTACTGTTTTGCATAAGAGTGACTTATCCGCTTATATTGTTTCTAGTGTTAGGGTACTGTCCTCCGCTACGTGATAGGGGTAGACAGAAATATATTATACTTGGTTTGATCAATAGGTTCTGAGTACGAAACTCAAGTCAGAAAATTTGACATTATTTTTTTTCATTAAAAATTCCCTTTAACAGCCACTGAGTTGATGGCAATGGGTATGCCCCCTATAGCATTGGACATAAACATTACTAGCACAATGTGTGTGTGAATGTGTGTTTGTGTGTGTGTGTCTATTAGGTACACCACTGTTTAACTCTTCTGGGATTAAAGGCTTTCTTTTGGGGTGGGAAATCATCATATACGGCCTGTCGTCAATAGACGATTGGACGGTGAGCTACCCATTGCTTACCGTCCACAGGCCTTTATCTACGGTGGCCGGGAGTCGTCTCCCGTTGCGACTGGGTTGGTTTGAGGTTCTCTCCCTCAAACGCCCGGCCACTTCCTTCGCTAGCAGGACTGCTTCGCAAAAGGAGGTGACCGCTTTCCATTCCTTCTCGCTCCGGACCACGGACTGAACCAGGGCCGGAGGGATTAAAAGCTTGGTGTTATGTTTGTAATCAATCATTGAGCAACCAACGACAATTTATAAATTGAGAATAAATTTAACGCTAGGTAAAGAGAGTTAGTTAAATAAATTAAAATATTCGAAACACAAGTAAAAAAAGAACAGTGCGATAAAATAAATAGAAGATAAAAATGTCAAGATTCTAGAACTTTAACTTTTAAACTATGACGACAGTCAGCGAAGCCACAAAGAAAGTTCCAGATTAAACTAGAAATTTCAACGTGGCGGAAAACTTAATTATTCCATCGACCAATTCAGCAAAAACATCACTTCTGTAATTTATTCGCTCCGATAACTCTGCGACGAACCAAATTTGGTGCAAGCGTAAGCCATGCACTACGTTTGACAGTGTGCCAACTTCGAAAACCGGTCCAGACCGGTTAAATTCGGATATAACCAGACCAATCCAATGTAACAATGCAAAACTTTGTGAATGTAAAAAACTATAAAAAATGTTTATTTAACTTTTGGAGTCGTTTCAAATTAATTTAAGTTGTTATTTTTGGCAATATGGTGAATTTATTGTTTGTGTTTATAGTATTGGGGATAATGGAAAATATATTTCAAGAGGCATCGTGAAAATAGGCAGAATAAAATTCATTTGTTTCATAACTCAATTGGAAAAAATTGAACCCTTGTAGAACTTCACACATACAAACACTCTTTGTTGTCCGTCCGTCTGTATGTCTGTCTGTCTGTCAAGACCCTTTATCTTGTGAACGCGTGGAGGTATCAATTTAAAATTTAAACCATAATATACTCAAGTCTGTGGTCCCTTGCAGCTGTGAAAATGTTAACCCTCTAAGTCTACGCCGTTTATGTCGTTAGGTTGTACGGAACCCTTAGTGCGCAATCCGACTGGAACTTGACTGGTTTTTATTTTTGGCTTTAGTAACTATGAAAATTAAATTAAATTAAAAATTATTTACAAGGCACCATTTCCACCAATTTAACAACGCTTTAGTGTCTTTAGACTTTAGTTTTTTTTTTTTTTACGCAATTAGTACAAATATCCATTGCCCTAAGTGAGGCTCTATTTCACTTAACCTATCTTAAATCCCACTTACACACCAACATATTAAATTCAAGTTACATTTACTAACAAAGTTAACAAGCGAAAAGTCTCTAACAGAACTCGATAAATCCAACTTAAGTTTTACATTGACATTTTTCTTTTTTTTTTTTTTTTTTTTTTTTTTTTGTCAGCTAGCAGTGACAATGATAGTTTCAGTAGCATTCCGACTCTTACTGACACACTTCAGTCTCAATTTTCCGATGTCCCAAAAAATCTAAATGTAGTCCATATTAATGCCCAAAGTATTCCGGCTCATTATCATGATATGCTTGCGAATCTGGACTGTAAGAACATCCATGCAATCCTTGTGTCAGAATCGTGGCTGAAACCATGCCTTACGTCCACTACCTATTCCCTGCCTGGATATAAACTAATTAGAAATGATCGGACAAGCTGCGGTGGTGGTGGTGTTGCCATTTATCTACGTGAAAACATACCTTTTTCAGTTATTGATATGTCGTCACAGCCACCGCCGTCGAATGCTGGCGAGCATCTCTTTTTAGAAATTAATATTAATCATTCCAAGGTTTTGCTTGGTGTATATTATTGTCCCTCTTTACGCATCGACTACTTTTCCTCTTTTGAAAGTCTCCTAGTAAACCTGACACCTTCTTACAGACATATTATCATTATGGGGGACTTCAATACTTGTCTTCTTAAAAAAGACTCACGGTCATCCACACTCCAATCCATCTCCCAATCCAGCAATTTATCTCTGCTTCCATTAAGTGCTACTCATCATTTTCCTAACTGTCTACCTTCGCTCCTTGACCTCATCTTCGTTTCTTCCACACAACATGTAGCTAAGTATGGGCAGTGTTCAGCTGATGCGTTTTCCTACCACGATTTAATTTTTCTCTCGTACAAAATCCGCCCTCCTAAAACTAAGCCTAAAACACTCCTGCAGCGCAGTTTTGGTGGTATGCACCTTGAAAGCCTTCGTGAGGATGCCGTCAACATTGATTGGTCTGATCTTGTTAATGCGGAGTCGATTGATGTCAAAGTCGATCTTCTCAATTCTAACCTTATCAAGCTCTACGACGTTCATGCGCCTGCTCGGTTAGTAAAGATTAAACATCTACCTGCACCATGGCTAACCGACGACTTAAAAGCCATTTTGCATAAGAAGGCGGCCGCAAAATCTAGGTTTAAGTGCAGACCAAACTCAATAAATCATGATAAGTACGTTACTATCCGTAATCGCAGTAACTTGGTTTGTAGGGATGCCCAACGCCATCATGTTCATAAGTCCGTCGAAAATGGTGACCCAGCAAAAGTCTGGAAATTTCTCAGATCCATGGGAGTTGGGAAGTCGCGTCAAGAGTCTATTCCTAAAGATGTAGACCTTGAGTCACTTAACAAATATTTTTCCACCTCTTGTAATTTTAATGGGGCTATTAAAGCCCAAACCCTGAATAATCTTTCATCTCTTCCCACTCCCGATTATTCTCCGTTCGTCTTTAATCAATTTGCTGCTTGTGATGTTAAGAAGAGTATACTATCAATCACGTCAAATGCTGTTGGTAGTGACTGTGTTAGTCGTAAGATGATACTTCCTATCCTGGACGAAATCCTTCCTGTCATTTGTCATATTTTTAATTACTCCCTATCCTGTGGTGTGTTTCCCTCTTGTTGGAAGGAAGCCCAGATTACCCCACTTCCAAAAAAATGTAACCCGGTTTCCTTTTCTGAATTCCGCCCGATCTCCATATTACCCTTCCTATCTAAAGTCCTAGAACGCCTTATCCATAATCAGCTCAGTACATTCCTTTATAAAAACACGCTCCTTAATTGTTACCAATCTGGGTTTCGTCCAGGTCATAGCACTACCACAGCTCTTATTAGTATTACGGACGATATTAGATTCGGTATGGAAAATGGGAATCTGACTGTTCTTTCCTTATTAGACTTCAGTAATGCTTTTAACACGGTAGATTTTGATGTTTTGCTCGGTATACTCTGTTCTCTTAACATATCTCCAACGGCTATTGATTGGTTTCGTAGTTACCTCTGTGACCGCCGACAGCGTGTTCGCATTGAAGATTCGTCATCTTCTTGGTGCAATACCTCTGCCGGTGTTCCACAGGGGGGAGTTCTTTCTCCTCTTCTTTTCGCAATTTTTATTAATTCAATTTCTAATGAACTTCTTTCAGCCTACCACCTTTATGCTGATGATTTACAGATTTACTCACAGGCTCCCGCAGATGAACTGTCTGAAGCGGTGAATTTGGTGAATAGGGATTTGGAGCGTATTTCGGGATGGAGTCAAGCTCATGGTCTAAAGGTTAACCCTGCGAAGACTCAGGTCATTGTTGTCGGCAGCCCTAGGCTGCGTTCTAAAATTGATTGGGCGAAACTGCCTCAGATTGTCTTTGATGGTGCTATAATTCCTTACAGCAACTCAGTTAAAGACCTGGGTATTTTTATTGACAAAGACTTATCCTGGGGTCCTCAGTTGCAAGAAGTGAGCCGAAAACTGTTTGCATCGGCAGGGTCTTTACGCAGACTTCGTAATTTCCTCCCAACTGCCACTAAAACTGCGCTCGCCCAATCCCTTCTTCTCCCAATCCTCGATTATGCTGATACCTGTTATCCAGATCTCACTGTAGTGCAGCTGGAAAAGCTTGAGCGACTCCAAAATTTTTGTATTAGATTCATATTTGGTTTGCGTAAATATGATCATGTTTCAGAGTTTCGCGTTAAGCTCAAGTGGTTGCCTATCCGTCTTCGCCGGAATGCTCACATTTTATCATTACTTTACAGTATTCTTTTTAATCCATCAACACCTTTATATCTCAAAGAACGTTTCAAGTTCATTCATGACACACATAGTAGACACTTGAGATCATCGGAGAATTTGAGACTTTTGATGCCTGAACATTCCACAAAATTTTATGACCAGTCATTCACGGTTCAGGCTGTCCGTTTGTGGAACGAATTGCCGCTGTCAGTAAGACAAGCTCAGTCACTCGTTACTTTTAAAACCCTAGTTGCAAATCATTATCTTTCCCTTTAATATTTTTTTTTTCTATATGTATTTATTTATGTATTTATATATTTTGAATAAGTAACTTTATTTTAATTATTTGTGTAGTATTAGCAGTAGGTACACCATTGACTACCCCCGTTGTATTTTTATATTCGTAAAGTCCATCCAAAGGTTGTCTGGAAGATATCGCTATTAGCGATAAGACCGCCATTGTAACCATAGATTTAGCACTTTTTTATAAAACAGTTTGTTTTTTCAATTTTTGGTGTGCAATAAAGTATATTCTATTCTATTCTATTCTATTTTTATATGAGCACAAGCCTAAAGAGGGCTAATGAAACTCCCAACGAACTTCGGTAGAACTTTGTTATTGGCCCATACTTCATGATTAGACGGGAGCGAACGGGATCAAGACTGTCACAATAAAGATAAGATTTCATCAATTGGCCTTCTTAGAGATTATCTAGAGTTTAGGACAAAAGAATTTTGGTCTTGGATTTTTTTATTTAAGATAATATTATTATGCTGTGTTTGGGTATTTGGTTTTTGAGTCTAAAGGAAGTTTGACGTAACGATTTTTTTAGTTTCAAGAAATAAAATACCTAATAATGGTAAAGAAGTTTAATTGTTAAGTTTTTTTCTAGAAGACTATGATTTAAAAAAAATTAAATAATACTTTTATTTTGAACCTCTTATTTGTTTTAAATATTCGTTCACAAAAAGCATGAATAAATATAAAAAGCGTGTAGAATTAACAAGGCGTCACACACATTTTAAAAGGTGTTTTTAATACACTTGAAAGATGAGGAAAATTCCATAAATTTATAAAAAGCCCGTCACATTTCATCGTCTCATATCTTTGATGAATAGATCATGTTTTCTGAAGATATTATTTACGTTTACAAATTGATGCCGAGCAACGTGTTATAAAAGGAACGTTTTATTCCTCAGTATCTTTCTGTAAGATGGAAATCAAAGCTTACAAGATTTTATTTCATTTATGCAGGTAGTTATCAAAGACAGTTTTATGTTTTATAAGAAGATGTACTAATTGGATTTCTCTTTACAAGCAAAAAATATATCAGCTGTCGTAAAAAGCGTCCTTGAAATTGCCTACGTTAAAAAGCCCTAAAATTTCAGAAGCTCAAACGTTGCTAATGTCCGCTCATCTCCAGAACAAACGTACCAAAAGTTATTTCTTCAGATTTCCGGAAAATAAAACAGCATTACTGTAAAGCTGGGTCCGAATATGGGTAGGTACCTAATTACGTCATCGGGTCGCCATTGCCGAAAACCAGCGATGCGTGAACACAGTTGGACAACAATTGTATCCATCGGACGGACGAATGCCGGATTTTATTCTTGCTACGTGTTACGAATGCTTTTTTTTCTTACGTTTTTGTCTTAAGCCATGTCGGATAATATTAAGGATTTTTATTGAAAAAGGTTATTGTTCACTGGCGTGAGGCGGCACTTCGCTTTTTGATACGAAAGGTGTTTTAGGAGCCATAACTCGAGGGGGTTTGGAGGCTTGGCGACGTGTATTTTATTGTGATTACAGATATTTTTGAGAAGTGGGCATTCTAGAAATTAATACTGTCTGTCTGTCGGTCTGGCTGTTTGTGTTTGTGAATTTAAATGTTTGTGTTTACAAACGTACAGCACCCACGATACAGGAGAAATCCTAGTGTGGGGCAACGTTTATTTTTTTAAAAAAAAAAGAGAGCCAAGTAAGAATACTGAAAATGTACGGATGACTTCTTAAAGTCAAATAAATGGCTCTCCGGCAGTATGCAAATTTGATTCCTGAGTCGGGAAAATAGTATTAGATTTTTTCATCAGGAACTTCCTCATAGCAGCCATGGATTTTTGCCTGGTTGATGGCAATAGGCTTCTCTCCTATACATGGGTTTAGGTATTGCTAGGAGCATTAGGTAATTAAAAAATCAAATTACGAATAATGTATTCGCAATGTCAATGTTTACTAGATTGTTTTATTTTTAGGTGGCTAAATTATAAAAAAAATACGGCGTGTTGGCGCAGTGGCTGAGTGACTGACTGCTGCGCTGCGTGTCGCGGGTTCGATTCCCGCACGGAACAAATATTTGTGTGACCAGCAAATAGTAGTTTCGGGTCTGGCTGTTTGTGTATTTAAACCTTGTAAACGCACTCACGATACAGGACAAATTCTTAGTGTTTTATAAAAAAAAAAACAGCACCTGCACGTTTAAATTCGTCCTTAATGCATATTTTCAATTTTTGTAGATGTTTTTAGACGAAAGTTCTTAGAACTTCTTCTTTCAACATTAAGAAAAGTAATTCCTTTACTCTTAAAGCACATAATCTTGACCCCATTACTAGCATAATTAGTTCCAAATGTCAGAACAAACGATCCATCTCCACTCATTTTTACGTCTCCGCCATTTTCAATGTTCCTTACTTTGGTCTGTCAAAGTAATTTATTGAGATGTATAAGCCGAAGTGACGATTCACCAAGACTTATAGTTGGTCGTACATTTGTGTGAAAATGTCCTTTTTTACGTCAATCCAAATCTATTTGGGTTTGTAAATGTGTTTTGTACGCCCTCCTTTTTTTTTCTTTCCTTCTTTCTCTCAATGTTTGTTGCATGTCAAGTTGGGTTGGAGATTGTTTTGTATGGTTTCTTTTTGGGGTGACTGAACTTTGGAGAGCGTAATGTGTGTGCTTTGCAATGGGGAATTGATAATGCCTTAATGCGTGTCGAACGGGATATACATAGATATGGAGTACGCCTACATTAATGTAAGTATTAAAAATACTTTTGTACAGATTTACGTAAAAAAGAGTTTTTTTTTTGTAAATTATTCGCATAGAAAATTTCCATCTAACCTATTGTCTGTTTTGACTAATTCTTTGAGACATAAAATCACTGTCTTATTTGAAGCACTGTAATGGATTTTCAATGCTCGGCTAAACACGGAAAGATCAAATTTAGTGGAACTACATTACACCACTAGTATAGCTAAGCATTTGAGAACTCCGAATAAATTCTGCCATAAAGTATAGCTTAAAAACACAAATGACTTAAATTCACCTCGATTAATTTCCAAATTTCCGAAATCCAATATAACATATCGGAAAATAATAAATTCTTATTAAATCCTTGGCGAATCCTTTTGCAGTGACATTTATTTATACCGGCGACAGATTTTTCCAATCTCTTTTCCGGGTATTTCACTTTCCTTTTTGCTTATTCTTTTAACAAGCAATTTCTAGATTTTTGTGAAGAATTTAAAATTGTCGCTTATAGTTAGATTCTTGGAGCGTTCCTGCATAGTAGCGTTAAAAAACACCAGCTATGAAAACATTATTTTGCATGTTTTTTTTTTTTATTACTAAGGCTTAACTTTTAGAATTAGTTTAAAATGTTTCACTTTCAGTTTAGTTAGACGGGTCTGTTGGTCTAGTGGTTAGTTACCCTGACTGCTGAGCCAGAGGTCGTGGGTTCGATTCCCACCCAGGACAAACTTTGTGTGATGAGCATGATTATTTGTTCTGTGTCTGGGTATGATTTATCTCTAATATGTATGTATTTATAAATTATATAAGTATGTATATCAGTTGTCTGGTTATCATAACACAAGCTCTGCTTAGCTTGGGATCAGATAGCCGTGTGTGAGTTGTCCCAAGATATTTATTTATTCTCAGTTTAATAATATGAAGGAATTGTATGTGATCTGGGCAAGATCTAAGACCTTTTAACAAGAGGGAGATCAGGCTTTAGAATTATAAAAGCTAATCGTTCAGAAAACCCTTCCTACCTCCAAAGCATTCACTAAACTAACTACTCTTAAAACTTTCAAGCGTATTTTTTTTATTAAATAGTAAAAGTATTTCGAAGTTACATAAAATGAAAAGAATGTTTTTTTTTAAAGGGTTTTTATTGTCGTTATTGCTTAGGTACTATTTTTTATATAAAAAAACTGTTATTTTTCAAAGTCAACATTCACCCAACCATACCTTTTTTTTGTAAAAGTATTTACATATGTATGTTCAATTATTATAACGCTGCACAACATCGATAAATCATATCCTTTTTTAATTTTTTAGAAAAACTTTGCACTACCCTAGGAATTTACCCTGTATCGTGGGTCCGTTTACAAACATTTAAACTCACATACACAAACAGCCAGACCAGAAACAACTGCCTCTAGGCTACTAATATTTGTTCTGTACAGGAATCGAACCCGCGATACGTAGCACAGCAGTCGATCGTTCAGCCACTGCACCAACAAGGTGTTAAATGATGTTAAAAATAAGCATATGAAAACTAAGAGCTAACTAAATCTTAACAGAAAAATACCTTCAGGAAGCTCTTGAACTCCATTACTGTAGTAGAATAAAAAACCAACCACTGCACTGCCCCAACCGTGCCGTCACATACAAATAAAATATCTAGTACAACATAGATATGCGAATAAAATCAGAGGCAACAGATAACAAAAAATCATATAATTTCCAGGAAAAAGAACAAACCATCAAAATACTTTCCCAAAACATAAATACCCACACTAGCTTTTGTTTTCCTCCTACTCACCAATCCGAAACAGTCCACTCAAGCGTAGCAGAGAAAAACAAGCATCATAGGAACTCGTCGTAACTAAAAATCAGTTGTGTTGAGCACCCCTGATGTTCAAAGTCACGTTGGACAAACAATGGGCACCCCTGCTGTGGATTTTTATACACCTGCCGAGGTCGTTAACCTGACTGTTGAATAAGAATGCCTATGATACACAGGGTGAGAAAAATGGGATGATTTTTTTTTGTAATTAATTTATTAATAGTTTTATTTCTTAAGTGTTTTTTTTTTTAAGAAGAATATGTATGAGTGCTCAAATCTTGGATATTTATATTATTAATTAAAACGTAAAAAAAAACTATAAAAGTGAGCAGCCTCTATTGCGTCATCAAGAAATGTCTTATTTAATGCGTTCTTAAGGAAATAACATAATTTATTATTTCGATACAACCATCACCAAAAAATTACATCAAAATTGTGACAATCATTTCACCGTGTCCTTCGCATTTAATCGTAACAGAAAAAAATAGCTTAATTTAATATTCATACGATGTTGCACTTAACTCTAAGTCCGAAATTCAGCAATGAAACTGTCCCCTTTATTAAATTAGCTTGCCGGCAGTGTGTCCCAACCCTTTAAACGGCGAGACATACGAAAATAGGATGCAAACATGTCTGCCTAGTGCAGTGAACTCTAAAGTTATCTATTTAAGATCTTAGTAACAGTTATAAAATAATTGTGTATAGTTCTAATGAACTAGCACGTAACGTGTAGAGGTATATTTTCAGTTGTTTTAAATAATAATATAAAAATAATAAATATCTTGGGACAACTCACACACGGCTATCTGATCCCAAGCTAAGCAGAGCTTGTGTTATGATAACCAGACAACTGATATACATACTTATATAATTTATAAATACATACATATTAGAGATAAATCACACCCAGACACAGAATAAACAATCATGCTCATCACACAAAGTTTGTCCTGGGTGGGAATCGAACCCACGACCTCCGGCTCAGCAGTTAGGGCCACTAACCACTAGACCAAGAGGCCTGTCAAACGTAGCGGTTTCATGAATTGCATTTTTGATGTTATATGGGGTCGCGAGCGGACGGCTCGCCAGTCACTTACAGTACACCGCCCTGCCTCTATACATCCCTAGTACGTAGTTAAATATAACGAAGTATTGTGGAACTAAAATAAAGACGTTTATTAAGTTAAAGTCACTTGTCATTTAAGTATCTCCCAACACAGAGGAACACGCTCAACAGGGATGTTAACATTTTGAGATATGATGCATTCTTTTCTACAGACGAATGCAATCTAGACTACTTAGACTGGCGGAAGAGGGACCTTAAAGCCATTATGGTTGATTTAGTTTCAGGCCTACTATGTCCGAATCAAGAAATAGATTCAGACCAAGATACTGGAGTTTTCAATGTGCTAAATCTTACTTTATATTATATTATAAATGCAAGTATTTGTGTGGATGGATGTATGGATGTTTGTTACTCTTTCACGGCTGAAAACAGATCTTCATGAAATTTGCCACAGAGTTAGATTATAGTCTGGAATAAAACAAAGGATACTTTTTTTGTAATACGCAGGCGAAGCCGCGGGCGCCAGTTAGTCTGAAATAAGGCTGTTAAAGGGTTGTTAAGAACAACCACCCAGACTCTCATTAGCACCATTTTGTCGTGATTCTCTTTTACATAGTTACACAAAGATAAGTGCCATTTTTGGTGATATTTTTGAGTTTTTATAAAGTTAGGTTAAAGTTGTTTGGTTTCAAAGAAAACGTCATGAAGTATTTATCAGAATTCAGTATCGGGTTGGTCAGCAACCTGTCCGAATCCGTACAACCTAAACTTTACAAATAATTTATTATTACACGTAATGGATGCTTTACCCATTAATAAAAATTGTTGGGATTTTATGTTGATAGACAAGCCATTACATCCCGGCACATCCGTAGAGGGAATGTTCTAGACTTGCTTCAATTCCTCACGCACAAACACAAATAGCAAGGAAAATTTTTTTTTTTTTTTTCAGCAGGAACTGTCTTTCAGCTGCTGCAAACTTAATATAGAATATTGATCAGTCTAACTTTTGCTGTTACTAATGTTATACTGTTTTCGTTTTTGAATAGTGCGGGTGACATAGATGAAAGTATATTTTTAGTGATGGGTTGTTTGCCAAGATAGATATTCCTTTAAGATTATGATATTCTGGGTAAAGCCTATAATCAGTAATTAAGCAGTAATGCTTGTAAATTGAAACCCGCACAATGCTACGACGAAACCAGTATAGCTGTCTTTATTCAAACAATGTGCTACGAGTCGTAGCGCGCGCTACGCAGCCTCGTAGCACTTTTGCTACGGCGTAGCAAAGACAAACTGTGCGGTCAAAATGTACTTACTTATTACATTTTATTAATTAATCTACTTCTAAGTAATAAATATACTGTTGACTAAATGTCTTTATCAGTAAATAAACACTCCTTAAAAGCATTAAAATACCTTATTTAAAGAAAAGCTTCTAATTTCATTACTCATAGAATTTGCTCGGAGTCAACCCCTTTTCGTTGGTATTCCGATAATGAACAGACGCCATTAATTAGGTGTTAGATCCTCATCAGATGGTGAATAAGACTTTTTGTAAATACCTCTGGTCTTATTGAATAACTGGGTGTTGAGGGAAATTTTGTTTTTGGGGAAATAAAATGTTCATTTCAAATTATTGTTTTTGGGCTCCTTTGAGCAACTTTTTATTAAATGTCAATTGTACTATTAAAACAAGGATAAGAGAACTATGAGCTTACTAAATCTCAACAGAAAAACATTGCGGGAGGCTCCTGAACTCCATTACTGTACTACAATAAAATAAATAATTCAATTATTTGTATGTTTCTAGCGGCCATGTCGAAGTAAAGATATTATATCAAACATCACATACAGAAAATTCGGTTTAGGTTTAACTAGGTTTTTTTTTCAGGCGGTACATTATCGGTATCAAACCTTATAGAATGCAGGCTGGTTGAAATGACGTTCGAATACTCAAGTTGTTTAAATAGAGAATAGAATAGCTTTTCAATGATGTGATTGGTACTGCTAGACTGAAATAGCCACTCATGTCCCTTCTATTGCCCTTTATGTTCCGATATCTCTTTTGAACAACCCGCAACCCAGGCAGGAAAATCTTGCCTATCTATACTAATATTATAAAGCTGAAGAGTTTGTTTGTTTGTTTGAACGCGCTAATCTCTAATTCTTTTAGTGTTGGATAGTCCATTTCTTGAGGAAGGCTATAGGCTATATAACATCACGCTACGACCAACGGGTGCTGAGCAGCGTGGGTGAAACCGCGTGGAACAGCTAGTAAATAATATTTATTGTAGTTGCCTATGTTTTTGGGTAGGCTTGAAGCCTTATTTTTAGTATGTTGTTTGTCACATGAATTCTACAAAAGTAAACCAGTCATTAACATAACTGCTTACCATGTTTGAACTTTCTGACATTGATACGTGAAGAAGAATATTTATCTGTGCTTGTCACAGCATTGTGACTGCACACATTTAGAAAATACTAGCTGTGCCCAGCGGTTTCACCCGCTACTCACTTAGGGGTATGAAAAATCGATGTTGGCCGATTCTCAGACCTACCCGATATGTACACAAAATTTCGTTTAAATCGGTCCAGCCGTTTCGGAGTAGTATGGGAACGAAAACTGTGACATGAGAATTTTATATATTAGATTTATGTTACTTCTTACTAATATTATCAATGCGAATGTTTGTGAGGATGTATTTGTTACTCTGTCACGTCAAAACGGCAGCACGGATCTTCATGAAATTTGGCACAGAGGTAGATTATGGTCTGGAATAACACATAGGATATTTTTTCAATAGCTAGTAAAAACTAAACATTAATCGAATTTACTTTGTATGTATGACACGCGTTTGTGCTAGGTATAAGGTTGTAAATGTCAAAACATTGTCTAAAACCTGTATTAATAGTTCAGTTAACAAAGAAAATAAGGTTTTTGAAAAAAATCTAGGATCCTACAACAGTGTGATCTCAATATTTTTAACATACTTCGGAACGACATGTACTCAACGAAATTTCCTTGCTATTTGAAGTTACTACCGGTCTAATATAAAATTTATGAGCCATAAACCTTAGAACGGGTGTAATGTAAGAACCGCCCACAAGATTGATTTGAAAAAAATGGCTCACAATCAATTAAATCCGTTTTACGGTTCCTTAACATTTATGTGGCCGTGAAATAGTTTTAATTCGCCCTGTAAATGGTCAAATCAAGGCTCTTTATTGATAAATGATGTTTATTTTGCAAGTAGGTTTTCACAAACACTTTCACACGTCTTTGTTTTTTTTAAACTAGATGAAGCCGGTGTTACGTACCCGACCACTCTGAGAAAAAACTTTTTAGTAAAAAAATAAAACCGACTTCTAAAAAAAACTAAAAACTGGAAAATAACTTTATTTCCGGAAGTCGGTGTTTTTTGTTGGTTTCGTTGACTTTATTTGCCACAAATATCCTATGTGTTATTCACATAGGATATTTTTTCGATAGCTAGTAAAAACTAAAAATTTATCGAATTTACTTTGTATGTATAGGCGTTTGTGCTAGGTATAAGGCTGTAAATGTCAAGACAGTGTCTAAAACCTGTACTAATAGTTCAGTTAACAAAGAAAATAGGGTTTTTGAAAAAAAATCTAGGGTCCTACAGTGTGATCTCAATATTTTTAACATACCTCGGAACGACATGTACTCAACGAAATTTCCTTGCTATTTGAAGTTACTACCGGTCTAATATAAAATTTATGAGCCATAAACCTTAGAACGGGTGTAATGTAAGAACCGCCCACAAGATTGATTTGAAAAAAATGGCTCACAATCAATTAAATCCGTTTTACGGTTCCTTAACATTTATGTGGCCGTGAAATAGTTTTAATTCGCCCTGTAAATGGTCAAATCAAGGCTCTTTATTGATAAATGATGTTTATTTTGCAAGTAGGTTTTCACAAACACTTTCACACGTCTTTGTTTTTTTTAAACTAGATGAAGCCGGTGTTACGTACCCGACCACTCTGAGAAAAAACTTTTTAGTAAAAAAATAAAACCGACTTCTAAAAAAAACTAAAAACTGGAAAATAACTTTATTTCCGGAAGTCGGTGTTTTTTGTTGGTTTCGTTGACTTTATTTGCCACCGACTTCCGGAAATAAAGTTATTTTCCAGTTTTTAGTTTTTTTTAGAAGTCGGTTTTATTTTTTTACTAAAAAGTTTTTATTTCAGCATTTTTAGTTATAGTAATTATGATATAATACGCAAACACGGTTAAAAAGTTTTTATTTTTAGCTTTAGTCCCGTCTTAGATACAAGTTTAAGTTCCACATCAAGCTATAGATTAAATACTAAGTATCTATATTATGCTTTAGTATCAAACCAATTCAGAAATCATATGCATCATCCCCTAGGGGATACGGTCACCCTGCTCCCACTCGCCTGCCTGCCTACCCTGGCGAAACCCATACTTATACATGTGATTGCAGCAATCACGGCGGATTTGCTGTCATTTATTAAAGAGTGCCGTTGTATATCACTGAAGATCTATCACCAAATTAAAATACAATCACCTCAAAAAACTGCGATGACATAGCATTTTTTAATCATTTGTCTTCGACAACTTCTAAAATATAATCGACGAATGAATATATCATCTACGTACACGAAGTCAATCTAATACGCATTATTAAAGATAACTCAAAAACTACTTGTCGGATCTTGATATTTTTTTTATGGGACCAAACGACAACCGCCAGCTTTCGAATAAAAAAAGAATCATCAAAATCGGTTCACTCAGACCTGAGTTATGAGGTAACAAACACAAAAAAAAAAAAAAAAAAACATACAGTCGAATTGAGAACCTCCTCCTTTTTTGAAGTCGGTTAAAAAACTACTACTAAAAAACAGGTAATAGTCTCTTTTAAGGTCCAGACAAAAAAATCTTGGTCAATTTACATGAGGACTATTCAGATAGTGTCTGAAATGGTCTTTTTAAGAAAGCCTCATACAGATTGAGTGGACCTGTCCAGCCCGTAAAAGCATTTGTCAGTAATCATGTAGCTCAACTCATAACCCAAGGAGCTCAACGACTCTGACACTGAGTAAAAATGGGAATATTATTTGGTTAATTTAGAGGGTTCTCATCTAAAATTATTAGTGTCAAAATACCATACAAATTAATGTCAAACTCCAATATCCTATGAGCTATTTATACATTAAATCAAAGCAATTAACAGCCCTAAACCATATTTCAAAACGTACCGCAATAAAATCTATAGCTTGAGAACGAACGAGAAAATTCAAAGTCCAAGAACACCGTCATTACTTAAACTTTAATGTTAGAACGTGGACTTCGCCTGTGAAACATTGCCACTTTGAAAGGGGCTGAGAATTTCAATTTTAGGTCAGACCACCCTCGAAAGGGATTAGACAGGCTCCTCGGAGGCGCTATTACTACTACCCTTCACAAACAACGGATTCGTCCTTTTCTCCTATAAAAGTAAAATATGAGACGACTGCGTGACCTACTCGACATTTCTGATCTCCTGGTGTTTTGGTCGTCTTAATAGCTGGTGATTTAGAAGCTTTGTGTTTGTGTTTTGAGCTTTGTACAAGGACAATTTATTTTGTAATTAAAAGAGTTTTACTAATTAATAATTTTATTAACGTTAACTTTTCACTAAAAAATACACTACAATATTTTTGAAATGTATACGACATAACAACGATGAGTGTGTGTATAAAAAAGTCAAACTTTGAAACATCCAAAATCTTCTTCAGTTAACATTGGAGTTTAGTATGGCAACATAATATTTTCTCTTATTCAAATACACAAAATCGTAACTCGCCATAAATACAAGCATCTTATTTCCGTTCGAAAGACCCTGAATGGAACTAAGCCCTTGACTGCCAAACTGTGAGGCGAAACACGTCGAAATATTGTCAGTGACTGTCCCAAGCAATGCTAGAGAAGATATTTTAAAAATGTCTGGAGTAAACTGAAAATTCAATTTCCAGTACCATCGCTTTCATAAGCTTTGATACTAAAAGACATTGGAAAGTACGCTAAGTCGTGAAATCGCAACGTTGGGTGTACACGACAACTGTCAACTTTTGGCTTATTTTTTGGAAATGCATTTACTTCGCGTTGGAAGCTTTTAGAGCGCGAAGGCGCAATGGTTTTGAAAATAAGTGCATTCGACCATGCTTGTGAATTGTATTTTAGGCTTGGTAATTTGTTTCGTTTGGATATTTAGCGTTTTATTTTGTAGAGTAAAATGCACCTTATGAACAGAACATTTATTAGAAATATAAATAAGTTATCGCCGGCATTGGCAGCAGTGTCCAAGCTACTGGTAATTAGGGCTGCAGAGACAGGAACCTCCTTACAATGCCGGCCGTATCGAGAATGACTGCTTTCTGATATTCCTTGATTCAACCGCCTAAGGAGAGCTTATTGAAACAATTATTAAGATAATAGTTGGTTGTTTTTTTTTTTTTGGCCGGGTAATGCTGTGAAATATGTTTTGTATTTTCCATCACAAATTTCGTAGAACTAGCCCGAATTAACGACTCGTATTCGGTTGAAAGCAATCCGTCAGTTTAACATAACCAGCAAACTGTGGGCCCTCTATATACTCCCTGTCTTACTTCTCTAGAATTACCGGCACGGTGTTATATTTTCTTAGTACCTATCCACAGTATACATTATTAACTTTTTAATTTTCTCCTCCACGAATACACTTCCGATGCAATAAAGGTAACCCCAGGAGTTTAAGACCGTACCGGCCAAACATTTAATCAAAATAAACTGTAGGCATAAACAAGCTAGGATATTTATAGTGACTATGCTCCTACGCCTACGCCTAGGTTAACTTAAACATAGTAATTGGAACAAGTCCAACTGTGGGTCTGGAACATAAACTTAAGTTTTTGTTGGGTTATCTCTGGAAGCTTGCGAAGAACGATGCGGGACTTATACTGCAGTTCTGGTGTAGTTCATTTGTTTGTCTAATTAAGAGAAGGTGGGATTTGAGAAGTTAATTAGAACCCTATTTTTTTTTCAACTAGCTCAACCGCTATTGTCTATATGATAATAAAAAAACAAAGCTTTTTTTAATTATTCTTTTAATTCTCAATTACAGTAAGTTATATACATTAGGATTAAATAAATAATTATTTATATTTTCTAATTCTGAATTCAAATTAGTGGTAACATTTTTTATATTAAAGTTAACATTCATAATGAAATTTAGGATACATGCTACAGCATATAGGATCATGTAATGCAGTTATTTTTATCATGTAAAATAATGTTTTATTTTTTTTGAAAATATTATATTATGTAAAATACGTAGGTATTTCTAATTTTAAAAACGACTTATTGGTCGTTACTGCTCAATTTCTTGAATATCAAAAAAGCTTCACAAAAGTTCATCGGAAACAGAAAAAAACCGTCATGCATCGATGCACCAACCAATTATAAAAAAAAAACTGCTTTTAAACTTTCTACTTTAACACAGCCTTCTAAAGTTCCAATTTAAATAACACCAAAGCGAGTCACCATTAGTCATTTCTTAGAAATGACTTCTAAAGTCCAACTTAATAATTTATGCGTTGAAGTACTTGAAGTCAGTGAAGCGTTGTAATGAGGCTCTTTAGATATATGAATTTAATCTTTATTGCAAGTCGTTTAAGTTGTGTTTTGAATATAAGATTAAAAATCGAATGTGTTGATGGCATTACATAACAATATACTGTCAGTTTTATATAAAAATCTATGTGTGGTAGTTCATTCTCTAACAAAAATAGCTTTTAAAATACCAATTATCAAATTAGGGTAAAAATGTCTAAACCAGAAAACTTTTTACATTAAGAGTACAGTTAAACTTAAAGTCAATCAAATTTAAATGTTGCTTTTACAGACCGGCTTAAATCATGAATGGCCTGTTTCATGACCTCTAGATAAATTCCGGTCTATTAATCAGGCAGATTAATCTAAATGTTGATCCATTTTTGAATTTAATTGTTACGTAATCATTATTCTTAGCGCACATACTAAATCTATCTATAAGTCCGTCATAATTTTGTAAGCATGGAACAAAGTGCTCCAAACCAGTTCCATTTAGAAACACAACAATGCAAAAATGATTTTAAATAACTAACATTACGCTACAATACCTAAGGAGCTAAGCAGCCGTTGAAAACGCTGGGCACAACTAGTCTATACCAATAAAGAGGAAACATGTTCCATCATTGTCATTTTGTTTGTTTGTATCAAATATGCTCCAAAATTACTGGACTGTTTCGAGCCATTTATTTACTAGTAGAAAGCTACATTCTCAAGAAGTAACATAGGCTATGCTATGAGCGAGGCAGCAACTAAAGACGCAGATAAAACCGCACAGGACAGCTAGTACACTATAAACCTGTTTTTCTAATAAATTATGAGTTAAAGCTATCCCTACTTTGCAAAAGCGTTATCAAGGAAAATAACCGACAAATTTAACAACCTCGTAAACTCCTAATCTCCCAATAAAGGACCAATTTTGTCCATAGACGAATTTACGACATCAACCAACTTCATATGAAGAAAAATAAATCAAAATACTGGCCTAGAAAAACAGAAAAAGCTGAGTAGAAAATTCTAGAAGGCATACTTCTTGGGATCAATACGATAAAATCCATTCAACTAGAAAGAGAAAACAAGGTTAATAAAGTAAAGGCACCTTCAATAATTCGTCACCGGTTGTGTAGAAAGCAAAATGCTGAATCGACGTCGAAAGCACATGTGACGATCGTAAAATGAGTCAGAAGCTCACGTTTGCCCTCTAAAGGAACAACGTTAGGGTTGCAAGATTCAGACAGATTTATTACTACACTTTCGATATTAAAATGGAGTTAATCCTATTAAAGTGTAAATGATAAGCGTTAACTTTGTTTTGATCTGTTAAGTTTGGGGTTACGTGTTCTTTTGTGAATTTGGTGGTAATTTAGGGCAATGTGGCAACATTAATAGACATTGTGCTCTGTCTTTGGTCTTTATGGTAGCCATAATTAAAAGATACAAATGTTTTCTCTATTTTTGCTATCTTGACTAAATGGTTCAAGTAGAAGTTATACTTTATTTTATACTATGCTTTTGCTCGCGGCTTTTCTCGCGTTTAATTTGGGGTAACACAGTTCCCCTTTCCGGATATGCAGGTACCTGCTACCTGTAGTTGCCCTAGTGCCTTATTTATTGTAATAGCAATGATAAGCTTTCCCTTTTCTCCCTCATATATCAATCTTTTTTAAAAAAATTGCTTTTATCAGTCTCCAGGGTCCTGACTATTTCTGTACTAGAATTCATCAAAATCGGTTCAGCCATTTAGGCGTGAAGATGTAACAAACAGACTCACTTTTGCTTATATAATATCAGTAAGAATTCAACCCATAGACAAACAAGCTAAGGTATGTTAGTCTGACCAAACTCTTTTTATTATTTAATCTAGAAAATATGCTCTCAGTCTGTATGTCCCAAAAACTTTAGAAGCTTTCAAAAATGTTGAACGAACAACCCTGGGGTAAACGTTCTGGTCACGGCTTCCTACAGTAATTTATTGCTTTTATTGACCGTTAGCGCTGTTAAGTACGACCCTAGAGTTCTCTCAAACGTTTTCTGGGAGTATTAACTTGCTCTAATTTAGTGGTCGAGTTTTTACGTGAATAGTATGTAGTAATAAAACATATCGGTTGTTGTCAATTTACCGAGGAGGTCGCAACTGTGTTGAGAAACTTTTTGGACTTCTTAAAGTTGTTGTCATTATTTTGATCGAACGATACGCCATCGATCAGGTGGGCAAAAGAGGGTACGGACACGTCTTTCAATGCCCTGTTTTATCATCTTTGAAAACATTGCTTTGAATTCAAACTCAAACTCAAAGCATTTATTTTAATTAGACCGTTACAGGCACTTTAGAATGTCAGAAAACAAAATAAATAAGCTACATTCCCAGGCACAAGGTATAATAACATGAGAATCCAGAGAAAAAGTAGAAATGAATAATTTAAAAATAAAGTATTTAAGATAAACCATGGCAGGTGAGTGATAACTAGTCCCAACTGCAACGCCCATTCACGAACATGACGCATGGATTAGCCCACCAGTCAGCTCAACCATTTTGATGGGAACTAAATTATATGTATTTATATTTAAGTTTTTTTTTACATAAATTGTATCCTTTATTCATCATATAATTAAATTAATTACTAAATGTAACTATACAACCTATAAATATACACAAACTAATAATAAAAATATATTAATTAAACTAAATCAATTTATTTACCACTAATTTATAGCACTTTTACAGACATATCCAATACGATGCTATAAGTCACCAAATACTACAACATACAGAAAAAAACACGTTAATTAAACTAAAAATAAATTAATTCTTATCTTAATTAAACATGGCAAAGCATGTATGATTGAAAATATGCTTCACAAGTCATCATTAAGGGAGGTGGGCACCCCTCTCAATTACGATCTGTGCCCTATGAAGAAATCTCTTCAGGTTTAAATGACCCGATACAACCGCCATACACAGCCAAAGCAATTAAGTTTTTACAAATTAAAAACTTTAAAACAAATGGCATCAGCTACCCTACCAATTGACGTGTTAAAGCAGAACTTATTCCGCTGAGGGAAAGGGACAGCTATACAGGGTGTCTAGCACCATCTCTTTCACTCAGTGGAATAAGTTCTAATTTAAGATGTCATAGTAGGCCTACAGGTCTGAGTAATTGTTCATATTTTTTTGCCGTTTTAAGACATATTTGTAGATGTCTTAGTTAAACTTTACGAAATTACATGTGAATTGAAAAAGTCATATTGGTCACCCAACACCATGCTTAAGAGGCGTGGCACTTAACTTTTGGGCTATTACGGCATGTTTGTCGTATTGTTGTCACTTTGTTTTTCCTACTCCTTGTATTTTTCTTGTGAAATGTCTTTATGAAATGAATCAATACCTATTTACAGATTTCTTACAGTGTGCCGTAACTGAAAATTTCCTATAATAAATAGCTCATTACATTTTATGCGCCATTCTCGATGCTTTCATGCTCCGAATACTAAGTTCTTCTTTACTTAACTTACGGAAACCTTATTTTTATCTTCACCTAACCGTAAGTGCATATTCAGTTAACTTCATTTGAAACTTCGACAAAGTAACACCTTGGCTCAGTAAACTGCACAGTGTGTCATCAAATTTAACTTGTCGCTCCGTTGGGACACAAACGGGATTTTATCACCCCTTACGTGTGCATAGTGTATAAAATGGCACACTGTGCGTCTAAACTTTAAAGTTAATATGACTTTTAAGTGGGATATTTTATTTAAAGTTTTGCTTTGAAGAAAGTTCAATAGAAATTGATGTATTTCTTGTATATATTTGTCAGTTTTCTATATAGATATACCTATCTACACTTGTTCGTTTACTGAGTTTTTTTTGTTTATATAATATATTTGTCATACCTAATTGATCACTCGCCTGTAATACCCGGAAGGGTAGGCAGTGGTGTACTTTATAGTAAACCCCCATTACGCTAGTTATATTTAAGCCCCATCTAATAGGAGCGAGCTTATTGCCAATAATTGGGCACGAATCCAAACTCCATGGCTGCTACTAAAAAAAACACATGATGGAAAAATTTGCCGGACCTAGGTATTGAACCCTAAACGTCTTGTTTAAGAGTAATGCTTGCGACCACTTGATCTTTATCAGGATGTGAAAATAAATACTAGACGAAGTCATCTGTCTACAATTCAACATTCAAGATCAAACAATCCCGCGAGAGGACTCCCGGTCACCGTAGATGCGGGTATGTGGACGGTGAGCAAGAGGTAGCTCACCGTCCATCCGTCTAGTGACGACAGGCCTTATTGACGGCGCGTTAGTGTTCCACACACGATAGAGATATCAACAAAGCAGAAGGGCTTACCCAGGCCTCCGGCTGCTGGAGTTACGGGTTGTTCGAAAGAAATACCGCGGGCATAAAGGGCAAAAGAAGAAACATGGGTTTTAGTCAGTATAAGTTTGATAATTCCCCTGCCCTGGGTGGACCCAGACCCGGACAAGTTATTTGATGAATTCCCATTCATAAAAAAAGATCAAACACTTAAACCCTCCCAGCATTTACTTCAAAAAACAACATCAGTCCAAATCGAATCGCCATCAAAGTTTATCTCGTTTTGATGCCCAAAGATTTAGGGTCTGAAAAAATATTTTGCAGATATGTACGTATATACAGGGTTTTATCACGTTGCCAACATATGTTAGACTCATAAGCCTTGAAAAGTAAGCGTAGTGCTGGCTCCAAGCCTATAAGTCCGGACGGTCAACGTTCCGACTATTTATTGTAGCTCCGTAATGGTTTATTGCAGATCGCTTTATATCGTTACTAGCTTTTGCCCGCGGTTTTGCTTGGGTTAAATTCGGGGTAACACAGTTCCCCTTTCTTGTTATGTAGGTACATACTACCTGTGGTTTTTGCCCTTGCGCCTTATTTATTGTAATAGCAATGCTAAGTTTTCCCTTACCTCCGCTCTTTCTTTTCCCATTTTTAAAAAAGGCCTATCAAAATCGGTTTAGCCATTAAGGCGTGAAATCGTAACAAACAAACAAACTCACTTTCGCTTTTATAATATTAGTAAGGATGCTAGTTCCGAATCGTAAGTTATTGAAAGTTCAGCTTATTCCTAAGAAGATTTCCATTTCTGAAAGATTTCCAATTATCTGAAAAAGTTCCACTATCCCATGTAGGCCTTAAAATGGAAAATCATCAAAGAACTTCCTCCGCTCTAGACGGAGTGAGGGAGAGTATCAGACTTGTACTGATTAAAACCCACCCATGTTCCTTATTTTGCCCTTTATGTTCCGGGGCCACGTTACCTCCTTCGAACGACTCACTACCCCGGATCGCGTCCTGTAACTTGACGGAAGACGTCAAGCAGTCAGTCTGTAAAATACATTTATTCAGCTGAACCTTGGAAGATCAACAAAACATAGAATAGTAATTATGTTGTTCCCCATCTTTGTGTACTATTAGAGAAAGAAACAATTCGAATGTACCAACAAATTGCTTAATCTAAGTAGAACCGCGAACTGCATTCATTGCACGGTACCCTTAGCTAAGTAAGTGAGCTTATTCGAGGCAGTTAGAGCATCGCCGGGCTATCCCGAACGTTTTAGAGTAATCCGTTTGTTAGTAAGAACATTGTTATACCTGAGGCAGAGGTCAGAGATTGCAGTTAGAAGATATCTTTGAATGCGTCTTGTCGTTGTAATAAGTAAGGGGAGAAAGATTGCTTTTCAGGATGCTAGTTACAAAGGTTTTATCTTGGCTATGTTTTGTCTCATTTTTAAAGCGGTGGAAGTACTTTTAATTTTTTTAGAATATAATATGGAAATGATTATTTTTGCTGTATTTGCAGTTCCTTATTAAAGATAGGTAAATAAATAAGATGAAATTAGTTTATTGGTAAAACAAGTTTATATTTAAACAAAAAATATAATTTAGAACTTCGTTTAAGGCAAGTAATTCCTGTGTGAGGTGGCTCCGCTTTTCCATAACAACAGGTGCCGCGAAAGCAAACAAGACTTACAATCCTTACTATACAAATTATAAAAGCAAAAGTGAGTTTGTTTGTTTGTTACCTCTTCACGCTTTAATGGCTTAACCGATTTTGATGAATTTTGGTACAGAGATAGTTGGAAACCACGAGACGGACATAGGCTAATATTTATTTTAAAAAAAGTAGGGTATGAGGGAGAACGAGGGAAGAAAAGCGAAAACTTAGCGTTGCTATTACAAATCAATCAGGCGCAAGAGCAAATACTGCAGGTCTGCTTGGTGTGTTATATCAAATTTAACGCGAGCGAAGCCGCGGGCGAAACCTAGTTCTTACTAATATTACTTACTTACTCCTTAGGTGGTTGGAAAGAGGGAAGAAAAGGAAAAACTTAGCTTTGCTATTACAATAAATCAGGCGCAAGGGCAAAAATTACAGGCAGCAGGTACCTGCAAATCAGGACAGGGAAACCGTAGTAAGAATTAAATTAAAACAGGTGTGTATGTTGGGGTGTGGGTGGGGTTATTAAAGTATTTCAAATAGATATTAAACTTTTTGCAGTTTAAGCAATCAGCCATAGTATCTTACTGACAGTCTCATTTGATGCAAAGCTCCTAACCGTTGTGGTTTAATGTTATACAACCATAACCATTCTAGTACCTAAAGATTTTACCAATAATTTTGATACAAATAATTCCATAGCCAAAGAGTTTCTTTTCCAACATGTTGTACATATATATTTTTTTCTTCTATATATTTTTAGAATCTAATGTAATATATAAACTCACAGTTCAGACTAAGTACATCCCTTTGTAGCTTTCTCAAAGACAATTACACGTTTACAAAAAAAGGTCAGAAATTCACAAAAGGATCTTATCTAAGTAACGTTTTAAGAGTTCAAAAGAAACGTAGCATTTTAAATCTATTGCAAAAAATTATACATGGAATTATTCATTTAAAAAGGGCGTCGAATGAAATGCTCAATTTTTTTGATCCCAAGGGGAATCGCTTTTCATCTCTCCTTCTTATCTTTAAATAATTAAAATTTCAGGCCATGTCTGTGTATTGGTGTTATAGAATTCAACGTGTGATCAGTTGCCTTTACATGTATATCAAGGCGAATGGAAAATTATTTTTAAGAGGTGCCTGTTTTGAAAGGTCGGTCTGTTGAATAAAGCACTCTTTTGAATCTGTTGTGGACTTTATATGAACTTAAGTTAGAGTTAAATGTTAACAATTATGTTAATAATAATCGGCTAACTTTGTGCCGATTGTTGTAACAGCCAATGGCTTAATTGTCAATAGCCTCGACGAACATCTGTCGAAGCTCTCCTTATGTGGTCGGATCAAGGGCCTGATTCAGAAGGCAGTAGGTACGCCTCAATACGGCCCGCATTGTGAGGAGGCTCCTGTCTCTGGAGCCCTAACCACCAGTAGCTTGGACCCTGCTCCCGTTACCGGCGGAAACCTATTTTTAAATGTTTTTTATTTATTTTTTTATTTTCTAAGAAATATTTAAAATGTAATACGGTATTACACCCATTTTTAAAAAGTATCTCATTTTGTTCCTAGACTCCTAGTAAACCACCAAAAAAAAACAAAAAAAAATTTTCAATCGATAAGAGCCATAAAACTGCATTCCAATTTTACAATTTCTATTTTCGCGCGTAAAATCACAAAAACGCTTGACGCCATGTTACTCTGTGGTCATGACGTCAGTTGGCCACGTAAACAAATGTGCTATTATTAGTCTTTCTGTTTAGTTGTATTTTTCATATTTTTCAGTATTACTATTTTTTCAATAAAAATTAAAATGTAAAGTTTTGTAATACAAAAATAGTAATAGTTGCTCAGTTGACAGTTGTCACTTTTTGTTTGCATAACCATATGACGTAATAATCATGGCGGACACTGTTTCGCTTAGTAAAACAACAGACTAAAAAAAGTGAAAACTTTGAAATCAATTTTAAAATTTATTTAGTTATTTTATTAACTAAATTTAACATTTTCCGACTGCTTGTTGTCTAAGCTATCTGAATTGTATATTTTTAGAATTTCTTTCATATAGAGTAAAATACCCTATTGTGAGATGCGATGTAAATAAAGAAGATGTTAATAATCTAGCTAAACTAGATACAATTTGAGGTTATAACACAATCCGAACAAAATAAAAACAATCAACTGCCAAACGATTATACAAAAAAAAACTTTTCACACTCCAATGTCAAGTTGTAACTTGACACTATAAAAAAAAAACATTTGACATAAGCGAGACTTATTCGAAAAACATAACATGGTTCAAAAGAGCTGTGAAAAAACGGGTCGTGTTTGAAGTACCCGCGAAGTAGACGAGGAAAGGGGGGGGGGAGAGGAGGGCGGCTCATCACATAACTTTGTAAGATTTCGCGAAAGCACTTCTTTTGTAAGTAGCTGCTTTTGTCATCCGCCGTCGCGTAGTTCCGAACTATCGTTGAGCACGAATACACTTGTTTTTGTTTTATATATACGTTAAGGAATCTTTTGTTGGTGTCGGATGAGTCAGCTTTAGTTTAGATATTGTTTGTTTAATTACGCTTCTTTTGGCTTGAAAGATTTTCGTTTTTTTTTTTTATTGTTCTTATGGTAGTGCTCGGAGTTTTATTAAAGACTTGACACCGATTGTCGGGTTGTGCAAACCATTATTTATTTTTTCTATCGACGGAGTTTTGTTTGATTATTCTCAAAAAACTTGCTGAGACTTAAAAATATGCGAAATGTTGAATCATTATTAGATCCTCACACATCGGAGATTGCAGGCATAATGTAAGGTTTTTGTTATTATTTAGTTACTAGCTTTGTCCGCGATTTCGTCCGCGTGGCATTATTACTTTGGGCTAACACTTACTTTAACCCGCGTGATGATCGAAAAAAAAATTATCTTCCTGTCCCCTTTTCTTTTCTTCTCTCTTTTTTTAAATTAGCCTTTGTCCTTCTCCAGGGTCCCAACTATCTTTGCACCTAAATTCATCAAAATCGGTTTTACCGTTTAGGCGTGAAGACGTATCAAACACAAACACTTTTATAATAATAGTAAGGATTTTGTGGGCTTTAAACCTATGCGATTGTAGAACATACGGCTAAGCTTAGGTGCGACTAAGGTAGCCTTGCAAGGGGAACTAAACCGCTTAGTAGGACATGATTGGATCCCTATTCGTACTAGGTTCTAACTATTTGCGTCTTATACCGCATTCGGTCTATTCAGTTTTTGGATCAATATGGATTCGCATTGTGTTTACGAAAATAAACTTGTTTGTCTAAGTCTGCTATCATAAGTCTGAATCTTGATCTAGTCTCTTTTAGTATTTTACTTTCTAAGGGCTATTTTGACCAAACTTTTGTAACTAGTGTGTCTATTTTTTTTTGCGGATTGGAAATCATCAAATAACTTGCCCCGCTCTGGGCGGAGCGGGGCGGAGTGTTAGACTGGTGCTGACAAAAACCCACCCCATGTTCTTTCTATTGCTCTTATGTTTCGGGGCCGCGGTATGTCTTTTGAACAACCCGCAACCCCAAAAATATGGGAAAATCATGAATGTGTATATCCTATCTTACTAATATTATAATATGTGAATGTTTGTGAGGATGGATGTATGGATGTTTGGTGCTCTTTCACGTCAAAACGGCTTAACGGATCTTGATGAAATTTGACACAGAGATAGATTATAGTCTGCAAAAACACATAGAAAACACGATTTATCTTTCGATGTCACGAGGGTGAAGCCGCGGGCGCCAGCTAGTTAGTTTTTTTCTTTTTGCTTTTCCATCATCTTTAAAAATCTCATTTTCTAAAACATTAACACGAGCAACAAAAAGTGCAGCATTGATTAGATTCAGCCAAGCATTACTTTTCCCGGTTTTCACTTGACATGCAAAATTATCCTGTTACCATTGCGGACAATCTAACTAATTTCATGTTGGCTACTAAAACAGCGCTAATATTTAATCTCACCAAAGTATGTCAGCTTTTAAATGGCACTGCAAGCTGATGGAAACCCGGGGTTGCGGGTTGTTTGAGAGAGGTACCACAGCCCTGGAACACAAAGGGCAAAAGAAGAAACTTAGGTGGTTTTAGTTAGTAAAAGTCTGACACTCTGCCCAGCTCCGTCCATAGCGGGGAAGTTATTTGATGCCTAGCCTTTTTCCAGCTAAATTGGGGTCAAGTTCCAGTTTTACCTGATACATCTGAATACCAGTATTTTACATGCGACTTCTTATCTGACCTCTACAACCCATTTTATACTGGCTAATACGATACCCCTTGCTAAGACTGGATAACAGACTTTCGGGACACTGACTACCTGTTACGATTGTCAAAGATCTACAAATGACAGCCGGGACCAACAGCTCAACGTGCTTTCCGAGGCACGGAGGAAACTTTCACCACTTGTCACCCATCCATATACCAACCTAGGCAAGCGTGGCTTAGCCTAAAATTCGACCTCCTCCTGATGGGAATGTATATACTGACTTAAATAAATGCTTTTATTATTAATTAATGTTTATTTTGTTAGCTTATAGTTAATTATATTGTGCTGTGGTCTTCTGTAAGTAAAGGAGTGTCTACGTGATACTATTGTCGTCTATAATTTACGTTACATATTCTGTGTACATCTTATGTTCAAGATATTTAATCCTTACTAATGTTATAAAAGTGAAAGTGAGTTTGTTTGTTTCATGCCTAAATGGCCAAAGCAATTCTGATGGAGAAAGTGGAATAAGGGTGAGAAAGGGGGAGAGAAAGATATTTTTTCTCGATCATCACGTGCATTATTCATTTATTTCTATTATTTTTTTATTAATTTAAGTATTTAAAACATTTATGTATGCTGTTTTGACTTCCGTACGTTTTACTCACGGGTTGACCACTCAAAAACCAGCGCTGTGCTGTGGGTTCCCATGGCACAGCATCATGCTGATTGGTGACCGATCTGTCGCAGTCACGACGTGCAAGCTATTTTTATTTTGTCCCATACCTATATGTATTTGTAAATGTTTGTGATACTTTGCATGTTGAATGTTTATTTTATTTTTCTTTGTTATTTTGTTGCTCGTCGTAATTTGCGACTAATAAATGTTTTTTCTTTATTTCTTTCATTAGCCCAAAAGTAACTATGCCAGGCGAACGAAGTGGCGGGCGATAGCTAATATTAATAAATAAATTATTCTCTACATCGAAAATATTGAGTTTCATTCCATGATTAGAGACCTAGACTGGTACTGTTTTCTTAAGTCCTATTGTGTTCTCAGAAATATTTAATTAATACTGAGTAGAAATAGAATTCTGAACGGTTAATTTCGCAGAATCATGATGTAGAGAAATTCAAACTGTTTCATGTTTTGTTGTTTTGCATTTACAATGATTAGAATATTCTAAAACGTTGACTAGATTTGTTGTTAGTTAAAATACGATTAAATATGATCGTGGGGAACTTTGAATGAGACATGCAAATACCAGGATAGCATGACACGAAGAATATAAGAATTACGATGAACAGTGAATGAAACAAGCTGGCAAGGACGACGAATATGAAACACAGGCTACTGATAAAGATTTATTTAATCTTTATGCACTATGAACACACGTAAAACCACAAGAGCGCAAATCCATTCCAACGTATGTATCTGATCATGACGTCCACAAACCACTTCTGTTCACCTCTTAGACAAGCGTTTAGCTACAGTTCAAAGCAAAGTACAATCTGTTACCAAGCTCATAGGCTTTATTTTCCTATACTCTCTGGTTAGCTAGCTTAGAAATATTTATACAAGTATAGATAGTTGCACGCAGCAATCTCGTCATTGGATTACTATTAAATAATTTCAAATATCGAATTGGAATACAATATTTGATATCAGTTTCTAACAGATTTGTTAGTGTGAAAATTAATAACGATCCGCTGGTGTATTAAGCTTTTGTTGTTTAATTCGATACCTAGTATCGTCGAATTTACAAGTTGGTAACTGTTTCTGTTTAGATAACAAATTTTAATTAATCTGGTACTAACTGATCAATCGTATTTGATTTCTGTATTTCGTACTAATGCCAAATTAAAATTTGAACGTAACTGAAAGTGTTTTTACCTTTAATTCTTAATCGTTGAATGGATCTAAAAGAAAAATTGATAAATTGTACCCTTCCTTTGCCCTTTATGTAAGTTAGAAATAGCTTACTTTTTTAACCACGTAGGACACACGGCGACATATCAAATCATAGTTTCTAGTTTAACATGTTCTAGCTTTATATAGTGTTCCAATACAATGAGAGATCCTAATAAGCTGGTTTTGTATAATTTGATCGGTGTCGTTCCCAACCCTCCCAGTCTTACAAAAGGGTACTAAAAGTACATCTTTTGTTTATAATACTTAAAGTGACTGTCGTATCAGCCCATAGTTTAATTGCCAATCTATAGCATCGACCAATACCTAAGACGGTTCTCGTTAGGCAGTTGGAGCAAGGGCAGAAAGCGGTAGGTACTCTTGAAAACGCCTCGTATTGTTAGGTGCCTTTCTCTGGAGCAGTCCTGACCACCGCAAGCTTGGACCCTGTTCCCGATATCGGCGGGCTACTAAAAAAAAACTTAAAATATATAAAAAAAATATGAAAAATAAAATAAACAGAATTCAATACAAGGATGGTTGGTGGATTTGTGTTCAGAGGTATCTAAACACAAATCCTCCAACCATCAGACATCATCATTGGTTAAAAGCTTACCCAAATAGAACCAAAGGTTAGATCTCTTGAAAGCTTACTTAAAACTAGCTGATACAGTAACCAACGATCACTTAGTTGTGCACAGCATAAATGTTCAAGATCGTAAAGCTAAATTCCTACTTATCCATCCAGAAGTTTATGACTACCATTATCCCGTATTTGATGTGCTGCCATCTAGCCTCCGAATACCGAACTTCTTGTTACGTCATGAGGAATTTTGCAAAGTTTTCTTTGTAGATTTAGGAAAGATATTAATCCTCCCAAGTTTGAAAGCGGATTGTGTGATGCAGCGGGTAAGCTTTGATATTCTTTTCAGGGTGTAGTTTGGGTGAGTTTTGTTTTATTTTTTTGGGGTGGGAAATCATCAAATTACTTGCCCCGCTCTGAGGGAAGCGGGGTGGAGTGTCAGACTTGTACTGACTAAAACCTACCCATGTCCCTTCTATTGGACTTTACGTTCCGGGGCCGCGGTATCTCTTTCGAACAACCCGCAACCCCGGAAAGCGTTGACTGGCTTTACTGACATCTCTTGGAGTTGGTTTAAATATAGAAGGGATAGATTTAGTGTGTTCTTCTGTTTTCAATACTATTTTTTATGTTTTGGCAGGATTTTGTTTTAGAAGAATGGTTTAAATATGTAGCTTCGGATTAGTGAAATAATTTTTGGAATCGGATCGGATTGTTATAATGATTAGATACCCTGTTTTTGTAGTTTGGAAACCATCACTTCCCCCGATCCGCTCAGAGCGGAGTAATAAATACTACCTTTTTTTTTGTCAGATGGGAAATGATCAAATAACTTCTCCCACTCTGGGGGAGAGTGCTAGACTTTTCCTGGCTAGAACCCATCCATATACCTTCTTTTGCCCTTAATATTCCAGGACCGCGATATCTCTTTCGAACAACATGCAACCCATGATTACCCCTATGTTCAAACTAACACTATTTCTATGTTATTCTTTTTTTAGAGAAAATCATTGTATGTAACTGTGATTGATGACGATTGAAAATACATAGATTCCTCTATATTAGACTGTGGGCTCAAAGAATTAGTGGTTACTTTATGTTAATATGTAATTTCTTTGTGCATACAGATGATTTTCAAACAAGCGAGAAAAACCACAAAACCCCTTGATATATTCAAGTAATCCTACGTTGACCCACCGATATAAGAAACCCGATACATCAAAATTGGTCGAACCGAACCTACCATAACAAGAGCTTTTCTACCCCATTTCATTAACAACTACGTCCTACAGAATCTAAGCATTCCAATATTTTAGAGAGATCATGTTTCCTGGCCAATTTAAAAAAAAAATATGCAGACTAAATAAGCCTTTCCCACCGTAGATGCGGGTCTGTGGACGGTGAGCAATGGGTAGCTCACCGTCCGTCCGTCTATTGACGACAGGCCGTGTCGACGGCACATTTGTGTTTCACGCGCGCCTCTAAGAGATTTCAGCAAAGCAGAGGGGTTTGCCAGGGCCTCTGCCTGCCGGGGTTGCGGGTTGTTCGAAAGAGATACCGCGGCCTCGGAACATAAAGGGCAATAGAAGGAACATGGATGGGTTTTAGTAAAAGTCTTACACGCCCCCCCACTCCACCCAGAGCGGGGTAAGTTATTTGATGATTTACCAACCCAAAAAAAAGCCTTTTCGACGATGCATAGTGTTGGTATTTATTATTCTTATGGCTGGACGTTTACGAAAACTGGGCGATGTAATATATAGGTCAAATATATTTCCTGTTATAAGTCAGTAGAGCGTTTTGCTGAATCGCTCCACTAGACTTGGGACTGATTTATGGTGAGCTTTGGCCGACAATAGCTATATGGGTTTTTATTTATCCTCACTTTGTAGATCTGTATCTAATGACATTCCCAGTTCAGCATTTTTTTTTAAATTAGTCTGTGTGATTTATGAATGTATTCCTTACTAGTTTTTGCCCGGGGGTTTTCTCGCTCTATGGATGAAAAATACTGAAATATTCATATCTTTATTTGCATTCCATAATGTGTGAAGATCTTATTACAATGGGTTTAAAACTAAGGTACAATTACGAACCCTGTAGGGCACAGCAAAGAGCATAAAATAATTAGTTTTGGAAATGAATCTGTAGTTCTGAAGGTGCTGAATATTATGTAATCTATACTAATATTATAAAGCTGAAGAGTTTGTTTGTTTGTTTGTATGTTTGTTTGTTTGTTTGAACGCGCTAATCTCAGGAACTGGTTGGAATTGAAAAATTCTTTTAGTGTTGGATAGTCCATTTCTTGAGGAAGGCTATAGGCTATATAACATCACGCCACGACCAACAGGTGCTGAGCAGCGTGGGTGAAACCGCGTGGAACAGCTAGTGTTTAATTTAATTTCATTGTGATATTTCCTAAAGTACGTGATACTGGATAAAAAATACTCACTGCAATAATAATATTTGTTTTAAGACATTTTGCTGCGCCCTTACTGGGTCATATAATCACAAGTTGTAAGCCTAGAATTAGATGAATAAATAAATAAAAGATCTACATCCCTACATCCAAATTTGCAGACTTAAGAACTGACTTGACTTCTTGTGCTTGTACTTCTCCCGTTTCTTCATATTGCATGACGTATAATCCTAAATTGATTTTCATTGGCAATTCAAATATGTCTGCTAACTTCACAATCTCTGAAACTAAAACGTTTGCAGCAATCAACGCAAAATCATGGCTATTCAGCCGCAACCAGTCACAAAGCAGGTGCTAATTTACATTTGTCCCTACGGCCTCTCCCATATCTGCAGGGTCCCCAAGCGATAGTTGGCAGTCAAATATCCTGCCACATATTAATGATAATGATCCCTAATACAGTAATGAACGGTACATGTTAGTTCGGGATTGGCCCGATACACCCAATGCGGTGAATTATACTAACATTTGGCAATTTTGTATCGTTAATTATTTGGTATTAAATTTTCCAAATTTGCATGCGAATTCTGACTGTAAAGCTCAAGTTATTAGGTTCGAAATTGAGTGCGAAGTACGACAGGAGTTATGTAATAATAACGGCTTGACTGCATTTTGTTGTGGTATAATTTGTACGAACGACGCTTTTATTGCATTCTCTGATAATATATTAGGTGTTTGTTTATTGTTCAGATGTTGTGTTACTGTGACAAAAGTTTTATAAGAAAATAATTGACTATTTAAATAAATTTAATTTCAATATTGCTATTTGTTCATCGATAAGCACTACAGAAGCTTTTGCTCTCCTGGTATCAGGAACTTCTGTTTTTAAATAAGACCCAATCCATTGGCCCTAAGTGGAAGGTTAAACCAGTGATCGTGAAGTTCGGTTCAACTCGCGTGGTGGTGGAATAAACAAAATATCTTTATGAATAGTAACTTATGTGTTATTCTGATATTGTAAGCTATATTATAGTGAAGTTTCATTCAATTGTTTTTGCCTCAAAGTGCGACAAAGATACATCCTTACAAAATTTCGCTTTTATAATGTTATAAGTAGGATAATCTAATGAAAGCAAATTGTTGACTATTTCTATCGCTTCAACCTCCGCACTGCTTTTTGCTTCATTACATTTCACCATCGTAACCGAACACAATTGGCACCTTTAAACTGCGTTGAAAACCTGTCAGATTCGTCATTGCTATTCAATATTGGTACTGACAGTTAGACAACGATAGATAATAAAAATCCGTTCATATAAGCATTATACCATCATCTTCTGCAGCCCTAGTAACTTTAATACTGTTCTAATATACCCATTACGAGGTCCTTAGTGGTAGGTAGATTAGTTATTGTTAATTTTATTAGCTCACAGGTGGAAGTCGTTGGCCGTCTTCCTAATGTCTGGAATCCCTTAGTCGCTTCTAATGACGCTCATGGGAAGTAATGGAGTGGTCTGTGTAGTCCGGGGCTATTACCCTTTAATAGCCGTGTGCTCTTGTGCTAATTTAATGGATATAATTAACCATGGGACAAATAGCTGGAGCATTTGAAGTGTGTTTTGTTACGTTGATGCTTAATTGTTTTTGTGTAATGATGAGAAAATCCTTACTAATATTATGAAAGCGTAAGTGAGTTTGCTTGTTACCTCTTCACGCCTAAATGGCTAAACTGATTTTGATGAATTTTAGTACAGAGATAGTTGGGACCCTGGAGACGGACATAGGCTATTTTTTTAAGATTGAGATATGAGGGAGAAAGAGGAAAGAAAAGGGAAACTTAGCATTGCTATTACAATAAATAAGGCGATAGAGCAAAAACTATAGGTAACTGTGTTACCAGGAATTTAACGCGAGCAAAGCCGCAGGCAAAAGCTAGTACTATAAAAATTTTTAGTAGCGAAGCCAATTGTGTAGTACATGTTGGGCGTAAAAGTAATCAAGGTAGTAATAATATTGGTTAGACATCATGTTGCTATCGCGATAATATCCTAGCTAGCACATAAACGTAGAGTTAGTCACAAGCAAAGAGAGATCTATAATTCGCTGCAGTGGGAGAAGTCATGCTATGGTGTGTGTTTATAGACGGGCCTGTTGGTCTAGTGGTTAGTGGCCCTGACTGCTGAGCCGGAGGTCGTGGGTTCGATTCCCACCCAGGACAAACTTTGTGTGATGAGCATGATTGTTTGTTCTGTGCCTGGGTGTGATTTATCTATAATATGTATGTATTTATAAATTATATAAGTATGTATTTGTTTGTTTATTAGATGTCTGGTTACCATAACACAAGCTCCGCTAAGCTTGGGATCAGATAGCCGTGTGTGAGTTGTCCCAAGATATATATTTTTTTTTTATGAAGTTTCTTGCCCTAACTTCTTTGTAGAGATCAACGCTTTGAAATGGGCAACTGCAGTACGTTCACAACTTATTATGCATTGTGTCTGGGAGTGTAGCTATTCTTTGGGTTTTTGATATTTAAAAGTGCCTGAAATGGTCTAATTGAAATAAATGCTTTCAGTTTGAGTGCATGTTAATAAATCAAAGTATTAATTTGTATTAGTTTTTGCTTGCGTGAAGTTTGGTAATTGGCCCACGGATTTATTCTACCAGGATTATAGCATCTAATGTGTTAATCCCAGTTACGAACTATCCGTATGCAAATGTAGTAGAATTAGTAAGATTTTCTATTTATTGCTGTCGCTGAACATATTGTGGCCATTTATAAGTTCGATTTAAATGTTGGGAATTTCTCGAATTATCGTAATAGTAGCTTAGAGTCGGGATATTTGCCCGTTGGTTGAGAATAAGTTCGCCCCCAAATACATGGTGCTTAATCCATAACGGGTAAATTGAATCCAACACACAAAATTCTTAACACCCGTGTGCTATTTTAGTTCATTAATAAAGTTAACGATAGCTGCAAACTATAATCTATCATCCCATAAACAAAGTTTTTAGTAATTACCAACTATAATTCGATTTTATACTACTCTATGATGGACGTGGTCCAAGGATATACTTAATAGGGGACAAAAATGGCACCATATATTAGTTTTATGTGTTTCGTTCCCCAACGGGTCGTATTTACGCGATATCACAGGAAAATGGGCCTCAATGAGATTGTGTCCACTGGTTTCAAACGATATAAGTTTATTTATTACTATTTTTATGTGTGTTCCTATGGTATTTTCATTTTAGTAGAGTGACGAGCCGCTTTTGTTTCGATTGCTGTTTTGAGAACCGGTCAAGTGCGAGTCGGAATCGAGTACCGCTCTCGTTACTTTCGTACAAACCTGCGATATAAACGGCCTATCTACGTGTATGTTATGATTGCGTCTGTTTAGAGGGTTGAATTTTTTACAGGGACACAAGGGACCATAGATTTGAGTACATAGTTTTAATTTCAACTTGATATTGACGTGTTTCCAAGATAAAGGGTCCTGATAGACGGATAAACAGAAAGACGGACGAAAAATTCATCCTATAAGGGTACCGTTTTTTTCCTTTTAAGGGACGAATGACTTATTTGATGAATGAAAAGATGGATGGATTGTGTTAGGAATGATATGAAGGAGAAAGAAGTAAATGATGCCGTGACATCTGGAACGCTGAATGGAAGG
The DNA here is from genome assembly GCA_958449745.1 of Ochropleura leucogaster. Taxonomy (NCBI): domain Eukaryota; kingdom Metazoa; phylum Arthropoda; class Insecta; order Lepidoptera; family Noctuidae; genus Ochropleura; species Ochropleura leucogaster. Next base: position 15,646,209 of record OY288213.1, on the reverse strand, counting down.
AGAAAACGTGTTGCGCCAATCCCAAATAGAATGGGACGAGGGCAGGAAAATTATGATGACACACATAATATTTAAGACCTTATAATGTATGCTTACCTTCAAATTCATAAAGTGAAACTAAACCGCAAACTACAATTCAATACCTCCCACAATCTTCAAACGCTACAGCCAGCGCCATCTAGTGGTGTCAAGCGCAAAACATATACATCTCTTACCTTTTAATTAATTTCAGCGCGCTCGCTGTCAACATCTAAGTAAAATAAAGCCGTCTGAAATGAAAAGACATTTCACATAACCTGAGCGATATTTCCTTACCAAGAGTGCTGTGAAAATTTTCAATTTTCTCGAACAATGTAACCGCGTTTCTGTGTTTACAATTTCGTGTCGTGACATGGCGACAAAGCGACACCTTGGTGTTGTTCTGTCAAATAAATTCTTTTACGAATAAGTGTTTTGGAAGTGAGTGTGTTTTCTTTGTTAGTTCGGCTGTTGATGTTATTTGACGTGTTGAATTTATGTTTTGGCGTTACTGTAGTTTGATCTAGGTACAATTTAAGGAATGTTTAATTTTGTAGTAATTTGCATCATCATCAGCCTAGCCTTTTCCTAACTATGTTAGGGTCGGCATCCAGTCTTACCAGATGCAGCTGTATACCAGTATTTTACATGGAGCGACTGCCTATATGACCTCCACAACCCAGTTGAAATTGGGTATACGACACCGTTAGGTAAGACTGGTTGTCAGACTTTTGGGACACTGACTACCTGTAACGACTGTCAAAACTACAAATGACGGAAGGGACCAACAGCTTTACGTGCTTTCCGAGTCACGGAGGAAACTCGGTTTGTAACGGGTGGTCACCCATCCACAGACCAGCCTAGGCAAGCGCGGCTTAACCCAAAGATCGGCCCGAACGGCTACTATTATTTAGCCACGAGTTCCTGTAGTAATTTGCACGATATAGGTATATAAAACTAAAGTTGAGAGAGTAAGGGAACAGAAAGTGCACCTTTGCTTGCACACATATTTGTACACAATTATATATCTCGAGTCTTTGTTTTTTTACGCTGATATTGGACACCGTGACCGAAAATATATGTAAATGAATTAATAAATAAATTAATGAATGATAAATGAATACTCGATAAGAATTTATGTGAGATACTCATAATTATAACCATATCACAGCAAAAAGGCTGTTTTTTTTGCCAATAAGAAGCCGACTTCTGGGGGATGTTGGGGGCGAAAAGATCTATGTATCAAAAGAAAGAAATCCCCCCGAATTTAACGCGTGCGAAGTGGTCAAAAGCTAGTTTTAAAATAAAAATTGAACATTATTTATCAAAACCGTTACTATCAAGTACTTAAAATTCAGCAGCCAAAAACTCCAAACCTTTCACCACATGACGAATTTACCTCCAAATAGAAACTTCCAACAACAGGCAGCACGTGTAAATGAGGAATTATAAACTTTATTTAATATAACTTTCGTTGCAGCCACGAGAACTCAAAGTGCTTCGTCATTAATTTATTGTGCTTAGAGGACAATTTTCGTAATGGGAAAAGTTTGCGTGGCACGGAATTGGTTAAAAATTTGTTTCATTTATCTTTCATGGGTTAGAGAAGATTGAAAACAGTGACTACTGGTCTTTAAACTGACATGGTTACTAACACGGCACGGTTGGTGCAGTGGCTGAGCGTTCGACTGCTGCGCTGCGTGTCTGTTGTTCGATCCCCGCATGGAATAAATATTTGTATAACTTACAGGTAGTTGTTTCAGGTCTGGCTGTTTGAATGTTTGTAAACGTACCCACGACACAGGAGAAATTACTAGTGTGGGGCAAGGTTTCTTAAAAAAACATTATTATTAACACTCAAAACGGGATATTTACCATGTTTGTTGTTTATTCCGATATTTCGGGGATGTTATAAATAACAAACATGGTAAATATCCCGTTTTAAGTGGTAATAATAGTGACAACTAGTCTTACCGAGAGGATATAGTAGCAGATTTGTGGAAGTCAGATATCCTTCGTTCATGTAAAATTCTGGTATTCAGTTATATCCAATTAGACTGGAAGCCAACCTCAAAATAGTTGAGAAAAGCAGAGGCGGAAAATGAGATGGTGGTCAGTAAGTGACCATTCACTCACTGACCACCTTCTAAAAACCATTTTGTATGTAGTTCAAGAGGTAAGGTCTACGATTTGATCCAAAAGTAATTTACAACTCACTATTGAAAAGCCAAAATGTCACGACACTTCTTTTTTTGCTGACGATAAGTCACCAATTAACTTCCCCCACTTTTTTTTTTGCACGGGGGAGTGTCAGACTTTTACTAACTAAAACCCATGTTCCTTTTTTTGCTTTTTATATTCCTGGGCCGCAATATCTCTTCCGAACAATTTGCAACCCCGGCAGATGAAGACGCGGCATTAACACAGAACCTATCATCAAAATATAAATATTTACTGTCTATTAAATGTTGACCAAAATATAATAAGCAAATTTCAAGGAAAATTTTAATAGAAAAGACGAGAGAAAATGTCCTGTAAATATCCTTGAGAATGTTTTGCTGGAGGTAACCAACGAAGATCTTTATTACGACGCGGGAATGCCTTCATTTGCACTTAAAAATAAAGACTTGAGACGTTATTGTAAAATTTAATGGATTTTTAAGTTCGCGTATTATGAAAAATCGTGGTATTTATTTTGAGCGTAATATATTTTTTTGAGCAACGTTTGGTTATGAAGATTTTTACTGTAGTAGCGCTTAGTATCACTTACTTGATAATGCAATTGGTAAGCCTAGGAGGTTGTCGTCTGCTTAATTGTAGGGCTTATTGTCGGCCAATTCCTGTGGATGGTTTAGAATTAAAACCTCTAGCAAGGGCAAAAAACTTACTAACTAAGCGACTACACGCTAAGGGCACCCAGTGTGGGGCACGATCCTTAGGGCGTCGCTCGGGGAGGACAGCAAGGGACGTGCTGGATCTGAGTGATATTATTTAGGGATTGGTTTGAACTTACAAACCCTAACGACGAATTTTACTAATTCGCGAGGGTTCGTATCGGACGGCCCATGCGATAAGGGGTTGCGATGTTTTATCGCAGAGTCAAATAAGTGCTTTGAAAGACTCTTCATGAATTGAAAGACGTTGGGGATTCTTTTGTCTAAGTGTAGACTATCATTACGGACGTAAAATTAGGCTTTCATGATTTTATGAAGGAATCGGTTCTGGCCTATAGTCGGGGGCCCGTGAGCGGTATAAATATTCTCACACCAAAAAAAAGAATTTAATTAGTTCTTAACCAAAAGAAAATGATTCCAAACGGACATCAAGTTTAATAAAATAAATATACACCAACAGATATAGAATACACATAGATAACGCAAGAGCAACTACACACTTCACGTGCCACTTCGCGTGCCCGGCTTATGAACAAAAATTGTAGGTAAGCCGCCTCTTCCGCGCTCAGTCTGCGTGCCACTGGTCGTCGTACGTCAGACACAAATTGTATTTAATTTTCCTTACAGCTATACATACAGGCTTTTACCTTATGCGATAGTGCAGTTATCATCTAATAAACTTATACCTAAAAATTTACTTTACATCAAATTTCAATGAGATCGTAATAAATTGTAAAAAAAATCGTCTTGTATAAATATAGTCTTGTGACGTCATAGTAGGCAGTCAAATATGGCACGCTTGGTTTTTATACAAATCGTGATACTCGCGTTATCTATGTCTATATCGGATATTTATCTATATTAAAACTTCTGCAAAAAAATCCCGGAACAATTCACGTAAACTAAATCCAGCGTTTCGTGGAATGAAGTAATAACGCGTCTACTAATAAGTACAAGAACAGAAAAAATTCTCAGCGCAGCGTCGGGAAAATTCCCAGGGAATAGGCGAACGAGGAATTCAGAGGATGGAATGTTCCCCATTAACGTTAACTGCACCAGAACTGCCCAGTTCGGGGAGTTACTTAATTTCACGTAAGCTCTAAGGTGTTTCTGACGTGCTGGTACCGCGGGTTTTAAGGGATTCGTTAAGTGTTTACGAATTACTGTTGTGTTCGGATCGATGGAGGTTTTTATTACTTAAATGGAGATAGTTGAGTTTCTTAATGGATCATCCTCTGCTTAACCTTCTTCCAACTTTATTAACAATACGTTTCCATATAGACATAGGTACATAGTCGTTGGTATGCCATCTTCAAGTATATTAATTTACGTTTTTTTAACTAAAAACATTAACTTTGTCTTTAAACAAATATAATGAAAAGAAAGAGAGAAAATCCGTTTATTAGACTCGCACAGGAGAAAATAATAATTATAAAAATATATTTTCTGGCTGAAAAAAATTGTTTTTTTTTAAGTGATAAAATTGCATAATTGCCAGTAAACGAACGAAAGTTAGCAAAACAAAAAGAAACATGTTTGCAGTTTTATTTTTTTTTAAGTCTTGTACCAAAAAAATAGTCTTGTCAATTTTGTTGCAATATAAAATTGTCACCAGAATTGTTCACAGAAGTTTTATTAAAATCTTAATTTAGAGTCACTTTTTAGATACTGGCTTATTCTTGTTCATGGCAATCTAAGTGAAATCGAAACAGGCTTCGGATACGGGAATAAACACATTCCTCTTTATCTTAACTCAAAATTCTAACAACCTTCCGATTCACCCACAAAATTGCTTTACCACAAACCCATTACAGCAGCATGATGTTACAATGTTACATTTTTAATTACATTCTCAAGACGTAAAGCCCACATTAAGCAAATCTAACATTTCTTCATGTTTCCCTGGTGCGTATTACCTCAAAAACTTATACAATTACGGAAACCTCAGACCATCTAATATGGTAGAAAGTGTTTTAAACCCTTTTGAATGTCGGTAGGAATAATGCCTTGCCTTTTTGTTTACGATTATTCTTTTGGTCTGATTATTTTGATACTCTCTGAAACTAGTTTGACTCAGATAAAAAATACATAAAAACATGTTTTTTTTATTAAATGTAATGAATATTATAAAAAAAGAATAATTTTTTTTATAAATAAATAATCGATAGTTAAAAACCAACTCTAATTATCCGTGAATTAATAAAAATCATGAAGTTTCTCCAGCTGGTTTTTAATATACAATACATCATAGGCGTGAAGACGTAACAAACAAACAAACTCACTTGCTCTTTTATAATATTAGTAAGGAAGTGTATGAAAATAGGCCACTATCTGAATGCTGTTATAACCCACTCCATCCAGCGGTCAAAGCTGTGCCTTGTTACCGCAGTGCTGCAGACATAGAGCTAACTTCACACTTCTGTGTCTAATTTTTTAAACTCATTGAGCTGAAAACGGACAAAGGAAACGCAAAATGTTCATTCTCTTGCAACCAGTAAAGCAAATTAAGTACATAAAAGCCAAAATGGGGTCGAGAACTCTGTCAATTGCCCTGCTCACTTGAAAGTTGAATCAAATTTGATTGTTGGTAATTTTTACTCAACTGCTAAAAGGTTGGTAATGTCACTTATGAAACGGATGGAAGGAAGGAGAGCAATTTTTGTGGGACATTGGAATTTTCATATTCATTTTGATTACTAAGTCATTGCTTCTTGACTGGTCTTTGGTCATGTGCCTTATCTTTCACGGATTTACATTTCATTGGATTATGACGATGAGAAAAGTGAAAGTGCATTTTTTTTGCGGATAGAAAATCATCAAATAACTTTCCTTACTCTGGGCGGAGCGACGGGGAAGTGTGAGACTTATATTGAGTAACCCACCCATGTTTCTCTTCTTCTATTGCCCTTTACGTTCCGGGGCCGCGGTATCTCTTTCGGACAACCCGCAACCTCGGGGAAAGAGAGAATGTACCTCTTTATTTTGTACTAAAATTCATCAAAATCAGTTTAACCATTTCGGCGTGAAGACGTAACAAACAAACAAACTCATTTTCGCTTCGCAAGGATTTCAAAATCGAAGTGTCATTCCTGTAGCTGCCAAAAGATGACTGTATACTTATGTGTCATTTCATTCCTGTACCTAATTTCGAAAAAAATTCAACGTCAAAACAATTTATCCATTTCTTTAAGCCCGTTGTTTTTCAAGTCCGTGCGTTCGTTCGGCTTGTGACAAGAACACATAAGCTGGCACGCTCTATTGAGACCACACATTTAAGAGCCGCTGGTTTAATTCAAGGGGTTGACTGTTCGGTGCCGATTGTTCGCTACGACATGTATTGGTCTTAGAGCTTAGCGATTGAAATAGTATTTATTTGTTTTTATGTGTTTGTGATAGAATCGAGGAGCTCGTGGCTAAATAATAGTAGCCGTTTGGATAGAACTTTAGGTTAAGCCGCACTTACCTAGGTTGGTCTTTGGATGGGTGACCACCCGTTACATACCAAATTTCCTCCGTGCCTCGAAAAGCACGTTAAGCAATTGGGCCCGGCTGTCATTTGTAGATCTTTGACAGTCGTTACAGTTTTCGAAAGTCTGACAACCAGTCTGAACCGGTCAGATAGGCAGTCGCTTTATGTAAAATCTGATATTCAGCTGCATCCGGTTATACTGGAAGCCGACCCACACAGTTAGGAAAAGGCTAGGCAGATGATGTGTTTGTGATAGAATAGAGTTCAAATTGATATACTTTATGGTATACAAAAATCATTGGATCAGTTTCTGTAACATTTCTAAAACAGTTTGGTACCCGCGGTGTGGTAAAAAGAAGCGCACTCCTAGTTTCAATGTTTTAAATATCCCGACCAAATAAGAGGGGTGTAATAATTTTGAAGAATGTTTGTTTGACTCAAGCATCATAGCTCCTGATTAATAGATGAACCAATTTTAATAAAGGTTTTTTTGGTTTGGAAGGAGGTTTATTAAAAGACAAACGGTAACTTTACAATGTCACTGTTTTTCCGTGTGTCATAAAGGTTTTTCATGCAAGCTTTTGTTTTCCATGTTATAGAAACAGCGATTCAAAAGGTAAAAACGTGCTAAAACATATTTTTGTACGTTACAGTTGCACAAAACCACTAAATTATACTATACCAAAATCACATAGAAAATCCACCATACAAATCGGACTCAGAACGCAAAACTATAATTATAAAGCTATTTACACTTCTGTAACATGTTACGGAACTAACAAGATTAATAACTGAACCCATTAATGCAGTAATGCATAAGTACGGAGGGTCTCAGCTGGTTGCCATGGCGACCTAGTTCGCTCTGCTGGCTCCTATAGCAGAGATGTAAAGATAAATAGAAACAGGATGTAACAGCAGCCTCAACCTTGTTTCACTTTAGCAAAATTGGGGCTGCACAGCGAAATTACACCAAAAATTCTGCCAAAACATAGTCAGCATATTCCCGTTCCCCATTGCATAGCCCCCATCGCCCCCTTCCCCCAAACTTCTGAGATAACAAACAGCGTTGACATTGTTACAAGACAGATTCCGTTCAAGAATTTTTGTGCCAAGTCAGTGGCATATACACACAGGGTATACTTATATACATTATGTTAAAATAGAATACCCTGTCTGATCCGTTTGGGTAATATAAAGTATCAAGATGTTTAGATGTTATAAATGTACTAAAAGGAGGAAACTTACATGGCAGCACAGGGGCGCAGTAACAAACAATTGACAATATAACATACCTACTAATGTGAACATCGTGTTATTACGTTTTAAAAGTTTGTCAGAATTCAAGGGAAATTTTGGTATTTTATTTACTTTCGCCAATATTCTGTGTACGTGTGTTTTTTTTATAATGACATTGGTATTCTTATATGCGCTTTTCGGATCGAACATATTTTTTTTTATATATTGTATAGTAGACGACAAGTTTGCCACGATGTCTCTGTTACTAATATCTGTATGACAGTCCGTTTTATACGAGCTCGTGGAAAAATAATAACAGCCGCTCGAATCAATTTTCAGGTTAAGCTGCTTTTGCCTAGGTACCTCCCATTACATACCGAGTTACATCGGTGTCTCAGAAAGTACGTTAAGGCGTTGGTCCTGGCTGTTGATAGTAGATCTTTGACGTAAATTATTACCAAGAGCTAACTGGGTTGTGGAGGTCAGTTAAAGAAGATGGCTCAATGTAAAATACTGGTATTCAGTTGCATCCGGTTAGACTGGACCCCAACATATTCGCACAAAGGCTCGGCAGATTATGATTTTCCTTCCAAATGTGCTTTGGTAACACTCATGCTTACTTTTTGATGTCAAAACGAAAATGAGTTTATTTGTTTGTTTGTAACGTCTTTACGCCTACATGGCTAAACCGATTTTGATGAATTTTGGTACAGAGATAGTTGGGACCCTGGAGACGGTCATAGGCTAACTTTTGTTTGAAAAAGTGAGAAATGAGGGAAGAAAAGGGAAAACTTAGCATTGCTATTAGAATAAATGAGGCGCAAGGGCAAAAACTACAGGTAGCAGGTACCTGCAAATCAGGACATCTCCTGATTTGCAGGTACCTGCTACCTGTAGTTGCGAGACTGCGTTACCCCGAATTTATCGCGAGCAAAACCGCGGGCAAAAGCTAGTACTGCTATAAAAGGCGAGGCCCTAACTGATATGATAAGCGTTATAAGTGACGTCATAATGACTTGCAGTTTCTTTTAGAAATTGTTTTGTCTTCTTGTGTCGTCTTTTGTTTATAAGAGGGTGGCGATGTAGCTTTTAATTTGATGTTACTGGGAAATATTGAAGTTGATATTTTGTTTTTCCCGGCAGTTGTGGTGTTAATCGACTTTTATCCGCTTGTAATGTGTTTGTTGTGCCAGAAATATGAATTGCAAGAAACAGTTCGCTTTTGTTTACATATTGATTATTTGCCGTTGTCTCAGTAAGGGTCCAAAGTAATGTTATCTAGATCATTTCAGAGATTTAATTCTTAAACGGAAAACGACATTTAAATTTATGAATTTATAAATTTAAATGTAGTTTCCGTTATATTCATTGCCCATTGTAATTTATTTCAATATTCTATAGTTTAAAAGAATACGGGGAACACTGAATTTATGATGAGTGAATATTATTTGTCAGATTTTAATTGGATTTTATCTGATTGCATGGCAAGCAAATATCGACACATTGTATTTCTGTATTTTTTCCACTGGCAACTAATACATTAACACTCAAAAAAGAGAATACCATGTTATCCAAAACAAGTATACAAATATTCACTGGTAATAAAGTTCAAAATCAATGTTGACAATACATATCGACAACACGGTCCATTTGCTTCAATTCTCGCAGTGTCCTCCGAACAAACAAATCATGGTCACTTCACAGAAATGAAATGTCTCACACAAAAGCTTGGACACTGTAACGGACATTTTGTCTTAGTTTATGACACGACGTATTTTTCTCGCTTCAACTTTGTATTTACCGCGTTGAGTACGTCTTTTGTGTTCTGAACTAACATGGGGTTCTTATTTATTAAACGTATGTAGGTAACAAGTACCTAGATACTTTTTCAGTTTTAAAGGATCTTGTGACTCAGAAATATCTCCTCTATTTTGTTTTTTTTTAATATAAAATTCATGAAAGTATTTGCAGCCTATAGGACTGAACAAAAAGAACACTTTAAGTGTGCTATTCAAAATGGCGCTGCTTGTCAAGAATAATGCATCAATTTAAATGTTGGTGTATTTAATTTTACTTCTACGTTTTCCCGCTTGTTCGAATAAGTTAATTGAAGTGTACCGTTTTCAGCCAAATCAAATTAACAAAATAGGTACAAATCCGTGCTAACATAAAGTTCTTATTTTTTTCAAGATTTTTCTGAAAGACTACAATCGGAAAATGGTTTATCCTTACTAAATAATATTATAAAAGCGAAAGTGAGTTTGTTTGTTTATTTGTTTGTTACCTCTTCACGCTTTAATGGCTTAGCCGATTTTGATGAATTTTGATACAGAGATAGTTGGGAACCAGGAGACGGACATAGGCTAATATTTTTTTGAAAAAAGTGGGATGTAAGGGAGAAAGAGGGAAGAAAAGGGAAAACTTAGCGTTGCTATTACAAATCAATAAGGCGCAAGGGGAACTGTATTATCCCAAATTTAACGCGGGCGAAGCCGCGGGCGAAAGCTAGTTAAACATAAGGCATCTATCCACAGCTTATTCTAAATTGCCAAAGTCAAACTGTAGTTATTTGCATAGTATAAACATCGATTTAGTTAAGGCATAAATGTTCTTCAATACCGATTATCATGTTGCCGGTACCAGGGCAACATGACTCTGTAATAACCTAAGCTTTAGGCTACCGCGTTAATCGACTATCAAAATGTTGCAGCTCTCTATTCTTGTTGTGTGCCTAGTACTAGAACTGTGTGAGTTAAATGGATTTACTGGACATATTGGATGCGAATTTATCGACAGCATTGTTTGAAAGTAATTTAATATCTGGGAGTGAAGCTGGTGTGTTTCGTTAACCTAACTTAACATGCAGGATTATATGTATATTAAACTAGCTTATGCCCGCGGCTTCGCTCGCGTTAAATTTGTGGTAACACAGTTCCCTTTTCCTGATTTACAGGTACCTGCTACCTGTAGTGTTTGCCCATGCGCCTTATTTATTGTAATAGCAATGCTAAGTTTTCCCCTTTCTTTCCTCTTGCTCCCTCATAACTCAATGTTTTTTTTTTAAATAGCCTATTTCCGTCTCCAGGGTTCCAACTATCTCTGTACAAAAAATCATCAAAATCAGTTTAGTTTAGCCATTTAAGCGTGAAAAGCTAACAAACAAACTCACTTTCGCTTTTATAAAATAATGTTATGTAAGGATTAATTAATGTGCATGTAATAGAATAATCGTCGATATAGAGCATAGTAAGCTTATTATTATTTTGCATAACAATTAGTCAAAGGTGATTTGTTTAAATGTAATTGAGATAAAATAGAGATACGTGCCTATTGCCATCAAATGGACAAATATTCCAACTTCGAGAAGAAATTTCATATAAAAAAAACGTAATAACAAATTACGAGAACAAGGCAGTTAGTTTGTACTTTTACTAAGGGACTAACTAACTTAACTATCCACAGTTTATGTGTAAATAAAAAAAATATACATTCACATCAGAATATCAAACACAACTACTACGCAACTTCCAACAAAATAACCACTATACATTTTCCAAAAGGCCCGCATCTACCGCACCAGTTTTAGCTAACCGAGCCTAAAACTAGCCCGCTGCTGCAGCAAGTTACCGTCCCGATATAATTAATGTAAGCGGAGATCTCACGTCGCTGTCGTTGGCACCATCTGGGCGAGGTTAAAGTGATGTCAAAGCATATGCAGGGAAAAGACTATTTCAAGTCGTGTATGCGGGCACTAGAGTGAGGCATAACTTTGTAGTCTGCTATTAATAGTTTTATTTCTAAAAGGATGCTGTTTACTTTTGTAGTTTATTTTTTTAATTTATTTTGCTGCTTAAAGGCTGCGTTGATTATTATATGCACGCGACTTTATGACAGCCATTAATAGACTGAACTTCAAGAATAATCTTGTTTGAAGAAGAATATTAACTACAAACTTGTGACCATTTCTGATAATTGTTTTGCTAAGTTTATTTTTGTGATTCTGAAATTTTTACTCACATCACTGAAGTAATCGAAAGAAATAACCAACAACACGTCTAATAAGGTTAAAGCGCCATTTCGGGTTAAAAAACCGGCATAGAGCGAGTCAGACTCGCGCACCAAGGATTCCCTACAAACTTTTGATATAAACAGGCATATATTTTGACTACGTAGAGTTAGAGGGCACAAAAATACAACAAAGTTTAGTTTATGGTTTAATTTCAACTCGATAGCTTAACGCGTTGCCGAGATAACACGTCTTGATAGACAGACGGACAACAAAAATATTCAATAAGGGTTCCTTTTTTTCCTTTTTAGATACGGAACCCTAAAACATAAAACAGGTTAGTTTTATCGTTACAATAAAGACAGACTCAATTGCACCATACATTATTCAATATAGCGTGTCTAAAACACCCATTTAAAACAAGAATCGCTGAAAATATGAAATTAATTAATTGTAACATCGTATGTACTGACCTACTTGTAACTTCGCCCCGGGGGAGCTGGAGATAGCTGACACGAAACCAAATAACAGGAGGAGGTACAATACCGATGAGCTTTGTACTTTAAAATTAAACATGGGTTCTTAGTAAAGGTTTATACCTACTCATAATAATAAGGTGTACTTATTTGTTCATAGAAATTCTGTTTTGAGATGTAGAATATGACTAGCTTTTGCCCGCGGCTTCGCTCGCGTTAAATTCGGGGTAACACAGTTCCCCTTGCGCCTTATTGATTTGTAATAGCAACGCTAAGTTTTCCCTTTTCTTCCCTCTTTCTCCCTCACAACCCACTTTTTTCAAAAAAAATATTAGCCTATGTCCGTCTCCTGGTTTCCAACTATCGCTGTACCAAAATTCATCAAAATCGGTTCAGCCATTAAAGCGTGAAGAGGTAACAAACAAACAAACAAACTCACTTTCGCTTTTATAATATTAGTAAGGATTTTCGTTATAATATAAAAATCTTCATCATCATCATCACTCAAAACTCAGTTCTCATCAACTATCAAGTTAGTAGCAAGCACAGTGGTTTCGGGGTTACGGGTTATTCGAAAGACATAAACAGCCATATCTTTTGGCTGCGTAGAGTTAGAGGGCACAAAAATACCACAAAGTTAAGTTTATGGTTTTAATTTCAACTCGATACCTAAACACGTTACTGAGATAACTTGCCTTGACAGACAAACAGACGCACAACAATTTTTTTTCGGGCCTGTGGATGGTGAGTAATGGGTAGATTACCGTCTATTGACGACAGGCCGTGTCGTCGGCGCGTTATTGTTCCACGCGGCGTGCCAGGGCCACCACCTGCCGGGGTTGCGGGTTGTTCGAAAGTAATACCGTGGCCCCGTAATATAAAGGGCAAAAGAAGGAACATGGGTGGGTTTTAGTCAGTACAAGCCTGATACTCCCCCCGCTCCGCACAGAGCAGGAGAAGTTATTTGATAATTTCCCATCCCCAAAAAAAACATTTGTTTTATTCCTTCAGGTTTTGAAAAGCAGACAGACTAATAGAGTTACTGTAAATATTACAAGTGACGTTTTCTACTTTGTATTTTTCTCCCACATGACAACAATATCCCATTCGAATTTAGAATTAGCAAGTTGTGAATTTAGAGCCAGACACTTTGGGCACAAATACGTCAGTGTTTTGAGTGGGCGAGGGCAGACTTGTATAACTATAGTACTAACAATGTTATCCTGAACACTGCAGTGGCTGGTACTAAATCTGTTAACTTTGATGCAGATGTGTCTAAATTGACAAAAACAACTTTGACAGGAGCTGTCAAATACAAAGTCAGAATACATGAAACGTCGAGAGACAAAATTTTACAGCCAAGTCATTCGATTCTGCAGAGAAGTGTTCGTTCAGTTTTACTTACAGGCACTAAAACACTCCAAATTCCTTCCTTCTTTTTACGCAGTGTAAATTTTGAGATACAGAAACGAAATCTTCTCAGCAGACAAAAATAAAAGACGACTTGCTAGTGCTGCAACTTCTAAATTTTGTACTGTCGATATTGTAGCCCTCACTAACGCCATATGTCGCCATAAAATACATCGTGGCACCAGTTTGGCACTAAGCCGATAGTACATCGACTTTGTGGTGTTTTTACTTAGGAACATGTCAATGCCGCAAATATCGAGATTTTCCCTCCCAGATTTTTATGTTTGCTTATTCTTATGATACGTTTTCGAGACTTGCATTCGGGTTTACTGCTTCCCTGAATTCAGAATTTTGAATTTCTGAATGTATTACTTGGAACGCTTTGTGAATATTATTTGAATAGATCAAGCCCATGTGGGACTCTAAAGCAGTTTCTTTTACGCATTTCATTTGGGAGAGGTGCCTTCAAAATATAGAATTTTATTTTTCATCTTGCCGTTCGTGTTGGCAAGGAATACAGTACTGCAGTGTTTCCACACTAAATGCTATTTTTTGCCTGTTTAAAAACATAACAACTCTATTATCATTATATTAATCAGTCACAAAATTAATGACACGAATCATCTAATTAGAAACTAATTTGATATGCTCGAATAAATTACAAAAGCTATCATAAAAGACGATAGAATATATCTTTATACAAGTCAAGCACATAAAATGAATACTAAACAAGCCTGCTAATTAAGTTCCTTAATTGGTGATTTGTCCCAATTACAGTAGGAGGAAAATCGAGTTTTTGACGGCAGCTAGAGGACCACACTTTTAAAAAGAAAATTAAACTGCCAACGTTATATGCTAATTACTTAATCATAAATTTGAAATCTACCACTGATTCTTTTTTCCTCCCTTTGAATTTTTATGACCCACTTGAATTTTAAATTTTATGGAACATTAAAATGTGTATTATCAAGATTTTTCACACAAGTCATGGAATTGTTTCATCAACACCTGTTTAGCCTTTTACTAGCTATGTGGGGGTCGGCTTCCAGTCTTATCGGATCTTTATTTCGGTATTTTACATGGAATGACTGTCTACTTAACCTCCACAGCCCAAATAATAACTGGGAAATATTATGATACTCAAAATTAAATCATGGAATTGTATGTGGATAAAAAAATATATTTTTATATTGGACAATGAATTGAAGGGGAATGCGACTGATTTTATTTTTGAACATTCAACAATCCGCCAATTGAATTCATATTGTTTCAATGATATTTCTATTCAGATGTTAACTAATTATGAGGAAATAAGTAAATATTTTGTGACTTGGATTCACTCACCAAGGGTTCCGTACAAACTTGCCTATCTATACTAATCTATACTAATATTATAAAGCTGAAGAGTTTGTTTGTTTGTTTGAACGCGCTAATCTCAGGGACTACTGGTTGGAATTGGAAAATTCTTTTAGTGTTGGATAGTCCATTTTTTGAGGAAGGCTATAGGCTATATAACATCACGCTACGACCAACAGGTGCCGAGCAGCGTGGGTGAAACCGCGTGGAACAGCTAGTAATAATATAACCGGCCATATTTTTTGACTTCGTAGTCTTAGAGGGTTGATGTTTTTACAGCTCTAAGGGACTACAAGTTTAAGTATATGATTGATTTCAAGTCCTTTCTGCGTTCCCGAGATAACGGGTATTGACAGATACGCAGACAAACTGATAACCAAATGATCCTATAAGGGATATTTTTTTTCTTTTTGAGATACGGAACCCTTACAAGCTTTTATCTAGGTTTGTAACTGTAACAGATAGAGCGTAGATTGGAACGCGTAGTCAGTCACGCGTGTCTTGGAACGTCAATCCACACTTGCAGTTATGCGTAGATTCATGGAGAAAGTCATCCGTACATACCAGTGGGTTAATCGCTCGAATTTGAACGCGTATACCAAAATTTGTGTCAGTGCTTTTAACCGCATCTGCATCATCAAGACAAGTCTGTCATAAAAATCAGATCAGATCAAATCAGTTTGGAGGGAACGGGTTTCAAATCAGTTGCAAAATTTTACCAACACATACTAACTAACAAGAAATGCTGCCTATAAAATAGAATTTTACTTGTTGTATAAGTTCAATCGGAAATTATTTAGATGTCCTGTATATTAACTTCACGATCACCACAGCTGATACCTTGACTAAACAAGATACGGTCACGTTTTTTTTTATTGAAAGATAAGCCTAGCATGGGCATTTGAAGACCATTTGTCTATTCAAAAACAAAGTGGAAGGGCATTACCTGTCCTCTTAATCGTAATTTATGTATATATTTAAGGCCTATTAGTTTCATAGGCACACACACATATTTTTCTCGCATTCTCTCACACACTATCGTCTATCGTCCTTTCGCAGGTATGCTGGCAGAAATTTCATAAGAAATAAGCAGTACCTTTGCACCTAAATTTTACAAGTTGTTTTTTCTTGTCATTTATGTATATATTGTTAAATAAATAACAAAGGTCCACCCAAAAACAGTATTCAACTCCAAATCACGAATACTGGATAAAAACTTCTCAGGGGTAAAGAATACGGAATGATCGACCATTGCCACTCAGTTTTAACGGTCATGGAATTGATTAAACTTTACAGCACCCAACCTCGTTAAGTCCCAACTTAGTTGAGTTTTTATTGTGAAATAAAATGGTGGAAAGTTTAACTTAGGGTGAAGTTTTCGCTATTCTATAAAGTTAACGAAGAATCGTTAATTCCGTCCTTCAGTTTTATTTATTGTTATTTTTTTTCGTTTCTCTTGTTTTTTGTGTTGCCTTCAAAATTGTATCTTCACTTTCATCTTGTCTAGGATTTATATAGCTTCTTTATGTACCTTAATTTCACGCTTGTTATCCCAAAAGGATACAGCAGAGCTGTACGTAATAATACAAATGCATTATACACAAAAACACAATAACGCTTTGCCTCGCCTGAGAATCAAACTCAGGGCTCTAATGTTTACAACCACTTATTACACTAGCAAGAGGAAATCAGTCGATGTCTCCTCTATTATTTACAATTTTAAGCTTTAAACATCTCCCTTGGTTGCGGGTTGTTTGAAAGAGGTACCGCGGCCCCGGAATGTAAAGGGCAATAGAAGGAACATCGGTGGGTTTAGTCAGTACAAGTCTGACACTCCCCTTAAACATTCTGAGTAACTTCATGTCTACTGGATTTTATATCTGTTTTCTGATTTTCAATATATAAAACTTTAAGCACCACTTCACAACACTGTATTCAGATTCTTATTATTTTATTACTACAACCGTTGACATCATAACATTACGAATGTAATTTCCGCTTTCTACAAAGTTGGGGTTCAATACAAGCCTCAGTCGTATCTGTCGATAGCATTTGGTTTTATGATGTCCACATTATAGTGCAAGAGACGTAAAGTTGTGTATGAAGCATTTGCAACAGAACATGCAATGCAACACTCAATGCAACATGTATCTTAAGCCGGATCGCAAGTAGCCTACGTGTTGTAGTTTTAGTGTGCTCGCGAACACATTAAAATGAATCATGGCATAATAAGAAATGGCCGACAAATGAGCATAAAAAAGCTAGTACGCCCAATGGGTCTCAGGTCAGCATAATGCGCGATGGCAACACTAGATATGCTACTTCCAGAGTTCCGGGTCGTCCGAAAGAGATACCGCGGTCCCGGTACACAAATGCAACCCGTGAGTGCCATATACTCATAAACATCGTTACTAATATTATAAAAGCGAAAGTGAGTTTGTTTGTTTGTTACCTCTGCACGCTTTAATGGCGATTGGATTTTGATGAATTTTGGTACAGAGATAGACGGACCTAGGCTATATTTTTTTAAAAAGAAGAGTGATATGAGGGATAAAGAGGGAAGAAAAGGGAAAACTTAGCTTTGCTAATACAAATCAATAAGGCGCAAAGGCAAAAACTGCAGGTAGCAGGTACCTACAAATCAGGAAAGGGGAACTGTGTTACCCCGAATTTAACGCGAGCGAAGCCGCGGGCAAAAGCTAGTAATATTATAAAAATAAAAAATTGTGTGTACAAAAAAAAAACGAACTAGAATAAAGTGTTACATTGCATGTTGCAAATAATCTGTTCCCATCCTAACTTTCCTACGTCTTAGCGCAACGTTGCACAAACATCAAATGTTATTTTATAAAGTGCAGTAGACTTGAGTTGATGTCGTCTGTTACATGTGGATGACCGT
This sequence comes from Ochropleura leucogaster, assembly GCA_958449745.1. NCBI lineage: Eukaryota > Metazoa > Arthropoda > Insecta > Lepidoptera > Noctuidae > Ochropleura > Ochropleura leucogaster. The sequence continues at coordinate 15,628,445 of OY288213.1, read as the reverse complement.
AAATTTATTATTGTACAACTTAGAGGTTTTGGCTTCGATGTATCGAGCTATAAATAAAACTAGTTTCGTCTGGCATGTTTAGACGATTTGTAAAGTGAAACGTAGCATGTTGTTTGAGTTGTACTCATGGTCCATACTGATATTATAGATGAGAATGTATTTTTATCTGTATGTTTGTTATCTTTTTTTACTTTACGGGCTTTAGCTCAAGGTTGCGGGTTGTACGAAAGAGATAGCCTGGTTGGTGGATAAGGAATGTGGATGGATTTAAGTCAAAACAAGTCTGACATTCCCTTCCGCTCCGCCCAGAGTGGAGAAATGTATTTAATAATTAAACAACCAAAAAAGAAAAGAATAAAGGGTATTTACATTTAATAGAAGCTGTAGAAATAACACATGTTAATTTCTACTGCTACGTTAGCATAACCACGGTAAAAAACTAATAGGTATCCGATCTAATATTAATAGGAATCTAACTATTGAAATATGATAAAATTATTCAAAACGAAACCTATGAATACGAAAATCTTTTAAAAAATAAAAGCTCATGTAAAACAACAAGATACATAAGCATTAAGCGTCATTGCCGTTGACACTTCAAAAGTCGTCTAACACAGTAACAGTACAACAAAAACTGTTGAAGGCTCTTCACAGAAATATTCTAAAAACGAAACGTTAGCGAGAGAAGTGTTAAAACTTTTCGGTGGGACAGGCCTCTTTTTGACATGTCTGCCCGTCCCAGTGTTACGAGTTCAGGGGACATGGGACGTGTCCGATACCTATTGTGTCGGATGTTTTATAACTGTATTTCAGTCGCGAGTTTGTTATTTTAGTGTTTCGTTGAATTTTGGGTGTGTTGGATATTTATGATATCATTGGGAATGAAAATAAACTGGTTTTGGAACTTAATGCTCTTGTTTCGCAAGCTTAGTACATCTAAAGCGCTTCCTAAGGACGACCTCGATTTATCTTTTTAAAATCAACACTTAAATGAACATGATTGAGAAGCGACTCAGTCCTTTAAAATTACATAACACCTACGTTTTGACACCCCATCAATTTGTATTCTCATGGGGCTGATGTCCTCTGTTACTGCAACGGAAAAACCCATGATGAAACACCAAATATCACTTTGCCTTACCTGGGAATTGAACTCAAGACCTCGTACTCAGCAGTAGCCATTCAAATATTCTATTATTATGTAAAACCCAGTAGCCACAGTCCTCTGCAAATATAATAAAATCATTAAGCGATGTTAATTCGCTTAGTGACCACAGTAAATATGATGAAAATATGCAAATGAGCGAAGTTGCGGGGTTGCTTTAGTTAAAATAAATTGCGACTGGCCTGCCTGTTGGGGATTTGAAGATGACAAAACCTTAAATTTATGGTACACTTGTTTGGGGGTGTGGGCAGAACTTCATGTATTTTTAGTCATTTCGGTATGTAGATCTTTAATGATATGTATTTTGTAACCTGTAGCAATACAAACTATACAACTTAAGCATGTTTTCATTATAATTATTTTCTATGTCTTTTTATTTATTCTCTCGTTATTTGCTTTCAGTATAGGGTGATGCCGATAAAAAATGCAGCAGGTGCAATAACAGAAAAATACGGCACTAAAAGTATTCATAGCCGTTATCGTTTCATTCATTTATACGTATATAATACCGTTTATTTTTTATATTAAAGAAATAATGACCGTGTTATACCAATGCATTTATAACCTAATATAAGGTTTCAGAATTTATTTATTCATACAAAAGATTTCGGCCAGAATCAATTGCACTATCGCTGAACAAAAATGAATGCGTTTTTTTTTTAATTTATTATCGTGAGTGAATGTCATGTTTGTGTTGAATTGGTTCAAAGGGTAAAAGTCAATTAATTTGTGAGATACATTTACGTAATTGAAGATTTTAATTTTGCGAACGCTGTGAACAGAGAAAAATGGATATTGGTAATTACGTCACTATATCTTTTGATGAGGCAATGCCGAATTAAACCTGTTTATCGGGAGCAATCTGATTTTTATTTCTCGGATGGTAAATCATGATAATTATAACTTCCCCCGCTCTAGGCAGAGTAGAAGAGAGCGTCAGACTTGTACTGACTAAATACCATCCATGTTCCTTCTTTTGCCTTTTGTGATCCAGCAGGCAGAGGCCCTGGCGGGCCCCTCTGCTTTGCTGACATCTATTTGAGGCGCGCGTAGAACACTGCCTGTCGTAGCTAAATGGACGGACGGTGAGCTACACGTTGCTCACCGTCTACAGACCCATGTCTACGGTGGCCAAGACTCGTCTTGTGATCTGTTTGCCTTTTCAGGTTACTTATTTGTGTTTCGTTAATTTTCTAATTAAGCATTATTCGGTACCACCATGAAGCTATACACATGATAGAAAAAAACAATGATAATTTTGTCGGGGGGGTTTGTTAATGATGTGCCTACAAAATGACGAAGAAAATCAAATTTACATTCAAATTACAGAAAAAAATGGTGACAATTGTATCTTGTGGTGTCACTCACCATTCTCATTTTATCTCCTTTTTCCTACTGTTACTTCAGCTTTTAAAACTTGAAGACAACCGTGACCAACTTTTCACATTAAAACTTTTGTCAAGACGAAATTGTAGATACTTTATTCAGATTATCATGAAGAGACCTTACAACTGCTGCAGAACACATCACTCACAAAATGAATTCAATATGTCCCAATGAATATATCGTCCACCATAACTCCTCACCAAGACTTTATTAAAGAAGTTATTGCTGTTAAATTTCCCCTATTCGACATAAAACGCGACTTATTTCCCTAATACATCGCTCGAACGGACGTAACACTTAAAGATGATATCGTAAGACTCCATATTTATGATATGCGAGATGTAACAGACAATATTTAACGTTTAAGGCACAATAATGTTGATGCTCTTCGTCGAAATTGGTATTTGAAAATGTCTCTAAGTAACTCCAAGTATCTATAAATGTTTATGTCCACCACTTAAAGACCAAAGTAGATAAGGAAGATCTTTTAATCTCTGTAGATGGGAATTTATATAACAGTGAAGTAATTCTCGACGCAATTAAAAAACAAAATCTTCTACGTTCATTAGTGGCTTGAAAAAAAAGTGTCCAAAATACTGACCCGGTCCTTTTCAGCCGTTTACGAATAAAAATGCAAATCTACCTTTGCGTCGTCCTACGGGGTTGTAATTGCAAAAAAAAAAACTTTACCAAAAGGCCACTATAGCCATCGTAGAACCAGGTGCTTATATAGATTCCAGTTTTGCATCACAAACGTGTTGACATCCAATTTATTTTAACTAAGGTCTGAACTAGCGCTACCAACTTTTTCGTTCACAGTTTTTGTTGATTTGCATATTTTCACTTTAATGAATGTTGGGAGTTCTATAACGTGTGTAAATACATTAATATTTATAGTTGATTACAATACAGAACCTTTGGGACAGTCCACATACAGGGTTTCCTTTGAAACGATTTGGGTTTGTAATTAAGTTAGGATTTGATTATTTGCATACGAGTGGTTGACTTAATTTATACAGTGGTTCAAAGGAATACATATTTTTATTACTTGTATAATAAATACGTTGACCAAAAATATTTACATTCGACAACTTTCGTTTCATAATCAAACATGAAAATATAAAATAACAATTATACTATTTTTATATAATTAAAATATTATATCTAGATAAAATACGGTGTTGTCCAAAGCTCCCGAATAATAATATGGACCGTTTTAAAAATGCCAGCGTAAGAAACAAACAAAACAAATTCATTTAATTCTAAATGTCTAAAAAGTTTGCTACATTTTCTGAAAATTCCCACTTTACCCTTAACGTTTATTGGAATTTACGGGGATTACATCATTGGTACGAGTTTTAAAGAAGTCAACCGAAATCTGGTACAAGGCTGATAAAATGTTTAAAAAGGTTTTAGTAGAAATTAAAACTCTTACCCCCGAATACTGAAACGTCACTCAAAATTTAAGTCCCACTTAAATTTAACAGAGACTCAGAAGTGACGTTTGACCATACAAAATTTAAAGTTTAAGAGCTTCTCAAATGTTAAGCAGCCCTCACATTTTGAGTGACGTTTCAGTATTCGGGGGTTACTCTTTCAGATCTGTTGGCTATGTTGTGATTTAGAGCAGGCTGTATCGCTACCAGTAGGGATGCTGTCAAAATGCAAACATGCGGATTGCTTCCACTTTTTTAATCAGTAATCGCTCCCCTGATGTCCTGGCCTTAAAACCGGCGTGCGTGTGCCAGCAGAAACAGCCTAGTGGTCTCACTTATAGGGTTCCAGTTTGAGCCTCAGACAGAAGCTTTGGTTTTTCAGATTCCTGTGCGTATTGTAGAATTCTGACGACACGATTAGCGCAGTGGCTAAATGTTTGACTGCTGCGCTATGTGTCGCGAGTTCGATCCGCGCACGGAACAAATATTTGTATGACCTACAGATAGTTGTTCCGGGTCTGGCTGTTTGTGTATGTGAGTTTAAATGTTTGTAAACGTACCCACGATACAGGAGAAATTCCTAGTGTGGGGCAACGTATTTAAATAAAAACCAATTGCGTCGGTAATGGCAAAACATAGTGAGGCAACCAACATGCTTAAGGAATATTTATTATATTTATATTTAGAGGCCTATGGGCAGTATATAACTTTGACCCCAGGTTAAATACTAAACATACAATGAACTCAGAAAATGTTGAGAGGATGAATAAAAGACTACTACAAGACAGATGTGCGAGGAAACGCAGACGGCCTTTTTGTTTTTTGTGGGTGGGAAGTTATTAAATAAATTCCCCCGCTCTGGGTGGAGCGGTCGGAGTCAGACTTGTAGTGACTAAAACCCACCCATACTCCTTTTTTGCCCTTTAAGTTTCAGGGCCGCGGTATCGGTAACCCGCAACCCCTACAGGAATTCTCACGACCTAATTATTAATTTGTATTATTTTATGTTTTAATTAAACACACGATGTAAATTGTTATTAATAAAAAAAGTAGTTTTCAAGTGGAAGGGTAACAAAAATCCGTACCCAAATCCTTATTAACTTTCGTATTTATAATATTAAAAAAGTAGGGTAGTAGAATGATTATGTAAATTGTGCTAACTACTATCTCATTAGCATTACGTTGAGTGAAATTCGCAAAAATGTGGTGATAAAATATATTTTCTTACGTAATTTATTTCCATATGCAAGCTCTCTACATGAAGTAGCTCTTAGCATTACCAGCACTTAACACGTGATGAATTTCAACTCTTCAAATATTCAAAGTTACTTTACGTGTCTACTAACATCATCAAAATTAGCGACATAACTCAAAAGACTTCATCTTCAAAAAGCATCAGAAAAAAAAAAACTAAGCAAATTCAGTTCTATTTTTCTCGTCAAAATTTTCATTTCATTTATAACCGAGTGGATCCCGCAAATTACTGAGGATTCCTTTTTTTGGCTTTTCGTAAAATTGCCTACGTCCACTTAAAGATATTAAAGGAGGGACAAAGAAGCAAATGTAAGTTAATCGTGAGGGGTACTCGTTTATATTTATTTCTGTTGTTTAACTTTACTAACGGTTCCGTGACCATCGCCATTATACTTTTTATGGTCTGTTTAAATTTCACCTCGTTAAATCTCTCTCGGATAAATATATAATAATAAATATAAACACTCATAATAAAATATATGATACGAATATTTTTAATTGTTGGGTGGCTGAGGTTCCCGAACCCGGCCTGGAAAGAGTTGGCGAGACAATCTCAACGCGCATCACTAAGGCTGGATCGAAAAGAAAAATACCTGGAAGGATATGGAGGAGGCCTTTGGTCTGCAGTGGCTATACAAGGCTAACAAAATAAATGTTTTGGATATCATTAGATACATAGATTAGACGCAAAACTTAAAAAAGTAAAGCAATAGTATTAAAAACTATTAATAACTATAATTAAAACACTAACATTAAAAAAAAATCTTATTCAATAACCAAACAATTTCAAAATCAATTATTGACAGTGAAATTAAATAAATAAAAAAATTCAAAACTAAATCAGATCACCATTTTTTTTTTATAAAAGACCACGAGGTTACGGATTGAATTACGGTTTCACGAAATCTGCAGATCAGGGATAGGTACCATTTTTCACACAGTTATAAATCAAAACCAACAACAAGCCTTTTCAATTTGCACAAACAATTGCTACATTGGTAAACAGCCAATGCAAATTATGAATTAGTCCGAACAACTCGACGATGGCGGAAGTAGAAAAACTTAATAACATTGTCAATGATATTGCAAGCTTGCTGTCTGACTGCACCTGAATAATCCCTGGCAGGGTTTATTAGAAATACTTGCTTATAAAAACAAATTGGACCGTAATATTTTGCTTTGTATTGTTAAAAAATAATCCATCTCTTTCTAATGTTTAAGAAGACTTTCATCTTAAAATGGGTAAAGAATAGGTTTGTACTTGAAATAACAATCAGACGGTTTACCCATGAATAATTTTGTGTTTTTTTTCTTTATTTCTTGTCGTTATCTGGTACTTAAACTTTTTTAATTTATTTTTTGGGGTGGGAAATGATCAAATAACTCTCCCCTTGGGGACACTCGCCGTGTCTGATTTGTACTGACTAAAACCCAGCCATGTTCTTACTATTGCCCTTTATGTTCCGGGGCCGCGGTATTTTTTTGGAACAACCTGCAATTCCGACAGGCGGTGGCCTTGGCATGCCCTTTTGCTTTGCTGTCATCTTTTTGAGGCGTGCGTGGAATATTCTTATTATGGGTGTCAACACGGCACCCATAGACCCCGGACTTGGCATTACATGCCGTTGATAAATATCTCAGCTTAAGTTCCCTCGCGATACTTTCTTTCACATTTATTCGAAAAATCAAAGGAACTAGAGTTCTAAGACTTGGCAGACGATCGTACTACTAGGCTCACAGCAATCAGAAAGAATATTTCAAATGTCTGTATATCTCAAAGTCTTATAGACTTGGAAGTAGGCAGGTAGAATATGAGTGCATAGCACAACCACATTTTAGCAGTTATGTCAGTTCCATGAAACAGATTCGAACTTATAACCATAAATCCGATGTGAATCTAGACATACGAGACTTAATACTAAGAAATCTCTTATGGAAATATGAAGTACTTACTGTCTTATCTGGGAACCAAAACTTTTTTTATATTTTCGTTTGACATTATATCGTTTTTTTTATTACTGTGACCACGCTGACATTTTTGATTTATATTTGGAATTGTTAATCATGCAGTTGCATGCCCATGTGCCCGTAAAATATGGGGAACTTTATTATAAAAAAACTCATATGTTAATGTTAAGTTAAAAATAAAACTACAATGTCCACTTTACATACATTGACATAACTCGTCCAGATTTAATTTTCCGCCTCGTAGATTAACGGTAAACAATAATTTTGATGCTCCAACCAATTTCACTGTATATGTCGCTGATAAATTTTCAATTACAGCAGATAGGGATAATGAATGCCGTGTGACAAAATTGTGTCAATATTAAAATTAAATCAACAGTGGGCACAAACAGAATTATATTTAATACCAGCTGTTGTACATGTAATTTACTTTGGGAAATGCATTTGGAAGGAAATCATTTGATTACGTGCAAAATACATACATAGTAGGACTCTCCATTCCGATCACTAATAGTACAGAACTAATGCGAGATTCATCTTTGGTATACGTCATTGTGGACCCACGGCTTTAGTGGTATTAAAGGACACTAACTTCTAACAAAAAAAAAATTGTAGACACATTCTTTTTACTAATATTATAAAAGCGAAATTGAGTTTGTTTGTTTGTTACGTCGTGACACCCTAGTTGGGACCCTGGAGACGTACATAGGCTAATTTAAAAAATAAAGGGGGAGAGAGAGGGAAGAAAATGGGAGAGAAAGATACATTTTTTGAATCACCACACGGGTTAGAGTTAGCGTTAGCCCAAAGTAACTATGCCACACGGATAAAGTCGCGGGCGGAAGCTAGTCATTAAATAAGTTCCTCTCTCTGGAGGAACTTATTTGTGTGTGTGTGAGTGCCAGACTTGTATTGTGAAAACCCACCCATGTTACTTTCGCCCTTTATATCCAGGGGCCTCTTTCAAACAACCAGCAAACCCCGGCAGGCAATAAACTCACGTTTGTTTAAATATGATGGGCTGACTTCAATTCTTGTATCAGCTATGTTTATTATTTTTGAACATCATTGAATTAATATTTAATAGGTACCTGTAGTACCTGTTTTAGACCAAAACACATTTCTAGTTATCAAACTGTTGACTATTTGAAAACTATTCATAGCAATTAAACTACATTTCACTCAAATCCCATTCACAACTTAACTTGAATACAAACTCAATGTAAGGCCATCAATAGAGTTCAACTGACGACAGGACCGGATGCGGGAGTGTAAACGTTCATTACACGTGATGCGGCGTCATTGGCACGGTGTGAGTGACAACCGCCCGGATTTAGGTGCCGTGTGAGTTCGATCCAATTTCGGTACCTACTAAGTTTAGTTCTATGCATTGTTGTCAACTATTGCGGACGACTGCGAAGTGATGCACTAGGTAGGTATACAAATACAAGAAAGATATAAAGCCAAAATCAGCTCTCTGTAATGGCTGCTTAAGCAGAACTATTATTATTAAAGCGAAAGTGAGTTTTTTTGTTACCTCTTCACGCCTTAAGGGTAAACCGATTCTAATGAATTTTGGTACAGAGATAGTTGGGACCCTGGGGACGGACATAGGCATATGAGGGAGAAAGATGGGAAGAAAAGGGAAAACTTAGCATTGCTATTACAATAAATTAGGCGCAAGGGCAAAAACTACATGTAGCGGGTACCTGTAAATCAGGAATGAGGAAGAAACAGTGTTACCCCGAATTTGATGATGATGTTGATAATATGGATTACCTACGTTACCATTTGTACAATGGTCACAAAGTGGCAATTCACAATATTAACTGCGCCTGTGAACATTTTACGGATGGGAAATAATCAAATAACATCCTCCGCTTCGGGTGGAGCGTGGAGAAGTGTCAGACTTTTAGTGACTAAAACCCACCCATGTTCCTTTTTTTTTTCCTTTTATCTTTAGGGGCTGCGGTATCTCTTTCGAACAATACGAAAAAGAATTACATAATTATATTATAATAGGCTCAATTCAACAAACGGGGATGGTAAATAGATTACAAAAAAAAAACATTTAAACGTTACAAATAACATCAAAGCAGATTTGAGTGCATCATTTCAATTCGCACACCAATATTGGAATGTTCCAGAATTGAAAAAAAATGCTGTGAAATATAAATGAATGGAATTTTAACACTGGCCAGATTTAGAGTTATCATCGAATGGTTAGGCAGGTGTCGAAACATATCGAGACCGAATGAAAACTGTGGACAGTGTAAACGTCCACTATAGTGTGATGTTGTCATTCGGTCCATGCATTCGATACTGACCGGATTTAGGTGAAAGGTCCAATTTGGTTAATGCCAATCAGTTTCACGCAAATGAAATGTGTGTCATTTGTTTTTAGATGTTGCAGAAATAGGTGAACAATGCTTGTTGTTTTTAGGGTTCCGTAGTCAACTAGGAACCCTTATAGTTTTTATTTTATTTATTTATTCTGAACAAAAATACATTTGTGTCGAATACAGGATTAATCACTTAACATAACTAATAAATCAATTAAATTTACAATCAATAACATATATGATAATCAATTAAATTTACAATAATAATAAATGGATAAAATGCAAATAAAAGTCAAAATTAAAATTAATAATAATAAATAGGTAATAAAGTTACAATCAATTAAAATATTAAAATATATTATATATTTAACTTAATCAAAAATAACGACATCCATATTTGGAACTAGGCTATTTGACAAGTTACACTGTGGCATTATTTTTGTCACTAAAAAAATCCTCTATACTATAGTAGCACTTCGTCAAAAGGAATGATTTTAATTTTAATTTAAATATTCTTGGATTACTAATAATTTTTAATTCTAATGGCAATTTATTGAAAATTTTTACAGCCTGTACTTTAGATCCATGTTTGACAACATTTAATTTTGGCTGCAAAAAATTAGGCAAATCTTTCCTGCGCGTTTCCGCCCTAGTATCCCTGTCTTCCTTCGTCTCGTATTTATCTAGATTTTTTATGAAGCTACTGAGAAGAACTAAAATATAAAGACAAGGTACAGGTAGTATTTTTAAATTAACAAAATGTTCTCTACATGATTGAGTCTGGTCTATGCGAAGAATAGTTCTAAGGGCTCTTTTTTGCATGACAAAGGCTGCATCCATATTGTACTTATAACTATTACCCCATAGTTTAATGCTGTACCTCAGCTTGGACTCAACTAAGGCAAAATAAACATTTCGTAATTGAGCAATGGTTAGTTCGTCCCGTAAACTTCTCAAGGCATAGCATGCACTGCTGAGAGTATTTGTGATTGCTTCCAGTTCCTGTTTCCAGCTTAAGAGCGCATCAATTTGTATCCCTAAAAATTTGAAGTTTTGTACAATTTCGACTTAATTTCCTAGTTTCGCCATGTCTGTCTGTCCGTCCGTCCGTCCGTCCGTCCGTCCGTCCTCGCTTATTCTCTGTGACCGTTAGCACTAGAAAGCTGAAATTTGGTACCAATATGTATATCAATCACGTTGACAAAGTGGTAAAATAAAAATTGGAAAAAAATGTTTTATTAGGGTAGCCACCCTATATGTAAAGTGGGAAGTGATTTTTTTTTTAATTTCAACCCTATTGTGTGATATATTGTTGGAAAGGTATTTAAAAATGAATAGGGGTTTACTAAAATAATTTTTTATATAATTTCGGAAATAATCGCTCCAAAAGTAAAAAACAATGTGTCCCCTCCCCTCTAACTTTTGAACCATAAGTTTAGAAAATATGAAAAAAATCTGAAAAGTAGAACTTTATAAAGACTTTCTATGAAAATTATTTTGAACTTGATTGACACAACAGTTTTTGTACAAAAAAGACAAAAAGTTATACAAAATAATTTCTGGACTAAGTTTGTAGTATAATCGTATATGCAAGCATTTTTTTTTACTTCGTTTACATATTTTATTATCCTGAACGTATCTTTTTCCAAACAAAAACAGAATTATTGAAATCGGTTCTCGCAATCCAAAATTATTAAAAAAGTATTAATTAGTAACCGCTGTAGGTACTTATTACATTGGATCGGGTATTACCGAATTGTTCGGTTGGTCTCTCCTTGGCATTGGCGGTATCTTATAACTACATAAAACTTTTATTAAGAACATGCTAAGGCAATTTAGAACAAAACTAAAATTATTTTTTAACACCATCAAAATGTTAAAAAAAAAGCTAAAAACCAGTTCATAAATGGTTCGATAGATGGCGTTGTGTAATGACGTAATTTTTTAAAAGTCGATGTTAAGATTTTCCGTGCTTTCATGACCTACCGTGGTAAAGTAAGTTGCACCTTACATATATTCGTAATTTTATTTATGAGTGCATAATCTAATTAGTCGTCGAGGTTTGAGCGCTCCCCTTTGTGTTCGCGCTAAAAACCGTCACAAGTCGGAGCCGGAGCGCTTGCTGCAGACCTTTAAACTCTTGTGACGGACGGAAAACTACGGAACCCTACACTGAGCGTGGCCCGACACGCTCTTGGCCGGTTTTTTCTCTAGGCTTGATAAACGACTGCCAGGATTACGGGTTGTTCGAAAGATACCGCGGCCCCGGAACATAAAGGGCTATAGAAGGAACATGAGTAGGTTTTAGTGAGTCTGACACTCCCCAACGCTCCGGAGCGGGAAAAATTATTTTATGATTTCGCATAAAAAAAAGAAAGGTTAGTGGAAATGTTAGTGGTTCATAGCTTAGCTATTTAATTTTTAAAATTACCTGAAGCTGTGAACAAAAGTTTTAATCGTAGATCTCTACAGCGAAGAACGGTCAAGAACTCTCCGGACACACTTTTGTTCTAATATATTGTTAGAAATTATGGCAATAACAAATTACAGCCAATGGCTTAATTGCCAAGACCCTCGATCAACACCTGAGAAGGCATACAGTAAGTGGTAGGTACTCTTGGACACGGCTCGTATCTTTAGGATTAGTAACTTGGTGGGCTAATATTTATAAATGTATGTTTTTTTTGTGTGTCAAAATGATTAAAGGAAATTTCAAACATTGCACACATAGTCCGGTCAATTTAGACATAAAAAATAATATATACAGGGTGGCCAGTTGATAGGCGTAAAAAGAAAAAAATTAGATGCCTGAAAATAGTACTTAAATAAATTCTAGCTCCTAAACTACAAATAATCGCGGAACATACATGGGGGTAATTCGGGTACCCCTTAGCATAAGGCATCTAATTTTTTTCTTTGGACGCTCATCAACTGGCCACGCTGTATATAATTTGTAATTTTTTAAAATATATATATATATAGTTATAGTGTCATATTTTTTCCATAAAACTTACCGTTTTCGAGAAAATTCCAAAAATCCATAAATTTTGACCTTGGGCCCCGAATAAGTCCCTTAACGTTCTTGGGATTGATTGGGACTTTTGACACTTCATTCCTTGTCGTAAACCTAAGCTCTACGAAGATTTGGCTCTGTCGGAATTTTCTTTATTTCAATTGTCTAAATTGACCGAACTATTGTTACTTCCTATTCAAAGAACTGTCAATATAAATAAATATAAATATCTTGGGACAGCTCACACACGGCTATCTGATCCCAAGCTAAGCAGAGCTTGTGTTATGCTAACCAGTTAACTGATATACATACTTATATAATTTATAAATACATACATATAAAATAAATCCTTACTAATATTATAAAAGCGAAAGTGAGTTTGTTTGTTTGTTTGTTACCTCTTCACGCTTTAATGGCTAAACCGATTTTGATGAATTTTGGTACAGAGATAGTTGGGAACCAGGAGACGGACATAGGCTAATATTTTTTTGAAAAAAGTGGGATGTGAGGGAGAAATAGGGAAGAAAAGGGAAAAATTAGTGTTGCTATTACAAATCAATAAGGCACAAGGGGAACTGTGTTACCCCAAGTTTAAAGCGGGCGAAGCCGCGGGCGAAAGCTAGTAAAAAATAAAAATAAAAATGCCTTATATTTCCAGTTAACAATTTGGTAAATACATGTTGATTCCTACCTAAACTTAATAAAAGAGAAATTAAAAACTATGTAACTTAAATTAACTAACTATAATACTAATAAAAAGAAACTAATACCTATCTATGTGACTTAAATTAACTTACTATACATACATCTTATTTAAATAATATAAAAAGCAAATCATAATTTTAAGTAGGTAGTATTTGAGTGTACTGGAACCCCCCTCAGGTAAAGGCCTCCTCCAAAGCTTTCCATTTTTCACGGTCTTGGGCTATCAGTTGCCATTTTGGACCAGCAATTTTTTTGATATCGTCGTCCCATCTGGTGTACGGTCTTCCTCTATTTCGTTTGCCCGGTGGGCCTTTCCATGACGTAACTGTTTTTGTCCATCTATGGTCTTTCAGACGTGCTACGTGACCGGCCCATTTCCACTTTAACTCTTGGCTGTATTTGAGAGCATCTATTGCTTTTGTTTTTAACCGTATTTTATTGTGTCTTATTTTTTGTATTTTCTTAATATTTAACATACTGCGTTCCATTCCTCGCTGGCATGTGTTTATTTTATTCTTTACTTTGTTGGTATACTTCCATGTTTGGCATGCATACGTCAGGCAAGGAATGAGACACGAGTCCATGACTTTTTTCTTCAATTTGATAGGAATATCGCTTTTAAATATTTCCTTATAACTCCAATACTTTTTCCACGTTTGTTTCACCCTTCTTTCTACTTCCAGTTCGTTGCTTTCTCTGTGGAATCCGATTTGTTTTCCTAAATAAATATACTGATCCACGTAATCTAATGGTTCATTAACGATTGTTACTCTTGATTTCTTGAAGTTGGTCATGATTTTGGTCTTAGTGATATTTATTTCTAATCCCACTTGTCTGCTTGCTGTATGTAGAGTATCTAACATATATTGCAACTGTGGGCTCGATTCTGATAGTGAAACCAGGTCATCCGCAAATCGTAAGTGGCTTAGGTATTTACCCTGGATGTATAAACCACAATTTCTCCATTCTAATTTGTTTATGATAGATTCTAATATCGCAATGAAGATTTTTGGGGATAGGGGGTCTCCTTGTCTGACTCCTCTCTTGATTGGAAAGGTTGGGCCGATGGTTTCCAGTTTGACTCTACTTGAGCAATTACTATACAGGTGTTTGAGTATTGTTATGTATTGTTGCTTTACATCTTGAGCTTTTAGCGTGTTCCATATACTTTCGTGTGAGATTGTGTCGAAAGCTTTTTGGTAATCTATGAATATGATATACAGCGGTCTCTGTTGTTCCTGATATTTTTCAATTATCAGTTCTAATGTGTGTATGTGGTCTATAGTAGAGAAGTTTCTCCGAAATCCTGCTTGTTCAATAGGTTGACTTTCCTCTAGTGTTGTACTCATTCTTTGATTTATTATTGTAGAGAAAAGTTTATAAATACTAGGTAGAAGGCTTATCGGCCGGTAGTTGCTGATGTCTTTTGGGTCTCCTTTCTTGTATAGCAAGATAATATTAGATTCAGACCATTGAGAAGGTGTGACACCAATTTCCAAAATCGAATTGAATAGTTTGGTTAGTGGAGCAGCTAGTATAAAGCAGGCTATTTTTATGGCGTCGTTAGTGATATTGTCAGATCCTGGGCTTTTGTCTGGTTTCAGTCTATTTATTGTTTCAATTATTTCTAAACATTCTATTGATTCTATGGGAGGTTGTGGCTCTTCAATAACTATGTGTTCGTTTTCAAGCTGGCTCGTGTCTCTTGCTATGTCCGGTGTACTGTATAGTTTTTTTATAGAAGTTTGTAGCTATGTTAATTATGTCTTTTCGGTTATAAGCAATGTCTCCCGACTCCTTCAAACAATCAATCCATGTTTTTTCTGTCCGTAGCTCTTTATATCCCTTTTTTAAACTTCCACTTTTTTCTAAATGTTTTTGAAGGGTATTAGTTCTATGGTTTTTATAATCCTTTTTTATATATTTGCTTAATAACTTATAAAGTGCTTTGAGTTCATTTTTCATTGTTCGTGTTTTATTTTTAGTTCTTTGTAATTCTTGCCTTCGTTTTAAAAGTCTTTCTGTATTTTCTGTGAGTGCACTGCACTTTTTTGTTGAATGTGAAGTTCGTGCGGCTTGTAAACTGTCTGTTATATTATTAATTATTTTATCGTAGAAGTCCTGTACTGTCAAATTCGTTTCGGTGTGGAGTAGAGACATAATTTTAGTATTCAAGATTTCCTTATAAATTTGTATTTCTGCTTCGGTTTTGAGAATACTGTTTTGTTTATTTACAAACTTAGTTCGTGTTTTCACAGGCTTAGTGAGTGATATTTTGGCTCTGAGTGGTCGGTGATCTGATGTAAAGTTTATACTTAGTGTTTCAATGTTTTGAAATGAATGGGGCTGATTTGACAGTATGAAATCTATTTCATTTTTATGGCCATTTGGAGACTGCCATGTCCATTTTCTTTTATCATTTTTCTTATAAAAGGTGTTAATGATAGCTAACTTGTTTTCCATTGCAAAATCTATAAGTCTCTGCCCACGTGCGTTTCTTGTTCCATATCCATACTGTTTCATTACTAAATATTCATCTTTTTGTGGTTTACCAATTTTGGCATTAAAATCACCCATCAAAATAAAATCTGCGTGCGCTTTATTCATTGCCTCATAGACGGTGTCATAGAAAATATTTACTTGTTCTTCGTTTGCTGCTTCTGTGGGTGCGTATACTTGTATGACGCTGAATTTATGTCCGGTTATGTTCAGATTTAGCAGGGCTACGCGCTCCGAGACTCCGATGTAACTTTCTATATATTGTTTTAGATATATTTTTACTATGAAACCGACTCCATATTTACCCTGCGTTTGACCTGTACTGCAGAGAATAAATTCTTTGTATTCTTTTATGTTATTTCCGAGGCGCCGAACTTCTGATATACCTATTATGTCGTATTTTATGTTTGTTAATGCTTTTTCCAATTCTATTATTCGTTCGTGCGATAGCAGAGTTCTAACATTGAAGGTTAATATGTAAAGTACGTTTGTGGTGCTTTTTGACTTTTCTTCATGATCTTTTTGTGATATCTTTGGAGGGTTTTGGTCATATTCTTCCACGGTGACCAGCCGGCTTGGAAGATGTTTGGTTTTTGGCCTATTTTCAATGTAGTTTTGCGCTTGAGAGGGGGCCTGTAATTGTTATATGTTATTTGTTTTGTTTTCCTGATTTTTCAATGTGTTTGTTGGGTGCTTATGGAAGAAGTTCAATATACCCGGTTTTATTGGCCCTTCCGACAGACTGGATGATCTTTGTATGGAAGTCCCTGTTTTGTTTTTCTTGTTGGCCTGCGTTTTGTGTTCGTCGCTAGGGTTTGTACATATGGTAATACTTTCAGGAGAGTTAGAGAGCATTCTTTTATTATGACTTGATGTGTTTGACTTTTTATTCATAATTACTATTTTATCGTACTTGATTCTAACTGAGTTTCCTTTCTCTTTTTCCATTCGCACTTGCTCTTGCAGCTCCTTCCTTTTATTTAGGACATACTCAGGATAGTCTTCTTTTATGTAGTAGGGGGTATCCTCAAGTACTTTTTTCTGTTTAAATATGGCTATTTTTATACCAAGTGTTGAAACAGTAATAATTATTGGTCTTGGCCTTTCCCCTTTTTTTCCAATTCGTTTAGCTTCCTGTATGTCTCTTTGGTCTATCTTTGTAGAGAAGTGATCATTTATGAAATTTATAATAATATTTTCTAGGTTAGCGTATGATGATTCAGTTTCCTTAAGCCCAAATAGAACTATGTTTCTTTGTCTCGCCTGTTTTTCGAGGAAGTATAGTCTTTTTTCCTGATTTTCCACTTTATCCTTGAGATTTTCATACTTTTCTTCCAAAGTCTTAAATTTCTCGTCTAAAATATTATTTATATTTTGCGTAACTTGCTCTGTTACGTTTTCTCCGCTTTTCTGGATAGTTATTTTTTGTTCGTCTAGTTCTTTTTGAATTTTTTGCAGTGCTTTTAGAACCTCTTCCATATTAAAATACTGTTACTGTTTGTTTTGGTTAAAGTAGCGCACTCTCGTGACACACCTCAGTACTATAGCAAATTACCGGCTCGGCTCAATCTATGGATCGATCAGTGACGAACCTATTCGCATCTTGTTGTCGTGGTTCCTATGGATTGCAAGAGATGGCGTTGTTAACGTGTTTAGGTTTCAACTTTGCTGATTCATGTGAATTATTAGGTTATGATATTTATTATTGCCTAATATAGTCTTCACCATTTGTTTTAACAACACTTCACGCAGCGTATACGAGTCTTATCACTTGTTATTGCCTTTTGATTCGAAAAAGTCACTTAATATCGACACAGCAACAGTTTATTTGGCTTGGAGGTTTTTCACTGATTTGTTGTTTTTTGCACTAGTTTTTAACACTGTCCACAATGTATGTTGAAGGTCTTATGTTTCATTATAACTTTTCTTCTTTGAAGTAGGATTTTATGCACTTGTACTTTTTTAAATTAGAAAATATTACGGAGACGATGTAAACAGTAAGCACCGTGGCGCCCTCTCATACATATTATATGAGATTATCTCATAAATACATACATATTATAGATAAATCACACCCAGACACAGAACAAACAATCATGCTCATCACACAAAGTTTGTCCTGGGTGGGAATCGAACCCACGACTTCCGGCTCAGCAGTCAGGGCCACTAACCACTAGACCAAAAGGCCCGTCAAATATAACCTCAAGACACGCTATCCACACTGCAACCACCGCTATGCAACCAGGAGTCACCAATTAAAACTGTGCACTGAAACGGACATCACGTCACACGGACGGAACCCTGTCCAATGAAAC
The DNA here is from genome assembly GCA_958449745.1 of Ochropleura leucogaster. Taxonomy (NCBI): domain Eukaryota; kingdom Metazoa; phylum Arthropoda; class Insecta; order Lepidoptera; family Noctuidae; genus Ochropleura; species Ochropleura leucogaster. The sequence continues at coordinate 15,610,362 of OY288213.1, read as the reverse complement.
AAGGGCGTTCATTTAGCATTGTCGGCCATATTTGGAGTTCATGTCACAGAATTCTGATTTTTGACGTCTACCTGTGATTCTGCGAATGTTACAAGCTCAACTTGAAATGGTGTAGAACGCACATTTACTAGGCTTTATTAACCTGTAAATTACAATCTTGTGAAAACATACCCTGTGTTAAAACTAAAATATTCTTTACTAGATGCGCCCTACGGTTTCACTCGCGAGGTAATAGAATTCTTACTAATATTTTAGAAGCGAAAGCGAGTCTGTTTGTTACCTCTTCACGCTTTAATGGCTAAACCGATTTTGATGAATTTTGGTACAGAGGTAGTTGGGAACCAGGAGTCGAACATAGGCAATTTTTTATAAAAAAAAGAGTGGGATATAAGCGAGAAAGAGGGAAGAAACGGGAAAACTTAGCGTTGCCATTACACATCAATAAGGCGCTACCGAATTTAACGCGAGCGAAACCGCAGGCAAAAGCTAGTATACAATATATATTTATAAAAATTTGGAATGTCTTAGACGGTGTCTTGGTAGCTTAGTGGTCAAAGCATTCTCCCTGTAAGAGATCGCGGGTTCAAGTCCCGCCTGAGACATTTCACTTTTTCTAATTTATTTCGATTTAATTAGCATAATTAGTGCTTTCAAACCTCAAAATAATATATATTTATAAATTATAGCCTATGTGTTATTCTGATGTATAAGCTATATTGTTTTAAAGTTTCATGAAAACCCTTTCAGTAGTTTTTGCCTGAAAGAGTAAAAAACATCCATACATCCAAACAAACTTTCGCGTTTATAACATAATATTATAATAGGACGTATGTTGCTGTAACCCTTACAGGGTTCATAATTGTTCTTTAGCTATAAGACTCATCCTGCCGGGGTTGCGGGTTGTTCGAAAGAGATACCGCGTTCCCGGAACTTAAAGGGTAATAGAAGGAATATAGGAGGGTTTTAGTCAGTACAAGTCTGACACTCCCCCCCGCTCCGCCCAGGGCAGGGGAAGTTATTTGATGATGTCCCACACCAAAAAAAAACCTATAAGACTCATGTAATATCTTTTCAAATTATGGAATGCAAATAAATATGAATCTGAATAAGAACATACAATGGTATTGCAAATATTTCTTGACTGTGTCAGAAAAATCTATTGGCAACTAATAAGATGACAGCAAACGAGAAAGGATTTAAATTTACGTAACTAGCAATATACGGGTATTAGAGAAACCCTTTACAATGCCGTCAACCATGCGTTCTGTATATCGAACTAAGTATTTCTACACAAAATTATATTGCTGGGAAATTACGTACATACGTTAAAACTGAATGATGAAAGATAGATAGTTAGAGAGAATATTCTTTACTATGTACACCATACAAGTAACAAGAATAACACTAGACAAACTTATAAATAAGGTGACACAATGGGCGGTCTTATCGCTAAAAGCGATATTTTCAAGACAACCTTTGGATGCATTTAAGAAGAAGAGAAACAGTAGGCCTACTATGACATCTTAAAGCAGAACTTATTCCACTGAGTGAAAGAGATGGTGATAGACACCGTGTATAGCTCTGTCCCTTTCCCTCAGCGGAATAAGTTCTGCTTTAAGATGTCATAGTAGGCCTACTGGTATTTATAACTCCAATTACAAATTCACATACTACCCCCTCCCTTACCCTTGGGTCAGGCTAGCCCGCGTTGCAGAGGAAATAAAATAATGGAACTCAGATCCATCTTGCCCTTTGCTGACCTGCCCCAGCGACGCCCTAAGCCGAGGCTCTTACCACGCAAGTCGCTCAACATATAAGTTTTTGCCCCTGGAGAATCTCAAGGCATCCACAGGAATTGCCCGGTTAGGCAGACGAAAACTCGGAATTACTCATAAAAAAACTAGAGGCCTAACTCTCAAGTCACAGGACAGTCCGGTTGTGTAGTTGACAATCTCATAGATTGAAATGCAAAATGCCATTTTTTAAAAAGATGATGAAACACCACACAGAAATTCACAGTACACAAGAGAAAGACTTCAAGGTTAATAAGGCTGAAACTGCTTTAACCGTCGCGGGGCACTCGCGTGGCTCGCCAGCAGTAACACGCAGGAGGATTGTTCAGTGGGATATGCTTGGCGACAGGTTCCTTGGCGCATCCATATAGGCCACACTCATAGACACCCTGCGAGTGCCTTACACAGGCGTCTGTTGAACGCAGTTTCAAGCCAGTCAATACATATACAAAAAACAAAAAAACAAGTCCAAGTGTTTTGACTTAGACTATACTACGATATCTATCATTGTTCTGTAACCGTAGCAAGTGTTACAGACTGTATTTTTACAGTAATGTAATTATAAGTTATTTTAAATTCAAACTATAAAAATAATTAAAAAAAAAAAATACCCAGGTAACGTGCAATTAATATTTAGGTACCAGGGCGCCATATCTGCACACTGCATTGCCGTTCTACCCTCTCAGTCTTATACTAAGCCATTTAATCGCCTTGAGCGTAAACTATGCTATTCCTGGATTGGATTTCCAAAACGTTGTCCAAAGTCAGGTACTGTTATGTTACGATACCATAAATTGGTATCAATGATGAATGTGGTTTATGGTCTCGGTTTCCCGCCGTATGAGTTTTCTATGGCTGTGGTAAATTGACCATTCTGTCAGTTTATGCGTTCGCAGTGTCCATCGATAGTCGATAAATTTTAGTGCGATAGTGATGTTAAACAAATCAAAAATTGTCACTTTATATATGTCAGAATGCTAGGCTCTAAAAAGATGGATAAATACGATTGCATGTAGTGGAGATGAGAATGTTGAGATGGGTGTGTGAGTGACAAGAGTAGATAAAGTAAGGAATGAATACATATATTAGAGAAAGTTTGAAAGTTGCATATGTTACAGAAAAATTGAAAGGTTCCGTATGTTTTGGTTTCAGCATGTAATGAGGAGGGACTAAGCGCATGTTACTAAAAGAGTGATAGATATGAATGTTGATGGATGGAAAGGGAGAGGGAAGCCAAATAAAAGATGGTTGGATTGTATAAGAAATTATATGAAGGAGAAAGGAGTTACGAGAGTATGAGTTTTTTATTCCATTTTTTATTCTGTATAGATTTGGTAAACCTCATTACAGACACAAGAATAAAAACGTTGTCAAAACAAATCAGGAAAACATAGCACGTTAAATTCTCATCTCAACGAACCACGTAGCTAATACCAAAGAACATTTCGCAGAAAACTCAAAGAAAATGTTAAAAATCCTCTTTTCCCCGTATTAGCAGTAGAAGCCGTGTTGAACAAAAATGAACGAACCCTTTTAATGCGACATCTAAGTCTTAAGTTATTAAAAGGAGTTCTTTCATAGCTTCCACAAGCTTTATGTCTTGACAAATTCTTTCAAAGTTAATTCGTTTTTTTTCCAACAAGATTATTAGGTCATTACAATCTATTTCGTTAGAGTGATTTAGCAAAAGTCGAAAGCTTTTTATGTCGAACGTACAATGAGGTGATGAATGGTCGTAACTCTTTTATTTAGCTTTTTTGTGGACAAGCTAATTATAATAATGACCTGTAGACGTCATGGTAGGCACCATGACGTCTTAAAGCAGAACTTATTCCACTGAGAGAAAGAGATGGTGCTAGACACCCCGTATAGCTCTGTCTCTTTCCCTCAGTGGAATAAGTTCTGCTTTAAGAAGTCATGGTATGGTAGCAGATTTTATTTAGGTCTCTGTTGAATTATAATTTGGACGTTAATTTGGTTTTAAAGATTAAAATTGGATAAGAGGCTTTCTAGCCATAATAATTAAGTTAATTTTCTTTGAATTGGTAACGCATGATTTGTTTGTATCTTGTTTAACTTCTCAGTGTGTAAGAAATATTTTTTGTTGAATTATAATGTGGACATTAATTTGATTTAAGGTTTTTTTTATATTGCTGGATTAAAATTGGATAAGAGGCTTTCTAGCCATAATAACTAAGTTGGTTTTCTTTAAATTGGTAACGCATGATTTGATGTTTGTGTCTTGTTTAATTTCTCAGTGTGTAACATTTTATTTTGTTTTTTTCAGGTAAGTAAAAATACCGATCACAAAATGCAGAAAGACACAAGTAATAAATAAAATAAAATTAATGTAAGTATATTTATGTAGATTTTAAGTTTCTAAGCAACATATTTTCATAAACATGAACAAACCAAACATCTTTAAAGGTATATTGAAGAAAATCATCAAAAATCCTTCCATATTCATTTTGCAACAGACTTTTATTAGATCTGACCAAGTAAATACAATGTTCTTGACAACATTTTTGTATACACACATTTAAAATTTTGAAAGCCTTGCATTATTTTAAATGTTCTTACTAACTAGATTAAGTTCACTTTCCACCCACGTTGACCTGAATGAAATATCAGCCAAATCAGTCCGACGCGCCGTGTTCTCATAGAGGCGAACCAAGGCGGCGATCTCTATTTTTCCTATAACAATTTATATCGTATCTGAATATTAAAACATAAATTAAACAATTAGGCCGTTAGAATTCCTGTAGGGCTTGCAGGTTATTCGAAAGAGATACCGTGGCCCTGGAACGCTCTAGGTTGAGCGGGGGGGGGAGGACTTGTTCTGACTAAGGGTTTTAGTTGTTTTGCCCCATGTTCCTTTTATTGCTCTTTAAGTTGCGGGGCCACGGTATTTCTATCATACAACCCGCAACCCGGGCAGAAATCCCGCATTCAAATTTTGATTGGAAATGTAGAAGGCCAAATCTATACTTAATATTATAAAGCTGAAGAGTTTGTTTGTTTGTTTGTTTGTTTGAACGCGCTAATCTCAGGAAGTACTGGTTCGAATTGAAAAATTCTTTTAGTGTTGGACAGTCCATTTCTTGAGGAAGGCTATAGGCTATATAACATCACGCTACGACCAACAGGTGCTGAGCAGCGTGGGTGAAACCGCGTGGAACAGCTAGTTAATGATAAATGATGTATATTTTGCAAGTAGGTTTTTACTAACACTTTTACACGTCGTCGTGTTTTTAATACTAGTTGAGGCCGATGTTTCGAAGCCGACTACTCTGAGAAGAAACAGCCGAAACAAACTCAGAAATCATAGTCTCTTTTAAGGTCCAGACAAAAATCTTGGCCAACTTAAATAAGAAGTATACTTATAGTACAAAGAATAAGCATTGCCAAGTCAAGTCAACGTGGATGTACTGACAGCCTTCTCCTCAGAAGGCTGGCTGGCTGACTTTAGATGACTACTTTGAGGCTTAAGTGTCCTATTGTCGTAGGTGGGAATATGTATGTAGGTTTTAGTTTTGATTTCGCTTCTTTGTTTCTATACGATTTTTTATTAGACAATCAAAAGAACCCGAAAGAAAGAAAACGAAGTCGAAGTTTCGATTATTGTATACAGAATAGTTTTTCTGGTCAACACCAAGTGAATGTATGGTGTAAGTGCGAGTTATGTGATTGTTTTGAAATAAAATAATAGTAAACAATTTTTATCTTCTAATATATAAAATTCTCGTGTCACAGTTTTCGTTCCCATACTCCTCCAAGACGGCTGGACCGATTTAAACGAAATTTTGTGTACATATCGGGTAGGTCTGAGAATCGGCCAACATCTATTTTTCATACCCCTAAACCTCAGCGGGTGAAACCGCTGGGCACAGCTAATACAATATATATCTTTATTGTAGAGAGAAACTCTTCACAAATGTTCATTGATATTATAATAAATGCATAAATATGTTTCTTTGGGAAAGACTGTAGTCCATAGTAGGTTACCCAACTGCCCAGCGTCCTGTGTTCCACAGGCTCACGACTCGGCCACGATTTAAATGTAGTTTACTTACAATATTGTGATATATGTCGGCAAGGTTGGCGCAGTGGCTGAGCGATTGACTGCTGCGCTGCCTGTCGCGGGTTCAATTTCCTCATGGAAAAAATATTTGTATGGCCTACAGGTAGTTGTTTCGTGTCTGGCTGTTTTCGTATGAAAATTTAAATGTTTGTTAACGCACCCACAATACAGGAGAAATTTCTAGTGTGGAGCAACTTTTTTAAAAACAAAAAGATTTGGAAATTTGCAAAATATTGATTTATTTCTTTTTTGTAACAATATTACGATTTAAAAGAGTACCCATGGAGTTTCTTACCCATTCTCTTCCATAGAGATCAACGCTTTGGAATGGGCAACTGCATTACTTTTACAAGTTATTATGCCTTGTGACCGGGACAGCGTAATTTTGTTGTTGTCATTGTTTCGACAGTTTAAAAGTCGCCGGAGTGTGCTTTTGATATTTCAAACACATTTTCTATATATTTTTTTTTGTAAATTCTAAACTCTGTTTTCAACAACCTCTTTTTCATCGTAGTTAGAAGGCACATCACCCTTTTAAACATGAACCGTCAATATCATAATACGTAAATATTTTACGACATACAGTAACGTCGGCTAAACTTTATAGACGCGCCGTCGGTTCAAAATTTACTGTGTGGGCTCAAACCGCATCACTTATAAACTATACTTCATGCCGCTACTTGCTTTTGATGGCAACTTTAAAGGAGTTTTAGTGCGGTACTCTTGATTAATTTTGTTGATAATCACTCGTTTATAATGTTATTTTAGTATCGTTTACATTTTGAAGTACTGGGAGGTTGTTTATTTTTCTTATTTTGTTTAAGACTTAAGCAGGGTTGAGGTATAAGGTTTGCTAAAATAATTGGATGAAAGTAAATTGGTTTTGGCAAGGAATATTTGAAAAAAAAACAAAGAGAAGAAAAAAAATTGGGACGTGCTACAAACACACAACATAAAATTAAATCATAAATTAAATTTGTAAAAAAATGCACTTAATTATACTTAGTAAGTTTATCAAACTTTGATTGATTGATTTTGTTTTGTATAACTACGATTAACAAAACGTAACGTGAAACAAATTCAGTAAAAATAAAAACTATTTTTAGATACTGATCGTCTCTGCACCACACAAAAGTGACATTTTAGCAAATGCTTACGGCATAAGTTCGCCTCTGTACTTTGTCTTAAATAAATAAATATAATTTATTTTATTCTCGTTAACGTTATCACGCCACTTTTTTGTTAAAACGTGTATTAGTCCATAAAGTGATAAAGCTAGGTCTTCAATCATCCACACTTCGTCGTCTCGTAATATCGTATTTAAAAAAAAATCGTCACCCAAACAGAATTTCCATACTTCTTACGCCTCATCTTTTATTCAGACCTCGTTTAAAACTCCATAGAATGTTTAAGACAAGCCGCGTCATCTACAATTCTTCAGCTCCTACTTCTTAATATAATAATCGCTTGAATTTTCTGATACTGGGAGTCGTTGAGATTCTAAGGTACCTCAGTACACTCCATTATGGTACTTGTCACAACCGCGTTCCGTTATAATGGAATATTAGATTCTCCATAACCGAGTCATGACGAGGCGACCGATAAAAGTTGATCTTTAAAATTCATAGTCTCACCCCCGTGTGCCAAAAGTGTTCCAAAAGATTAGAAGGAAGCGAGGTAGGTCATCTGAAATTGGTGGTATAAGGCAATGTGTTTGCTGACGTAAACACCGTTGTTGAAGGGAAATTGCCGAAAGATGTTTGCTTCCCCGAAAGTGTTGTTGAGGCTCGAGGGGCGCAAATAATTGGAAAATTCAATCTAAATTCGTTCAGATTTTGTTACCAATCAAACATGAAGGGAAGGACTTTATTTGATAGGATCAGATGCTCTGGTAATAGGAATCAAGGAAGAGGAAAGTAGTGCCAATTAGATTACCGGCGCTGACTGAGTGGATCTATCCTTGATGCTTGCTCTCGCTAGAGGAAGCTTTTCACATTCGACTATATACTTCCTTTTTGATGTTTAACTTCGACAATAATTCTTGCTAATGTAAACCGACATGGATGAAAGGGAAATAAATCTTTTGTCGTAAAAACACGAACGGTCGTTGTTTTTTATACGCCACATTTTTCGTCTTTTCTTTGTGTTTGTCTAGTTTTATGTTTGTTTTTGTATTAACGTGTAGTTTAGGGGCACTAAAGAAACCGCTATGACTATAACTTGCACTTGTTTGTAGTTAACACTTTCCTGAATTATTGGGTACTAGATCTTTGTTATTTTTTTGGATTTTCTCTAAGCTGAACTTTTGTGGCATGTAGCGGTTATTATTACACAAACTGGTTCCGTACCTCAAAAGGAAAAACACCGAACCCTTATACGATCAATTTGTTGTTCGCCTGTCTCTCTGTCAGGATCCTATATCTCGGGAACGCTTGGAAGTATCGAGTAGAAACTATTATTATAAGCAATCCTAAGTTTACGCAGTTAAAATAAATGACCGTTTATGTCGCATTGCCCATATATTCTCTAAAGGAATCAAAATCTAAACAATACTAGTGAAGGGCAAAATCCGAATACTGTAAACTTGTTGATGGTTCACAAAAAAAATGTGATGATAAACTGAATTCCAGTTGGTAAAGTAACTGTGATCTATGTATGGAGACAACAGTTTACTAATGGCAAAATGAAGTTTTGAAGGTGAAGGACAAACTTTAACTTGAAGAATAATCTGTTCTGAAATAGAAATTTGGTTGGAGTAATCTTCGATACTTTCATTAGTTACCTGCTGAACTGGTTTTTTTATGTATTTACAATATTCACAATGACTATAAGTAGGTAGTTGATGTTTCGTTCCTCATAATATATAATTATCATCTGTACCTTTACATATATCGATATAAGCTGCCGAATGAACGATGAAGTGAAGTGATTTAGAAAACTCATCAAATATCACAAACAAAAAGAAAATACTGAAAAAATAACAAATTGACTTCCCAAATCGTTTAAACGTCAGCTTCATTTACCACGTTACTCTTCATTTCCGCAAAAAAAAAAAAAAACAAAAAAAGGAATATATTTCAAGCAAAAACGTTCATATGACGAAAGCAGCCCCATATACTTTCCTGTGTAAATCTCTTAAGCCGATGCCCATATGCGCATATTTTTTTCATAATTTATGAGTGTACATATTCGCCTCGTTCTTGAGTAATCTTATACATTCTAGAACACGGCGTAGCTTAGGGTACCCCACCCACCGTGACTTTTTGCGATGCAAACGCAAAATAGCCGCGTTACAGTCGCGGTGCTGTCGCTTACTTACATGACATTCACTCACATAATTACGATTGTGTATCGCTACTATCAGTGGCGATGTTGTTATAATGCACACATGCGGCTCTCTCCCATTCTATTTTGGAATAATGCGTTCTCCCGATGTTATAAAACAAGCCTGATCGCTCTGCCATAACTAACTGTCTGCCGGACTGCAACTAAGCAACTAAGCGCACCTCTGATTTTTCTGATTCATGGGCGTATTGTATAATTATCATTTGCTTCGCTGAAGGAAAACATTGTAAGGAAGACAGCATCCCTGAGAAAAAATACTCGAAGGCATCAAGCCAATTAAAAAAAAAACTGACACCCGCTTAGACACTAACCACACGATAAATAACATCATTACGGTAGCCATAATTAACGATGTAAACGCAACGATTGCATCGGTTTTATCACGCGTTTAAAATGCGACTAACACGCGATAGTAGCTTTGCAGACACGCGCGACAGCGTCGCTACAAATAGTAACAGTGGGCAAAAGCCCTTATAGCAGTGTTATTTATGTACTTGTCATAACGTGCGTGTGAGTTATATGTGGGTTTGTGTACTTTTAGTTTATTTCCTTTCTAAGTAGTTACTGGTTGTAGTGTATTTCGTAGAAGAGCCCTGGTTAGTGCTTGTGGTTTTTCCTCTTTTCTTGGTACTAAGTTTTTGCTAACTACTTTTGTTGTATTAAGTTAACATTGTTTCTTGATTATCTATTTTTAGGTAGGTAAATAGTTAGGTGTTTAAAAGGGTCTTAGAGTTTTTGTAGTTATGGATAGTTAGATAATTTTCAGCATAGTTTTTTTGGACCTCAAACATAAAAAGTTGGAGTATTTTGTTTTTTTCTCGCTTTAGTTATTTTAAATGAATTCTGAGTCTTAGTCTTAGTTATTTTAAGTTTATGGCAATATAGTGCATTTTATTGTCATTTAGTGTTAAATATAATAGCTCAACAGACACAAATTAACAGAAAAAGGCACAGCTATGCAAAAAGGTCCAATATTCACAACAAGCAACAATGACCTACTTCCGACCGTCGAGAAACAGCAGCTGTATCATTATTTTCCTTTAATTCCCATGCTACAGACAATAGGTACCATGAGTAAATTACAAGTATAGTCGACCTGGTAATTGTTTTACCGCCCGTACGCGCCGGTAACAACCGCGGTAGTTACGATTTGCGTCAAAGAAACAGTCTTTAGACAAAAAAACTAATATGACTTATGTCGCCATGACACGACATGACATTTAAAATATAAAAAATAATAGCTTGCCAGTATCAGGGTCCAAGCTATCAGCAGTCAGGACTCCCAAGAAAGGAACCGCCTAACAATACGAGCCATGTGCATTTGCTACAAAATGTCATCAGAACTGGTAATGCAATTACGTGTTTTTTTTGCGGATGTGAAATCACTAAATAACTTCCCCCACTCTGGGCGGAGCGGGGGGAAGTTTTAAACTTGTACTAACTAAAACCCACCCATGTTCCTTCTTGTGCCCTTTATGTTCCAAGGCCGGGGGATCTCTTTCAAACAACCCCCAACCCAGCAGGCGGTGGCTTTAGCAGGTCCTTTTGCTGCAAGTACGTCCTTCAGTATACAACAATCGCACTGTAGTCTTAGTCAACATGGGAGGGAGGAGGTAGATTGTCAACCGCTCACCTAGTCATGGAATATTATATGTCTGCGAGTTAACTAGCCTCCTTAGATTAACCGATTCTGTACTAGTGCTTGAGCTCTTAAATTAGTGATAGACAAAAGCTCGTATTGCCTAACAGGTCACATCCTAGGTCTAGTTGAAAACCAGAGTCGGGCAATAGATGTTTGGTAGTGAACTGGGCTTGTTTGGTTTTTAGTTATTGTTTTTTTTTTATTTTAAATTGTTATTTTCCTTTTGTTGTTTGCAAGTGCCAAATAATCGTGTTTTCTTTTTTTCTTTCTAACACTAAATCTATCATTTAAATCTATGCCTTAATAAAAATTACTTCACAAAAAAATACAGTTCCAATATTCAATACTAGCTTTTGCCCGAGTCGTGGATCATTCTATTCAGATATAGACTGTCTGTGTGCCAACTGCTACCAAATTGTATTGGTAGTTTTTGCGTGAAAGACTAACAAACGCACAAACATCTTTACATCGTACAGTCCTAGTACTTTTTACGCCCTTTTCCTCATTTTTGACGTATTTGGAGGATAAATTTTCTAGTAAGCGTCTGAGAGCCTTGCAAGGTATCTGCGTCTAGACAATATTCTATTGAATGCTCTTAACATAAAAACTTAAATGTCATGTAGGTCTTTTCACTCAATAAAAATCAATTGAATGACCTGAAATATCTCTAATCTTATTCAACTTTTCTTCGAAAAACACCCATTAAAATCCGAGAATGTGTCAATCATAGGTAATATCGTACGTTATTAATAAACCTCTATAGGACCTATCGCCACGAATAGCGCCAATATCATTACCACAATACACAAACAGAAAACGCAACTATAAAAACATATTATGGCTCGTAAAGCCATTTTATTCGATTCTTACTCATTTATGACATGCCTTAGAACCTACATACATAAATTAGTTTATCTGTTTTTATTACATATACTTTATTTTACCACTTTTACATTTAGATATTATGGTGGGAATGACCGGTCGAAGAGGGAGGCTCTACTTATATTGGTTTTAATGTTAATATTTTGACTTTCTACTATAAGTTGGACCATCAGCAATTTGCGATTGTATATTATTTCTCCCGTTCGTGTAGGAGTTATAATATTGTTTGCGAATCCGTAGTCAGAGTTTGGTTGTCTAATATTTGAATATTGTTAAAGTTAAACAGTAAAATTATCTGAAGTGCGGCCATTACCGTTTGTGTTGCCATCTTAAAATGGCGGAACAATAGTAGTTTTCGAAATGCTGACTTCCTTCTAAATGTTTTCATTTACTTTGTTCATTTGTTTTGGTACTTAATAAGTTAGGTATAGTATTCTTGGAATAGTTACGATTATAATGATGAAAAACGGTTGGTTTCATTAGCTCTTAGGAAAGATAGTTTCGCTAACTGTCAGTCATATCTGCCAATATCAGCGGAGATTAGAGAATTAATTAGTATTCAATTTAACCTATTTTACAAGTGGATTTTTTATTGTGAAATTAATACTAGCTGCGTACAGACCGAGATAAAAAGTGAGCTATGTTAATTAATCCAGTTTATAAACTATTTGTGAGCCACCGTGAATTAATGTATGCCTGGTAGTTGTATCCTTTGCAGGTTCTAACCAAAACATGTTGTATGGACCAAACCATTAGAATTAATGCTATTGTGAATAAAGTCCTATCTGAAAAATATACTCATGTTTTTTTTCTTTTGGCAGCGGCCCTGGCAGGCTTATGTGCGCAGAACCGTCACTTCGGTTTCACTTTAGTAAATGTCATTAAATTAATACTTACATCTCACTGAACATCAAAATGCTTATTAACTTTACCCATATTAATTTTCCGCACCAAAGCAGATTTTAGCAAATAAACAGCAATTAGTCGGATATCTTCCTATCCGTACAGTATTACAAACATTTCCATCGGAATTAGAATCTGCGAGACCTTGTCACATTGAAACCACACGTAACATTACCCTTTCATTGGAAAGTAAACCCTAATTCAATCATCCTTCAGTCCCATTTGCCTTGACATCTTATCACAAAGACTCTTCAAGCTGAAGTGACTCGTCAAATCTTGAGAATAAGGTAGGAAGTTGTGTGTTTTTGATGGATAAAGTAGTTTTGCTTCGTAGTGACATTTGTAATGAATTCGTCCCCGTTGATACAGGGCCGCAATCAGTTGTAGGAACGCAAAATGTTAATAAGATATGCTAAGTTTAATTAGAGCTGAATAGATCATGTCTGACTTCCGAACTACATAGCGTGTCAGAATTAGTGACTTAAATTGTTGTAGAGAATTTAGTGATTTTTTAAAGGAACTGTGCTTTTTGGTTTTAATTTAATGTCGATGTTTTAATTTGATAATTGTTTAATGTATTTGATGTTAAGGTAATGTATGGGTGTAACTTCCTTACTAATATTATAAAAGCGAAAGTGAGTTTGTCGAAATGGAGAATGTTGATGAAACTGTTGAAGTAATCAGTATCCGGGTGATGCGACGGTTGTTAAAAATCGCGGCTTTTTGGAGCAGGTGAAGTGTGTGAGGCACTGTAGTTTAATTTTTATTGTTGTTGTCTGTGGATAGGTGACCACCCGTTACATACCGAGTTTCCTCCGTTCCTCGGAAAGCACGTTAAGCCGTTGGTTCCGGCTGTCATTTGTAGATCTTTGACAGTCGTTACAGGTATTCACTGTTCCGAAAGTCTGACAACCAGTTTTACCAAGGGTATATAATAACCCAGTACTAACTGGGTTTTGAAAGTCAGATAGGCAGTCGCTCCATGTAAAATCCTGATATTCAGCTGCATCCGGTTAGACTGAAAACCGATCCCAAGATGTTGGGAAAAGGCTAGGCAGATGATGAGTGTTGGTGAAAACTGAGTCTAGGCATTGGTTTAAGTGTCACTTAGTGTTGGTAATAACCGAGACTGTGCATTGGTTCAAGTGTCGCTTAGCGTTGGTGAAACCCAGCACAAGGGATTGGCTTAAGCGTCGCTTAGTGTTTGTTGAAATATTGGTTTGATAGATGGTTTTTTAGGGTTCAGTACCTCAAAAGAAAAGACGGGAACTGGAGTTATTCCTGAGTGCATTCAGCAAACAGCTGGTTTATAACGTGTCTATGACATTATTAATTTTTATTTCGGTAGTTGGATCCCGTGGGATGATCACCGAACTCTATGCTGGTTCTAAGGCTAGTCTGTTAAATTTGCGTTTGTGAGTTTAGGTGGTATCAGCTTGATATTACTATTTATACTTAAAACTGATTCAGTGGGTCTGATTCGGCAACGGTGCGTCTTAGGATCTTGTGTTTTAGAGCTTAATGATTTCTACGATTAAGATTGACTTGATGCTGCAATTAATTTTTTCGAAAAACAAACACTTTTTTTATGTCAGCATTCTTATTTCTAAGGCTACACTCCAACCTACTACTGACCTGAAATTAACCACTAAATCTCAAATCACCATCATAATTCTATCTCCTATCATCAAATACTTCCTCTCCATCAACCACATAATTCACACCATTCAGACATACACAGAACACAGCAAAGTTTCAAAATGGCGGCTCTCAATCAAACACGGAACAAGTTTCATGATTATCGTCAACTTATCTCGAACTAAGTTTCAGTCGCCATTACACCAAATTCCCCGGTCGTATTGGGGACAAACAGGCCGATCAATGTCATTATTTGAACTTAATCCTATTTATGGCAATGGTATTTATGCATATTCTGTAATATTAAGGGAGACACTTGCACTTTCCACTTTAGGAAAAAAGAATGTTTGATTTATTGTAATTTAACTACATACCATATGCATACATACATTAAGTTCACATTAAACCAGCACTGAGCAGTGGGTGATTTTAACTAACAAAAAAAAAACTTAATTATCGTTAACAAAGGTGCATTTAGAAGTTTGTGTCATACGTTATGGAATCCCAAGGTAAGAGCAAAATGTGTCCGGGGTTGCGGGTTGTTCAAAAGATCGGCCCCGGAAAAAAAAAGAAAAGGGTAATAGAAGGAACATGGGTGGGCTTTTGACACTCCTGCTCCCCAAATTAACAGAGGGAAATTATTTGATGATTTACCACCCGCAAAAAAAAGAGTATAATGTGTTTGGTTCAAACTGAAATTAAGCTGGAAGTCGTACTATGCTGTTTTCACCTCCAAAGAAAATAATTAACTTCATCGTTTTGCATAAAATTGATTATATTACAGTTTGACCCAATAACTTTAATGCTCCTAGCCTCTTGAATATTCTTTTGAGCAAGCGTTCTTTGATTAACTTTGCAGGGAAAACACACCGAAATGGATATTTTATCAAATAAAAGGAATTTTTGGAGTCTGATGTCAAATAAACATTATACGACATAATTTGTTTATTTAATCAAAAGGTACTCGGAATTTGCGAAGATAATTTTGTTATTACAGATTCCGCTGTTGTTTTTTTTTTGTATTATGTAGAGATTTATTTTATTATAATGTAATGTTAAATGAAAATGGAGAGATAAAACAATATATTATTCACCGAAACATCACTTAATCTTGTTTTTTTTTTTAAATATATTGTTTGTCGTGTTTATTTCACGCTTAAAGCATGGATTAGAGAGGTAGACTTAATGCCATAGGCATTTTCTGCTGGTCATTTTTTGGGTGGTACAGAGACAGACAGTGGTAGAAGTAAATGAGAAAATTATTTTGTATTAAAGGACTTGTGCCCAGGGGTTTCACCCGCTTCTTAGGCCCCCTTCTCACTTAAGGGTATGGAAAATAAATGTTGGCCAATTATGAGACCTACCCGATACACAGGCACATAAAATTTCATACAAATCGGTCCAGCCGTCCCGAAGGAATTGGGTAACAAACACTGCGATACGAAAATTTTATATATTAGATGTACTTTTAAAAATATTTAAGTTTGCACAGCATTAAATAAATAAATAATAATCTTTATTGGCATAAACAAATTACATTGGTTTGTTAGTCTGTACACCTTCTGTAAGATCAAATTAATAAATGAATGTAAGTTACATTATTTGCTACAAGTACAATCAGTGGCATACTATACCTATTAACAAATTCTCAAAATTATGAAAATATGTAAAATTATCGTATTTATGGTACATTAACACCATAGACTCCCCTTTTTACTTATGTATTTATGTAAATAACTACAACACACACAAAAAATAAATCACCGAAAAGTTCGACAATCTTTATCTCCAACACACATACCCGCTATTTTTCAGCCAGCTCTGTTCTTTACAGCTGTGTTCATGAAAAAACGGGTCCCGACAAGAATAATAGACGTGAAAATTACACCGACGCGAAACATCCTTCATAAAAACAAACAACATCATATCACTTTGTATCATTCGAGAACAAAAACTTTTCAATTCCCATTCGCAATGTTTCTAAAGACAGACGAAAAAATGCAAATACTGAGCACATTTTTGGTTCCTTCCTCTACCCAATTTCTTTCTTTTTTTTCAAATTCACCTATAACTCACTAAGTAACTACGTGAAAAATCTTTGAAGTTAAATTTGCCCCACTTTTCAGTCTCCGAATAGTGCTACATTTTTGCGTAGATATTATAATCAAATTTATTATCACGTCATTCCATACTTCCATTTAAAAAAAAAGAATTTTAGAATAAAATCTTTTTGCGTACAAAAAAATGCTGGCACAAAAGAAAACACATTTAATTGAAAACAATTTTTACTGTCAGTATCATGGCAGCGTTTTAGTATAAACTATAAAATGCACCCGTTCTTTATTTGAAATACAAATAAGTGGAATTAACTGCATGTCGGTTCCGACCGACAATTATTCTCTGTCTGGCTTTTACATGTAGTTATTTTTCCCTACACTGTAATTTCGACGTCTGATGTTTGCATTCACCGTGCGTATTGCGAAGTTCTGATAATTTATTGCACCGTATCCATATTTATTGATAAACGACAGCGTGAATCGTGACGCGCTCGTGCAATAACGATTTAAAGCCGAAAGCCTTTTGTTCGTATTGAATTTATTGTATTGTGAACTGTACGGATTTCGTTCGAAGCTAAAAATGTTTGGTCCTGAAGCTGAAGGATGGTAGTTGAGTTCTATTGTTTATTGCGTTTGAAGAAAACATCTGTTTTGACTAAGAGTGGAGTTGATATTGGCTGTTAACTTTGTTTGTTTGGGAAATTGTCTAATAATTAAGAACAATGGTTGTCAAAAGACCCTTATAGAATCCAAAAAGTCCTTGTTCTTGTGCAATTTTGAAGGTTCCGTACCTCAAACGGAAAAAATGGAAAAACTCTGTCGGTCAAGACCCTTTTTACCAGGAACGCGTACAGATATCGAATTGAAATTACAATTATAATAAACCATATACTCATGTCTGTGGTTCCATTGTGGCGCGAAAATTTCAACCCTCTAAGTTTATACAGTCAAAAGAAATGGCTGTTTATGTCGCAAGTTTGTACGGAACCCTTATTCAAACAGTGATATTGGGGATACGTTGAAAAAAATCTTTAAAACGTCAGTAATTGTGCAGGAATTATTTTGTCTTTTCTGTTCATGTATTCCTATTTATAAAATCACTCGCTACACGACCCCTGTCTAGACAAAAAACCATTTCAAACTCAAACCTGAAAACCATTTAGATCTAGAAGATAACACGTCTAAAGCTGACACGGCAATCAAACAGTACCTTTTGAAATTCCACGCGGCAACTACTAAATTCGGAATATGGAATTGACAATCGCACACACCGCATTGTGCCCAAATCGAGGATAGAATCGATGGATCGTAGAACCGCAAAGCTGGCCAGTACGAAGTAGAGAGCTGTCTAATGCATACCCCGGTTTCGGCCAAGAACATGGGCCTTATCCGTTCGCTCTATTTAGCGTTCCGGTATTCTGCCGCCAACGTCATCGGTCTTTGACGATCATTCACAGGTTTATTGGAGCTAAATCTGACACCAACGTTTATTACGATTGGTTCTTGTTACAAATGGGCTTAGTTTTAATTGAGTTCGTAGCCAAAGAAGCGTTTGTGCTTGATTGTGAACAATTTGTGATGAACGAATGGTAACTAGTGAAGTAATGAGGGTATTTGCGGTTATGACTATGGTTATTTGAGGTTGATTGGAGTTATGTGTAGTAAAATTGAGTTTCAATAGTAATTTAGGAGTTTAATTGGCGAGATTTTATGTCTCTTGGTGAAGAGACTTTCCAATGTAGGAATTAAGAATGTAATCTTCTATGAATGTTTTCTGTTCATTATAATTATTTCGCTTTATGTTGCCATCTTGGTAAAAAAACAGATATGTCTGTTATATTCCAAAGATATTTGATAACGACACATAATCCAAAAAATAAAGGTATGTATAACACAAAGTATTTAACAGACCCTATCTTACCAAAAATCTACGCATATTCAGAAAAAAAAATATCCTTAAGGAAATATTTTCTTTTATTGTGTCGTAGGTAAAACGTAATACTTTATTGACAGACACCAACAGGTGTTACTACCCTAAATCCATCACAGCATTGACAATGTCGAGTAAATATTGAGTTATCATTTTGATACGAAAAAATATCAAGGTACCGTACCGCTGTTATTGAATTTCTGTGATATTTTTTATTTACAACTTTCTATACAGGGGTAAAGAGACCTCGACGGTCACGATATGTTCCGTACACTTCTCCTTAGACAGACATTTAGCAAAGATAATTTAAAAAAAAATGTTGTTAAACTCTTGAATAGCACGTTCGAATTAAATCAAATCAAATTAAAACATTTTTATTTCACACTAGCTTTTGCCCGCGGCCTCGCTCGCACTAAATTCGGGGTAACACAGTTCTCCTCTCCTAAATTGCAGGTACCTGGTACCAGTAGTTTTTGCCCTTGCGCCTTATTTCTTGTAATAACAAAGCTAAGTTTTCCCTTTTTTCAGGGTCTCAACTATCTCTGTACTAAAATTCATCAAAATCGGTTTAGGCATAGCGTGAAGACGTAACAAACACACTTTCGCTTTTATAATATTAGTAATTTTAGGCCTACATGGGCGCTTATAAAACGTCGAGAAAAGGTGCACGGTTCGGGTTAGTTGTTTTTCATAGAGAAGAACCGGTAAAAGTTCCATGATTACTCTTTTAAAATCATTTAGTTTTACAATGTTGTTATTACAGCGTTAGTACTTAAGTATGTCAAGACAGCGTTAAGCTGTGGGTACCGCCTGTCAGTTGTTTCTCTTTGGCTGTCAGAAGCCCTAAGGTCTGACAACCAGTCTCACCAAGGAATTTTGCATTACCATGCTGGATTGTAGGCAGGAGGTCAGGTAGGCAATAGGTACAGTACTTAAACAAGTTATTATGTCTTGTGACCGGGACTTTAGCTATAACATTTTGTTTTTTTGACATTTTAATGGTCTAATTGAAATAAATGATTTTGATTTTGTTTTTTTTTGACTCATGTAGCTAGCCGATTAGACAGAAAGTGGACCCCAACATAGTTTTGGGATAAGTCTTTGGGTCGGGCAACTACAGTCCTTTCACAAGTTATTATACCTTGTTACCGGGACTGTAATTTCATCATATTGTTTCTCAACATTCAAAAGTATCTGTAATGGTCTAATTGAAATAAATGCTTTCAGCTTGAGTTTGAAAATTCTAGGAAGATTGAATGATTATTTGTTTGGTATTGCATTTCTGTAGGAAACACCGGATTTTATTTAAATTACCGCTGTAACATTTATATGTGGATTATTCAGAATGATACGCCAAACACGTGATAATCATTTAAGCTAGATATCTTCTCCACCATGTATAGGAAACTGGAATAACAAAAGACACATGACCCAGGAGTATGAGAATATGGAAATCGGTTCGCGATGAGATGATAAAGCATGATACTAATTTCTATGCAAAGGCGAAAGTCTAAAAGGTTTTATAACGTCACATAATTCTAAAAAATAAATTTAAAAAAAAACGTATTTTGGAATCTTCTAGCATCGTAGGAAGGTAAGTAAGGTAACTCATCGTCCGTCCGTCTAGTGTAGACAGGCCAGCAAGGCTTAGTGTCCCACGCACGCCTCAAAAATATGTCAGCAAAGCAGAGGGGTCTACCAGGGTCACCGCCTGCCGGGGTTGCGGGTTGTCCGAAAGAGATACCGTGGAAACTTATAGGCAAAAAAGGAAGATGAGTTTTTAGCAAGTACAAGTCTGAAAGTTTAATTTTATGATTTCCCATACGCAAACAAAAAGACTACCTATTCGAAACTATAATATTTTGCAGTCAACAAGACATGCAAATGTGAACTTATTCATAATGAGGCAAGAAGTGGTGGTTATAATAATATTGAATACCTACACTGTAAATAATAAATAAAATAAAATAAAAAAGCCTTATATATCCAGTTAACAAAATAATATATACATGTTGATTCCTACCTAAACGTAATAAAAGAGAAATTAAATTGAAATTAAATGAAAATAAATTTAAATTAACTCACTATAATACTAATAAAAAGAAATTAATACCTATCTTTGTAACTTAAATTAACTTACTATACACCTAATTTAAATAATATAAAAAAAAAAACAAATCATAATTTCAAGTAGGCATTCAGTACTGGAACGGGGGGTTCCAGTACAGTCAAATGCCATTCAGTCAGGTCAGGTAAGGCCTTTACCTGACCTGACCTGACTGACTGACTTTGACTGTAAAAATGGAAAGCTTGGGAGGACCCAAGTTTTCCATTTTTCACGGTCTTGGGCTATCAGTTGCCATACTACATACACTGTATATAATGAAAGTTTATTCAAAGATTTTCTATTTACCGACACTCAACCACCAAAAGTCTTAAGAATCCATTCCCCACTCACATTCCTTCGCTCGCTATACTTCTATTTCCAAGCGAATATTGAACGAAAAACTATTTCCTTAGTAAAATTATCCCGTCGCGGTCCTAAAGCTCACGTAGTGTAGAGGGCTGTGTAAATAACGGTTTAATGGATATTCTGGCTCGGCGCGGATACAGGGCCGTATTGCAAACGAAAGTGGTGCTAAATTCTCATAATATCCGGATACTTGCGTTTGGTATGAAAGATGTGTTTCGGGATTAGATAGGTAGTTGTGTTTTGTTTTGTTGTTTTTTTTTTATTTGTTCTCATTGTGTTGTTTATGTAATGTATGGGCGTTATTCTTTTGTGAGTGTCATATTATTTTTAATGATATAGAATTGCGACTAAGTATAAGCTAGACAGACTGACGGCGTGCGATAGCGGCCGAGAGGTGGCTGGTAATAAAACATAGATACATATAAGATCACTAAAGAACGAACAGAAACAAAGCAACAAGACTTCACTCCTATAATCCCCAAAGGTTAAGGCAGAGATATACCCATATTTAGCCAGTGATGTGTAAGTCGCATGTAATAGGGGGCAAGCTTATTGCCAACAACAGGGTACAAGAGGTTGCTGGTTTTTCGAAATGGAACATAAAGGGCAATTGAAGGAAGATGATTGGGTTTTAGTCCGTACAAATCTGCTTTCCTCCCCGCTCCATCCAGAACAAGGGAAGTTATTTGATGATTTCCCAAAAAGAGCACAAATCAAGTCAAACGAAGTCTGGATAAAAATAAATCAATACAGGTAATTTAACACCTTGACACCCACAAAAACCATCGACAACGCTCATTTGGATACACAAGCGCCCCGACGCCGCGACGGGTGCATTTATATCCGTCCGTCCCTGTTTTCGTATAAATATCCGTATCCGCGCTGAGCTACGTGACACAGCGCAACACGTCTCCAAATACGTATTGGGAAAATACGAATGGGTATTTCAATTGATTTTGTGTATTAACGTCGCTTGTCTTCCCAACACCATTACATAATGTTTATTAAATTAAGGACAAAGGGTTCAAATTGGATCGATCTGTATTATTCAGAGTATGGACAAGGAGGGGAGGAGGGGTGGGCTATAATCTTCGCTTTGATGGTATTATGGTATTATCTGTTCATGTAATATATTATGAATAAAACTATGTATTACTAAGTACTGCCTTGTGTTATCAAAAAATAATATTATTGGCTTTTTTAGTTTATATTAGGCATGTGAAGGGAAACATCGTAAAGAAATCTGGACTTAATTTCAAAGTCTCAAGTCTCAAATGGACAACCCGTTTTGAGCAAACGTGGTAATCAATGTTCGTGCCTTCTCCATTTGAGAGAGAGGCCGTTGCCCAATAATCGGATTACTTACGGAAGACGATTACTTGTGGAACGATTTTGATTTTTGCTGTGCGTAGAGCATAAATATTGACAATGAGAAGACAGATTAGAAGGAGACGTGGGTTTGTTAAGAAGAGAAACCGAATTGTCAAAGCTCTCAACACTCTGCGGTCCCAAATATGTAAATATTTGAAAAACGAACGATGTGCAGATTAGATACATGATCATACTTGCTTAAATTAAAAACAAACCAAATGTATTTATTAAGAAGATGGTCTAGTTTATTGAGATCTGCGTTCAGGTCGTTGTGATACTCATCATCATAGTCAATTATAGGGAAGATAAGGGACTGTACAAGCGTTGTTTTAATGTGTGATGGGAGAATATTTTCAGCCGATAGAGTGACCGCAAAGATTCATTGTGTTATTATGTGCTCTTTTAATATAATTATTTAAATGAAACTTTATGTATATTGATCATAAGTCATAACGCCTCAACGTAAGACTCGCTATATTAAATTTGTATAACCTCACTTTACAAATAAACATTTCATTATCACGTTTAAAGATAAATAAACACAAAAAATCCTTTTCAAAGGCAGACTCACAAACGATATTCCGAAAATAATTCCGTCTTATTTATGAGACGGAATAGAGAAAAGTTTTAATGCAAAAAAATCCAACATAATGCAACTTTCACTCGGCGACGGTCGTTACGCTGTTGAATAAAACATACGAATGTATTTCATTTCACTATTTCATCAGCACTCGCTAGGAGGGGTGAAGGAACTGATTTAGGGTTGTTGGGTTCTTATTTAGACGTATTTATCGGCATTTTTGGAAAGGTTCTATATAGAAAAGTGTCGTCGGGCCAATGGTTGCAAGCGTGATAGCTAAGGATTAGGTACCCGGTTCGATTCGATTATAACCAGTACAGAACGCTTGCTTTTTGCTTCTATTCTTACTAATATTATAAAAGCGAAAGTAAGTTTGTTTGTTGGTACGTCTTCACGCGTTAATGGCTAAACGGATTTTGATAAATTTGGTACAGAGATAGTAGAGACACTGGATATGGACTTTTTTTTTAGAAAAAGTGAGAAATGTGGGAGAAAGAGGGATGAAAAGGGAAAACTTAGGATTGCTATTAAAATAAATAAGGCGCAAGGGCAAAAATACAGGTAGCAGGTACCTGCAAATCAGGAAAGGGGAACCCCGAATTTAGCGCGAGCAAAGCCGCGGGGAAAAGCTAGTAATATTATGAATGTATGTAAGTGAAGTAATTTAAGTTACATGATCTATGTACATCGTTTGTTGGAGATCCATAATCTATACTAATACTATATAATATATAATAATATTATAAAGCTGAAGAGTTTGTTTGTTTGTTTGTTTGAACGCGCTAATCTCAGGGACTACTGGTTGGAATTGAAAAATTCTTTTAGTGTTGGATAGTCCATGTCTCGCCACCGCGGGGAACAGCTAGTAAATAAATAAATGAATGCCACAAAATACTATTCCTATGCACTCCTTAAACATAATTATGTTCCTCGTTTATAATCTGATCATACACGCACGTCAGTTCCAAGTACAACTCACCAATAGATCAGTAGGCCTACTATGACATCTTAAAGCAGAACTTATTCTACTGAGTGCAAGAGATGGTGCTAGACACCCTGTATAGCTCTGTCCCTTTCCCTCAGCGGAATAAGTTCTGCTTTAACACGTCAAGCAGTTAATGCCTTTTTCTTCGGATGCGAAATCATTAAATAACTTCCTTTTTCTGGACGGAGCGGGAGGAAGTGACAGAATTTTACTAACTTAAACCCACTCATGCTTCGCGGCTGGCTGAGCTATCTCTTTCGAACAACCCAGAAGGATGAGGTCGTGTTCGATTTTCTGGTCGTGCAAAGTCAGCAGTCGGGTTATTGTCATTCCTTATCTGTAATTA
Organism: Ochropleura leucogaster; assembly: GCA_958449745.1. Lineage (NCBI taxonomy): Eukaryota > Metazoa > Arthropoda > Insecta > Lepidoptera > Noctuidae > Ochropleura > Ochropleura leucogaster. The sequence continues at coordinate 15,586,336 of OY288213.1, read as the reverse complement.
AAGTTTAGTGAGTCTCTTTTTTTTACTTGCCTTTTTTTCCAGCTGCTTGGCAAAAGCCTTCCCTTTCTCTTTTCACACCTCTCTAGCTTAGTATCTCTGGCGATGTAATGCCCGCAAACATGATCAGGTCGTCGCACCAAATTCGAAGCTTCAAAAAAAAAAACAAATTTTAATTAATTCTTGATTCGGGATATTTAACCACGTCAGTTTAAAGCTTCTTCTTTGGTATTTTAACTACTAAATCTATCTGTCTGTTAAGACTTCTATTAGATCCAAAAAAAGATGCTGGTAACCCTGTGACGCTAAGTTCGAAATATTCATAATTTTATATGGCCCGGGAGCGTCAAAAGAAACCTTCTCCGGGACTTACATATTTATCAGCGTACTTCGCGAGCCGCGAGCGAACTCGGGGAATTCAATTTGTCGCACGAGGGTGACGCACGTTTCTTTATCAATTTAAATTTTTGAGACACCTCTCTCTTGTGTCTCGTCGTGGTCAGCTTAGTGCATGACCTGGGTTTACAATTTGTTGCAAAATGTTTTCAGCTTTCAGGAAATGTTTGTGAATTATTTTTAAGTTGGATGAATGTTGTGGTAATGTTAGAAGAAAATGGGATAGTCAAATGTAATATTTTATATTTTACTAGGTGGCGCCCGCGGCTTTGCCCGTGTGATATCGAAAAACAGTATCTAATGTGTTATTCCAGACTATAATCTATCTCTGTGCTAAATTTCATCATGATCCATTCAGCCGTTTTGACGCAAAAGAGTAACAAACATTCGCATCTATACTTACTAATATTATAAAGCTGAAGAGTTTGTTTGTTTGTTTGTTTGAACGCGCTAATCTCAGGGACTACTGGTTGGAATTGGAAAATTCTTTTAGTGTTAAATAGTCCATTTCTTGAGGAAGGCTATAGGCTATATAACATCACGCTACGACCAACAGGTGTTGAGCAGCGTGGGTGAAACCGCGGGGAACAGCTAGTTTATAATATTAGTAGGATTAATTGTATGTTTTTATTTTGTTAAATGTTGTGTGCAGTTGTGGCATGTGCTAAACCTTTTTTTTTTCTTTTCTTTCTTTGTGGCCAGTATAAAACCATTACCCAAAATATATCCAACACTCATCCCTATTAGTACAGCAAGAGTCTAATCAGCTACCCTACCATGATGTGTTAAAGCAGAACTTATTCCGCTGAGGGAAAGGGACAGAGCTATACAGGGTGTCTAGCACCATCTCTTTCACTCAGTGGAATAAGTTCTGCTTTAAGATGTCATAGTAGGCCTACTGATCCTATAAACCACAAACAGAACCCTAACGCACTTAACTTTAATATATTAGAACTATTACAATGTAGGGTACAAAATATACATTCTAGCTTCAGAACAATTGGAAGAATTCAGGCGATAACTAACAAAAACAATTTTGTGATTCAAGGAGTACGCCTTAAAGTTCTTTTTCAGTTAAAGGCTGTCTAAAGTTTTTCAATTAAGAGTTAAACGATCGTGTTAGACAGAATGAAGTAGATTTTTAAAGATATATTGTTTAGGTTGTGAGTGGATACGATAACTGGTATTGATATAACTAGCATCCATTTTTAGAGTCCAGGAGGTACCTCAACAGAAAAAAACAACCCTTATAGGATCACTTTGTAGTCAGTATGTCTAGCTGTCAAAGAAATAAACCTCTAAGTTCACACAGTCAAAAGATATGACCGTTTATATCGAAAGTTTGTCCGTTACCCTCGGTGTGCGAATTTTTTAGTTAGAACCACGTCCATGGTGATTACAGTTCCCGAACAGTCGCTGCGCGTCATTTGTTTATTTAAATGAAAAAAAAACCGATAAGCCCAAGTGCGCTCGGTTCTATTAAAAAATACTAGATGGCGTGGGATGAAGTTTTTATTCATGGGAGTAGACTCTTGTTATTGTATAACAATTTAAACGTGAAGATATTTCCTTTCGAAATATACTTACATTACTACGCCAATTTCAAAACAGAGAGTAATAAAGGTTACAAGAAAAAAGTCAAAAAAGAACAATTACTTTCTTGATAAACTTTCTTTTTGTTTTTATAAATAATCAGTGTAAGTTACTTTTAACATAACTACATGCTAGATAAGCTGACCTTAAAGTGGGTATTTTTGTTCGAATGTAGCTACAGTAGTTGTGAAGTAGTACCAGTTTTTGTTGAGTGGTTCAAGTGCGGTCGTTAAAAAGTTAGTGTTCATGTGACAGGTGGATAGGTGAGGCTATAAACAGTGTGCCACCCTGGACAGGTGAGTGGTACAGAATTAAATTTCATAACTAAATCAGCGAATAGTTAGGTAGAGTACCTTTAAATAAATCCTTGAATCGCATTGCTTAATTAACATCTAATACGGTGCAAGCTTGGACCGTGCATCAATCCAACCGCTGCTTTCGACACATTAAAAACTTAACTTGAAATATGCAGCTACAGTCCCAGTCACAAGACATAATAACTTGTGAAAGTACTGTAGTTGCCCATTCCAGGGCGTTGATCTCTATGAAAAAGACTGGGCAAGAAACTCCATGGACACTCTTTTAAATTATAATATTATTACAAAATCGTATTTATATCATTCATGTTGAGATTCTACAAATATGTGAGAACGATGTAGAAAGACGTGCACAATAAGAGCGTCCAGGGTAAATAAAAAAATCTTGATCGAAACCCCGATTAAGAAACGACGTAAGTTGCGCTTTTTACGTATCCACTACAGTTTTGTCTTAACCATTATATTTATAGCTGAAAAAATGTAAAAAAATATATAATTCTTAAAATGTTTACAAACGCAGTATGAATTGTCACCATTTTACGAATGGTAACGCAATTCATATTTGTATTCTATTATTATTCTGCTGAAGCATATTTTAGAACAATTGTTGAAAATTTTATCAACCTCTCGATTTGTGATTTCAAAGTTTTACCTGTGTGTCTTATTCATTTTCATATTTTACATATAAATAGGTACTTTAATATAATTTTACCTTATTCACGTCATTATTTTGCCATAAAATGTAAAAAAAATACTCACTGTTAATTTTCCTAACCGAATAATTTCTCCCTACCTGAATTAATATTTAATTCCACGAAGGAAGATTTTTTAAAAACCCTTAGATACTCTTGCCTATAACATGATTGGGTCCGGTATTGCGATTAAATTTCCGGTGATTTAATTAAGCTTAAAAACTTGGCAGATTTTCGGCACAAAGTTATTTTTATGGTAATCTTTAAATCCCTGTTAGGGAAAGAGAAACGATATAATCAATAAACATGATGATCTTTATTTACAGTACCCTGCATGGTTGTCCAAAGACATTTTTTAAATAATTTCTGTAAAATAACATTTTGAAAATTAAACGAAATATACCTTACACAAAGACTTTTAGGAATCCAAAATGGCGTCTGGTTGGGCTGATGCCCGATCTCCCCAAGTTCCAAGTTCCCCAAAATCATTTTACGTACATTCATTCCCAATATCCCCAAAATATAAAATGAATTTATTTGAAAAGTTCACGCTTGACCTTTTCATGTACTGACGTCTCCAAAAGTGTTAGAATAAAATAAAATCAGTAGTAGTCCTGTACGTTTTTTGAAATTGTTTCGAGATATATGTATTCAGGGGGTAAGTTATGTATCCAGGTTGTTCAGTTTGTTGGAGGCTACCGGCAAGTAACATTTTAGCACAGGAAAATTGTAAGTAAGCACAACTGACTGTATATTTCACATTTATTGTAAAATCAACCTTAGTCTAGCTGTAATAATCACAACTTGTTTGTTCAATAATATCACAGTAATCCACTTTTAAACTATACAATATCTAGATCTAATAATCACAACTTGTTTGTTCAATAATATCACAGTAATCAACTTTAAAATTATAAAATATCTAGCTCTAATAATCACAACTTGTGTGTTCAAAAATATCACAGTAATCAACTTTTGATCTATAAAATATCTAACTCTAATAAACTCAACTTGTTTGTTTAATAATATCACAGTAATCAACCTTTAAACTATATAATATTATCTAGCTCTAATAATCACAACTTGTTTGTTCAATAATATCACAGTAATCAACTTTAAAATTATAAAATATCTAGCTCTAATAATCACAACTTGTGTGTTCAAAAATATCACAGCAATCAACTTTTGATCTATAAAATATCTAACTCTAATAAACTCAACTTGTTTGTTTAATAATATCACAGTAATCAACCTTTAAACTATATATTATCTAGCTCTAATAATCACAACTTGTTTGTTCAATAATATCACAGTAATCAACTTTAAAATTATAAAATATCTAGCTCTAATAATCACAACTTGTGTGTTCAAAAATATCACAGTAATCAACTTTTGATCTATAAAATATCTAACTCTAATAAACTCAACTTGTTTGTTTAATAATATCACAGTAATCAACCTTTAAACTATATTTTATCTAGCTCTAATAATCACAACTTGTTTGTTCAATAATATCACAGTAATCAACCTTTAAACTATAAAATATCTAGCTCTATTGATCACAACGTAACTAAAATACCTAAAATTGTAATAAAGAAGAAATTTTTGCAATAAAATCTGTCAATGAAATGTGTTTTTCTTTGTATAATTGTACCGTTTTCATAATAATTTTGTCATAGATTATTGATTTATTTTGCCTCTTCCTTAAGGGTTTGTAGTGGTGCACATCACTTGCTTCTTCTCTTATGAATTTAATAAATTCCAATAACCTTGGTCGCTTAGTTTTAATTTTTCGATTAATTTTGCTGTGCCACGATTCTACTAAGTTTATGGTTCTGTGTCGTACACTTTCGCAATTCCAAATTAGATTTAGATTACTGTTGTCTAGCCACTGTGACACAAAATAATCATTAAATTTTTCAATTTTATCATTATTTGGTGCTGTAGACATTACCGTCAGCCAGGCATCATCTAAATTTTCTGCAGGCACGAAAGCCAACGAAGCACATTTTGTTACGTGAGTCATTTCTGCTGAGGTATCCTTTGATATCCCCAAAGTTTTACATTTCTTCTGTAATGCTTGTCGAAAATGAAAATTGCAGCCTCTTAATTCTATATTTGGGAGACATATATTTATAGCATTAATGATAGCTGTTTCAAAATCAGCTACAATTATTTCTGGCTTCCACTCAGGTAAATGATGCTTCGTCAAATTAAAAAATGTTTCATATGTACTTTGTTGTTTATCACAAAGAAGTGCAAAAATAACAGGAACCGTGTAAGTTTTCATTTCTGAACTATTTAGCTCCACGTGTATTGAAAATATTTGGTAGAATGGCCGCGGGCAGCTTTAAAATGTACCATCAATGAAGTAAATTCTGCCATTTTTCAATAATTTTTTGCCTTCGTTGTTAGCAAATGCTATGATGCGCATTGTTGAGGATTTGTGGTCAAATAATAAAAAGTTTTCAAGAAGAGTTTCAGGTAGTACAACTTCCTGCACATTGTTGAAACTTGTTTTAGACACATTAAGACTTGAATTTCGTGTTCTGTACATTTGAGTTTTCAATGATGAAAAATCTGGAATTTCTTCATTTAAACTGTAACCCTCCTCAACAGATTTCTTCACTGTTTCATGATATATTTGTGGAATAGGTGTTGTTTCAGAAGCTGCTCGCTCCATACATTTTATTTTTACACTCTCCGATCTAATTGATATTCCATCACATGTATGGTTGTCTTCTCTTAAAATATTTGTGAAATCAGGGGTCTCAAATATTTTTAATTTTGCCCTGCATTTTTTTACTCCGCACTCCCACATTTCTTGGCCCATTTTTAACTTGTGGTGCAAAATATAGCGATAGCAAGCTCGTATTAATATTGTTTCTGAAACAATTAGATAAAAAGGTTATGTTTCTGCTAAAAAACTATTGGATAACCGGTAAACATTACATAAAAGAGCTCACGTATGCAAAAAAAACTTAATAGTCTTAGTGATTTTCTATAAACACTGATTTTTAATATGCAAAATTGCATAAACGTCTAAAGTAGTGGGTCAATGATTGTATGGCCTACGTTACACTTGTCAGAAATTCCGTCGCAGATCTTGCACAGCGTAACGCCAATACTTCTGTATTAATATATAAAGGTAAAGAGTGTGTTCGCTTGAAGGCAATAATCTCAGAAACTACTGGTCCGATTTGAAAAAATATTTCAGTGTAAGCCCATTCATTGAGTAACGATAACATCACGCTACAATTCACAGGAGTGGGGGCAGTAATTCAAAATAAATGACTAAAAATAGACACACTAAGTGGATGATAGGTCACTCAGACGCGGGCTGCTCGTTTCATGTGTCTATTTAGTCTTTCGCGCACTAATCCTCCCTCGGCGGAAGATCTTTTATAAAACAGAGTCTTTTATAAACGTCAAATAATACATTTTAGTTATAAAAGTCACTCCTGGCACATCAGCACTAATGGCGTCTGAAGCATATAAAACAAGTAATCCTAGAAGGATTACTCGTCACTTTATCTAAGTCTGTTTTGTAACAGCGGATTCGACAATCCATCTGTTATTATTGTTATGAACTATGTTTTTTTATGTTGTAAAACACTACTATATTAAATACATAGCAAATTAGCATAATAGCAAATTACAATAAACATCCTAAAATAGTGTAAAAAATTAACAATAAACCGCGATATAATCCGTAAATAGTAAATTGTATTTAATTTCAATAGGTACATCATAAAATTTAATCCAAACAGTGCTTACGTTTTTTGTTGTTTATAATTCGTTTCAACTTAACTTGTTGAGTAGATTCACCACTTGACGAAGCACCACTTAAATAATTCATTTTACAACATGCACAATAAACAATGTCACTATGCAAACTGTCTTTAAAAACAGGAATCTAGGAAGTGAATCTTCCCTCTCTTTCGCACAAGTGAAGACTTGTTTGCCATTTCTTTCTCATTCGCACTCATTCGCGCCGTCATAGATGAGCGCCTATTTGTTATTGAAGTTAGGAACAACATTCTTTGTTATCTCTCACTGATTAATGTTAACTAATGCAATTATATTTAAGTAAATAATCCGAAGTTGCAATGAAAATACATAATATAACAATTTTATAACACAATAATAATCATTACGTACTTAAATATTGTTTTCGGCGACTGTACCATTCTAGATTTCCGTCAAGACAGAGTCGTACAATTATATTTTAATAATATAAGTTTTGGGGAACTTGGAACTTGGGGAGATCGGGCATCAGCCTCTGGTTGTTCAAAATGGCGTCCAAATATAATAAAATATTCTGTTACTAACTTGAACTCCATTCATTCATTCATCCATTCATTTGATCGACAAGACTTAACCAAAATTTGAACATTCAACACTCTCGAAATGTCGAAAAATTAAGTTTTCCACAATTTAGCATTCGCACCAGACTTTTTTATTGGCATCCTAGTTAATGATTCTGAACGAAATCATTATAAACGAGCATTCATTAAACTGAATTCTTCGTACATAATTGTTATGGTCATAACGAAAATATTAATTTAGTACGTGCAACAACGAAATTCGATTAAAACTTTTTTTAAAAACAATACAAATGTATTGTAAAACGAGATGTTCCTACTTATAATTTGTGTGAATTTACAAGTAATCTAGTGTTAACATAATTCACTACTGCTGACGTTACGTCATAATTATAAGAAGAAGAGTAAAATAGGTTTATTTGGCACATTACAATACTAAAATTTTATCACTAACTATTACAACACAACTAATTTCATACGTCGATAAAGACTTAAGGTGATTAAAAAACTCTACGAGGGAATGCATTACAATTTCGAGATTTCATATTTTAAATTACTAACCCACTTTCCTGTTTAAATCCAAGCAAAATATCGTACGTACGTAAAAAATAACACTCAGAAACGTAACCGGCGTTTATAAAAATAAGCTTCGTCCAAAAACATTTATAACAACCTCTTTTTATATTTTTCATTTGGCGAGTTACAGCCGTTTTTTTGTGGGTGTGAAAATATACATCAGGAGGTTTGACCCCTCTTCACCTCTTTTGCACCCCGTTTCAACCCCATCGATACAGATAAAGACCACTTTGACCCGCAAAGATTTGTGGAGGATTATCTCTTTTATCACATTGTGTTTGGAAAAAAACAATTTTCCTGTAAACAATCCTATTTGAACTCGATTGTTGAAACGTTTATTCGACTGTTATTTTTGTGAATGTTTAGTGCTTGTGAAGAGGCCTTTTTAAGCAGATTATATTTGGTTTGGTGCTGAAGTTTTGAATATTTTTTTGTTGTTGTTTGTGATTTTATGTGATTCAGTATACTAGGAATTTCTCCTGTATCGTGGGTGCGTTTTCAAACATACACAAACAGCCAGACTTAGAACAGCTATCTGTAGGCCTTTTTTTTCCGGGTGGGAAATCATCGAATGACTTGCCCGCTCTGGGCGGAGCGGGAGGGCATGTCAGACTTGTACTGACTAAAACCCACCCATGTTCCTTCTATTGCCTTTTACGTTCCGGAGCCGCGGTATCTCTTTCGAACAACCCGCAACCCCGGCAGGCGGAGGCTCTGGCAAGCCCCTCTGCTTTGCTGACATCTCTTTAAGGCGCGCGTGAAACACGAACGCGCCGTCGACACGGCCTGTCGTCAATAGACGACAACGGCCGGTCGACGGTGGCCGGCAGTCGTCTCGCGGCGCCCAGCGCCCGGAGCGTCTCCCGCGGCGGGTTGGTTTGAGGTTCTCTCCCTCAAACGCCCGACTGTAGGCCTAACAAATACTTTTTCTGTGCCAATATCGAACCAGCAACACACAGCGCAGCAGTCGATCGCTGAGCCATGCACCAACTGTGCCGTCAACATAAAAACCTGCATTCGCTTTATCATGTTAAAGAACTCGTAATTAGTCTACTGATATTATAAATGCGAAAGTTTGTTAGTATGTGTGGATGGATGAAATTTGGCACACAGGTAGTTTAAACCGGGACGTTTTATACCAATTTTGCGACCCCATACGGCAATTCCCGAACTCCACGCGAGTGGAGGTAACTGCCACAATAAATAAAAATGCCACAAAATGTGGTCAATGTTCCTACAGTTGAAGAATCTGAATAGTTCACGCTTGTGCGTAACAATACTAAAAGCAAACTTCAACAAAACAATTACAGACAACATTACAATTTCTCACAGCCAGAACTTCACCCCACCCTACATTATCTCCTATTTTTTCGCGATGTTTTTGTACAATAAATACAGAATAACCCAGTGCGTGAATAAAAAGTAAAAAAAAAAACATTTGTGACGGCCATTATCCTCGGCCAGCATGCTGACGTAAGCTCGAATTAACTGCCTACCCTAGTCAACAAGCGTATAGAAAACTGTGGGCGTATAAAATGACGCTCGCTGTACATTTTTACCCGGTTCACCCCTAATGGGGCGGATGGGATGTATTTTATTAATGACGCTTTTTAATTTGATTTTCGTGTTGGTAGTTGTTTAAGTTAATGTTTGGTGCTTAATATGCTGCAAACAGTAGGTGTTTGTATTCTTAAAGCGTTTTAGTAGGACTTTTATTCGATATTGTGTGTTAGGCATTCATGTCTCGCGAAACGTCTCCTGGCCACCGTAGATCCGTCTAGTGACGATAGTTCGTGTTCGGGTTCCATGCGGGCCTCAAAGAAATGACAGCAAGGCATAAGGGCTAGCCAGAGCCACTGCCTGTCAGGATGGCGGGTTGTTCAAAAGTATACCGCGGGCCCGGTACACAAACAGCAAATGAAGTAGTATGGATGGTTATAATCAGTAAAGTTCTCACTTCCTTCTGCGCCCCCAATGGGGGTGGGTTATATGATAAATATAAATAAATATCTTGGGACAACTCACACACGGCTATCTGATCCCAAGCTAAGCAGAACATGTGTTATGGTAACCGATATACATACTTATATAATTTATAAATACATTACATATTATAAATAAATCACACCCAGACACAGAACAAACAATCATGCTCATCACACAAAGTATGTCCTGGGTGGGAATCGAACCCACGACGTCCGGCTCAGCAGTCAGGGCCACTAACCACTAGACCAACAGGCCCGTCAACATGATAATTTACCATCTGAAAAAAAAATAGTCAATTTAAGGCTTACTCGGTCATAATTATGAACATAGAAGCATTATTTATTTTTTCATTAAATTCACAATGTAAAAAAGTTACAGGCTTATAACTAGTGAGTACATGACTCTGTTAAGGCGCCGAAAAATGACTTAAAACTAATAAAGTTATATTGCAGAACATATCACGTATTATGCTAAAGGAAGATAAGAATCGTTTTATGTGATGTTCTATACTGGTTTGAATGCATGAATTTATATATTCTAGTCTAGTAATTTTTATCGCAGTCTCCTGCTTTGAGACAAGATCAAATATATTCGCAACAAATACAGCCCAGTTGTAACTATAAAAAATAATGCAGTCCTTGCCTTGATAACCATGAAATAATACAGCCTCACTAATATTATCAACACAACTTATTTCTATTGTGAGAGCGGATTTATCATCACTGTAACTCCCTTTTGTGACCGTTATATGGCCTCGTACTATTTTATGGAGTTCCTGCAAACAGTTTTATGTTTACTAATCCGGGTAAGTGACTGCTTGTTGGCAATTTATGGCTGTAAATACGAAGTATTTGAATGGTGTGCTTGAAGAGAAGCTGCTTTGGGACTAGCTCCCTTTTACTACATGTTTGTAAGCAGTGTGTGTCTGCCGGAATGCTCACTAACGAGTTCAAAGCCAAGGCACACATTACCGGGCCTGTGGACGGTGAGCAATGGGTAGCTCAGCGTCCGTTCTATTGACGACAGGCTGTGTCGATGGCGCGTTAGTGTTCCACGCGCACCTCGAAGAGTTGTCAGCAAAGCAGAGGGGCCTGCCAGGGCCAACGCCTGCCGTTATTCGAAAGAAATACCGCGGCCCCGGAATATATTCTCTTTCAAACCACCCGCAACCCCGGCAGGAGTCAGAGGCACTTAGACAAGATAAAAACACTGACACCAGATTAGAAACTAACCTCAACGAATAAAAGAAGATATATTTTTTAACACAAACGATGTGCATCTTGGTACTTATCATACAAGCTTTCATCTCCTTATTTAGGCTTTCATCTGCTAATTTACCATAAAAATTCTATCCTTACTGCTCATCTACGTTATAAAAAATCTAGTTAAAATATTAAACTTGTATATTCAGTGGTTAAGGATGCGTGATGGCTGTTTTAAATTTAAGATGATTAATGAAATATGATCTAAAAAAGCTGTGTCTTAGCCAACAATGAATCATTAGGAGTTAATTGATATAATTCTCAAAAGAACCTGATGAGTACTAAAGTTAACTACGGGGAACTTTCGGCTATCTGCAACCACTCCTCACCCTACCTGCGTAATGAACAAACGTACACTCATTATTTACCAGCTAGCTTAAAATCCTATTAAAATCTGTAGGAAAGAATACGCCTCCAATTTTTCTCTTAATTTAAATGAGTAGCCGTCCCCCACTAAAATAAATTGGCAACATTTTAACGGCCCTCCCGGTTCAAACACGATAAATTCTAAATGAACCCGTAAATTATCTTGTTTAAACTCAAAAAAGGTAAAAGTAAATTAATTTCCAAACCGACCACACATTGCAAAGGTGTGTTAAGGGTAATTGAGCAATTCTTTACAAGATTCAGGTTTTTTTAGAGATTACTGTAACAGATATATGTTGCCTGAAGTAAAATAGGGTGAACAAGCAGTTTAAAAATTTAAATGCATACCAGCTTTTTCCCGCGGGTTCGCTCTCGTTGTGGTAGGTCATTAATCCACGGTAACGTTTAAAAAATAGCATATTATGACACTTGGGGTTAATGTAGCTTAGTTGGTGAAAAATTTTCGGAAACCGGATCTTGAGTAGAAGTAAATGTTTTTTATCCTACTAATATTATAAATGCGAATGTTTGTGAGGATGGATGGATAGATGGATGTATGGATGTTTGTTACTCTTTCACGTCAAAACGGCTGAACGGATCTTGATGAAAATTGGCACATAGGTAGATTTTGGTCTGGATTAACACATAGGACTTTTTTTCGATATCACTCGTCAAAGCCGCAGACGCCTTCATTAAAGAATCGTTTTAGGAAAATCTTTTAGAGAATTTATTTCAGAATATCTTAATGCAAAAATCTAAACGTCTTGTCAATTTGAAGGTCGCTATTATTTATCACAATTATATTTTTCGTTCTCATTACACGAAGGCACGATATATTGAGATAAAAGAAAAATCTTTCCAATATATCTCTCGGTTTCCAAATGGTCCTGATACAGCGATGTGTTCCGGAAGGTCCTGGGTGGACTTTATTGGACTCTTTGTAATGGAACACACATAAAAACATCTTATCCGATTGGTATAAATCCTTAACTACCGGGTAGCCTATAGTACCCAGATTGTCCTAGGATATTTACGATGGTCATCCAATTAAATGGCTTTGTTCGCGCGTCAGTCAGTCAACGAGGCGAAAACCAGAAATAGCCAGTATTCGTATGACGATTTATTATGGAAGATGATGAGCGATTTTTCTGTGATTTCTTAGGAAGGGAATGACTTGTAGGCATTAATCAAACATGATTACAGGGTATAAGCTGTGGTCTGTGGATGGTGAGCAAACTGTGCAAAACGCCTCTTTTCATATAGAGAAGGCACTAACATTGATTGACGGGTTTTACCTACAAACTTACATTAATAATTAAGTCCAGGTTTTCTGACGAGTTTTTTCTTCACCGTTGTCTGTAATATCTTAGAAACACTTTGAGCAAGTACATGTAAATTGAAAAAGTCACTTTAGTATTTTCTAGAATTTGAACTTACAGCCACGCATGACGTGAGAGGCGTGGCGTTTAACTTCTGTGCCTTCATTACAGGTAGTAGGAAATATTCTTTTCTTTCTGCCTTTTTCCAATGTTACTTGGGATTGCCACAAAACGTTTATTTTTCTTTCAATCGTGTCAAAATTTATCATTCATCTCAATGTTCGTAGGACGTATTATAAAAATCAAATTCATATCTACAATAAGAAACGATCAAAGCCACTATTTCTTCTTCAAATCTCCCTTTGTCATTCCCTTCAACTAAACACTAGGGCCATGGGGTCCGAGTGCCCATGTATTATTTCGAGAAATCGCCAAGCGGTTGGTCGATCCTTCTCGTGACCAGAGGGCTGGCCTGTTTTTTGCACAAAAAATAAGCATTGCCATCCAACGCGGTAATGCTGCCAGCCTTCTGGGCACTTTACCTGTTGACGGCGATGCGGACGAATTTTTTGACGCCCTGTAATTTTCAATTTTTTACTTGTATATATTTCTTTATTATTAGTTTGTGTATATTTATAGGTTGTATATATTTAGTAATTAATTTAATTATGATATGATGAATAAAAAAATTTCCACAAAAAAAACTAAAGGTTTCATCCAAAATAAATTTCTGATAGATTCATGCTTTCAAACGACCGTCCTGTCTGGTCTAGTCTGTTTCAATTTGCACAGAGGTTTCGAATTGCTGCGATCTGCCCGCGGCACGTCCCCACATTCGCTTGGACAGCTTTTGATTGATTTTTATTCCTATCTCGGTAACGATTCCCTTGTTTACTTTTAACTGGTGTTTGTCTTATAAAAGTACTGGGGAATTGATTTGAATGTTTTCTGTTACCTTTTTTGTTGGAGCAGTTTTTGATGAAAGATTTCGAGATGGACGCTGATGGTTTGATTTTTAAATTGTGGATATTTCGAAGGTGCATCGAGAGGTTGGTGGTAAAATCCTTTTGGTGTTGAGCTGATGGTTTTGGTTTTTCTTTAAGCACGCGTGGTTCTAGGCTGGATCATCGTTTAATATCTGGTGAATAGCAGACAAAAGTTGGCTAATTTAAAATTAGAACTCAAAAACATAGGCCATCCATTGTTTTTTAGCCTATGCTGTCCTTCTTCAAAGCAAGACCAAAAGAGTTTGGTCTCGCGTTAAATTTGGGGTAACACAGTTCCCCTTTCCTGATTTACAGGTACCTGCTACCTGTAGTTTTTGCCCATGCGCCTTACTTTTTGTAACAGCAATGCTAAATTTTCCCTTTTCGTCCCTCTTTCTACCTCATTTCTCCCTTTTATTTAAAAAAATAGCTTATGTGCTCCAGGGTTTTCACTCTCTGTACCAAAATTCATTTTAATCGGTTTAGCTATTTAGGCGTGAAGACGTAACAACCAAACTTACTTTCGCTTTCATAATATTAGTAAGGATTCTCATAACCTAATTTATTGTGTTAATGACGTGTGATGTTTTCAACATAACATTTTCCTTGCTACGCGTGCATTGACCCAAAGAGGAAAAAAAGAAAGATATATCATCAACTTTCTTCTTGTATAAGTTCCGTAGATTAATTGAGGAAAATGACACAATATCGTGAAAAACTGCTGGTTCCTGTATGTATGATCTTTGGCTCATTAAGATACGATACGCCAAGTTTGTATATAATTATTAGTTACTAACTAAAGTTTCACTGTTACGTAAACCGTAAGCAATAATAAAATAGGATTGTTATGATGACCTGTAGTGCCATGACGCCTTAAAGCAATTTACTCTTTCCAGTGTAAGAAAAAGATGGCGCTAGACGTCCTGTATGACTCTGTCTCTTTCTCGTATTAAATAGGAATAGGTACTGTTTTAAAATGTCCTGAAGGGCTACTATGACATCTTATAGCAATTCTTATTCCACTGAGTGAAAGAGATGGTGCTAGACATCCTGTATCTCTTGTCTCTTTCCCTCAGTGGAATAAGAATTGCTTTAAGAGGTCATAGTAGGGTAGCTGGTAACTGATGTCAGTTGACAGACTTAAGCTAAGGAAGAGAAGGGTTCAGCTTTGTGAGATTAAAGTAATACTAATAATGTACAAAACTATTAATAAGTTAGTCCAATAACAAAAAAAACATATTGGAATGTGCTAAAATGTAATTTTGACCTATGATTAAAATAGAAGTGTATTGTAAGTTGCATGAAATAAAGTTATGGAATTATAGAATTTTTATGAATAAATGCTTTATTCATTTTGTTTTATTTAATGCACAGTCTCATCAATATCTTATTTATTAAAATAAATTCAGTTTTGAATGTATGAATGTTTGTTCTCGAATCATGACTAAACTGATCTGAATGAAATTTGGCACAAAGGTAAAAATACGATATTAGATTATTGAAATAAAAACGTCACCCACACTATAATAATAGTACGGCCAACGAAAAGCGATATGAAAGGTCATTAACCTAAAGAACAACTGTGGCGTTGACAATCTAATATTTAGCTCTTTCCATCTTGTGCTTTTGTCGTAATATCTCGTTCTCGGGTTCGCCAACATTCGGGCGGCCATTTTAGATGGGGTTTTAGCATGGGTTTTGTTTACATTTGGTATCGCTTCTCGTTGGCCGTACTATAGAAAATTCTACTGCATCTTGGGTAAGTTTACAAACATTTAAAGTCGCATCAGACTTTTGTCAGCCAATCACCTGAAGGTCACACAAATATTTGTTCAGCAGATATGAACGTATTCTTAAAATTATAACAATGTTTGTGAAACTAGTATTTTTAATTAATAACAGACGACTAGCTGGCGTCCGTGGCTTCACGAAAAAAGTATGTGCTATTCCAGACTATAATCTTCTTCTGTGCCAAATTTCATCAAGATCCATTCAGCCGTTTTAACGTGAAAGAGTAACAAACATCCATACATACATCCATCCTCAAAAACATTTGCATTAATAACATCATAGTAAGATGTGTTTACGTTGAGTGATCTAACCACACGCACGATAAGAAAATGTACGAGTCTTCGAGTTTTTGTTCTCCTATATGCCGATGATTTTCTCTCTGCCTTTCCCAAAAACCCACCTCTATTACATTTTTAGAAAAGAAAGTACTAAAACTAACCACTACTATTCGTCTAAAACGTGCTCAGACGAAGCAACCTCTCAAAGGAGACTGCAACCCTTTCAGCGAATTTATCTCATATTTTTAGAAGATACGACATAGCTGTAATAAAATATTCATTCTTTACCACAAGCTCGCTTGTTCAACTTAACGAGTTTGCTTCGGCATTTAATTTTTGATCTTGACTTTGAAATTGTTGCTGCAGCCAATTTCAATGTATAACCTGACTTGTAAAGTTGATGTGTTTTTATGTTCGTGAACAATTTGGCTTTTTGATACTGTCATCAACATGTTTGTGTATGCGTCTGTTGTATTTTTTGATCTTCAAAATCTTTACTCGTATTTTTGGAACTTACTCAGTTTGACACGGTTCTGAAAGCATTCTAAAAATAACAAACGGTTCAAGTAGCTGTCAAATCAATCTACTGAACAGAATTATAACTGACTAAATTATCGAAAGATCGCCGTCTTTATCATTTTCCTACCATTGTCCCATTCCTTTTGGGGTTGGCGCAACACTTTTTCTTCTTAAATTCTCCCCTATCAGATGTGACGGCATCATTTACTCCTTTCTCCTTCATATCCGGAAGGATGGATTGTGTAAAGAATTACACAATCCATCCATCTTTTCTTTGGCCGTCCTCTCGCTCTCCGTCCAATAACATTCAGATCCATCACTCTTTTAGTCACATGTGCTTCATCCCTCCTCATTGAGGATAGCTGTGTGATGTCCTAATATATTGATTTTACATCGCAACTTTCAGAATGCACCCATACTTTTGCACAATGCAGACAGTAGTTGAAAAGTACACTAATAATACAAAGCTACCACAAACTTCGCAAGAAGAAAAGATGACCCAACTCATAAATCCAACTTTTTGACAATAGCGAACTCTTTGGCCAAAAACACGGTTTTCTTTCACCCTCCCTTAGATAGAGAACGTTGACAATGATTTACAGTTCATGCTTACATATTTAGGAGTTCGTGTATTTATGATGAGCAACCCGGAGTAGCTGGGTATTATTTTGTAATTATTTATTCATGGAAATGGGGTTGTTTTGTTTTCATAGACTGCGTCGTGTTTACAACAATGTTATGAAGGTTTTTGTCATTTATTCATTTAGAAACCTACAGTCATGTAGGTTATATAATAGTCATTTTGTCTTGCTCTTATTCTATTATAAGGGTCGAAACACGAATGCATGTAAAAAAAATAAAGAATGAAAAATATTTATTTGTCGCAAATTAGGACGAGCACACAAAATAACAAAAAAAACATCACAAACATTTACAAATACATAAATATTTACAATATATTATGTCTTCTTCTTCTTTTTCTCCTTTCTTGCCAAATCATACTTGAAACAGTCAATCCATCGCTTTTTTGTCCTCCTTTTACTAGTCCTGCTTATACGTAGTCTATAGTATTGTGGTTTAATTATTTCCTTAAAAAACCTCATAAATTAAATAAATAAAATAAAGGTTTTATTTACTCTTACCTTTGCAGTAGCTTTATTATTATTATTTTTGGGATGTGCTTTTGCTTCTCAGCGTACTGGTATTTTTAACTACATTTACGGGTCGAAACCAAAGTAAATGCAGCGTGTGGTGTGTTATGTTGATGTGTGTTGTGATGAGGACCTATTTCGTTTTCTTCTATTTGCATGAACTTTCTAACAATGCGACATGTATTCAAAATTGCAGCTTTTTGTAGGGTGATGTAAAGTGTTTCTTTTAGGCTTAGTAATTTGAGACTATGAAGTAGGTGATTTGGGAGTTGAGAGGACTATGGGAACCACATAAACTTTTTCTTGGCGCCATATTCTTGTTACTTCCTCTTTGAGTTCTGCATATTTGCTAATTTTTTCGGTGATGGTTTTTTGTATATTGTGTGTGTTGGGAACAGCAATATCTATTAAGTACGTAATTTTGTTTATTTTATCCTGTAGTATTATATCCGGTCTATTATAATGAATTGTCCTGTCTGTGAGA
This sequence comes from Ochropleura leucogaster, assembly GCA_958449745.1. Lineage (NCBI taxonomy): Eukaryota > Metazoa > Arthropoda > Insecta > Lepidoptera > Noctuidae > Ochropleura > Ochropleura leucogaster. Next base: position 15,568,298 of record OY288213.1, on the reverse strand, counting down.
ATGGCGCGGTCGTAGTAAAGTTTATGTGTATCATTTTCGAGGGTAGCTTGTGGTGTGTAGTTGTAGTATGGAGTGTTTGTATCTTGTATGAGTGTGTATTGGACTGCCAGTCTTTGATGAATAACATTTGCCACCTGATTGTGCCTGTGTGTGTAGTCGGTCTGTGTGAGAGTTGTGCATGCTCCTGTTATGTGTTGGATGGTTTCTGGTTGTGTGTGGCATTTGCGACATTTATCATTTGTTACTGAAGGATCTTTGATAATAAATTTTCTGTAGTTTTTAGTGTTAATAATCTGGTCTTGTATAGCAATGATAAATCCTTCAGTTTCTGGGAACAGATTACCTATTTTGAGCCATTTATTTGAGGCATCTTTGTTGACGTGAGTTTGTTCTAGGTCATAAGGATGTCGGCCATGAAGAACTTTTTTCTTCCAGTCATCAATTTTTTGTGTCTGCGGGTCTTCGTTAGTATTGTGTGAGGTATCTAATTGTTCATTTAAGTTAAGTGGGGTGTAATTGTGATCATTTTGGACTATGGCTTTGTGTATGTTACTAGTGTGCGATTTCGTGTGGAAGAAAGTTTTTAATCTACAGACTTGTTTCCGCCATAGGTGCTGGATGTCTATTAAGCCTCTCCCTCCGTTTTGTCTTTTTATTGTAAGTCTCTCTATGGCAGATTTAGGATGTAAGTTATTGTGTTTTGTGAGAGTGGTGCGTGTAGTTCTTTCTAACTGTTCAGTGTCTGTTTTTGTCCATTTAATAACTCCGAACGTTATTATTATTATTACCTTTGCAGTAGTAGTAACAATTACTTAATACTTAATTCTCTATATAATTGTTAGTTACCAGGTCAGACTGTCTCGCGACATAAGCTTCTTCTATTTCTCTGACAACATAATCCTGTCCAAAGCAGTTCTATGCCAACCTTTTTGTGAGATCATCCTCCCACCTTTTTACTTGTCCTCCTCTACGTCTCTTTCCATGTCTGGGGTACCAACCCGTGACTTCTTTAGTAATTTTTTGTTCTCATCATACGACCTGTCCGTATTTTATATTTAAACTAGCTTTTGCCCGCGGCTTTGCTCGCGTTAAATTCGGGGTAACACAGTTCCCCTTGCGCCTTATTGATTTGTAATAGCAACGCTAAGTTTTCCCTTTTCTTCCCTCTGTCTACCACACATCCCACTTTAAAAAAAAAATTAGCCTATGTCCGTCTCCTGTTTTTCAACTATCTATGTACCAAAATTCATCAAAAAATTCATCAAAAAAGCGTGAAGAGGTAACAAACAAACAAACAAACTCACTTTCGCTTTTATCATATTAGTAAGGAAGTAAGGATTTTAGTTTTACTGTTTTGACTCTCACTTCTGCTACTTTTATGATCTACCTAAAAAAAAGTCAAACCTCATGCCTATTCTTGGATCACAGTAACAAAATGTGTTCTTCCAGTTTGTTGAACCAACGATAAATCTTACAAAGTAAGAAAGTTACATGCAGTTCACTCGTGTGAAGCCCGATAAACAAATTTTAAATCCAGTTCCACAGTTTAGCACGCCATCAAAATGTAATGACATCAAACTTTATTGTTTAGTGAAATAAAAATGGCGTCGCACCTTCACATAATGGCGGATGATACAGCGACCCAAACATTACATTGTTTGGTAATGTAGAAGTAAATAAAGAGGACTAACTGTGACCACTATAGTACGGCCAACGAGAAGCGATACCAAATGTAAACAAAACCCATGCTAAAACCCCATCTAAAATGGCCGCCCGAATGTTGGCGAACCCGTCTTAACGTTGTCATGTTTTAGCCGGGAGAACGAGACATTACGACAAAGGCACAAGATGGAGAGCTAAATTTTAGATTGTCAACGCCACAGTTGTTCTTTAGGTTAATGACCTTTCGTATCGCTTCTCGTTAGCCGTACTATGTTGTTTGTAGTCTAGTGGTCGCGATCACGACTGCTGAGCATTTTTCCGGCCCGGGAATCGAACTCAATTCCCGGGCCGGAAAAATTGTTATTGGGTTTTTCCATCATGATTTTTTCAATAGTAATGACGGAGTCCTAATTAGTGCCCGATTGATAGTAATAAGCTCTCTCCCTATTACATCTTATTTACTTATAATATTATAAATATGCGAATGTTTGTGAGGATAGATGGATGTATGGATATTTGTAACTCTTTCACGTCAAAACGGCTGAACGGATTTTGATGAAATTTGGCACAGAGGTAGATTTTTTTTCGATATCACTCGGCCGGAGCCGCGGGCGCCAGCTAGTGGGACATAAACATAACTGATGAAATGTGGGTTTAGTAAAATTCTGCCTAACCCTTTGGGGATTACAGCCGTGATGTTGTGTTAGGCGGTACTAGAAAAAGAAAAAAAAAGAAAGCTTTTATGTTTCCCGAATAATGCATACAAGTATGTGTCCAAGACCATTTAAAAACAAATTGGGTCAAATTTGCTCTCATTGTACTGTCCAGCCTTTTTCTAACCATGTTGGAATCGGCTCCCAGTCTGACCGAATGCCTATCTGACCTCCAGAATACTGAGAAATATGTCCATGGAAAATCATCATAAAGAGGAGGGCTCCTATAACAAGATTCCATAAGGTTATTGATGAACTATTCTATATTTGAAACCAAGTTTTATTAAAAAATATTACTGAACTCACATCGGTGATCCACCAAATTTTGTATTCGATATTTTGATAAAACTCTGGTAGGTTTAATTTTTCATTCCGTCGCGACATTCCAAACATGGTACCCATGTGTTTTTAATTAAATTTCGCCCGAAATCTTTCCATTTCTTTTGTTACGGAGAAGTTAATAATTGCTTTTGCAATATGCGACAAACAAGTGGAATTATTGCGTGAAATATTACAGACTTCTGATACTCGCAAGTTCATAGGTGTGTATTATGTGCGTGTGTGCGTGCGTGTGTGTGTCTCTGTGTGTGTTGTGTGGCCTATACAAAAGAAAAAAAAGGCGTGAGTTAATGTTTTAAACAAATTCAATGTAATAGGAAAATCTTACTGTGTACCCATTTAAGTTACAAAGTATACCAAAACAATAAACTTTTATAGTGAAACTAATTGTAGCAGTATCACTCATTGCTAGTCTAAAATATCGATTACGACCGACTCTCAGGCCTATAGTACCTATATACATGCAAAGTTTCATAAAAATCTGTCAATTCAAGTCGTTTCGGAGGAGTGTGGCAATTAAAACAACGACAAGAAAATTTTATATATTAAGACAAGACTTCACTTCTTAAAAAAAAATGGGGTTGCGGGTTGTTAGAGAGGACAAAAGATGGAACATGGATGGGTTTCAGTCAGAAAAAGTCTGACACTCCCCACAGAGCGGGGGAAGTAATTTAGTTATATGAAGACTTTCCATCCGAAAAAAGGCGTCCAATGTGTCTGGAATTTTAATACAGAAATCCTTACTAATATTATAAAAGCGAAAGTGAGTTTGATTGTTTCTTTGTTACCTCTTCACGCTTTAATGTCTAAACCGATTTCGATGAATTTTAGTACAGAGATAGTTAGGAACCAGGAGACGGACATAGGCTAACACTTTTTGTAAAAAATGGGATGTGAGGGAGAAAAAGGGAAGGAAAGGGAAAACAGCGTTGCTATTACAAATCAATAAGGCGCAAGGGGAACTGTGTTACCCCGAATTTAACGCGAGTTTGAAGCTAAAAATCAAAACATTACAACTAATAACACTGTTCACAAAAAATCTAGCTTCCCGTCTCCGCTTTCTCCGCTTAGCAAGCCATGAAAGCGCTGTTTAGTCAAATAAAAAGAGTACCATATTACGGTAATGGCGGCCAGCCCGGCAGATTACATTGTACTATTACCGGAGATATATTGTAGATTGATGACAGAAATGGGATGTAAATTACGTTAGGTTTCTCCTTTTTTCAGGAGATGGGAATTTAACGTTATTAGAACGATGATTGGAGTTTATAGTGGAATGGCAGTGAAATTGTGTGGTGTTGGTATAAAAGATGGTGTTTTGCTGTTTCTGGTGACTGGGATCACCTACTGCTTCTAATTATATTAAATAGTTTGATATTTTATCAAAAAAAAAAGCATTTGGCATTTTAGTATGGATTGTGACTGTGTTAATTTCTGCTATGTAAATTGTATTATTTTAAACACAATGTATATTGTTAATGAATAAATGAATTGAATTGAATTGCAGATTTGATTTATTTTCGACCTCTTAAAAAAGTGTCGGTAAACACTAGGTCCGGAGATCTATTCGCATGACAATAATTTCAAGTGACTGCTTCTTCTTCTTCTCCTTCTTCTTTTCGTGTCAATAAAACTCATATTTTGTTACACCAGTTTGTAGCCAGCACAGCTCTAATATTTGTTTCGTTTAAATCCTGAGAGGGGCAAGTGGTTGTGCGAGATAAGCAGAACAGAAGGTGGGGCATATCCTGAACAACTAGTTGGCGCTCTCAGGATTGACTGCTGAAAAAATAACTAGTATTATTTAAATACATTTCAGAAGTTCCATTAAAATTTTGAACAGAAAACAACAGCAAATTAGCCCTAGATTTTGGATAATTTGCATCAAGTTATTCATATTCTTATCACCAAATAATTTGCATCAAGTTACATGTGTTCTTGTCATCAAGTTTTATACAAAGTTGCATGTATTTCACATTAAAATAAATAGTTTAAGCTTAAAATGACAGTTCAAATTACACCACATGTACAAATGAAACTTACTAAAGTGAATGACTTGAATCCAAAGCAAGAAAATAAACCCTAAACACATTTTTAACTATGTAAAAATAACAAAATAAAGTTGTAACGGTTTTACTACGATAGTTTAAACAACGCTTGACGCGTTCAAACGTTAACAAGTTTGAGGGATGGGCAGGCAACGTTGCATTGCACGTTTTATGAGGCGTAAACGCGCAACAAGCGGCCCTTGTCTGTAGTCTAAGTAAACTGTATAATATCGTCATGTGGGTTTATTTAGTTTTCACGTCCCTGTATTTTTAATATGTCGTTTTTCTTTCTAAAATTACTTTATGTCGGATTGTCATAAACTTTTAGTAGCATAGTCAATTTTTAGCTCATGGTTCTTTAATCTGCATAAAAAATTGTTTATTTTACTAACATTAAAGAAACCTGTTCAGATTATTATAACACATCTTTCATTGACAGAATACAATGAGAGAAAGAATACTGACAGCACAATTATTTTCAATGTTATAAACAATAGTTTCATTCCGTTTTTTTCTTAATAAATTCACATTAAAAAATCGTCTTACCCAATACCTACTCCCAAAAAATCACTTAACTTAGTCATTTTTCATTAAAGCCGATGAAATATTCAAACACAAGAATGCAAGTACCAGGCTCACATAGACGCGAGGCGGTCAAAACTCAAACACGAGCGAGCTCAGTATGAAATAGTAGAATTGAACTGAATAATCTTATGATCCCTAGATTGAAATCGTCCGATGTTCGTGCCCTCACATGGTTCTCGAGGGAAATAAGTGAATAGTTTCCTGTTTAATTTACTACAGACGGGAGTTCACAGTACACTGACTTTGCTATATTAGTGGCCCGCATACACCACGTATCTCTAAATATGGTTCATGATAACGGCAAGGTCTTTTGTTACGATGTAATAACGTTGGTAGTTTCTATATTTGGACGTTTCTGTTGACCGGGGTTAATATTAGATCCTTTTGGTTGAAGACAGAAAATAAAAACCATATTGGAGTTATTGGCTATTGTATATGGACCACCATGTGAATTATTGGTTGAATTGATTGTCATCAGCTAGCAACCATAGTTTATGTTTGTGAGACTGAGAAAGCTCTCTTGGTGTTCTATGCTACCTTAGTAAATTTTTTCAACGTCAACAGAAAATAAATAATTTAAGGGCCCATAATTTTATTATCGCTGTCGGAAACAACACGTCAAGAGACGTCTTTCAATATTTCTCATAATAATTATTTTTTGCATTTTCTTTATCGACTTTACATAATGCCAGTCAATTACGGACGAAGAATGTGGTTCTTATTATATTTTTCAGTAGCCACTTTTGTAATTTATGTCATTTTTGTTTGGTAACAAAAACGACATAATAAATCATCAATTTTTGTAATAAGTAAGTTTGACAGCGTTGCGGAGTTATTTGATGCCCTTTCTGTAATATTTTATTATTACTTCAGTTATTTAAGTTTATTTAGTCGTTTTTAATTACCAAAAAACAATAGTGAAAATATGTAAAAGTATAAAAAAAAACATTTCAAAATAATTTATTATAATAAATCAATTGCCACGTTTAAAATAACAACGTGGTTACTCGGACAGACACAAAAACTGACTTAAATTTATTTATGCACAAACAAAATACATGACAGAACATTGAAAAAATGAAAATGAAAAATGATGTTTATTTTGCAAGTAGGTTTTCACAAACACTTTTACACGTCTTTTTTTTTTAAACTAGATGAGGCCGGTGTTTCGTACCCGACTACTCTGAGAAGAAACAGCCGAAACAAACTCAGAGGTCATAGTCTCTTTTAAAGTCCAGACAAAAAAAATCTTGGTCAACTTACATGAGGACTATGCAGATTAGGGTCTGAAGTGGTCTTTTTAAGAAAGCACCACACAGATTGAGTGGACCTGTCCAGTCAGTGCAAGCATTTGTCAGTTATCGTGTAGCTCGACTCATAACCCAAGGAGCTCAACGAAACGACGAACAATACCAAAAAAAGGACATTAGCGTAGGTCCCTAAATAGTACTCAACTGCCAGAATCGTCAAAAGCAAAAAAAAAAAAGTAAATAAAAGTTATGATCCACATGGTCCTCACATTCACAATAAACAACTACAGACTAGAATATATTTACAAAATTAAATTAATGAGATCATAATGAAATCATAAAATGTCACAATAAAAAAAAAAGTAAAATCAAATAAAAAAATAATAATAAAATAGGTATAAAACAAAGTAAATATTAATGTCAAATCATTAAATGTCAGTGTATAAAATAAAGGAATAAACAATAAATAAATGAAACAAAGAAAAATTTTGACACTCACTGAGTAAATTAAATTGAAGCAGCTTAATCCCAAGCCTTTTTATCTTCAAGGTAAAAATTAATATTATAGTAAGCTTTAAGAGTTAACTTACGTTTTACAAAAACTTTAAATTTATTGAGGCTTAGTGTTTGAACGTCGTTTGGGAGTTTGTTATAAAAACGTATACATTGACATGTGAACGTGCCCCCTATTTTTTTTAGCCTCGTTGACGGAACAACAAATTTGTGTTTGTTCCTCGTATTTATGTTGTGGATATCACTGTATTTTTTAAACAATTTTATATTTTTATGCGCGTACAAAAGATTTTCGTAAATAAACTGAGAGGGCACAGTAAGTATATTAATTTCTTTAAATTTTTCTCTGAGGGAGTGTCTGGGACTTAATTTATACATTGAACGAATTGCCCTTTTTTGCAAAATAAAAATAGTCTGAATATCGGCGGCATGACCCCACAAGAGAATACCATACGACATCACACTGTGGAAATAACTAAAATAAACTAAACGGGCTGTCTCTAAATCAGTTAAATCACGAATTTTTCTAACGGCGTATGCTGCAGAGCTTAGTTTTTTTGACAACTTATCTATATGAGGGCCCCACTGAAGCTTAGCATCCAAGGTTAAGCCTAAGAACACTGTGTTATCTTCCGGTTTCAACTCTTCATCCTTGATTAGTACACTAGTTTCCACTTGTTTTACATGAGGTAACGTAAACTTAATGCATTTGGTCTTTTTCTCATTTAGAAGTAAGTTATTAACATTAAACCAATTAACGACCTTTGCTAGAGCGCTATTAACATCGTCAGTAGCTAGCTGCTGACGTTTTAGTTTAAATAAAAGAGAAGTGTCGTCTGCAAACAACACTACATCATGATTATCCTTTATGAGGTAAGGCAAGTCATTTATATAAATAAGAAACAAAAAAGGGCCAAGAATTGAGCCTTGTGGTACTCCCATTCTTACTACAGATCCGGGAGATCTTTTCCCGTTAACATCAACTCTCTGAATTCTACCACTCAAATATGACGTTAGACGATTCAGAGAGGCGTTCCGGATTCCGTAGTGGTGTAGTTTCCTGATTAATGTTTTATGGAAAACGCAATCGAAAGCCTTGGATAAATCACAAAAAATGCCCAAAGCATCGCATTTATCTTCCCAGGCATTATATTTGTGTCCTAAAAGTTCAACACCGGTATCAGTAGTTGAACGACCCTTTGTAAAACCGAACTGTTTGTTATGCAATAACTTATGTTTATTAAAAAATCTTTGCAGTTGTTCTAAAATTATTTTTTAAAAAATTTTACTAAATTTTGGTAGCACTGAAATTGGTCTATAGTTAGTTGGGTCTGATGTACTACCCGATTTAAACAATGGTATTATTTTACTATTTTTCATTAGATCAGGAAACTCACCACGGTCAATACAATCATATATAACAGCTAATGAAGGAGCTACAATGGTTATAATGGACTTAGCAACGTCCACAGAATGACCCCATAGATCAGCGGTCTTCTTAACATTTAACATATGAAAAGTTTTAATTATATCATTACAATTGACATACTGAAAATTAAATTCGGAATCATGGAATGGAACGTTTTCTTTTAGTAAAGCATCTGCAGCAGCAGGTGACGAGTCTAGCGATTTAGCAGTCGATACAGGAATATCCGCAAAGAAATTTTCAAAGGCTGTAGCAACTTGAATATCTGATTTTATAATATTATCGTCGATAGCAAGGCTGTAGTCACTATTTCGCTTGCAAGACCTTCCTGCTTCGCTATTAATAATGTTCCAAGTGGTTTTAATTACGTTACTACTATTTTTAATTTTTGAACTCAAATAACGTGACTTAGCTATAGTACAAACTTTTTTAAAAACTTTAGAATAATTCTTAACATACAAATTAAATTCTACAGTATTAATACAAATTCGCTCTTCATACAGCTCATATAGCCGTTTTCTACTTTTATGAATACCAATGGTGGCCCAGTCATTGAAAGAAGCGTTATTATCAACCGAAATAGTCTTAGGAACAAAAGTGGTATTAAATTGTGTGCAATACATACAAAAAAAATTGTTATATTGTTGATTGGGGTCATCATTAGTTGACAAAAGTGGTAATTTAGTCGAGAGTTTAATTTTAAAAGTTTCTAGGCGACTTTTAGTTTTTGGGTTAACAATGATATCCTTTTTAGCTAAATTTTTTATAACATTTGGAATTGTGATCAGTTGCCCACAATGATCTGAATCTATTAAGTTAATAATTACTTTGTGGGTTGGTATAACATCTGTATAAATATTATCTAGGCAAGTGGCACTAGTCTGGGTTATTCTAGTGGGCTCCAAAAATTTGTTTTCAAGGTTGTATGACTGAAACAGATTTGTGATTCTAGTACTTAACACAGATTTTTCAAGCAAATTAATATTAAAATCACCACAAGTAATAATAGATTTCTTTGAGCTACAGATTTTATGCAACACTTCATCCATTACCTTTTCAAAACAATCATACAAACCTGAAGGGGGTCTATACACACTTAATATGATAAGCTGCTCCAATTCTATACAGGCTATTTCAATTGTTCTCTCAACAGACAGGTTTACAATATCCTTGCGTTCTTTAAATTTGAGCTGATCGTTTACTAAGATTAATGCACCGCCATGTATAGCATTTACTCTACTGAATGAACTACCAACCTGGTGATTACTAAAATTAAAAATTAATTGATGACTTTTGAGCCAATGCTCTGTGATACAAAGAATATCTATATTGTTACAATTCAGGAAAAGCCCTACTTCTAATTCTTTGTTCAAAAATCCTTGAATATTTTGATGCACCAGGTTGATACAATCAAAATTCCCAATTATATTAAGACGAAGAGCACAAACGTACTGCTTATTTCTTTAGAAATTTCTTACAGCAGACCTGCGAGAGGAAAGTTGGATGAGATATGTAGACTCACACACACAGACAGACACCGATTAATGTATATAAAGAGGTAACATGGTTTCCCTCTTATACAGTTCAAAAGTTGGTGCGACCACTAACTAAACAACACATATATCCCACCACTTTCCATCAGGAGCTAATACTATGCTTATGATCTTGTAACAAAATTCAAAATCTTTTCAGGGCACGACTACACAAAGATCGACTGCTAAGTTGGAGGATGTACCACGACATTTATTTACTTCTGCCACAATACTTACGATGCGGGTACGGATGCGACGTACATTAACGGTTATAAATGACGTAAGTTTAGAATTTATTTGTAAACCACGCAATGGAGAACACTGAAAACGGACTGGTTTAAAGTCTAAGACAAAGTCGGGACAACCTCAGGGCATGAATTCATTTCCTTGTTATGAAGCCTGAATGTTAAGATGGTAATAATACCATGAACTGAAACTGTAACTGTAACTAAGTTATTTGTGATTATTGCTTGGTTAGATAGGTGTTGCTGTTTGTTTTTTTTTACCTCTATATATATTTATAGTTACCTATATCTTAAGTAATGTTTAGTTATGTAAGTTAAAACTCTAACAGCAATAAAGATTTTTTATGTTATTTTATTTTAGGTGTCGCTCTAAATCCTACTAATATTAAAAAAAACGAAAGTTTATGAGGAAGTTTGTATGTTTCTTGGTCTTACACGCAATAACCACTCAATGGATTTTGATGAAACTTCATAATTATATAGCTTACATATTTTAATACAACATAGGCTATAAATCATAAAAATATATTGACCACGCGAGAAAAACCAGAATATTATATCCGTATTGTATTGCCATTGTATTCGTAAAAAGTTAAGGGTATTAAAAGTGTTATTTTGCTATAACATTGTTATCAATCAAATTGTAATCAATTGCAAAGTATCTCACATTATCTAGCCTTAATGCGAGCAAAGTTGCAGGCAAAAGCTAATCCTACTAATATTATAAATACGAATGTTTGTGAGGATGGATATATGGATGTTTGTTACTCTTTCACGTCAAAACGGCTGAAGGGATCTTGATAAAATTTGGCACAGAGGTAGACTATGGTTTGGAATAACACATAGGATACTTTTTTTTGATATCACGCGGGTGAATAAGAGGGCTTCTCACTGATAAAGAGTCAGTTTCAGTTAACATAATATTGCTGAAAAGCAATTACACCGTATTATTGTATTAAAATATATTTGATTATTATTCATCCATGTGTTGTGTTGTATATCGATACTGCGGTCATGAATTTGCAGCGGTTATGGAATTAATCTGTATGGTAGTGAGAGATTATAAAATCCGCATGAAATTTTATGAGTTACTAGCTGTTTCCCACGGTTTCACCCGCGCTGCTCAGCACCTGTTGGTCGTAGCGTGATATTATATAGCCTATAGCCTTCGTCAAGAAATGGACTATCCAACACTAAAATTTAGAATTTTCCAATTCCAACCAGTAGTCCCTGAGATTAGCGCGTTCAAACAAACAAACAAACAAACTCTTCAGCTTTATAATATTAGTATAGATATATTATTTATACCTGACATTAAAATAGCTCATCTGCCTTTAACAAGTATGTGGGGGTCGACTTCCAATCAAACCAAGTTTCTGAATAACAAGAAATCCCTTGATAAGACTGGCTTCCTACTGCTTTTAACGATTGTAAAAATCTACTAACGAGATGAGGCTATATAAGTCACGCGTGATGAAAAAGTATCGTAAATACATTGACTTGTTAATTCGTTTATAAATTTTTACACACATAATTAAGCAATTTTAAATACTTCTTAATAAAACATAAAAAACAACTTTTAAAAATATGAATATATAAAATAGTAGCCCACCGGTATCGGTAACTTTACATCGATTTTATTATTAAACATCCTACTTTTACACTTAATATTTTCTCCATATCTATGAATGCTAAAATGCTAAAGGTTTCTTGTACCACAGATTCAAAAATCAAAACAACATTTTATTAACACCGCGCACTCGTTCTGTAGATTCTGGTACCCTTTTACTAAACGTGCTAAGCTGAGACAAGGCGGGGGTCCCAGATGTTAAAAAAATTATCATCCACATCAACGGATTGATCTCATTGATTGACCCCGAATATCCCTGTGGCTGTTTTATTAGCAAATTAAAAAGGATGCTCCTGCATGCTGGATGCTGTTCAAAAGGATGCTCCTCAATATAACTAGCATAAGTTATTTATGTAACTGAATAATCATTTTGTTTTTTTTTATAAAATCTTGGGACCGTCTTATTCTCATTTGGAGCACAGGGTCCTCGGTCCAATACTCGAAATAAAGAGTTATTGAGGTTTTTAAAATTCCTCATTAACAGCCTAGAGTTTGGAAGTTGGTAGTATGATACGTACCTCGGGAACCACGTTAAGCCTTTGGTCCTGCGCCGCATCTCTCTCCAGACGTGTCGGATGGCCGTCCAATACTATGAGAGTGAGTGAACAGAGAATGCACCTGTGTCTGCGCACACACTTGTGCACTATAATGTCTCCCGCGCCGATGCCTAATTTTTGGTTTTTTATAGATTGGCCTCCGTGACCGAAAACGGCCAAAACGATTTTATTTTAATTAAGTTCTTTGGTCTTTCTTTTGGTTATTTCGTTGCTTTATTTATTGTACTGTGATCTATCGCGTACCTATATTGGTATTCATCTTTCATTTCTTTTTTACATCGCATAACCAACAAAAGTTTTATATTTGGATAGAGTGCAAACACTGGCGCTAGGTTTAGATTTATTTGTCGGGTTTCACACGGATCGGAGTGCCATTTCACCGGAATTTCGTGAAAATTTCTCGAATAGATAGTTTTTTAGTCACGTGTACATCTATTCGTCACCTTTCTTTATTTATTTAACGATTTATGCACGTACGCAATGAATACAGAAAAATAAAAGACAGGAACAGAAAACAGTTACTTACTTTTTGGAGTGGGGAACGTTTTTATCGTATATCATTGTGTCTGGTTGGCTTCAGTACCGCTCGATAGTCAATATCTTGGCTCATAATCATAACACTAAACCTGTTCCGTAGGGAAATGATATATCTTTTTAATTTTCTAATTGTTTTAGTTGACATTTAATCTAAACTTTTTGCAATGGAGGGTTACACCTAAGTTACTGATTGTCCGTTTTAGATGGCAAACAAGTTACTATGGTTTTACAAGAGCTCAACAATTTATAATTGAGTTTTTCTATATAGAATGGAATAGAAAATACTTTATTGCACAGGAAAACTGAAACACAACTGTATTTGTAATTGTTAATTCTATGGTTATAATGGCAGTCTTAAGGCTGATAGTAATATCATCCAGACAACCTTTGGATGGACTGCACGAACAAAATGTAAGTCTTTAAACTGACATGGTTACTAACATTATTATTGGTAATTGGATCGGGATATTTACTATGTTTGTTTTGAGTTTCCGATATTTCGGCAATGTTGCAAGCGAATAAGAAAGAGGGTAGAACGTTTTGTCTGCTCTTATAAACATCCACCCGAAATAACTTCAGTTCATCTGTGATCTTGGCGGCTGCATACAAACTCGAAATAAACATGGTAAATTATCCCGTTTCAAGTATTAATTATAACTAGCTGTTTCCTGCGGTTTCACCCACGCTGCTCAGCACCTGTTAATCGTAGCGTGATGTTATATAGCCTATAGCCTTCCTCAAGAAATTGACTATCCAACACTAAAAGAATTTTCCAATTCCAACCAGTAGTCCCTGAGATTAGCGCGTTCAAACAAACAAACTCTTCAGCTTTATAATATTAGTATAGATTATATTTTTTGAGATAACTGCATATTTTTAGTTTCGAATAGCCCAAATTTTGGCATTGGAATGGCTCTCTTTTAATATTACTGCAGCATTCAGGCTATGATGATTAATGTATAGCAAAGTTGAAGACTACTTTACTTCTAAGTGTTATATGTTACAAAAATACGATTCCATAAATTTTCTCGATAGAAAAATACCACAAAGTTACCTCTAACACTGATTTTAACTAGATAATATTCAATTTACATTTCGCAGGACTATTTTTTTATGCCTTTTAAGATACTTTTAACCTACCATTTAAAATAGTTTTTTTTTTTAAGAAAACTCCTTGAAGCTTTATCTAAAATGTTCACCCAGTAATTAATATAGTTCATAGTTCGCAACTTACTTGTTACATGCAAACTTCCAACACGTTACCTAACATACAATTACTAGCTATACCCTCTATTATCGTAGCAGAACTAATTATTCGTCAATAATGTGCTCTACCTAGAGAGGTAGAGCGTCTCTACGGAGGTAGAGCATTGTTGTGCGTTCATGTGCAACGTTGTTGAGTTCAATGCACACATTAACGTTGATTGTATGCGTTTGTGATGCTCTACATGCCGATGAGGATTTTTATAACATACAAATATGAAGAGAGGCAGTTTTCAGTTCAAGAGTCACATATCTTTTAACTGCACCACTGAGCGGAGTTTGAATTTTGTGTCAAATATGATATTGAACTATTCACGACTGCTGAGCATAAGGTTCTGTTGGCTTTTTTACGCCAGGCAATGTGTGGATTCAGTTGATGGCAATATAGTCTGGCTTTAGTTCTCTCCCAAAATTGCGAAATGTCGGTCGTTAAATTTAAAAATAATTGTCAAAAACTTGGAGTTTTTTATAACATTAAAAGGGGATAAATTTACCATGTCTGTTATTTCTATTGACGTGCACATGCCAATATAAATAATGCCGTAATATGGGAAACTTAAAAAATGGAAAACACTATAAATATCCCTTTTTTAATGTTGTAAGTGAAGCTAGTAACCATGTCAGTTTATAATGTGGGTGTACTAATTAGTTCACTCACATCTATGCATAACCTTTCGGGGATCTTAGGTGTAGTGTTATATATAAATAAAAAAAATATTTAAACTATTCTGCAAATGATACACTAGTGAAAAAAGTCTTTATCAGTTATTGACTTAGAAAGCCCAATTAAACAAAAGATTATCTTCTCTTTGAACTTTAATTTGCAATAAATGATGATGCAATTCAATTTATTTTTAATTATTTCAAGCTTATTTAATTATAATTTTTTTGTTACATAATAAAAATTACATTTTTCTTTATCTGACAAAAATATTTCATTTGGAATTCATGTTTATTATGTACCTCAAATGAGTATATTATTACTTGAAATAAATGAAAATATTATACGAAATATTAACTAAAAATAAGAAACAAACCCTGCTTCATAAATCCTACACAAACAACAACAGCCAAATCGACTTACTGATGAAAAGAGATTAAACATATTCATCTACCTGGCGTCACAGCCGTCGAAATCGACCCTTACTTCCAGAAATAATTAAGCATGACCTTCATAGACCCCATATTGTGTCATACATCCTTACATAACCATATCAGTTTCCACGAGACTGTGGGTAAAGATAATTTTAATTCCCTCCACATATGTACCTTTCCTACTAAATCATGGGCCAAAGATAAAGGTTTGTGTTCTAACTCACTTCAGATTAAAGGCTTGCTGGGGACTGAAATCAGTTAGAACGAGCCTGCGAATAAGCTTCAAAATGGCCGCCATTAAAAATATTTTTAAAGACCTCTGTCAGACTCCAGATTAAGTCGCGGGTGAGTTATTTGTCAGATAATGCTGTAAAACGGGTACCTAACCTTTTTGGAAATATTTTATCTGCTTTCATGAAAGGTGGTATAACGATTATGGAACAACTGAAATGGTTTGCGTACTGAGGTTTTGTTTTGTTTATATTTTCATAATTTTGCTTAGTTTTTTTTTTAAGTAATTGAGTTATTTCTTTTATTTATCTACTATTTTCATTTTGTGTATTTCATAAAATAACTTAAAATTACGATATTACATTATTAATCCAATAATAATGACCGGAGATTTTTTAGCTTTCAAGGTTTTTAACTATATTATATATATAAATTTAAAAAAAATAAGTAAATAATAATTATTTTATTTCTATACAGTGAACATTGTTACAGACATTTATATAAATTGACCATATTGAGCAATCCTTACTAATATTATAAAAGCGAAAGTGAATTTGTTTGTTTGTTACCTCTTCACGCTTTAATGGCTAAACCGATTTTGATGAATTTTGGTACAGAGATAGTTGGGAACCAGGAGACGGACATAGACTAATTTTTATCAAAAAAAGTGGGATACTCATATCCCACATGTTTTCCCTCAGGAGAACGACGGAAGAAAAGGGAAAACGTTGCTATTACAAATCAATCAGGCGCAACAGCAAAACCTGCAGGTCTGCTTGGTGTGATATACCGAATGTAACGCGAGCGAAAGCTAGTTTAAGTATAAATCTAGTTTCCTTATTGAAAAGTTTTTAATCATTTAAATATAAATATATACATACAGCATTCCAGAAACAAGTACTGTTGGCGAAATCAATATCTGACATAACCTGTTTTGGAATCTGACTTACCGATCTAACGTTCTGTTTCTCTTGTTACAGGTAAGCATCACAAATCGACCTGTCACCTACACATGACTCGGATCGGGTCGCAACCTGTCAACACTCACGGACGTTCGAAAATCCGAAAGTGAATTCTGGAACGTTGACCAAACTCATTTTCACATTTTGTTTGCAAATAGTTACACATACCGCTACACGAATTACATTTCAAATTCGAACACAAGCTCTCGTTCGGCACGTTCGAGTAGAATTTCAATTCGGCACGGTTAGTTTCAGGAGTGAATGAAATTAGTTTAACCTTTTTAAAGAAGGCTACGTCTTTTTTTTTAGAATACCTATTCTAATTTTAAATTGCAATTGAATATTTTCGTCTATTTATACTAATGTCGAGCAAAAGTCTTTAGTTTAAATATATTGCCTGGCTGCAAAAGGATTTTCAATTGAACCAGCAATTTGAATATTTCACCGCATTTCAGCGGCAGGGCAGCAGTATTTTACGACGACACTGGTACCATGGAAAACGATTTTGGAACTAGATTTATTTTATTCAGTCAGACCGGCTGGTTTTTATATCTGACGGAAGATTCGATTTGGAAGTCTGCTGATATCTTGATTAGGTCTTCCTCAGCGTCTGATCTTGTGAGTTTTATATTTACGACTCAATTTGATTGATTCATGTAAGAAATTGCGGAATTTCAGTATTTTTTCTTGTTATTTTTCCCGGGGATAATTATATGGGCCAGTAGTCGATCAAAGTATGATTGGGTTTTCCTGTTAGGATATAATCGATTATTATTAGTATCGAGGTTGATATTACCTGAAATATTTTGATGGATTTGCTGTCATAACGAAAATATTCAGCAAAACACTTGCCTACCATACGTTTTTCGATATTTTTTCCGTAACTACATAGAAAAGCAACAAACAAAACAAGTATGTTTTAAACGATTACCCAAATTTTATGACCAAAAATATATTATTTTGTGTAAATAACACAAATTAAATAAATTACACAATAAATATATATTTTTAAGAACTCAATTACGTTACAAACTTATCTCTATAGATGTACCACACAAAGAGCTACAAAAAGAAACAATTAAAACCGGGTTCAATATTAAACTCCATGTATAATAACATCGATACGGCTCACCGCCAGAAGATTAAAGCGAGGTAATCCTTCAATCCTTACTGTAATGGAACAAACTATACTTGCAGCATACGTATATAACATACAAGCTTTGTATAAATTGCAGAAACGTAGCTGTACTTAGCTGGTTAGACTGTGTATAGATTATATCCCGTTCAGGATTTTAATCAACATACACTGGCCGGCTAAAAAAAAAAAACAAATAAAATTTGAATTTCGAGAGCCATCGTAGCGCGTTCACCTTAAAGTAGTGTAGTTTAATCTTTTCAGTGTAGGAAAGCGATGGAGCTAGACGTTCTGTATAGCTCTGTCTCTTTCCCACACCAGAATGACGTTTAAATAATCGTGCTATAAGACGCCATGTTATCAACATGCAACGCAAATTGCGTGTTGCTTTTGTGTTTGTTTTTTTGTGCATGGCATCTCGCAGGTCATCTTACGAGATGTCGTCTTCTTAACCTCCTAAGCCCCAATGACTCAAAACGCGAAAAACCAAGTATTATATTAGATTTCTAAACGGAATATCTACAGAGATACAAAATATTCTCCTAAAAACAACAATGATAATTATGTTATAGCAAAAAAAAAAATAACATTGTACCAATAAATTCAATGTTAATATCGATAATGGCCGAAAAAAACAGCTATCCTTCCAAAAGCACAAATAAATTGCCATGACGTCACTACAAAACCGTTGCTCGGATTTCAAAAATATTCAAACAATTTCGGCTTTTTAACGTTGGAAATGCACTAAAGGAAAAATAATATTGTGTACGTAGAATACAGGGAATACGTGTCTGTCGTAGTTTGAGGAAATATGTATGTGTATTCTACGTAAATAGGACTTTAGGTCATGGCCTATTTTACGGCTGTAGTATGGACGTAGTAATTACGAAATGTTATTCAATACCGCCAGTCGAGACCGTGCGGTATGTTTTGATACTTGAACGCACTTGGTCTTTTATTTCAGGTTTTCTTTTGTGAAAACTTTTGAAAGATCTGGTGCTTTAAATTAATTGTAGTAGGTACAAAAATACTTTTATTTTACATTGGCAATTTACAAAATAGCTTTAACTATATTTATGAAATACCTCAGTTAAACTCAAAACTTAAACTCTAACAGTGATATCTTAAAACATCCAGTCTAAACAAAACGACTCCAAAAGACTACCTTGCTTTGCAAGTGGATTGTTAAACATTGGCCTAGAAAATCTAAAACTACTAATTAATTAAACTTCAGGAACCAGAATAAGCTCGCACAAAGACTAAAATCTCAATTCTCTCTCACCCGACCTCAATCTACAAACTTCATCCCAAAAGATTAACATAACCAATATTCAAACGAATTTCGCGAACACCGGAGCGTTCTGGAATCTATTCTAAATTTCAAACCATTCTAGAATTGGAATCTATTCTAGAACAAAGACTCATATTTGGGAATCCACTCCCTGCCTCCACTATGTAGCGGTACAAACGCCGATGGTACTGAGTCGTAACAGATATACAGGGCGGAAAATCGGCATTTCCTTATCTGGGACTGAAAGTGAGAAGCGGTAAGCGATGCTTCGGAGCCGTTGGCAAGTTTAGTGTTAGAGAATTTGATACAGTACCTATACAATAGAGATATATTGAATGTTGTTCTTAGTTTCAATGATGATACTGACTAATGTATAATATAGGATAATAATATTGTAATTTATAGTACTCAGTCCACCTACACTTTACTTTTAGACTAAGTAATCTGTGAAAACGTTGTAGATTGTACTAGTGTACAATCCACGACTTTGTGACCACTTTTAGTTGTATTTTTTATAGGTTTTATTCACGCCTAGGAAATTTATTCACTTGTTTATATTCTCTTAATAAATAAGGTCAATAGTGTTAAAAACCAATAGAACATCACAATATAAAGGTGGATTAGTTAGTTTAGTGATAGGCTGTTTCATACAATTTGTAATAGACCCATTATAAATATTGTTCTTGAAATCAAGTATGTTTTACTAATAGTTTAGTCAGGGGTATAATAGTATTGAATAAAGAAAGTATAAAAGTGATAGAACAGAACAATATAAAAGTAGAAAACACATGCACCCAGACAGACGTTGGTTTTGACATAAAAACAGAGCACTTGAAGTTGTTTTGAACAAAAATGTACGGCGTCCAAAAAACATTTTTTGTGACAATTGGCTCTATTCCAATAGTAAGTTGGCCTGTTGACATATCGCTTGTATCGTAGAACTATCCGATGTACAACTTTTAGGACTTGTAAATGATAAGCAGTGACATTTATGCTCTATTTAACTTTTGGATCTTGCCAAATTTTTTAAACTCCTGCCTTGTCATATTTTTGTTTAGGATTAGCAGTATTTGTAGTATTTTACTTGTTTTCGTCAATGTTGTTTGTTAGTTTATTTATATTGTCAATATTAATAGAATTAATAACAATTCGTATATCAATATTTTTCTTTGATTCATTTACTTTTCAATTTTAATTATCAATTTTGTTCTTCTTAATAATTATCATTCTCTTCTCACTTACGTCGTTCTCCGACACTTCCTAGGATTGTGTGTAATTTGAAACTTGATCAATGTTTAGCCCGATAGTCGGAGATAACTCCGCTGCGTAAATCCCTTTTAGTTGACTATTAGTTACATTTGTGCTATTATCTCTATTGGCTGGTACTTTATCTTATTCAGGATTGTTTCTAATAAGATACATTTCGACTTCATAGGATTAGTTTTTAAAGGTTGTTATATTCTTATTTGATTAAAATTTAAAATTATGAGCTACAAATTACTAATTGAAATGTATGAAATATGACGTTTGTTACTCTTTCACGATAAAACGGCTGAATGGATCTTGATGAAATATATCTTGATAAAAAAAAATTGCATAGGGGTAGATTATGTATACGTCTGTATATTTATAAATTTATAAATTTGTATGTAGGAGGTAATTTTTGAAACTAAATGTTTTCTGCTTTTTGAGAAGCTTTATTATCTCAGAGTGTTATTGGCTGTTAAAACGTCACCGTGCGATCATTGCTTACACCAACGTGAGTGAAGCCGCGAACAAAATAAAGTACAATTATAATATTATGTTCTAAGAACATAATTTTTATCTTAATGTAGGAAAGTTTGTTGTTTGTTTAGGTCATGACTTAGTTATTAATTGAAATGATTAATTGCTCGTTTCTATCGTTTATTATAAGCTCATTATTAGCATTATAAATTCGTAATGTAATCTACTATTACCTTTTTAATTTATTTTACGGTTAAGACTTAGTTGTAGTTTAATATTAATATTTCGTAAATTAAATTAGTTTCTCCTTTCCAATCTGTTACATTATATCACTAGCTTTTACCCGCGACTTCAACCGCAACAAACGTCGAACTCTCGAAGCAATCGGACAACTCAGTTAGAAGTTTCTCCCCTTTTCTTCCCCCTGTCTTCCCAAAAAAAATGTGCTTATGTCCTTCTCTAGAGTCCCAACTATCTCTGTACCAAAATTCTAAAAATCGGTTTTGCCATTTAGGTGTAAAGACGTAACAAACAAACAAACTCACTGTCGCGTTTTTAATATTAGTAAGAGTTATTATGGCCTAGCTCTTGCCTTTAATGGAGCAGTCTGAGTGTGGAGTCAATAACATTTGCCTCAAACAATGCAAAATTTTAGTCCTTTTACCTTTCTATATATTTTTGTAAACATTAGGATGATTCAGACAAAACTGCAACACGAAAACCGTTCCAAAGCAACCAATTAATCAATTTCCGATCCTATACCTGTAGAGAGAAACCGGACTCCAAAACGTAGTGCAAACTGTCGATTCTAGTTCGGAAAAGCATTAGACTGCCAGACACTGTTTACTCGCAAATGTAACGAGAACCTAGGATGATTAATAGACCCCGTATTTGCTGTATTTCATC
This sequence comes from Ochropleura leucogaster, assembly GCA_958449745.1. Lineage (NCBI taxonomy): Eukaryota > Metazoa > Arthropoda > Insecta > Lepidoptera > Noctuidae > Ochropleura > Ochropleura leucogaster. The sequence continues at coordinate 15,546,653 of OY288213.1, read as the reverse complement.
AAGCCTAGAAGCTAGAGCGGTGTAATTATGTGTAACGTGTCGACCAGTCAAAGACGAGCGTTTGAAGTGTGTGTTTATGTATTTACACAGTTGCATGTGTGTGTTTGTACACGCCACAAGCAGCCGCGCCGCGTTCCGAAATTGAAATTTGAACAGCGATTGCAATGTTATACGTGTGTTGTTTTTTTTAAGTTTTTTTTTAAATAATTCTGTGTTTGTTTATATTTAGGGATTCCCTGAAAAATAAGTCGTATTACTGGCTTGTCTTTAGTAGTTTTGATATTGAGTTTTTTAGTTTTTGGCCCCACTAAAAGTCTCGAAAAAAAATAATAAAAACGCAGAGAAAGTCTCTTACTGTCAGTCATTTAAAGTTTCAGGTTTTATTAAAGGACACTCAATCAAAACTGTAAAGTATCTTTTTAGAAATATGTTGTTTTTAAAAGCCTCACAAAACGACAACAAAAAACCCTTTTCCTAAATCCACTTGCCTTGCCTTTTTCAACTTTATTGGGGTCGGCTTCCAGTCTGTCTGCTGCAGCCAAAAAGGACTGCCTATCTTAGTTTCACACCTAAGTTTTACTCCATTATACGGTAACCCTTGTAAAGACTTTCAGACTTGAAAAACCTGTAACGACTGTCAAATATCTACAACGACAGCTGGGATCAACGGCTTAATCAGCAAATATAGAAAAAACTCATTATGTAAGGATAGTGGACTGATCTTAAAGCTACGACTTCCTCCTCGTCCCATTGACTTACTGTAACAATAATACAGACACTACACAAAATATCATCTACTAAAATACTCGTCCAATAATCACATTACAGCATGCAATCATTCATACTACCGCTACAAATTGGATTCCATTTCCAACACAAAATAGTAATTCGATTACGTCCCTGCATTTTGCGCTTTATGTAATTTCAAATGAAGGAGAAGCTTTTCCTACCATAAGGGCTATGTAAAGAATTCAACTATTATTTCTCTTTCCCTGTAAAAATTTAACTAGTTCTGATAGTATACTATGGTAGTAATAGAACATCTACATTTCATCAGTTATGTTAATAATTTCATGAAACAAGGTGCAAGCTTGTTGACGTCAACTGGGCACAAATAAAGACTCCAAGGCCGCTACTAAGAAATTCCTAATGAAAAATCTCCCCTTTGCCTGATCCGGGAACCATGACTTAAACAATATTAAGTCTTATAAACATATATATTAGAAAACACGATCAGCACTATGAATAATTGAACTGTCAGTGTTTTAGCTTATTGCCTTTAGAAGTACGCCACGATATTAAGATGTTGATAAGTAGGCATCTTGTAATTACTTTGTAAACCGTTTTAAAAGTTCCTTCATCAATAGCACACGAATTTTAATCAAACCGCATACCTTTATAATTAGTTCTGTACATATAATTAACTCGCTTTTCATCGACGGTTTCACATAACACGTAAGTTTTGCTCGGAATTATGTTGGAATTTTAATGCTATCGACCTAAGAGTGTTAATTGAAAAAGTTTCGCTCCTCCACTGTGTAGAATGTACTGGCGATGTGTTGAATTAATAAACAGCTCTGTCAAACATTCCGATTGAATAATTGACGCGTGACGTGAGTTCGGAGCGAGTTTTAAATGAGTTTTCTTAGTACGGCCCTGTATTTCATGATTATTTAAATAAGAAATGTCACCGTTTGAGTTGAAATGGCGTTAATCATAATTTAGTTTGATGGAAGAGTAATATGCTTTTAGAGAGCTATTAGTATTTACATGAGTACTTCATTAACGATGAATATTTTGAAGAAGATCTTAATCTCTTTGATCTTTTTCTCTCGGGATTGGTAACAAGACGTAGTTATTTTCAAAATGACTTTTTATTTTACATAATATAACATCAAATCAAATCAAATTCATTTATTTCAAGTAGGTCAGTTACAGGCACTTTTGAACTGTCAAAACATTGACAACAAATAATTAAGCTACAGTCCCAGTAACAAGGTAAATCCTCATCATGTCTGTAGTCCCGGTAAGCTTAGGCAGAGTCGTACCTAATAGGTAACACAAATTTCGTCAGTTATGTCTTTTTTTGCGAGTGGGAAATGATCAAATAACTTCCCCCGCTGTGGGTGGAGCAGTGGGGAGAGTCAGACTTGTACTGATTAAAACCCGCCCATGTTCCTTCTATTGCCCTTAATGTTCCGCGGTATCTCTTTCGAACAACCCGCAACCTCGGCAGGGCCAGATATGTCTTAGCCAACTTTAATATAAGCCCCATATAATAAAGGGTGAGTTTATTGCTCTGGGATAACTTAGAAAATCCTGATAGAAAAACTTAATAACGCTTTGCCTAACCTGGCAATCGAACTCAGGACTTTATGCTCAGCATTTGCGCATGCGACCACTAAAACAACAAAGCAGTGCGTTTAATTTTAATGTCTATAAAAGCACGAATTTTTCACTACTACAAAGTTAAAAAATAAAACCAATCCTTGTTTATTTTTTGCTTGTTTACCAGTTACAAAATAACAAACGTAAACGTTGCAGTGGCGAAATGAAAAAAAACAAACAACACTTCTCGCACACTGGTTCAAAAAAACAAATTTCGTAGTCAAAATATTGGTGACGAGAAAACAATAAAAATTAACTTTTATCATAGATTTTTTCCGAACGAATGCTAAAATGTAGCAGCTGCTAACAATGTTTATACATCCCGGGTATTTGAGGAATCGCTCCTTTAATTAATTAAGACCATTTGTTAAATAACACAACGTTCGTGCTTTTGCAACGTTATTTTTTTTTTTGCTTAAGAATATTTGAATATTTATTTAAGTATGGGGCACCACTGTTTCAATTTTGACAGTTAATAAAAAGATAAGTTTCTTAATGTTACAATATTTACAATTTTAGCTACGATATTATTAGAATGGAAATTGCTAAACGAAACAGCTTCTACAACACTGTATTCAATTATAATAATATTATTGTACCTAGTAGGTACCTCCTTACAATTTATGATAGCCTAGTACCTATTTAATAACGTCTCAAAACATGTTCCCTCAGTAAAGTATATCCTGTCAACTCTGTTATTTTGCCAAAAATAATATTGGAACTAATATTTCATAAACTGGCCGCTACAGACAGAATAAATCAAAATAGTTTTTAATAAAACTATACCATACTTCACGAGGATACATAAAAGTTACAATGAAATGGTCTATCTGACGTTTATATAGGTAACTTTGCCGTACTTCAACACTTTATATTTTCTGTATAAAAATTAGATTTGATTTACTGCAGTTAGGTTAACTCAGTTTGTTTTACGTTTTATTTTAGACGCTGTTACTTTTCATTTGATTTAGCTGTGTTGGTTATTTTGTAACTAAGTTTTGCACGCGACTTCACTCGCGAATTTACCCAGGAACCCTTCAAAAATAACTCGGGGATAATGTTGCGTCCAATTCGTGAAGAATTTTCAGAATACAAATAATTATTATCTAAAGATTACCTCCTACGTATAAACTTATAAACGTAACCTCTTTACAATGTTGTTGTAGATGACTGGTATGTTATTATAATACAATGTTATTCTGTATGCTGTGTTTGGGAACCAGTGTTCATGCAGGCGAGTTTAAATGCATTAGTGAAATGGAATTAGGTCCGTCTAGACTAGCATTCGTTCGCTCAGCAAAACAGGAATTAACTTCTGTTACAAAATTAAATTGTAACAGTTTTTGTAATTATCAAATTATATTCACTCGTGTGCTATTTAGACTAAATTAATGATCTGGGTACTTACTGTTGCCAAAATATACTTTTTACACTGTGAGTACGTTTGCTAAGTCAACGCGGGCTAAGCCACAGATACTATGATCATGAGTGTAATGTGTTCCACAGCAGAGCAAATGCCTTCGCTCTTTCTATTTATTCTGCCTTTGGTAATTTTTGCTCAATCCTTTTAGTAATAATTCAGCTTGTCGTGGGTAATTTAAAATATTTTCAAAGCGTTTTGAACACTGTCCATATCCAAACCTAAAATAATTGACATGATTTTTCCGTAATATATTTTAATAATGATCTTTATTTATTTCAACTAATCATTTTGACATATTTATTAAAAAAATATTTATGAAATATACATTTAAAAAGAACAGGGTCCAAGCTACTAGTGGTTGGTTCTCCATATACAGGAAACTTCTCACAATGCGGGTCGTATCGAGAAGTACTGCCTCCTGAATCAGGTCCTTGATCCAACCGCCTAAGGAGAATTTCGATAGATGTTCGTTCAGTCCATTGTCTGGAGCGGGAGGGAATGGGAAGCGGTCACCTCCTTCTGCGAAGCAGTCATGTTAACGAAGGAGGTGGCCGAGCGTTAGAGAGAACCTCAAACCAACCCAGCCACCGCGAGAGACGGGCGCCTCGAGACGACTCCCGGCCAGATAGATACGGGCCTGTGGACGGAAAAAGAAGGCATTAGCCGTTACGACAATCGGCATAATGATAGCCAAAATCATAACCCACATGTCGACAAACTCGTGTCCCAAGTCGAGATATTTTTTAATAATCTTTTTATTTCCCATAACTTTCTAACTCGCTTAAAAAATCCACTAGGGATACAGGAAAAATAACGAATGTAAAACAACAAATATTCGAGCTAACTTTTCTCGCCTGATTAATTAGGCAAACTTTAATTAGCGGGCACCTCATAACTCATGACGTCACGCGTTCATCGTGACGTAGCATTGAGATATTATATTTTGTATAGATGTCATTAATTATAACGTCACTTTTTGCAGGCTTTAGGTTCTTTTAAATGGAAGAAAAATAAGGAGTTTCATTACAAGGCGTAAATTATTTGGCTGAAAATGTTTTAGGGGTAGACAAAGTTATAATAACTCTAATAAATTGTGAATTAATTGAAGAAAGCGAAAATAATTATTTTAAATTAAAAACAGTATAATTTTATAATTTCAAAAGTATTTTCTCAGTTTTACTTTTTTTTTCATTACGATAAGTCCAATGTTTGTAATTTGTGTCAACCAGAACTTGGCCACCACATTGACAGCGTAATAGTAACTCCATCAACCCTTGTTCTTGTGACAGGTCCATTATAATACAGGTGGAATTACTAATAGAGCAGAACAGAAAGTGGGTCATGGTTCGGTATGGGACTGCCTATATGAACTCCACAACCAAGTTTTTTTTTTTTTTTAAAACGTTGCCCCACACTAGGAATATCTCCTGTCTCGTGGGTGCGTTTACTAACATTTAAACTCACATACTCAAACAACCAGCCCCGAAACAACTATCTGCAGGTCATACAAATATTTGTTCCGTGTGGGAATCGAACCCGCGACACGCAGCGCAGCAGTCGAACGTTCAGCCACTGCGCCGAATACGAAACAACTTTCTAAGTTCTGGTAACTCGTAGTCAGACATTGAGTATCTTTAACGACTGTCAAAGACAGCCGAACAACAAATGACAGCCGTAATTAACAGCTTAAAGTGCTTTCTGTAGAAAGTCGGTATGTAACGGGTCACCCCATCCACAGACCAATCTAAACAAGCGCAGGTCTACCCTAAGTTTGATCAGAGCGGCTGTTACTATTTAGCCAAGATATCCTAAAAAATAATAAATACGTAGATAATCAAAATGATTAACCATACAACTTCACAAACAAAATTAAATCTCCCATTACCTACAAGAAAACGTATCTATAACTCAGATTCACGTTAGCCAGCTATAAACTGCAGGCCCCAGTGGATGGTATACCCAATTTACTATGGAATATTCCACCAATCCCCAGCGTGTAGTCGCTTCAAAGATTCAAACCTGACCCGCTAGACTAGAACTTTGAATTTAACTGGAAGGTTATCCGAATACGTTTTAAGAATAACTTTGTGGGATTAGAAAATTTTATACCGTGTTTTACAATGTTATAATTTGAAACGCTCTGTTATTGTGAATACTGTATTATAATCCTTAAGTTAAAGAAACTAAGACAGAATTTCTTAATAGTCATCATTGTCTGCCTAGCCTTTTTCCTTAAAACTTAATCATAATTCTTACTGTATTCAAGGAAAATAGCTTAAAATTATTTATCTACAACAAGTTCTAAACAAGTGCCCATTATGTATAAAAACATTTACTCCAATAAATAAATGTTACTTTTGGTACATTTTTAATTTTTTTGAAACGTATTTAATTATAACTAATGGTGGTTAGTTCTGCCGGGGTATCGGGTTGTTCGAAAGAGATACCGCGGCCCTGGAAGAATGGAAGAATGTAGGTTTTAGTCAGTACAAGTATGACATCCTCCGCTCCGGCCTTATCGGGAAAAGTTATTTAATAATTTCCCATCCGCAAAAGAAAAGGTGGTGTTTGGTTTCGGCCATTTTCAAAGAGTACTTTTTTCCCTGTTAGAAAAAGGGTTGTAGGGGAAAGGGGGGCAAGATGGGTTCCTTAACGTTAGCGGAGTAAAACTTACAATATTTGAGTCATGAGATCTGGTTTATTTTAATAATCTTCCTTGGTAATCAGTCTTTCGTTTTTAAGTACTTTTAGGAACTTATGTAATATAAGTTTTCTTACAAATTTCGAGATTTACAAGCTTATGATAAAGTTATTGTAATATCTTCATCGACAACACTGTAACACATATTATACCGTTCAATGGAGCGGCGACTCGATGGAGTTAAGTCGTGCAGCGTGACTCGGTGTCGCGTGAACAAGCGGCTTATAAGCATGCTGGGTAAACAAGTCTCTGCTGGATAAAACACTATCTAAGCCACAGGATAAATCGGCGATAAACTGTAGTTCTGTAGTGTTATTTTTATTATGGACTACCTAGGTTTTGCCCGCGGCTTTACTCGCGTTAAATTTGGGGTAACACAGATCCCCTTTCCTGAATTGCACGTACCTACCTGTAGTTTTTGCCCTTGCGCCTTATTGATGTGTAATAGCAAAGCTAAGTTTTCCCTTTACTTCCCTCTTTCTCCCTCATATCCCACTTTTTTTAAAAGTGTCCTATGTCCGTCTCCTGGGTCCCAACTATCTCTGTACCAAAATTCATTAAAATCGGTTTAGCCATTAAGGCGTGAAGAGGCAACAAAGATACAAACTCACTTTCGCTTTTCTAATATTAGTGAGGATTCATACTATGAATAAGAACATCCCATGTTTCCTTTTCGCAATTTCGCTGTTTCAAAAGACCCTTATAATTTTGTCATGTCCGTTCCGTCCATCCGTTCGCGTTTCCGCTTGTCCGTTCGTTTTCGTGCCAGACCTTACCAGTTTATCATGACATCTCATCATGATGCAAGGAAAACCTTTCAGTATGGAGAATATGAAGATGTTAAAGTTAATTGGCTTTGGGTTACCCTTTCGTCTACGTTTTTATTACGTGCATATTTTTTTGTTTTAGAGTTGATAAATTTATTTAATCACTAGCTGTGCCCAGCGGTTTTACCCGCTGCTCACTTAGGGGTATCATAAATAGATATTGGCCGATTCTCAGACCAATGGATATAAAATTTCATTTAAATCGGTCAAGCCGTTTCAGAGGAGTATGGGAACGAAAACTGTGACACGAGAATTTTATATATTAGATTTATGTGTAATTTGAGAACAAAGGTACTGATTATTTCTTGAGAATTGTAAGTATAATCATTTTCGCATTTATAATAACAATAATATAGTAGGATTATATTATTGTTTATTGAAAATTAAAAGCACGGTTGGCGCAGCAGTTGAGCGATTTTTTAAATGTTTGTATGACTTAGTAGTTAAGTGTATGTTATGTAGTTGTGTGTCGGGTCTGGCTGATTTTGTATGTGAGTTTAAATGTTTGCAAACGCACCCACGGTATAGGAGAATTTCCTATTGCAAGGTAATTTTTTTTGAAAAAGGCAAGAAGAAAGAATATTCACAGAATAAATAATCTGTTTCCAGATCTTGTTATAAAACACTTAACTTCAATAATTTTAATCAAGTTTAAAAAGCGTAACTGTTAAAATCTTTGTAAAATAACCGTAGACTAACGTCAAAAGAACAAAACCTATTTGCATGCAGCTGGCCTATCAATCACTCGTTCTGCACACGACAGTATTCATCAGAGATGAAAGGGTTAGTCAAAAAGTATACCTGTACAATGATATATTCAAATTGACTGCAGCGAATACAAAAAGTTAATTGAAAAAAATATGAATCGAATTTTTTAGCTGTCAAAATATTCGTACGATTTAACGAATCTATCTGCCATATTGTCGCTGAAATTAAGTTAACATTCGATATTGCCAACAGTTTCACTGAAAGCACTAACCATTTTGTAAATTGAATTTAAAATAATGCGACTTTAATAATAATAATTAAATATGGATTTACACACACAAAACTGGCTGACATTTAAAATTCCATCCGGTACATTTTTCATTTCAACAACAACAAATGCGCATTTAACGGGAGCGTTATGCAAATCAACGAACGCCCCTGCCGACGTATCGAACGATTTGAAATTTAAAAAAGTATTCAATGAATTTTATACGTCGTAAAATCTAGCATCGTATTTCATAACTGAAATTCCATAGTTAGAAATGGAATTTTTGAATTCACGCATTTTGGCGTCCATGTCGATTGGACGTATTTTGACATTGAATTAATTGGAAAACTTTATTGTCACGACTTCAGGAGTTATCTTGTTGGGCATGCCGTTCCTGAATTTTTAATTTGAATGCTTAAGTTTGGCTCCGTTTGATCTATGTAGTAGGTTTGTGGGTGTGTTGGAACTTGTTGTAATTGTGTTTTGGGGTGTCATGATGATAAAGCGAGTTTTGAATTGATTAAATCGCTATGAAATATAGATGTTCGAAGTTGGACTTAGTTCTGTTGTTAATTTAGTAACTTTATAATCTCAGCCATTCGTAGATGCACAATTAAGATAGGGACTAATCAATTATTTTGATCTTTAATTGTTTCGTTACGTGTAGGTATTTATGATTTTTTCTATGATTACATAGGCGCAATAATTTATTCCAATTATAAACAAGACTAACAGCTCCAATTATCCTAATTCAAATCAGCGACAGATCAGAAACGAAAAATAATTATTCTGCCAACAATAGAGGAATACTCCACCAAAATATAGGCAAACATAGGCGAGGGGTTAATTCGCGTTACGTGGACTAAAATGACATTTAATTAAAATCAGAAGTGGCCCAAGAGCTTGACAAATTGCTCTCGACGTCGCCAACAGCTGAGTTTAAAACAGAACGCGTTTTAAGACTAACTAACGTTGATTTGGTTTAGGATGTACTTAAATGAATTATTTCGTTGGTGATTTCATTTGCTTATGTACAATCGGAATTTGGTAAATAAGCAGTAAGGAAAACCGTAGCTTAGAGATTTCCATCAATTAACTAAATGAAGTTAAGATTTTTATCATTTCTTTATCATCTCAGCAATCACTCGAAACAAAATATCTGCGAGTTTTAACTGTTCTAAATCTAAACCCCCATTACCTCGATTTACATTAAACCCTGTTCAAACAAAACAATAATTTCCATCGTTCTTTAAACTAAGCCCAAGTACAACCAAAAACTGTCAAGCGTTTCAGAATTTTCGCGAAATTCAAAGCCAAATTTTAATTATGCTTCCCTACCGTATGCGGCATTTCTTTGACAACACGTCAGGGTATGAAGAAAGTCATTATTTCGTACTGAGACATGTTCAAGGAATAAATGTGGGTAGGCACGTAAGTATTAATTAAATTACTGTAAGAAAATGTACTGAATGCGAGGCTGATGGAAAAGGGAATGATGAGGATGTAAAAGGAAATTTGGATAAGGAATCTTATTAGTTTATGAAGATGATGTTAATTTAAATGCAACAGCATAACAAGTATGTATATTATGATGGGGAGCTCGTCTTTGAATAATAACAGCCACCAGAGTCTTCCTTAACGATAAGATACACTTGCCTATTGATCCATGTATAGGTAACAACCCATAACATACCAAGTTTCCTCCATACCTTCTTCTTCTTCTTCATGTGGACCTCACTTCTTGCGGGGTTCCGGTTTCCGCACTTGATCCTTTCAGTGGACCATTGTGCGAATGCCGTGCATCTGATAGCCGCTACTCTAGTCTACTAACCTCCTTCCAAAAGCAGATGAGTCTTTTCGGATTCTTGAGGGCGTCCGCAAGTGACCCTGGTGTACCCAGTGCCATTTTCCGGATTTCGGTGATTCTTCTCTAGAGTGATTATAGATCTGCCATTATAGATTTTAACAGGCATTACAGGTAGTCAGTGTCCCGAAAGTCTGATAGCCTATTCTAACAATAGATATCGTATTTCCTAGTACCAATTGGGTGATGAAGGCAGTCGCTCCAAGCAAAACACTGGTATTCTGTGGTATCCGGTTAGACTGAAAACCGACTGACCCCAACATAGGACCAAGCAAAACACTGGTATTCTGCGGTATCCGGTTAGACTGAAAGCCGATTCCAACATAGGAAAATGCTAGGCAATGTACTAGTCTACAATGTTTCCACTAGAGAGACATGGACTTCTTTATTTAAGAGGGATTCATGTTATACGACGATGTGCATAGAATAAAAGATCAATGTTATTTTAAAGTACCACTAAATGAAATCATGGATAACAATATGTGAGCTGTTTGAACGCCCATGACAAACAACACTAGACATCATGAATAAAGTAGTGAAAGAACCAATTGAAACAAACAAACAACAATTGACACAATCTATATTCAGCAAGCTATAAATGTCTTTTTTAATAAATTCAGAAGACTACAAGAGACTTGTAACTTTAAAACAATCTTCACAATAGTAGCTCTAGTGCTTGCAGAAAGTGAAAAGTCAACGGAGTTAAATATTCAGAATGGTACATACCTCGTCCAGTCGTTGAGATCTCCTGAATACGAGCATTTCGTAAATTTATAGCTTCAAGCAAAAAGAGGTGTCTGCCACGAACTGAAGTTGTTATATTTACGCTCTTACTTGTATGCACGGTAAGGTTTTGTACATGTTCTGTTTCAGTATCTCTTAAAGTCTATATTGCTAAAGCTCGCGAATCGGGGATGGAAATAGGCAAACAACAATTGTATAGGAAAGATATTTCGATTTATAGTTTACCGAAATACAAACAATTCTGCTGACAGTATAGTTTATTAATCCATTGGTGGATTTCAACAAATAATCGGTTTGTGCAAAAGTTAACCTTTGGAGTTTATTTTATACGTTTAACAATAGAAAATATTCATTCATTTAATGCAAAAATTATCGAGGAGTCAATGTTAATAATTTTATTGAGTAATAAACTTGAAAATAAATATTAAACGAGTATTCCACTGATAGAAATAATTGAATTAAAAATTCAACATCGTCCAGTCTACATTCTCGAAGCGGCACGAACGAATCTCATGAATGCTGCAGCATTTGCCAAATTTATGGCTCACAGACTAGAAGACTTGGAGCCGGGTTAAAATTTAGTTGTTTTTGAGAATATAATACTTGAATATCACCTTTTCGGAGAGCTAAAAAAGACTATAAAACCGCTTTTGCTCGTGTATAGTAACATTGTGATTGACATTTTTTTTAGGGAGAGACCCAAAATCTAGAAAAACAGATAATGAAACATGAATAAATACTTCAGAAACTTAACACAGTTAAGATCACAAATCATATCACTTTTGTACATTATACATACACAAAAAAAGTTATTGAATGAATCTGCGACGTTTGTGTCATTAACAATTAATTTGGCCTTTTTTCGGTTGGGAAATCATCAAATAACATCTCCCGTACCGGGCAGAACAGAAGGGAGTGCCAGGCTTTTACCTATTAAAATCCAAAAATGTTCCCACTTTTACTCCCCTTTTAACCGTTTAGAAATTGTTTATACCCCGCAGTATTTCTTTCAAACAACCCACAATCCCGGCAGGTAGTAGCCCTGGCAAGCCCTTCTGCATTCAATATGTGTTTCCCGGAACATCTCCCTACCTTTTACTAACTATAGTGCGGTTAGCTTTTAGTCTTACGTTGTCTGAAACATCGACCAGTAATACCGATCATTCGATACAATCCACATCTATTGTCGCCCGCATGTATCGTTAATCTGTTTATCCTAAAGAGGATGAAGGGGAGATAGAAATCGGAACTGCGGAACTAATATTGGAAATACACCTCTCCGATTAATACCGAAATTCCGGCAAAGATGATTAGGAAATTAATGCAATTTCCAAACTGATGTTCAGATTTCGAAATATTAGTTTCAATTTGAATGTATTAGCTTCTGTTTACTGTTATACTAATACTAGGTATATTAATTGATATTCTATTGTTTAGGCAAAAAATAACGTAATTATTAAGTTTTGTTGTTGACTACCAATTGAACACGACAACAACGCTTGCAAATGAAAAAAAACATGGCTGCTACTCTACTATCATTATTTCAGATTCCAGGTCAAAATTATTAATTTATTCATTTTCAAGCTTCCATTTAGAATAATTCAATCGTTTTTAAAAAAGTATTTATTGTTCTATTACGTACCTTTTTCTTTGAAAATATTTTCAATATGCAATTTATTTCATTGATGTTACCAACTGATTTCGACAACAAAGCCTGCATATTCCGAATTGCTTGATCTTTATCCGGTGAAGGCAAGGAGGGTTTTTTTGCGGATGGTAAAGTTAACCCACTACGCAAGTCAAAAGATATTTAGCCGTTTTAGTCGCAACTTTGTACTGAACTCTCGGTGCGTGAGTCTGCCTCTTTTTGGTCAGTTATTTCTTTTTTTTTTTAGTTGTTATTTTTCTTGTTGACGGGCCTGTTGGTCTAGTGGTTAGTGGCCCTGACTGCTGAGACGGAGATCGTGGGTTCGATTACCACCCAGGACAAACTTTGTGTGATGAGCATGATTGTTTGTTCTGTGTCTGGGTGTGATTTATCTATAATATGTATGTATTTATAAATTATATAAGTATAAATTGCATATTTTCAATATGCAATTTATTTTATGATGTTACCAGCTGATTTCGACAACAAAACCTGCATATTCCGAATTGCTTGATCTTTATCCGGTGAAGGCAAGGAGGGTTTTTTTTGCGGATGGTAAAGTTAACCCACTACGCAAGTCAAAAGATATTTAGCCGTTTTAGTCGCAACTTTGTACTGAACTCTCGGTGCGTGAGTCTGCCTCTTTTTGGTCAGTTATTTCTTTTTTTTTTTACTTGTTATTTTTCTTGTTGACGGGCCTGTTGGTCTAGTGGTTAGTGGCCCTGACTGCTGAGACGGAGATCGTGGGTTCGATTACCACCCAGGACAAACTTTGTGTGATGAGCATGATTGTTTGTTCTGTGTCTGGGTGTGATTTATCTATAATATGTATGTATTTATAAATTTTATAAGTATGTAAATCAGTTGTCTGGTTACCATAACACAAGCTCTGCTTAGCTTGGGATCAGATAGCCGTGTGTGAGTTGTCCCAAGATATATTTATTTATTATTTTTATTTGCTAAAAACTGCAGCATTTCAAACAACACATTTATAACTTAAAAGATTTCTCTAAATTGAACCTTATCAAACCCATTAACACATCAAAGTCATTCCATTCCAACAACACACAAATCTACCGCATGATAGCTACATTTTCTACAATCGTGCTCCATTCTACCAAACAATTCGACCATAAAATCCTAAATCCCGTGTTTCCTTGATTGGTTCATACAGTGTAATTCCGAGCAGACTCGCTCGTTGGCCGTTCGTAAGATAACCGCTGGTTGCATAAACTTCGTCTGTGTTGCTTTCAACAAAGATTTATACTACGTTGTCGTCCGCCGTAGATTCCTCTATGTACATTTTAAAGTTGAATCTGTTTTACGTTGTTCTTTTCTGGATTATTTCTGATATTCGTATTATCGTTCTGTTTTATTTTGAGAATAGAGATAATGGAAATTTCTTAAATGCTTTTGCGATTCAGTGGGATTGTGATCTTTGTAATTTGGGCGTTCAGATATCTTTACAAAAAATGTACTCTTTCGTGGCAATCAATATCCATTATATCATTGCCACACACAGTCTGAGGCAATGAAATATCGATCTGGGCGGAGCTGGGAGGAGTGTCAGATTTTTACTGAATAAAACCCACCCATAATCCTTCTTTTGTCCTTTATGTTCTGGGGCCGAGGTGTCTCTTTTAAACAACCCACAACCCTGGTAGGCGGTGGCAAGCCCCACTGCAGTGAAAACTTACACTTAAGTTTAGCAGTTCCTTTTGTCATTATACCTTTTATTTCTTGTCTTCCTTAATTAGTTAAAGTTTTAATATCATTTTTTTAAATACATTTAAACTTTGCGATTTCAGAAATAACATGGGCACATGTAGATTTCGTTTCGGTATTTTACATTAATATTTTATTCCAGATTCTTCCTGCACATCCTTCAAAAACCCTTTTCCCTAAAATCAGTCTCCTCAATTCAGTTCACGTAATCAAATAATGGCTTCATACAAATTCCTATTGTGTTAATATCAGAAACAGCCCTACATTATATTATATGTCATCAGGCTGGCCATATATTTCTGTTATCATACTTGGCAAAGTGCCATTTTGGTAGAATTCTTTCAAATGTTAAGACAAGATCGGAAGATATCCTGGTTTTCCGGGTAAAACAAAATTTAGAATTATTGGAGCTTAGTGAAAGTTAGCTGTGGATGTCATAGAAATATCCTAGAACGTTTTACTTGGAAATATTCTTATGATATTTAATCTTTTAGTGGGGGGGGAGGGGGCAGCGTCGTCAAGGATGCACGCGGCAAAGGTATTGTTACGATATGTTTGCGGGTCTTACATTGGCCAGTAATAATCGCACAAGCTAGAGAAATGTTGAAAGAGAAAGGGGAAGCTTTTGACAACAGTGGGACACGACATCGGCTAGTAAAACAAAAAATCTTCACAAAAACTTTTTTTTATCAATTAAGCTTTGCCCCACACTGGGAATTTCTCTTGTATCGTGGGTGCGTTAACAAACATTTCAACTCACATACACAAACAGCCAAACCCAGAACAACTACCTGTGGGTCATACAAATATTTGTTCCGTGCGGGGATTGCCTTTGATTGCCAACCGTGTCTTCTAATGATAATGTTTCTATTCATAACGTTATCGGCTACTTTCTATGTACCATATCAGTAAAAATAATTTTGTTTTGCTCGCGAACATCGTGTCCCACAGCTAAGACACTAAGAACAGGCTTTCTTCCTCCATACTTCTTCCCCATGTACGATCTCTGGCCATGTCGCAACCCTGATCAGATCGCCGGGTCAAATACGCCGCGAATAATATTTTCTATGTATCCCAAACCTCGACCGTTTGCAAAAAGGCAAAAGGCAAAATAGTTTTGACCTACATCTATACAGCCTGGTTTATTAACAAAAACACCTTGCAGCCGATAGGTCATAAAGCCTATATCAGAAAGGTAGGACAAATTCTTTTAGGGTTAAGCGGTTCACTCGACCTGTGACATTTAACCCTCCCCCTTCGATTGGATCGCTATTGAACAAATATGGATATTTTTTTCTTTCCTTCGCCTTTCCAATAAAGTATTGCTCTTTACGATGTCTCCGTATAAAAAAGAGATATAGAAATTATGAATATTTTTCTCAAAGAATTTCGAAATGAGAATCTTTGGTTTATTGTTTCGTGTTTGGTTTGAATTATATTTTCATATAATTTTGTTATATTGGCTTATGTGTATCATAATTCTGAGAATGACAAAATATATGGATATGGTATTAAAATAACGGTACCCTTTTGCTCAAGCTTCCTGTTTTATACTAGGTTTACTACAGAATGGGTACGAAACATCCAAAAAAACACAACATTATAGCCATAGAATTTGTTGAAATACCTTATTTCGTCTTTAAGAAACATCAGCAATATAATACTGAATAATATCGTCCCAAAATCCTACTCCACAGCGTCAAAAACATCAAAGACAAAACAATCTCCATCCAATCCGCTACCCCCAACGCCATCTAGAAGCAAACGAAGCGAAGCTTATTTACTCACCCTGTTTACACGAAACCAAGTGTACCACTACAAACTAAGTACTCTCAACACAAATAAATGTAAGGACAAGTATGTATGTGTGAGTTACATTATATTTCCCGACATCACTGAGTCGAGGACCGATACCGGAAATCAAATGTACCGGGTCCACGTTCTAGCGGATCTCAAAGATGATGTCATTGGCAGACTTCCTGAGAACTATGTGGCGGCGACGCACAATGTACCGCCTAGAACATGCTAGGTGGACAAAATTCAAGTTTTCATTTCCAGGAAATCTTAATTGCATAACACAAACAACACCCCTAAACTCCAAATTCCGAGAAAATTTTGTTTTTCAAATGCTTAACCGATGAGTCATAGAGTTCAGAAGTCAGGTAATGAGTTTAATGCAAGCGTTCCGGTCAATCAGTTGCAATTTAGCGATACTTTTGTGCACATCTCATTGTGATTTATAGTGATATTGTGAAAGCTTTTTGTGATGGATATTAATATTGAGGGTATGTACTATTTTTTTGATATATTATTTTTATCAGAATCTATTAAAATGAATTTATAGGAATTTTTTAACTTGATGCAGAAATTTTAGCGTAATTTTTGCATAAAGAAAACTTTGAACGTTCAGGAAATACTTTGATTCGCCTCTATTCGGGCTAGTTTTTAGATATATTGTAGGTATAACTGTGTAGTTTGTAAAAATACATACATTGTTCAGCACACTTCAGTACAACATATTTTTTTCTTTTTTTTTCAGAACACGTTTACTCTATTTCATAGGTAGCGTTTTTTGAAGAGTGGTTGAAAGACACGAAGAATGATAAAAGGTCGCGTATTTATGACTATCCTTCTTCAAAATTTCACTTTGGTGACATTGCCGAAAGCAGCCAAAGAGAAATAAAGTTGAAAATATCCAACTTTGCTACTGAGATTGGAGCCAAATGGTTGGCTTCGGGAAAATCGAAGGAGCGTTTTTTAATTACAAATAAGACTTGGCTGGATGAAGGAGACATACAGTTTACTATGAGTTCTTTAGCCCCACACCCTTCGACATCGAATGAGGCTGTGACATCTGCAGGAAGACCGGTCAGTGGGTAGTCTTACCTCGCAAAGTATTCGAGGAATCGTCGTTTAAGACGAAGAAACGTCGAGTCGTGGATCTCGTAGAATCTCGAAGTGCCAGTGAATTTGTGACTGCTGCCGAAATTGCTATGCGTTCAGCAGGGCTTGAAATAAACTTTGTTGAATTTAATAAATTTTGTCTTGAAACTAGAAGACATTACCTTAGTCTCTTTTCGTGGTACTATATGCCTGCTACTGTACATAAAATATTAGTACACAGTACTGAGGTCATCAAAGCGGCATTGCTTCCAATTGGGCAGCTTTCCGAAGAGGCTCAAGAAGCACGTAACAAACATTGCCGCAGATTTAGGGAGTACAACACCCGCCAGTGTTCACGTGTTGCCACGAATAGAGACTTCCTGTCCATTTTAATAATAAAATCTGGCCCTTTGATCAATAGCCTTCGTGATATTCCCCAAAAAAAGCCGGAAAAAATATGTGCAGAGGTATTAAAGTTAATTGTAAGCCCGACCATAGTAATATCAAGACCGGTAACGTCATCATATTGTCGCACATTGCCACAAAATGATGACGATTCACTAGAAGACTCTGATGATTAGGTTTAGGTTAAGTTAATTTTTATAATAGGTATTTATTTATTTAATGCAATTCTGTTGTTTATTTATTATTTTTAAATATTTTTTTCTGTTTTTATATATATTTTTTGTTTTTTATTACAAAATCATACCGAAAAATATTAATAATGCCTCAATATGACTATTTACATATAAAAGCATCGTTAAATATCATAAAATAATATTGTCCACCTAGCATGTTCTACGCGGTACACTGTGCGACGTCTTGAATACGGATAGAAGGATAATGATTTGTTATTCATACTCGTGTTTGTGTTGGAAGTGCATTTTTTGGTCCGTTTGTACCATTTCTGGTACTTTTGGGACTAATGTGGTACGAGATAAAAAGGAGAGAATGTAAAATGGAGACATTTATATCTACATGGTATTAAGGTTAAATTATCATTTGGTGAAAAGAAAAATAGTAAATGTTAATTTGTAGCATCAGTTATTATTCATATTACAGCTGTTATTTTAACTGAAAAGACAATAAAAAAATTAACCGTAACATTAGAAAATTCTTCGTTTTGTTTTAGAAATGAAACTAATTATTTCGGTTTTGTGTAAGATATACACAAAACATTCAGATGTTCGAAATATAGTAATTATATATTTTTTTTCAATGTGTGTATGTGTTTATGTGCTTCAAAACATTCAAACATCGGCGTCATCTAGTTAAAAAAAAGATGGGTAAAAAAGCTTGTAAATCCTATTTGAAAACTAAACACGGACGACGACACGGTTAGCGCTGTGGTCGAGGTACAAATATTTGTATGGCCTACAGATAGTTGTTCCGGGTCTGTATGTGAGTTTAAATTTTTGTAAACGCATCCACGATACAGGAGAAATCCTAGTGTGGGACAACAATTTTTTTTAAAACATATTTTTTTCATATCAGGGATATACATACAGGGACGTTCATCCCTTCCTTCTTTCTCTTATAGTTTTAGAATAAGTAAATAAATAAGTGTTTTAGATATTTGGCGTTAGGAAAATCAGTTGTAAACAATAAAATAATGTATCAGGTAGAACATTACTGCATCAATGAGCGTACACTACCGGATTACCACAAATGAGTTATCTGCAATACACAAACACAATTCCATTCGGGAATTCATTCGCAAATAGCAGCAACAAACAGTTTTAGCTTAACACGAAAATGATTTTGATTCTGACCTGACCGGAGATGCGCTCAGATATATTGAACTTTGTATGTTACATTTGATTATCCTTACTCATATTATAAAAGCGAAAGTGAGTTTGACTGTTACGCAGCTAAACTGATTTTGATGAATTTTGGTACAGACATAGTTGGAACGCTGTAGACGGACATAGGTTTGTTTTAAAGTGAGAAAATGAAGGAGAAAGAGGGAAGAAAAGGGACAACTTAGCTATGCTATTACAAATCAATAAGGGTAAAAGGGGGCAAGGGTAAAAACTGCAGGTATTAGGTACCTGAAAATCAGGAAAGAGGTACAGTGTTATCCCGAATTTAGCTAGTAAGACATGATTCACATTAGTGACAAAAAAAACCTGTCAAAAATTGTTACTGTGTACTCTACGGGCTACAGCCCCAGAAACCTTAATCAAAGACGGGCCTGTTGGTCTAGTGGTAGATATATTTTAGATGTAAAGTTTATTACTCTAAACTAACTAAAACTCAGCTGCAATCCTCAATCAAATAAAAAGTTATCATTTTCCTATATCTACAAGGGACTCGGCAGTAAACATTACCGAAAACAAACGAACGGAGATGAATGTAAAAAAAATATCTTGGGACAACTCACACACGACTATCTGATCCCAAGCTAAGCAGAGCTTGTGTTATGGTAACCAGACAACTGATATACATACTTATATAATTTAATAATACATACATATTATAGACTAGCTGTTCCACGCGGTTTCACCCACGCTGCTCAGCACCTGTTGGTCGTTGCGTGATGTTATATAGCCTATAGCCTTCCTCAAGAAATGGACTATCCAACACTAAAATAATTTTCCAATTCCAACCAGTAGTCCCTGAGATTAGCGCGTTCAAACAAACAAACAAACTCTTCAGCTTTATAATATTAGTATAGATAGTATAGATAAATCACACCCAGACACAGAACAAACAATCATGCTCATCACACAAAGTTTGTCTTGGGTGGGAATCGAACCCACGACCTCCGGCCCAGCAATAAAAAAAATAATGCGACTAAGATAAAGAAGAACTTTACATTATATTACTCCACTAACCAATTTTATCGGACTTACCAATAGCTTTTTTATATATAAAACTGTTTTGTATATACAGCGAGACTGTCGACCGATTTATATTGGATTCTTACGCCTCAAATACTCCACAAAGGAATCACGAATTTGGTACACATTCTAGGGAACCCTTTATCGAATGGCAAAAGGCTATTTCCAACAAAAATGGAAAATTTTAAGGCTTATTGGCTATAATTTGGCTGTTTTATTTTATGGCATTTTGTAGTATACTGTCGTATACATGAAGTAATATGATGTCGTGTAGCGTGAAGAGGTAACAAACAAGCAAAAATTCTCAGTGTCGCTTTTATAATATTAGTAAGGATTTCCCCTTTTTTTTGAAATCGTTGCCCCACACTAGGAATTTCTCCTGTATTGTAGGTGCGTCAACAAACATTTAAACTCACATGTACAAACAGCCAGACCCGGAACAACTATCGGTAGGCCATAAAATTAATTGTTCCGTGTGAGAATCGAACCCGCGCCACGCAGCGCAGCAGTCAATCGCTCAACCATTGCGCCAACCGTGTCGTCCTATATTGTTATAGATATTTTTTATTTCTTTCTTGTGACAATTATTTAGAAACAATATTTATTACAAAATTGAATAAACTAAACAGCAAAAACAAACACAACAGAATGATTCCAACCCTGCCAATTTCAAGATGTCCCATTATTTATGCCAACTAATTAAATAAAAGGTCCATTCAAATTTGTTGGTTAACTTGAAAATGTGCGTCAAAATAGGCCGCGTTAATTAAATATAGAGGGAGGAAATTCAAATGATGCTGTAAATAAATTATTTTGTGTATTTTAAGAGAGGCACGTTTTCGATACCAAAGGACTGAAGTACTGTAGGCCTACTATGACATCTTAAAGCAGAACTCATCCACTGAGTGAAAGAGATGGTGCTAGACACCCTGTATAGCTCTGTCCCTTTCCCTCAGCGGAATAAGTTCTGCTTTAACACGTCATGGTAGGATAGCTGATTGTATTTTCGATTCGAACATCGACTGCTTCTTCAAGTTTACACCGCGCACTTGTACTAAGGCCTCTGAAATCAGAAAAATATGTCCGGAATAATATTTATAAATTTATATGTAATATATAATTATGTTTTGTTAGTTCTATCCTTAGTCCGGTTTCATTCAGATAATTAATTATTCCAGGAAAGCAGACTTTTATTTAAGTACTAGTTGCGTCCCGAGCCTTTGCCTGCCTGATGATAAAAAAGTGAAAGTGTGTTATTCGAGACTATAATCTACTTCTGTGCCAAATTTCATCAGGATCCGTTCAGTAGTTTTTTCGTGAAAGAGGATCAAACATACATCCATACTCACAAACTTTCGCATTTATAATATTAGTAGGATTATATTTTTAATAGGTTTTCTTTGTATTATTTATCTTATCCAACATTTTTTTTTCAAACACTTTTCTATTTAATTTTATTTATTTGTATACTGCTATGAATTTGTGTATACATAAATCATTATTTTTGAGCATAAATAAGAATTCCAATAAAAAAAAATTGTTTAAGACTTTTTTTTTGATTTTTCTTATATAAAAAAGTATGTTCGTATTTATACGTTAGAGTTAATTTTTAAAATTTAAATAGATGTATATTCTATTCACAGTTAACGATTGGTATTTGTTATTTGCCTTTACTAAATAATTTATTAAATAAAACTTAATTGTGCCTTCCACGGTATGTTTCTGCATCACCCAAAAGTGGACTGGCAGATAATAACATTGTCTTTAAGTCCGCCCCTGTACACTATTTTTGCTTATAATATAAAATAATTTAATAAATTTTCAAAAAAAGAACACTACAAAGAATTCCACACGTCGTTTCTAAACGAACCAATTATTCAACCATGTTAATAAACAAATGACTATACTTAAGTAAAGCATAAAATTTCAAGCAACATTGCTCGACTGATTCAAACGATAGAAATTCAATTTACCGACTATAAATTATTGTCATGTCCTTAGGAAAGCTATTACAATGAAATATAGGAGTGCTTCGGAACTCTAGAGATTCTGACAGTGATAAGACGATACAGAGATAAGAGGTACTCGATTATATGTATGTTATTCTATAGTATGAGGGAATACAATCGCAGATGATGTTGATTATCTGAAAGATAAGGGTGTTGTGTTAGATAAAGAGGACCTATGATCTGATTACAAAGAAAAGGTTTTAATACATAAGGAACATTCAAATTATTTAAATAATAATTTGGAGTCCATCTCTGGCGCTGCACACAATCTCGAGATGAACTCAGAATTATTAGATTTTTTAATAATTTTTTTAATAAAAAATTGAATATTATTACTTTTATTTTAATTATGTTTTTATTATAAATAATAAACTGCTGCTGGTGGAAATGGTCTACATGAGGGTGATCCATTATGACGCGGTTGAGGAAAGCCACATGCCTTCGAGTTTTGGTCTAAGTACATTTGTCTCAGTAAGAGTAATAATTTACATTTAATTTAATTTTCTGTTTTGACATACATATATATTATATATTATATTGATATATATATTTTAATTGAAACAGTTACAGTATAAAAATGCTAAGCCTAGGCTCCAGACAAATTAAAATCTCAGTTTCTGAGAAACAAGTAACGATCACAGCCAACGAATTCCTGGTAAAGCCTCCTTTGAGTCGAATGTATTATCATTTAAACACGCTCAGAGCGAAGAGGCTCGAAATCTCATTCCCATTTAGACTAACAAGAATAAATGTCATCAAATAAAATGATATCCAATTTTTATAGAAAAAAGTAATCACCATATCGATATTTTCCAAAGAAAAATACATTCAACGAAGACATCAAAAGAAACGAACCTTTTCACCACAATCATAGCTTAAAAGGAATTTCACACAAAAAAAAGAAAATAATTTTATTATAACTCGTAATTATCACGTGTTGTCAGGGTTTCCCCCGTCTCCCCCCTCCTACCGGATATTTTAATTCTAAACGAGGGATTATATGCTCTCAAGTCGGTTCGAGTCCTGGTACTGTTGTACTTAGTACTTTGCCTTAAGTCAGAGGCTTTTGCGGTCAATAAACTTATTTTATGATATTTTTGTCGACACCCCGGCTGTTGCTTGTAATTAGCGGCTTAAGATTGTTGAGATGGTATTACAAGAAGTTATTTATGATGTCTTTTAATACGGGGGTTTAATGTAATGAAAAATACCAAGGCCTAGTGCAAATTGGACTAGCGAGCCGAAAGTTCATATCTTTTTACTGCGTAGACTTAGAGGATTGTTTTTTTCACAGCTTTACGGGGCAACAGTGGTCTTTTAGAACTAAAAACCATATGATAAAATTGGATGGTTTTAATTTCAACTGGATATATCCACACGTTCCCAAGAAAAAGGGTCTTAATAGACAGACATACTCCCCCCTGCTCCCAAAGTGGGGGAAGTTATTTGATGATTTCACCCGCAAAAAAGGGTTCCGTTTTTTTTTTCTTTTGCGGTATACAATTATTTCAGCAAAGTTGAAAACTAACCAGTCATTTTAAAGTGTCATCTTGCCCTCAAAAGCATTTTTAATATTTTTGAAGTTAATGGTATTCCTTTCTATATTTGTACCTTTTCATCAAAATTCACAGTATGTACGAATCTCAAGTTCTTAAGTCTTTCCTAAACAAGGCATAATCCACAAGACCTAGCACTTATTCATGTAAATTGTAACACAATATCTACTTTGTCTTCAAACAGAGGTTTTTACTCTATGTACCACTCGTCTTTCAAGCAAAAGAAACATACATACATACGACTCTAAATCTTCAAATCTCATTTCTCTCTTTCTACTAATCTTCCCGCCGTGTCTTCTGAACCAGGGCAACGCTCAAAGCCTCCGGTACGCCCATTCATATTTAATCTTTACTAAGCCGATTTTCATTTTAGTAATCCCTGAATTCCAACGATTGTACTTTCTAACCTAACAAGGTCAGTAATTAACAATAATTTGTATAGGGTAGTGAACTTATTTTGAGGCTTGATCTTTGAACTTAAGTACCCGAACATGAAACCCTTGGAATTGAGCTCGGGGGTAGTTAATAATTCTGCACTGATTAAACGTAATTTTGATGAACGCTACCTGTTTAACAAAGGTTTGGGATTATCTTAGTACGACAGACAAACGTTAGTGGAAACTAGTCCAGTTTAACCTGGCCTCTTACTATGTTGAAACTTCGGGCTATACAAGACCATCTCAAGATCAAAGTTTTCCACTATCTGCGATTTGCTGTACTAAATTTGTGGTATTTTATTTGAGAGAACAGTCACTTACGAATTCCCATGTCAGTCGTTACTGGTATTTTTAGGCACAAAGTATGTCAGTGTCTTAGGAAATTTATATCCTGTTTTATAAAATTACAGAGTTCGTGAAAGTAGTACTTGCATCATATGAAAATATCAGTTTCAACTATCGTAGTAGATTATAATGGTACCTAATATACCTATGGGTATTATTAAATTGTCGCTGTGTGACCGGTTTGGTTTAAAAAAACCCATGCAAAAATGATGAATAGTGATTCATCATTTTTGCATTTCATCATTTTTCTAAGCTTTGAAGCGTCGTTGGCAGAAATTTCTCGCCACGGGAAATGTCAGACAGTGTGGATAATTAATTTTAACAATATTTTCTGCAGAAGAGGCTAAAAGAAAGTAATAGTATTTGCAGCTACTTTTGAATTCTCCTTTAGCAGATATGCAGACGTTCACAGTACAGATACAACTTGAGGCCACACATTTTGTTAATCAGAAAATAAATAAGGTCTGATGGGCTAATGAACCACAAGCGACATCGATAACTGGCTGATAAAAATGGAGAAAGAATATCGACAAAAAAAATAGAACAGCAATTTTTTTTAAATAAAAATGTAAAATGTCTTATGTAGTAACATAGTAGTATACGTCAATGTCCACTCTCTATAATTGAACTGTTGGAATTTCAACTAGTGGCGCGGCATTGCGTTGAAAATTCACCAGTGTACTGTTATGTAGGCGTTTATTTCAGTGCCGTCCAGATAAATGCATTCGTATATTTAGAGAAACTTATGATTAAAGAGGAAAAGGAGCTCGTGGTTAAATAATAACAGCCGCTCTGATCGATCTGCAAGTTAAGCCGCGCTTGCCTAAGTTGGTCCGCAAATTGGTGACCACTTATTATAAACCTACTTTCCTCCATACCTCGAATCGCGTTCATCTGTCGGCTGGCAATTGTAAATCTTTAAAAGTCGTTAGGATTATTGCGTGGCTTGAAAGTCTGTCAGGTGAGTAGTGGCCAAATGCCAGTTTATTTTGTATACAAAAACAGCCTTGGCAAAGAATAGAATTAACTGATTTTTTTCACAAAAAACAAAAGGCAACAATTGCAATCCAACCCGGTCGCCGCTGGAAACGCTCCGGGCGTCGGGTGCCGTGCACCGACTCCCGGTCACCGTAGACGTGGGTCTGTACTCGCGCCTGAAAGAGATATCAGAAAAGCAGAGGGGCCGCTGCGTGCTGGGGCTGCGGGCCGTTCGAAAGAGATACCGCAGCCAAGGAACACAAAGGGCAAAAGAAGGATCATGGGTAGGTTTTAGTCAATAAAAGTCTGACACTCCCCCCAAAAAGGGTGTTGTATTTTTGTGTTGAGTTCTGGAATTAATCCATGTAAACTACTGGTATCAACTGCATTCGGTTAGACTGGAAGCAGACTTTAACCTCGGTAAAAAACTAGTTACTAAAGTAAATTTTTGAACTAGAAAATGTGCTATAAGATTCAACAAAGAAGATTGATGATAATGCACTTTCTAGTTTCTTCTTTTGAAAGACTTTGATTGAATTATAGCTTCCGATTTTATATTCTTGTAGAATTAGGAAGTTTACAAAAGATGGTCTCTAAAATAAAATCCAGTGTTTGAATAAATAATGAAAAGAGAATGAGATAATAAATGTGTTTTTGGTAGTAAACATAGTAAAAATGTTATAATATTTGGTTTTATTTTCTCCAATATACCTACTTATTGGTCCAGGCATACGTGCAAAATTCAGAAGAAGGTAATTTTTTGGGCATATTTTTGTAAAAAAATCCTTCTAACGCCAGAATCAGTGACCGTGGAGTTTTTAGCCGATTCTTCTTTAGAGAAATCGACTTATGCCCCGTTCCAATAAACAAAAACGACTCGTTTTGCTTACGGATAGTTGTATTTTGACATAAGTTCTATGAGACTTATGTCAAACGAGTCGCTTTTGTTTATTGGAACGGGGCATTATTCGAACCGTGCACACGTTCTAGAAGAGTGTTATGTTTATGAAAATATATATATTAAAATATATATATATATATTGAGAACTTAGCACAAATATAGTAAACCTTTATTCACTTACAAAAAGAATAAACTATGAGTGCTTTAAAACCAGGAAACATTACTGGAAGTGGAATTACTATTGATTTAATAAAAATATTTTTTCCAATCACTTTGGGACTAAAAGCCAAAAGGGAAAGAAAACGTAGACCGACTGCCAAATAGAATTTGGTTTTAGTTCGTCTCGTAAAATAAATCAAACGACTTTAAAATCAGGATTCCACGTAATCTCTCTTTCTATTACCCCGAAGAATTCCCGGTCCATTCTAAAATAAACCTTGAATTTATTGCGCTAGGAATCAAAACGGCTCTCCATGACACCAACTCAATTTAACTCCAAAGGAAATGGTTAATCGCAAACAAGTCCCTATTTTATAGACGATAAAGTTTAACTTTGAATATTTTGGTTTAAAATTTATCATTTTATGAGTAAATATTTTTTGAATTACACCATCTTTTATATAGTCAATAAAATGTTCATTGTGTTTATTAAATACACATAAACATTATATACTGGAAATATAGATTTAAGAAATGATTACGTTAAGATTACACAATATTCAAATTTTATTGCCGAGATTTATAACTTTAAATAAATACTTATAAAAGTAAAAAAAAAACGTTCATGTGTACATAATTATTTTATTATTAAGATGGCAACCTTATTTAAAAGTCAATGTCAATTTGATTGCCGTAAATGTATGTTATCGTTTTAATGTTTTGTGCCAATCATTACAAAACTTTTTTCGTTAGCAAAGAGGCCTATTACCTACTACTTTTTTAATGATTGGAAGATTGGAAAAATTGTACCGAGTTTCCAAACCAAAATATTATGTATGTTTAAAAAAATTCAGCTCAATCGGCTATTGAGCCAAATTTAACTTCTAAGATTTGTTAACATATTTACTTAGTTACAGGAGGTCATAACAAAAGAGGTTTAAAAAATCTAAGAAAAACCACCCAAAAAGGTTGTATCAGTACTCACATCTAATTCAATTGCCAAAATTTTCGAACATTCCTTTTTCAAATTGCGATAACACCACACATTACCAAAACTCAGAACGAAGTAAATGCAAAATAAAAAGTAAGCTCTTTACAAGAAATATGTACCGTGAATCCCGAAGTTATATATGGTGCTTAGTAACGTTTTTGGCAAAGAAAACGTTAGGTGAAAAAGAAGGTATAAAAGACTTTATTTGTGTGAGATACAGGGTGTTACTCTGTTATAACGGCTTGCTTCGGTCGTTAGTGAGATCCCACCGCGCGATATGTTTAACGTAAATAAAATTACTTAAATATAACAGAGTTCTGTTTTTATACAATAGGTAAAAGAAGACGGCTAGAACTGTGTGTGAAATATTGTTTGTTAGTAGGTACTGTTGTTGCTTTTAGGAAATTTTAGGCTCAAGAACTCCGTTCCTTGTTTTTAGGACGTTTTAGCAATGGTTCGGTATACCTTAAGCAATATTCTTCAACATGGAATCAAATTTTATTTTAATTCAAAATTACTGCGCCGAGCTTAGAGGTCCTAACTTTAAATCCCGGATCGCGTTGTTCTCAATAACAGCCAGGAAATTTGGATTTATGCTCAGTAGACATATTGTGACTTATTGCTAATAGGCTCGCCTCTTGGAAAAATATACGGACACTATAAATTAGGTACAGCTCTACTTAACCTTTTAGTATTTACAGGCATGATAATTTACACTATACTCGAAAGCCAGGATCGCCACCTACCCAATCTTACTTTTAACCAACTAAACTCAACAAAAACGAAACAAACATTTTTTTTAATAAGCACGAATAGAGCAAAGTAAAAAAAAAACAATTCTTTTTTAATATATTTTTTCTTTAACTTTCTGATTTTATGCTTATTAATTTGGGCAGAGCATGTTTTTTCTTCCACTCATCCCCTTTCTAACATACACACAAAACCATACATCGTTTCTTTAGACTTTGACGTTATTATTGGATTTATCCTTATAATACTGGCCAATCTTCCTCAAAGCCACTGGCCACAAAAAGAAAAAACGAGACTGCCAAAATAGACCCCTTATTTTCCTCATCACAGTAAAGAAACAAAACACTATCCCGCCTCTTTTATCTAAGTTCCTCTAGATTGATTTATAGAGGTACGTTTTATTGTGGCTTATCCTTCTTTATCCGGTAATTAAGTCGGACTTTGACCGTAATCTGGGTACTAGAGAGTCAACCTGTCTCTCAGTTAGAATTCCAATGACATTGAAAACGGCAAAACAAAGAATGACCCTTGATTTGTTAGGATTAGGTAGTGTAACACGAGGATATTTTCAAATTTCGAGTTCTTGAATTTAGTGACATAATTAGAATTTTATTTATTTTTCGATAAGTAGTTAAGTGAAACGATGCTATGGTAAATTAATACAGTCATCATCATCATCTGCTTAGCCTTCCCTCAACAATGTTGGGACCGGTTAGACTGAAAGCCGCGACAACTCGCATCGTCTTTACGCACCACGCGAGTTGCGGCCAAACTTAGTTGTTTCGTGTAAAAAATACAGTCAATTATATTTTCTTTTTTTTTAATACACAAATAAAATAAAAAACCTTAACTAACAATACAGTTTATACAACTGTCAAAGAATAACTGTTAGACCTTATTTGATATTTACTTACCGCGGCCTCGGAACTTAAAGGGCATAGAGCGAACATGGGTGGGTTTTAGTTAGTGCAAGTCTGATACTCCCCCCGCTCCGCTCAAAGTGGGGGAAGATATTTGATAATTTCCCATCAGCAAAAAAAGGAAAAAAGGCAATGTCGTATTCTACTACTAGTAACTACTAGCAAAAGTTGCCCTTTTTCTCTTCCCAAACCACTGTATTCATGCCTGTAGGATCTCTGGCCACGACTGCTTACATTACTGCAAAAAAAAACAAAAACAAAGGAAACAGCAACAAACAAATTCACTTTTACATTAAAATCATAAACTGAACAACTACAAAATTACAAAGTTCTTTCATAAACATTTCAACAATATAACTTTGATTATTATCTTAATTTCAAGTTTGTTAATGACTCTCGAATCGGAAATACCTGTTAATTAACGGGGGAAAACTCATTGTTTTCTGCTTGAAAATGAACAATTGAATGATTTTGAGATGAATTGTAAAAGCTGCCTGATAAATGAGTTTATCTTTGTATCTATACAATGTGTCCAGTCATGGACTAGCGATATTCTAGATACTTATGTAACGAGTGTTTTAAGATACTATTACGATATACACTTGGGTCTAATTCACTTCCCCGCTTTTTGGTAGTCATTTTAAGATATTCTCTATGCGTGTACAAAAAATAATCATATCTCTCCAGGTTTCGGTCTTATTGAGGCAAAAATAGGTATGCTTACATAAACAAAAAACGAATACACATAATCTTGCATTACTACCACCCATTCTCACAGTCAATTCCATTTAAACAAACCCACGAGAACATCTAACCAAATATTCAAACGCGAACGTTCTAAAATCATACTGTTTCTACATCCCCAGAGACACAGTGCAAGCAAAACTACAATAACGATATTTCCTAGATACACCTGCACTCGCCTGTACCTCGACTGGTACTTAAACCGTATGTGACTTCTGCATACGACTTCATTCAGTATTGAATCTGCTAAAAGCTCTGCTCATGAGGGAACTCAAGTGTGAAAGGCTAGAGGTATAGTGTATCCTAGATACTCGTACGCAAAGATGTCAATGTGCTTATGTGTACTTGATGAAGAACAAAAGGTGTTTCTGCGTATAGTATTTGATGCGGGTCGAAGTATTTGTTGGTATTTATTCCTTGCGAAGTGTTATTGATAAAAGTGGATTTATGGTCTTCTTCTTCATTGAGACGATTTTTGCTAGTAAAATTTATTTAGATTACGAAACAGCTACCCTACCATGACGTCTTAAAGCAGAACTTATTCCACTGAGGGAAAGAAACAGAGCTATATAGGGTGTCTAGCACCATCTCATTCCCTCAGTGGAATAAGTTCTGCTTTAAGACGTCATGGTAGGCCTACTGGTATGAAGTTCAAATAGTCACTAAGCATGGTTTTGTAGGCTATGCCTACACTACCTACGGTTTGGCCACCCCGAACATCCACGAGCTGTACCGAGGCGCGTGTCTAGCGGCTCGCCGCTGTGTGTGTCAGCAGTTGATGTACCTTCTAACCAACGTAATGTTGACCGATACGTTGGTTAGTGCGGACTGGCGGTAACCGAGTGTTGCATCACCTGCGCGCGCAATGGAAGCGGCGCGGCGAGCAACTAGGAAATGTTAGGCGCGTCGCCCACAAGTTCAACAGTCGGGGTGCAGTTGAGGCGCAGTTGAGGCGCAGGCACATAAGAGGCACGCCGCAACGAGATTTTCTTTACATATGTAGTGTGGGCGACGCTCCTAACGCGCCCGTGCCTCAACTGCGCCTTGACTGTTGGTCGTGTGGGCGACGCGTCTTAAAGTTCCTTCAAAAGCCATGTGCCTATTATTTTGTTTTCGCAAACTCAAACTCAAAGCATTTATTTCAATAAGACCATTACAGGCAATTTTGAATGTCATAAAAACAAAAAAATATATGCTGCTACAGTCCCAGTCACAAGACATAATAACTTGTGAAAGTACTGTAGTTGTCATTCTAAAGCGTAGATATCTATGGAGGAAAACGGGTAAGAAACTCCATGAACACTATTTTAAATCATAATATTTTTACAACATTATTGATGCAACACTCATGTTGAGATTATGATAAGAACAACCAGCGTAAAAGCAAAAACAAGAGTTTCATATTAGTCTTTAAACTAACATGGTAACTAATATTATAATTAACACTTGAAACGGTATATTTACCATGTTTGTTATTTTTATCGAGTTTCCGATATTTCGGCGATATTGCAAATGCCATCATCACGGATGAACTGAAGTTATTGCGCGTCGATCTTTACGAGCAGACAAAACGATTTACCCTGTTTCTTGCTCAAACAAAATTCTCTTTCAAATAACAAACATGGTAAATATCCCGTTTCAAATGTTACTTTCAATAACAGTTTAATAGATTAATTAAAACAAACCGCGATGGCTAAGAGATTACCAGTCACGACTGACAGCGCCCGTTCACGAACATGACGCATATATCAGCTCAGTTTCCATGCATTTAATAGTATCTGTTCTCCTTGTTCCAGGGGTGGTGTTAGCCTAAGATGGTGTTGGCGTTGGTGGTCGGAGTTCTGTGCGTGTGGGGCCGCCTGAGCGACGCAAACCCTGAAGCGAAGCGGCTATACGACGATCTGCTTTCCAACTACAACCGTCTGATCCGGCCAGTCGGCAACAACTCTGATCGGCTCACGGTCAAGATGGGACTTAGGCTCAGTCAGCTCATCGACGTTGTAAGTACACTTTCTACTTTTTATTTAAAGCAGTACCGCTTTATGAATTAATCCTACGATCCAGCAACGTTACCTTCAGTAACCTTCAACCGTAACCTTCCTTAGGTATTGGCCGAGGCTCTTAGAAATTAAGCCATAGGCTAACACGACTGTCAGCACAATGATCGCTGACTCCACATCCCACATGTCGACAATTTTGGGAGTCAAGTAAAGATACTTGATTTGCTTATCGTTTTTGATTTCCACAAAGTTCTCGTCATGCGGTAAATTTATATATAACATCTTTAAAAATATTGAATAATAAAAAGAGGTAAAATTCATTTGTAACTTTGTATTTAGGAGACCATCATCGGAACTGCGGATCCATCTTTTGAACTCTATCACAAACGGGAAGTAACATTATGCCCAAGAGTTATGCTAAATTTAATACCTTCCCTTAGAACAATACCTGCACATAACGAGAGTGGTGACGACAGCAAAAGCTGGAAGTATAGTATCTATAATTATCATATTTAGCTGACAAAAATGACGAAAAATCAAAGGTACAGACGCCTAACAGGTCAAGCTACCCGAAACTGTAAATTTTTCCCAATGAACCTTGAACCTAATACTTTAGAAATAAAGTCGAAAATCTATCAAAGAAATCTGACAGATTGTGGTAGCTTGATGTGCAGGCGTCTGTACCATGTCCATAAAAAATGTCATATCGAGAACATTTAACTTATTTTTTCAGTGACGATGGCCTAAACATTATAAACTCGGGACTATTTGGTGAACGCTCGTTAGGTAATCATTTAAACCCCACCTAGTATTGACTAGCAATCAAACTACTGCAACAACAACAATCAATATAGTAGTAATTACTGTGTAGTGAAACAAATAGAAACTATAATTGTGAAACGTAGAATAAAACAACCGCATCCCTTGTTAGAGCCAACCCACGATGCTGAGCTAGTAGTTTTAAACCAGTCTCGTAATGACATCATTCAGATTCAGCTTGTGCTTTTGTTGTCCTCCCCTAGCAATGCCCTAAACCGAGGCTCACAGGAGGTGACCTTAGCGTGTCGCGTCGCTTCAAATAAAAAACAAACAAATTGTTTATTTTGATTTTCTTTTCTTTTTTAATAAAAACGATGCCCCACACTAGGAATTACTCCTGTATCTTGGGTGCGTCGACAAACATTTAAACTCACATACACAAACAGCCAGGCCCCAAACAACTATCTGTAGGCCATACAAATATGTGTTCCGTGCGGGGATTGAACCCGTGACACGCAGCGTAGCAGTCGATCGCTCAGCCACTGTGCCAACCGTGTCGTCAAACAATATATTACACATTATCCAATGTTATATCATTGGTGTCCTCTTTTAAGCATTTAGATGCCTGTACCATGTGCGCTGCTCTTTTACATAATAGAAGTGTAATAAGATACAAAGCAAGTAGTTAAATAATTAATAGACTAATTCTATCCTAAGTCTGTCGGCACGTGTGTGTGTGTGCGTTCAAGGGTAATAAGCTTATAGCTTAGTTTTTAGCGTCTTTGGCTGGACGCCTCACCTCACTCTCAAGGCATCAACAGAATTTCCCGGTCAAGCAGACAATAACCTCAGATGAACACAAAAACAGACAACCAATACGCAAAAGAAAACAAACGTTTTATAAAATACACTAACATTATTATCTAGGAAATGAACTAATTGATAAACTATAACTTGAAAACCTAAGTCGACAACCCGTGTCGCCAAGGCAACCACGATTTTTTTTTTGTTTTGTAATATGTAGGAGAATGTCAAGCTGTATGTTGATTAAAATATAGGTTGATGAAGAAACCAACCGTCATTTTAATTTTTGTACCTGTCCGCTCGATAGATGTCGTATTTTTTTTCCGTGGGCCTACCTACCTCAAAATCTTTAACATAACATGCTAAATTCCATAAAGTTAACTAAATTTATCCAACTGAACCAAAAAACCTTCAATTATCTTTAATCCTTTTACTTTAGAATTTAATTTAATTTATAATTCGTTCACGTTTCCCGCTTAATCATTTCGGAATGAGATAGCGGGCTTATCCGGACATGTACGTCAAATCCTTTCATTAAAAACAGGCTTAGCTACACTATCGTGTTTCGTTTCAGACTAACAAACAACAACAACTGCATTTAGTTCGTTGTTATTTCAATAAATACTATTCTAGGTATATTATATTTTTGGTTTTGATAAAACTGTAAAGAGGTAAATATTATTTTGTTTTAATAAACCTTGGTAGTTTGATGTCTAATTTGGCTTTCACTAATAATAAGAAAAAAAAAAATTTTTCAAAATTTTGGACACCATACACCATAAAAATATATTTATTATTTATATATTTATTAATTAACCATAGTTGTGTCCACAAATGTACACATGAGCCCAAAAAAAACCCTACACTTAATTTTATATTTATGAGGTGCTCTTTTTTGTTTTAAATACTTTATTACTTTTGAGAAGTACTCGTACGGCTGACATAAATATATACATACAAAACAAATGCGAGTACTGCAAAACTTTCATTGTTGTAGCGTTTTCCTCGTGTATCAGACAATTTTTGGCGACAAATTTTCATTTAGTTCCGTAACTTTTGTTCACAGAACGTCAGAACGTTTGAGAGAAAACTAGTTTAACGAAATTAATGTTTATTTTCAGTTTAATAAACAGTTATTAACTTTTTGTGGTTAGAAAATTCCAACTTGACAGTTATTTTTTAGTTTTTCGTAACTCTTTGACACTGGGAATTTTATTACAGGCAGCCGTTATTCACAGGCCAGACGTTTTCAAGTGTGCTTTTTGTGGCTTTTTACGATGAGATTTTTTTTATGTAACGGTCGGCTGATAAAAACACCAGACGCGTTTTCGCTATAGAATGTCTATTTTTTTTCAGTAGTTTTAAACAGAAAACACATTAGAATCAATGTTTACTTGATTAATGAGAGTTTAGCAAACAGAATTCTCATTAAAACTAAAACCACAACTAAATCACAATTCATAATCAATCAAAACCATAAAATCCAGGACAATCTAATTCCATTCCAACAAATTTCGATTCTATCAGCCGGATTCTATTAAACTTAGCTGTTGACACATGGTCAGAACTCATTTAACTAAGCCACAGCAATTTAAATCGAACGTGGCATCGATATGCATTTATTAATAAATAAATGGAACGTTTGGGACTTTGCACGTAACGTGTTATTATTTCGGTTTTGACAAGTTGGGTCTGTAATTTTGAACGGTTGTGTATGTTATATTTATTTAACACTTCAAGCACAAAGTACAGAGGCGGACTTAATGCCATAGGCATTTTTACCAGTTTTGCGTGATGCAGAGACAAACAGTGGTAGGTGTAAATAAGTTTTTTTTTTAAATTTAGACTATATGGATATATAAAATACTATAAATATATATCAAAGTATAGATATCATAGTTATAGGTATTGTAAAAAATGGTTGGTATACGTAATTAATATAACATAAAATACTTTTTAAATTGTATCTTAGTTTATCATTTTAGCTATACGACATGTATAGCTAAAATTACACACTAGGTCTAACTATTCTCTATTTGGTATTTTTTTTATTTATTCAAACAATTTGTGTGATTGAACGCCATTGCAAACCAGCCTGCACTCGGTTTTGGTTAATGGTATTAAACCTCTACAGTACTTAGAGTGTTTATATTTGTACCCATCTTCGCATACGCTTTTTGCTTCGTTTACGTCCATACTTTGGTCATTCATGTACGCTGGTTTCAAGTAATAAGCCACAACTAGATATTTCTCTTTTTCTCTCTCAAAAACCCCACTAATATGGTCAGTGTATGTTCTTCAAGAGCGTCCCCTCCAAGTGTGGTGGCACCTTTTAAGTCTTTTTTTTCTTCTAACGGTAATTTATCAAATGGCTATGGGCGCGGCGAAAAGGAGTTTCAGATTATTACTGACTAAAACCCATCCATGGTCCTTCTTCAGCTCTTTGTTTTCCGGGGCTACGGGCCAGAGCCACAAAGAGATCTTTCGAACAAGAAGCAGGTAGGTGTGTGGTAGGCGTTAGCCCCAACGAGCCCCAATGTATAAACACTCTATTGTTCTTGAAAAAAATACTACTTAATCATATTTGCGTCTCAAAAACAAAGAAATAACCGTTGAGAGGCAATTTATTCGAAAAATCGTAATCTTCGGAAGTACAATAAAAAAAATATTATTGTTTGGATTCTCAGTAGACCTTCGCTCAAGTTTCATTTGAGAAAAGTTCGGAATCAAATAAAAACAAACCTCTTTTATTCCATATAAAATCGTGTAAAATTACAAGGATAAGACGTATAAGTATGTGTTTGAGTACTTGCCTACGTAAGATATTATTTTTAAGGAAAAACATGCTTGGAGGATTCATGAGTAACGTAGTTATAAGAATATATTCGATTGCGCAGGTACTGAATCTTTGCAGCTCATATACGTTTCGCCACTGGTAATATAGTTAAATAGACTGATAATTATGTAGGTAGATAGTGGAAATAGGCACGTATTGTAACTCATAGACGATGTTTTCTTTAATACACTTAAATTACAAAAACTAAATACAAAAATAAATGAGATCCCATAAAAAAACACAATGAAATTCTTGCAACACAGTTTTCTTACCGAAAATATTTAAGATATAAGGCTTCTGTATAAGAAGAAATTACATCAGGAGTTCTAGCATCAGCGCATATAACGTAAATAGGTACATCGATTTTAAAATAAAAAATAATCGTATCACGAATATATTCACAATTTTAAGAAATTATTTATATTTATGGTATGATACTGATTGCAAAAAAACGTACAAGGTAATTGTATTTTCGATTAAAAACATTTTACTGATATAGAACACAACTTTTTAATGATATCGTTAAGTAAAACTCTCAATGTACTTCCACGGTGTTGCTATACTGGCTTTATAAATTTTATTCTCCAAAATTGTGGCCTAATTAGGCTATCAAATAGTCTGACAAAGAAGTAAAAAAAAACATTCCTATTTAAATTTTTGTTTGAGACCTTAAAAACGAAAAGGTCTTCTTCCTCTCTATGAAAAACAAACAACATAAAAGAAAACTGTTTTATTAAAAAAAAACCTCCACTGCAAGTTACCTTTGCTGTGCAGACGTGGAGATTGCATTCCTTTTTCAAACAAGCCTTTACACTGATTGGGCCTTCCTTTCAAAGGTATCGTTCTGATTGGTTGGTTATTTTTTGTACATCTGACGTTCTGGAATAAAGTTTGAATGTGTTAAACGTTAAACGGAATTTTATGATTGCACAAAAGAATTCGTTTCAGATCTTTGAAAAAAAAAGAAATTGTGTTTATAAATTATTAAATAAAAATGCCTTGGGCTGTTTCTGTGAAGTTATAGCAAGAAATATTGATAGCCATATTGCTTTTACTACAGTGGAAGTCACAAATAGCTAATATCGTAAACATTGTCTTTAATTTATTGCTTACGCAGTAGGTACTAAAATAAAACGATGAATGCGACCGAGATGACGATGATATTGCAAAATATATCTCTTTCATCAATTTGGGTACAGAAAAGAACTTTTCATTTACTTTGAAACATTTCTAGTAAATGTCCTTTTTCTGTCCACTAAGAACAGATCTCTTCTGATTCGTCAATTTGCATATCGATAAAAACGAAGCTGCGATATTCCAATTTTAAAATTCATCACGTTTTCCCCTTTTTCTTGTCGTCCTCGGGGCGCGGTCTTTGTCTTTTTTTACTTTTTAATGCAAAATGGCAGTTATTTTATTATCGTCATGCATAATTTATTTGAAAAAAAAAAGATACCAACATTTAGCCTTTCAGTTTGACATGCATACTGTATAATATACATAGTAATTCTCTTTTTGATGAATTTTATTTGCCTTTGATTTTTTTTTTGTAATCCCAGACTATTCCAAAACAAATTTTGGGAACCATGACTGTTCCCTGAAAAACTTCTGGTAGCTCTGTTTTAGATGCTTTGACAGTAAAAAAAGCGCATCTACAGAGAAAAATTAGCCTAACTGTTTTTTTTTGCATTCTTCTACAGATGCGTTATTTTTCTTACAGCAGCGAATTTGCAATAAACATAGCAAAAAACGATATGTAAAGTATCTTCCATTATCTCCACAATACACACGAACATTACAATGCATGGCAGCAAAAAGTAAACACCATAAATATGTAAATAATTGGTGGTCGTTACACAGCCAGTAGAAATAAAAACAACAGACGTAACTTACGAGATTTTCTTAACAAAGGCGAGGACGATTTAGTTTTAAGCACTGCACCAATTATATTTTAGTACTGCTGGCCAGTGGAGGATGCGAGATAAGCGTTTTACGACTAGAAATAATAAAGATAACTTGAAACTGGTACTCTCTTTTTGTTATCTGTAGGGCCTTCTTACTTTTCTGAAAGAATTAGTACCATTTCTTATTCCAATCAATTACTAGTTTTGTGATTTGCGGCACGTAATATTGCCTTCAGTATACAGTTGGATAGAAAGGAGCAGGCTTATTATTTATTTAAACTTCACATTTATCAACCACTTAATTAACGTATTTTTCACTTTTATTTTATTAATAAAATACCCTCAGCGAGAGATTTGGAAAGGAAGGGTTTTTTTGGGCAACAGTGTAACAAAATAAGCTGAAGAAAAAAAAAAGCGCATCTCGCCTGATGTGAAGCGATGATGCGGCCTAAGGTGGAACAGGCTTGCTTAAAATAAACCGATTTACTTGAACTGTGTATACATCCAGACAATAATCATCAGGGAACATAGGAGCTGACAATACATTCCATAAAATTATCAGATAAGACTGTTGTCGTAAAAAACGGTTTGTCATTAGATAAGACTGTTTTCCCTCCTGCCGGGGTTGCGGGTTGCAAAACAAATACTGCGGCCCCATGGGTAGGTTTTAGTCAGTACAAATCTGACACTCTTCCTCGCTCCATCCAGAGCGGGAGAAGTTATTTGATGATTTCCCATCCCCAAAAAAAAAAAATTCCATTACGTATTTAGCGCATTTGTTTTTTCTTTCTAACTCTACCGCTTCCCGCTACATCCTCCGCTGTTTTACTGGCCTTATAATACTAGTACACTGACCCTACATTTTCCCGTGAATGCTGAAAGCGGGACATTTGTGTAATTACACCCAAATGTGCTGAATTTACGCTCTCGCTGTAAAACAGACCGGACCCAGGTTACGGTATTTATTATATTCGTGTTCATATCGTTGAAAAGCTTTGCAATTAAGTACATTTGTCATAATGTAAGATTTTTGTTAAATTTGTATGAAAAATATGAGATTCGGTTCTGACAAGAGTGACTAAAAAGAATCATGTGACTTCGAAAGTATACCCTTGATTTAAAAAATAATTTTCAAATCGATCCTCAATCGACGGAGAAATTGTGTAACAAACATATAAAAATACATAACAGTTGATTTGAGAACCTCTTACCCCTTTAAAGTCGGTTAAAAAGCAGGATTTTTAAATATTATTCCAGTGTGAGGATTGCTGGCGCTAGAAATTCTGAATAGACCTGTCTCTTTCTCACACTAGTATGACATTTAACAATTTTGATTTAAGACGTCTTAGTAACCTAATAGATCACTGAAGTACTAACGCTGTAACAACAACATTGTAAAACCAAATGATTTTAAAAGAGAAACCATAGAGTTTCTTGACGTTCCTTTCTCATAGGAAACGACCAACCCGAACTGTGCACCTTTTTTCGACGTTTTATAAGTGCCCATGTTGGCAAATATTTATCAAAGCGCCGTCGACACGGCCTGTCGTTACCAGACGGACGGGCGGTGAACTACCCAATGCTCTCCGTCCAGAGGCCCACGTTTGCGGTTGCCGAGTACGCGAAGCCAATTTATGATGCACCAATTCTATTATAATGCTAGTTCTTTTTTTACAACTTTGTGTTAGATCTTGATCCGTGAGATATTAGTTGACACACTGCTTATAAGCTATGTTAGTAACAAAACGCAACTAAAAACTTCAATTCATATATCTGCTGCGCTCACCTGACGCATCGGGTATGTTTACATGTACCCAATGCCCCATAACAGTGCAGTAAGGCTTTTCGCTAATGAATGGCGCACCCACGCTATGGAAGTAAGTAGAATGCAACAAACCATTTAAACCACTTCCCAAAATATTGCAAACAAAAGCTCATTATTCCCTCTTAACTTCTTTTATAGAATGGGTGCATCATAAACTAGTTTCGAGCAGCACCTGAATAAGAGATCTGCTATAAGGAAAGTGCATGCATTACTATTCAGGGAAGTTAGTGCGGTGCAATGAGTGGAAAATACTGGCAGCTTCGATCGTTCGTAGGAGGATTTTATTTTTGATTTTGATTCTTGAGTTTATCTGGTATCCATTATTTTATTGGTTACACTAAAGTTTTTTGGCTAATGGTACGGGTTATACGGGGTTGTGGGTTGGTCGAAAGAGATATCTCGGTCCCGGAACATAAAGGGCAAAAGAAGGAACATGGGTGGGTTTTAGTCAAATAAAAACCAAACAGTGTTTTCACTCCGCACCTACTCGTATATAACAACAAGATAACAGACAGATACACAGATATGATTACGTCATATAACATCGTCAGGAGGACTTGATACCCATTACGAAGCCTTAGCCACTCTTTCCTCCCCCTCTCCTCCTCAAGAATAAGATAATCTAATAATCTGGTAGCTAGAAGAAATATTTTTTTCTTCTTTATTTAAAAGTTTCTCCATTAATTTGTTGTTCACGGCAAAGTGAATGGTGTAAATATTAAATTCTAGCTGGTGCCCGCGGCTTCGCCCGAGTGATGATCGAAAAAATTAGTATCCTATGTGTAGCACATAATAACATAGCAGTTTTAGATTAAAGTCCGCAAATCCAGACTATAATCTACATCTGTGCTAAGTTTCAACAAGTTCGTCTCCTTCCGTTCAGCCGTTTTGACGTAAAAGAGTAAAAAAACATCCATGCATCCATCCGTCCATCCTCACAAACGTTCGCGTTTATAATATTAAGTAGGATATTAGTAGAAAAGAGGATTTTAAGCGCAGATAATAAACAGATTCGTTCTTATTGATTAACACTTTCTCTTCCATCATCATTATAAATATACATACTTATCGCATCCACATTGTTAAAGTAAAATAATGTAATAACGCTCATAGATTAAGTTAGCTATAGGTCTTACTGAAGAACAAGCGAAACAGATACAATTCATATGGGACTTGCTTCGAGAAAATCCGCCCAAATCGATGGAGAAATCGCTTAAAAAAACACAAAAAAACTACAGTTGAATTGAGAACCTCCTGCTTTTTGAAATCGGTTAAGTATCTCCTTAGTAAAAGGAAAATTCACGCCAAAGAAAAAGGTAGCGCTCAGTGAAAAAGTACATCGATCTCCTTTGATCTTTAACTAAAAGGAAAAATATTTATTTGTCAATACAAAATCTGCTTGGAGATTATTTTTCTACCTTGCCTATTAGAGGTAAATAATTGGAAGTGATTATATTACAATAACATTGGTTTTAGTAAATAAGTTTAGTTACAGGATAATGATGGCCTGTAAATACATATATAGTAATATATATAAAGACCAGGGCAAGCAAGAGCAATAATCTTCTAAAATATAGAATTCTCGTGTCACAGTGTTCGTTCCCATACTCCTCCGAAACGACTCGACCGATTCTTATGATTTTTTATGCATACTCATTAAGTCTAAAAATCGGTTACTATCTATCTTTTAAACCCCTAAGTGATAAGGGGGACTGAAGCAATGTGTGAAACCGCTTGGCACAGCTAGTTACGAAGGCTGTAGGGATTTTTTTGAAATTTGACACAAAGGTAGATTATAGTCTGGAATAACACATAGAATACTCTTTTTTCGATATCACGCGGGCGTAGCCGCGGACGCCAGCTATCAACATTAGAATACAAAACCTTTTCTTTGTAGAAACCACAACATTATCGTCAACGACAATTCTAAGCTAAAATCTATACTAATATTATAAAGCTGAAGAGTTTGTTTGTTTGTTTGAACGCGCTAATCTCAGGGACTACTGGTTGGAATTGGAAAATTCTTTTAGTGTTGGATAGTACATTTCTTGAGGCTATAGGCTATATAACATCACGCTACGACCAACAGGTGCTGAGCAGCGCGGGTGAAACCGTGGGGAACAGCTAGTACATAATATAATGGACCAATTCTATTCCGTCCGCATTTCACCAGCTAACGAAAACCTTTCTTCGATGCACGTGACTACGAATAACAATGTATTCTCTGCGCTGTGGCTAGGAAAACCGCTAATTTGTGGCCAGAATTCTTGTATAAATATTTAAGAAGCTATGTTAATTTGTTGTAGTGTTGGGTTGTATTAAAATTGTTTTTGAGGTCGTAAGTTGGGAATTATGTGTTTTATTTTTTGTAAGCTGTGAGAATCTAAGCTTTAAAATGTACGATCAGTAGCTTTGAATATTTTTGTGTTAATATTTAGAAGGAAATCATCATAGACATAACCATTTCCCAGTTATATAGGGGTCGGCTTCCAGTCTAACCTGATGCAGCTGGATACCGAAATATTGCACGAAGAGACTGCCTGACTCACATGTAACAACTGTCACAAATCGACAAAAGCTAGGATAAACGGCTTAAAGTGCTTTCCGCGCCACGGAATAAAATCAAAAGAAAAATAAATGAAATTTGTAGAGAAGACTATGACAGTAATTTATTAAACTGAACGGGCCTGAACTGCAGTCACAAATATTTGACTAAGATTTACTGCTTCACCAATTTGTAAAACGTTTCTTTTTTCAACTTAATACAGGCCTATTGTCTATGAGCCCTCTCGTAGACCATAGCTGCAGAGAGGCCTGCCAGGGCCTGGCCTCTGCCTTCCAGGGTTGCGGGTTGTTCGAAAGTGATATTGCAGCCGCGAAACAGAAGGGCACAATAAGGAACATGGTTGGGTCAATAAAAGTTTGACACTCCCCCCCGCTACAGCGGGGGAAATAAAAAAGGGGTAGCCCATACCATAATATATTATAGTCTACTACCAAGTAACAGTGCAAGTAGATGCCATATATCTTTGATATTTGGTTAAGTGCCTGTTTCATGGTGTATCCCTGCAACGTTTAACGACTATAGTGACACAATAACTTACACAAACTACTAAAGAAGCAACTTGCAAAATATATCTCGTAATCCATTAAAAACAATCCCCGCTGCAACAAAAATTGCAAGCACGTGCAAGAACAACGCGGACATAAAACTCAGAAACAAATCGCCTGTTTCCCAGCCACACAAATTCACATGCATTTCCTTATCGGAATTCGTGCGAGTTTTCGCGTGAAAAACTACCGTCAGTTAACTGAGTAATGGCACTGTACATAATGTGGAGTATGTTCTTAGTAGATGGATGAGCAGCTTTGAAAAGTGGAGGGAATTTGTCGAAGATAGAGTGGTCATTTTATTCTGTTTGAGAAGCAGATGGTGCGTTCGTGAGGTTATTTTATTGGCGTACATTGTGAAATATTTCTACACTTAATAAGTAACACTGCTTGCTGGGGTAACGGGTTGTCCGAAACAGCTACCGCGTCCCTGGAATTAAAAGGGCTAAGGAACACGGATGGGTTTTAGTCACTAAAAGTCTGTCACTCTCTCCCGCTCATGATGATTATTAATCTAATTATTTAATATAATTATTAAATGATTACCTATCCCTATTAAAGAAAGGATGTATCACCCATCACAAACTGGATTCTACAAGTCAGATTACCAGTCGCTTTATGTAAAGTACTGGTATTCAGCTACATCTGGTTAGACTGGAAGATGGTCCCAACATGGTTGAGAAAAAGCTACGCATATGATGATGCTCTACACTGATT
Source organism: Ochropleura leucogaster (assembly GCA_958449745.1). NCBI lineage: Eukaryota > Metazoa > Arthropoda > Insecta > Lepidoptera > Noctuidae > Ochropleura > Ochropleura leucogaster. The sequence goes on along the minus strand of OY288213.1, from coordinate 15,502,885 downwards.
TTATACAAAGATATAATATTGATGACGTCATCGAAAACTGCTTGCTTCTGCAAACGCTGTATGTTTTATTTTTAATAGCGCCCGCGGCTTTGCCCCCGTGATATTGAATAAAAAGTATCCTATGTGTTATTCCAGTCTATTATCTACCTCTATGCCAAATTTTATTAAGATCTGTTCAGACGTTTTATGCATCCTCATAAACATTCGCATTTTTAATATTATAAGTAAGTAGTAAGATTTGTATTGATTAGAAACTAGGATTATTTCTAGTTATTACCATGAACGGAAGTGAACATTATAAGTATTTGGGTAATAATAAAATTCTAGAGTTTTTTGTTAAAACAGATCCATTTATTTCAGATTACATCGAAAGATTAGTACCAAAAACTATACGTTACGCCTCAATTTTCAAAATATTGAATCTTTTTAAACGTTACAGTTTCCATTTTATGGAAACAGATTTAGGAATAAAGTCTAACAAAATGTTATGGCCCAAGCAACGTTCTAAAATATTAAGGTTATGGCAGTATTCAGTTCGATGCATGGGTACTATCCGTATTTATGCGCTATTCAGATTTACCCTAAACTGTATCGGATACCATCTGGTACCGGTTACAGATATAGATAATATACGAGTGTCGAGAAATAGGGAAGTCTGGGATGGAACACGCTGTTGGGAGGAAACTCGGGGGCATGTGCTGCGTACGTTTCCGTAGTACGTATTATGTGATATTGATATTAGAAGAAATATTGTAGGTGTTGCTAAGTTTGACAGTGCGTGCTTACTAGTTTTGTGTGTCTTTTCTTTCTGTTTGTCTCCTAAAAGTATATTGTGATCGAAATTGTGAAATTAACAAATGTATTTTTTTTGCGATAATTGAAATAGTAAATGATGTTTATTTTGCAAGTAAGTTTTACAAACACTTTCACACGTCGTTTGTTTTTTTAAGCTAGGGTATACTGGTGTTTTGTATCCGATTACTCTGTGAAGAAACAGCTGAAACAAATGCAGAGGTCACAGTCTTTTTTAAGGGCCAGACAAAAATCCTGGTCAACTTACGTGAAGACTATGCAGATTAGTCCATGAAGCTTCTTGCCCATTCTTCTCCATAGAGCCACGCTTTGGAAATCTGGAATCGGCAGCTACAGTACTTTCACAGTTATTATGCCTTGTGACTGGGACTATAGCTTAATCTTTAGTGTTATCATTGTATCAACAGTTCCAAAGTAACTCTGACTGGCTTATTTGAAACATAAATGCGTTCGATTTGATTTTATTAGTGTCTGAAATGGTTTTTTATAAGAACGCTTCACACAAATTCGAGTGGACCATAGTTTTCTTTTGCTTGTCTTATTTTATGGGATGGGTTACCATTCGTTCCCATTATAGTCTCTTAAGTAGGTTTCTAAGACGCACCCTGGTATAATTATTAAAATAAATGTTTGACGGCCCGGTTGATGCCGTGGCTGAGAGATCGACTTCTGCACTGCGTGTTGGGGGCACAATCCCCGCATGGAACCAATATTTATATGACCTACAGGTAGTTGTTTCGAGTCTGGTTATTTGTGTTTGTGAGTTTAAATGTTTGTACTCACGATACAGGAGAAATTCCTAGTATGGAGCAACTTTAAAAAAAAAACGAAGTCGACAAAAACTACAGCTAGATTTATTCGAACCGGAGAACGTACGACTTTAATCCATACTTTCTAAACTACTTTGCATCTTAAAGATCATATTCTAGAAAGTTCTAAAGGAAGTTCATCTTGTAGTATTATATGACATCGGAACATAAGAGAAGGCCTTGCTTGCAAATATTCAGAGGCAACGTTATGCAAAATGCAGGAACTTTACACCTATTTCGGTAGAGACGTGAATAGCTATTGAATTTACCATTGAAAGCACTTAAGATACTACTCCTATTGAATCTGAATAAGGAACTACCTATACATTCAAATATTTTTAGAGAAAACTTCAAAATACCAGGCCGTCTTCACCAGTAGCTTCTTTTAAAGTTCACTTTTATGCTTACTAATACTATAAAAGCGAAAGTGAGTTTGTTTGTTTGTAACGTCTTCACGGCTAAATGGCTTAACCGATTTAGATGAATTTTGGAACATAGATAGTTGGGACCATGGATACAGACATGGAATCTTTGGAATCATGGAATTTTTAAAAAAAGAGTGAGAAATGAGAGAAGAAAAGGAAATACTTAGCTTTGTTATTACAATAAATAATGCGCTTGGGCAAACACTTAAGGTAGCGGGTACGTGCTAATCAGGAAAGGGGAACCGTGTTACCCCAAATTTAACGCGAGTGAAGCCGTGGGCAAAAGCTAGTTTAATTATTGTTTTAGGCTCACTTTGGAGAATCTTTGCTTTTGTCTCAAACAAATTTGGTTTGTTTAATTTTAATTGTCTTTATTTGTTTTGGTAAATTGTCGGATTGGAAAATAATTTTCCTTGTGTAAACTTATTCGTAATCATTTATTGGTTTCGTTTCTTTTGTTACACAAACATATTCGTAGTTTTTATTTTTAACAACACTTGTATACTATTATAACATTTTATATTCTGTACTAGGGCATTTAAAAGAATACTAACACTTACGTGGATCGCCTTCGTCGAGGGACACTTATAAACTTGACACGGGACTTGAGACGTTTTAGCTTTTCGTAGTACAGGCTCAAGTGTAGGGGGAAGTGGTGAATATGACATGACACAATTTCGTAAAAGAACACCTAGTGAATGTGGGCAATGGTATCTTGTATGGTAATCTTTTGAGAACACTCTACGGATGGGCTCGCTAAATTGAGCCGAGAAGATTCGTAAGGAAATTCGATTGCGAAATACGACTGCAGTTTTATTTTTTGAAATGGCTCCTATAGATGGAACAGTGGATGAAAAGACTTGGAATAGTATTAGAAAATAAAATGAAACGACAACGAACATTCTCTAATACTCGTTTTAACTGACACAACAACTGACAGAAACCTAAATTAGTCTTTTAATATTATTGCACTGTTTGACGGGCCTGTTGGTCTAGTGGTTTGTGACCCTGACTGCTGAGCCGGAGGTCATGGGTTTGATTCCCACCCAGGACAAACTTTGTGTGATGAGCATGATTGTTTGTCCTGTGTCTGGGTGTGATTTATCTATAATATGTATGTATTTATAAATTATATAATTATATCAGTTGTCTGGTTACCATAACACAAGCTCTGCTTAGCTTGGGATCAGATAGCTTAGTGTTGGTAAAAACAGTCATAAGTTCTGAACGAAAGTACCACAAACTTCTACTTCCAGGTCAAAAACGTAAGTGATCATTCGTCCTAGTCATTCTGAGTTAAATATTACCTGTCTTCAAAAGCAATTTCGAGCTACATGAAAAATACAGTGTGGTACTTTGCCGGGTGGTATCACCGGTGTCATGAGGAGAGCCATTACTTAGTGAAATGCAGCTGTTACCCCACTTGTAATAGCAGAAGATACATGTCTTGCAAGTTTCTATAGGTATGTAGGTACTACGTGTTTAGAAGTTGCAAATACGTTAACAGGTACATCGATCTTCAGTTGGCGGTCTAGGGAATTGCTCGGTTTAAATTTATAACGGGTTAGCTATCCAATGGGGTTGTTTGTGTCTTGTTCTTGTTTTTGATGCAAGATTGCTTCTTGCACACTTTTTTGGTTTCCTCCTACATACAACACGCATACAAGTATCTATACAATATAATATAACCAATTTATTATTGCGTTCAGGGTATTGCTGCGACTGCCATGCTTCTGTAGTGCCTCAGCAATGTTTGCTGACGCACGCACTGTCAGTTTTGAAGCACAATGGCGAAAAAAAACTGCCTCGCTACTCTACAGGCCGCGTGGAAGTTCCTACACTATCCTGCAATCGATAGCTGACCGGGCAGACAGTCCGCTAATGTGGGCGTGAACTTATCGCACTCGATCTCTTCTAGTTATTGAGTACTAACATAGGCTAAGTCATATTGTTACTAACACACTGGACCACATTGTAGTAAAATAAATAAATAATTTACAATTATATTTAATACTTATATCATACGACAAACTAAATTATGACAAACTAAATTGCATGCGTTTGATATGTATAGTACAGCAGAGTGTGAAAGCGTATAATTTCCAACTCAAGAATGAACACATAACCAACAATAAGAGTTTTTTTACTCCTAGAGACAGACAACGCCTGATATTCGAAAATACAACGTAAATTAAAGACAGAGGAATTACTAGCACATCATAAAACAGGAGGTGATATTTTAATATTAAAGATTCTGAGAAAATTGGGTACTTATTTTACTGAATATTTTATCTGGGCACGTGACAAATTCATTATCATTTCTAAATAAATTGTTATAGTGCGATATTACATCATGGCAATTTATTTTGTTGTTCTACATTATGTTTACATTTTGTGTACGTGATTGCAATTAACAAAACTACTAGTTTTTCTTTGGACTTTAACAGCCTCTTAAAACGCGATAGAATTTGTCATTAAACAGTCATTCTAAAAGCCCTTTCCTTGACCAATGCCTACAAACCCCTCTTGAGCAATACGACAAAATTTTCCCACGTACAAGTCAAAAATGTATTACTTCACTGGACATCCAATACCACAAACCCGTCAAACCAACCATGATGAACAACCAAACGGCCAAATAAATCTTATTACCCAAAACTCGATTCGAAACAAAACACGATCAACAAAAATAAAATCAGGGCTCGAAAGCCAATCAAATTGGGCACACATTCGAGACATCAATGACATAATAGCGAACTCAACCGAAATTAACTTTAGTCATTAAACAGGACATTGGGGCATTTATCACGCTCAATTTAACTACGAAAGGGAGAGCAGGAAATGGATTCGATCGATCGAACCTGTGCCTGTAGGGTTTAAGTTTAATCAAGATAAGTGTTTTGTACTGATAATGGACGATGGGATTGGTCATCGATTGACTTCTATAATAAACTTTTGCCCGCGGCTTCGCTCGCGTTGAAATTGGTTTAACAGCCCTTTCCTGATTTGCAGGTATTTTTTGTTGGTAACAAAAAGTGTGTTTAGCTCCCTACCTTGAAAACTGCAAAAAGTCCCATATAAAATTTCATCCTCTGTTGTAAGGGGCTGGGGGCAGCTTTCCAAAAAAAATAAATGATGCAAGGTGTTTTGTTAGTGACAAATTCTCCATATACCAATTTTTACCTTCCTGCTTTAAAAATTGCGGAATGCTCCATACAAACTTCCACACCCTATTATAGGGAATTGGGAGGTCAAAAAGTCCGTCTCTAGGGTCTCAACCATTTCTGTACCAAAATTCATTAAAATCGGTTTTGGCTATTTAGGTGTGAAGACAAACTCATTTTCCGTTTCATAATATTAGTAAGGATAAGTTAGTATATAGTCGGTACAGCAATTATTGTTGGTACTGGCGGGTTTCAAAAAGATATGCTTACTTTTCATAAATTATAGCTTTGTTCCATCCACTACTAAGTACAAAATTAAATAGGTTAGTAGTAACTTCTTTTTGAATCACCTTTCCTAGTTTTTCACAATTTTTTGTAGGTCCATCCAGCTACTAGTCTGCCAGTGCTTCTTTTGGTATCATCCTATAATCAAAGTGTCCTGAAAATATAATAGTAGTTAGGTCATATTTTAAGTACTCAAACTTTGGAATAAACAATTCAATAATTATCTAAGTAATCGAAATAAATACTTCGATTTTTGATTCATTAGATTTTCAACACCAACCCAACATTTTCGATCTCAAAACATTTGAAAAGGGCGCAACCCAAAAGGCTCCGAACAACGTTTAAAGTCCAAAATCCAGTGAACCGCTAAGAGTAACAGTCGGGAATTAATTGAGAAATTAGTTCAACGGTCATTAAGAGTATATAAACTATATATTAAATCCGGATGTTAGGGACAAGATTAATGGTCTGTCATGTGTTGCCTCAGATTTAGTTGACGAACAAACTGAGCTTTATCTACTGAATAATGGTGAGTACATTTCTGGTGAAGCGGGTATTAATATTATTCGGTTCATGAGAAGATAATTTTCTACAATGGGTAAGACTAGAGTTTAAAAGACCAGACCTGGAGCCCACCGCTTTCAGTTAAGAGGACTGTCCGTAATTGGGTGATCACCATACCGAGCTATACCTCCAATCTTTCATGAATAAAGCCATCAAAACACCCAGTTGTTGACCCCGGAATATAAATAGATCTTTGACAGTCAGAAATCCAAAAATCTAGCTTAAAGTCTTTCTAAAGGGTGTGTACCTTTTTCAATAAATTTAGATACATTCAAATATTTGTACACCAGAAATGGTAGAATATATGAGTCTATAATAAATGTCACATCTTTTGTAAGTACTATATTCTGACAAATAAACTTTTCTTTCATCAATTACCCCCGCTCTGGGCGGAACGGAGAGGAGTGTATGGTTTTTACTAAAACCCAAGCAAATTCCATCTTTCGCCCTTTATGTTCTGAGATGGCGGTATCTCTTTCGAACAACCCGCAACTAATTTATAGGACTTGATGACAGTAGCTTCGCGTAAAGTATTGGTATTGTATCCGGTTATTAAATTCTGCAAGTTGTATTACAATGTTTATTCTCTGGCTGAAGTAAAAGCTAGCTCTTACCTTCATCATTCTACTGCCCTTTTCCTAAATTATTTTGGGGTCAACACTGTTTCAATTCTTCTTTCCTACTCGTCGATTGGTCGTCGTCTCATCAAATAATTATTTACTTACCATATCATCATTCTTCTCACAGTCTATCACACAGTCTATTCGTTTTTCCCTCTACTCTTGAATACATGAATGATGTATCCATGATTTTATAAAATATTATGTTTTAAAAGAGTGTCCATGGAGTTTCTTGCCCATTCTTCTCCATAGAGATCTACGCAATCGGAATCGACAACTAAAGTACTTTCACAAGTTATTATGTCTTGTGACTGGGACTGTAGCAGCTTTTTTTTTGGTTTTATGACATTCAAAAATGCCTGTAATGGTCTAATTGAAATAAAGGCTTTTAGTTTGAGTTTCTTTTACCCATCCACATTCTTACTCATAATTTTCCTTACCACATTTTTTTCATTTATATGCAAATTTTAAATTTTGTGCCTTATTAGCATAGCACAGTTATTTAATTTGAATACAAATAAATTTAAACTGTAAATCACAAAAGACATAATATTTATCAGTACAAATTTGTTATCGACGATTATTCCCCTTTCGACAATACCGTTAATTTTAATCGCATTGTTAAAAGCTGTCAGTGGCCATTAAAAATTTACGACAACAGCTAGCAAAACCACGCAGTTATTTAGTCAAAACAACCGACTAGGAACATAACTAAACGCGGTTAGCACTTTAAATATTTAAACTAAAATTAGAAACTTTGCTTTCAGGTGCGTCCGTGTTTACTGTTACCTACCTGTTATTTGGGTTAATAATTTGTTTTAATAGTTCAATCCCGTTGGATTTCCGTTAGGCATTTAAATAACATTTTGTAATTAACTCATAAATTATAACCTTATTATTAGCGATAGGTCCTGTTCAATTATTTATCAAAACAAGTTTATTTTATACCGATCCGGAAATAAACATTTTCGTCAAAAATGGGTGAGTAAATAATTACTTACAAACATTAAGTCAAGCAAATATTCCTCCAATGTTTGATTACATCAAGCAAATAATTAAAAATATATTATTTTATTATATATTTTCACCTAAAACTATAATTTTAGTGAACTAGTAAAAAAAAGGCGTTTTGATGTCGCGTTCGTGTTCCACGCGTGCCTCAAACAGATTTTAGCAAAGGTAGGGGCCTACCAGTTTGAAGGAGATAGGTACCGCGGCACAGGAACACAAAAAGCAAATGAAGGAATATGAGTGGTTTTAAGTCAGTAAAAGTCTGACATTCCCCCCAGATCCGCCAAGAAGAGGGGAAGTTACTAGATGATTTCCCATCAGCAAAATGGAAAAAGGTGTCTTAATTAAAATTTAGGAGCAACGTTTTGTGACGTTAATAGCCTTTTTTTTTCATCTTCAAGCAATTTTAATATCCTTTTACATAAAACGTGGAGACCAAAGTTTCTGCCTTTGATTGTAGATAAACATTGTTTAACAAAATTAAAGTATCCGAAACATTCATTTCGCCCATCCGCATTTATTTTGCAGCCCAAAATATCTCTTTGATCTTGTATTTGACGCAGCGCAAAAACGAGAAGCCTTTAAACAAAGTTAAATATAGCCGAAATCCTCGTTTTTCATTAAAAAACGGAAAAAAATGTAAACGTTTTTAATTATTTCACTAAGGCTAGATGAGATTTTGTATCACAATAGAACAACATTTTTCAGTCAGTAAAAAAGTGGTATTGAAAAAAATCTGCCAGAACACACCGTACCCTTAACATCGTTTAGTCCGATGCACCTATCTCTAATCGTTATCACTGATCCTGATAAGGATCGAAATAGTGTTCTCTTGTTTCTGCTTACCCCCATGGCAAAAGGCATGATAACTGGTACACAAAAACACTTAGTTAATTTAATAACGCTACCAATGTTAGTATACCCATGTACCAGGGGACCAGAAAACTGACGGCGGTCGATCGATACCACCAACACTTAAAGGCATCATAACCTACAAGCTCCAGTCAATTTCGACAGTTAACGTATTCCCTAGCAGGACATGTTCGTCGTCGTTAACAACGTCTGCTATGTCCCACGAGACATGTTTGGCTGCAGCATGTTTGACATACGCCATTCATAGACTAGCTTCTGTCTTGCGTGATACTAGGTCAACAGTAGTACAGAGGATGTTTACCTTTGTGGCGATCGATAGCTCCAAAGTTCGTTAAAAGTAATGATACTTCTTTCACAACTTCTCTGGAATTTATATAAACGATTTTTATCAAAAACTGAGAGAGAATATTTATAAAATGCGAAAGTAATTCTTTTCTTACTACGATATTTCTTAACGCCATTATTGGTTTGGTTTTGATGAAAGCAGAAAGAAGCACATAGATAGCTAGAACCTATTTACATATAAGCGATATGGTGCGGCCGTGAGATACACAATAATTATCTCCTTTTTGTGTTAAACTAAGTATATATATTATATACTAGCTTTCGCCCGCGGCTTCGCCCGCGTTAAATTTGGGCTAATACAGTTCCCCTTGCGCCTTATTGATTTGTAATAGCAAAGCCAAGTTTTCCCTTTTCTTCCCTCTTTCTCCCTCACATCCCATTTTTTTAAAATAAAAGCCTATGTCCGTCTCCTGGTTCCCAACTATATCTGTACCAAAATTCATCAAAATCGGTTTAGCCATTAGAGCGTGAAGAGGTTACAAACAAACTCACTTTCGCGTTTATATTATTAGTAAGGATTGTACCTATATCCCAAGTAATGTCTAGTTATGTAACTTAAAACTCTAACAGCAATAAAGGCTTATTTTTTTACTACCACTTTAAAACCAATACCGTATCGTATACGAAGCAAGTCCACTCCATCTAAACACCCGCATCAGGCAATGTTAAGAGCGACTGTCACAGAATACTTTGCCCGCTGCCAATATCACGACCGCAGCGCAATTTACTATGTATGAGACCGTGTTCAAATGTGTACAGTCACTTTAAGATAGAAACTTTTAAACTTCTCTGAGGGTTCGTCGAATGGGATTTTTATTACCTTTTATTTATCAGCATTGATATAGCCCGACGGAAGTTTGATACTGTTCTAACTGCCGTTGTATGTACAAGTTTTTCGTACGAGAATATTGTTGTTTCTTTGGCTACGTGCAGTGTTTCCTCAATATGTTTATCGTTTTTCAAAGGAGACGTGTTAATGCTGAGGGATTGTAACTCTATTGTGTTTTGTTCCTAATTATCTTCTTTGTTTGTTATTGCTTTGTTCGACTCGCGTTTAGGTGATGGGTTTCTGTTATGGGTACTTTTCCCATTGCCGCCAGATGGTTCCATAATAGCAATGTCTGCAATGTTCAGTGTTGTTTTTTTTTCTTTTATCGTCGAATGAATGTTATGGCTTTTTATTTCCAAGTAGAATGATAGTTAAATAAATACGGATTATTGGGGATTTAATAATACTTGTATTTAATTAGCATTAACTATTCCATGCCTCGTTGATCTAGAGGTCACAACGTTGAAGAGATAGAGATTGACATAAGCTACTTTTTGTCTCTTTCTAACCCCTACTTTCCTAAAATGGGGGATAGACGCCAGCAAATACATACTAGATGTCATTTTGATACTTTATACTAGAGTATTATTTTTAAAACCCGTTTCACTTGTGCGAAGCAAACATTTTGCGGCCCAAGCTTCTCACCTCACGATGACGCTGTAAAACTATTTCTAGAATCCCACATTAATTACTGTTAGTAGAACCAGAATAATTTGCACTATCTAGCCAGTATTCTAGTACAGTTACTCTCCCCGTGATAAAAAGCTACGCAACACTTACTTGCCTCAGTTTCTGAACTTAATGAGAAAATGTACGCGCCACGGAAACTTTACCATCCCACTGTTTTATAGTTTTAAACGACTTAGCCGACTTCGTAATTATGACTAAACAAGCATCCTTCGCTGCTTTATCTACATTAGTGTTAGAATTTAAGTTTGTAACTTTGTGGAAACGTTTTTAAAAAGAAAATGTGGCTTTTGAGATGTTTTAGATGTATGTAAATTCTTTTATTTTTGGTAACTTGTAAGCTGAGAACGAGTCTTGTCGAGGGTTTTGTAATACCCCGTCACTGGATTTTAATGGACAGTCGTTCCATGTTAAAAAGAATTGATTTAATTGAAGAGCTTAAAGCAGACCACAGGATGGTTAGGTAAGGCAAATGACAATATCAGTAGAAAGTAAAGTAGAGAAGCTGTTTGTAAGAAATACCGCGACCCCGAAACACTAGGGGTAACAGAAAAAACACAGATGAGTTTTAGTTATTAAAAGTCTGACACTCCCTCCCTCTCCGCCCAGAACAGGGGAAGTTATTTGATTATTTTTCATCCCTAAAATTTCTTAGAAATTGTCATATAAAAATGACAATGCCTAAGAAATTTTAGGAATTAAGTCATGCTTTCCAAACACTTCCACTTTAGCAGAAAACACGTATCTTCGAACACGTATTAGTAATCGAAAAAAACACCCTGTCCATGTTTCTATAACGTTCAAAATAATTAACATACTAAGCCTTAGCAACACAAAATCAGAATATCCAAAACTAAAGGAATTTAGCCAGCTAACATTGCATAACCATACCATCATGGACGAGAACTAGCCATCCACTTGCTTAACAGCATTCCACACCCAACCACCAAGTTTGAATTATGTCTTAGCATAAACTAAGACATTATTCACAAGTTAGAGGAAATATGTTGCTTAGACAACTCGCAAGTTATTTGAAACGTCTCTTGTCTTGAAAATAATTTACAGCAGCCAACTTATTTGGAGTCTGTGTGTATAATAACTTGGAGATGTCAGTGATGGTTGACATTGTGTGCATATGGAGTATTTGTTGAGGGAAACATACGGGGTGATATTGGGTACGTTGCCGCGACAATTGTAAAGTCGTTTTTGATAATGATTTTGGAAGATGTCGTGAGGGAACTAGCGTGCTTGAGCGATTTCTTAACATGTCAGAAACCCATGGGTGGCATAAAAACTCTGACACCAGGCTGTAACCACAAAACAAACAATGTCAGAAACATTATTATTAAAAACAGTGCTGTGCTGTGGACATCCATAGCACAGCATCATGTTGATTGGACCTACTTGTTGCAGTCATCGCGTATGTATTTTTTATTCCATTCCGTATGTATTTAAAAATATTTGTGATGTTTTTTTTTGTTTTGTTGACTGGTCGTCAGTGTCAGTGCGACAAATAAATATTTTTTCTTTCGTTTCTCTTAAAGATCGGTTGCGATTTTAACTAATAAATTCTTAGTTATTTTCTTTTACAAAGTAATATTAAAAAAAGACAATAATATTACTTTCCAAAACAACAAGATTGTCTGATATACAGCACAACACATTTTCTTTATATAGGTATGGAATATGTAAATATTATATTTACACTAGAATTGTTACACAGCTCTTGTAATTTGCGCCAAAATTCTAATAACACTAAATACGAAACCAAAAGCCGCTACTCCTAAATCTGTACGCCTAATTTTAATACAGAACAGCAAATATTTGCCGTCACCGAAATTGGTGCTCATATCACCCGCCGCGCCGTGGCGGTACCGTACACAAAATATAGCCGTATATTTCGCACATTTGCATCCCTTGGGCTATGTTCTATACAAAATACATTGTATATGAGATGCATTCCTCATTCTGCTTTGTTGATTCAATGGAAATTAGGATCTGTGCTGGTTTTAATAAAGACGCTTTCGCATTATGCAAGTGTTTATTAATAGTGACGTAATTTGCATCCCTGGAATGAGTTTTTGGTGTTTGCCACCCTTTTTTATGGAAATCGGCTACGAATAAATTGATTTTAGAGTGGTTTAATTATGAAAGGATCTAGAGATTCTTTGGAAACTTGACGGGTACTAAGTTTTTGAGCTCTACTGCAATTTTCATTGAAAAGTATTTTTTTAAATTGGACTTTGAAATTTTTATTTTCATTAATTGGCTGTTATTTATACATTAATTATAACAGTAGAATCATTCATTTATTTTTTATGGACACACAAAATACTTGTTAATCTTGTAATTATATTTTCTTACAACGTAATAAATGGTACAAGCGTTAAAAAAACATGCTGTTTTTTTATTTACGCGCATTTTCACAAGATGATCTGCATTATTACGAAAGCTGTGTACACATAAATAAAAGAATCTTTTCAAGTCGTTATTTTTTCTTATCAGTGGATGCAAGCTGCTTATCTTATCTCGGAGCAGCTTCTTCCTCTTCCACTTAATTCGTACTTTTTACAAAGGGCTCAACGTTAAATTAGATTAATTCTACCACATAAATCCTTGTTAAGGTCAAAGATGGATGGTGGGTGGAACAAAAGATACGACTGACCTTTTTATCTTGACCTGTCAACCTTTGAATTGCCGCGATTCGAGTAATGTGGGGATTATACTTGTTTGATCACCGCGACGATATTTGCTATTCTTGCTATCCATTCAAGCATCCAAATGCCAAACCTAAAATATTTTTGCGGAAGTTATGTTATAATTTGTGAGAGATTCCATCTTACAACAAAAATACCTGAAAAAACATACTTTTTAGCAAACAAAAAAAAACAATTGTTATACCTAGGTGATTAAAAAAAACTTAACGTACTTTCCGAAGCGCTCAGGAAACTCTATGTACTGGGTGGTGAATCATCCACGGACTAACCTAGGCCAGCACTGCTTAACCTAAAAGTCGACCCGAGTGGCAATTATTATTTACCCGCGAGCTTCTCTACCTATATTCATATAGATAACCACCCGTAAGTAATTATTCACCCTCACTCATGAAAAAAAAACAGGTCAAAAAAAAGCAATCAACCGCGGCGACGGAAGATCCCTTGTGGAACACCCTTAACCACAATGGTCCGGAAATCAATGGGACGATATGCTCCGGTCCGTTGACGTCGATCCAGTGTGACAGCTCCCTAATTAAAGCCGATGGCTTCGCTTTCTATTTCAACAACTGTAATTGTTTTACTCAGTAATATTTCGTTTTAATGTAGCTCTTGTGTCCTGACCCGAGTTAATTAGATTTCTCATGTTGAAATCGGGTTACGATAATGGAAACTATTTGGTTTAAAGGTATGGTAGGTATGGGCATATCAACCTGTTCTGTTCTGGCGTTTGCTTTTTCAACCTAATGATTATAGGCGTGACTCGTGGAATTCACCTTTGCTAAAAATTACGAACTACTAAAAAATACTTTCATCACCTGCTCTTCAGGAGATTCATTTTAACTTAAAGCAACAGTTGCTTTAAGTTAAAATGAATCTCACAATTTTTTTATATATCAGTTACTGATATATAAAAAAATTGTGCCAACAAATTCGTTCTCAACGCTGTCAATTGATAATGTCCCCAAGAGCCTGGCCGCGTTGCCACGTTGTCTGGCAACGCTTAGCGTCTGGCCAAAGTAAAAGCCAGGGCCGAAGCTGCTACGAGGGCGGACGCTAAGTCCTTCCTCAAGCGGCCCAGGCAGGTGGACGACCAGGGGTCAACCACCGAAGGGGAGCTGGCTTCGGCACGCAAGATCCCCACCAGCAAGCGCGGTGGAGTGCGCGAGCGCGGTGGAGTGCGTGGCCGTGGCCGAGGCAAGGGCGAGGGCCCTCTGACCCAGAAGGCTGGTGAGTCTGGGAGGCCCTCGGTCGATACCGACCCTGAGGAGGTTTCCCCGAGCGTGGAGGCAAATGCAGATGGCGGCTCCAACCAGGAGCGTAAGGCCAGATTTGCGGAGGCAGTGGAGGCCGCGGTCAAGGACGTGGCCAATAAGATAAAGAAGGCCTCCAAGTTCAAGGCCGTGGGCGCGGCCGCGGCCACCATAATTGCGGCAGCAGAAGCCAGCTTCACGCCCCCTCCTGCGTCGGACGAGGTGGCCCAACTGCGGGCGGAGGTGGCCCGCCTGACAGCCGCCACGGAGCTCCTCTTAGAGGAGAACCGCAAGCTGCAGGCGGACCTGGCCAGCCTGCGTGGGGCTGGTTCCCCGGGGGCACCCAAAAAGGGGCCACAGCAGCGGACGAGCCATGCCGAGCCGGTTGAGAACCAAATTCTCAAACTGGTTCGGCAAGAAATGGCTGCCTTCCAGGCACGGTTCTCCGTCCTGGAGGCCAAAGTCCTGCGCCCGCCCCTGACGGCAAGCCAGGCGCCAAACAAGACGGCAAGCAAAGGCCGGGGGCCGGCTTCGTACTCGGCCGCGGCCGCCTCCGGCCTGAAGCCTCCTAGCCGGCCCTCCAGCGAGCCGGCTGCGCCGGTTCTGACGGCACCGGCTAGAACGGCACAGGCCGCACCGAAACCGGCGCAGGCCGCGCCGCCAAAGCCGGCGCAGGCCACGGCGAAACCGGCTCCGGCAAGCACGGCGCCGGCTAGGAAAGCCCCTAGAAGAGGCAAAGCGGCGAAGACACCAGCGCCAGCCGCCGCCACCCCCCCATCACCTGACCCTCCGGCGGCCGAAGCTGGGTGGGAAGTAGTCGGGGAGAAGAGGAGGGGGCGCAAGGCGGCCAAAGCGGCGAAGAAGAAGGCGCAGAAGAAGCGGCGGCGAAACGGCGCGGCTAGGCTTCGCGCCCCGAAGACCGCAGCTGTAGTGCTTACACTACAGCCGGAAGCGGAACAGAGGGGCGTGACCTACCGCGACGTGCTCGCTAAGGCGAAAGCGGCGGTGGACCTGCAGGAGCTCGGGATCACCGGGGGCCTCCGGCTCAGAGTCACAGCGACTGGGGCTCGGATGCTGGAGATACCCGGTGCAGCAAACAGCTCGTCCGCCGACGCCCTAGCTGAAAAGCTCAGGGCGTCCCTAGATGCGGACGAGGCCCGAGTGTCCAGGCCTGTCAAGTGCGCAAGTCTGCGCATTTCAAGCCTGGACGACTCCGTGGTGGAAGAGGAGGTGGTGGCTGCCGTCGTCAGGACTGGTGGGTGCCCTGCCGACCTGGTGAAGGCAGTGGGCACCGTACGTCCTGACTACGGGGGCATGCGAACTGTGACGGTTAGCTGCCCCGTGACGGCGGCCAAAAAGATCGTGGAAAGCCGAAGGCTCCTGGTGGGCTGGGTCTCCGCGCAGGTCAAACTGCTGGAGCCCAGACCTCTGAGGTGCTTCCGCTGTCACGTGGGTCACCACGTGGCAGTCAAGTGCTCGGAGGTGGACCGCAGCCGCCTGTGCTTCCGCTGCGGTCAGCCCGGTCACAAGGCCGCGACCTGCGACGCCGCGCCGCACTGCGACGCATGTGCGACGGCGGCCAGGCCGGCCGATCACCGGGCGGGAGGCAAGGCCTGCGCACCACCCGCCAAAACCAGGGGCAGGGGTAAGTCCTCCGCGACGTCCTCCACCACCAACGCCGCCGCCGCAACCGTCGCCGCTGACGCCGCTGCTGTCGCCGCTACGAGCGCCACCGCTATCGCCACAGCGGTGGCAGCCGGACCCTCACAAGAGGTCCAGGAGGGGGCTGTAATGGAGTGCCAATAACGGCCCCATTACGCCTCCTCCAGGCGAATATCAACCACTGCGCCTGCGCTCAGGATCTCCTGCTCCAGAGCATGGCGCAGTGGTCGATTCATATCGCCGTGGTCGCTGAGCCGTACTTTGTCCTCCCCAGAGACGACTGGGTTGAGGACCTGAGCGGCTCAGTGACCATCATCTCGTCGGCCGCCGCCGGTACCCCGTCCTTCGAGGGTGTCAGGAAGGGTCAGGGGTGCGTCGCGGCACGGTTCGGGGATATAGTCGTAGCGGGCGTCTATTTCTCCCCGAGCCGAACTCTCGCCGAGTTCCACAACTCCCTGAGGGAGTTGACCGTCGTCGTCGGTAACCCCTCCCTCCCCGTGCTAGTGCTCGGGGACTTCAACGCCAAGAACTTGGCTTGGGGTTCTCGCTACACGGATGTGCGGGGAAGGATGGTGGAGGACTGGGCACTGGAGACAGGCCTGGTCGTCCTAAATCGGGGTTCTGTCCCCACGTGTGTGCGGATGCGGGGCGAGTCGGTGGTGGACATTTCGTTCGCTAGCCCCGCTCTGTCGCCGCGTGTCGTCGACTGGCGCGTCATGGAGGAGGTGGAGACCTACTCCGATCACCGGTATATCCGGCTCGACGTCTCCACCCAGACCTCCAGCGCGCCGGTCCTACAGGCCCCGAGTGGTCCGCGTTGGGCGCTGAAACAGCTGGACCGGGAGCTCCTCCTGGAAGCCTCGATCGTGCAGGCCTGGGTGTCATCACCGGACAGGCCTGCCGACACTAACCACGAGGCGGACTGGTTCCAGGAGGCCATGTCTGAGATCTGTGACGTGGCAATGCCCCGAGTCCGGTCTGGAAGCGCCCGGCGTCAGGTGTACTGGTGGTCGCGCGAGCTGACGGCACTGCGAGATGCATGCGTCGCTGCGCGACACCTGTACGCCAGGCACCGCAGGCTCCGCATTCGAGCACCGGATGCGGCAGCCATCGAGGCGGAGCTGTATGAGGGGTACAGAGCGGCGAAGACCGCCCTCCTAGAAGGTGTCTTGCGGGCAAAGGATCTGGCCCGCGAGGAGATGCTGGAGTCTCTGGACGGGGATCCGTGGGGGCGCCCATACAAGATGGTGCGGGATAAACTCCGCACCAGGGCCCCCCCGCTGACGCAGAGTCTCCGGCCCCAACTAGTTGAGGATGTGGTGAGCGCTCTGTTCCCTTCGCGAGGGGAGCATGCTCCTCCGCCCATGGCTCCGCCGCTTGCGGTGCCACAAGCGGACCACGAGGACAACGACGACGACGACGTTCCGGAGGTGACTGGGGTGGATCTGAGAGCGGCGGTGGGCAGGCTGAAAGCCAAAAACACCGCCCCGGGACCCGACGGCTTGCATGGCAAAGCCTGGGTCCTGGCCCTGGAGGCTCTCGGGCCCCGACTACTAGGGCTCCTAAGCGCATGCTTGGAGAGAGGCCAGTTCCCACTTCGTTGGAAGACGGGGAAGCTGGTCCTCATACAGAAGCCGGGGCGCCCTGCGGACTCTCCGTCCGCATTCCGGCCCATTGTGCTGCTCGACGAGGTGGGCAAGCTCTTTGAAAGAGTAATTGCAAACCGCCTCGTCGGGCACCTTGTGGGGACGGGGCCGGATCTTGCGGAGCACCAGTATGGTTTCCGCAAGGGGCGCTCGACGGTGGACGCCATCATGCGCGTGAGAGCCCTCACGACGGGGGCTGCAGTGTCCAGGGGTGGGGTTGTCGTGGCGGTGTCTCTCGACATCGCTAACGCGTTTAACACCATGCCCTGGGGCTGCATCAGGGAGGCACTCCAATACCACCGGATGCCGACCTATCTTCGTCGTGTGGTCGGGGCATATCTGACGGACAGGGCCGTCATATACCCCGGTCGCTCTGGAGAGTGGAACCGGCGAGAGATGTCGTGCGGTGTCCCACAGGGATCGGTCTTGGGGCCGCTCCTGTGGGACATCGGCTACGACTGGGTGCTGCGCGCCGACCTCCCCAGCGGCGTCAGTGTAGTTTGTTACGCTGACGACACGCTCGTCCTGGCTCAGGGGGGGTCGCACCAGGCGGCGGCCGACAATGTGACACGCGGGGTTGCGATAGTCGCGGAGAGGATCCGGCTACTGGGTCTCGAGGTGGCCTTGCACAAATCCGAGGCCATGGTTTTTCATGGCCGCGGAAACACGCCACCGTCGGGATCCCAGTTGACGGTAGGAGGGGTTCGCATCGGCGTCGGGTCGACGATGAAGTACCTGGGAATCGTCCTCGACAGCCGGTGGAACTTCGTCGAACACTTCCGACGTTTGGCTCCCAAGCTCGAGCGGACGGGGGCTGCTTTCAAGCGGCTCCTGCCCAACCTCAAGGGGCCAAACGCCTCCTGCCGTAGGCTCTATGCCGGAGTCGTGCGGTCCATGGCCCTTTACGGGGCCCCAGTATGGGCGCGTTCTTTAGGGCGGCGCGCCGCCCACTATCTGAACGCGCCCCAAAGGGTGGTGGCCATACGGCTTGTCCGGGGCTACCGCACGATCTCCGGCGAGGCAGCAAGCCTCCTTGCCGGATTGCCACCGTGGGATCTGGAGGCGATAGTCCTCGCGCGCCTGTTTGAGTGGCGCGCGGAGGCACTACACCGGGGGGAAAACCCACTGCCGCGGCAAGTTGCCGCTCGGCGGGCAGACCTCCGGTGCGATCTCATGGTGGCATGGAGAGAGCGACTGTCGCAACCCCGTGCAGGGCACGCTACAATAGTGGCGGTAAGTCCCCTCTTTGAGGAGTGGCTGGAGAGGCGTCATGGCGTCCTCACCTACCGCCTGACGCAGGTCCTCACCGGACACGGAAGTTTCGGGAGGTTCCTGCACATCATCGGGCGGGAGGAAGCGCCCGGGTGTCACCATTGTGACGATCGCCCGGAGGACACGGTGGAGCACACAGTGGCGATCTGCCCGGCTTGGGCGGAGCACCGCCGTGCCCTCGTAGAGGCGATCGGCGGCGGCGATCTCTCGCGTCCGGCCCTGGTTCAGGCCATGGTCCGGAGCGAGAGGGAATGGGAAGCGGTCACCACCTTCTGCGAAGCAGTAATGTTAGCGAAGGAGGTGGCCGGGCGTTTGAGGGAAAGAACACCTGCCCAACCCAGCCGCCGCGGGAGACGCCCATGGCGCCGGGCGCCGCGAGACGACTTCCGGCCACCGTAGATGCGGGCCTGTGGGCGGTGAGCAATGGGTAGTTCACCGTCCGTCCGTCGATTGACGACAGGCCGTGTCGACGGCGCGTTCGTGTTTCACGCGCGCCTCAAAGAGAGTCAGCAAAGCAGAGGGGCTTGCCAGAGCCTCTGCCTGCCGGGGTTGCGGGTTGTTCGAAAGAGATACCGCGGCCTCGGAACGTAAAGGGCAATAGAAGAAACATGGGTGGGTTTTAGTCAGTACAAGTCTGACATGCCCCCCCGCTCCACCCAGAGCGGGGGAAGTCATTGGATGATTTCCCACCCGAAAAAAAAAAAAAAAAAAAAAAAAAGCCTGTGACTCAGCGGGGTTGCGAGTTGTTCGAAAAAGATACCGCGGCCTCGGAACATAAAAGACAACAGAAGGAACATGGGTTGGTTTTAGTCAGTACAAGTCTGACAATCCCCGTCGCTCCGCTCTGAGCGGGGGAAGTTATTTGATAAAAAAGCCCGTGAGTCAGCGGAAACTATCAACTAAACGTAATTATTTTATCACAGTTTTATTCCCTTCACTTGTAACTAAATATGGATCTTTAAAATTTTACCCATTTCAAATCCAAATAATTTTTAACCGGTAAGACTGAATGCCAAACCCAACATACTTATGAAAAGGCTGTTAATATCGCAAATTGATTAAAAAAAAAAAACACTCAGCCGAAAATAGTTTTTTTATGTCACAGAAAAATATACATAAGTGATTTACCAAAATCTCGTTTTGAAACAATGTAAATACGTTCCTTCCGGAGCAGTTTATAACTAATTCTTGTTCAATACCACTTACTTAACTAACGTTCAAGATGCAAGCGTAGTTAATTCATAGTTCACGAACTAACTAAGTTCCGTTAACTACAAGCTATAAAGGGATTGGTTTAACTTTTAATCCTGGGGAATTAAACCTTAACAGTTATTCGTAAGGACACGTTAACATATTGATGTTACTTGTTTAAGTTTAAATTGTTTCATTAATTGGTACTTTTGTTCTTCTCACTGTTGAGTACAGAAATCCTCTCTTATACACATGCTATCCTGGTATTTGCAGGTCTCATCTAGGTCTTCCCCGTGATCTTACCTTACATACCAGTTCTATCACCCCTGTTAGCATATCAAATTGTTTCATCAGCTTCTGCTTTTTGTACCATTCTATATCAGGTCGGCAAAACACATTTTCTTATTTTATTCTCCCCTGGTAGAAGCCACGGCATTACTAACTACTTCCTCATTCATATGATTCCTTACAATCCATCCTTATTTTCTTTGGCGTTCCTCTCCCTCTCTATCCATATATCTTTTAGGCTCTTGACTGTTTCATCCCTTCTCACAAAGAGCTTAACTAAAGGTCTTATTTTACTTATTAAACATGTTTAGACAGATTCTATATTCTTCTAGGCCATTTATGCACGAAATTCATTGATTCTTCCCAAAATCAAAACAACCATTTTTTTGTCAGGAATTGCTTCATAATAATTCTCTCTTGTAACCAAAGTAGCTGTTACTTGTTTGTTCGAACATCAAATCATCTCGATTTAATGATATGTATCTATGGCTACCAGTTTTCTAAATAATAAGCTACATCCACGTTACCCCTCTAAATGATTATATTTTATATGCAAAAAAAACTAGGCAGAGAAAATTCGTAGCCAAAATATGGGAGGCAAATCAACTTGTAACCCGCAGGCGAACAGGGGCGTATTATTATATATTTCTGCATATTTTAACCAACTCTATATACAAGAAAATATAAGTCAAAATATAATATTTTTGAAATAAGGCTGATAATAGTGTATCTTTTGATGAGAGGATGTTGTTCAATCTCTTTTGATCGATGGGTTTTGGATAAGCTCCTTGAAGGGCAAAATATTCATGAGCTTGGATATATCTTACCAGTTTTCTTCCTGAATTTAACCTATATTAGTAAATCAAGCTGACTTTTCATGTCTTCAAAATTACGAAAATATTTTTTTTTTTTGTATTATTAAGTTAAAAAATAGTATAATATGGGGCATCTATAGATTATTTTTAGCCGCAACTCGCTACTTAGTTTGTGCTTACCTGAATCTTAAAAAGGTGTGACTACTAAAATATTTATATACAAACTAACATTTAAACTAGATGCAGTTTAAGTCCTTTTTAGGGTTCCGTAGTCAACTAGGAACCCTTATAGTTTCGCCATGTCTGTCTGTCCGTCCGTCCGTCCGTCCGTCCGTCCGTCCTCGCTTAATCTCTGTGACCGTTACCAGTAGAAAGCTGAAATTTGGTACCAATATGTAAATCAATCACGCCGACAAAGTGGTAAAATAAAAATTTGAAATAAATGTTTTATTAGGGTAGCCACCCTATATGTAAAGTGGGAAGTGTTTTTTTTTTTAATTTCAACCCTAACGTGTGATATATTGTTGGAAAGGTATTTAAAAATGAATAGGGGTTTACTAAAATCATTTTTTGATAATGTCATTAATTTCGGAAATAATCGCTCCAAAAGTAAAAAACAATGTGTCCCCCCCCCCTCTAACTTTTGAACCATAAGTTTAGAAAATATGAAAAAAATCTGAAAAGTAGAACTTTATAAGGACTTTCTATGAAAATTATTTTGAACTTGATAGACACAACAGTTTTTGTACCAAAAAAAAAATGTTGTACAAAATAATTTCTGGACTAAGTTTGTAGTATAATCGTATATGCAAGCATTTTTTGTAACTTTGTTTACATATTTTATTATCCTGAAAGTATCTTTTTTCACACAAAAAAAGAATTATTGAAATCGGTTCTCCACCACCGAAATTGCACGTCTTTGTATTAATTAGTAACCCAATTCCCCGAGAGATGGCGCTGTAGGTACTTATTACATTGGATCGGGTATTACCGAATTGCTCGGTTGGCCTCATAACTGGGAACACTTATTGTGACGGACGGGAAACTACGGAACCCTACACTGAGCGTGGCCCGACACGCTCTTGGCCGGTTTTTTTTATCTATTCTTGAATAAATGCTTCGGAAGCTAAGTTATATTTGCTTACTTTATCATTACCATCATATTGCTCGTCATCTTAGCAGTCACTTCCCTTTCTAGCCACATAATCTTTCACACATTCAACGTTTCTTTGGTCTGCCTATTAAGTTTTTATAAAACCAATGACTAGAAGTCCATAATAACCATGGGTTAAGAACTGAAATTTTCGAGCCTTCGCTCAGCCGGCGAGTTTTTTTTTAAACGAGTTTCTGTTGTTCATACAAATATTTGTTCCGTGCAGGGATCAAACCCGCGATAAGCGACGCAACAGTCACTCAGTGCGCAGTCACTTTAGTGATTTTAACAAAACATTGATCTCCTGAATGACCTCACCAACAAAGCCGGACGAATTGGTAACCGCAGTTATAATATAGTTGTTATTACCAGGCCTGAGCTCACTACCCACCTCTTACCGTAATCCCTTCGTTGCCTTTACGACGCCCACGGGCAGCCGGCGGCCTATTCTACGCGGAACAATAAGAATCAATTTAAAACCTTCAAACTAGGTTAACACAAAATTACTTGTACACAGCGAAGTGTTAAAGGTGCGTCTATAATGCTGATAGTGAACGTTCAAGTAGTTGAGCCATTGGCAATTTTTTTTTGGAAAAAACTCTAATAAAATCTTCAGCTAAAGCTTGTGTCCCTCATGTGTTTTGGATGCACGAAAAGCTTAGTTTTGAAAAAACAAAACAAAGCCACGACTGTGACAAAAATCAAGTCAGCGGTACTTTTTTAAACAGACAAAAGCAAGTTACCAATCTCAATATGCGGCTTGATATTAAGAGTATCATTTTATCATGCATCCTATTATATTATCGATGTATGGTAGTGATGCTATAGCTACAGGTAGTCAATGGATTCTGAACATTAAACTTAAAAAAAAAATAACACGCCCTAGGAATTTCTCCTGAACCGTGGGTGCGTTTCCAAACATTTAAACTTACCTGCAAAAACAGCCAGACCCGAAACAACTACCTGTGGGTCATACGAATATTTGTTATATGCACTATGCCAACTGCGGCGTCGTGCCTTAGTCTAGCAAATCTTTATCCTGCTGAAAGTATGCTTGGAAATTAGAAATACTTTGAAAGTAAATAGCCTCTTCTATCATGCATTATAAGCTTTCGCTTTTGGTTGTCCGTTTTTGGATACCAGTAACTCGCTAGTGAGTACCCGCGGTGTGGCCGCACCTCAGAACAAGTTTCTATGTTACAATCCCTGGAGGAAACATAACCCTTTCATGTACAACTAATAGGTGTAAGTAACTTTTACCCGACTTAACAGAAAATATCGACGTCTCTAGGCACTCGTAAATTCTTACAGGATTTTCAAACAAAATTAGTGGGGTGTACCGTGACAAAGGTAGGTGAGTGTATTATTGGCCGAATGGTGTCAAGCGCGTTGCGGGTTGTTCGAAAGAGATATCGCGGCCCCGGAACGTAAAAGGCAATAGAAGGAACATGGGTGGGTTTCAGTCAGTACAAGTCTATCCCCCTCCTCAGCAAGCAACTGATTTCCCATCCGCAAAAAAATGACAATTGTCGAGTATTTTCTTCTAGTTTTTTTTTGGTATGTTCCTGGGCAGAGCGGATGGGAGTGTCAAACTTGTGCTGACTAAAATCATGTGCCTACTTTTGCCCTCTGTGTTCCGGGCGCTCGGTATCTCTTTCGAGTACCCCGCAAGTTTTCAGCAGGCAGTTGCCCTGGCGGCCCATTTGCTTTGTTGTGATCTCTTTGTGGCGACAGCCTCAGTAGACAGACTGATGGTATTATATATATATATCCACCTATTGCTTACTATCCACAGACCCAATTTTGTTTTATTTAAGTTTACTTCAAAAAGTTCTGGATATTTTTTATCATATACAAAGAGCATTTTGTTTTTCTATTACTCAGTTATTGTTTTTACCTTCATGAAATAAAATAGATATAAACTGATTTTAAAATACATCAAGGTCGATAGCACAATAACAAATATTAGTTTATATTGCACAGACTTTAAAATGTACGCTTTTTTATTCTAGTTCCCCCTTTACAAAGTTTTATGCGAAACACACAAATAAACATTCAGAAGATTGATCTGTTTAGCAGCCGAATATTCTATTACACATTACAACATTTATTACTCAACTAAAGTCGCAACAATAAAACAAAGAATTCCTTTGAATCTCGTCCACCGTACATTTTCTCCACCATCGAATCCTAAAAAGTAGGAGAAACATTCCTCTGCCTTTCAAAGAATCGAAATCACAGTAACGCGGCATACCAGGACACCAGGAATTCTTGAGTCTGCATTCTGCATGCATATTCAATATTGGAGAACAAAATAGGAAAAGGGGGGAGAAAATCTCCTTTCAAACAAATCGTTCTCGTTCAAGACCGCATAATGGAGGTCGCACAATAGTGCAATTCTGGCGCGACACTGCCTGTGGTAGCCTGTTTGACGTACTTATTCAAGATTCTGTTGCTAAGTATTTTTATTTCATTGTAGAGTTATGATTCAATCTTGGTTCCTGTTTTTATACAGGCCAGTGTTGTTGTTTTAGTATCAATGAATGATGTTGTTTTGGAAAGTGGGCATGGCACCCAAGAATTTAATTCTCGAGATCTTACTTTTTTAATAGATTTTCTCAAAAGCATCAATTTATAAAAACATCTGCTCACTAATATTTCTGACACCTTTCAAAAGTTGTCACATCAAACGACACATACAATACGAAAATATAAATTACCGAAGACGCAGAAAACACTACAATACTACATACTTGTTGTCAGCCAATTTTCAATCTTGTCACCCTTTCAAGAAGCACCAGAAGCCAATATCGATTGACTATATCGCCACCCTAAGGTAAAACGACCTCGCGAAGATACAAGTTTCAATTTCCCATCCCCTTCAAGTACAGGCCATAAATAATATCCAGAAAAAAAGTTATTTAACACATCCTCTGTTACTTGGAGTTGGTGAGCAATATTCGTTGCCAATTCCCCAGTTTTGGTATGACGAATAATGCTGGACTCAAGCCAGCCTATTCTATGTACAATGAAAAATCTTTTATAGCAAGTTTCGGGTACATTCGTATAAATTCAGTAATGTAAAGCATTATGTGGCATGGTTTTGAATATGGGCACATCTCTTAGCGGTTAGCTGACCTGGAAATAAAGAAAGTTTTGGGTCCATTTCAAAATGTTGGCGTCACCTGATGCAAGGTTCTTTTTTTAAAGAATGGAAAATCAATCTCTGTGCGTGAGTCAAGTGTGTGACATTTTGGATAAACTGATGTCTATATTTAAAATAATTATTCTTTTGTGATTAGTGCCTAAACCGGTGATACAGTTTGGGCCCCTGATTTGGCTTATCATGTCGTAGGGAAACATTTCTCAAGCATGTTAGTTTCGTCACAATATTTTCCTTCACTTATTAATACGCACACGACTTTGTAAAATCAGAGGTGTGTGTCTTGGGTTCGAACTTAAGACCTTTGGACTTGTTAGTCTCGTAACCTCACCACTAGGCTCTCATTGCTTGTTAGAATATTTAGACATTACGAAATTGCAGAACACTTTGTTAGTAACAGGTTTTGAATGAAAATTGTAAAATAAAACGACGTATACATTGTTATTTAACAGTTATACAATTTCTTCGACGCGTAATGAAAAAAGAAATATTTCGTAATGTAAACATTACTTTAAACTTTCATCAGTTCAGGGGTTGCGGGTTGTTCGAAAGAGAAACCGCGGCCCCGAAACGTAAAGGACAAAAGAAGAAACATTGGTAAGTTCTAGTCAGTGGTACAAGACTAACACTCCACCCGCTCCCCGCATAGTGGGGGAAGTTATTTGATGACTTCCCAACAACAACAAAAAAACTTGTTGATAAAAGTTCTTTGTATCTATAACTATCTATTTTGTACAAGTTACCACCATTGTGTA
This sequence comes from Ochropleura leucogaster, assembly GCA_958449745.1. Classification (NCBI taxonomy): domain Eukaryota; kingdom Metazoa; phylum Arthropoda; class Insecta; order Lepidoptera; family Noctuidae; genus Ochropleura; species Ochropleura leucogaster. The sequence goes on along the minus strand of OY288213.1, from coordinate 15,476,548 downwards.
GCTTCAAGTTTACTTCAAACTGCAATCGTGCGCGGCATTTAGGACAGTACCCATTCAGTTCGGCTCGGCCCGTGATCGGATTATGTTGCGGTGGCTTACATAATGTACTGGGGCAGGGTTAATTGATTCTATTGAGTCACTATAGGCTGGCTTTCCCTAACATTTAACCTAATATCGTTGCTGATGAATTTTAGATGGGCAATGTTGCTATTGAATAGATACCTATTGATTTTAGCAGACTTTCAAAAAGTTCAAAAATTCTTTGTTTTTTTTTTGCAAACAATGGAAGAATAAAATGCAAACAAACCGAGTTTCTGACACTAAAGTTATTATTTTTGACTTACTAGTGTTTTTTTTTTAGTTGAATTGATTGACTGATTAAGTTTAAGTCATTTATCAAGGTTTAACAAATAAATCCCTATTATGCGCGAAGAAGTTATTTTCTCAAAAAGACCATCACCTTGTTGAAACCGCACCCGGGTATTGTGTTTTGTCATTTAGACCCGGAATACTAAAAAAGGCCAAGTCTTTTGTCGCAGGCCTTTTTATGTCCAATATAAGGAGACCTGTTCTGTTAACCTGCTAAGGGGGATTCAGGGGTCTTGGGAATGTGGTGGTTGTAAACTACCCCCGGTCACGTGTGCAACAAAGGAAACTATGATGGAGGTCTCGTTTTTATTAAAACGTCCAGTGCTCTTAAGCCGATTTTATTTATACCCACCCTTACAAAGTTACTTAGGAAAAGTTTGCGCAAAATATAACGGGATATATGTGTCCTCCATTTTGGGGACAATTGAAACGTATTCGTTTCTATATTTTTATTTCGGATAACGTGAAAAATAAAGTGATATCTAATCCGTAAGTTTTTTTAATGAAAAACAATAACAGTTTTGTTATAACAAGAAATGCAAAAAGTATTGATGAGTTTTATACTTAACTAGCTCTGCCCCGCGTTTTTTCACCCGCGTAGAACGGAGAATGTATTAATCCAGGGTATAAGTATATTAAGTAATATATAAGTATATTTCTACATACCGAATTTAATCTATGTAAATCCGATAAACTGTTCGAGCGTGAAGGAGTAATAAACATCCACACATATTTTTTTATAAATTACCAGTTGTGTCCAGCGGTTTCACCCAGCACAGCTCCTTAGCTAGAGAATGGTATGAATAATAAATAGGTGTTGGCCAAAATTTCGTTCAAATCGGTCCAGCCGTTTCGGAGTATGGTAACTAAGACTGTGACACGAGAATTTCATATTATATTAGATTGTGTTTCATAACAAACCTGTCGAGATAAAACTCACAAAGCATCAGACTAAATGATTCGTGCAAAAAAAAATACAATATTTAAAAAAAAATACAAGTATTATGTCCTGATCCTGATACATAAAAAATAACACTAAGCTTCCTTTTTTTGTTTCCAATAAATTAAATCATACACAACACAACAAATTCTTGCCTTAACCAACGCAAACAACACAACATCGAAGAAAATATTAATTCTTGCAAGCTTCACTATTAATCCCAGCTTAACTATAACATGGAAGGCCTACCAACATTATAGGCAGCTCACCAACATAAGACGTAACATAAGTCGCAACGTGTACCAACATTAGTCGTCGCGTACCAACATTATACGAAGCGCGTACCAACATAATCTTAGAATCCGGAATGCTAAACAGAGATTTGTTTGTTGTCTTCTATCTACCGTTATGTAACTAAATAATGTCATAATATACTCTATTTTGCTTTATTCCATTAAGTCTGGCTTGTCTTGTAAGTTAGATTTCAAGGATAAGAAGGGAGAAAGTTCAACAGCTCGGATCAATTCTACGGTACCTACGTACATAAGGCAAAGTCAAAAACCGAGGTTTACAGGAGACCGTAATTTGTGTTCAACACGCCCTACAAATAATTCTATGAGCATATCCTTAGTAATATTATAAAAGCGAAAGTGAGTTTGTTTGTTACCTCTTCACGTTTTAATGGCTAAACCGATTTTGATGAATTTTGGTACAGAGATAGTTGGGAACCAGGAGACGAACACAGACGAAAGACGGAAGAAAAGTGAAAACTTAGCTTTAGCTATTACAATCAATAAGGCGCAACGGCAAAAACTAAAAGTAGCAGGCATCTGTAAATCAGAAAAGGGGAAATGTGTTACCCCGAATTAAACGCTAACAAAGCCGCGGACAAAAGCTAGTTCACAATAATACACCAATCAAATACTCCAAAAGAGAATAATGGCGGGTTGTAACTCAAAGTGTAAATAAAGCTTAGTTGTAATCATAAAGTAGTGCGAATTTATTGCTTTTATCGAATAACTATAACTTGTTAGTTCCTTTTAGGATTTCAAGTTTATTACTACAGGAATTACTAGTTATAGGCTTTCCTTAATCCGTGTTTGATGGATTATTGGTATTAAACCTGTTTAATAATGCTGTGTGGGTATTAAGTTATAGGGATTAATTGCTAAGTCTTGCCAGATTTTGTAAGACGGATTTATTTTACACTAGCTGTTCCACGCGGTTTCACCCACGCTGCTCAGCACCCGTTGGTCGTAGCGTGATGTTATATAGCCTATAGCCTTCCTCAAGAAATGGACTATCCAACACTAAAAGAATTTTCCAATTCCAACCAGTAGTCCCTGAGATTAGCGCGTTCAAACAAACAAACAAATAAACAAACAAAATCACTTTCGCTTTTATAATATTAGTAAGGATTTAAGAATTGTTTATTTCGTTATTGTTGTTTCGTGTGGGAGTTGTTTGTCTTGGTATGGACATGTAATGAGAGGGGACAAAGCGCATGTAACTATAAGAGTGATTGATCTGAATGTTGATGGATGGAGAGGGTGATGAAGGTCAAAGAAAAGATGGATACAATCGTGTAAGAAATAATATGATAAAAAAGGAGTAAATGATGCTAGAAGGCGAGAATGGAAGAAGAAAACGTGTTGCGTCGACTAGAAACAAAAAAAAAACTTTCTTCTAATAGGTATTAATATATGTCGGAAGAGGATGAAACATAATAAAACTAGATCTTCAATGGCATTAAATCGAATTTATTAATGATTTATTCACCTAATGAATTCTACAGGAACTATCCTTAATCAGTTTCTTTATATAAAAAGGGTCTTATGAAGTTATTAACTCAACATCACGCAATAGAAAGCATGACACCCAGTAGTACAGAGATTGGGAAAGTAACAGGGTAATACGGTAGCACAGTAGCACATTATCACGGTAGCACGGTAGCACATTAGCACTGTAGCACAGTAACACAGAATCACAGTAACACAGTCACACAGAATCACAGTTAGAGAATCACAGTTACAGAGAAACATAATTAAAAGTAATACAACCTGTGCACCAGGAAACGCTTGAAGTCAGACTGCCGTTTTACCGCTGCGCGATTCTTTTATAGACTAGAATTCTAAGTGGGGGTTAGCGTGATAGCAGCTGCAGAATGACTCAGCGCGTCCCAGTGCAGAAGCTGCTAACAATACGACGCCGACATATACATAATCGCAAATTGTCCAAAATAAATAATAGCAACAAGCAACATAGCTATGTCTTTGATACTTTTTTATGGATTAAAAATCATCAAATAACTTCCTCCAATCTAGGCGGAGCGGGGAGGAGTGTCAGACTTGTTCTGACTAAAACCCACCCATGTTCCTTCTTTGGCCTTTTATAATCCGGGGCCGAAATATCTCTTTCGAACAACCTGCAAACCCGACAGGCGGTGGCAGGCCTCTCTGACGTCTATGATACTTGCTCAACAGTCAGACAAAGGTTTTGTAACAATATTCTGATTTAAAAGAGTGTCCATGGAGTTTCTTGCCCATTCTTCTCCATAGAGATCTACGCTGTGGAATGGGTTACTACAGTAGTTTCACAGTTATTATGCTTGTGACTGCGACTGTAACTTCATTTTTTATTGTTGTCAATGTTGACAGTTAAAAAGGTTCCTGTAACTGGCCTACTTGAAATAAATGATTTTGATTTTGTTAAGTAAGTCATATAAAGTCAATCAATTGATCAGGTAAACCATTATATTCTGAGCTAAACGCTACAATATCTACATAGCAATTATCTCGATTGCTTTAAAACGTGTTATCCATAACATTCACAAGCTCCTGGGTTGTTGGCATCCCCGCCTGTCAGTATTTAGGCCACAATAATCTGGCTATTATGTCGAAAACAATGGGATTTAATACAACCTATTTGGCTATCTATGGTACGGAATCTTGGATTTGTAATATTATGTGCCATCTGGTACGTAACAAGGCTTGTCGTTATGAATAACAAATTTAATTAATACTGCTTGAATAGGACTTAGTTGTAAGCTGTGTTAAGATATTAAGTAGTTTTCTTTAAACACTCATTATCAAAGAAAAGAGAGAAAAAAAAATGTGCTGTCATTTGCTTGTCGCAATGACGACACACTTTCAAAATAGCAAAAAATATTTAACGTACTAAGCATCACAAATTTTGTTACTTATTTTTGAGTTTAGGACGCTAAGCCGTTGGTTGCAAAAGAAAAAAAAACGGAATCCTTATGGACACATTTATATATATGTATTAAAATGTTTGTAAACGCAACCATGATACCGGAGGAATTACTAGAGAGGGGCAACGTCTAAAAAAAACTAATTATTTTAAGTACTTACAACATTGTTGAGTCGTCAATTCTAAAGTAGACTACCGTTCTTAATTCAAACCGTTGATTTTAAAAACGATTACGTAGCTAGCATGTTAACAAAACCTGCCATAGAATTGTAAGTACAATAGAAAATTTCTCCGTATCGTAAAAATACCTCCTACACAATTCAAAATTCTAATATCCTAATCACCTGCTCAAGCTGATGACAAAGACCCGAGGCGGCTCAAGCCAGCGTCCCAGCGATACAGATCCAACGCGATAACAAACCTTACAAAAGATGACTTGTCCGACCCATTGTTATTAAAAATGATGTCAACTTTACTGGCACCGTTGATTTATGATATGCTTTTGTGGTCCACAATAATAGGATTGTGTTATGTAACGGCTAAGAGCTCATTATAGCCAAGTTATAAATTGGCTGAAACACAGAAGTTTCGGGGCTAGCCACCGGATCGGACGGTTTTATGCTCATTTTAAATGGCTAATTGCTGACTTTACTAAGGCTGCGCATGAATATTTCACGTTATTAACATCGGAGATATTTGTGCAGTCTACTTGGATAATTTTGTAGGATCTCGACTGTTTCTGTTTGACAAATACGAGTCGGAAGCGCGCGGTGGCAAGGACCTAATTAGCATTTTTAATAGAACCTAGCGCACACACCTATTGGAATACTGTACAGTTTCAATTTGCATGTATTTCGTTTTCTTTTTGTGAGAGTTTTTTAGAACTGAGTTTTACCATTAACTTGTTTTACCATTAATTTGCATGCCGTAAGCAACTAAGAGAATATCACTTAGTTGCTTACTGTTTTTAAACCGACGTATTTACTTTACATTCATGGAAAATGCTGTGACCTTCCTTAACCACAAAGTCTTAACCGCTTCCCGTCTGTGCCTATGTATCTTCAAAACTACGCACCGGATTTTGATGCGTATTTTTTTAATGGTACAAAATTAGCATATATGTTTCTACATTGCAGGCCCTCGAAGCCGTTGGCCAGTCGCTTGTACATACAATACATACATACAATATAATATTTTATACTATATAATATTAAAGGTCCCTTAAAGGTGAAGGACCCCCCATTTACCATTAGACAATAGACAATTATGAATTAAAAAACAAACACTGTAATCTGGCAGGTATACAACTCTACCATAAGCAACCTTAATAGATTTTTTTTAAATATCTGGGCTATATTAAACTAGAAGTGCGCTTGATCTGTCGTCATTACCTAGTATATCATTATCGAAAACAGTTTTTTGACGTAAGGAAAATACTTGGTTAATAAAGCAAGCCCCCAAAGAGTATTAGTGCAGGGCAAACTCACGGTCCGCCTCTGTTAATATAGTCGTTTTTTGTCGTATTTAATTTTCAAATAAATTGTTTCTATCAAATAAATTTGAATATATATAGTCGAACACATTCAAAGCTTATTAAGAAATTATCAACTGTATCAGAATAACCGTGTCATTTTTCTCTTTCTTTGACTGTACACAAAACAAAATACAACAGCCAAGTACAAAAAAGACAGATGCTTGTTTTAATTGAGATTTTGAGCTAATCTTGATCCGTCTACACAAAACAATCCAGCGTACAAGAAAATCAATATACGAAATTATGACTAAAAACAGGTTGAATTTTTGTTTGGAATATAAACATAAAGTTTTTCAGCAAACATCCAGGTTTTCAGCTCAAAATTAAGAACTTTATCATTAACTGAAGCACAACTTTGAGACCAACTCCAAAAGTTTGCATTTTGTTAATTTGCAACTTTATTTTGTGAACCTTAATCGCCTTGGTAATATTTCCCCACCAATCTCTGTGGTGATTACTCGCCAAAATAGCAAAATGACTTTAGTGGCAAGTCAGAGTTGGTTGGTGTCGTCCAAACCAATTATAAAGTTTAATTACTCATTGCTCCGTGGACTAGTTCACTACAAACAACAGATGTCGCTAGTCACGCTTGTATCTTGTGTACATGGCTGAGGGCGCTTTACTGTGCATGTATTTTGTATGGAAGACTGGTGAATTTGTTTAGTACATCTAAACAATTCCATAATAATATACTGATAGCTTCCTTACTAATATAAAAGCGAAAGTGAGTTTGTTTGTATGTTTTATAATACTTTGAATTTTGAAACTTTGAAGTATTTTTTCTATTTTTTTGAATACTTATCTAATATATAAAATTCTCGTATCACAATTTTCGTTCCCATACTCCTCCGAAACGGCTGGACCGATTTAAATTTTGTGTACATATCGGGTAGGTCTGAGGATCGGCCAACATGTATTTTTATACCCCTAAGTGAGTAGCGGGTGAAACCGCTGGGCACAGCTAGCGATTTATAATACTTTGAAACATACATTTATTTTAATATTTTCTATTATTGACACTACAAAAGAACAACGACTAATTTTTGGACTGTATTTTTTACAATTTCCGCGAAACCATCTTAGAATTATCTATTTCAATAACATTTTCTATTCTTACTCCTCCATCTTCAATATAACTCATTTCCATAATCCCACCTTTCAATTTACTACCCACGCAATTTTTATTTGGTCTCAAAACATCTGAAAGTTTTTCTTATGACGCACCTAACTAAAACTCACATCCAGTTTATGCGCTGACGGATTTTATGAGGTCATATATAACCACGACCTAAATCTTCCTGATCTCGATGGAAGAATTGAGTAGGGTATGTGACAGTTCGGATTATGGGAAACCGTCAATGTATAGTTCGCGGTGGAACGGTACGATCCAGGAATTCATTATGCGGCCTTTAGCATCTCATAGATGATGAAGAGAGGTATTTTAGACAACTTTTTTTTTTGCTGATGGAAATTAATCAAGTTATTTCTCTTTCTTTCTTTTTTTTTTTTTAAACTTTGTCCCACACTAAGGAGTTCTCCTGTATCGTGGGTGCGTTTACCAACATTTCAATTCACATACACAAATAATCAGACCCGAAACAACTACCTGTAGGTCATACGAATATTTGTTACGTGCGGGGATCGAACCCGCGACACGCAGCGCAGCAGTCGATCGCTAAGCCACTGCGACAACCGTGCCTTTAAGTCAAGTCTTACTTCAAGACTGACTGACTATAACTGATCCATGTTCCGACTTATGCCCTTTATGTTCCTTTCGAACACTGCTCTCTGCTTTGCTGATATTTCTTAGAAGCGTGCATGACAAACAAACACGCCATCCTCCTCACTAGGCGGACGAACAGTGAGCTACCTACTGCTCACCGTCCTTATCTGTACATGCTTATAAACGGTTCAATAAACTAGCGAATGTCTCCAAAACTCAAATATTTTATTAAACCCCTTTTAAGATACGTACACAAACTCACGCCTTTTTACCATAGGGGTAGGCATAAACAACTGCACAGAATGCCTCCTGCTCCACGTTCATAAGTTTCAAAGATCTCACACTTGACCTTGCCTAACCATTTTATAGTCATTAACATTAAGCATTTAATTTAAGGCCTTAAATTTTGCCGGGGTTGCGGGTGTTCGAAAGATACCGCGGCCCCGGATCATAAAGGGCAATAGAAAGAACATGGGTGTGCCTTAGTAAGTACAAGTCTGACCTTCTCCTCTACTCCACCCAGAGCGGGGGAAGTTATTTGAGGCCAGGCCTTCAACTTCGTAATACCGTCCTACCAGGCATGCGATCTTCAATACATATATCACACACGATAGGTACATCTAATAACAAAATCTAATTTGCATCTCCCAGCACATCTGTACGATGAAATTGTGATAACTCAGTAGTAGTATCGCGAAGTATTTTCTAGTTCGTCGCCTCTACGTCGCTTCGAAGCCAATTATAAAGTTTAATGAAGCGTCAGCTTGTCCCTTTTACACTTGCACACTTACTTTACATTATACGAATAGTTACCAAATTAATGGCGGTTGGCTTAGGTAACAATGGAAATAAGTTGATGTTTACACGTACGTGAGTTTCGCAGGAGGTAGCTAATTGGATATTGATAACTTGAGAAAAGACCATTACATTCTGAGAATACAATTAAAATTATTTTTAGATTTGACGGCCTGTTGGTCTTCGATTCCCACCCAGGACAAACTTTGTGTGATGAGCATGATTGGTTGGTCTGTGTCTGGGTGTGATTTATATATAATATGTATGTATTTATACATTATATAAGTATGTATATCAGTTGTCTGATTACCATAACACAAGCTCTGCTTATCTTGGGATCAGATAGCCGTGTGTGAGTTGTCCCAAGATATTTATTTATTTACTAGCTTTTGCCCGCGGCTTCGGTGCGTTAAATTCGGTAGCGCCTTATTAAAAAAATGCCTATGCCTATGTCCATCTCCTGGTTCCCAAATATCTTTATACCAAAATTCATCAAAATCGGTTTAGCCATTAAAGCGTGAAGAGGTAACAAACAAACTCACTTTCGCTTTTATAATATTAAAGATTAAATATAGTGAGGATTTATATTTATATTTACAACTATTACTGTTCGTCTTTACATCACCCTAAGATTGATCGGTAGTAGATGCCTATGACACATTCAAATATTTACGACTGATAGACGGGACCAATCGTAATCCAATACTTGTTACTACTTGGTAGCAAATCATTCTGTCTAATGTCTTATCAAGTGTCATTCGTTTGTTAAAATCCTAAATGATCGGAATGATATTTTTATGGGAAAATATTCCCATAAAAATATCAATAGAGCAGACCTCTATACGTCTTAAATCTGTAGAGTATAGAGGCAAACTTGTGTATTATTACTTACTCATTTTATAAAAGCGAAAGTGAGTTTGTTTGTTTGTTACGTCTTCACGCCTTCATGGCTAAACCGATTTTGACGAATTTTGGTACAGAGATAGTAGGGACCTGGAGACAGACAAAGGCAATTTTTTAAAGTGGGTATTGAGGGAGAAAGTGGGAAGAAATGAGAGAACTAAGCTTTGCTATTACAATCAATAAAGCGCAAGGGCAAAAACTTTAGGTAGCAGGTACCTGCAAAGCAGGAAAGGGGAACTGTGTTACCCCGAATTCACACAAAATTTATGACCCCGATTTTAGGCAAAAAATAGTAAACAATAAACAGATGTTTAAGAGCCACATTATTATCAGAATACATGAATCTAAAATTGGAAAGATTTCTGTTGAGGGCAAATAACTTATAGATCAAGAAAAATCCTCAACTCCACAACAACACATAAATTGCAACACATAGCGACATCTAGTGAGACACCCAGTTTTCATCAAGTGTAAGGCTTTTCTATGAATCGTCTCATTCTCTGCTTACAACGACATCTAGTAGACATTTTCGTAAACTGCAACATTAAATTTCCCAAACGCGTAGAAACAATTAATTTGTTACGTCAACATGTGCGTTTGTTGGTCAAACGGTATTTTTGTTTACATAGTTGTCCTTTCATTAGCACGTTACTAAAGAAGTAGATCAATATTCAAAATGATTTGTTTATAAACCTTTTTTATGTTACTAGAACAACTTACAACAATTTTATGAATCGTTCCGAGTTAACGACACTTTGACTAACCCTGTAACGATCGATTCCTATCAAACAGTTAAGGACTACCTATAACGGTAAATTGGTAATAAAATTATATGGTAATATTCATTCGAGTACCTTAAATTTATTGTTTAGGCGATAGTGGTGATTAGTTAATTTCTGCTGTAAATACTTAAGTGTTTTGATAAAATATGTACCAGCTGGCGGCCGCGGTTTTGCCCGCGTGATATCTAAGTGAAAAAAAGTATTCCAGTTTTTACTCCAGAAGATTATTTGCCTCTGTGCCTCATCTAGATCTGTTTTGACGTGAAAGAGTAACAAACATCCATTCATCCATTCTAAAATGAAGTGTGAAGTAGAAATATTATATTAGTAGGATATTAAATGAATCAAATGAAGTATCATTTATTTATCAACAATAAAAAGCCAAGAGCGAAACTTGCGAGATAAACGACCATGTACTACTGACTGGGTAAACTTAGAGGGTTGATTTGTACTATATTGCTAAAATTAATTAAATAAAACACAAAAACAGAATTCACTGGCGGCTTCCATGTTTCCTGATCATTAAAATCTGGATTTCTTCAAAGTTGAGTTGAGTGTTTTTTTTTTTTTTTTTTAAAAACGTAGCCCCACGCTAGGAATATTTCCTGTATAGTGGGTGCATTTACAAACATTTAAACTCACATACACAAACAGCCAGACCCGGAACAACTTTCTGTAGGTCATACAAATAAAAAAAACTGACAGAAACAACATGTCCAAAAGTTTATTTATAAGTAAAAAGCTAGGTTTTAGAATGCTCCCCTTAAATAATCCTCTTTAAACGCATACACATTGAGAGTAACTATATAGCATTTGCTCTAAATTACAACGCTTTTCTGCATAGCATATGTATTTCAAGCTTAATGTAGCAAACTAAAAAGCCAACGCTAATATACGAGTATTCAGTGATTTGTGGCGCAAGCGAGCTAAGTGTAAAACTTTAATACATCAAGTAATAAAACACCAATTAAACGATCCTTTAAATTCTAACAAAGTATAGAAAACACGGATAGGAAACGTAAAATCACGAGCAATCCTAACAAGAACGAATGAGCAAACATAATTCGGATTCCTCAGTCCGTACTCATGCCCAACGTTCGACTAAAGGAATGCAATTTTATCTGATGCCGTTCGCGAACTAAGGGTAATTAAAGTTAAAAAGAATCCGAAACTTTAGCGAGTGCAACGAAGAATGAAACTTGTAGTTAAACCTGTGTTTCGCACCAACTCTTGGTATACTGGAAAGGTAAGCTCTCTTAGTAGCACTTTACACTTTAAATAGGACATTTGCGGTTGAAATAAGATTGTGGGTTTTGAGATTTTGTGTGATAAAATTAATTCTTAATTGATTTTCGATTTTTCCCGAAAGGACACCTTGGAATATGGTATTGATGAACAGAAGAATGTTTTTATCAAATTAAATGTCCTAACGACCTGTCTTAATGACCGGGGTTGAGGGTTATTCGAAAGAGCTACCGCGGTCCCGGAACACAAAGAGCAAATTATGGAACCTGGATGGTTTTAGTCAGCAAAAGTCTAACACTCCCTTCCGATTACATTTCTTTAAGCAGTATGTCTACTGTGCTCATAAACATGTCACGCCTTATCTGGCTTTACACTATCAGACATAGGTACTAACTTTATGTCAAAACTTTTTGCAACCCCATATACACAAAGACCATTTGTTCAAAACAAACTATTTAAAATCCAGGTGCACGACAGACTTTATTTTTGGTTATTGTTCGACCACAATTCAGTATACTTATCCTCGGAATTATTGAATCAAAACAGACGTTTCAAACTAAAATAAAATAATCCTTACTAATATTATAAAAGCGAAAGTGAGTTTGTTTGTTCGTTTGTTACCTCTTCACGCTTTAATGGCTACACCGATTTAGATGAATTTTGGTACAGAGATAGTTGGGAATCAGGAGACGGATAAAGGCTATTTTTTTAAAGCGGGATGTGAGGGTGAAAGAAGGAAGAAAAGGGAAAGCTTAACGGTGCTATTACAAATACCAATAATCACAGTTGCCCTTGCGCCTTGCAAGGGCAACTGTAGTACCCCGATTTTAACGTGAGCGAAGCCGCGGACAAAAGCTAGTACTTGTATCATAGTTTAAAAAACATGCTGTCCGTATCAAACCTTCTTAGCAAATCCTTTCTTTTAATACATATTAATATATCATGCGTGAAAAAAAAAGTCGCCATCTTTATTTTTTTATAGTCCGCCATATTGGATTGGAACTAGTCATCTATTAGCTGTCGCGGTTCATTTTTAATTTATTTAGATTTTTATTGAACTTTGCTTTTACTCTGGACAGTCACCTGTGTACATCTTTCTACATCGTTCTCGCATATTTGTATAATCTCAACACGAATGATGTAAATACGATTTTGTAATAATATTCTTATTTAAAAGAGTGTCCATGAAGTTTCTTGCCCATTCTTCTGCAGAGAGATCAACGTTTTGGAATGGGCAAATAAAGTACTGTCAAAAGTTATTATTAAGTTTTGTGACCGGGACTGTAGCTTCAATATTTTGTTTTTTGACATTCAAAAGTGCCTGTAATGGTCTAATTAAAATAAATACGTTTGAGTTTGGATTCCCAATCAGGAAAGTAAGACAAATGCAACTTCATTTTTTTACCTACTTACAGGGGTAACTAATAAAACCGTGTTATAAATAACATTTCACTAACACCACGTTGGGTTTCATAAAATGATGAGTGTTGATATATTCCGCTTGCGTTAAGAGCTTTTTGTTCAGCACAGGATTTATCCGTCTCAAATTTTGGCCCGTACATGTTCAATTAATTCCCGTCTTGCATGCATACCCTCGTGTGAAGTGGGTTAGCTCATGTGATGAATTTGCATTCATACATAAGGGAGTATATCTAAGAACTTTGTTGATTTCCTACCCAGTTTACATAGTCAATTGGAATGTCTTTGAAGGTGGTGTTTTACATAATTAATAAGGATTTTAAAGGAACTTTTTACGAAGCTTATTATACCAACTTGTATGGGCAACTATTTTTGTTTTATTATTTTAACTACATTAACAAATGCTACGTTAACGAATTTTTCATATATATGAAGCGAATGCTTAGGGAATTTATATAAAAAAGACTTTTTGAAATAAATTCCTTTATGCAATTGAGGTTCTGAATTCAGAAGTTGTTGCTAACGCAATGACAAATTCAGAGATAAATAAAATAAATATTTTGGGACAACTCACACACGGCCATCTGATCCCAAGCTAAGCAGAGCTTGTGTTATGGTAACCAATCAACTGATATACATACTTTTATAATTTATAAATACATAAATATTATTGATAAATCACACCCAAACACAGAACAAACAATCATGCTCATCACACAAAGTTTGTCCTGGGTGGGAATCGAACCCACGACCTCCGGCTCAGCAGTCAGGGCCACTAACCACTGGACCAACAGGCCCGTCATATTTTCATAACGTGTCTTTGTTTATTATATTAACCATCACTCTTGTTGTTAATTTTCAAAATAATCAATCACATAATTATAATAACCCTGACTTTATATTGTTGTTTGAATAGTTAGAAGCTTCATAATAATTATACGCTATTACTATGTAAACTCCACTTAGTATAGAAGCTTCAGTTTATTGATAACTTTGACGAAGTAACACATACAAGATTATGTATGGCGTCATGTCTTTGTCTAAGTTTGTATCTTAGTACAGTGTGGCAAATATTATGATGTAAACTGAACCGCAGAACTATAACACATTAGAAAAACGAGGTTGTTTGTTCAAGTTTGCCCAAGTACGTAAAAATATCCGAAACTCAAACAAAACTCTTTCTTTGGCCAAAGAATTAGCATTGCCATTCAACGTGGCAATGCTGCCAGCCTTCTTGGCACGTTTTCTGATGAGACTGACGGATTGGAGGAGTACTCTGACTCCTAAATTAATTTTTATTTTATACAAATTACTTTTAATCCTTACTTATACTATAAAAGCGAAAGTGAGTTTGTTTATTTGTTACGTCTTCACGTCTAAATGACTAAACCGATTTTGATGAATTTTGATTCAGACATAGTTGAGACCCTGGAGACGGAAATAAGTTTTTTAAAGTGAGAAATGAGGGAGAAAGAGAGAAGAAAAGGTAAAACTAGCTTTTCTATTACAATAAATAAGGCGCAAGGGCAAAAACTACAGGTAGCAGGTACCTGTAAACCAGGAAAGGGGAACTGTGTTACCCCAAATTTAACGTGAGCGAAGCCGCGGGCAAAAGTTAGTTATTCTATAAGTGGTCTGTTAAAAATAACCTCAAACATTATGTAGTCTGAAAATCCCTTAGGATAGCAGAGACAGTGTTAGTGTTGCGATGTGATTGTTCCTCTGACTGCCAACCCATAGGTCTCGAGTTTGAAACCAAGACAAGCACCTGTGATTTTTTTACTTTGTGTGTTCGTATTATTAAACTAGCTGTTCCCCACGGTTTCACCAACGCTGCTCAGCACCTGTTGGTCGTAGCGTGATGTTATATAGCCTATAGCCTTCCTCAAGAAATGGACTATCCAACACTAAAAGAATTTTACGATTCCAACCAGTAGTCCCTGAGATTAGCGCGTTCAAACAAACAAACAAACTCTTCCGCTTTATAATATTAGTATAGATATATTAATCAGTTACTTCTGTGGCGGGAGACATCGTGAGGAAACAAACACGATTTTTTTTAGGGATGATGATTGATGAAATCATCAAATAACTTCCCTTACTCTAGGATGGACTCTATGGAGCGGGAGGAAGTGTCAGACTGACAAAATCCCACCCATGTTCCTTCTTTTGCCCTTTATGTTCCGGGGCTGTTGTATCTTCTCCGTAGTCGATCACTGATCGCATAATGGTTAATTTTGACAAGTATGGTAATCTGCTACATACTAAACTTGTCAAAATCAACCATTATACGATCAGTGATCGACCATTCTGACACTATTGTAATAGCAGACTTAGGCCCCTGCAAGCTTGAAAAATATTTCTCGACGGCACGTTTAGCCAAGTAAAAGGCCCATGTGCGGCAAAAACTGACACCGGGTTATTCACTAAGCTAACCGCACGATAAAGAAGGAAGGATAGTAAAGCAAACCTGCATTTTTCCACCGACCCGCTCCGGGCACTATGGTGTTAGAAGCGTTAGAAAAAAGGTCAGACATGGAAAAACAAATGCTACCGTCGACAAGTTTTCTATCCGCCTTTCACGATACCCGAGCTTTAAAATAATAGAGGTGATACACGGTGTATACACTTACAGTACGGCCAACGAGAAGCGATACGAAAGGTCATTAACCTAAAGAACAACTGTGGCGTTGACAATCTAATATTTAGCTCTTTCCATCTTGTGCCTTTGTCGTAATGTCTCGTTCTCCCGGCAAAAACATGACAATGTTAAGACGGGGTTCGCCAAACATTCGGGCGGCCATTTTAGATGGGGTTTTAGCATGGGTTTTGTTTACATTTGGTATCGCTTCTCGTTGGCCGTACTATAGTTATCTAATATATAAAATTCTCGTGTCACAGTTTTCGTTCCCATACTCCTCCGAAACGGTTGGACGGACCGATTTAAACGAAATTTTGTGTACATATCGGGTAGGTCTGAGAATCGGCCAACATCTATTTTTCATAACCCTAAGTGAGCAGCGGGTGAAACCGCTGGGCACAGCTAGTCTAATATATAAAATTCTCGTGTCACAGTTTTCGTTCCCATACTCCTCCGAAACGGTTGGACCGATTTAAACGAAATTTTGTGTGCATATCGGGTAGGTCTGAGAATTGGCTAACATCTATTTTGCATACCCCTAAGTGAGCAGCGGGTGAAACCGCTGGGCACAGCTAGTATCACTATAGATTACTTGTACCATGATTTCCGTATATTTTAATCGATTATTAAACGATCCAGGATTTTCTTAATTGTTAATGAATATGTTCTAAATTATGTCATTGTGATTTACTTACTTTCCTTTGACTTTAAATGCATGATACCGCACTATGATGCAAAATAAATGATTGCATGCCTATTTGGTAGTAATACTATAGTATTACCCAGTACTAACTGGGTTGTGGAGGTCAGATAGGCAGTTGCTCCATGTAAAATACTGGTATTCAGCTGCATCCGGTAAGATTGAAAACCGACCCCAACAAAGTTGTGAAAAGGCTAGGCAGATGATGAATTTATAATAACTAATTCTCAAATACCTTGACATTAATAATATCCTTTATAGTTGGCTTAGTTCACTAAAGTACCTACTTTACTGAACTTTGCGAAGTTAGCTAAGTTTCTAGAAAATTCCACCCCGTCACTTCCTATTGGAGCGCGGTGTTGTCAAAGGCAATTAACGGAGTAAACAAATTTAGATTAAAGTTCTGAAACTTGGGATCCTCTTAAACAAACTATTGAAGTGTTAAAATTTTAAAGAGGTTTATGTTTGAAGTACCAAGTAGTTTGTGTACACCTGAGTGGGTTATTAAACCTTTTCATAAAATAATATTAACACAAGACGTGTATATACCGTATGTATACCAACACAAGGTTGAAGGGAATCTGACGCAAAAACGTTAACTAAAGTACGTCGGTAATTTAAAAAAAGAAATTGCTTTTCACTGACAACGTGTATTGTAGTTTTTTTAGGAATACCTGTTTTTTTTTGGGTTATGTACCACAAAAGAAAAAAAAACTGAACCCTTGTAGGATCACTTCTTGTAAGTCCGTCTGTCTGTCAAGACCCTTTATTTCGGTAAAGCGTGGAGGTTTCGAGTTCAAATTAAAACCATATAATTAACTAGCGGTTCCTCGCGGTTTCACCCACGCTGCTCAGCACCTTTTGGTCGTAGCGTGATGTTATATAGCCTATAGCCTTCCTCAAGAAATGGACTATCCAACACTAAAAGATTTTTTCAATTCGAACCAGTACTTCCTGAGATTAGCGCGTTCAAACAAACAAACAAACTCTTCAGCTTTATCATATAAGTATAGATTAGTTTTTAATGATTTCTTGGAGCTGTATAAAAAAATCAACCCTCAAAGTCTCCGCAGTCAAAAAATATGGCCATTTATGTCGCAAGTTTGTACGGAACTCTCGGTGCGCGAGTTCGACTAGCACTTGGCCGGCTTTTTAAACATCTTCTAATATAAATCTTCTCTTTTGTTTCAGAATCTTAAGAACCAAATCATGACAACGAACGTGTGGGTAGAGCAGGTGAGTTTTTTACCCTACGTTTTCACAATCTTAAGCTACAAAAAAAAAGTGTTCGACGTAAGTCTAGTAGGGTTACCATCACGGCTTAAAGCAGTGCTCATGTTAGTGTGGAAAAGAGATGGCGCTAGACACCTTGCATAGCTCTGTCTCTTTCCCTCAATAGAATGGATGGAACTGGAAGTCATGGAAAGAGAATTTTGTCCCGCAGTGATGTGTCAAAGGTCAACAATAAGTTAAGAAACGTTTATTTCATTAAAAACAATCATTATCATGTAACATTTTATTTAAATGCAATTTAATTTTAATTTTAAAATTGAATTGTATTTCGTTATTTTATCGCTGCGAACTCATGGTAAGGCTTCATAGTCCCTACCGTAAAAACAAAACCGTCTTTTAAAAAAAGAAACGAATAAGAAACACCAAAACCATTTGTAAATCCAACAGATAAAAAAATCTATAACGACCATAAACAACCAACATCGATCACAATACAAGTCGCGACGTTACAAACAGGACATGTCTCATTTCCCCCACACTATACCACTGACAAATGGCCACCCGGAAGGGACATTGACGTGTCACCGTGAAGACAAGTAGGGATTGTCATTCTTTCAGCGAACGGACGTGGACACCCGCCTGTCAATTCCAAAGTGATTAATGTACAAAGATGTAAAGGCTTTAAACTCCAGAATTGAAAGTAGAAAAAAGTCTCTCGTTCCTCTCTTTGGTCTTTCAAAGAAATGAGAATGTGTTTTGTTTCTCGTTTAAATGATTGTGGATTTCGGAAGGATAATGTAAATTAAATGTTTTCGTTTGAGGAAAAGGATTTTCGTTTTTTTTTTTGGAGTGTGGAGTTTTTTGGCTGTAGGTATCATTACTTTGTGCGTGTATTACTTATATAAATCCGCCTTGGTAATGTTGAAGTGTTGCTGGGTGTATTTTCTTTTTGCTTTTCTCAATCATTTCATTTTTTTTTACAATCAGAGTTTTTTGGGATCTTGTACATCTCAATTAAGTTTATCTCATTTTAATTTTACCAAATTATTATTTCGGGAAGACCTATTAAACGTGGGAAAAATCAGGGAAATAAAAACAAAAAAAGTGTAATTGTGTGAGATATGTTCATAAACACAGCTCGCCACAGATCTTTTATAGCAAATAGCAGATTAAAAAAAAACGATAAAAAGGTTCTATGTCAAATAGAACCTTTAAGCGATATTTCTTTCTGATTTAGACGATTCGTGCATTATTGTCCCTTCTAGACCGTCTAAGAATCATTATATTATTCCTTTTATAATTTCTGTAGGTAAATTTGAGGTTAACGCTAACCATCGTAAACAGTTAGAATTAAATCAATTCTACCTTTATGCTCTAATGGAGTAATTTCAAAATACATCATTACCATACCTAGTATTTCTATAACTACGCCATTATTTCATCAAATGGCCGATTTAGAGCTTGTATAATTTGCTATACTATTGGGAACCGATTTAATTAACATTTCCATTTAGAGACTTCAATTTAAACCGATTACGATAACCGAAACCTGCGGTTAATTTATAATTTCCGCTTATTTATTTATGGAAACAGTAGGTACTTAATAGTTGAAAATATAATATCGTTTTGTGAGTACCTCGTTGGTCTAGTGATATCGGGGTTATTGAGCAAGAGGTACTGGTTAGAGGGAATGGAAATCGATCACAATCTGCAAAGCAGTAATGCTAGCGAAAGAGATGGCCGGCTGTTTGAGGGAGGAAACCTCAAACCAACCCAGGCGCCGTGGGAGACGCCCCTGGCAACAGGCGCCGCGAGACGATCCCACCCACCGTAGATGCGAGCCTGTGGACGGTGAGCAATGGGTAGCTCACCGTCCATCCTCCTATTGACGACAGGCCGTGTCGACGGCGCGTTAGTGTTCGAGCAACCCACAACCCCTGAATATAGTGCCCTTATTTAGCCTTTTAAATAATAGAATTAGTTTGTAAGTAAAAAGGTTGAAATCTTACGAATTTACAAGGTTTTGCAATACTCAACGTGGCTCACATTTCTCATCTTACAAAACAAGTATAAATGTATATCTGAGGGAGCTATTGAAAGCAAAGATAAGCGATGAGGAAACACGCTTGTAAATTTATTTTTTACTCCATTGAACAGAACAAAAACATAAGAGATTTATTTATTAGACGCTGAAGACACTTTTCGTTTATTATACATACTTACATAAATAACTGATTTTTATATTTGGCTTTTTTTGGGTATGGATAATCATCAAACAACATCCCCGCGGCGCGGGGGGGAGTGTCAGACTTGCACTGAATAAAACTCACCTACGTTCCTTTTACTGCCTTTATGTTCCGAGGCCGTGGTATCACTTTCGAACAACCCGCAACCTCGGCAGGCGGTCGCCTTGGCAGGTTCTTCTGCTTTGCTGACATCTTTTTGAGGCGCGCGTGGTATGCTAACACGTCGTCGACACGGTCTTATACGATCACTTTGTTGTCCGTCTTTCTGTCTGTCTGTCAAAACTCTTTAACTCGGCAATGTGTAGATGTATCGAATTGACATCACAACAAAATTTTCACATTTGTAGTTCCTTAGAGCAGTGAAACAAAAGTGCCAGAGAGTAAAATAAAGGGCTAAACCTGCCAAAATGCAGGTTCCTGCCACATATGGTCACACTGGATACCACCTAGAACTAACTTCATTTTGTCGCTGTAGTACCAAATCACTCCCATCAATTTTCTCCATCGCCCCAAAAGAAGTATAACTTCAAAAATTATCCCTCTAGTCAAGAAGATGGCCGTTTATGTCTAAAGTTCGTACCTACGGAAGCCCTGGTGCAAGAGTTCAACTTGCACTTGCCCAGTTTTTATAATAAAGAGACCTAAGCAAAGTTTTTATAGTTTGTCACTTGAGGGAAAAAAAACACTACTCAAATTAAAGATGCCTTATTAAAGTCAGTTTTCATGGGAAAGATGAAAACAAAAAACAAAATTGTTGTTCTTTGAAAGAATATTAGCAGTCTGAGATATGACTTTCTTTGAAAAAAGTATTTGAATACTTTTTAGACAAGCCTTTTTTTTGCGAATGGGAAATCATTAAATACCTCCCCTTTGCTCGGCCCAGAGCAGATTGAAAACTTTCATTGTATAATATAAGGGTGTGTATCTTATAGGTTCGCAGAACTACAGGGCCGGCAGACTTTTATTGACTTAAACCCACCAATGTTCCTTTTTTTGCCCATAATGTTCCGGGGCCGCGGAATCTCTTTCAAACAACTCTCAACCCCGGTTTCAGACACCTTAAGTTTGATAGTTTTTCTATATCAGATCCGACGATGATTCTATTTTCAATCAACAAATCGAAGTTATGTTTACGGGTCCACCCTTTATAGCAGAACTTTTTATGTCATAATTTTATTTTGCATAACAACGGATGGCATAAACTTCACTTCGCAGAAAATAGTTTAGCAGACACTCATTTATCATACATTGTTTGAGTGTCAAGCTCCAGTTGTGATGCTGGTGGTCTCGACTAAATAAAACTTCCGTTTCCATAGGACTGTATAATATTATAAAACTAGGTGATTGTACAAAAAGTAAAAATGGCCGATGTATGCGCACGCTAAGTGGCGGCGAGTGAGCGAGTGTGTGCCCATCGGTATGGTCGAGGGCCATACGTTTGGTGGGGCGTTCAGATGACGTAGCATCGCGCGATCCCACTGACCGGCGCGATGTGAAGATCCGGAACATATTCCCCGGGTTGAAGTACGTAAAGGCTTCAAGATGATGCTGTCGAGACGGGAAGAGGGCAGATGTTGTTGTATGCACGTGTAATGGTGCCCTTCTTTGTTAGGATCTCGGCGACTCGGTTATGCCCATCGGATCCTGGTTTTACGGCTGTCACTCGGCCCAGCATCCACAGGAGAGGAGGGAGATTAGCGTCTCTCACTAAGACCATGGTGCCTATCTTCAGGTCATGCCCAGCTGTCTGCCATTTGGTTTTCTGCTGCAGGAGAGACACATACTCATTAGAAAACCGCTGCCAAAAATGTTGTCGGAGCTTTTCCACTCTATGGAAGCGATGAAGCCGCTGGATGTTGCAGTCGGTGATCTGAGGACGAGGAACTGAAGTGAGTGGTCGTCCAATCAGGAAATGAGATGGGGAAAGGTATGAGAGATCAGAAGGATCAGTGGATAGAGGTGTTAAAGGTCTGGAGTTTAAAATAGCCTCTATCTGAATTAAACAAGTTGAGAGCTCTTCATATGTCAAGTGAGTTAGGCTCATGACTCGACGTAGTAAATGTTTGGTGGATTTTACTGCAGCTTCCCAAATACCACCGAAATGTGGGGAGTAGGCAGGAATGAATTTAAATTCTATGCCCTTGTTTGCAATCTCTGATGCTAAGCTATTTGATGAAGCTTTTAAGAAGCGTGAAAGCTCATTGAAAGCTCCCACGAATGTAGTGCCGTTGTCGGAGCACACGCGCTGAGGTTGGCCCCGACGACTAATAAATCGGCTGAAGGCCGCAAGGAAAGCTTCTTTGGTAAGGTCAGCAACGAGCTCCAGATGCACAGCTCTGACTGCAAAGCAGACAAAAACACAAATATAAGATTTGACAAGCTTACATCCCCTACCTCTGCGGTCGGCTATCAGCACTGGCCCGGCGTAGTCAAGCCCTGCATTCAGAAAAGGGTACTCGAGATGCGTCCTATCACTTGGTAGGTTGCCCATGACAACCTGAACAGGTTGAGCTTTAAAGCGAGTACAACGAACACAGTTACGCACTATCTGCTTAGCAAGGTTTCTGCCAGCTAAAGGCCAGTAGGTGAGTCGAATGTGTGCTAGAAGTAGTTGAGGTCCTGCATGAAAAAGTGTTTTGTGTTCTTTTTCAAATATGATTTTAGTTAAAATGTGTTTACTACATAATAGAATAGGGTGTTTAATGTCGTAGCTGTAGTTTGAATTGTTAAGACGTCCACCAACGCGTATTAAGTTATCTGAATCGATGAAAGGAGAAAGACTAATCAACCGATTTTTTTTATGTAAGGGCTGATTGGTTTTAAGACATTTGTATTCCTCAGGGAACATTTCCTGCTGAGAAATCTGTAATATAAGATTTTGTGATGACTTTAATTCTGAATATGTTAGGTAAGATGATTTATTATGATTATTTTGTCTGCAATTATTTATAAATCTTTGTAAATAAGCTATGATTCTAATTAATGATGTGAATGATGATTTTTTGTGTATTAACTTGGATATTAAATTGTTATGATTTGTTTTGTTCTGTTCAGCAACTGTGTGGAAAGATATTTTAGATGATGAATGTATTTGTGTATTGGGTGAAGTGGGAAATTGTATTTCTTTCTGATTTAAGAAGTCTGGACCCGACCACCAAAGAGTGAACGAGCTGATGCAATCAGCCTTCACCCCCCGAGATGCAAGATCGGCAGGGTTGCTCTTTGAGGGCACGTAGTTCCACGACTGGCCGGCCGTAGCTTCTTGGATCTCACTCACTCTATTGCGGACAAACTGATCAAGTCGACTCGGCAATGTAGTCAACCAACTCAAGACGATCGTTGAGTCACACCAAAAGTAGTAGTGATTGAAGTCTAGAGTGAGTGATTTGCGTACCTTCATATATAGTCGTGTTCCCAGTAACGCGCCACACAACTCCAAGCGTGGTATGGTTGTGGGTTTTATGGGAGCCACCTTGTTTTTTGAAGCTAAAAGGCGAACGCAAACTGTTCCGTCGAGTGCAACCGTCCTAATATAAGTACACGCACCATAAGCGCGTTCTGAAGCGTCTGTGAAGGTGTGTATTTCAATAGAAATCGGATTATTATTAGATACCCAACGAGGAATTTGAAGAGAATTGAGAGCTGAAAGTGATTGCATGAACTGAAGAAACTGAGTTTTTATTTCGTTTGGTACGTCATCATCCCAGTTGCATTTTAACAACCACAGCTGCTGTAATATAAGTTTGGCCTGTACTATGCATGGCCCAACGAGGCCAAGAGGGTCAAACACCTGACTTACTAATGATAATATATTACGCTTAGTTATTTTAGATATAGGTTTTAATTCCATTGAAAAGAAAAGTGTGTCTGATTTATGGTCCCAGTACAACCCAAGTGTTTTACTAGGAGTGTCATTCAAGTTTAAAGTTTTATTATTATTGTCTGTGTTAAGGTTTGTGACTGACTCAAGTATCTTAGGACAATTTGACTGCCATTTACGAAGGTGAAACTTTGCAGGCTCGAGTGTATTAACTACACCTTGGCAAAGTTTGATGACTGACTCAATCGAGTCACCACCACTTAAATAGTCATCTACATAAAAATCACGTCTGATAGACTGACTGACTTCTGGGTCTGAACATTGATCTGCAAGAGACACCAAGCACTTGGTGGCTAGATAAGGAGCTGAAGAAGTACCGTAAGTCACTGTGTTTAGTGTATACTTCTTTAAAGGATCTGAAGAATTGAATCTAAACAGAATTTGTTGTAAGGTGCGCTGAGAAGGCTCGATTAAGATTGCTCTGTACATTTTTTCGATGTCACCCGTTACGACAAATTTATGTTGTCTGAATCTTAAAAGTATGGATAGCAAATCTTCCTGTACGGTGGGACCTACCATTTGGATGTCATTGAAGGACTTGCCCGAGGTGCTGGTGGCTGAAGCGTCGAAAACTACGCGAAGTTTTGTAGTCGAACTAGACTCGCGGACAACACCATGATGAGGCAAAAAATAATGGTTTATATCTGAATTATATTTGGTTTTGGAATGTTCTGTCATGTGATTAAGGTCAATATATTCTTGAATGAATTGAGAATATCTGGTTTTGTAAGTGGAGTCCCGCTCAAACCTACGCTCGAGGGAGAGAAATCGACGCTTGGCCAGTACATAAGAGTCACCTAAGCACTCAGGCGAGTCCTTCAAAGGTATTGTGACCACGAACTGTCCATTTGTATCACGACGTGTGGTTTCTTGAAAAAGTTTTTCACAAGCCTGTTCATCAGAAGAAAAACAATTGCCTGCAGATACAGTATCGAGTTCCCAGAAGCGAGTCAGCTGTTCAGACTCCTCATGTGAGAGAAAATGACAATAAGAAGGTTGTGTATGACGCGGAGACTGAATGACACAGCCCGAAATAAGCCAACCTAATTTTGATGACTGTAATCTAGGTTGATGTTTACCTAAATTAATGGTGTCGGAACCTAAGACGTCCCAAAATACCTCAGCGCCTACAAGAATATTAATAGCTGAAGGTATGTTAAAAGAAGGATCTGCTAATTGAATACCTGGCGGAATGGTAATATATTTTTTATCCACGTAAGAGCCAGGCATCGTCTGGGTGATGGTTGGTAAGACAAAACAGCTTACAGTCGCCTGATAGCTACCATAACAAGATTGTAAATGAAGAGAACAACTTTCTGTGGTACTCGAAACTTGTCCGTTTATACCTGTGACGGTGGACCTAGTGCTGTGAGTCACCAGACCAAGCTTCCCACAGAGCTCACGGGTAACGAAGTTGGAGGTGCTGCCATTGTCCAATAGGAGTCTGGCAGTATGAAGTTCTCCATTAACGTCTGCCACCTTAGCCAAGGCTGTGGAAAGTAAAATAAGATTTTGAGAATTATTTGATGGGGGTAAAATGACATTTGTTGACAATGCTACATTGTCTCCTGACTTGTTTTCTGTTGCTGACTCCCTATGTAAGAGGGTGTTATGTTTAGATTTGCAATATTTGCAATGAGAAAGATTGCAACGCTTTACTGTATGACCAGGTCGAAGGCAGTTCATACAAACATTGCTTTCTGATGCTTTTTTAATACGAGCTTCAATGTTAAGGTCTCTGAAAGGTTGACAACTAAATAAAAAGTGATTCTGAGTGCACATAGGGCACTTGATATTCTCAGAATGCCGAATAGGTTTAGATTTAGTTGTAATATGATAGTTTTTAGATTTATTATTTTCATTTGTGTTTTTAGTTGATGTATTGTTTGTAAATAATGTGTTGTTATGATGATTTATAGATTCAAGTAAGTCTGCTCTGTTAGAAATAAATTTTAGGAATTGTTTTAAGCTTGGAAATGTGTCTGAATTGTTTTTAAATTGTTCCCACTCACGGTTGGTTACAGAATCTAATTTCTTTGACATCATGTAAATAATTAATATGTCCCAATGTTTGGTTGGATGTCCAAGTGTCTCAAGAGCTCTAATGTTTTTGTTTGTGACGTCAATCATATTGCGTAATGCGCTAGAAGATTCCTGTTGAATAGGTTCAAGATTAAATAATGCCTGTACATGATTATTGATAAGAAGGTTCTCATTATCGTACCTTTCGGTTAATATTCGCCAAGCAATACTGTAATTATCGGCTTTAAAATCGATACTTTTAATAACTAAAGATGCGCTTTCAATTAAAGCTGCGCGAAGATAATGAAATTTATTTATGTCTTGTATGCTACTATTATTGTGTATAAGGGAAAGATACGTATCTCGGAATTCAAGCCAGTGCTGATAGTCCCCGTTGAAGTGAGGCAAGTCTATCTTGGGCAGTCGAACGAAGTCGTGTTTGCAACCAGAGCCGTGTTGCGCGAGATCATCGGTAGAAGAGGCAGAGACGAGAGCGGGCGAGGAGGAGCGCGCGGGGGCGAGGGTTGCTCTCGCGCGCGCCACCAACGCATGATACTGCGTCTCGAACTGCTCCCTCTCAGTATACATGTCGTCCGCGTTCTCCGACAGCAGCTCCAAGTCAGTCTGTAACACGTCGAATTCCTTATATAGCGTTTCCATTAAAGCTAAACGACCTTGTAATTCGACTTCTTGGAAATTATCTAAGTCTGTATTACTAGGCAGCAACCTTAAAAAGTTATTAAAATGCGTAAGCTTGGCTTTGAAACTTCCACGCTTCTTTATAAGTTCCTTTAGTTTTACATCAGCCATAATGGTAGGTAGGCGTGACAAAGCAAAGGGTCAAAGTGCAAAAAAGGCAAAGAACAAGAAAAAATAAAAGGATAGTAATTAAAACGAATTAGATAAGCACAAGACGACGATTAACGGTAAATCAGCTGTTCTGTAAGACGTAATTGAGCCAGGTGTGCAAACTGGTTTAATAAGCAAAAAGTCACTAATGAGGTTGTTTACGCTAAAAAAATATGTGTCTATTCATTCACCGTGCACCGGTGCGATAAGCGAACAATTAAGAACAGTAATGGATAAATCTAGAAAAATAACGTTAACTTGATGAATGCAAATAAATGAACATGTAAAAAGCTATAACAGATGAAGAGATCAACTATGCCTGATCCGTGATATAGCTATTTTAAATTCCTGGAAGAAGGAAATTAGAAAGACAGGAATTAAGGAGATTGGAACGGACTCACTCAGAAGTATGTTCCTCCCTGGGTAGACTGTCCTCGAGTTGTCTTCTACTGCTTGAAGAAACGAGGCACGAGGTGGGCAGTCCAAAGTCCACGGGCGCCGGGCGATGTGACGCGACAAAGACGGCGAATTTCTTCTTCGTAGAACCACTTTGTTAGCTCGAAGGACCACTGTTTGAGTGTCAAGCTCCAGTTGTGATGCTGGTGGTCTCGACTAAATAAAACTTCCGTTTCCATAGGACTGTATAATATTATAAAACTAGGTGATTGTACAAAAAGTAAAAATGGCCGATGTATGCGCACGCTAAGTGGCGGCGAGTGAGCGAGTGTGTGCCCATCGGTATGGTCGAGGGCCATACGTTTGGTGGGGCGTTCAGATGACGTAGCATCGCGCGATCCCACTGACCGGCGCGATGTGAAGATCCGGAACATACATTCTAAACTCATAATTTTGTAAGTCAGAATCATCTCTAGGCATAAACTTCATATCCATAATATTTAAAAAGTAGAAACTTCATATCGCAGAAAGTTCACAGTCAGAATCGTCTTTTGGCATAATATATTTAAGGGTGCGTCCACATCTGGCGAATGTGCCGCGAATGTGCAGCTCGCGAGTCGTTTGCGATCTGCCCGCGAGCTGCGCGCGTGCATTTTTGTTCGTGCGCCGCTTCCGCGCCGCCCGCGCGCAGTTCGCGCGCGACCTAAGCGCCGTACGCGATCAGCGCGCGGGTGGCGCGCTAGTTATTTCGCTCAGTTCGTTTCTGATTACTGGAGGCTAAGTACGTGTTGTCATGGAGTGGACGGAGGAGAATTGTTTACGCTTCATTGAAACATATAAAAGATATCCAGTATTATGGGATCCTAAAGATCGATTATTTCGAAGATTACTATAGAAAAAATCTAAAAAATGATGCGTGGAAAGAAATAGGGGCGAGAACTGAGCGCGCGCAGATCGCGCGCTCTATACGAGCCTTGTATGAGTTGCGCTAAAGAGGCGCACCAAACCATTGCAGTGACTGCACGCGCGCAGCTTGCGGGCAGCTCGCAATCGGCTCGCGTGCTGCACATTTGCGGCACATTCGCCAGATGTGGACGCACCCTAATATCGATGATCATTAAACGTCAGAATTGTCATATTATAGAAAGTTTATAGTTAGGGTCATCATTGTCATTATAAGTTGTCATTTATTTTGATTAATTGTTTCTTTAAAATAATGTAATTTTTTTAGTTATTGTTTGATTGAATTTGAGATAATGTCATTGAATTCAATAAGGTATCCTAATCTAAATAGTTCAGTTCCGGGTAACCTACATAAAACAATCTCTTTTTTCTATTAACGCAAGTCTTTTCTGGTCACAGTTTTAACCTAACCTAACCTAGCCATTACTGCCGTCTGCATAGTATGCCAAGTGATATTATACCAAATAATATATTATGCGAAATTTGAACTCTGCGAATCGTAATTATGCTAAATGTAATTCTGCCATCTTAAAAGTATGCCATTGTTAATTCGAGGTTTTAAACATTATGCCAAATGATAATTATACCAAATAATTTTTATGCCTTTAAAATGTTCGTTTAAAGAAAATTATGCTAAGTGTGTTATGCCAAATAAATTTCGGAGAATCAAGATTCTGCCAGATAGAGGGAACCCTATGTTTACGTCAGGAACTCTTGCCAGGGCCACTACCAACATTCTAGTAACAGAAATATTGGGAGTTAAAGTTCCAACTTTTTACACGACTTTTTAAATGTCATATTTTGTTAAGACACCTCCTAGACCCCGTACTATTCAATGCATCTATTGGCTCCAATATTTTTTGTCAAAAGAAAAAACGTAGGACATGATTTTTCACCCGTTTCCAAGCACTAACTTAGTGAATGGTTCGTGAAAACCGTATGTATAAATGATAAATGATAAATGATGTTTATTTTGCAAGTAGGTTTTCACAAACACTTTTACACGTCATTTTTTTTTAAACTAGATGAGGCCGGTGTTTCGTACCCGACTACTCTGAGAAGAAACAGCCGAAACAAACTCAGAGGTCATAGTCTCTTTTAAAGTCCAGACAAAATAATCTTGGTCAACTTACATGAGGACCATGCAGATAGTGTCTGAAATGGTCTTTTTAAGAAAGCACCACACAG
The DNA here is from genome assembly GCA_958449745.1 of Ochropleura leucogaster. NCBI lineage: Eukaryota > Metazoa > Arthropoda > Insecta > Lepidoptera > Noctuidae > Ochropleura > Ochropleura leucogaster. Next base: position 15,447,510 of record OY288213.1, on the reverse strand, counting down.
ATTGAGTGGACCTGACCAGTCAGTGCAAGCATTTGTCAGTTATCGTGTAGCTCAACTCATAACCCAAGGTGCTCAACGAGGGGTGCAAAGTCAGAAAACCTCCACGTGTGCCTAGTGGCTGCTGCCCTCTTCGATCCGTTGAGTGGGAGCAGCAGTTGCTGGGCCGGTGCACCCTGGGCGCGGACAGTGGCATTCCCCGAGTAATGGGGAGAAATTCCTATCCCTTGGGGAAGACCACTGTCCGTGGCGAATATTCTGACGTGGGAGGGGTCCAACCCGGACCACCGGTGCGTTGTTCCGCGTGACCCTCTGATAAGCAGAGGGCACAGCGGAGGAGCAAGGGCGGGCTCGGTGTGCACTCACCATGCCCCGAGCAGACAGAGGAGGCACTCCTTCTCTGTCCCCGTCGATCTCGTAACCCCAAACCGGAGTGTCGTGGATCACGTCTCGCGGCTTCGATTGGGACCGAGGGTCTTGGCTTAACCGCCCGGACCGCGAGGTAGAAAACCTCTATAAAAAGTCACCCCGAATCTCAAGCGGCGGCGCACCGCGAGGAGATGAATGGCTGACGGGTGTTCCTATGGAACCTTCAGTCGTTAGTGCGACCCCCGCCAGAGTACCAGCCGACCCTCTGGCGGGTTATAACTTAAGGCTTGTCTGGGGACAGGGGGTACCCCCAGAAAGGACAACATATATCCCCCATACTCGTGGGAACAAAAATGGAAAATTATTTTGAAAAACCCAAAGACGATTGTAGGGAGAGAGACGTAGATAGGGAGAAAGAGGATGCGGGGTGCGAGTCCGACACCGCATCGAGTGTGGCGAGCGCGGGAAGCTCAGAGAGCTCCCGCCGCGAAAGGGTTGGGGCTGCTGCGAGGGCTGACGGTGGGTCCTTCCTCAAGCGGCCCAGGCAGGTGGATGACCAGGGGTCAACCACCGAAGGGGAGCTTGCCTCGGCTCGCAAAATCCCCACCAGCAGGCGCGGTGGAGTGCGTGGCCGAGGCAAGAGTGGTCAGGTTGCCCGAAAGGCTGCTGAGGGCGGGCGCCTCCCGGTCGATGCGGCCCCTGAAGCCCACCCAAGCGACGAGGAGAGTGCAGATGGCGGCTCCAACCAGGAGCGTAAGGCCAGATTTGCGGAGGCCGTTGAGGCCGCGGTCAGGGACGTGGCCCTGAAAATGAAGAAGGCCACGAAATTTAAAGCCGTGGGTACGGCTGCGGCCACAATAATAGCGGCTGCAGAGGCAAGCTTCGCGCCCCCTCCTGCGTCTGGCGAGGTGGCCGAACTGCGAGCGGAGGTGGCCCGCCTGACGGCCGCCACGGAACTCCTCCTAGAGGAGAACCGGAGGCTCCAGGCGGACCTGGCCGGTCTCCGGGAGAGGAGGTCCCCCGGAACACCCGAGGGCGGGCAGCAGACGGCAAGCCATGCCGTTCCGGTTGAGGATCGTATTCTCAACCTGGTTCGGCAGGAGATGGCTGCCTTCCAGGCGCGGTTCTCCGTGCTGGAGGGCATTGTTCTGCGCCCGCCCTTGGCGGCAAGCAAGGGTCCAGGCACATCAGGCGGGGCCACGGGGTTGGCAAAAGGGGGCTCGGGGACGGCAAGAAGGGGTCCAGGGTCGGCTTCATACTCGGCTGTTGCCGCTGGAACGAGGCCATCAGGTCAGCCCAGTGGCACGAACTCAGCGGCCCCTGCAAAGCCGGCTCCGGCAAAACCCGCGTCGGCCCCTGCAAAGCCGGCTCCGGCAAAACCCGCGTCGGCCCCTGCAAAGCCGGCTCCGTTGAAGCCCGCGTCGATCCCAGTGAGACCGGCGCCGGCCCTGGCGAGTCCGGTTCCGGCACAGCAGGCGCCGGCTAAGAAAGCGGGACGGAGAGGCAAGGCGGCGAAGGCACCAGCGCCTACCACCATCGCCCCCCCACCTGAATCCCAGACGGCCGAAGCCGGATGGGAAGTGGTCGGGCGAAAAAAGAGGAGGCACAAGGCGGCCAAGGCTGCCAACAAGAAGGCGCAAAAGCAGCGGCGAAACGCCGCGGCTAGGCTTCGCGCCCCAAAGACCGCGGCTGTGGTGGTCACACTACAGCCGGATGCGGAGAAAAGGGGCGTGACCTACCGCGATGTGCTTGCCAAAGCTAAGGCGGCGGTCAATTTGGCGGAGCTCGGGATCACCGGGGGCCTCCGGCTTAGAGTCACCGCAACGGGGGCTCGAATGCTGGAGATTCCCGGTGCAGCCAGTGGCCCGTCCGCTGACGCCCTAGCTGAAAAGCTCAGAGCGTCCATAAATGCGGACGAGGCCCGAGTGTCCAGGCCTGTCAAATGCGCAAGCCTGCGCATATCGGGCCTGGACGATTCCGTGGTAGAGGAGGAGGTGGTGGCCGCCGTCGTCAGGACTGGTGGGTGCCCTGCTGACCAAGTGAAGGCAGTGGGCACCGTGCGTCCTGACTTCGAGGGTATGCGAACCGTGACGGTAAGCTGCCCCGTGGCGGCGGCCAAAGCGATCGTGGAGGGCCGAAGGCTCCTGGTGGGCTGGGTATCTGCGCAGGTCAAACTGCTGGAGCCTAGACCTCTGAGGTGCTTCCGCTGTCACGTGGGTCACCACGTGGCAGTCAAGTGCTCGGAGGTGGACCGCAGCCGCCTGTGCTTCCGCTGCGGTCAGCCCGGTCACAAGGCCGCGACCTGCGACGCCGCGCCGCACTGCGACGCATGTGCGACGGCGGCCAGGCCGGCCGATCACCGGGCGGGAGGCAAGGCCTGCGCACCACCCGCCAAAACCAGGGGCAGGGGTAAGTCCTCCGCGACGTCCTCCACCACCAACGCCGCCGCCGCAACCGTCGCCGCTGACGCCGCTGCTGTCGCCGCTACGAGCGCCACCGCTATCGCCACAGCGGTGGCAGCCGGACCCTCACAAGAGGTCCAGGAGGGGGCTGTAATGGAGTGCCAATAACGGCCCCATTACGCCTCCTCCAGGCGAACATCAACCACTGCGCCTGCGCTCAGGATCTCCTGCTCCAGAGCATGGCGCAGTGGTCGATTCATATCGCCGTGGTCGCTGAGCCGTACTTTGTCCTCCCCAGGGACGACTGGGTTGAGGACCTGAGCGGCTCAGTGACCATAATTTCGTCGGCCGCCGCCGGTACCCCGTCCTTCGAGGGTGTCAGGAAGGGTCAGGGGTGCGTCGCGGCACGGTTCGGGGATATAGTCGTAGCGGGCGTCTACTTCTCCCCGAGCCGAACTCTCGCCGAGTTCCACAACTCCCTGAGGGAGTTGACCGTCGTCGTCGGTAACCCCTCCCTCCCCGTGCTAGTGCTCGGGGACTTCAACGCCAAGAACTTGGCTTGGGGTTCTCGCTTTACGGATGTGCGGGGAAGGATGGTGGAGGACTGGGCACTGGAGACAGGCCTGGTCGTCCTAAATCGGGGTTCTGTCCCCACGTGTGTGCGGATGCGGGGCGAGTCTGTCGTGGACATTTCGTTCGCTAGCCCCGCTCTGTCGCCGCGTGTCGTCGACTGGCGCGTCATGGAGGAGGTGGAGACCTACTCCGATCACCGGTATATCCGGCTCGACGTCTCCGCCCAGACCTCCAGCGCGCCGGTCCTACAGGCCCCGAGTGGTCCGCGTTGGGCGCTGAAACAGCTGGACCGGGAGCTCCTCCTGGAAGCCTCGATCGTGCAGGCCTGGGTGTCATCACCGGACAGGCCTGCCGACACTAACCACGAGGCGGACTGGTTCCAGGAGGCCATGTCTGAGATCAGTGACGTGGCAATGCCCCGAGTCCGGCCTGGAAGCGCCCGGCGTCAGGTGTACTGGTGGTCGCGCGAGCTGACGGCACTGCGAGAGGCATGCGTCGCTGCGCGACACCGGTACGCCAGGCACCGCAGGCTCCGCATCAGAACACCAGATGCGGCAGCCATCGAGGCGGAGCTGTATGAGGGGTACAGAGCGGCGAAGACCGCCCTCCTAGAAGGTGTCTTGCGGGCCAAGGATCTGGCCCGCGAGGAGATGCTGGAGTCTCTGGACGGGGATCCGTGGGGGCGCCCATACAAGATGGTGCGGGATAAACTCCGCACCAGGGCCCCCCCGCTGACGCAGAGTCTCCGGCCCCAACTAGTCGAGGATGTGGTGAGCGCTCTGTTCCCTTCGCGAGGGGAGCATGCTCCTCCGCCCATGGCTCCGCCGCTTGCGGTGCCACAAGCGGACCACGAGGACAACGACGACGACGACGTTCCGGAGGTGACTGGGGTGGATCTGAGAGCGGCGGTGGGCAGGCTGAAAGCCAAAAACACCGCCCCGGGACCCGATGGCTTGCATGGCAAAGCCTGGGTCCTGGCCCTGGAGGCTCTCGGGCCCCGACTACTAGGGCTCCTAAGCGCATGCTTGGAGAGAGGCCAGTTCCCACTTCGTTGGAAGACGGGGAAGCTGGTCCTCATTCAGAAGCCGGGGCGCCCTGCGGACTCTCCGTCCGCATTCCGGCCCATTGTGCTGCTCGACGAGGTGGGCAAGCTCTTTGAAAGAGTAATTGCAAACCGCCTCGTCGGGCACCTTGTGGGGACGGGGCCGGATCTTGCGGATCACCAGTATGGTTTCCGCAAGGGGCGCTCGACGGTGGACGCCATCATGCGCGTGAGAGCCCTTACGACGGGGGCTGCAGTGTCCAGGGGTGGGGTTGTCGTGGCGGTGTCTCTCGACATCGCTAACGCGTTTAACACCATGCCCTGGGGCTGCATCAGGGAGGCACTCCAATACCACCGGATGCCGACCTATCTTCGTCGTGTGGTCGGGGCATATCTGACGGACAGGGCCGTCATATACCCCGGTCGCTCTGGAGAGTGGAACCGGCGAGAGATGTCGTGCGGTGTCCCACAGGGATCGGTCTTGGGGCCGCTCCTGTGGGACATCGGCTACGACTGGGTGCTGCGCGCCGACCTCCCCAGCGGCGTCAGTGTAGTTTGTTACGCTGACGACACGCTCGTCCTGGCTCAGGGGGGGTCGCACCAGGCGGCGGCCGACAATGTGACACGCGGGGTTGCGATAGTCGCGGAGAGGATCCGGCTACTGGGTCTCGAGGTGGCCTTGCACAAATCCGAGGCCATGGTCTTTCATGGCCGCGGAAACACGCCACCGTCGGGATCCCAGTTGACGGTAGGAGGGGTTCGCATCGGCGTCGGGTCGACGATGAAGTACCTGGGAATCGTCCTCGACAGCCGGTGGAACTTCGTCGAACACTTCCGACGTTTGGCTCCCAAGCTCGAGCGGACGGGGGCTGCTTTCAAGCGGCTCCTGCCCAATCTCAAGGGGCCAAACGCCTCCTGCCGTAGGCTCTATGCCGGAGTCGTGCGGTCCATGGCCCTTTACGGGGCCCCAGTATGGGCGCGTTCTTTAGGGCGGCGCGCCGCCCACTATCTGAACGCGCCCCAAAGGGTGGTGGCCATACGGCTTGTCCGGGGCTACCGCACGATCTCCGGCGAGGCAGCAAGCCTCCTTGCCGGACTGCCACCGTGGGATCTGGAGGCGATAGTCCTCGCGCGCCTGTTTGAGTGGCGCGCGGAGGCACTACACCGGGGGGAAAACCCACTGCCGCGGCAAGTTGCCGCTCGGCGGGCAGACCTCCGGTGCGATCTCATGGTGGCATGGAGAGAGCGACTGTCGCAACCCCGTGCAGGGCACGCCACAATAGTGGCGATAAGTCCCCTCTTTGAGGAGTGGCTGGAGAGGCGTCATGGCGTCCTCACCTACCGCCTGACGCAGGTCCTCACCGGACACGGAAGTTTCGGGAGGTTCCTGCACATCATCGGGCGGGAGGAAGCGCCCGGGTGTCACCATTGTGACGATCGCCCGGAGGACACGGTGGAGCACACAGTGGCGATCTGCCCGGCTTGGGCGGAGCACCGCCGTGCCCTCGTGGAGGCGATCGGCGGCGGCGATCTCTCGCGTCCGGCCCTGGTTCAGGCCATGGTCCGGAGCGAGAGGGAATGGGAAGCGGTCACCACCTTCTGCGAAGCAGTAATGTTAGCGAAGGAGGTGGCCGGGCGTTTGAGGGAGAGAACATCTGCCCAACCCAGCCGCCGCGGGAGACGCCCATGGCGCCGGGCGCCGCGAGACGACTTCCGGCCACCGTAGATGCGGGCCTGTGGGCGGTGAGCAATGGGTAGTTCACCGTCCGTCCGTCGATTGACGACAGGCCGTGTCGACGGCGCGTTCGTGTTTCACGCGCGCCTCAAAGAGTGTCAGCAAAGCAGAGGGGCTTGCCAGAGCCTCTGCCTGCCGGGGTTGCGGGTTGTTCGAAAGAGATACCGCGGCCTCGGAACGTAAAGGGCAATAGAAGAAACATGGGTGGGTTTTAGTCAGTACAAGTCTGACATGCCCCCCCGCTCCACCCAGAGCGGGGGAAGTCATTGGATGATTTCCCACCCGAAAAAAAAAAAAAAAAAAAAAAAAAAGGTGCTCAACGACACGACGAACAATACCAAAAAAAGGACATTTGTGTAGGTCGCTTATAGCACTCAAACTGCCAGACCTTCGTCAAAAAACAAAGTAAATAAAAGAAATGATCCACATGGTCCTCACATTTACAATAGGTGGGGGTCATGGGTTACCCAGAGATTTTGTTTTCAAAGTCTGCTAATACCTAGTCTGACTACGACTTACCTGACTCATTCTGCTCACAACCTTAGTAGGCCTTCACTAAAATGTACGCTTTTACAAACAGCTGACAACGTCGACCTTTACTTACCCCACTCACTCGAAAATTTCTCATAATTTACAACACAATTTGTTAACTCCGACCTCGTGTTGAAAACTAGGACGGATCCTTGAAAACTTAGACATTTGTCATCCCTTAACAAAATATATACGGTTTCTCGAACTATCGGCATTCCAACAAATAAATCGTAAACTTACTTGTGCGATCATAACATTTTTATTATCGCGGGACCAACTTGTTTGGCAGGAAAAAACTTTGGATCGTTAGAAAGAGATGACGAGTCTTTTCTCGTATGATAAAGAGAGATAAAATTATGAAGTTGTTCAAGAAAACGAATAGGGGAATCGATATTATGTTATAGGGTAATAATACACAAATAATGATGTCAAATGTTTGCTAAGGATTATGTTTTGACCTTTTAGATCAAGTGGGGTGCTATATCCAAGAGTGGATTATGTCTACCAGTAAACTGCGATCTGAAAAATCGAAGACTTGAGTATTTTTGAAATAATAGTCCCCTCATTAGTTAGTTTGGCCTTGAAAAGTGCGTTGCCTGGGTTTGCGGGTTGCCCGGGTTTGCGGGTTGTTCGAAAGAGATACCTCGGCTTCAGAACACAAAGGGCAACAGAAAGAACATGGGTAGGTTTAAGTCAATCCCTCCGCTAGAGTGGGGGAAGTGATTTCAAATTTCATCCGCACAAAAAAATGGTGAAATAAACCGGCCAAGTGCGAATCAGAGTTGTGCACCGAGTGTTCCGTACAAACTTTAGACATAAACAGCGATTTTTTTTGACTGCGTAAATTTAGAGGATTAATTCATTTCACATTCATAGCACAAAGGAACCACATACTAGATTATATAGTTTTAATTTCAACTCAATAACTCTACGCGTACTCGAAATAAAGGGGTCTTGAGAGACAGACACATACTTTTGAGGTACGGAATCCTAAAAATCAAAAACACTCCTTATCTTATTAATACTTTATCTATACTAATCTATACTTATTATAAAGCTGAAGAGTTTGTTTGTTTGAACGCGCTAATCTCAGGGACTACTGGTTGGAATTGGAAAATTCTTTTAGTGTTGGATAGTCCATTTCTTGAGGAAGGCTATAGGCTATATAACATCACGCTACGACCAACAGGTGTTGAGCAGCGCGGGTGAAACCGCGTGGAACAGCTAGTAGTTTATATAGACAAGACTTTATTCATTTAAATGTAATTTGGTGTAGCAGAAACTGGGTTCATAGGGTCGTTTCCAGGGCTATAGCCCATTTAAGTTACACGTGACGTCATTCGTTGCAAAAATGCACGTGACGTCACCCGTAACTTTAATAATCTAAAAGACGTATATATATATTTGGAAACTAGCCTATTATCAATGTTACTTTTTGTGGCGTTTTTGAGCTAAGGCGATCTACAGACCAAGCCAGGCGAGCGCAGCGTAACCTAAAGATCAGCATGCGCGATTGATATTGTCTAACCACGAGCTCCTCTTTCATTATATTTGAAATGAACGTTACGACGAGAACAAGCAAGAAACACTGGCGATGAAATAATATTTTTTGATATAAAAACAAGTTTTAGATGTATATCGAAACAGACCGCTGTTTCGAAGGGTTTTTACCGAGCCGTCCCCTGCAGGGTATCATAAATCATTCTCGTTTCGCACACCTACCAGTTTACACGTTTTTGAACTACCCTCAGGATATATCCCTCAGCGTATTATGTATTTTATGCGTGGCTTATGTACGGTATGCGTGATTATCGTGGGTGATGGTAAAAGCTTATTATTCTTACTAATATTATAAAAGCGAAAGTGAGTTTGTTTGTTTGTTACCTCTTCACGCTTTAATGGCCAAACCGATTTTGATGAATTTTGGTACAGAGATAGTTGGCAACCAAGAGACGGACATAGGATACTATGCTAAAAGTGTATTATTTATTCTATTCTAGCTTTTGCCCGCGGCTTCGCTCGCGTTAAATTCGGTAGCGCCTTATTGATTTGTTATAGCAACGCTAAGTTTTCCCATTTCTTCCCACTTTCTCTCTCACGACCCACTTTAAAAAAAAAAATAGCCTTTGTCCGTCTCTTGGTTCCCAACTATCTCTGTACCAAAATTCATCAAAGTCGGTTTATCCATTAAAGCGTGAAGAGGTAACAAACAAACAAACTCACTTTCGCTTTTATAATATTAGTAAGGATAATAAATCATTGTGGAAACGCTTTGATGTCGGTCAAAACTTTTAAATAGAATCCAACTTGCCAGTCAAAGTTTGCAGCCCGCTTTAAGGTGAAATTGGCTTCAAGAGATTTTCTATAATTAAAAGTTCTTCCAATTTTTCTCGCCATCTCCCTCTTTCATTGTGTTTTGCAATCTTTGTTCTTTTGTGCTCCTAAATGAATTTAAAGAACTTCCACATTTTTGTGTAGAAATTATTATGATGTGAATAACGAAAATGGAATCGAAAATAGATTGGAGTCCAAAGATTTACAAATATATTATAACATCAATTTTATAGTGTAGTTCAGAAATATACTACTAAAGGCAAATTAGAAAATTTTAAAATTCCTTAGACGGAACGTTGCCTTTGAAGGCTTGCCAAAATTTCCCGAACGAAATTCCCGATTATATCAGAAAATTTGTTTTCGTTAAAATTTATTAAATAACATTTTAAAAACATCGGATCCAAACGCATACTTGTGTCGGATTCTTGCTTGAGTTGCTGGAGAGAGCCCTCTAACAACTTCCCGAAATTTTTGTTACGAACCAAACAAACTCTCGTATTATCGTTTGTTTTTTTGCTTTGTTGATGATATTTTAGCTTATTCGAATTGGAAGTTATTTCATTACTTCGTTATCCATCGTTTGAATTGTTTGCGTAAACATCAAAACAACACTTAGATTAAACCTTTTCATTTGCTACATTTGTTTCTGTTTGAACATTTCCGTTAATAAACACATTTTAATCTTCACGTTTATCCGTTCATTTTGGTACATACAGTGGCCAATAACAGTCGAAATGATCTAAAATTCACCAGCTGTCCTCTTCTGAATCGCTACTATTATATAATGTAATTGGAAACGTGTGTGTAACTCCCGATCGTCCCCAATTTGTTCTGATCTTCCATATAAAAACCCTCTTCAGTAGCGATTCCGTTACCTCCTAAACATTATCAAAAAGATCACGCACGACATTTACAAACAACATTTCGGCGAACCGCGAAAATAAACTGTAGCTTCCCACTTCACATTACAAAAGTAGCCGCAGCCCAAAGGATCTGATGAAAAAAACTCGAGCCACCAGGAAATGGCGGGCGCCGTCAATTGAAACCCTTGACAATTTGCTCGCCTCTCGGGTATGTTAAACCTCAGAATTTTTAATATTAGACTTCATTTTCCATTTTTATACATTTTAGAAATTACAATATTTGTTGACACACTTAGTACTAGACGTCATCAAAGCACACTTAAGTCAAAAAGACACAATACTGCGCTTTTCTCTAAGAGTTGTCTAGGCATGTGTCCTAAGATTTATAATAAATTACCAAAAACGTTAACAATTATAATCATAACAAATTTTTTTTATCTCATATAAAAACATTCTTGGTGGATGATAAAAACATAAAATAAAACTGTCTGATCTATGTGTTATTCTATTTTGTATATGAAACGGTTTTACCCTACTACTACCTAGCAAAACTCAGTGAAACAACACATTTATACCATCCTTACTAATATTACAAAAGCGAAAGTGAGTTTGCTTGTTTGTTTGTTACGTCTTCACGCCTAAATGGCTAAAGGATTTTGATTAATTTTGGTACAGAGATTGTTGGTACCCTGGAGACGGACATATGCTAAAAAAAAATGTGATATTTTTTTTCGATCATCACGCGGTTTAATGTTAGCTTTAGCCCGAAGTAACTATGCCACGCGGACGAAGTCGTCGGCGGAAACTATTATACTATAATTACCTATGTTTTACACATTAATAACTTTTACTTCTTATTTTCTGTCAGACAATTACAACGCGTTTCATATTTGACTAGTTTTTGATCATTTGAAATTAAAAATGTACCTATTGTGTTTGTTTTGCGTTAGATAACACTCAACATATTTTCCCTGTAAATGATAACGCCGTCATTGTCCTTTGATTTCATTACTGAAATAACGACATTACCTTACACTTAAAGCTGTTGTGAAGTATTAACACCAGCATGTCCGTAATATGCGTAAATTAAATTTCGTTTTAATGAATCATAAACCTAAGGTATTTTGGTTGAATCTCGTAAAGCAAACATGGACCTTTATATAAACATTTAGTAGGTTTGTTCACAGTTGGGTAGGCAGTCCTATAATAATAATTTGATACAGAACAACGCACGTGTTGTACAGATTACTTTTAGAGTGTTTTATTTAATAACAATGAAAGCAAATACGACAGCCATTACGATAAAGCAGATGAGGAAAATGACATGAAAATAATTTACGCAATATCTGGCAAGAATTTTCCGTATCGTAATTTAAAAGTTGTCCAATAAAGATCAAAATTTACTGAAAACGAATGAAAAGGTACTTGTGAAAAGAAATATATCGGGAATCAAGAAGACTATAGTGACAACTACAGCCGGGGAACAGATGTACCTACCTATTATCTCAAATATCGTAAGTATCGAATATCGGAAACGGGTTACTCAATAATGTAGGTAATAAGCTAACAATCTGTTACTAATAGCAAGTAATTGCAAGGCTGGAATCCAGTATATCACGACACTAATTGGTTTATACTGTTAGTAGTCATGTATTGCAATGAGTACCAATTTCGATACATTCCATTATTATAAACTAAAGGAATTGATATTACTTTTCTTTAATTGATAAGAGACTTTAATTGCATAAAACTATTTTTAATGGAGCTAGTGGTTTTTGAAAAATAAAACACCACAGACTACCTACAGTACTGTCTCTCTTCCTTTAAATCTATCCAAAGTTTGTCTTGAAAAGATCGCTTTTGTGCATTGTGTCACCTTATTTATAAGTTGTAAACTGTTATTGTATAGTGTAAATAATAAAGAATATTCTATCTATCTATAAACATTTATTTTACTTAATATCTTTCTCAGTGACTGATCGAAAGAAACACTTTAAAACAAAAACTTGGGCAAACATTAGATATTCCAATATTATTCTCAAACAAGTTTGGCAATATGAATAGAATTTGAACTAAAACAGACATTACACGGTGTAGAAAATGTGGAGCACAGCTTCATATTAAAGATTATAGCCAAGGAAACGACCGAAAATCTCGCATCACACGCATATCTCATTATGAGATTCAATTAAACATTCGACTTTGGATTGGGGCTGTGAAAGAGGCGGAAGCTTCAATCGTTTTGACCACGTGTAGAGTATATTGACTCCATATTGTGGAGTGGATTCAAAGGTAGACGCAGTATTCAGAATAATATTTGATTTGATTAATAAATGTCAATGGACGGAGAACGAGAGGAAGACCAAAGAAAAGATGGATGGATTGTGTAAGGAATTATATGAAGGAGAAAGGAGTGAATGATACTGTGACGTCTGATAGGAGAGAATGAAAGAACAAAACGTGTTGCGCCGACCCCAGATAGAATGAGACAAGGGCAGGAAAATGATGATGATTTGATTAAAGGTAGCATCAGCTAAATACCTATTGAGACACAGACGAAGGAAGGCAAAGCCGAAAACTTTACAAACTTTTTAAAGATAATACTGAAGTCATTTAAATCAAGTATCCATTAAATTATCCTCACTAAACTGCTATCACCCTTGCCGAAGAATACATTATGCGCCATTGATTGTTCAAGACATTTGTCTGTTATGATGCCACGGCAGTCATAGGCGTCGCACCGTGAAAGCCTGTATAATTCCCTTACGTAATCTTACACGAGTACACGTTTTCGATCCTCGGAGTGTCTGGAGTTATTACGTGTGCATAAATTTTGCTTTATTATAGAACAGACGTTGGCTTTATTGTATTAGTGCTTTTGAAGATTTTTGTCCTGATTTGCTATTGGTGAATTTCTATGGAGGTTCATTATGGGTACAATCTAGTTGCCGTATTTTTTTTTGTTACGATCATTGCGTTTTAGGTTTATTTAACTTTTGTGTTTTAAACAACATTATAATTGGTATCTAATTTCAGTTATCAAATGAAAGCTTCATATTACACCATTTGCTTAGACGACATTCTGATCTCTTTGATATTTTCCGTCATGACTTTTGATTTACGATCATAACCAGAAAATTATATTCAAACATTTCAAACTTACCATTGCTATCCAACGCGGTAATGTTGCCAGCCTTCTGAGCACTATACCTGTTGACTGCGATACGGACGAATTTTTGACGCCTTTTAATTATTTTACCATTTTATAATTATACATATTTTTTATTTTTCAACATATAATTACATTTTTAAATATTTCAAAAAAGCATAAAAAAACATTTAAAAATATAAAAATAGTAGCCCACCGTAGTACATATTTTTATTATTAGTTTATGATTATTTATAATTTTTAAATAATAGTTTTAAATTTATTTGAATAAAGTTTAAGTTATTTAATATTCCAAGATACTTTATTACAACATTCATGTTGAAATAAAAAAAGTGAAATAATGATCTTCAAACCATTTTCATTTCGAATCTCTTCTTAACACCGTCGTTCTCGCTTCAATTTCGCTCGATACGTAGGTAGACGTTTTCATTGCCGAAAACAGACCCATACATACGCAAAGACGATTTCAAATTAAGTCTGTGTAGACAAATTTAAATTGAGTTTAAGTAACAGTTATTCGGCCTAACAGAGACTACTAGGCCCGCCAAAACAATAATTGGGTTCCGTATAGTACTGAACGATTCATTCCCTGTGCCAAACTTTTGAGGTTGTAAGTTCTGTCGCCAAATATTTTGGGCACTGTTTTATTTACATCCTTGAATTTATTTTGTTGTGTATATGTTAGCTTTTCCTGATGTTTTGTGCTGTCAAAAAGTTTGGAATTATGAATATTGGCCTAACTTGTATTCTCTATTCTACTATTTTCATAAGTTAGTGCCCAAGTTTGTTTTCTTTCTTCACGAAGTTTGATTTCTTTTTTTTTGTTATTGTACAGAGTAGTTTTAAGTTAATAAGATATTGTTACTATACCCAGCTACTGAAAATGGGATTCAAATTAGATAATTTTACTCCGAACATGCTTAATAGGGTAGGTGTAGCAATTATTTATAAAATCTCATCAACTTCTTTTTTCCAGTGTTAGAATACTTTCCTTATTCAATTTATCTGTACAAAATAACATTGACAAGTTGGTAAGTAATACAAAGTCCCCAAAGAATAGAAAAGGTCTACCATCTGTCACTCTGGGATAATAAAATCGCGGCTAAAATAACAACCGACATATACGTTTATTATTTGATCTGTACGAAGAAATACAAACGTAGAATGTTGTAATGAAAACTAATATCAACTTCAAAGAAGATATTATTGCAGAATCAGGTACATCGCGTTAAAAAAATAAAAGAAATTAGAAAATATAGGTAGCCAATACAGTGAAACAATAAAGTCCACCTATTTTATGACCACATTTCCTCGAGCCAGGAGTTAAAATTAAAGCTCTAACTCATATGGATACATACACCGCATTTGTAGCAGAAAAATCTAATATCGTTGTTATTGGCGCCCGACGTGGGACACAAAATACTTCAATGCCCACAAATGAAGCCCTCCGCGAGACCCTGGAACTCCAACGAAAGCACAAAACAAACCTCCTTCGGGAAATCAGATCTATATTCACTCAGTTACTTTATAACATTACTTAAAAAAATAATAAGACCCTACAAATAGAAAATTTCATTACGCCCCCGAGGTACAACTGACATTATCATTTAGGCAATCTTTTAAGACGTCATGTAAACTGAATTATGTATAACATGAAACGTTGATGTCTGTTCGTATATTTCTACTGAAAGGTAGAAATTAATAAATAAGTTAATTAATGAAGACACAAGAGAAAAACCTTTTTATTTTCAAAAAGCTGATGGTGTGTTCTTCTGTTTATAACGCTTTTCATTCGGCATTTAAGTTCGAGATTCTTCCAAATAATTTGAAAAAAAAGTGTCTTAGCTAACTATGATAAAGCAATTCAAGAAAAAATCCGTATTTGCTCGACTGGACACTAAGTGTGAGCTGGCCAAGTTGATTTTCGCTCACAGCACCAGATTTTCAATAGACCCTCCCTCCGACCGGAACCTTATAAGCCACCGCAATTTCCGACGTTCAGCAACCGGCCTCAGTCAACAACACTGTTTTATGCCGCCTCCAACGAAAGTACTTTCGGGAATGTCTTCGAACCGACTTTAGTTTGAGAAAAAACTTCTTAAGAGGATAAAAAGGCTAATAGACATTTTGGTCTGGTCAGTTTCGACCCCAATTTATGTGGCAAGACAGTTTAATAAAGTTAAGAAATACGAAAGTCGACTAAATTCTTTCAAAGTGAAGTGGCTTTTTCAGCTTAATCTTGAAACTAGTTACGTAATACTAAGACCCGAGACTTTGTCGACTGGAATTTTAGAAACACAAGATCCGTTTAACCCAGATAATTTTAAAAACCCGTAGTGACTTCCTAATTTTAGAATAAAAAGAAGACAACTGAGAAAAATAATTAAAAAGTAAAACTTTTTTAAAATAAGACTGGCAGGAAAGCTTCTAGTAAAATATGCCATAGAAAGAGTTCAATAGAATAATTTGGTTTATTTTGTTGCAGGAATGGAACGACTATAAATTGAAATGGAACCCTGATGACTACGGTGGTGTAGAGACTCTGCATGTACCTTCTGAACACATATGGCTGCCAGATATCGTTTTGTACAATAAGTAAGTTCAATATCACATATTTTATTCTAATTCTGTTCAAGATTTTATGTAGGACATACAATTTTATGAGCACTTTAACAGAGAACACTCTTCGACCATAAAGATTGCCATTTTTTTGTGTTTTTATCGTCATTATTATGGAAATCGTGATCTTGACTACATAAAATCTTAAATTAGTATCTGAATTTTGATAAGAATTTTAACGCTATCAAAAATGTTCAAAGATGATTAAAATGCCTTGCTCTTGACAATAACATTTCATTGTTACGAAAATAATTAGCCGAAAAACAATTCTCATTAAAGTTCACAAAGTCTAATCATTTGCCAAATCACTCTAAGTCTTTGAAACTATTAGTCAAAGTTGTTGAGATTAATAGAATTTTTAACGAAAGCCTTTCATTGACTGTTTAAAGTGGCAAAGTAGTAACATCAATCGTAGAAAATATTTTTTTTAAACCTGAAATCCATTATTCTTCTTACAACACGACAATAAATCGAATACACTTAAGTTCTTATAAATGCCAGCGATAAACATTAATCTCACTCCGGAGCCATTTACTGGGGAATCAATTTAAGAAACTTGGAACAAACCTGTGTCCACAAGTTTGACACTATCCCATTCCTTCTAATGAATGTTAACTTTTCTTTCTGTTCTTTTGTTATAAACTCTTCTTATAAGGGCCTTATCTCTTCATTTCCGGTTTGCGGACAAAAATCCCATTACTTTGCATTATCAAGACATCTTGACGAGACTCCTCCGTAAAGTCAGATGTTGAAACAAAAGTATATAACTAATCTTAACTTGTGCTTCACTGGAAGCGTATATTTTGCTGTTAATGATTTCGCTTTGTTTGTTTATCCTTTCTTTTATCCTCAAGCTGTTGTACAAAAGATTAAAACAGCTCTATAAAAAGAGGAAATATTGAAAACATAACCAAATGCTGCATTATTTGCAGCCGGTACTTCCATGCAAATACTCAGAATAAATAAAATATTTCATGTGCTGGAAAATAGACACCCATTTCCATATACGAATAGTAATGCATTTCGGATCACTCCGATGTGATGAAGTATCGAGATTCTTTTAGCATAATTGAAAACTGCAATCGTCGAAACTTACCAAACTCGCAATCAATAACCGCACTTGGCAGACACTCAAGTCTCCAAATCGATCCTAGCGCCCTCCAATAGCAAAGCGAGACTGCCTTAAAAATCTTTATACTTGCAACGCTAACCATTATCAGTGGCAGTTCACCGCATTTATATGCATTAACGCCACGTAAGCTCTCCACTCTGCGGGGTTTAAGAGCTTATCTTCTTTCAAATAAAGCTGAAATTTGAATGGGTAGTTGGTATCTAGGTGAGGCAGAGAATGCGCCCGAAGTTGGCCAGGCGGAAAGCACGATAAGTGCGGGCTTTAATCTAAATAGCATCAACGTAGAGTATCGAACTAAACACGCCACGGCAAGCTTTCATTAATAACAAGCGTTAGACATTGAAGTCTCTTTGATGCAGTTTAGTCTTCATTTATATCAAAGCAGATAGAATTCGAAATGGAATTGAAGCTTTAAAGCTAATATAGGATGTAAACAGTGTAATTCATGGACGCTTTTCCATACTTTCTCAATAACGTTTCCGTCGCTTTGTTTTTTTATTAAATCGGATTGTAAACGAAAGAATATATCAGCTGCGTAACTTCCCACGCAAATCTAAAGCGGGGTATTCACTAACAGACATACCCGTAGACACGCCTGCGGGCATGTCCGGGCGGGCATCTTTACAAGAGGTTTGTCCTTAAGTCTGTATGTGTGTGTCTATCGCAGACGGTCTGGCAGGCCGACGTTGCAAGTCCGTGCGATCTCATTTTGTCTGCGCGGGCACAGACATGTCCGAACGTGAATGCTTACCGCAGGCCGCCTGTTCACAGACACAGGAGCGACAGCAACCAATGCAGACGTCCGTTTATTATTATTTGACGTGGAGGTTTTTTTAGAATGAGTTTTAACGACAACAAAATTTTCTGGGAAGAGTTTATAGCTATATACAAAACGTATCTAGCTATAAACGTATATATTTACAAAACGTATCCATATTTATGGAAGGTAAAAAGCAAGGAGTTTATGAACTCAGTGTTCATAAACTCCTTGCTTTTTACCAATTACGCAATACTGCCTATCAAAATTCAATTGAGAAATCCACTCCGAAACCGATTTAGCATTTGTTAAAAAAAAAATAGAATTCCTAAGGAACTCATACAGGCGTGAGCTGCGTAAAATACGCCAGTCAACAAGAACTGGTTCATCAGTAGATGAGGTGGTATGAGTTGGTGTTATAATCTGCTCCAGTTCACGTCCGATCAGAAGCAAGCACGAGCTGGTACATCGTTAATAAGCTCACCGCCTAATTCTTTGTCAGACGAATCATTGGTATATACAAGTAAAAGTACATAATATTCAATTATATTCTAATTAGTAAAAAATAAAGTATGTAGGATAGGTAGGTGGGTGTAGGTGATTCAATAAAACTCAATATTGTACTGGATAGCAGCACCAGTAATTATTGCAATTTTTCGTTTTTTCGTAGTCATCTTTAATGTGCACAACTAATCGCCTAGCCGGTCTAAAATAGACTGATGTGTCCGTGTAGTGTATTGAGGCGCCAGACATGCCCGGACAGACTGCCCGAAGGCGTGCCTACGGGCATGTCTGTAAGTGAATGCCCCGCTTAAGAGCCACTCAAGGCAAATTGATTGTTCTTATTTGTGTTGGACAAATTAACTCGCTTTTGATTCAAACATTCAATACCAATTCGACCCTTTTGTCGACGGAATCGGAACAAAATAGTCCCCAATAATCGTTTTTTCTAACCCTTGCTATTTTAATATTCTTTCATAACTGTTTGTTACGGTCTAGCCTTTTCCCTTTGTCAAGGTCGGGTTCCAGTTTAGTTAGACTATTAGCTGTTTTCAGTTGAAAACAGCTGAATTTTATATGGAGAAAACTAATACTTTACATGGACCGACCATCTGACCTCCACGACTCAGTTCTTATCTATTGATTAAAATGATACGATAATATTCCATTCAGAAATTCCTTTTATTTTTATACATTCTTAATTTATGTATTATAAAATTTTATTCGAAAAATTTACCTAAAAAATAATAAAAACTGTTGAATGAATGTATCATGTTAACTGTCATCGTTAATAAAGTGTTGAAACTTGACGTCTATAAAAATCTGAAACAACTTCGTCCATTTTAATAGTCTCATTGTTGTTTAAATTTTCTGCAAATAGAATAGTTGCCCTAATTTCTAAATGAATTGCCGTGGTGGATTGCTTAAGTTCATCTATTTCAGCGTTTTTGTCGCTTTTGTGAATAACAGCATCCCTACCTATTATTCTTATAAGATTCATTCCATGTATCTAATATTTCTAATAACTTTCTTGTCACCCCGTTTTACTCTGAACATTTTGTTTATATATATATATTTAAATAGCGCTTTTTAACCGACTACCGAAAGGAGAAGACTAATGTTTTTTTAACCACAAAACGCTACGAAGGAACAGGAATTTTATAACGTCGCCAATCAAAAGATATCCTAGAATCATGTCTTGTTTGATAAAGTTTCATAATAAGCATTCAAATTACGCGAATTGGGTTCAATTCCCGCTCGACACAAGTTTGCGATTGGATTAATTTTGGATTATCTAAGTTTGATAGCAGGAACTGTTAAACTACGGCGCCAAGTTATTTTAACTTTGTAGTTTATTGCAAATGGTTTTGGTTTTGATTCCTCCGGTTGGATTTGATCTATAAATAAGTGTTAAGACTTGGCTGTGGTCACCTGCTCCAGGTGCCAATAGGATTTGCTAATTAGATGCAACCGATATGTTTTGGCCACTTTCGATAATTGCCATTGCCAAAGGGTTTAACGAAATCAATATTTATTTCAAAGGCTTAAAGTTCAAAAATTTTGAAACTTTATTTAACGCGAAAATATCTGCAATAATGTATCTGCAATAATGTATATAATGATCTACTAAGGAGTCTAATTTGTCGACTCAACTAAGATTATCGATTACTAGCTGGCGCCCGTGGCTTCGCCCGCGAGATGAACGAAAAAAAAAGTATCCTATATGTTATGCTAGATTATAATCTACCTATGTGCCAAATTTCATTAAGATCTGTTTAGCTGATTTGACGTGAAAGAGTAACAAACATTCATCCATCCTCACAAACATTCGCATGGAAGGCTCCCTTGCTTTTAAGCCATAATTTAACCACTTACTTTAGTGCAAATAAAATAAACATTCTTCTAGCTCTACTTATATATTAAGGTTGTTAGAAGCTCGCGTTGACGTGACTGTAATATTTTTAAATTTAACGAAATAGAGGTAACACTCTAATGCACCTGTGACTTCCCTTAAAAGCCCACTCCACGAATATTCAGTGTTAACTTTATTTTTAATGGTACAACGTTGGCTTAATGGAGGACAAGGCGACCTATTTTACGAGACAATTTTCATGAATGCGCAAAAGTTGGTTATGACAAAGCTTTTAGATGTTTCGGCGTCAATTTTGTACCGACAACGAATGACGGGATCAAAATGGAGGGTGATGATTTTAATATAGATATTTTGGTAGACGTTTTCGCGTGTAATTATGGAATCGATTTGATTGAGTGTTTTTTTTAAGTCAATTTATGATATTGTCATAAGTTGTCATTGTTATTAATATAACGGTATTTTGAATATAAATTAAATAACCCTATGTCAAATACTGGTATTAACTTTGCCTCAGAATGGAAGCTGCCCCAACCCAGTTGAAAAGTACTTAGGAAGATGACGATTAGAGTTATTAATGCAGTTTTAAGAAAAAAACAATTAAAATTTTGGGTTCAAATGCATGAACGTGAGACATTAACCTACCTACAGGATAGAATAGAATAGAATATAATATAGTGAAGAGTATAATAGAGTGAAGATACTCGAAACACAGCTTGCCGTTCGAGATCCCGAAAAAGAGGCCATGACGATGAATTGAATGTCTTTATGTCGGAAATTACGAAAGTGATAACCGATCTAAAAGAAGAGCAAAACCACAAATTAAATGAATTACAGTCTTCAATCAATGACATCAGAAAGCAGAACATCGGTATTATTGAGTCCATCGAGTACTTATCAAATGAGTATAAGAACATTAAAAAACAAGTCGAAGATATGGAAAGCGAACGAAAGTGCAATATGGATTATATACAGGCATTAGAGAATAAAATTGATTTACTAGAGACTTCGCATAAAAATTCCTGTATTGAAATTAAGAATATCCCACATAAACAAAAAGAGACGAAGCAAGATCTACTAGATCTTATTACCAAGGTTGGAACCGCGCTAAATGTGCCTATCCAACGAATTCATGTAAGAGATGTGTTTCGAATTAACACAAAAAAAGAGGGAAACAAGCCCATCATTGTAGATTTTAATTCTATTATAACAAAAGAAAGTGTAATAGAACACTGTAAAAAGTTCAACAATCAGCATAAAGAGAACAAATTAAACACTACACATCTGCATATCAGTGGTCCAC
Organism: Ochropleura leucogaster; assembly: GCA_958449745.1. Classification (NCBI taxonomy): domain Eukaryota; kingdom Metazoa; phylum Arthropoda; class Insecta; order Lepidoptera; family Noctuidae; genus Ochropleura; species Ochropleura leucogaster. Next base: position 15,426,313 of record OY288213.1, on the reverse strand, counting down.
CTAACAACATTTATATTTCCGAACATCTTACGGCTAAAGCTAGAAGGCTCTTTTTCCTCGCACGTGACTTCGCGAGCACCAATGAGTATAAATACTGTTGGACAGCTGGAGGAAAGATCTTTATTCGCAAGAGAGAAGGAGAACGACACTTACGTATTCATTCGGAGGCTGTTTTAGATAAGTTAAAAACTGAACTAAAAATGTGACTGGTTATTTTATTTTTAATTATGTGTATTTTTTTAATTGGATTCCGCATGAATATTATGATATTTTGCATGTTTATGTTTACTTTATATTTCTTGAAACAACTGTTTAAACCGACTGGGTTTAATAATTACATCTCTGAACAACTTAACTCACCTAACAATCACTTAAAACACTCACTTTTTTACAAAAACACAAAGTTCATGCTTCTTTCTTGCAAACACATGTGTCATTGTTACATTTTTAAATTCAAATTTCTTCTGTCTTTCGTAATTGAGGAATGCTCCATTGAAACTACAATATTATACTGGCAAATTCTTGAGTGCACCTTAATATATCCTACATCGGATTATGGCTGACTTCACATTGACTCTTAATAATGAGCTGGACTCTGTGGCTGTGGCGCAGTCGGCAACGTGTGAAATAGAGGACTGCAAAAGTCTGTTGTTACATTCTGAAACTACATTAAAGATCATTACTCAAAATATACGCAGTATTCACCGTAACTTTCCGAACTTTCAAACGTTGCTGACTAGATCTAATATCGAATGGGATATTATTGTTCTGACGGAGTGTTGGCTGACGCATAACCCCAATATTCCTTTCATTGATGGGTACAAGTCTTTTTCCACTGTCTGCAATCAAACTCAAAATGAAGGTGTAGTGATTTTCTCTAAAGTAAATTTCTCTACGATTGAGGAACCACAATTCTCAGATGCAAACACCCTCATATTAAAAATTGATCAAGACACCGTCTTAATTGCCATTTACCGCCCACCAGGTAACAAAAATGTTGACAACTTTTTGGTCTCATTAAATGACTGCCTATGTAAATACTCTTCGTTCAAAAATGTAATCTTGGTGGGTGATATTAATATTGATATTACACCTGGGACACCAGACCAAAGATCATCCGCCTATCTCGATATGATTACGTTTCATGGCATGCTTCCTGCTCATACAATCCCTACTCACAGTCGCACATGCTTAGACCATGTAATATTAAAAACAAAACTAAATGCTCATTGCTACGTTGCACAGACATCCATAACTGATCATGATTCCGTTATACTTTTCGTAAACACCAAAGCCAAGCGTATAATTAAAAATACTTACGATCGCATCGATTGCGAAGGATTGAACGAAAGCATGAAGAGTATCGATTTCAGTCCTATTTATAGCATGACTGATGTTAACTTGGCGACTAATTTTTTCGTAGGAACGATCTCTAGAGCTATTGAAAGTAACACGGTTACCGTAACAAACACTGGCCGCAAAAGGATACTAAAGCCCTGGATAACAAGGGGACTTTTAAGATGCATGCGAAACCGCGATAAACTTTATGTAAAATTTAAAAAAAACCCAGCAAACGAAATAATTCAAAATACATATCGTAGATACCGGATTTTTTGCAATAATATTTTAAAGAAAGCTAAGATTGATTACGAAAAGGATATGATTAGGAAAGCCGGAAATAATAACAAGAAGCTATGGGAGACCATAAAAAAAAAATATTACTCATAACTCAAAGAAAAAAGAAAACGCAACACAGTTAATCTGCCCCAAAAACCCAAACAGTTCTATCAATGATATTAACTTATTTTTCGCCGGTATTGGTAAATCATTGGCAGAAAAAGTAATTTCTAGTACAACAAACACTTCACACACGAATATGACTAAATCATCACTACCTACAGATACCTACGAAAAATCAATAGTATTTTTACCTACAGATGAAATCGAAATAAAATCATTAGTATCTAACCTCAAAAATGATTGTGCAATGGGAATAGATAGAATCTCAGGAAACTTCCTCAAGAAATTTGATGACGTTATTGTCCCTCCTCTTACATTCATTTGCAACTTATCGTTTGAGGTAGGCGTATTCCCGTCTGCTTTTAAAAAATCTCAAATAGTTCCCGTTTTCAAAAGTGGGGATAGATGCTGTGTTAACAATTATAGACCTATCTCCATTCTTCCAACACTATCAAAGATATTAGAACGCTTAATGAGTACCAGACTTGTTAAGTTCTTGGAAACAAATAAGCTTTTATCTCCATCTCAATTTGGATTTCGTTCTAATAAATCAACTTCAGATGCTGTTCATCAATTGACGGAATTTATAGTCTCTAAGCTAGACAATAAGAAAAAAGCTTTGGCTATCTACCTGGACTTGGCCAAAGCATTTGACACAGTGTCTATTCCCATTTTGATAAGAAAACTGGAGTACTTAGGTGTTAGAGGTGTCACGCTGGACTTGTTTGCGGATTATCTGAGGGGGAGAACACAGGTAGTCAAGGTGAGTGAATGGGTGAGTGACGAGCTACCCATAGAATATGGCGTCCCACAGGGCAGTATCCTCGGCCCAATCTTGTTCTTAGTGTATGTAAATAACCTATGTAACACTGAACTGATCAATGGAAAAGTTATAACATTTGCCGATGATACTGCATTGCTATTCTATGGTGACACTTGGGAGGAAACTTACACGCACGCCCAAAACGGATTTAATAAAGTCTCGAAATGGCTGAATGACAACGTGCTCACATTAAACGTAGATAAAACACAATTCATGACCTATCAAATCAGGAAACAAGATGTTCCAAACCTGTCAATTATCTCACACAAATGTGGCAATCCGTTCAGCAATTTTTGTAAATGTCCACGGCTGTCAAAAACGAACACCATTAAATATCTGGGTGTTGTAATTGACAACCGAATGAATTTCCAACAGCACATTGAGGCCTTGGTTCCCAGGATCCGTAAGCTTATTTATGTATTCAAGTCTCTTCGACATATTGCTGACACCTCTATAATCAAATCAGTTTATCTCGCTTTGTGCCAGTCCTTGTTGTCTTATTGTATAACTTCCTGGGGTGGGGCCGCTAAAACGCATATGTTAAAGTTGGAGAGAGCGCAAAGAATCATATTGAAAGTGAGCCTGTTTCTTCCAAAACGATATCCTACAGCAGATTTATATAAACGCTCTAAGGTACTGACAGTTCGACAACTTTTTATTTTAATGGCTATTACTAAGAAGCATTCGGAACTTACTTACGATCCTAAAACTTTAGCAGGTAAAAGAAGAAATACCGCTATCTGTGAGACAACTAGGTATAAGACTAGTCTGGCAAGTAAATTTTATGGTTTTTTGGGAGCGTATTTATATAACAAACTGAACAAATACTTATACATTTATTCGCTTTCTAAGGTGGAGTGTAAGAAGAAAGTGTGTTCTTGGCTTCAAGACATTGATTACGATACAACAGAACGTTTGTTGAAACCCTTAATCTAATAAATGGGTATATGATATGCAATTACAACACATCTACAATTATTATATTATTTCTGTACACTATAACTTTCACACTCTCCGACACACACACGCACACACATACGCACACACACACGCACACACACACACTCACCCACGCAACAAACATTTTGAAGATAACCCAGTCTTATCACCTGAAACGTCAATTGTTATTAATTTATGATTTAACTTTTGTTATTGTATTAATTCAGCGTACTTAATTTTGATTTTATTTGTAATTTTATTTTATTTGATAGTATTGTTTTTATACTTCCTTGATTTAATCTTAATTATGTAAATTTTTAATTGATGTAATTTTAATTTGGATTGATTTAGATTTAATTTTTATTTTTAATTTAGATTGATTTAGATTTAACTTAATTCTGATTTAACTTTGAATTGATTTGATTTAATTTAATTTTAATCTAATTATATTATTTAATCGTGTAATAAAGGTACCATTATGTCATATTTAAATGTCCGACGGAGGGTTGGCCTGGTGATCTGTAATACAGGTTTACCTAACACAGACACCAGTCTCTAAGTAGTGATGCTATGACTATGTACTGTTTTATTGAAATGAGATAAATAAACCAAATTTATTATTATTATTATTATAATATACTTTATTGCACACCAAAATTTAAGTAAAGCTGTTTTACAATAAAATGCTAAAACTATGGTTACAATGGCGGTCTTATCGCTAATACTACAAGTTTTCCTTCCATTTAACTTATGAAGTTTGTTAAAAGATTTTATCCTTAACGATCAATGCTATAAAAGTACAGGGTGCAACTTTTACAGATTTTATTCGGTTCGAGCCGTGTGCAGCAAGCGATTTTTTAAAAATCTTTGAATGCCGTTTTCTTTCTAAAGTATTAAGAGTACTTCCCCTTCAGGTGGCATTACAAAATTCCACCCTGTATAGTAAATGCAGTCAATCAGTTTATAATGGTTGTGTAATAAGCAGCGAGGTAGTTAATCAGCCACTTAAGTGTGACACTTACAAGGATCAAGTTGACGGACTGACGTAGCAGACTACACTCAAGCAAGTATTACCATAAACAAGTAGCCAGGCTTATGGAAATTCGTTGACTGTATCGAATTGTCAAAACAATGATTCTATGGAGCTTTTGGTGATTAAGAGTCAAGTTGAAGACACGAGACCACGTGGTCGATCACCAAATTCGATGGATAGACTCCAACAAATCTTCTAACAAAGTGTCTATGTGGCAGAATGTGCTAGTTATGCAGTTAATAGAGGTTGAAAAGATCACGAAGACAGCCACTGCAGTTGTGAGCAATTCCATGACCACGATTACTCTGTCAAGACTGAACAACGACTAATACTTTTTGCATATTTTTTTTTCTCTTACTTTTGTATAGATTCTTTTCTACCAATTCGTTGTGAATGAGTGGACATGGTTGGCCTTGTAGATTCTTGGACGCTTGTTAACTTATGTTACCGTATTATTTTATTTTACTTTTTGTAAAGTAAGCAATGACTTATTGTCGGGCCTACGCTGTCCTCTCATACTTAAGTGCTAACGCTGTAACAATAACATTGTAAAACCAAATGATTTTAAAAGAGTAACTATGGAGTTTTTTGCCGGTTCTTCTCCAAAGAAAACGACCAACCCGAACCGTGCATCTTTTCTCGACGTTTTATAAGTGCCCATGTAGGCCTATGTGAAATAAAAATATTTTGATTTTGATTTTGATTTCAATTATACCCTTAAATGTCAAGAAACAAAATTAATTAATCCCACCTATACCATAGATTTGACAGGTGAGGATGATTCTAAGATATCTCACTCAGTAAGGGCAGTCACTAGTAAGAATAAAATAAAAAAATACATTAAAATCAATAAATACATTGTCAAGACACAGAGAATGGTTAAAAGGCAAAAGTTTTTCATTAAAAATGTTAAATTAAATAGAGAAAGATTGAATGTAATAAAACAATTAGACATGTATTCATATAATTTAGAACAAAGCACTAGGAAGTACAAAATTGACACCGAACACTTGCAATCCAAACTTGACCACCTACAAGAGAAGTTAAGTTCAATGACTACCAAATATAATACCTCTGAACATCTAATGAGGGAATATGTGTTGGCAATGAATGATCTGGTGAACTCACAAACCAATAGCTGTGAGCACTGTCAACCAACTTCAGATGTACTTACGCCAGACCATTCAATGACAACATGTAATGCCACCTTACCGCAGCCATGTGTTAACTTGCATATTCCTAGAAATAGTTTTAAAAATCACTGTAAACCAAGTTTAAATAATGACATAGTAATATATTGTGATGAGATTGGAAAAGACCTAGGTAGTTTGTTAAAAGATGAATATCCAGGGCACTCAGTTATAAACAACTGTATGCCAGGGTGTTCATTATATTATATAATGAAGGAAATAATTAAATGCAAATTTGATAAGGACACTGTATTAGTCATTTTGATAGGTAATAGAGGAAATGTCAACAAAGGGGAATTGCTCCAATACCATAATACCTTATCCAGCTTGAATTTAAGACAAATTGTATTGTTTACATTTCCATATAGTACAAGTTTGCCACAGGAAGAAAATTACATTCGATATAATATGAATAAGACATTACATAATTTGACATTTCATAGTAATGTTTTCCATCTGATTGACACAAATAACTTTATTGGTAACAATTTTTATTTGACAAAAGATAGATTTTTTGTGGATCGGTACTATCTTGCAAACTATTGTAGAAGACAAATAGCTGTATCGCTATCATATTTTTTTACAATTACAGCCAAGAATTTGGCTAAGCGAGTTGCCTCTATTGAACATTGCAATACTCAGTCAAGTTACTCAGCCAATAGTTTGCTCACAATTAATGAATCAGATCATCATTTAAATTAGAGATTGAGACAATAGAGGCAACCTCTTGCAATCTTGTAAGGAAGCCAGATAGTAAATCAGTTGAAAGTATTGGGAATTTTGATTGTATCAACCTGGTGCATCAAAATATTCAAGGGTTTTTGAACAAAGAATTAGAAGTAGGGCTTTTCCTGAATTGTAACAACATAGATATTCTTTGTGTCACAGAGCATTGGCTCAAAAGTCACCAATTAATTTTTAATTTTAGTAATCACCAGGTTGGTAGTTCATTCAGTAGAGTAAATGCTATACATGGCGGCGCATTAATCTTAGTAAATAATCAGCTCAAATTTAAAGAACGCAAGGATATTGTAAACCTGTCTGTTGAGAGAACAATTGAAATAGCCTGTATAGAATTGGAGCAGTTTATCATATTAAGTGTGTATAGACCCCCTTCAGGTTTGTATGATTGTTTTGAAAAGATAATGGATGAAGTGTTGCATAAAATCTGTAGTAGCTCAAAGAAATCTATAATCACTTGTGGTGATTTTAATATTAATTTGCTAGAAAAATCTGTGTTAAGTACTAAAATTACAAACCTGTTTCAGTCATACAACCTTGAAAACAAATTTTTGGAGCCCACTAGAATAACCCAGACTAGTGCCACTTGCCTAGATAATATTTATACTGATGTTATACCAATCCACAAAGTAATTATTAACTTATTAGATTCAGATCATTGCGGGCAACTGATTACAATTCCAAATGTAATAAAAAAAGTAGCTAAGATGGATATCACTGTCAACCCAAAAACTAAAAGTCGCCTAGAAACTTTTAAAAATAAACTTTCAACTAAATTACCACTTTTGTCAACTAGTGATGACCCCAATCAAAAATATAACAATTTTTTTAGTATGTATTGCACACAGTTTAAGACCACGTTTGTTCCTAAGACTATCTCTGTTAATAATAACGCTTCTTTCAATGACTGGGCCACCTTTGGTATTCATAAAAGTAGAAAACGGCTTTATGAGCTGTATGAAGAGCGAATTTGTATTAATACTGTAGAATTTAATTTGTATGTTAAGAATTATTCTAAAGTTTTTAAAAAAGTTTGTGCTATAGCTAAGTCACATTATTTGAGTTCAAAAATTAAAAATAGTAGTAACGTAATTAAAACGACTTGGAACATTATTAATAGCGAAGCAGGAAGGTCTTGCAAGCGAAATAGTGACTACAGCCTTGCTATCGGCGATAATATCATAAAATCAGATACTCAAGTTGCTACAGCGTTCGAAAATTTCTTTGCGGATATTCCTGTATCGACTACTAAATCGCTAGACTCGTCACCTGCTGCTGCAGATGCTTTACTAAAGGAAAATGTTCCATTCCATGATTCCGAATTTAATTTTCAATATGTCAATTGTAATGATGTAATTAAAACTTTTCATATGTTAAATGTTAAGAAGACCGCTGATCTATGGGGTCATTCTGTGGACGTTGCCAAGTCCATTATAACCATTGTAGCTCCTTCATTAGCTGTTATATTTAATGATTGTATTGACCGTGGTGAGTTTCCTGATCTAATGAAAAATAGTAAAATAATACCATTGTTTAAATCGGGTAGTACATCAGACCCTACTAACTATAGACCAATTTCAGTGCTACCAACATTTAGTAAAATTTTTGAAAAAATAATTTTAGATCAAATGCAAAGATTTTTCAATAAACATAAGTTATTGCATAATAAACAGTTCGGTTTTACAAAGGGTCGTTCAACTACTGATGCCGGTGTTGAACTTCTAGGACACATTTATAATGCCTGGGAAGATAAATGTGATGCTTTGGGGATTTTTTGCGATTTGTCCAAGGCTTTCGATTGCGTTCTCCATAAAACATTAATCAGAAAACTACACCACTACGGAATCCGGAACGCCTCTCTGAATCTTCTTACGTCATATTTGAGTGGTAGGATTCAGAGAGTTGATGTAAACGGGAAAAGATCTCCCGGATCTGTAGTAAGCATGGGAGTACCACAAGGGTCCATTCTTGGCCCTTTTTTATTTCTTATTTATATTAATGACTTGCCTTACCTCATAAAGGATAATCATGATGTAGTGTTGTTTGCAGACGACACTTCTCTTTTATTTAAACTAAAACGTCAGCAGCTAGCTACTGACGATGTTAATAGCGCTCTGGCAAAGGTCGTTAATTGGTTTAACGTTAATAATTTACTTCTAAATGAAAAAAAGACCAAATGCATTAAGTTTACGTTACCTCATGTTAGACAAGTGGAAACTAGTGTACTAATCAAGGATGAAGAGTTGAAACCGGAAGATAATACAGTGTTCCTAGGCTTAACTTTGGATGCTAAGCTTCAGTGGGGCCCTCATATAGATAAGTTGTCAAAAAAGCTTAGCTCAGCAGCATACGCCGTTAAAAAAATTCGTGATTTGACTGATTTAGAGACAGCCCGTTTAGTTTATTTTAGTTATTTCCACAGTGTGATGTCGTATGGTATTCTCTTGTGGGGCCATGCCGCCGATATTCAGACAATTTTTATTTTGCAAAAGAGGGCAATTCGTTCAATGTATAAATTAAGTCCTAGACACTCCCTCAGAGAAAAATTTAAAGAGATTAACATACTTACTTTGCCCTCTCAGTTTATTTACGAAAACCTTTTGTACGCGCATAAAAATATAAAATTGTTTAAAAAATACAGTGATATCCACGACATAAATACAAGGAACAAACACAAATTTGTTGTTCCTGCAACGAGGCTCAAAAAAATAGGAGGTACTTTCACATGCCAATGTATACGTTATTATAATAAACTGCCAAGCGATATTCAAACACTAAGCCTCAATAAATTTAAATCTTTCATAAAACATAAACTATGTCTCAAAGCTTACTATAACATGAATCATTACCTTGAAGATAAAAAGGCTTGGGATTAAGCTGCTCCAATTTAATTTACTCAGTGAGTGTCAAAATTTGCCTTTGTTTCACTTATTTATTGTCTATTCCTTTATTTTATATACTTTGACATTAATATTTACTTTATTTTTACATTCTTTTTATTATTATGATTAGTGACATTTTATTTTCTTATTATTTTCATTTATGACATTTTATGATTTCATTATGATCTCATTAATTATTTATTTTTTATTTGTTTATTGTAAATGTGAGGACCATGTGGATCATTTCTTTTATTTACTTTGTTTTTTGACGAAGGTCTGGCAGTTTGAGTGCTATAAGCGACCTACACAAATGTCCTTTTTTTGGTATTGTTCGTCGTGTCGTTGAGCTCCTTAGGTTATGAGTTGAGCTACACGATAACTGACAAATGCTTGCACTGACTGGACAGGTCCACTCAATCTGTGTGGTGCTTTCTTAAAAAGACCATTTCAGACACTATCTGCATAGTCCTCATGTAAGTTGACCAAGATTATTTTGTCTGGACTTTAAAAGAGACTATGACCTCTGAGTTTGTTTCGGCTGTTTCTTCTCAGAGTAGTCGGGTACGAAACACCGGCCTCATCTAGTTTTAAAAAAAAATGACGTGTAAAAGTGTTTGTGAAAACCTACTTGCAAAATAAACATCATTTATCATTTATCATTTATCATTTAATCTACAGTCCCGGTCACAAGGCATAATAACTTGTGAAAGTACTGTAGTAATCAAACTAGGATCTTATTGAAATCTCGGTATATACCTATTAATATTAGTTATCAATCAACACTAAATGCGGAATCACCGTTTTGTGTCCATGATATTAACCGGGGGAGGAATTCTTTATGACGAAGCGATCCTAGCTGCAGGATCAAGAAGTCATGTCTATCATAAAAGTGTTTTGTGATCAGAAGCAAAGGTGTGTGTGAAATTTCAGCTCAATCGGTTATAAAGAACTGGTTTCAAATTCAGTTGCTAGATTTCAATCAAATATATGCGAACTAACAAGGGAAGTTTGATATCCTTACTTCCTTACTAATATTATAAAAGCGAAAGCGAGTTTGTTTGTGTGTTTGTTACCTCTTCACGCTTTAATGGCTTAACCGATTTTGATGATTTTTGGTACAGAGATAGTTGGGAACCAGGAGACGGACATAGGCTAATTTTTTTTAAAAAAAAGTGGGATTTGAGGGAGAAAGAGGGAAGAAAAGGGAAAACTTAGCGTTGCTATTACAAAACAGTAAGGCGCAAGGGGAACTGTGTTACCCCAAATTTAACGCGGACGAAGCCGCGGGCGAAAACTAGTCGGTTATAAAGAACTGGTTTCAAATTCAGTTGCTAGATTTAAATCAAATATATGCGAACTAACTAGGGAAGTTTGATATAAGCTTATAAAACATGTTGTACCTAAATATAACCCGACCCCGCAGGAAATACTCTTTTATCATCAAATAACTTCCCACGCTCTGGGAGGAGCGGGGGGGAGTGTCGGACCTCTTGTTCTTATTTTGCCCTTTGGGTAAAACAGTATCTCAGTTAAACCAAACAAAAATCTTTAATATTTCATTTATATTCTCATTTAATGTTGCAAGACCATCAAATGCGTTTTTTGTTAGTAATTTTTCAATGTTAAAGAAAACAAAGAGACGCAGATATATTTAGTTTGTTAAGAATGAGTAAAACGTATCCAAATATCTATCAAAGATAAGTAACTAAATAACATTTCTTTAAAGAACCCAAATAAGTAATATTCGCAAAATCCCTAGAAATATGAATATGAATTTAAATTTATATTAAGAGATGTTACCCGAGCAAAGTAAAAAGCTTAAAATGATTTAATTAAAACATTCAAACGCGACGTAGTATATTTTCCTCATGTACATTTCACTTACATTTTTCCTCAAAACTCAGAGTTTAGACGGATTCGAAACAATATTATTTTGTTCAATACTAGCTTCCGCCCGTGATTTCGTCCGCGCGGCATGGTTACTTTGGGCAAACGCTAACTTTAACCCGCCTGATGATAGAAAAAAAAATCTTTCTCTCCCCTTTTCTTCCCCCTTTCTTCGACTTTTTTAGCCTATGTCCATTTCCAGGGTCCCATCTATCTCTGTACCAAAATTCATCAAAATCGCTTTGGCCATTTAGGCGTGAAGACGTAACAAACCCACTCACTTTTGCGTTTAGAATATTCGTAAGGATATACGCAGTTATCTTCTATTTAATGTTTGCTAAAAATACATATGGAATTGCACAGCCTAATTCCGCCAAGCCCGTTCCATCATAGGACTACAAGACGTACGGCGATGCGCCACCGTTACATGGTAGACATCCCACCCACACGCACTAAACGGTTTGGGAATACCTTCATTGTGCGTACTGCTAAGGAGTGGAATTCCCTGCTGGAGTCTGTATTTCCTGACAGCTATAACCTGGGGGTCTTCTAGTCAAGAGTGAATAAGTTATTTCTAGGTAAGCGTGTTTGGAAGTATACGGGCGTGCGAAATAACAAATCGTATACTCATTAAAGTTTATATTTTATATAGCGTTGTACAAGCGGAAGCGGAAGAATATAGCGTTAGAAAGAAGTTATAGTAAGAACAGGATAGGTTTATAGAGAAGAAGAATGTAAACGAAAGATTAGAGTGATAGTGACTATGAAAAATGAATTTACGTAAGGCAAAAATAAATACGCGGTAGCGAGCTAAAGCGTCGTGGGTTCGCGGTGAAGGCGTCTAGCTGACTGTTCGGCGGCTGGCGCGAACTGCTGCTGGAGCGGGCTGCGGACGGTGGTGCGGCGCGCGGCGGCCGGGGTGAGGCGAGCCAACCGGTTTCCGCCGAGCGGCTGCGCTGGCGCATGATGGCCTGCGCGGCTGGCGCGCGCCTTCACGCCACCATGAAGGAAAAGGACCAGCAGAAATGTCTCTGTAATTTGGTTATACAAAAATATAAGTTTTGTGGGCCAATGAACATTGACGCCACAGGACCCCCTTACGAATAAAAGGGCCATATTAATTGTCTATGACACATATCGTTCAGGCACCTTGATTTTCCGTCCCGAACGAGTAATGTGCACTGGTTGCATCGCCTGCGTATCACGACTTTGTGTATTCACGTCCTCATGCCATGTATACGCAGGTTTGACTCTGTCAATTGACACCTTGATAGTCTTGTTTTTAAACGCGATGTCGACTGTCTTCGGACCTCTTGAAATGACCTTATGAGGGCCACTATAAGGTGGCTCCAGCGATTCCCGAAGCAAATCTTGGCGTAAGAACACATGCGTAGCCGTACGCAAGTCCCTGTGCTCAAAAACTTTGTGTTGTGAGTGGTCAGAAGCTGGTCGTGGTCGTAAATCGGACATTCTTTGTCGTAGTAGACTGACAAAATTGGGGTAATCTACCTTTTTAATTGTTGCGGTGAAAAACTCACCAGGGACACGTAACTGCTCTCCAAATACCAACTCGGCTGGTGAACACTGCAAATCCTCTTTAAACGCTGTACGTAATCCTAGGAGAACTATGGGAAGAGAACTAACCCAATCCTTCGTACCATGAGTCATCAAAGCGGATTTGAGCGTGCGGTGTAAACGCTCAATCATGCCATTGCAGGCTGGATGGTATGCTGTCGTCCTCGCCAACTTGATTCCATACGTGTCTGCTAGTTTTTGAAATAAATACGACTGAAATTGTCTACCTTGATCCGTTATTATTTTCTTGGGGCAACCATACCGGGCGATCCATTCCGATGCGAACGCTTTCGCCACAGTCTCTGCTGTCATGTCAGGAAGTGGAATCACCTCCGGCCATCTGGTAAACCTGTCGATTATAGTAAGACAATACTTGAAATTTGAAGATACTGGGAGTGGGCCAATTAGGTCCATATTAAGTTCTGCGAACCGAGCATCTGGCACCTCAAATTTACCAAGAGGTGAAATGGTATGCCTTGTCACCTTTGATCTCTGACACGGAATGCATTCTCTAACCCAAGCGCGAACATCCTTCCTGAGGGAAGGCCAAACATAACGCTCACTGACCATTCTGATGGATGCCTTCGCACCAGGGTGGCTTAGGCTATGCAACGACTCGAACACGCGGCGTCTATGGGTAGCTGCTACAAAAGGTCTGGGTTTGGACAAAGAAACATCACAATACAATTGTACATCTGAGTTTGGTACTTGCGTTAGTTCCATTTTCAGCGAGTGGTTACCCTTTTGGAATTCCAGAAGTTCTGGGTCATCACGCTGCGCTAGGGCAAGCTCCGTGCTGTCCACAGGCGCGGTGACTGCCTCAATTCGAGACAAAGCATCTGCCACTTGGTTGTCCTGTCCAGAAACGTGCTGTATGTCAGTGGTAAACTGCGAAATAAAATACAATTGATTAATCTGCCTTGGTGAACCTTGTTGGTCTTTCTTTTTAAATGCACTAATCAGCGGCTTATGATCAGTGTACACAGTAAAATTTCGAGCTTCTATCATATGTCGAAAATGTTTAATAGCCTCGTAAATTGCAAGAAGTTCTCGATCGTAAGCGCTATACTTCTGTTGTGTGGGGCTCATCTTCTTCGAGTAGAAAGCCAGAGGCTGCCAGATGTCATCCACTTTCTGCTGTAAAACAGCTCCTATGGAAATATTTGATGCATCTACAACAAGTGCCAGCTGCGCGTCAGTAACTGGGTGAACCAGCAGGGCTGCATCCGACAGGCTACGCTTGCAGCGCTCAAAGAGTTCTAACAACTCTGGAGTCCATTTAACAGGTTTAGATCCTTTCATATCTGGACCTGCCAACAGATCATTTAAAGGGGCCTGTAATTCAGCAGCGCTCTTCAGGAAGCGCCTGTAAAAGTTCAGCATCCCTAAAAACCTTCTCATGCATTTAATAGTTTGAGGCGGTGGGAAATTCTGTATGGCCTTTACCTTCTCCTCTAATGGGCGTACTCCTTCAGACGACACAGTGTAACCAAGAAAAGTTACCTCGGGTTGACCAAATCTGCACTTAACCACGTTGATGACTACACCGTACTCTTCAAGGCGTGAAAACAGCTTTCGTAGATGTTCTTCATGCTCCTGCGTACTTCTAGAAGCCACAAGAAGATCGTCGATATAAGGAAAACAAAAATCTAGATCACGTACCAGGCCATCGATAAAACGTTGGAACGTTTGTGCAGCGTTTCTCAACCCAAATGACATGAAAGGAAATTCAAACAAACCAAACGGTGTCGTGATGGCTGTCTTCTCAATATCCGCTGGATTTACGGCAATTTGTTGGTAGGCTTTTACTAGGTCAATTACCGAAAAAATAGTACTTCCATGTAAATGCTGTGAAAAATCCTCAATGTGACGAACGGGATACCTATCTGGCACAGTTCTTGCGTTCAGTGCGCGGTAATCACCGCATGGTCGCCACGTGTTATCATGTTTCGGCACCAAGTGTAAAGCTGATGCCCAAGGCCCGCTGGAGCAACGAGCTGTTCCCTCTTTGACCATAGCTTGGAATTCAGCCTTGGCTATCTTAAGTCGATCTGGTGCTAAACGGCGTGGCCTGCAGAACACGGGAGGCCCGGGGGTAGTATTAATAAAATGGACGGTAGAATGACGTACCTCCCTTGGTGCACCAGCTGGACGTGAGATGTCTGGAAATTCTCGCAACAGTTCATGGTACCGAGAAGTACCAGTGACAGCTTTGACGCTGGGTATCTCCATCTTTGCAATAGCTCCGTTAACAAAAAGGTTGGTTATTCCATCAACCAACCTATTGTTGTAGCAATCCACTAAAAGGTTATAATGGGACAGAAAATCATACCCAATTATTGGCTTGGAGACATCCGCGACGACAAACTTCCAGCTAAATTCCCTCCGTAGTCCTAGATTCAGCTGCAAATTAATATACCCGTATGTGGATATAACAGAATTATTAGCTGCGCTAAGGTCGTAATTTACACGTACCCGCTTCTCATTTAAATAGTTGCGAGGGTAGACGCACAGATCTGAACCTGTATCGACGAGAAAAAGTTTTCTTGACTGGAGATCTGTGACGAATAAACGGCTGGAAACTGCGCAACAGTCGCTCGCCGTCCTTAGCGACCCGCTTTGGCGTTTTCCGACACATAATCACAAGGCTTATTACAGTGATACGCTTTATCTCCAAATTTATGATGGTACCAACATAAACGTCGGTTGTCTACCATTTTATAAGTTCGGCCTCTCGAATGGCTTCTTGAACGGGAAAAACCCCGATTACGACTCCTACCTGGCCCACCTGAACGGGATTGTCGTTCCACAGAACTGGACAGCTCATCTAACTTCCGCGTGAGACTGGCAATTTCAGTACGCATTACCTCAAGTAAGCTCCCTGCAGAGGACGAAGTACTCGCGACCTGGGCCACCGGGTTCACCGGCGCAATCTCTAAGACCCGGTCAGCCAGCTCAGCAACAGCTTCCAGGGGTGTGGCGACTTGAGACGCTATGATCGCCTGCAGGCTAGCGGGCAGGCGGCTGGTCCAGATGGTGCGCAGGAAGTCATCAGGCACGCCACGTCCTGCCAAACTCTGCAGGTGGCGAAGAAATGCTGACGGCTTGCGGTCCCCAAGCTCCTCATGTATAAGGAGTTGCCGCACCTTCTTCTCCTGGGAAACTGATAAACGCTTAATTAGTTCGGCCTTAAGTTTCTCGTATCTATTACTAGCGGGTGGATTTTCTAACACGTCCTCCAATTGAACCATAATAGAAGGTTCTAGATTTCCTACAACGGTATAGTATTTTGTTGCATCAGACGTTATATTGGACAAGGCAAACTGGGCTTCAACTTGAGCGAACCATACAGTAGGCTTCTCTTGCCAAAAGGGCGGAACGCGTACTCTAACCTTAGCGATCTCTGCTGATCCCAACGCTGCAACGAGGGCCTCTGCTAATTTTTCATCCGCCATTTTCGCAATGACTTGCAAAATAAAATTCACGCAACGTCAACGTGTTCTTCGCGAACGTTCCGGAAAGTTCTACAACGTCACGTGGTCGCACTACGATATCTTCGCGCCGTGTCTCTCGATCGGGGTCACCACTTTTGGAAGTATACGGGCGTGCGAAATAACAAATCGTATACTCATTAAAGTTTATATTTTATATAGCGTTGTACAAGCGGAAGCGGAAGAATATAGCGTTAGAAAGAAGTTATAGTAAGAACAGGATAGGTTTATAGAGAAGAAGAATGTAAACGAAAGATTAGAGTGATAGTGACTATGAAAAATGAATTTACGTAAGGCAAAAATAAATACGCGGTAGCGAGCTAAAGCGTCGTGGGTTCGCGGTGAAGGCGTCTAGCTGACTGTTCGGCGGCTGGCGCGAACTGCTGCTGGAGCGGGCTGCGGACGGTGGTGCGGCGCGCGGCGGCCGGGGTGAGGCGAGCCAACCGGTTTCCGCCGAGCGGCTGCGCTGGCGCATGATGGCCTGCGCGGCTGGCGCGCGCCTTCACGCCACCATGAAGGAAAAGGACCAGCAGAAATGTCTCTGTAATTTGGTTATACAAAAATATAAGTTTTGTGGGCCAATGAACATTGACGCCACACGTGCTTCATCGTCGACCACATCATCACTTACCATCAGGTGAGATAGTGGTCAAACGCGAGCCTATCAATAATAAAAAAAAAAAAAAACATTGTAGGTATAATTATATTCTTTCATAATTAATTTGTCCATAATTTAAAACTAAACGTCTAAGCAACCATAAAAAATACACAAGAAGACTCCTTGCCTCAAGCTCCTGCGGCGGTGTGGTCACTTTGTATGGCAACACTTAGCCTCTGGCCAAGGTAAAATCGCGATAACGCGATCACCTCCAGATGGAGGTGATCGCTTTGCAGATGCAAAGCAGTCATGCTAGCAAAAGAGGTGGCCGGACGTTTGAGGGAGGGAACCTCAAAAAAATTCCTCCGAGCGTCGGGCGCCGCGGGACGATTCCCGGCCATCGTAGATACGCCTGTAGACGGTGAGCAATGGGTTGCTTACCGTCCGTCCGTCTTTTGACGGCAGGCTGACGCGTAAGTGTTCCACGCGCGCCTCAAAGGGCCTGCCAGGGTTGCGGGTTGTTCGAGATACCGCGGCCCCGGAACATAAAGGGCAACAGAAGGAACATGGGTGGGTTTTAGTCAGTACAAGTCTGACACCCCGCCCCGCTCCACCCAGAGCGGGGGAAGTTATTTGATAAGTTTCCCATCAGCAAATAAAAGGTAAATGCCAACCCTTGGATCACGGGAAACGCCAACTAAACATTTGTTCAAAAATATCAAAACTAACTTAACTGTTGTTTTTCAGAACCCTTCAGCCCTGGTATATATTAATTGATGTCCAACTGAACCATACTTAAAACGACGGTTATTGCTCTGTATGTACTAATCCTGTACATATTGCCAAATCTTCTATGTACTAATATAACGCTATTCTTTCCAGTGCCGACGGTAACTATGAGGTGACAATCATGACGAAAGCGATCCTCCACCACGATGGCAAAGTAGTGTGGAAGCCACCCGCCATCTACAAGTCCTTCTGTGAGATTGACGTGGAGTACTTCCCTTTTGATGAGCAGACTTGCTTCATGAAGTTCGGGTCTTGGAGCTACGATGGCTACATGGTGAGTAAGACTTTTTTTGTTGTAAATTAATAAACTAAATAGTTTTGTGGTTGGCCACAACTCTGCTGACCAATAAAAGGTACATGCATGGATTTTAGTCAGTACAAGTCTGTCCCCCCGTTCCGCCCAGAACAGG
This sequence comes from Ochropleura leucogaster, assembly GCA_958449745.1. Taxonomy (NCBI): domain Eukaryota; kingdom Metazoa; phylum Arthropoda; class Insecta; order Lepidoptera; family Noctuidae; genus Ochropleura; species Ochropleura leucogaster. Next base: position 15,408,215 of record OY288213.1, on the reverse strand, counting down.
GGAAGTTATTTGGTGATTTCCCATTCGCAAAAAGGCCCATTTTTGTTCTTTGCTCAAAAAGAGAGCTAGTTCCATTGGTAATTTGATTTACATTGCTCTGATGGTAGCCTCTAGTACATAAAGAGTACCAGTGTAGTAAGAAACGTTTTAATATTGAAGACTCTTCTATGTTTCTATCAGCTCCAAACCTTCAGAAAATTCATGTTATAGATTCTGTACCAAATAGCCCACTTTGGCACTTAGCTTCTTGCTAAATTACTAACAACTTCGGTAAATATCTCAAACACGGATGCAGGGATGGATGTTGAAAATGTGCCAAAGTGAGCAATTTAGACCAGGAGCCGTAAGGGTTAACTGAGCGAAATAGTTTAAAGGTGTGTGGGTTTTCAGTATGAAACGAAGCGTGGTTGATGTGCAAGGTTCGATGTGTGTGATTGGCTTTTTCTGAAAATAGGTCTTGTTTGTTGTCTAGAAATTGTTTTTAATATTGTTTCAAGATAGATAAGATCATTTGTTTGTCTAAGAAATCTGTGACTTTTAAGTAATAGAATAGTGTAAAGTTAACTTATTAGATATAACTTTAATAAGTCTATCTTTGTTTGTTTTTTTAGCCTACAACAATGAGTGTAATTTAATGTTCAACTTTGTTTTATTTTGAATATTGTTTATTTGTCCTGTGTGAGTTCAATAAATACTCCGTTACGTGTGTTTTTCGTGCTTTGATAGTCAATCTTTGGTAGTCCGCCATATTGGACTTAGAATGACTTCACGTTTTCATCCAAAAAAAACCTGGATAAAATATTTAAGCTCAATGAGAAACAGAGGTCTAATTTTTTTTCCAAGATTTTTTGCATAGTTGGAGCTTATAAAAGGGTGTAAAAAAATTAACGAACATTCCAGCGAGAACAGAATGTCAGCAATAAAAAATCTATCACGTACATACCTCATAAAAACAAAGACGAAATACCTCTCAAAGCTTGGTATCCAAAAAATCTGTCACCGAAAATTTTATTTTCGTTTAAGAATCAATTTTTTCACGAAAGTCCTCAACCCCTAATAAAATTGTATGAAACAAAAAAAAATGGAGCCCTAAACGAATTTCGTAGCGAGACGCTTAGAGGGAATGTAATCGAATTCTTTGCAAAAAGCCTTTTCCAATGCTTAGTATCAAGTGAAATATTTATATCATTCTGTATATATGTTTAGAGATAGTTAAAGTGTACCGTTATATATGAACTCAAGAACGATATCCGAGGATATTTATTACTAATCTTAAGCTGAGTACAAAGAACACCGTCTCATAAACGTTGCCACAATACATTACTAGCTGTTCCAAGCGGTTTCACCCATGCTGCTCAGCACCTGTTGGTAGTAGCGTGATGTTATATAGCCTATAGCCTTCCTCAAGAAATGGACTATCCAACACTAAAAGAATTTTCCAATTCCAACCAGTAGTCCCTGAGATTAGCGCGTTCAAACAAACAAACAAACAAACTCTTCAGCTTTATAATATTAGTATAGATTTTGGCGACATGGTTGGTGCAGTGGCTAAGTGTTTGACCTTTGAGCTACGTATCACGGGTTCGATGCCAGCACTGAACAAATATTTATATGGGTTACTGACAGTTGTTCCGGGTCTGGCTGTTTGTGCATGTGAGTTTGAATGTTAGTAAACGCACCCACCATCCAGGAGAAATCTTAGTGTGGGGCAACTAAGACTAGTTTTTTGGAAAAATAAAAATAATTCAGGAAATAACATCTTTTTTGTCCATTTTGACGTGTACCTGTATATTGCACTTACTGACAAAAAAATCTCTGTGGGTATGAATAATGTACTGTATACGTTTCGAAAATATAGGGCTCAAGCGTGAGTAGGTCTCTCACATAGGTACCATAAGTCTTGCGACATATTATTATGCCTGCCTTATCTTATAACTGGCAATCAGACTCGTCAAAAACAGTTATTTTTGTTTTAATATTAAATTGTTTTCGAATAAAGTTTAAGCTAAATTTGTTTGATACAAAATAATAAAAATACGTCCATTGGTTTTTAAGAAAAAATCAACCACAGTTGTCAGCTAACATCCGTGTTTGCTGGTATATTTACTCGACTACTATATACTTAAACTATACCAGTATATCATAACATCTTATAAGAACAAAGCTTCTTCCAAACGGAGTCACGTAACATGAGAAATTTATGGACCTCTGTTGCGAAAACTTACGTTTCCAATACCAGGAAAATACATACACGAATGAAAAACTGAAAGCTATACAGTTCAAAGACTGTGACTGTAGGCTCAAACCTACAGTTACGTAAAGTCTTTGAAAGCTCAATACAGACGCATTCATCTATTACACTAAGGAACCTAATAAATCTGCGGTCACCTACTTTCACATAAATAAAGACTCGGCTTACGTCTACGCCTTATATCGCCGTGTTAAGGTTCACGAGGGAATTCAGGTGTGCTCCATCCCTGTCTTACTTCAGATAGTTGTATGAGATAGCAATAACAGCTATTTGTAAAGCTTCGCGTGAATGGTTTGATTCCTTAATAACGGATTGCCTTACTTCGGGTGTTTTGTTATGCCTCGTTTTCAAACTGTGGCTCTCTCTTTTGGGTGGTCTTGATAGCTCTATTTTGGTGTTGAAAACGATGGTATTATTAACTCTTGAGTATTTGGTTTCGTTTTTTAATGATATAGCATTTACGGCCAAAGCGTGGTTTTTGTATTTCTCATTCACTGAGATAGGGGCTAAAAATACTTAAAATGTTTGGTATTGACACACAACATTTAATAGAGATTCTGACCTTTAAAGCATTTTTTGACCATGTTTTCATTTCCAGGTGGACTTGAGGCACTTGAAACAGACACCAGACTCGGATCGCATCGGGATGGGGATCGATCTGTCGGAGTACTACATTTCAGTCGAGTGGGACATTATGCGGGTCCCAGCCACGAGAAACGAGAAGTTCTACTCATGTTGCGAAGAACCGTACCCCGACATCATCTTCAACATCACTCTCAGAAGAAAAACCCTCTTCTACACGGTCAATCTTATCATCCCATGCGTTGGGATCTCATTCCTCTCAGTGCTAGTATTCTACCTACCCTCAGATTCTGGAGAGAAAATCTCGCTCTGTATTTCGATTCTTCTATCGTTGACCGTGTTCTTTCTGCTGTTAGCTGAAATTATTCCTCCGACATCGCTAACGGTCCCCTTGTTAGGCAAATATTTGTTATTCACTATGATGCTAGTTACATTATCAGTAGTTGTCACTATCGTGGTGCTAAACATAAATTTTAGGTCGCCAGTCACCCACCATATGGCCCCGTGGGTGCGGAAAGTCTTCATAGATTTTTTACCCAAAATATTGTGTATACAGAGGCCAGAGAAACCGCCCGATGACGACGACGATAACGATAAACCAAGCGAGGTAAGAAATATTGATTCTGCAATAAATCACCAACTTCACGAAATAAGAAGTGAACCGGAACACATCTCTCGGCCAATCATTAATCATCCGCAAGGCATAAGTTTATCTCATACCAAAGCTGGATAAACCGCAAAGCCTCGTAGCGATTTAATTAAATTTGTAAAATAAAAGCGTTCACAAATGAAGTTCTTCAGAGAGAACCTCTTTCAGTACGAAAAAACAACACGGTGCCTTTTCTCATTGAGTTTCCTCCATTCAAAACATTTTCCATCGGACCGGATTCAATACAAACAGAACGCTATTACAGCGGAGTCGAAGCCGCCCTCAACAATAACCATTTTAATTGTCCTCAGCCGCGGGACTCTTCTGGGAAACGCTCCTTTCAACGATATTCTAAATCCATTGTGCTCTGTGTGTATCGCGAAAATATCGCTTCCAGCCCAATTTCATTCCATTTCGATTTTCCTTTATTACTCAACGCCGGGCGGGCTTAACGAGCGCGCGCGGCCTCCGTTATTTATGTTCCCCTGGTGGCTGCGGACGGATCGCGCGATATATACGACGCCAGCAGGCACGGCCCGAACCGAAACCTCCACTCCGGCCTAATTGTGTGCCGGCTTAAGCTGCGTCGATACACTGGCCCTCGCGGAACGCGCACTGACGGTTTAATCTCCCGGCATTTCATCCTACTCCCATTATTGCACTGAATCGACCTTTAACTCCACGCTCAATTTCTTTGATGGACTTTACATTTATTCTTTTACTCTTTTAAATAGTATTTTTTTTTATAGATACTCACGGATGTCTTCGGCCCGGATGACATGGACGGAAAGTTCAAGGAATGGGGTTGTGAGGAGTATGAACTACCAGGCATGCCTCCCTCCCCGCCGCCTCCACCTGGAGGTGATGATGAACTGTTCTCCCCGCCTCCTGGATCCCCGTGCCGTTTAGACTTAGATGATGGTAGCCCGTCTCTAGAAAAACCTTACGTGAGAGAGATGGAAAAGACAATAGAAGGTTCTAGATTTATTGCGCAGCATGTCAAAAATAAGGATAAGTTTGAAAGTGTAAGTATTCCGTGGCCATTTTTTTCTCGTGTTTGGATACATACTCTGCTTATGCATGATGTTGTTTGCAGGTCGAAGATGACTGGAAGTACGTAGCGATGGTGTTGGATAGAATCTTCCTGTTCCTGTTCACGATAGCCTGCGTGCTGGGGACGGCGCTCATCATCTTTAGGGCACCGACCTTCTACGATAACACGAAGCCGATCGATATTCTGTACTCGAAGATCGCCAAGAAGAAGTTGGAGCTCCTAAAGATGGGCTCGGAAGGTGACCCGGGTCTCTGAAATTCGTCTTACGTCTTCGGCCACTCGCCGCCGAAGACGTTCTGGGAGTTGATCGTCATGTGGTGGCACGGATGATCTATTTAAAACTTCCAGTTGGGAACTGTGAGGCGAGAACTATGTGTTGTTGTGCTATGTGTGGTGCCAAGCGCCCGGTGCGCCCATGGACGTGTACACGCCGTAAGCGTATCCTAAGCCGTCTTTTTATATAGAATCATTAACTCGATGTTGAAACTGTCCGTCGATGTTGGACTGTCGCAGCGACCTCAAGCAACGGCCGGTTTGTGTTGTCGCCGGACGCTGGATCTGCCATAACTATTTTTATATTAGAATCGCTGTATTGAACGTTTATACTTTAAGCGGAACGTATTCATTTACAATTATTCAACGGAACGATTCTTTTTCGAGTAATAATTTGATATGAGCGCACAAACATTGTACAGTTTATCTTTAGGTGTTTGTATTAATTTCTTGCGATAGTCGTATTAATTTTCGGGGGACATGATAATGTAATAGAATACTAACTATAAGATTTACTTCGAATAAATCGAGCTCAAATTCGTAATATCTAAGTATTGTAAAGTGGTAATATTCAAAATCGTCGATTAGAATCAGACATTTGTAATAATAGTTACGAGCTAACGTCCTCGATGAGAGCCGGACTATGTAGATTATGTACTAAATTATTATGAAATAAATTTGAATTATACATTATATAATATTTGATAAACAGCGTACTCGCGTAAAAATCATAAGGACAATATCGATACTGACGAAATGTAATAATTTCCCTTTAGTAGTATGTCATAAGGGATTGTAGATACAGTTAGGTTAAAAGCCTAGTCATCGGTTTAGTAAGAACACTTATCATAATGCCAGATAGTTAGTCACACGCGATCGTGATAATTCTATGATTAGATGTATTTGTGTAACACAATTGACTGCCAATTGTAAAGATATTAAAACATTTTTATAACGATCGGGTATTCTTAGGTAGTTCGATTACTTGTTTTAATAGATTTTTTTAAACTGAGTGCCAAACCCATCTGCGAGACTTCATAGAACAGAATGTTTGCAAGTCTATGGTGTTGTTTTTCTATGTGCGCTAACTTAGTTGCCATTAGAAGTATCTTTTTGGATTCGCTTAAATATATTCTGATGTATTTATAAGTAAACGAATGCTTGCCCAAAATGTAATGACTGATATGCACTTTCTTAAAGCTTAAGTTTGGACGCGCCCGCTTGCCTGCGGCATAGAGTGGGCGCGAGGACACACTTCTTCCGTAATGTTAATATTAACAGTATTCTCACTATAAAACCTAGAGTACAGGGTAAATTTAGTACACGAATGTCTCCTGATTTATATTTCTCACAAATTTTCACCGAATGTAAAGGTCTTTACTCACTTATCGGCACTTCACCACTAACACTATTAGATATTAAATAATTGTTGAGGTTTGTGACTTTAGTAAGTAATTGGGTAACATTATGTTAATTTGTACCTAGACTAGACTCGTATTAGATGTTACCTTTCGTTCTTGAAGTCATGACTCACTTTTCTTTGATTGTTAATTATTGTTTCAGACGGACGCAACAGGCGTTCTTACCTCACTTCAACCCATTCTGTAGGATATTTGTAGCAGTCTAAAGTAATGAAAAAAAAATATTTCGAGCCGCGTATTTGATATGTCAAAGTAAATCATGATAATGTTTATTAGATAATTACTTAGATAAAATTCAGAGTTATTGATATTAATGATGAATATAATCCACAGCGAGCAGTTAGGAAAACAGGGATGGATATTGTAAAATAAATAAAAAAAATCAAATTGTTTTGTGTGGTTCGTCTTCGTAATTATAAGTGTTATTGAATGTGTATAGCGGTTCGTGTCGAGAGTAACGCAGAAAAATGGCTAGTCTAGACTTAGTTGATACGTAAATAAAACTAGTAAACGGTCTAACGTACTAGACGTCGTGGAATGCTCGCTAAAGGTTGAAAGATGTTAAAATATTAGCAGAAGTATCGCGCTGTGTCACAAACGAACTGGCTCTAAAGGAATTATTGGATGGAATTGTAACGACTCCTCAAAACTATGATTAATTTTTCTAATTGAAACATTCATGTGAGTTAATAGAAAGTAGGATCGTGCTATTGCACCACCGAAATACACCAATTTAGACTTATAACTATTTATCAAATAATTATAAGTTAAGTCCACTGGCTTGGCACACTGTTCCCTAATCATCCGAACTTTTATTGTAGATATTTGCTAGAAGAAACGGTCTGTTGTTATTTTTATATGACTGCAAATTAATAATAGTTAGATTTTCTAAAACACCATAGGGTATGTGTTTAGAATGGACGTTCAGTGGCTGATGTTAAAAGTTAAGCAAAACATTGTACATACTCGGGCGTGAATTATGGAGCTAAGTGTAATTTGATCGGATCGGGTTCTATATTGCAACGACACAGATTAAAAGAATTGTATTACTTCTCTTGGTGTACTGCAACGTTTTCTGTCGTATACTGTTGAAGTTAGTTGAGCTATGTCAATACAACGATTAGAGGCCAAGTACGTATGCGGTGTTATTTTAATTTGGCTGGTTTATAGATCTTCATTCCGACTACGACTCTGATTTTTGTATCTTATTCAAAACGATTCCTATTGAGAAAATAAACAAATTAATAAATTCTACGAAACCTTGTCGTGTACAATTGACAGCAAAACTAATTAGGACAAGGTTTTCTCAAATCACACAATACATTTAGATTTCTAAATCCAGACAAAAACAATTTCGAAAGATCATACTATTGAGAACAGCTAATAAAATGTATTCTTATGTCAAATGAAAAGTTTAGGTATCTTGAGAAAAGAGAATCTGATTTAAAAAAGGCGTCATCTGCCTCTCTTTTGGCTTCCAGTCTAACAAAACCAGTATTTTACGTGGAGCGACTACCAATCTGATCTACACGTCTCAGTTTTGGTAAGACTGGTTGTCAAACTTTCAGGCCACTGACTACCTGAAGAATTATCATGGAACAAATTCTTTTTTCGTTTGTAAAGTCCATACAAAGAGACTCAATAAAAACACGAACCCATTTTTTGCAGATGGGAAATCTTCAAATATCTTCCACCGCTCTGGGCGGAGCGGAGGGGTGTCAGACTTTTACTGACTAAAACCAACGTTCCTTTCTTTGCCCTTTGTATTCCTCCACTCCACTTTTTTCCCATATCAATTACTTCTGGTAACATGTGGTAATGGTTAAAACCGTGTTGATACAAAAAACAGAGTCTGTCAACCATTTGCTAATTTCAAATTTAGATCTTTTGATACCAAAAGTTGTAGTCTTACTTTTAGCTCAATATTATGATTACCATCGTTATGTGATCTCAGATCTCAGTCTGTAAAAAACCTGAGGGCCTAGACAAAAAGACAGTGTATCAGCGACAAAGATGACCGAAAAAAGAGGTAAAACCGGCCAGAGACGAAAGGAAAGATAACAGTTTTGAGCAGCAACTACAACAATGACAGTGTGCATGCAAAACCTAGTTCCATAGATGATACATACGTAACTGCAAGCCTTTCGGATGGCTCATTTGCAAACATGTCATTACCGACTATATACGATAAAATGGTTGGTTTGATGGGCGTTTTACTTGTATAATTGTATACAAGTAAAAAACTTGTATTGCATAAAATAAAAAACATGCATGTATGCGACCTACAACAAACAAAATCTACTTCACGGAAAATTTATCACGGATATTTTATATCTGTTATAATATTCTCTAAATAATATGTACAGGCCAAGATAATTGCACAGTCTTCTTCTGCACATTTTAAAAACTGCATGTGATTTGCAATAAACAAAATCGACAACACAAAAAATAACGTGTTTGTTGTGCACAAAATCTACATCTCGTAAAGTATCTATTTTGATATTTCCTGCATGCCTGCATAGTTTCATGGTACAGATTAAACTTCACAAATATTCTTGCCTATCGTCTGTGGCCGGTCATCATTATCTTAAGTCAATTTGTCGTGGTCGACGACGACATGGTATTTAAGGCTTCGCCTCTTATACACGGGGTTGTGGGTTGAAAGCCAGGCAAGTACTAATGTGACTTTTTCAATTCATATGTACTTTTCTAAGTTTATCTTGTACATCACAGACTTCGGTGAAGAAAAACACCGTGAAATATCCTGGACATAAAAGTCATCATAAGTCTAAAATCGCCATCCTGTCATGAGCAAGCGTGGTGATCAATGCTCGTGCGTTCTCTGTATGAAAAGAGCCTTTAGCCCAGCCGTGGAACACTTTTAGCAGCCTATTACTGTTCCACTGCTAACATAATATATACTATATATAAAAGCAGTATTATATAGGTCAATCTTGTTGGAAGTCCATGCAGAAACATAAGTCGCTTTGCAAACGATTGTCATTTGTCTAGGCCGTTTCGTTACCGTTCGTGTCATGTATTGTCTTTCGGAAACTTGATAGTCACAGGCTAATTGCCTGTTTAATATATTAATATTTCGGGTGATAAACGGGAAACTGAACGTATAGGATTTTGTCATATAATTGACGCTAGATAGGAAATAAAAACAATAAACACAATGCAAGTACACTCGTCACTAAGGTTAAAGTTATGAATTAATGTATTTAATGTTAAGGTATATTAATATGATAAATGATTAGCTTCTCAGTGTTTTTAGAGTTAGTCGACGAATGAGTCAACTTGGCGACGCGATGGCAGATAAATTTGTTATTTATTGTCAACATTGTTTCGTTACTTTAGAATTTTTAACAAAAAAGGTTGGGACTGTGCCAAATATTTGTTGTTCTTAGGATCGTAGCAAATTAGAATAGACTTATTGTTATGTTTGTCTGTTATACTAAGCTTTACTTTGTCAACAAGTTTGTCTACATCGGGTGACAGAGTTGAGTACTCATAGTCAGCTATCACATGGCTGTCAATAATTTTAAGAATCAACTTAACCGAAATGTTGACGTGTAAATATAGTTGATCAACATAGAAATTTAAATAATATTTATAATTGACAAGTTATTTTTCTACGTTCCTTTCACGTGACCCGTAGTGCTAACGTAGGTGTAGTGGGCGGACGCTGTAGTGCTATCGACGTCTGCTTTGTCGATAAATGTTGATACAGCAATAAGGTCTTCGATACTTTAGTTAGATTTGATCATAATGCATTTAATTTTGACTTACAAATGTAAATTGAATATGTTTTGGAAGGAAGTCAGTATAATAATCCGTAACGCTTTATAATTAGGTTCAACGAAATCTAGAATTTCGAATAGTCATTTCTTCTACGACACTTTTTGGATATGCTTTACTGCACGTTAGTTTCGTTGGCTTTTGGGATTGTTTGTCTTAATCTTTTCATTACTAAAGTACTCTTTATCTATAAATATTTGTAAGTTAGTCGTATTTGCATGTTTAATCGAACGTCTTCCAAAGTGACGTAAGGTATCGTTGTGTTTCTCTTCGTTTTGTTGCTTTGTATGATTTTTATTATAACCTTCATAAATAATTTAGTTTTCTTCGTCTGAACTTGTAATTTTGTGTGTGAACTAATCGCTATTGTTATTTTTACTGAGTTTGTAGTGGTTCAATAATTAAGGAAATACTTGGTAATTACACTAAATCAATCTTAATAAATACATGACAAGTAACACAAGAGTTTAGTGTTAAATTTTAACAAATAAACAGTTTTCACGGGATATGTCTCATCTGCTTTTCAACCCATATTGAACAACCACTGAATTTAAACGAGGCAAATTATATAAAAAAAACTTACTGTTCGGAAAAAATTGAAGTAGCTGTAGGCAATTTACATTTCAAGAAGAAGCAAATAAAGAGTCACTTACACCAATCACTATAGAAAAAACTACAATCCGTTGAAATACAATATGCACAATACAACATTAAAAACAAAATTATCTTAAACACAAATCTACAAACCTCCTACCTTCGAGTACACAATACCTTTGAAAAACAATTGAACCACTGCAAGCAAATCTTTCAGGTTGTGGCTTCATATGACTTACTAATTGCGAAATACTTTATCTTAAAAACACTTTTATTACTTCTCAATCCTTCTGAAAAGTAAGAATTTATGTCCCAAAAAATCACCAATCCTGTTTGTTCTAAACTTTTTTACATACTTAAAACGTAAAATAAAACACCACAGACTACCTACAGTACTGTCTCTCCTCCTTTAAATCCATCCAAAGGTTGTCTTGAAAAGATCGCTTTTAGCGATAAGACCGCCCATTGTGTCACCCTATTTATAAGTTGGTATACCGTTATTCTTGTCATTTGTATGGTGTACATAATAATGAATATTCTATCTTAACAAAACATTACGACTGTGATCCGCGATAGGAAAGACAGTGGTGTTCTTAATTATACACCCACATTTCGCTAGTTATGTTCAAGTCTCATGATATTCGGGGGGAGCCTATTTTCATCTACCGGGCACAAATGCAGACTTAGTGGCCGTCACGAAAAAGTCCTAATGCAAGACACACTTTGCCCGACCAGCGAATTAAAAAAAAATGTTTATTCAGTCCAATAAATACAGTAAGAAAGAGAAAGTTTAAGCAGATTGGGTTAAAACTTTGTGAGTCGCACTCCGCTATTAGTAAGTCATATCTTGCCAAAACCTCATTCAATAGCTTTCTTCGAGCTGTTACAATCTTCTTCTTCATCTTCTTTTATCTTTCTTCTTTGATAGTTTACTGATATAATAAACATAGATAATAAAAAAGTGTAATTAATAGGTAGATGAAACCACACGAAATTTGCGTTGAGCTTCCAACACGATTAGATGTAAATACAGAAATAAATAAACCACTATTCACAATTATAGACACTTCCTTCTTTCGTAATGGAACAAATGGATGTATTTATTTGTAGAGCCGTTTATAGGTGCTGACTAATTAATAGGAACATTAAAATTCCGCACATGAAAGATTATTTATGACAAAAATCGCATCTTAACGGCAACACCGTATTATGAAAAAAGAGTGTTTAAACAGACTTTTCTTTATAAATTTGATATACGAATATCTAATTTTTTTTTTTCTAAAAATAAACAAATTAATTAAGTCTACTAGATTCCAGAATTACTGAAAAAAAGCACATTTTATATTTGCAAACTCATTTATTTTTTCAACGGAGTGTTAAGGTACGGACACACTACACCACGGCGATACAACGCAAGAATAGCTTAACTAAAATAAACGCACACTCACATTCAATGCAGGCACTGCAATAAGTTAAAGAAAAGAGATCGTTTGAGCTGTCTCGTCGTGTATAAGTTTATACCCCGTGGTAAGAGAAAATATACGGATCGTGGTCGGTACGTGGTCCTTATTTTGGAGAAATAGTTGGTTAAATGATTTTATCATTGTTGATAGTCAGCATCTGTCCGCGGCTCGTGTTTACATGCAATGACTGTTACATTATATTTTAAGTTGTGTGTGCCTTATTTTATAAGTTCTTACTGGTTTCATGCCTTTACCGTGGGTAAGATTAGCAACAAAGTTAAATTGAGTGTAGAAAAAAAGTAAAAAACAAAACTTACCATTTTTTTTTGCTATTGCAAATTTCTTGTTGTATCGAAGAAGAATTATGAAAGTATTTCTTGAAAATCCATACTTTCAAAGATACAGATGTTTTGTAATATTTACTAGATATCAATCGACAGACAAAAGTAAAAATAGCAATATCAATCACTTATCACTCAGTAAAATGAAGTGTACTGAGCCACAAAGTCGCAATGCGGCGCGACCATCTACGCGGATAATCCCCATACAACGAATTTGGTCCACGCCATAGTGCTGCGGCTCAATACCACGTAAGTGATCGCCAGGCAGTATTACAGCACGTATTACAAATATACTGTAACAGACAATTTGCCGTCGCGTTGCGGCACGCATCACTGTGCCAAGTTTAGCTTTCGGCGCTGCAATGCGCATCCCGGCCGTTGACATAATATGCACTTACCTTTATTTAAGTGATGCTAATGGTTTTAGAAAATGTTTGGAGCATAGCTACTTGCGTGAACTTACATAACATCACACCTGTAATTCCCGTAGGGTTAGGCAGATGTCTTATTGTAGTTAAACCACATTTGGTCAGGCCAAAGAACCAAAAACTGTTTTAATCTTTACCACGGTAACACGCCACTTATACATTAGTAACTTTTGTACCATAATTATACCTTTTATGTGCTTCAAATAGAATTAGTTATTTTAGTTAACTAACCAAAGTTAGTTGAAATAATTTTATCGATGTCTCGATGGACTTGTATTTAAGGTAAACTTGTGTATATCTTTAGTTAATTTAAACGAAAGCAATCGTACTCATATTAAATTTGTGTAAGTTAAAGATTTTATATTGTCAGATCATTGAAATAATTTGGTGTCGCAACGACGTGTAGGTTAAGTGTATGTTCGAAGATTTTCGTCTAAATATTGTTAAGTGTAATTAATGTCCTCGAATAGCTATTAATTATGATAATTTTTTGTTTGTTATTGAATTGTTTTTCACCTTTCTCGTCACGAGTAACGGTGTTTGTTGTATGGGAATTGAAGATAAGATGTGATCTCTACTAATTTTTTATATTTATATCAATATGCTTAAAGACTACTATCAATTTTAACCATAACATTCTTAGTTAAATTAGTTTTATGTAAACAAACCGAATTAACTCAACAATAAACTTTATCACCAATCTCATATAAAATACTTCAAGAAATTAATCGATCATTTTTGTTTTTAACTGGAATGCCAGTTTGATCTTCAAACGAAAACGATTATGTCAAAATCAAAACCAAGGGTTTTGCAACACAATTATTTACTAGAGTCACTTGTCATTTAAATCGAATAATTTCAACTTTTTATCTCAATGAGATTAAAGATTGTCTATAATTCCCACAATACAAACTGACCAGTGAAAATGGCATTACGCAAACGAACACCATACTAATGATACAAATATAGATAATAGATAGTTACATGAGAGGGAATTCCTAAATTATTTTAATATGTAAGGTACTATAATATTACGTCATACAATAATAGACTTCTATGGGAATCTTGTCCTCAATAGTCATAGTGTTAGGGAAATAGTCGACTAGAGGCGTGGTTAAACTGACGTGAAAATCGCTCGAACGCGCGCGCGACTTGTTAAATTACTATATAAGTTGACTGTAGTGCCCTAATGGAAAGATTAGAAAAATAAAGTAACATTTTAAAGAAGGTGAATTTTTAAATGTATTTGTAGGCTAAGTTTAGAGATTTTGCGCATACAGTCAGCTTTGTTTGTACCTATGAGAGAATCATGATGCGTCATGTCGCAATTCACGTTAGTGTGGCCGCACCTTAACTGTTCAGTCACTTGTATCACGAATCATTGCCACTTACTACTTTTAAGATTTATGCACTATGCTATAATATACATAATACTATATTATATAAAAATAATAATATTCGTATTGTATGTTCTAAGTCATAATAGCTCAATAATTTATGAAATCCGTATTTGAAATAATTGTAATAAATAGTTATTAAGCAATTATTATAAAGAATAGGTGAATGCAAAGTTAGAGATAAGGCGAAATAATATACATAATAAAAAAATAAATAATTTAAGTGGTAAGGTAAATTATTTAAGTCCCATTTTGTAATGTTAATTAAAAATCAAAAATCAAGCACTACCATTACCATTATGAATACACTCATGACTTCTTACTGCTAACATTGAAATGTATTATAAATATGAACTATAAATATTAAATGTTATGCGTTAATAATAAACACGTGCGTTTTATTCATAATCATATCTTCTGCAAGTCCCTACACTACAACACTACTACACCACACATATTTGGCACATAATATTACTTTCAATGTTGCCTGGTGAGATAATAATAATCCTGGCAAGTCCAAAATAAATCCAATAATTGAGAAGTGATGTAATATTTAAAAAAAATGCCTATTAAGGCATTTTTTTTAATCCAGCCAGCCAGCTATTGATAACAATAGCTGGCAAAAAGGTAGAAATATCGACAGTGTTACTCAACAGAAAATATAATACCCATATTAGAGGATCTGTTTAGAGACTACTTATCTGTGAACGATAACTATATTCTAAATTTAAAAAAATATATGGACATTTATCACTAAAAAGCTGCCATTCCTATTGAAAATCTTTTCAAAACAACGAATAATGCTTCGAAAGTCCTCACTGGCTTAGAACTCAAAACAAAACAAAACTCATACTCGGATAATTTATTCCTAACCAAAACTACTACTAAACAAGGCCCAAGGGTTCAAAACAGTATCCAGTTTAGGTGATGGAGCATTATAGTACCCTTGCACTAAGTCAACTAACGATATTGGGCAAGTGAACTGGTCGCAATTTGAGAGGATGTGGCCGAGGCGGTGAGCTGCGTCGTAGGTTGCATGTTCCACTGGCTCCGAGGCAAGGACTTTCGTCATTGGTAAACTGTGATATGGAAAAGAAAAGGTGGTATAGTAAGTATAAATTGAAGGTGCAAGTAGATTGAGGAAGGATATCCGGCAAGTTTAGACAGCATCAATTTACTAAAATTATGTAAGTTAGTACTTAATTTGATATTTTTACACACTGTGTCTACGTATCTTTTTTATCCGTCTGAATCGCAGATCTGCTGCAAAAGATTTATTTATGAAATAAACAGTACATTTGTTTTTTTTGCTTGTATGTATTTTTTTTCATAATATGGAGGTATTTTCTGTGTAAATACATAAATAAATAAATAAAATTGAGGACCACAAACATGATTTGAAGTAAAACCAGATAGGCCGATAAATATTTATGAAAAAAGAAAGATGCTGTTAGCTGTAGCCTAGTGTCAGAGTTTGTATGCCACCGTAAGTTTGCACATATGTTTGGATCTCTGACTTAGGTTAAAATGTCATCGAGAAATATCTCATAGGCATGCTGGTTTCGTCACGATGTTTTTATTCACCCGGCTAGTAATAATTCTACTTTATTTGTTATTAATCTAATATATAAAATTTCTCGTATCACAGTTTTCGTTCCCATACTCCTCCGAAACAGCTGGACCGATTTAAACGAAATTTTGTGTACATATCGGGTAGGTCTGAGAATCGGCCAACATCTATTTTTCATAGCCCTAAGTGGGCAACGAGTAAAACCGCTGGGCACAGCTAGTAAAATATAAGATTCAATTCTTTTTTTGCCAGCCACGCAACTATCTCACTGCTGGGCAAAAACCTTCCCTTATTCCTTTCAAACCTTTTCATTCTGTGCTATAAATGGCCATGATTGTCCCGCATCTAAGACCAGCAGGGTTACCATGACATATTATAGCAGTTCTTATTCCTGTGTGAGAAAGAGATGTTGCTAGACACCCTATATAGCTCTGTCTCTTTCCCTCAGTGGAATAAGTTCTGCTTTAAGACGTCATGGTAGGGTAGCAAATCGTCACATCAACTTCTCCGCGGTATTTTAATTTTTACGGCTAAACTAAGCTCACTGTAGTACTTCTTTCTACTCAACATTCTGAAGTCTATTGTCATTTTCATCATGAGGAATTATACTTGGTACAAATACATTACTCACGAAAACAAAGTCCGGAACATCTCTTCAACCATGTTCTCTCCGTGAGGAACTAGCCTTTGTGTGGTCTCACACAACGTCTTGAGGATGCACTGCCTTCCGTTGTAGCCCATGCTGTAATCAATGAATAGAATACATTTATTTAACACTTCAAGGACAAAGAACGGAGGCGGTCTTAATGCCATAGGCATTTTCTACCAGTCATCCTTTGGGTGATGAAGAGACAAAAAGTGGTAGGTGTAAACGTGAAAAATAATTATTATTATTAATTTATACTACATGGATATAATAAAATACTATAAATGTAAAACAAAATATTAAAAATATATATCAAAATAAAGATACACAGACATACTAAAGTAAATTATTATTTTAAACAATAATTAATTATTTTTGGGCGTTAAATTTGGGGTAACACAGTTCCCCTTGCGCCTTATTGATTTGTAATGGCAACGCTAAGTTTTCCCTTTTCTTCCCTCTTTCTCCCTCACATCCCAATTTTTTAAATAAAAAATTGCCTATGTCCGTCTCCTGGTTCCCAACTATCTATGTAGCAAAATTCATCACAATCGGTTTAGCCATTAAAGCGTGAAGAGGTAACAAACAAACTCACTTTCGCTTTTATAATATTAGTAAGGAAAGTAAGGATTTACGAAGCATAAGCGATGAATGATTTCGATTATAACTTTTTTCTAAATGCTAAATAGTTTTGTAAGTGGTTCACTTGAATGACTCAAAAAATAATTATATCAGACGCCCCATTTGAGTGGATGTTCTTCTTTATCGCATTCTATGTTCAGCTTTGATTCATTTTGCATTCAAACGTCTCATTTTGAACTAAAATTAATAGAATGCCAAATATCTTCTGATTTCGGTGTTTTTTGTCGTTTTTAGTCCACGATTAAGGACATTTAAGACAACCTGCACGAGGCAACTCAATCCTGATGATTCGTATATCGTCGTCGACTTCATCACAGTATAACTTACTTCTCCATAATCTTCTCCAACTTCCCGTACAGCTCTCTTCTACTCCTCCTCTGTTCCATCGGCTTAGTCAGTCTGTTATGTCTGCGGTAGAACTTGGATGTCTCCGTGGCGTTCGGCAGCTCGTACGCTATGCCCCAGTTCATGCCCCAGGTGAAGGTTCCAGGGGCTGAGGAGGGGGAGGGCTGGCCAATCACACCGACTGTCATGCAGCCAGCGCACTGTAAGGGAACATGAAGGGTTTAGTTTTGAAGAAGAAGGAAGTAAATACAGGGTAGAATGATGTTACGTAAATTTATTAGCGTAATTCCTGTAGACTGATGGTTATAAACACATTGGCGCTTTTCTTTAAGGATAAGGATATTCAAGAAAAAAAAACTGCGCTATTGGATCTTTTTGCGGCATTAAAGCTAATGATATTACTTTAAAACTTGTGTTTACTAGGCAAAACGTATTTTATTGGGTTTTGCTTACAGTTTGATAGTCGATGTCCTTCATTTTTCGCGGATGGGATACCTTCATATAACTTACTCCGCTCTAGTGGAGCGGGGGGGGAGTGTCAGACTTTTACTAAAACGCATCCAAGATCCTTCTTTTGCACTTTATGTTCCTATATGGGTATCTTTTTCAAACAAAACGCAAACCCGGGAGGCGAGTCGATGTCCCCCTTACCGCGTGTTTTTAAATGACCGATGAAACAGTTAAATTTAATCAACTGAAACTATTTTTAGTTCAGTTAAGCTACCAGACAGAAAGAATTCCAACGCAACTCAAGATGGCGACACGCAGTCGTCTACAAATAATCTTACTAAGTTATTCAGTTCTCATACTACCATCAAATAGAGCTCCTCTGGAAATGATGTACATGTCTCATAAAAGTAAGCTGGCCACCTTAGCAATAACAACTCTTGCGTTAGTAACCCGTCTGCGAGCACCACAAGAATTTTAAATTAACTCCTTATGGCAACCTACATCAACCTGGTAATAATTTATTCCAACATCACCATGGAAATATATGTGAAGGAAAAACGACACTCATAAATCGTGGATAAGACATAAAAAACTCTCTTAATATTTAAGAGAGATAAAATTCCAAAAAGTACGTAATCAACCAAGTTTTATGTGTCTGGGTGATACGTTTTAAGGCTCTGCATCTAATCTAAGAGCTACATGCGAGTTTCTCCCCAATTTTGCTGGTTTCTGTTTCGAATTAAAACTTTTATCATTACATTTTATGCCCATCTGTTTATTGCTAAAAAACATAGCTCACTTTGGTGTCCCACGTAAATTACCTACTTAAATAAATGTTATTTCATAACTATGTAATTATATTTAATAATAAAAATACAAACTTACCGAAAAACTGGAACCTTCTGGAAAAGCGACATATCTTTTTCTTCTCGATAATACTTTGGTACCAGCTTTTATTGCACACAATTCACCATAACAACATGCCAGTATCAATAGAACAACAATTTTTAAATTTGGAATCATTTTCAAAATAAAATGAATATGGTACTCGACGTTTCATAGATGGATACGGCAATGGCAGGGCCCACAGTTTATCCGTAACTATGTTTAAATAACGGTAACACCAATTTTCATGTTATTACTGAAGCTAACTAAGTCCACACGAATCCAACGGCATACTGAACTAAATAGTAATGCGTCAATCATGCTTGTATGTCGCTGATTTCATTCGAAATTCAATAAATACATTTGTGGTAAATTAATTAAGGTGGTAATTGTAATTCTTTAATGTATGGTGAATTTATGAGGATCAAAGCCGATTTTGGGAAATTAATTTCGTTAAATTTCCACGATTTAATTACATAAAATCATTTTTTCAAAGTACCCTTCATGATTTTTATTAAGTACGTGATATAGAAATACAAAAAATACCTACGTCAATAAATATGAACATATCGAAGGCCTTTAAATCCTTATGTAAAATTTTCATATAGTCACACAAAAACATAACCGAGGCCGCTGGATAAAATGGATTTAACAATTTTGCCAAGACACGCGTCAAAATATGAAAAGTTGATTAATTAACCCTGAAACACACTGAAAACCTTTCACAACGTTTTATTGAAGGTCGATTCATTTGCCTGTTAACGTGGGTTCCGTCAAAAATGGGAATCAATTATACCCAAAAGTTATCACGGAGTAAATGCTTTTAACCCTTCATATCTCTTTTAGTCCATTGTCGGATTATATTTCGAGATGGATTGTGAAAAAGATGTTTTAATTTGGAGCAAAATTCTGAGTTTATGAAAGGATCAGCCTGGTTAAAATGAAGTGGGAAATAAAAAAACAAGATAATCAATATTTTATTTGTCATAAAGTATATTACCGGATCTACAATATACATAGTCTACAGACATATCTTATGGCCGACTGCAAAACAATAGAAACAATATGACATTGACAGTTCTTGTGTTTCGTTGCAGTAAATTTTAATAAACATTCACATTCGCTTCAACTATGTAAATCTTAGAAGTTCTTTTTGACTTCCCGATTCGCGACAAATGTATGGATGTGTCATTCTAATCTTCCAATCATCATTAAAAAATAGGTATTACATCTCTTTGCGTACACAAAAAGTTTTGTAAGAAAAAAAAGACTGGCAGTAAACAAAACACATTCAAATTATAACAACATTAATAGTACATTTAAAATCAAATTGACAATGATATAAAGTTACCAGCATAGTAAAAGTGTACCTTATATACTGTCAGTGGCAATAAGCACGATAGTGCAAAGCCAAAAAAAAAGGTTTACCCTGACTTAAGTGTGTGTGTATATTTTTTTTGAATAAACTCTATCAATTATATACCAAGATTCACCACTGACGTGTGGCTAAACATTTCTCTATAACGCATCAGACATTGTCAGAATTGTCGACATCGACAAAGTTGAAATAAATAAAAATATGATAACAGACACACAAACGGCGGGGCCGGATACATAGTTTAGCTGTTACCTTATAGTGTTTTAACCCAATATACGATATAAAATATCACACACACATATAACACTTCTGTGCTTATAAGATTTAAGTCATAAGAACAGAGATGCAGACTCTCATTTCAAGTCACAAATGCCGATATGATTCAAATACCTACACCTTACCAAATTTACTACATTTACACCTTACCATACCGTTACACACTTGGCAATTTATTATGTTGATTTTCTTTATTGTATTACAAACTTTTATTTTATTTAGGAGCTCATACTTTGAAGAAAAACGAAATTATTTGTTAAAAGTACACAATTTTCAATATTATTTTAACTATCCAAAATTACTACTAAATAACGCCCAAGGATTCTTGCCAACATCAACTTTAGGCGCGGGCGCATTATAATAACCTTTAATTAGATCAATCAATGAGATTGGACATTTGAATCGGTCACAAGAGTCCACAAGACGACCTAGACGATGGGCTGCGTCGTAGATGGCATGTTCTAGAGGCTCTGATGGAAGTACCTTTGTCGCAGGCATTCTGAGAAAATATAAACGCATTTTTTAAAAGCGTAATCTGCCCTTATTAGCCCACTGCTGGCGGTTTTGTAAGTGGGAGGGGCAAATTGCGGAATATCACAAGTTCACAAATAGTTGGTTCTAGGGACGAAGTACATGTGACTAAAAGAGTGATGGATCTGAATGTTGATGGACAGAGAGCGAGAGGAAGGCCAAAGAAAAGATGGATGGATTGTATAAGGAATGATATAAAAGAGGAAGGAGTAAATGATGCGAGGGGAGAATGGAAGAAGAAAACGTGTTGCGCCGACCCCAAATCAAAGGATGATGACGAATAGTTAGTTCTAGGTCTGGTCAAAAGTGTGAGTGCTAATCGATCTGTTTGACAATTTTTTGTCCACTTCAAAAGTTGCACTTTGAAAGGTTGCAAGCCAACTTTAAAACAATAAAAACGAGATTATTGAACCAGTGATCATTTTCTTCAACATATTATTACGCTTGCTATGCCAGAAAGGTCAAACAAAGGTGTACGTGAAGTACGGTCACATTTACCAAATATATTTAAGTCCCAACTATACTTATCTTTTCTAATATTATAAAAGCGACAGTGAGTTTGTTTGTTACCTCTTCACGCTTTAATGGCTTAACCGATTTTGATGAATTGGTACACATATAGTTGGAAACCTGGAGACAGACATAGGCTACTTTTTTTTTTAAAGTGTGGGATATGAGGGAGAGAGAGGGAAGAAACGGGAAAACTTAGCGTTGCTATTACAAAACAATAAGACGCTACCGAATTTAACGCGAGCGAAGCCGCGGGCGAAAGCTAGTATTCTTATAAAATATAGATACACGTATTTAATATTTCTGCATACAGAAAGAAAAATGCATGTCGGATGATACAAAAATAATAAAACTGGTTATAAGCCCGACATTGTGGTGATAGATCGATAGGAGTGTCGCGCAATGATTGTTGATATAACGGTTCCGCATGACGAGAAACTCGTGAAAGCAGAGAAAAATAAGCAATTCAAGTATCTAGATCTGGCACGCGAGGTTCTCAACATGTGGCACATGAATTCAGCAGTCATTGTGCCGATAGTCGCCAAGCAATAGGCCTTGACCAACTGAGAAGGCTATCGCTTGGCAGCTGGATCAAGGGCTTGATTAAGAAAGTAGTACTTCTGGACACGGCGCTTACTCTTAGGGGGTTTTCTCTCAAGAGTCCTGACCACCGGTAGCTTGGACCCTATTCCAGATGCTAGTGGACTACTTTTTTATATTTATATGAAAATGAATAAACAAACTGGTTCAGACATATTTGCCACATGGCGTGCAAATGTTTTAAATGTTAAAATTGTGTCGTTAAATAATTACATTCCGATGTAATAAATTTTAAGTGAAATTAGCAATCCTTACTAATATTATTAAAGCAAAAGTGAGCTTGTTTGTTTGTTACCTCTTCACGCTTTAATGGCTAAACCAATTTTGCTGAATTTTGGTATAGAGATAGTCGGGAACCAGGAGACGGACGTAGGCTATTATTACTATTTTTATTTAAAAAATGGAATAACGACGGAGGAAAAGGGAAAACTTAGCTTTGCTATTACAAATCAATAAGGCGCAAGGGCAAAAACTGCGGAGGACACGGTGGAGCACACAGTGGCGATCTGCCCAGCGTGGGCGGAGCACCGCCGTGCCCTCGTAGAGGCGATCGGCGGCGGCGATCTCTCGCGTCCGGCCCTGGTCCAGGCCATGGTCCGGAGCGAGAGGGAATGGGAAGCGGTCACCACCTTCTGCGAAGCAGTAATGCTAGCAAAGGAGGTGGCCGGGCGTCTGAGGGAGAGAACATCTGCCCAACCCAGCCGCCGCGGGAGACGCCCATGGCGCCGGGCGCCGCGAGACGACTTCTGGCCAACGTAGATGCGGGCCTGTGGGCGGTGAGCAATGGGTAGTTCACCGTCCGTCCGTCGATTGACGACAGGCCGTGTCGACGGCGCGTTCGTGTTTCACGCGCGCCTCAAAGAGAGTCAGCAAAGCAGAGGGGCTTGCCAGAGCCTCTGCCTGCCGGGGTTGCGGGTTGTTCGAAAGAGATACCGCGGCCTCGGAACGTAAAGGGCAACAGAAGGAACATGGGTGGGTTTTAGTCAGTACAAGTCTGACATGCCCCCCCGCTCCGCCCAGAGCGGGGGAAGTCATTGGATGATTTCCCACCCGAAAAAAAAAAAAAAGGGCAAAAACTGCAGGTAGCAGGTACTGTGTTATACCGAACTGAAGACAAAAGCTAGTGAATAATAAAATTATACAAAACTTATATACTTACGAAAACAAAGTTCTAAACATTTCTTCGACTACGTTATTTCCATGAGGTACAAGTCTCTGTGTACTCTCACATAAAGTCTTCAGGATGCACTCTCTACCGCTATAACCCATACTGAAACACATCAATCAGTAAACCTTAGAAACAGGTTCGTCGAAGCAAATATTATTAAAAAAAAAATCTCTATGAAATCTTCAACAGCTGTGTAAACGTTGGGACTGTTCCAAAATAAATAAATAAAAGTTCAGCTTCGTTTTGAAGTTACAGAAATTGATTGACTTAGATTTTCTGAATCAAATCAAAGGAGTTGACCGATTCAAGACGAATGTGAAAAGCTTCCAAAAAGTGGTGTATTTATTTATTTTATTTATTAAAACTTTATGCACATGTATAAAAAACAATGTACAAAGGCGGACTTAATGCCTTGGGCATTTTCTACCAGTCTACCTTGGGGTGGTGCAGAGAGAAAACAGAGTAGGTGCAGGGTGCATAACAGAAAGTACTATGTATTTCTGTAATGATTTGCAACAAAAACTGCATACGCTAATAAAGTAGCATTGCCATTATTCTGAACACGATTTGCCACGATTCGACAGCGGTATGGAGGAGTACTTCGACGCCTTCAGTTTGGTTAATTAGTTATAATATTTTTTAGAAAATAAACATCCATGTTTTAAAATAAAAATGATGGGAAATCATCAAATAACTTCTCTCACTCTGGGCGGAGCGAAAAGAAGTGCCAGATTCGTTTTGACTAAAACCCATTAGTGTATTAAAAAACGCACTATAGACACGGCTTTATTTTACACTTACTTGTCCATAATAGTCTCCAGCTTTCCATACAGCTCTCGTCTATTGATCCTCTTCTGCAAATGCTGTTTGTATTTCTTCTGTTGGTAGAACGAAGCTGTTTCTGTGACGTTGGGCAACTCGTATGCTATTGCCCAGTTGAGACTGAAGGTGAACGTTCCCGGGCTGGAGCTGGGGGCAGGCTGCCCAATCACACCCACGGTCATACAACCAGCACACTGGAAAAAGATCCAGCACACAAAAATCTAATAATACTGACTCCATATGTACTAATTATATAAGTCTTTAAACTGATTTGGTCAATAACATTATTATTAAAACTTGAAACGGGATATTTAGCCCTTTTTTAAATAACGTTGCCCCGCACTAGGAATTTCTAATGTATTGTGGGTGCGTTTACAAAAAAATAACGCATACACAAACAGCCAGACCCGAAACAACTATTTGTAAATCATACAAATATTTGTTACGAGCGTGCATCGAACCCGCGACACGCACCACAGCAGTCGATCGCTCAGTCACTGCGCCAATATGTCGGTCAATTAGCAAGACTATTAACACTAGAAGCGTTTTACGTCTGCTATATTTTATGAACTAATATGTACTTCGAAAATAAACATGTATTTTCTTAAATGGACCTGCTCTTGACTTGACAGAGATGATGGCGATGACATGACGAGCGAACCCAATAGGAGCTTATAAAAACCGGGAATAATAAGTTAGAGCTTAGCTTTACTAATACACAGTATGATCATCATCATCATCCTGCCCTTGTCCAATTTTATTTGAGGTCGGCGCAACACGTTTTCTTCCATTGTCCCCTGTCAGACGTCACGGCATCATTTTCTTTTCTTTGCCCTTTCCCTCTCTCTTCTCTTACTAATACACAGTGTAACTGATATAAATAAAACAAAATATTAAAATGAAACTTACCGAAAAACTAGATCCTTCTGGGAAAGCGACATACCTCTTTCTTCTGGATAAAATCTTTGAATCATTACTTGAATTCGACAACGCACTAAACTGAATACAACTTAAAAATATCACAACTAACAAATTCGTTTTTAAATCCATCTTCAAAAAAAAAAACAAAACACTTTTCAAATTCAGAACCAAAGCAAATCGTGTACGACCGATCAAAAACAAATGACAGCCGGTATTAAGTGTTCAACTTAAAAAAAAAAAACTATCTATCAAATAGAAAGCAAGGCAGTGGAATGATGTTCGATTACGACTAACGGTAAGCTGTTCACCTCTTTTGTTCAAAAGCTATAACTGTATTGTTTAAAATCTCGCTAAAAAGACACCATTACATATGTCACAATTGGTAGGAAAGTGCCTCTCATTTCACAAATTAGTATCAATAAAGAATGTTCTCGTTGTTTTTTGAACGAACAAAATATTAGGAATGTTTTGGTTTGAATAGTTTAAACTCGTTTAAACAGGGTTGATTTTAAACAAAGTTCATATTAACAATAATATTTTAAGGATCGAAGCTGATAATTAATATGAAATAAAACTTTTAATATTAGTTTTACAACGAAGTTAGTCTGGGCACGCTTTATTCTATACCTACCAATAGTTTTAAAACAGAACTTTAAGCGGATTTCAAAATACTACAATAATTTACGATTTTGGGATATATACGAAACGGGCACTCGATACTGATGTTTGATGAATAAACGAGATAGTGGTCGTGACCATTTTTTTATAAAAAAAAAGTATTATTATAACAATATCACATCCCTACTTTTATCAATTTCCCTAGTTTTTATTTTATTTCTGTCGGAATCCTAACGTTACTATCCCTGTCTAACCATTTTAGAGATTATCCGGAACATACTGACTGACAGATTGATAGATAGACAACGAAATAAATAGACATTTAATAATCCTACTAATATTACAAATGCGAATGTTTGTTAGGATGTATGGATGTGTGAATGTATGTTACATGTTTGTTATTCTTTCACGTCAAAACGGCTAAACGGATCTTGATAAAATTTGGCACAGAGGTAGATTTTAGTCTGGAATAACACATAGGATACTTTTACTTCTAATACTTTTTTTTCGATTTCAGCTGGCGAAGCCGCGGGTGCCAGCTAGTTGCATATAAAAGTAATTGATTACCGTAAATACTTTCACATGCATTAATTAAAAGCTGTTATTTTGAAATTACGAACATCAATTTGATTTATTTGTATACATAAAACGAATTGGTCACTACACAAATCGAATAATTATTATCAAGCACTTAAATTAAATTTCAAAATAAGAAAATTTAACTTAAACAACATCAACCAGGACTACTTCAGAAAATAATCATGTGCAAATACTTTACCCGCCATAAAAATGAGCTTAGGGTAAAAAGAGCTCCAGTTTGCATATTGTTGGGGTAAAAAACCTAAACACGATGACTGATAGCAGACATTCCATTAGGCTTGTAACGCGACGGAGGCCGGAATATGGTGGCGCCATTACCCCAAATCCGTTGGTATACAAATCATGTCTCTATTGCGTTTGTGGACGAAATCGATGAGATCTTTATGGTTTTCGATGGGTTTAACTTTGACGATATTTGGAACATAGTTTTTAGAATTCCGTATCTCAAAAGAAAAAAATCAGAACCCTTATTGGATCACTTTCTGCATTTTTACTAATATTATAAAAGCGAAAGTGTTAGTTTGTGTGTTACGTCTTCACGCCTAAATGGGTAAACCAATTTAGATATGTTTTGGTACAGAGATAGTTGATTAATGTAGCTAATTATTTTTTATTAAAAGTGGGATAACCTACTACGTGTTATTTGTAGTTTTTCCCCTAGCGCCTAATTTATTGTAATAGCAATGCTAAGTTTTCCCCTTTCTTCCCTCTCTTTACCTCATAAGTCATCTTTTTTAAAAAAAAATAGCCTATGTCCGTCTCCAGGGGTCCCAACAATCTCTGTACCAAAATTCATAAAAATTGGTTTAGCCATGTAGACGTGAAGACGTAACAAACAAACAAACAAATTCGCTTTTATAATATGTATTAGTAAGGATTGTGGCAGCACAGATTTAGACTTACATAAGCGCCGTAGCTGGTTCCAAAAGCCTGTTACATAACAACTTCAACGATTATCTTGATTTTATATATCACAAAGTGTGTGTGACATTATAACCTCTGTAGCCGACCTTATAATCCCTTTTCTCTCGCTCTTATGAAGCCACTTGAAATTCAAGTCAAGATTGAAAGCAATAAAATTTAACGATTTTATTCCCCCGTGCAGAGAAGGTTGATAACTATGCTCTGAAATGTCAGCTGAATTTGTTGTAAAACTAACTAAGAATCGTCTTGTTGCAAGCTTATGAGGGTACGTCAATTAAGTCCTGAAAACCTGATTAAGATTACACTAGTGTTTTCTGTCTCAGGAAAAGAACCATATGCATAAAATATTTAATTATTTTTGAGTAGTTTTTTCGGATGGTATTTCATCAAATAATTTCCCTTACTTAGGGCGGAGCGGGGCGTCAGACTTTTTCTAACTAAAACCCATCTTTGTTTTTTCTTTTGCCTTTTGTGTTTCAGAGCCGCGATATCGATTTTAAACTAGCCGCAACTACAGCAGACAGTGGCCCTGGAGGCTTGCAGGTAGAGTACCTAGATTTCAGTTCACATTTTATGTATAATTGCGATCTCGTTGTAACTAATGGTGAAGTTTTTAACTGTAACTGCCAAGTATCTTTACGAATCTAACCTATAACATGAACGTGATTCCTGTCATTAAACTCAGATCGATTGCTGCCTGCCTATTTGCTAGTTTAGGCATACTTTTTTTGCGGATAGGAAATCATAGAATAACTTCCCCCGCTCTGGGTGGTGCGGGGGGCAGTGTCAGACTTGTACTGACTAAAACCCACCCATGTTCCTTCTATTGCCCTTTATGTTCCGGGGCCGCGGTATCTCTTTCAAACAACCCGCAACCCGACAGGCGGTGGCTCTGGCAGGCCCCTCTGCTTTGCTGACATATCTTTCAAGACGAAACTAAGCACCGTTGACAGAGGTCGATGACTGATACTTCCTTGAGCTTTTTGTCCTTTATCAGATTGGAGATTAAAGTATGCAAACTAGACGCCCCGAGTGTCGGCTCGCGACCTGTCGTCAATACACGCACGGACGGCGAGCTACCTATTGCCCACCGTCCACAAGCTACGGTGACCAGGAATCATCTCGCGGCGCCCGACACTAAGGTCTAGTTTAAGCATACTTTGATCTCCAATCTGATAAAGGCCAAAAAGAAACAAAAAACTGAAGGAATTATCGTCAACCTCTAAAATATCTTCTTCTACGATCCAAAACCCTGTATTTAGCAAGATTCCTGAAACTAAGGTCTTTACCCCCTTTATCCGCACCGTCTCAGCGTTCAAAAGATTTATGAAAACATACATCACGGTGGCGAGTTGACCTCCCCTACTAATGGCTGACGAACGATACTTATAGCCGTCGTTATTATTTGAGGACAAAGCCCCGAATGGTTTGGACAAAAACTTGACAAATTCTATGTGTGTTAGGTGAATGAGGTCATTGGTTGTTTTTCTGTGGTTTTGGTTCGGTTACTTACTTTTTCGGGGTTTGCAGATGGATCGAGTCGGTTTTTTGGGTTATGTGCCTCAATAGGAAGAAAACCTTAACAGGATCACTTTGTTGTCAGTCTGTTTCCCACGACCCTTTATCTCGAGAACGTTTGGGTGAAATCAAAACCATATACTCAAGTTTGTGGTCCCTTTGAGCTGTGAAAAATCAACCCTCTAAGTCTACACAGTCAAAAGAAATGGCCGTTTATGTCGCAAGGTCTTAGAAACGCCCTTCAAATGGTATTCTTAAAAAATCCGTTAAACACTGATGTTAGCAGTTTCATCAATTATGTATGAACAGCCTAAATATTGGGTAGATTTTAATTGTAAGTATGAAAGGCAAATGTTGAAAAAAAATCTTGTTTCCAAAAAAACAACGACTTTAAAAAAAGTGAACATTAAGATTACTTCCGGAAGTCGGTGACTTTTGTTTGATTCGTCGTTTTTAATGCCAACAACTTCCGAAATTAATTATTAAATCCCTTCCGATTATTAAAAAAAAATATGTCTCATAATTTAACACGGAGAAATCGCATAAAAATGCAGTCGAATTAGTAACACCTTCAAAAAATACAATAGTTTTGAGGACCACCTCCTTTTTTTGAAGTCGGTTAAAACGTAAGAAGACTTTCCATTACAATGACATTCTATCATGCTGATTTAAAATAGCAACATACCATGAAAAAAGATTTAAACACAAATGGTAGGGCACATAAAAGCCACCGGTGTGTAAGGCGATAACCGTTTTTGGGATCCAGCACTAAAAAGCATTTGCCAATCGGTAAGAACATGTTTTGAGCTGAACTTAAGCTGAGCTTGTGTTCAGCTGGCTTTTGTGAGTAGCTAGTTTTTGTATTTGTTGGCGGCTTTGCTACTCCAAAATATTTAATTTGTTGACTTACAGATATATGTATAAGTATATTATACATAGAGTAAAATAAACACAGCCAGAAAAAATATGTATTGTTAACTAAGGATAGCTCTATTATAGGTAAGACCAACTTTAAAGTCGTGTTCCTCCCACTGTTTAGCTTTAGTCCTTCTCCCTCTTTTCCTGTCCTTATGCTTCTTTAGTCTGTGCGGGTTTGAACCAGGTTTTTTTAAGCTCAAGACAAGTGGCATTTATCTAACTCGTTTCGTATTTTTACAACTTTTTTCTTCTGTAGATGATGTTTTTTTGTTTTTTTATTTCAGTAACACGTTGTCCTACATTAGGTTTTCTCTTGTAGCGTGGGTGCATTTACAAACATAATCATACAGTCAGCCCTTACAACAACAAAAATTAACAATTTTGGCTTCACCGTTATCCTCGTCCATGATAAAAATTCACTTTGTGTAGTTCGTCAGATTCTGGAGTCCTTCGTTAGTAAATCCAATGCATCCCAATGCCCTAGATATAATAAATTTTCCCCCTACTTGTGACTTACTGATGATTTGAATGATTCTATATTCATTGGTATTAGCACCAAATAATATAGCGCCACTGCAATAAGTCTGCAGGCAAAAGTATTCATTATACTCTCAAAATGCCGTGTTAACAGCTCGTTCGTGTTCCACACGCGCCTTAAAGAGATGTCAGCAAAGCAGTGGGGTCAGCCAGAGTCACCCCCTGCCGCGTTTGTGAGCTGCTCGAAAGAGATACCGCGACCCCGGAACCCAAATCGGAAAAGAAGGTCTAGAAACTTGCCCCCGAATACTGAAACGTCACTCAAAATTTAAGTCCCACTTTAGTTTAACAGAGACTCAGAAGTGACGTTTGACCATACAAAATCTAAAGCTTAAGAGCTGCTCAAATGTTAAGCAACCCTCACATTTTGAGTGACGTTTCAGTATTCGGGGGTTAGTCATTAAAGTCTAATACTCCCTTCCACTCTCCCCAGAGCTGGAGAAGTTAATTGATGATTTCCTATCCAAAAAAAAAACGCTTAAAATAATCCGATCGCAATTTTCTTAAACATACATTGAATAATAAATAGGTAATTATAACATAGAACGAGCCAATGATCGATATCTGATGCAAATGTGTGTTGCGTGTTATGGAATATGATCGATCCTAATGTATGCCCCGATCCGGAGGGCTGCAACCCTTTACTGTGTGGTCCAAGTGATTTTCCTCTGACTAGAGGCCTTAAATTCGAGGCACCTACAGGATAGTCACTCATAGGTTGAACTGAAAGACGCCTTATAAAAGTGATTCTACTCCTGGGCAATGGCCTCCCCCTATCCTTCCACTTTTGTACCTTTTTACACGACTTTGTGAGAACCTTACCCTATTTGGTTTAAAAAGAAAAATTTGTTCAGAGATCGACATCATCGTGCCCATGGTCCTTAGATGGGAGACAATCCACTACATACCGAGTTTTATCCGTGCCTCGGAAAACACGGAAGCCGTTGGTCCTTGATGTAATTTGAAGATAGAAATAGGTTCCATGTAAAATACTTGTACTTAAATTCTTTAAATTGTATCCTGTTAAGTTTAAAGCCAACCCCAACTTGGTTTAGAAAAGGCTAGGCAGATTATGGTCAAACATGATTTTATTCCACAAAGTTGAAGTTATTGAAACTATTCCTCATGCATTGAAGAACTTTTTACTCTGTATTTCAAATTTATAGAGACCTTTTGTACTATTGAAAACCATTGATTTTTAGTATCACGCAATTTCAACAGGGTTCATTTCTCAGTCGCTAATACCTAATTTGCTGACTGATAATACTTTAGCCTTAATGGAAGGAACAAGCTATTAAAACAATAGATGCACTTTCTTCTTCAAATGCTAAGATACATTTTTGAGTTCGCAAATTAACTATGCGACAAATTCGACCTGAATCCCTCGCTTGTATTTTAGACCAAACACACCAAACCGACTTTATATCCTATCTAATCGTTCGAATTCACACTGAATTGAATCTACTTATTTTTTTTAACATTATTTGTTACTGTAAAAATAATCTCATAAAAAAATAAGAATAAGATTCAAATTATCAGTCTAAGATGTTCCCACCACTCTCCAGAGAGATCTCTTCTCTTTAAGTATAAGTTAGAATGGACCAACACATGAGTTCATCCAGTTGGGCACAAACTTGAACGATTTTTTTACTGGTACGCAAAGAGCTCATTCATGTATTTCTCCATTTGCGCCTCTTCAAACCATAGAAATGGCGCCGAAAAAAGTCACTGGCCAGTTTAGCCACATTTTTCTGGGGCCAGCCTCAGAGGTGACCACATTCAGAGACACCCATTGCGAGGACACTGTTGCCTAGCAGCGATTATGTTATGCTTGGCGGTTAGATATATGTATTTGTGTCCCAACATAGAATAGGTCGTTACTATACTCAACACTATGTCGGCTTTTTTTTGTGATGCGAAATCACCAAATAACTTCCCCCGCTCTGGGCGGAGCGGGGGGGAGTGTCAGACTTTTACTGACTAAAACCCACCCATGTTCTTTCTATGCCCTTTACGTTCCGGTGCCGCGGTATCTCTTTCGAACAACCTGCAACACACTATGTTGGCTTCCAGTTGAATACCGAAATTTAAGACTGAGCGACAACCAAAAGGAAGATACTCTCTCGCCTTATGGCAGAAATATGTATGAACCTATAGAAATAAAAAAAATTGAAGTGTCTGTTTGCTTTTTAATATTAACAGAATTTACTGAAAAAATAAATTATTAAACCTTTTATTTATTTTGTCTGTTTATTTTGAAACGGCTTGGCCGATTTTGACGGGACCTATACGGGTACATAGCTGATAATATAACGAGTGACTTACGCATTTTTTTATTTCAAAATAGATTAAGGTGGGAGCAATAGGTACTAAGTGAAGTGTTAAAATATAACAACAGAGTAACAAAAACGAATTTATTTACAAACCGTTATCTCATTTGATTTAAATCCAACAAAAAATCTAAAACAGACAGTGGGCAATCGTTGGCTTTCTCACACAAGTCTGGTTCCAATAACTCACTGTACGTCAGGCCCATTTCTTCGACAAACTCGTGTTCCTGCAAAGGCGCCCTGAAATAAAAATAATTTATGAAAGCTTACTT
Organism: Ochropleura leucogaster; assembly: GCA_958449745.1. Classification (NCBI taxonomy): domain Eukaryota; kingdom Metazoa; phylum Arthropoda; class Insecta; order Lepidoptera; family Noctuidae; genus Ochropleura; species Ochropleura leucogaster. Next base: position 15,375,500 of record OY288213.1, on the reverse strand, counting down.
GAGGGAATAGTGGGGATTCATCTTAAAACAGTTTCTGGAGAAAAATGGTGGCGCAGGCGGTTAGATGCACCTGTAAAAATTTTAAGAAATAGGGTGGTTTTTGAAACTGTTTAAGATTTACGTTTTTGATTTTTTTTTCACTTTTTAATGGTTCTTTCGGTGCATGACTAAGAATGTGCTGTAGATAAGTATTTTGGGAAATAACTTCCCATGGAACTGTCAAAAAATTCTAGAAGTTAAATTTTATACACTTCCCAGTTTTCGTTCGAGCTGTAATTTTACTAATGATTAATGGAACGAACCAGTTACTAATAAAACGAATGATTAGCGTAAAGTAACGTCAATCTAAATACAATATGGCAGACTTTCAAAAAAAGCGAAATAGCTATTTTTATGTTTAACCAAGATATCAACCCACAAATCCTACTATCCTACAAATATTATAATGTTTGTGAGGATAAATGGATGGATGTTTGTTTCTCTTTCACGTCAAAACGGCTGAACGGGTCTTGAGAAATTTGGGACAGAGTTAGATTATAGTCTGGAATAACACATAGGATACGTTTTTATTGATCATCACGCGTCGACGCCGCGGCCGCCAGCTAGTATTGCTAAATGATGGGATAATTATTGCGATTCGTATTTTTGCTTTGCGCATTCTTTTTCATTATGACAATGACTTTAAGAGCCAGTTCGTCCATAAAAATCTTGGCGAATTGTCTTTAAACAACTGCTTCTTTCAAATCCAAAGTACGGTAAGTAAGTTTTATTTGCATAGATTGTAGGTATGTACATAAATAAGGTGTAACAATAATTGGGTGAGCCTTGTACAATTTATCTTATATTAGGCGGTCAAACATTAATGAAATTGTTAACTAAATTGAGAGAAATTTATTATTAAAACAATGGGTCGTGGTTTAAAAACAATGGTCGATATTGTACATTCATAGTTTAAAACATAACTTTATATCACAAAGAAGTAACGTTTAGATCATTAGGTGTGTCAATAGGGTATTTTACTCTATATGAAAGAAATTCTAAAAATATACAATTCAGATAGCTTAGGCAACAAGCAGTCGGAAAATGTTAAATTTAGTGATTAAAATAACTAAATAAATTTTAAAATTGATTTCAAAGTTTTCACATTTTTAGTCTGTTGTTTTACTAAGCGAAACAGTGTCCGCCATGATTATTACGTCATATGGTCATGCAAACAAAAAGTGACAACTGTCAACTGAGCAACTATTACTATTTTGTATTATAAAACTTTACATTTTAATTTTTATTGAAATAATAGTAATACTACCATGGAAGAAATAAATACTACCATAGAATAATACTTTGAACTATAGTGAAAAATACAACTAAACAGAAAGACTAATAATAGCACATTTGTTTACGTGACCAACCGACGTCATGACCACAGAGTAACATGGCGTCAAGCGTTTTTATGATTTTACGCGCGAAAATAGAAATTGTAAAATTGAAGTGCAGTTTTATGGCACTTATCGATTGAATTTTTTTTTTTGTTTTTTTTTGTGGTTTACTAGGACTCTAGGAACAAAATGAGATACTTTTTAAAAATGGGTGTAATACCGTATTAATTAAATTACATTAAATTATATCTACTATTGCCCCAAAGTAGCAACTGATTGGTTTCCGAACAGCAGTTGGTTTCCAACAGCCCGGCGATGCCGTAGGCCCAGAAGGAGATGGCGTGGAGTTTTACAAAAAAGGATTGGGCCCAAACAGCAAACGACAAGGTAACTGGGAGGAAGGAAAGGAGGCCTTTGTCCTGCAGTGGGATATATCTGGCTCATTATAAACATTATTATTATACAGTTTAAATTACGACGCGGTTGGCACACTGGCTGTGCGATCGACTGCTGCGCTGCGTGTCGTGGTTTCACAGATATTTGTATGGCCTACAGATAGTTGTTCTGGGTCTAGCTGTTTGTGTATGAGAGTTTGGCTTATTCGTCAACTCGCGCCTCATAAACTCGCACTCGCACTTTCACAAAAGACAAAACACTTATGTAAACTTATGTTAATGCGTTTACAAATAGGTAAAATCGGAAAGTGCTAACTCGCGCGCAGTCGCGAGTTTATGAGGCGCGAGTTGACGAATAAGCCGAGAGTTTAAATGTTTGTAAGTGCACCCACGATACAGGAAAAATTCCTAGAAGGGGGAAAACTTAAAAAAAAAACAAGTCAGCATAATAGGATAATAACATTTCAGTGCACAACGTGCACACAACGTACATATCCGTGAGAATAGTTGTAAGTGACAGTAAGTAACCTTTGACTTTCTCGTGGCTTTTTCTTTCAGGTAACTCAGGTACGAAACATTCAACTCATCTAGATTTAAAACATATCCTAATGTATGTGACAAGTTAAGTGGTTTTTGAAAATATTTTTATCCAAAACAATAATTATCACAAAATTGTGCTTTTTGATGGAATACATATTTGCCGTTTTGGCAAGAGTATAAAATATCTCAAGAAGTAGAAGAATGAAGTACAAAAGTAGACTATTGGTTTTGTACAGAAACCTAGAAAAGATCTACTGCAAACCGCGGTCACGATATCGCATAACTGCGCGGTGGGGGCAAACAAACTTTTCTTTACACATCCTTGCATTACTGCATAGCAGTAGATCGTTTTGCAGGGATGTGCTGAAACATGAAACATGAAAGTCTGAGGTATGTCATGTATATATTCTTTTTACCAATTCTTTGTGAATTAGTGGACATTATTGACCTTGTAGATTTCTATATGCTTGTTAACTTCTTATCTTGTTTTACGTTTTGTAAAGTAAGCAATGACTTTATAATGTCGAGCTACTCCTCTTATACTTAAGTACAAAGGCTGTAACATCAACATTGTAAAACCAGATTATCTTAAAAGAGTAACCATGGAGTTTCTTGCCGGTTCTTCACCATAGGAAACGACCAACCCGAACCGTGCAACTTTTCTCGGCATTTTAAAAGTGCCCATGGGAAATCAAAATATTTTGACTGATGGATTGATTAAAGGTGATTCTTATAATTGTGCTTTACACAAGGAATCTTCCTTGTGTGGAGCACATTTTATGCCAAAGACACAGAAGAAAATCTCAGAGACAAAACAGCACATTAAAATACAAGACTCAGAAGTTCTCAGGTTACATTCAGTAATTCAAACAATTTCTGTCCTCACAGTATTGGCTAGTATCACCAGCTGTTTCTACATACGAGCTATGAATAGTTTATTGCCGATTATTCTATCGTTACCAGCTAGATTGTGGAGAAACACAGCTGCGAGCCACCCACTCCAATATACTCCTGTTTGAATTTTATGCTTTTGACATTTTTAGAACTGTTTCTGTATTCTATTTTTAGGGTGTTTTATAGAAGTCTATGGAAGTGGATATGGTAAAATAGAACTAGGGAACACAACCAATAACAGACTTAATTGCCAAGAGCCTAGGTTAAAGGGCCTACCTTAAGGGGCTCTCGATAGACGGCTGAAATAAAGTTTTGATACAGAAAGCGGTACTCCTGAACTGATCGTATCGTTAGGAGGTTTCGCTCTCCGGCTGCCTGTAGCTTGGACCCTGTTCCCGATACCGGTATTAAATGTCTTTTGTTTTCTTTGTTTTTTTAATAAGAAATATGAAAAATATGTTTAAAAATAAAATTTAATACGGAATGTCATTTTAATTGTGATGATAATATAAAATTTGAAGTAAATGAAAACAGGGAGGAGTGTCAGACTTTTACTGACTAAAACCTACCCAAATTCTTTCTTTTTCCCTTAATGTTCCGGGGCTTCGATATCTCTTTCGAACAACCCGTAATTTCGATGAAACCCGCAAATTATTGTGATTACAAATACAAGTTGTTGTTCATGAATAAATTAATCCTTACTAATATTATAAAAGCGAAAGTGAGTTTGTTTGTTTGTTTGTTACTTCTTCACGCTTTAATGGCTAAACCGATTGTGATGAATTTTGGTACATAGATAGTTGGGAACCAGGAGATGGACAAAGGCAATTTAAAAAAAAATAGTAGAAAAGAAAGAGGGAGACGGATATAGGCTAATTTTTATTAAAAAAAAGTGGGATGTGAGGGAGAAAGAGGGAAGAAAAGGGAAAACTTAGCGTTGCTATTACAAATCAATAAGGCGCAAGGGGAACTGTGCCACCCCGAATTTAACGCGAGCGAAGCCGCGGGCGAAAGCTAGTATGACTATAAAGTAAACGTGCCACTATGAGAGATAACAGGTTTAATCAAGATCAAAACAAGCTAAATCCGATAAAGTAATCCTAAAATAAGACATCTTAAATGCCAATATAAATAGTGTTGTATCTACCAATATCGCACGTACATAAGCCGATAAAGGACAAGGACAGCTTTCGGCCCAAACAACTTTTAAAACTAAATTCACGCGGACACTAAGTTTTTACCTCCAACAATTTAAATATAAAATTCAAACTTATTAAAACATATTTAGTGCTTTTCGAGAACTGCTCCAAAAGAAACTCATTTTAATAAGTAACTTGTTGTTTAAACTACGCTTTTCACTGAGAACAATACGAGATGTGTCAATGTCAGTTTAAGCGCGCGCGATTTTGATAGAAGTGCAAAAGACTGAGAAGTCGAAACCAAACAGGGTTGCTATTACAAGGCGATTAAATTGTCGATCAGGAAAATCAATTTCTTGAATTTTTTTAAATGTTCTTTAAAAATATTAACTGTATTTAAAATAAACACGATGAGCATATTATTTAGGTATAAAAAATAAAAGTAAATAATGAGATGGTAAATAAAAAGTAATATCGAGTATCAATAACATTGGCAGGACTTTAATTATTTAGAGTTTATCGATTACAATAGCTAGATTGGCAACATTTATTATTTAAATCTTGAATTCATGAACTACAATATTGAAATTGATGATTATGATAATGCTAAAAAGAATAAAACTATTCAACTGTATATTTTTTTGTCTAATTTACTCTCTGTAAAATACATAACCTCCAATTTGAAAAGTCTGAATAACTACTTTTTTAGAAGTTCAATGTAAAAATAGAAATCACAGAAATGCTTTTGACATTAAACAACACAACAAAACGTAAGAATATTCATTGTCCATGACAAATTAATAGTGAGCCAAAGTTACTATGGACACCTGGCATTGTTCTTTAGTTCGTAGCGGGAGTTAGCGCCTCTCAGAACAAGAGGTGTTCCCGTGATACATTGCCAAGAACAGCTTCAATGATATCTTGTTTTATTAAGCTTCTTTTAGATGTTTTCTAGAAGTTAGCAGATGTTACAGAAATTGGTATTTTTTAGTTGAAAAGAACTTTTGGTTTCTAGAGAATTTTCAATGTTGCACAGCAAATAATATGTAGATATTTTAGTTCTTGTTTTTGCTTATTTTTCTGATGATCTGTCTGTCTGTATGTCTGCAAGGACACGCGTGGAGTTAATGAGTTGGAGCGTTGGAGCTGTGAAAAATTCAACCCTCCAAGTGTACGCAGTCAAAAGATATCGTCGTTTATGTCATAAGTTTGTACGGAATCCTCGGTGCGCGAAACCGACTCGCACTTGGCCGATTTTGTTTTTTTTGTATTTGCATTTAAACTACTGCCACTGTTCGTCACTGCATCACCCAAAGAACTGGTAGGAATGTCTATCGCATTAAGTGTGCCTTTGTACTTTGTGTGTTGAAGTGTTAAATAAATAACTAAAAATTAAATACTACTGATATTATAAATGCGATTGTTTGTGAGGATGGATTTATTGATGTTTGTTACTCTTTCACGACAAAACGGCTGAACGGATCTCGGATGAAATTTGGCACAGAGTTAGATTATAGTCTGGAATAACACATAGGATACTTTTTTTGTGATCAACACGTGGGCGAAGCCGCGGGTGCCAGCTAGTATTAAGATAATTCATCATCAATCTAGCCATTTTGCAACCACGTGCGTACTGTGTAATAACTTCCCCCGCTCTGCGGCGGCGGAGCGGGAGGGAGTGTCAGACTTGAACTAACTAAAACCTAACCGTATTCCTTCTATTGCCCTTTACGTTCCGAGGCCGTGGTATCTCTTTCGAACAACCCGCAACCCTGGCAGGCGGTGGCCCTGGCAGGCCCCTCTGCTTTGCTGACATCTCTTTGAGGCGTGCGTGGAACACAAACGTCCCGTCAACACATCTATTCGCTGTCCTTAAACAAGATCAAGAGAAGAGGTCAAGAGAAAGCCCATTTACAAAAAAAAACCTCTGCTTGTAGTGTATCCGAATGTTATTTTTTTTTAAAGACGACTTAAACGTTGCACAAATTAAATGAGCTCCCCTATTTATATGTTAACTACCATATGAGGTTGAGACAAACTCATTTCTACACTACATTATTACGACTCCCAAAGCGATCTTCCAAACAAGGTTCACTTACAGTATCTATTCATTACTACCATATGACGTCACTAATTTCCCTTCACAATACCACTTATGAAAGTTTAAAGGGAATTTTAACAATGAGAGCAGCCTACTCACCCTTCCTAAATCTTTAATTTTCCCCGATATATTCTTAAGACATCCATTGCGCGGTTTTAAAGAGACTCAAGGTCGTGGACGAAACAAAAGCATCAATGGACGTTTGCTCGCAGTAAAAACTCGCGTATTGAGCGTTAGTGAATTTGGTGTATTCTGTTCCATAGTACGTAATATTATGACGTAATCCCACGACGTATAAACGTCACGTATTCGGATTATAAGGCAATTAGCGAAGTACGAACAATCAGCAACGAACCTGTTATCTAACACCACTTATTATCTACAGTTTGAATAATGTATACATATTTAAAGGTTTAGCTTTACATAATTTAGTTATGATACGGCAGGGATTATGTATTAGAACTATCTACATAATTATGTAGGTCTCTAAACGCTTCAACTGTAATGCGTCGCTTACGTAGTGTAATTGGAAGTTGGGTAATCTCTGCTTAAGACGAGGGTCTTAATTCGGTAATACACCTATCTTATCTTGATAAACCGTCGTGAGCTATTCGCTGATTTAAAATTGATGGTTTTTGCTAAGTAACTGTGCGTATAATCAAAGATAGAAGAAATAAATGAACTTAAACAAATTGTACACTTTTACATCATTATTGATAATTTTAACCGTATTTTTTTTCATATATTGCTAGCTAACTGGCACCCGCGGCTATGCCCGTGAAATAAAAAAAAAAGTATTGTGTTATTTCAGACAATAACCTACCTACCTTTGTGCCAAATTTCGTCAAAATCCGTTTAGCCGTTTTGACATGAAAGAGTAACAAACATCCATAAATCCATGCATCCATCCTCACAAACATTCGCATTTATAATATTCGTAGGATTATTGTCTGCTTCATCAAACCTATGCAATTTATGTTGCTGGGTAGTTTGTTCCGCCACTTCTTCTACCCAGCTAAAACACTAGGAAGTGGCAAAGGGTGGGCATTTTGAGGGACTATATTGTGTAATGACGTTCAAAAAGTGCTGACCATCAGCATAATTTTAATAAATGACTTTTTTTTTTCGGGTGGGAAAACATCTAATGACTTTCCCCGCTCTGGGCGGAGCGGGGGGGCATGTCAGACTTGTACTGACCAAAACCCACCCATGTTCCTTCTATTGCCCTTTACGTTCCGAGGCCGCGGTATCTCTTTCGAAAAACCCGCAAGAATAAATGACTTTTCATTTGATTTAATAACATTACTTACGTAAACATAGCTCTCAGTATGTCGTGAACAAGAGATTTCCCTTTTGGCAACAACCTCACTTGGGCTTCACATATGGTCCTTATGATACAGGATCGACCATTCATGTTGCGCCTGAAATATAAAAATAATTATTTATAGTACGGCCAACGAGAAGCGATACGAAAGGTCATTAACCTAAAGAACAACTGTGGCGTTGACAATCTAATATTTAGCTCTTTCCATCTTGTGCCTTTGTCGTAATGTCTCGTTCTCCCGGCAAAAACATGACAACGTTAAGACGGGTTCGCCAACATTCGGGCGGCCATTTTAGATGGGGTTTTAGCATGGGTTTTGTTTACATTTGGTATCGCTAATCAATGCATCCAATTCATTGAAATGCACTTCATGGTTGACGGCTTCAGGAACGTTTAGTTAACACTCTGAATCAAAAGTATCGATTAAACCTATTGGGCTACAAATTTTTTAACCCGTCCGCCGACCATAGACGATAGGTTATGAATATGCATGCAGTTTTGCAGTAACACTGTGCAGGCATACATGAACGTGTGTAGCAGAAAACTTTACAGTTATGTTACCTGTACGTGTACATATAAGCCAAAGATAAATAAGTCCTTAAACTGACATAGTCACTAACATTATTATTAACACTTCGAACGGGATATTTACCATGTCTGGTAGATCGTTTTGTCTGCTCATAAACACCCGCAATAACTTCAGTTCATCTGTGATCAAGGCGTTTGTAACAAAGCCAAAATATCGGAATAACTTACATGGTAAAATTCCCGTTTCAAGTATTAATAATAATTATGAGGTGACCGAAGCAAATACGTTTTCCCCCTTGTGTGGCATGTCACATGCACAGCTCGTAGTTTTCAGTCATTTCTATTTTTAACCCACAAAAGCAACCATAGCATGCAAATGCGCAAAGGCATCGGCTGGTAATTACGTGTTTGTCTGTTTTAAAGCTGTCATTATCAACAGCTACCTATCAAACTTCCATAACCCGGTTAGTACTGGGTAATAAAATAACTCTTGGTAAGACTGACAGACCATACAGTTTATGAAAATATACGATACACAATAAATCACTCACTGCTCCAAAGCATTCTCAATAGTCTCCCAGATTTCCTTCTTCTGCCGATGATGCAGCTTCTTCCGATTGTGAGCAGCCACAACCTTTGGATCCGGCAGCATGTATACCACTTCAAACTCGACCACCAGGAACCAGCCGGATGGTGCGTGCGTCATAAAGGTTTTTACTACAGATGTGGTAACCTGAAATTGTTGTAATGAAACCTTGAAATTGTTGTATTTATTATTTTAAACTGGTTATTAAAAACACAAATAAAAACCATTTTCATTACATCTTATAAAGGCTGTTGTTTTTAATCTTACCACTCACTCACTGAGAAGAAACAATTGAAACCTACTCAAACTCATTTAAATTCCAGACGTTATTTTGGTCTAGATCATGTGAGTCAGTTTCGTCTGAGTTGGTAATTTAAAGAAAAAACAACACAGATGGGTGTTTTTAATCAGTGCACGCATGAATTTGTTTTTTTCGGAAGGAAAATCGTTTTTTTTCCGCTCTGGTCTGAGCGCGGTGTCAGTGTCAGATTTTCACTTTGGTTTTTGCAATTACTGGTCATTTTTGCCCCACGAACGGATTATGTCAGGAATGATATGAAGGAGAAAGGAGTAAATGATGCCGTGACGTCTGATAGGGGAGAATAGAAGAAGAAAATGTGTTGCGCCGAATCCAAATAGAATGGGACAAGGGCAGGAAAATGATGAACAGAATCCGATGAACAAACTAGAGTTGTTATATCTGATATATTTTTTTAGCGATAACCAAAATCCCTTTTCTAAGAAGTCAACAATATGAAAGGTCACGTTTAACGAAAGTAAGGACTGTTTCAATCAAAACTCCTAGCCAAACAAATGCTACAATATTTACCTTGTAAATAAAAGTATGCCTCTACAAATACTACATCATTTAACATCACGAATATTTTCTCAGTCTAGGCAGAAGTGTACATGTATTAATAGATCATCATCTGCCTAGCCTTTTCCAAACTATGTTGGGGTCGGCTTCCAGTCTTACCGGATGCAGCTGAATACCAGTATTTTACATGGAGCGACTGCTATCTGACCTCCATAACCCAGTTAGTACTGGGTAATACAATACCTTTTGGTAAGACTGGTTGTCAGACTTTCGGGACACTGACTATCTCTAACGACTGTCAAAGATCTACAAATGACAGCCAGGACCAACAGCGTGCTTTCCGAGGCACGGAAGAAACTCGGTATGTAACGGGTGGTCACCCATCCACAGACCAACCTAGGCAAGCGCGGCTTAACCTAACGATCGACCTAAGCGGCTGCTATTATTTAGCCACGAGCTATTCCACATGTATTAAAATATATATGTATAATTATAATGTATTATTATAATTATCTGCGCCCCATGGTTTTAATTGCGATAGAATATACAATATATCTATATTAATTGTAGCCTATGTCTTATTCTGATATGTAAGCTATATTATTATGAAAGTTCATCAAAATGCATTCAGATTTTGCGTGCAAGAGCATAAAACATACATCCTCACCAACTTTCGCTTTAATGATTTTAGTAAGATACTTGTATTTGAAACTGTATGTATGTTAGTATATTGTTAAACAGTATTTAAATAAATTATTTGCTTAATATTTTTATGTATTCTATTTGGTTTTTACTGTGTCTACGTCTCTTTTTATTTACTCTCCTTCCGCAAGTACTCTGGAAGAGATTTCTTTAGAAACAATCATTACCTTTGTACCTTTTCTCTGTTGCTGTTATGTGTTTTTACTTAATTCAGTGTGTTCGTAAATCGATAAATAAAATATGTAAATCCTTACTAATATTATAAAAGCTAAAGTGAATTTGTTACCTCTTCACTCTTTAATGGCTAAACCTATTTTGATGAATTTTGGTACAGAGATAATTGGGAACCAGAGACCACGGAGACGGACATAGGCTAAATTTTATTTAAAAAAAGTGGGATATGAGTTCGTTTCTATTACAAATCAAACAGGCGCAAGAGTAAAAACTGCAGCTACCGTACCATGACGTCTTAAAGCAGAACTTATTTCACTGGTCTAGCAGTCAACAGATCTCTTTCCCTCAGTAGAATAAGTTCTGCTTTAAGACATCAGACTTCCATGTAATAGACATGTGGGTGGCAAGCCTATGCTACAGAAAAATTCCTAACGGAATAACCCAGTGACACTTTGCCCGACCCAAGAATCGAACTAAGGACCTGCTCTACAAATACTGTCTCATAAAATCAATATCCTACCAACATCTAAAGTGAATGGCAGTCTTGAATGAATTAACCTGCTTCACGTAACTTGTCAAAACAACGTTACGTGGCCCAAAAGCTAAGTTTTGGCGCCCAAATGAACTTTGTACGTAAGTACGAGACGGTTCGTTAGTCTTAAAGATTTGTTCTGACTGTGTTAGTGTGTTAGTTGAGTGGCAACTTGTAGTCATCCAATCTTGTGTGTTCTATGGGGAAGACTAAAGGTCTACAGCTCTTTATGGGACACTGCTTTATACTGATTATACAATACTAGCTTTCGCCCGCGACTTCGTCCGCGTGGCATAGTTACTTTGGGCTAACGCTAAGTTTAACCCGTGTGATGATCGCAAAAAGAATATCTTTTTCGCCCCTTTTCTTCCCTCTTTCTTTTCTACCCACAGGCAAAATGTGATAGTGTGTTTTTTCCATTACGAACTTTACAATAGTAACCAAGAGATTGGAAGTTGGCGGTCAGATACCCCGTATCTCGGAAATCTCTGCTGGCCCGTATCTCTGTTGGTCCTGCACCTGATCTCTCTCCGGTCATGTCGAATTGCGGACTATAAGAATGAGGGAACAAAGAGTGCACCTGTGACTGTGCACACACTTGTGCACTATAATAATATCTCCCGCGGAGATAGCTAATCTTCGCTGAGATTGCCCGCTGTGGCCGAAAACGGTTAGGAGGACTATATTATATCATGTTTTTTTATTTTATTTTTTAAATAAATAAAATAAGATAAATATCATGTTGGCTATATTGTATTATGTGATGCCTTTTGTGTTGATTTTTACACAGAAAAAAGGAATCACATACTTCAGTATGTATTTTAAATTTGGGAAAAAATTTTGTGTTCACCAAAAATACTGATCGTGCACCAAATATTCTTTCCTGAATGCTAAAAAAATGCGTAGGTTAGGTTAGGTTAAAACTGCGACCCCCTACGCACGAGCCGAGCGAGCGGAGCGAGCGGTGCCGCGGCAGCGGCCGGCGAGTGCCAGTAACGACTTGCATTAATAGAAAATGGATAAAGATATAACACTTTTTTATTGTAGTGCTGTCTTCTAACAGTATAGTATAATTGATTTATTTGATGAGCAAATTTAGTGTGCAATTCAGTATTTTTGGTGATAATTTCGAATATTTTGATTGAAAAAAGGGGATTTACAGTTAAAGTATTAAATACCATCCTTTAAATTTCAACTCGATACCTTCGTGCGTTTTTGAGTTCTTGACAGTCAGACAGACAGACGGACAACAAAGTGATACAATAAGAGGTTCCGTTTGTCCCTATTTAGGTACGGAACCCTTAAAAAACGACCATCAATGAGTTAAACATAAATAGTTGTTTTTTTTTATCAGCGTATACGTATTTGTCAACTGCTTTATTAAAATATGACACCTGTGCACAACAGCTTTGATTTGCTAATTGGTGCTAATTTGAACACCTAACTTAAAACGTCAGCAGGCGCCTTGTTAGAGGACTTCTAATCCTTTGACCACACAATGAAGTGATAATCAGTGTGTAAAATGGATTAAATACTTTCAAAAAAATATTCGGTACAAATCTTACATGCCGATACAGCATGTCAAAGTTGTCACGTCTGGTGATTTTTGTTTTGTTTACTTTTATTACAAAAACTACTCTTATCTTTTAATGATACTTTCTCAATTTGGGAAACAGAAAGCAAAGTTGCGTGATTACTAATTTTAATCCTTACTAATATTATAAAAGCGAAAGTGAATCTGTTTGTTTATTACGTCTTCACGCCTAAATGGCTAAACTGATTTTGATGAATTTTGGTACAGAGATAGTTGGGACGCTGGAAAAGGACATAGGCTATTTTAAAGTTAGAAATGAGGGAGAACTTTGCTATTACAATAAATAAGGCGCAAGGGCAAAAAGGTACCTGCAAATCAGGAAAGGGGAACTGTGTTACCCCGAATTTAACGTGAACGAAGCCGCGGGCAAAGCCAGTAAACTAACGAAATTAAGACAAAAGAGTCCAAAGCAAGGTTGTTAGTAATTAAACTTTTGCTTTTACGATAACATTATTAATGTAAAAGATTATATGTGTGTTTGTTACTTTTTCACGCTTAAAAGCTTTAACGTATTTGGATGAAATTTGGTATGTATAATTGTTTATAGCTTACACATTAGATTTACACATAGGTTAATTTTTATCCCAGTCGCGCGGGTAAAACCGTGGAGTTCAGCTAGTACCTAACTAAGTTTCGGCCTCGCCACACATGGAGTTCAATGAACCTACTAGGCATAACAGTATCGTTTGTCTTGCCTAACATCCTAGTAAAAAGGCTGCCCAGCAAACGACGCTCTAACGATGCCATTTTTAAAATTATATAAAGCATTAATAATTAAAACATGCGCCCATGCCCGTAGTGTTCCTGCGTAAAGTTTTATTAATTACATGAATAGTATCCAATTTATACACTATCTATGTGCTAAATCCAAATCTGTTCAGAAGTTGTCATATAAAAGAGTAACAATCATTCACACATCAGTCCTTACAACCTCACAAACTTTCCCATTTATAATATTATTTATAGAAAATAATAGAATGCATAAAAGTCATGTTAATTACTTGATGAATTCAAGTAATTAACATGACTTTGGGATCAAATCCATGTGGGAATGGACTGCATCGCAAATAAAACTGTGCCTCAAGTTATACTTTGTGTCTCAAAATCTGAAAGCGGCAGAGACAGAGAGCAATGCAGAAGTCACTTTTACTGCAAAAAGCTTCCTCTGTGCTGACATCAACGCTACCGTGGAAGTTTTGAAGTAGTGATAGTCCAAGATACCGCCTTTTTTGCGGATGTGAATTCATCAAATAACTTCTCTGGGCGGAGCGGGGAGAGTGTCAGACTTGTACTGCCTAAAACCCACCCATGTTCCTTCAATTGCCCTTTACGTTCCGGGGCCGCGATATCTCTTTCGATCAACTCGCAACCCCGGCAGGCGGTGGCCCTGGCAGGCCCCTCTGGTTTGCTGTCATCTTTAAGAAGCGCGCGTGGAACACTAACACCACCGTCAACACGGCCAAGATACCGCCCAAGGCCGTCTTTCACGTATCTGCTTACCGATCGCCAATTTTCTTAATGATATTATCCTGATTAAATTATATTTAATTCTTCACCAAGTCATACTTAGTTTTTATAGTAAACTAGCTTTCGCCTGCGGCTCCGCCCGCGGTATAATTTGGGGTAACACAGTTCCTCTTGCGCCTTATTGATTTGTAATAGCAACGCTAAGTTTTCCCTTTTCTTCCCTCTTTCTCCCTCACATCACACTTTTTTTTTAATAAAAATTAGCCTATGTCCGTCTCCTGGTTCCCAACTATCTCTGTACCAAAATTCATCAAAATCGGTTCAGCCATTTCAACAAACAAACAAACTCACTTTCGCTTTTATAATATTAGTAAGGAAGTCTGATTGATTAAGATTATTTTAATTGACATAAAATTTTGCATGCCTATTTAGGGTAAACTGTATAAGGATCTCCAAAACGTGTTAAACATCATATGTTATGTGCCTACAGCGTAAGCAAATACAATCTGTTCTATTTTATGAGAGTTATTGCTCCAACAAAATGGCTTTACATCCATACAAATAGCCTTCTACATGCATCGTTGCAACCTCTACCTTATAGCCACACCAGGCTTCATGCATAAACACATTGCTATATTGCACCGAGTGCTCATACCATTTGTAAAATGGCTGAATGCTCTACTTTGGACTTATAAAGGAAAAAACGAAACTGGTGTTAGCGGATAAAATCAATGGCTGGAAAGGGAAATTGGTAATTTAATGATAAATTAAACAATGATTTGAAAGATATTAATACTGTTTTATTTTATACATGTGCGTTTTACAAATTCGAATACTGCGTTTTGCACAGGCGGAACCAGAGACAAATAAAACAAAAGAAAAGGGCGTAACCATAAACAAGATTCATGTGCTCTATGAGCTATTACACAAGGCGCCATATTTAAAATATAGGGAACACTTAATCCTCTATAGTCTATACTATTGTGTTGGCTATAGGCAACATACCTTAGAAACGTCAGAAGTTTAATATTAATTGATTTCATACCGTAATCGCGTACTACGCGTTAGCTCGTAGTCTACATGACATGCCGAACTAACTACGATTTTCGACCACAGTGTTGCCTAAAAGCAACACACCAAATATTTTAAAATTTGTTCTGTTTTAAAAAAATATATTAAAACCCAGAATTAATACGTGTATTTTTTTTGTAATCACCACCAATCCTAAAAATCTAATAATTCCCAATTTAAGAGTGATAGAGGATTAAGGGTGTGGTTTTTGGTTACATTTTCTTTTGTCATCTGCATTGCCTATGAATAGCCAAGGTTTTTGTCAAAACCACAGTTTTAAATGCAAACACCATCTTGGCTTGAATTGTTTTGACTGAAGACAGATGGTAGATTCTTAGGTAACAATTGAAATCCTAGTTCAAGTTTGGGTACTTCGTTTACTGATCTATGTTGGGGTCAGCTTCCTGTCTTACCAGATTCAGCTGATTACCAGTATTTTACATGGAGCAACTGCCAATCTGCCAATCCTTTCTTTAATTATCTTTTATTCCGACAGTTAAATGCTGCTTATCTGCCCAATTATGAAGAGAAATGATTTGGTTGTTTGTTATAAAGATATCTAAACTTCTAAACTAATATTATAAATGCGAAAGTAACTCTGTCCGTCCATCTGTCTGTCTCTTCTTCACGCCTAAACCACTTAACCGATTTTAATGAAATTTGGTACAGATATAGTTTGGGACCCGAGAAAGGACATAGGATAGTTTTCATCCCGGAAATCCCCTGGGAACGGGAACTATTAATCCACGCGTACGAAGTCGCGGGCAAAAGCTTGTATTATTATAAAAAAGGAAAGATTTGTTTTTGTATGTAACAAATAATCTCAAAAAGGATTCGGCCGATTTCAAAAATTCTTTGGCCCCTAGAAAGCTACATCATCACTGAGTAACATAAGCTATATAAAATTACGCTACTATCCACGGGTGCGGGGTAGTAACTAAATACGTGGGTGCGCTGCGAAACTAGTAATTAATAAAAATACGATCCCTTATCAAAATTAGACCGTTTATAATCTTCTTCTTTTTAATAGTTGTCGAAAATATTATCATTTTTCCAGTCTGTCATTAAAAAACCGTTACTTTTATTTAACCTAATTATTTTAACATCATGTTGTTCTGTTTACACAATTTTTTATATATTTTTACGATTTTTTTCATAAAAAAATAAAAATACAACACCGGTATTGGAAACTGGGTCCAAGCTACCGGCAGTCAGAGCTCTAAAATAAGGAACCTCCTAACAATACGAGTCGTGTCCAACAGTACCACTTTCTGTATCAAGCCCTTGATCCAGCTGCCTAACGAGAGCCTCCTTAGATATATTGTAGTAACATTATCATTATATTTCAAGACAGCCACATTTTACAATGAACATAAAAACATGAAATAAATATAACTTACCGAAGCAGCAGATCCTGGTGGAAATGCAAGATGGCGCCTCTTCCTCACAGACACCAACGAAGTTTTATCATTTGGACATTGTTCTTTCATTGCGGAGTTCATAGAGAACACAGTAGAAACGTTACTTACAAAAATAAATGCTATCAGAAAGTACGATTTTAAATTCATTATAAGATCGCGAAAATATTTGTAACTTTAAAAAAATCTTTGGTATATCTAGCTAAAGCTTTGAAATTACTGTCAATATTTGCTTAATCAGTTTAAATTTGGTTATTTATATATCTATTTCTATTTCCGCGACTATAGGTATTTTTCGTGCGGCTGGGTAGTACCAGTTACCATCTAATAATAGTTGGTAATCAGTTATATGTATCAGAGCATGACGCGTACGTTTTTCGTTTCGTTTTCACACATTGCACACACTGATCGCATGGGATAAGTTACGGTGATGGCTTAGTATGGGTATTTTGGGATCAGTTTAAGAAAGTTCGTGGAGCGATAGAAAATATTTAAGTAGTTTTGGTCTTACTTTGTTTTCCGTGAACACTGCTTCAATTTTATATATATATTTTTTTTGTATGCTTGCATTGTATTAGGTGTTTTGTTTTTTTGAGTGAGAATCCTCAAATGATTTCCCCAGCAGGAGCTCTTTCACTGACTAAAAACCCACCTATGTCTCTTCTTTTACTCTTTATATTCAGGGGCCGTGGTATCTCTTTCGAAAAAACCGCAAACCCGGCAAGCGTTGGCCCTGGCATGCCCCCTGCAACAATTAACGCCTGATTTTTACTTTAAGTTTGGTTCTGCAGTACTTGTGTAGTTAAGTTTTTATTTAATATTATATATTTCCAAACCACCAAGACC
Source organism: Ochropleura leucogaster (assembly GCA_958449745.1). Lineage (NCBI taxonomy): Eukaryota > Metazoa > Arthropoda > Insecta > Lepidoptera > Noctuidae > Ochropleura > Ochropleura leucogaster. Next base: position 15,357,996 of record OY288213.1, on the reverse strand, counting down.
TTTGACAGAGTTTGACACACAAATCAGATTGAAAAAGTCTTTAATTGAGAAACCTGCTAGTGATACTCTTTTTTAAACTCCTTGTACTTACTTCTTAAGCAGTTTATTACATATACCGGCCTTCTGATATTATTTAATTCTTCTATAACCGTAGGGGTCCCTCAGGGGTCTATCTTAAGTTAAATTTGAAACCAAAATCTGATACAGCTTAATTATTCAATACTAGCTGGCGCCCGCGGTATCGCCCGTGTGATATTGAAAAAAAAGTCCTTTGTGTCATTGCAGACTATAATCTACGTCTGTGCTAAATTTCATCAAGATCCGTTCAGCCGTTTTGACGTGAAAGAGAACCAAACATTCGTCCATCCATCCTCACAAACATTCGCATTTATAAAATTAGTAAGATTAGAAGCTATAATTTTCCTAAAGAAAGCTTGGAACTAAAAGCAATCGCTAATACAATATAATACCTAATACAGCTACACATAAATCTACTTGTTCAATCTAGAAATAAATTGTCGAACTTCAACGAACACAAGTATTTATTTATCAATTCTGCTTAACTTTCTGCAATGCGAATAAATATTAGTACAGCTGAAGTCTACGACGCAGTAAGAGTTATTCGCCGTGGCCTCTAGTTTTTTTTTGTTGTGTGGATATGGATTCACTCAAATAAAATAAAATCGTGTACTTTCTTTAAAACATTAATTTACATGAATATTTGAAAGGGACTCCATGGGGAACAACTGAAAAATGAGAGAATTTCCTTTTTTGTTGGTATATTTATTAGTCGGAGAATCTTTCTAACCTATATTTACTTTAAAAAAAAACTGTTTATAGGACAAATGTCGGAGTTGTCAAATTTTTGTAACTATCAAACTACTACTTACTGCGGGACTTCTAATTTATGTTAAAAATGCGGTTTCACCCGCGTCTATAGTTGCTGCTCCGCTTCCATGGGTAGTAGCTTAATATTGTATAGGCTATATCCTACTTCCTGATAATGTAGCTTCCTAATAGTGAACAAGTGGTTAAAATCAGTCCAGTAATTTTGGAGCGTATTCAATACAAACAAACAAACAAAACTTTCCTTTTTATAATATTATATATTATTGGAGTTTACTCCTTAAGATTCGATTTTCATATATAAGGCGCCCGGTATGAGAAAAATCCGAGGGGTAAAACCTACTAAAGTAACGAAAATGTGTCACGTTTTTGGTGCGCACCTTTAGTGCGCAACTTTCTAATTTGGCCGTGAGTGTTTTAAGACGTACATATGGTATGCTGTATAGGCGACTATACCTATATACTATATGTTATTGGACTTGTTTGTTTCTATCAGTGTCGATGTATTTATATTGCATTTTTTTTTCATTAATTTGTGAATTTACCCTTTCATATCATATTAATCTTTTTTCAGTTGAATAAATTCTTTTTGCGTATGGTTAGATACTTGTACTTAAGGAGTAAACAAAGAGTAAACTCCAGTCGTGCGTCGGAGCTGACACACAGTCTTTTTTTTTTTTCTTAGTCTTATTCTTAGTATTTTATTGGGCTGCTAAGCCCAATACATCATATTTACTCAACCATTCGTCGTAAGTTGTGTAAAATATTATAAGAAAATCAAAATCCCAAACATCTCTACCTTTTAAAAAGCTACCCTAATTTAAGCCTTTAACCAAAAAAAAACGGAATTGCATGCAAACCTTATCTACACAAAGATATCGTAAAATGTGATTCGTGCGAGTTTCCAGCGTGTTCACTGACCCGGGATGTTGGATCAAAGAATTAGAGCCTCGCCTACCCTCATTAGCTCAGTCACGAGTCACACCTCCTTGGAATCTGATTGCTTTGCTACAGCAAATTCAACTCTAAACTTTCAAGGTTACGGCAGATTTAGTACAAGCACTTTTTTTTTGCTCCGTCATCGACCACAAAGTTACGCGTGAATGGGAATAGTATTTAAAGTTCGATTAATGGATAACCTTTCATATCGTTCACATAATATTACTGCTAGTCAGGTTTGATGGTACTCTGTGCTCCGATTCTGATAACTTTATTCCGTGACAATTTAATGTTCAAATCTGTTGCGTCATTTGGTATATTTTTATTATCAGGTACTGTTTTAGTCAGTGTAAGGGGCATTTCAACGTTAGTGGGTCTATAATTAAAGGGTTAAATGGACACAGGGTTTATCTGACACAATCGAAAAATCGTAATTTTAAATGAAAATAGGTTTTAACTGATGACAAATATTCTATATTTATTGATTTATTATTAAAACTATTAGATTTAAATGCTAAGATGATTTGATTACAATATAATATATTTTTGTAGTTTAAAATTAGTAATGAGCATTTAGCAAATGCTAGTTAACACCTTTTTCAACTTAACCCTTTAATTATCTGCCGGGGTTGCGCGTTGTTTGAAAGAGATACCGAGGCCCCGGAACGTAAAAGGCAATAGAAGGAATATGGGTGGGTTTTAGTCAGTACAAGTCTGACACTCCCCCCCTCCCCCCACTCCGCCTAGAGCGGGGGAAGTTATTTAATGATTTCCCATCCACAAAAAAAACGGCTAAGAGCCAGTCAAACCCGCGCACCGAGGGTTCCGTATAGCCTTGCGACATAAACAGCCATATCTTTAACTGCGTAGACTAGGATTGATTTCCGTCTGTCTGTCATGACCCTTTATCTCGGGAACGCGTGGAGATTCCGAGTTGAAATTAAAAACCATATTTTCAAATCTGTGTTACCTTTATGCTGTGAAAAAATCAACCTTCTAAGTGTACGCAGTCAAAATATATGGCTGTTTATGACGCAAGCTTTATGGAACCCTCGATGCGCGGGTCTGACTCGCTCTTGGCTGGTATTATTGAAAGTTATATTATTTACCTAATTATACTGCAGAAAATGTTTAACCTAGCATATGTGAAATTCCAGACTAAAATCGACATCTGTACCAACATTTTATCTAGATATGTTCGTAAGTTTTCTATTTAGCATTAGTATCAAGATGTTAGTTACATCAAATAATACGTTTACAACAAGGATTTAGGTAAAATAATATACTCTATTACTTAGCTATATGTAGCTATTTTTATTCAGACCTAATACAACTTCGAGTATCGAAATGGGGCAATCGTGGATTCTTTCGCAGACGTTTGGTTCCAATAACTCGTAATAAGTTTCATTAAGTTCCTCCTTAAATCCTTTCTCGTGGAGCGGAGCGCTTGAAACAAAACGAACAATTTCTATTACTGGCCGGGCCAACTTTAAACAAGGCTTTATGAAATTTTCGTCGATATACTTAACAGAGACTGTAAAGTTATGATTGGTGGAGCGATCTTTACTAGGTGGAGGCTCGTAGAAGCTGGATTAATGCTGTCGAAGTTTGAGTTTTATGGCATCGAATTTGAGGGGGCATTGAACTTCGATTAGATAAGTGTGGTGGACTCGGCTTCTGACATTCACAAAGATAAAAAGTGAGTCATAATATGTCATTGTCCAGCGACCGCGGGCGATATGAGATTTGTCTTCCATTTTTAGCTAGTCACTGCCTTTCTTGCGTATATGATGATGGTGATGAAAACTATGATATAGGTAATCGAAAAGCAATTAATAACACGCAGAATATAATGACATCAGAAGCATTATTTGAATCAATGGTTAATTTTGATTGAAGCTCTATTAAAATTATTTCATTAGCTTCTTGACGGAGATGAAGAAAAAGAGTCGCTTAAAAAGCAAGATATTATACAAAACTAATAAATCAATACAGTACCATGTATTGGCGTTGAGCTATCAGCTAAATACATAAATTTAAGCCGATTCCCGATGCCTCTAATTGATTAATGATGGAATTATAGGCCAATCAAGAAAATGCATTAAAAATTGAATCAAGTTTTAATTCGAATTGCTTCATGAAAGTAATTGTTGAGGGCCTATCTCGTCTGTCATAAAATTAAAGGAAGAATGTGATACCTTTTACAGAAAATCTCAACATTATTACTAAGCAAAGATATAACCAGATAATTCAACATCAGCCCTCAGATGAAAAAAAAACTTACGAAAATATTGTCCTCAAAATGTCATGCACCAAAGACTTTCCCGGTGGAGCCAAGTGTGTTCTCGCTTCACATATGCTTCGATAAATACACGAGCGACCGTTCAAGTTGTAACTGAAAACAAAATGATTTACTGAACACTTGTTACGGGAAACTTAGTCTTATGGAACGGTTTTGTTATAAATAAGTGTAATGGTTTACTACTCACTTAGTTTTGTGAGAGAACAAATACACTAAATAGATGAAGGATTTACAAAATTAGGAGTAACTAAGAACAATACTGATCTGGAAGGAAGTTGGTCCCACGAACACTGCAAAGTAGTCAATGCTAACTCATATATTCCTAGTCATGCTCCTTTCAGTCATGTAATTTTAAAACACAATGTTAAATACGATATTTGTAAAGCAGTTTGCAAAAAAAAAATGCACCAAAAACAATCAACCAAAAATATACCACGAGAACAATTTTTAGTAGCAGAAATGAAGGCTGCATTCGTATTTAGTTGATGGAAATAGTCTGCCCCACTATAACATGGAACTGGACTAAATCCTTAGGGGTAAAGAAGTATGGAAGAGTATCAGCAAGCATTCTCCATATTTTAATAAAGAATTGTGAGGAAAGAAGCATGCCTAAGAGATATTTCTCGACAGCATGTTCAAATTTAAATAGATTTATTCGTTTTATGTATGTCGACATGGTTGACTCAGTGGCCGTGCGATCGACTGCTGCGTTGAGTGTCGCGGCTTCGATTCCCGCATGGAACAAATATTTGTATGGCGGGTAGTTGTTTTGGGTCTGGCTGTTTGTGTATGTGAGTTAAAATGTTTGTAAACGCACCCACGATACATGGGAAAATCCTAGTGTGGAGCAACGTTTTTCTTTTTTAAGTTAATATACATGGTGTTAAAAATAAAAAAAGTGTTTCATTATGTGCTGCCCTGCAAAGTGTACGATTTTTTTTTACATATAAAGTAGTGGAGGTTGTAGTATATACGAGTGTAAAAAAATACGTCTTACTACTATGTTAAACAAAGTCAGAGACACAAACAGCTGACACCACACGATAAGGAAAGAGAGGGAATTTATGCTAGTAACCAGTGCTTTTACTTCTCTAAAGCCTTCTCCATCTTCTCCCAGAACTCCCTCTTCTGTCGATGATGGATCTTCTTCCTGTAAAGAGCGTTGGTCACCTCTGGACTAAGTAGTGGATACAGGACGTCTATTTCAACGGCTACATTCCAGCCTGATGGCGCGTGGACCATGACGGTTTTAAGCACTGACATCGTCAGCTGAAAAGCAAAGAAAGATAAAAACAACAAATCCTTACTAGTATTATAAAAGCGAAAGTGAGTTTGTTTGTTACGTCTTCACGCCTAAATGGCTAAACCGATTTACAGAGATAGTCGAGACCCTGGAAACGGACATAGGCTATTACAATAAATTAGGCGCAAGGGCAAAAACTACAGGTAGCAGGTACTTGAAAATCAGGAAAGGGTAAACTGTGTTACCCCGAATTTAACACGAGCAAAGCCACAGACAAAAGCTAGTTCATCACAACTCAGGAAATATATTTGACAGAACTCATCATCATTCATAAGCTCTTTCGAGTTGTTTAGGTTATAAGACAAAAAAAAAGCTAACTACACAGTTCCAAAACTTAAATGTCTTGGTGAAGAACGGGGCACTTTTGTAGTGATAGTATACAAGGAAGAAGAATAATATCCTCAATTAAGTGTCAAATTTTGCGTCCAAGCAAAACTATATCTTTTATTCATACATTATAAAGCCCAGAATCCAGGTACTGTTTCTATCATAGCATTAAAGTTTAAAATCGTAGTCATTATACATTATAACGAAGACTGAGGAAGTCGTTTTCCATAAAAACTTCAGAATCCTTGCATTTTATATACCTAGGTAAGTTGTTTCAAAGTTGGTCTTAAAGTTAATTCCGCTTCAATGATGTTAACTTTTTAAAACCACAACTATTTATTTTCTGCTATGGTACAAGAAGAAAAACTGCAGACTGACTCTAATTGTATGTTAAACTTTTAAATAAAGAATTTCTGAAAAAAAATGAAAGATAATAGGCAAAGAGTTTTTCAACTTAAAGATACTATATAGAACTAACCAAACTTTTTCATATTTAGAACATAACGAAATCTGGTAACAGTAACTTGTCATTCCAGTTTCATGTCTTCATATTTTAAGAGCATTGTTGATGAATCAGATAGTACGCACAACCAACAATTTAGCTATACAAAACCAGTTTATGCCGATCTTTAATTTACTGAATACCATATTTTTTTTTGTTAATGGCATGTCGGAGTTCAACCTATGATGTTGTCGTCTGTTTAACCGGGCCATTCTTGTGAATGCCTCGAGAGTAAGGCTTCCCAAGGGCAAAAATCTTAAAAACTAAGCGCCTACACGTTAAAGGCACCCCCTGTGGTGTGCGAGCCTCGACTTAGCTTGTCGTTGGGGGAGGACAGCAAAGGGACAGGCAGGCATTATTTAAGAAGTGGTCGGAAAACCAATATTAAACGATGCCATTTTATACTGGAAATGTACAGGTTGATCTGTTGCAGTGGGCTGCATCAATTAGGTGTGTACAGTGGGCTGCATTAATTAGATAACACCCTTTTTTGCGGATGGGAAATCATCAAATAACTTCCCCCGCTCTGATCAGAGTGGGGGGAGTGTCTAACTAAGTAACCTTGAAATTTTAATACAACTGGGGTACCTAATTGTTGCTGCCTACCTTACCTCACTATTATTGTGTTTTGTTTGAACTGAATAATAAATCAATAATGTACTTACAACCATATTTGTACCTTCAGGAAACGTCAAATGCCTTCTCTTCCTCAACACATTCAGTGAAGTCTTCACATTATCACAGCGGTCTTTTCTTTCTCCATTCACAATTAAAACAGGGTCATTCACTACAAAAACTGTCACCATAAAATATAAAACATTCATATTCCTACTTGAAACGTGCCAAACGTCTTAAACAATGTCAAAAGTTGACATTTCCACCACCAACCACGTGACTTAACAAAAACAAGATGGCGTCGGACTGTACGCAATTTTTTAATATCACGTTTTAATCATTTTCGTATTCTTCGCAAATCAAACAGTTGCTTGCAGTGTGTCTGAAGTCAAAATAAATATTGTTGCCTTGGTTGGCACATGACTTTTTAAGGTCAATGACCGTGTATGGTTTTAACGTTGCCTATTTAGCACATTGTTCATGAATGTTGACTTAAGTTGACAGACAGACACGAGTGCTTTCAATACAAATATGTTTTAACAAGAGTTAATTCTGTTGGGAATATTTATGTGTATACAACTCTGACCAATTGACAATGTTTTTTTTTATTTTTTTTTTTAAATACAAGAATATATCCTATCTGGCCTCCTTAATCTACTTAGTACTGGGTAATACGATACGTCTTGGCAAGAGAAGTCGTCACTCTTTGGGACATCTGACTTTCTTCGTTACTATACAAATTCAAGAATATTAAAGGGTTGAATAATTTCCAAAATTTAATTATATCATATACCAGACACTACTAAAACAGTAGAAGTAACGAACCACAAAACCTCGTCCATACAAAACCAATGTTCTAGTGCAACGCTCACCGTCAAGTTCAACGTTTGATCAAGTAATTAGAGTACGTCTGTCGTCTGCACTTTTGAATGTCACAGTCCAGAACAAACTTGTAGTTATGCAATGTAGGAGTATTGATGCATCTATCAACTGTTGGTAATTTGGGTTCTTTGAGGATCCTTACTAATATTATAAAAGCGAAAGTGAGTTAGTTTATTTATAACGTCTTCACGCTTAAATGGCTAAACCGTTTTTGATGAATTTTGGTAGAGATAGTTGGAACCCTGGAGACGGACATAGGCTATTTAAAAAAAAAAGATTGAGATATGTGGGAGAACGAAGGAAGAAAAGGGAAAACTTTACGGCGAAAGGGCAAAACTACAGCTAGCTAGGTACAAATCACGAAAGGGGAACTGTGTTACCCCAAATTTAACGCGAGCGAAGCCGCGGGCAAAAGCTAGTAAACTATATATAAAAACACACACGACATTTCCACTCGTATCTTTTCATTGATACCTATAATTTATATAAATATCATTTCATCTTATTTATACATTATATCAAGACAATGTAGGACTATCTTTAAAAAAGCGTTCATCCCCACTAGTAATTTATCCTGTATCGTGGGTGCGTTAACAAACACTTAAACTCACACAGTTTCCCAGTTATAATTGCAACAGAGTATTCTACTCGTGTCTTTGTCATGATAACTATAATTTGAATAATTATATAAGTATCATTACAATGTGCAACTTTTGTATATAGGTGACACACTGGGCGGTATTTTCACTACAAGAGATGTTTTCGAGACAAAGTTTGGATGGATTTAAGGGAGTAAAAGAGACAACACTGTTAGTAATCTTTGGTGTTTCATTATTAAAATATATCTACAGAAAAGCTTTGCCGTTAAGGGACGGATGTTTATATTTATTTGAATCTTTATTAATAACAATCTCCTTGATTTGTGAAAAACTATGAACAATAATATGATACTTGTAATTCACAAATGGTAAGTCATATTAGACCTATTATTGTTTAAATCGCATGTTATAAGTGACGGTGCATTAGTTATTAATTATGCACCAATCCCGATTCCAAGCTGCTCCTTATTAATCCATAATTGTTTTACTTGACCAATGGGAATTCAATTTATACCTTATGCTTGCAATAATTAATACTTGCAATAAATATTTCTCTCAAAAAACGACAGCACAAATAAAACTATCTTCAATTCCAATTCAAACAATATAGCCAACCTAAGAAAAACACTTGATATTTCCATTAATTTTATTGCCAATACAAAAATCCATTCTGATATTACAAGTGCAAAAGCAGTATCTGTCTGTCTGTTTACTGATTAAAAAAAGAAGGAGTTTCTCAATTCGAATGTATTTTTTTTTTGTTTTTTTTTACGCGATATCACCGCCGATTGTTTGCCAGCTTTCAATTGTTTTTTTTTTTTATAATCGAAATGGTATACTCTCGAAGGGGTCACACATAAATTGTATCTATATTACTTGGGTAATTTATGAGTTATCTTCTGAAATAAATATGTTTTCTTCTAATGTCAATTGACGACATGCTTATATCTCATAATAGCAATGAAAAATGGATACCATCATACCACAACTCGGAAGATGGTGGCAAAAAAAAACTATGATTTAAAGAAAAGTCATCGGCTTCCGGCAGTAAATTCAATTTTAAGTCTTATTAGTGTTTTTTGGAGTTCGGTTTTTTGGCAAAAAAGATTTTAACTTTTCACACCTTAACCACAGATCTGATCATTGAGAAAGAGAAGACAGTGGCTCCGTATATTTCCTTAGAAATTATATTTCAAAAGTTAGAAATAAGTATCGGATTTTAATAATTTTTTGCTTACCCAACAAATTATATTTTCGTAAATAAATAACTCAATGTTATTTGAACTACAAAGTGAATGATAAATCGAAAAAATCCTCCATATTAAAAAAAAATGATAACAAAAACACACACAACATCTGAAACATCAGCTAGTACACAATAAAAATTATTATGACAGGTTATATGCACTAGACTCTAACAGACAAGTCTCTACAATTCGGGAACAGCTCCGCACAGTTTCCATTGCCCCCCCGGGCGTCGTCGTATTGCTTATGAAGTTCGGACACCAAGCTTGGGACTTCTGGTAATCTGAAATTATGTTCCAAGTTTAGGTACACAAGGAAACGTCCCGTGTATTGTCTGCTAGCCATTACGAGCAGAATTCTACGAGTATAAAGTTTGTACTGCACCAGGCGTAAGTTGTAGACTTGTAATGACGTTACTTGAAGTGGAGAAAACCCTGCACTAATATAGTCAACTTAAGCACATAAACACCTCAAGCAGTTTGGTTTTTAGGGTTCCCTACCTCAGAAGGAAAGACGGAACCTTTATGGGATCACTTTGTTGTCCGTCTGTCTGTCAAGACCCTCAGAAACGTGTGGAGATGTCGAGTTGAAATTAAACTATATACTCAAGTCTGTGGTTCCTTGGAGCTGTGAAAAAATCAACTCTCTAAGTCTCTAAGTCAAAAGATATGGCCGTTTATCTTGCAAGTTTGTACGGAATCCTCGGTGCGCGAGTCCGGCTCACACTTGAGTGGTTTTTTTCTATAGAACTCCATACTTCACATACAAATATCCATCATCGTCGTCACGGCTTTGGTAACTTGATGCCGAAAATGTTTAATAACCACAGTGGTTATATTTTTAGATGTACTGATGGGTTTTATAAACACTCTTTTTGTTTGCAATTCGTTAGTTTTTATTAAAACGCCTATAGGGTTCAATATAAGACAAACGAATATAGTTTAGCTAGCATTAATTACTTAAAACTTGAAAAAAAAGCAACATCAATATGCATCATCCAATGATCGTCAACCGCGAGATCTGAGATTTACTGGTTGACAAGGACTGTCCCGCGATAGATCCCTATACTTACCCGATTCTCCACATTATTCAGCCATCGGTGGCTGCTTCAGTCGTAGCGATACTATTAATAATTTCCTTACGTGAATACAGCCCGCAGAATTTCTTCCACAAACGATTTCTGTTGAATTTCTCCCTTGCCTGTCACACACAGCATTTTCAAGATGCACTCTTTGCCGTTCCAGCCAAGCCTGTTCAAACAAGGTTAACATTTCAACATAAAATGAAAGATGTTTCAATACTTCGATTCCCAGATCGCATTAGCAGCTCTGAGTTTGACCTAATGTTGGTTGATAACAATAAGCACTATAACTAATCCTTACTAATATTATAAAAGCGAAAGTGAGTTTGTTTGTTTGTTACCTCTTCACGCTTTAATGGCTAAGCCGATTGTGATGAATTTTGGTACATAGATAGTTGGGAACCAGGAGACGGACATAGGCTAATTTTTATTTTCAAAAAGTGGGATGTGAGGGAGAAAGAGGGAAGAAAAGGGAAAACTTAGCGTTGCTATTACAAATCAATAAGGCGCAAGGAGAACTGTGTTACCCCAAATTTAACGCGGGTGAAGCCGCGGGCGAAAGCTAGTACTTAAATAATTCTAAATCATCAAATAACTTCCCCCACTTTGAACGGAGCAGGGGGGAGTGTCACACTTTTAATGTTTAAAAAAAGTTTTTTCGCTCAAAAAGAATACGATTATGTTTTCTATAAGAAAAAACATAATAATTAAGATAGGCAACGGGTTGGCATGGTAATAAACAAAAATTGAGTTAAAACAAAAACTATTAGTTAACATTATTCAAGTGTTGCTTTAGTAGCCCTTTCAAATTTGGAAGTGATTTTGATTTCTTCATTAATGTAGGTACAGAGTTATAGATTTCAGCCCCCTCATACACAACAGTCTTTCGACTATAGTTTGTCCTCTTAGAATTATATGGTTAGATTGCCTCGTCATGCGCTTTTGAATTTGCATTCTTTTTGTAAATGTAATTTGTGTATGTAAACCCATTTATGTTCCTTCTTCTACTGTTAGTGTTCCGGGACATCGGTATCTCCTTTCGATCTACCTACCTCTGCCTTCCTTTTATCGGGAAACAGGCGTGATGTAATAATATTATACTAAATCTCAACATATGAAATGAAGTAGATAGTTTTAAATATTTAAAAGTTCCTCGGAAATAAATCCGATTTCATATTTATGAATGCCACTTACGTTTGCAAAAACTTTTCCATTTTTACATAAAGATTCTGTCTGTCTTTTCTATGGCGATCTAGTCTGGTTGTATCTAAGTCTTTGAAGGAGATTTTATTTTTATGCGAGTTATGCATTTCCTTTCTATTAATCCTTGTCAGATTTCTTGCTTTTGCTTCAGTTGTGTCGACACTTCTTTTGGCAAACGCTGGATTTACCAGGATTTTTCTGTAAAAAGTTTCTAATAAAATATGTTTTCATAAAAATTGTGGTTTGACTGAATCTTAACCCTCTACCACTCAGAAACTGGAAATTATTTGACTTTTTGGATTGTAGATGATTACTGAAAACTAACGAGAGTCGTATTTTGGGTACTAGTTCGTTAGTTTCGAATGTAGACTGCGAGCTTTAGTATGCGATTGCGGTATGCAATCAATAATAAGAAATTTCGAGGCGTTTCTACGGTATGTTGCCTACATTATACACCATGATAAAGGGTTAAGTTAAACCTAGCTTTAGGTATAATTAAGTAAAAATCGAACTCTTATCTCTAAATAATACTTTATTATTTTACCCTTTTTTAGTCGTATGCTTGAAAATACCTTTTATACTCAATCTTGTCAACAACTTTTCCTTCTTCATCGACGTAGTACAGCACATCGCTTCGTCTTTTTCCTTCAAAAACTTTGTATTGATCCCTGAACATATCAAAGTCACCAGGGTCTGTGGGTAGTTCCCATGCCATAGCTGCGGTGGAACCGAACCAAACAATGTTGCCGATTTGGAGGTAGCCATGGTTCTGAGTGCAGAAGACTAAAATGAAGATCAATGATTAATTGTAATTCAACAACAGTCATAAAGAACTTTTGAATTGATAACTTTTGTAGTTTAAAACAAAAATCTTGTGAATAAAATAAATATCTAAATAAATATCTTGGGACAACTCACACACGGCTATCTGATCCCAAGCTAAGCAGAGCTTGTGTTATGGTAACCAGACAACTGATATACATACTTATATAATTTATAAATACATACATATTATAGATAAATCACACCCAGACACAGAACAAACAATCATGCACATCACACAAAGTTTGTCCTGGGTGGGAATCGAACCCACGACCTCCGGCTCAGCAGTCAGGGCCACTAACCACTAGACCAAGAGGCCCGTCAAATAGCGTAGTTTCCAGGAATAAAGTAATTACATTTTATTAAGTTCGTCTTTTAGACCAAAAATTACAAAGATATAGCCCATTAAAGTTACGTGTGACGTCACTCGCTGCGAAAAAATACAGCAATCCGTGACGTTAATATACGTGTCCCTTATTTTTGAATAATCTATAAGAAGGACTGATATGGAATATAGCCAATTGTACTGCTCTTATTTCTTGAAATGATTTTTTAGAAATTGTTATGAAAATTTCATTTTATAAATTATATATTTAGTAATTCATTTAATAATATGATGAACAAATAAAAGCTGAATGATGGATAAAAAAAAGATTGTATAAATATTTAATAATTGAATACTCTTTATAATCTTCCTTGTCTTTACAATCCAGTTATGGTAAAACTTTGAAGGTGTCAATAATCACCAGTGGATCACAATAAATACCATTGATTGGTTGATATTCGTAAGTATTATATTTGCTTGCTATTTGGTTTACTTTAAAACTTTCTACGCGATCCATTAAAGTAATTATTAAGGTGCTAAATTGGTGGTTAATTAATAAATACCGAACATTCATTTATAATAACTACCCACCTATTTGAAAAGAGCTACCATCAGGAAATATCAGGAACCTCTTTCTTCTAGACAACACTTTAACTCCAGATTTTTCATTCTTATGATGTACGTGTTGTGTTACTGCTGTAGTATTTGCTAAGGATGTTGTTTTTTCAACAAACATGACGATTGATAATATTACGATGGGGATTGAAACCTTCATGGTTTGCTGGAAATTAAATATTTTATATATATTTTTTGTAACCCTTCTTTTAATATGCGAATATTTGTGAAGATGAATGTATAGATGTTTGTTACTATTTCCCGTCAAAACGGTTGAACGGATCTTGATAAAATTTGACACAAAGGTAGATTATAGTCTAGAATAATACATAGGATACGTGGGCGAAGCTGCGGGGGCCAGTTTGTAGAAATATATAATTTTTAGGCACACGCAGTTGCCTTTTATTCATCCCTTTTGTGGCCCAACATTTTGATTCACAAAATAAAACGTGTCCTACTAAGTATAAATATTGTACAAACTAATTAACTTAAGATAATATACTTACAGTTAATATAGTTCTCCAAAGAATGTAACCCTTTTCGGATTCTAAGAAAGGACTGGCATGCAGTGTTAAACAATAGCCCACGTATTTAGAATGTTTGCATAAAATTACAAGCTTCGTGCAAATAACGACAAATTGTTTTTGAGAAGGTTGCTAATGAAAACACAACGAACTAATCTGGCCGTTATTTTAAATAGTATTTTTTTGTCTGTTTGTTTGTATTTAAGAAACGAAAAAGAAGAATGCCTTAAGATGGGAGTCCGTCTTTTAGATTTGTTTAGTATTTTTTTGTTTGTAAATTAGACCAAACATGAGATATAGCCCATTAAGTTACGTGTGAGGTCACTCATTGCGAAAAAATGCAGCAACGCGTGATGAATTTAAAATACAGACAAATATTTTTGGGAAATTAGCCTTATTTCTGGGGTCGCGGGATGTTTGAAAGAGGTACCGCAGCCCCAGAACAAGAAGGAGAAAAGAATGAACTTAGGTAGGTTTCAGACGGGGGAATTTATTTGATGACATACCATCAGAAAAAAAAAACTAGCTTCTCAATTCTAACACACAGGGTGATATAGAAAATCTAGCTATTTTCTAAGATCATGTCTTCATATGAAAAGATTTACCTAATAATCGTATTATCATGTAAATATTTAGTGTTGGTATTCCCCACATACCAGTTTAATAAAAAGAACGAAAGCCTTCTTATAAAAATGTAAACAACTTCTCTTTCTCAAAGGAACCAGCTCAGATTTACAAGCGGAAAATGAAAAAGATATTAAAAAATGTTTTAGCTACTATACAGAAAGGAATCTTGAGTAGAAAAAATAAATTCTAAGTTAGACGAGAACTCAAATAGCCTTTGCTTTTCTTAATAGGTTAAAAAATCGTTTATCTTCACTGAAGTAGGTGCGCTAGTTTCTTAAGCCACTTTCTTGCGAGACGCTGATACTGGACAACACAACCAGAAAGGACAATTAATTAAACTGTTTGATCTAACGGTTGGGGAAGCTTGTGGCTAAATACTTACAGGTGGTCGGTTTCAAGATGGTTGCTATGGTAGGTTTTTGGATGGGTGATTATTTATAACATATCGAGATCCCTCTATACCTCGGAAACCACTTTACCTTTGGTACCGGCTAAATGTTTGACGGCACGGTTGGTGCAGTGGTTGAGCGATCGACTGCTGTGTCGCGTGTCGCGGGTTCAATTCCCGCAAGGAACAAATATTTGTATGACCAGGGAGTTGTTTTGGGTTTGGCTATTTGTGTATCTGAGTTTAAATGTTTGTAAACGCACCTATCGTGGGTGCGTTTACAAACATTTAAACTGGACCAATTCCTAGTGTGGGGTAAGGTTTTTTGTAAAAAAATATATATGTTACCTAATCGTATTCCTTTTTAGTAATCCTTTCATTTGAAACCCGAATCATGGGTTTGCATAAAAAATAACTGACCGCCATCTTTTAAAAGTCAGCCATTTTGGATTAAGAATGACGTCTCGTAGCTCATCATACATTGTCATATAATTAAAACTTTGGAACATTTCAGCTCAATCCGGAATTCGTGAAGTACGTCAAATTAAATTTGTAATATTTTTTACATAGGTACAGGTTAAGATGGCTTTTGCCCAGCAGTGGAATAAAATATATAAATAAAAGTATAAGTAAAATCTTTATTACACAAGAAGCGGTTACATTTTTTGTGAAGTCCCTGAGTTATAGGCTGGTATTATGCCAAACTATATAACCCCCTCTGCCGATGTAGGAGTTCACTCCATTATCATCTGCCTAGCCTTTTCCCAACTATGTTGGGGTCGGCTTCCAGTCTAACCGGATGCAGCTGAATATCAGTATTTTACATGGAGCGACTGCCTATCTGACCTCCACAACCCAGTTAATACTGGGTAATACCCCTTGGTAAGACTGGTTGTCAGACTTTCGGAACACTGACTACCTGTAACGACTGTCAAAGATCTACAAATGACAGCCGGGACCAACGGCTTAACGTGCTTTCCGAGGCATGGAGGAAACTCGGTATAACGGATGGTCACCCATCCACAGACCAACCTAGGCAAGCGCGGCTTAACCTTAAGATCGACCCGAGCGGCTGCTATTATTTAGCCACGAGCTCCGAGGAGTTCACTCCATGATATCTAAAACCCAAGAACCAATGTATTCAGGCTTTAAATTATTATCATCTTATTAAATAAATAATATCACCATGCAATTAATAACAAATTATTATTTCAAAATAACACTTCATAATTTATTTTAGCAATTGAAGGAAAATGCAGCGTTAACTACATTTCATTAATTAATCGTTAAAATATGAGAGTAGTTGTTTTATTTCTGATTGTTAATATAAATAGGATTGTTGTCGTAATGTTTATTCAAAATATATGAATAACTATAAAATTACTAGGCATGTCGATAAAATTGTGGGCAGGTATGGTAATAACATGTTATCAATTTGTTAAGTTCTACATTCCTATTTTACGAATATTTCTTGGTTCATACTAAAACTCTTCTTAATCTAATCTAATCTTCTTTATCTAATAGATACTGAGGCTTCGGAACATCTTTATGTTCCCTTTGCCCTTTACAAAAGAAGGATATTAAACCATCCGAAAAAAAGAAAAAAATACCTATATAATAATACTAGCTTTTGCCCACGGCTTCGCTCGCGTTAAATTCGGGGTAACACAGTTCGCCTTTCCTGATTTGCAGGTACCTGCTACCTGCAGTTTTTGCCCTTGCGACTCATTGATTTGTAATAGCAAAGCTAAGTTTTCCCCTTTCTTCCCTCTTTCTCCCTCATATCCCATTTTTTTCTAAAAAAACCTGTGTCCGTCTCCTGGGTCCCAACTATCTCTGTACCAAAATTCATCAAAATCGGTTTATCCATTAAGGCGTGAAGAGGTAACAAACAAACTCACTTTCGCTTTTATAATATTATAAGTAAGTATTTGACTGATAACTGCGACAAAATCAGTCATATAAACTCAACTCTATCGTCTTCGAAGATTCACTGAAAATCATTTGGAAAATTGAATTACAAGCACATAAACCCACAGGAGAACGCAGTAGCTTCTAGTGCTTCGCAACTAGATCATAATTAGCGGTAGCGACAGCGGTCGGTCTAAACTGTCCCCCAGACTCAAACAGAATATATGAACAGTTCACTGATGTACAGTCATTGCCACTAATATGTATACACTTAGCGAAACTCGAAAGCGGTTTTGTTGAAATAAAACGGTTTGTTCAAACTCAAATAATTTATTTCAATTAGGCTGTTACAGGCACCTTTTGAAAGTCAAAACAAAAAGATGAAGCTACAGTCCGAATCACAAGGCATAATAACTTGTGAAGGTACCGTAGTTGCCCATTCCAAAACGTAGATGTCTATGGAGAAGAATGGGCAAAAAACTTCATGGGCACTCTTTTTAATCATAATATTCATGTCGACATTACACAATTATGTGTTTGTGAGAACGATGTAGTTAAATGTGCACATTAAGTCCTTAGTGAAAGTGGAAATCAATAATCCTACTTATTTATTTAATATTATAAAAAAATGCCCAACCTTAAATAGTAACAATAACAGGGTCTATGTTATTGTTCAATTTGAATATTAGTTGAAATTATAATTAGTAGTTTTCCAAGATACAAATCAGATATACTATATGAGATTTGTGCCTACATATTTAAAAACGTCAGTTTCTAAATCGAAAATACAAATAATAAATATTCTATAGCATTTCAAAACAAAATACAGAAAAAAATATAGTATCACATTTTGATAACGATTTGAACAAAAATACACCGCTAGTGTTTTTTACACAACACGCAGAAATATTATTAATTATTTCGGAACCATATTGGTTATCATGTTGTTTCAATATTATTTAACTTCAAACAAACGCTGACCACAATACCCGACTACAAAAACATGTCAATTTGCTTTGTGTTTAAAATGATTAATTTCAGTTAATCAAATTAGTCACCGAAAAACTAATTTCAAAATTATATCTTCTCACCGCTTCAAAACTTACTAACAGTTTGATTAGCAGAGTAGTAGCAAGCACGAACGCTGAGCATAAGATCCTGGGTTTGATTCCACCGTGGGGCAAGGAGTGACACTAGGTAGTGGCGAAGCGTTATTACCATTGTAACGATCGCCCGGAGGCAACGGTGGAGCACACTGTGGTAAGACTACCTCAGTGTGCTCCGCCGTTGTCTGCAGCGGCAGCCAGCAGTCTGACACCAGAGCACCGCAGTGCCTTCTAGAGGCGATCACCGGCGGCGATCTCTCACGTCCTGCCCTGGTTCAGTCCATGGTCCGGAGCGAGAGGGAACGTTATTATTTATTTATTTTTAAGGAACTGGTCACTTCTTTCTGGAAAGCAGTCATGCTAGCGAAGGAGGTGGTCGGGCGTTTGAGAGAAAGAGAGAGTAAATGCGGGCCTGTGGATGGTGAGCAATAGGTAGCTCACCGTCCGTCGGTCTAGTGATGACAGAAGGGCTACTATGACATCTTTTAGCAGTTCTTATTCCACTGAGGGAAAGAGATGGTGCTAGACACCCTGTATAGCTCTGTCTCTTTTCCTCAGTAGAATAAGAACTGCTTTAAGACGTCATAGTAGGGTAGCTGTCCATGTCAACGGTCCGTGAGTGTTCCACGCGCGGACCTAAGAGATGTCAGCAAAGCAGAGGTGCCTGCCAGGGCCACCGCCTGCCGAGGTTGCAAAAAAAAACGTTGCTTGCAAAAAAATAAAAGACTATGTTATGAAATTCCATCAAACAAGATTTGATAGATAAATATAAACAAAAATAAAACATGATTAATACAAAGACATTAAAACAATTAGATTGAAAAACATATATAATCTATCGAGTATTACAAGCACAATGTTATGTTATACGATTAAAAAATGACTTATACACACTAAACCGGCCGGTATGCCTACTAATAGTATCATAGCAAAGACTAAGCTTATAGTAAAGTTGCATTCAACAAAAAAAAACTCCGTTCAAGAAAGCACATTATCTCACCTAAAGCTTCAGATCCTATGTGAAGAGCTTCAAACGTTTTGGTCCTTGAAAATAATAGCTTCTCATCACACTACTGCTGGAGTTGAGGGTTGTAAAAAAGAGATACCGTGGCCCCGGAACGCTAAGAGTGAAAGAATATGGGTGGGTTTTATTCAGTAAAAGTCTGACACTCTCCCCCACTCCTACCCAGAGCGAACGAAGTTATATGACGATTTCCCATTCGAAAAAAAAACACTAATACTCTAAAGGCAAAAAATGTTTGTATGTGTGTTTGTTACTCCTTCACGCTCAAACATCTGGCTCAATTAGAATAAAATTTGATATGTAAATAGCTTATATTTTGGATAAGCACATAGGCATTGTATCCCGGCCATACGCTAGTGAAATCGCGTTGCAGCTAGTTACTAGGGATAATAATTTTTGAGCCTTTTCTGTGAAATAACGGCAACGTGTTACATGAACGACGCTTGCTTTTACATTATCATCAACTACTTCAAATTTCCCATAAACGGTAATTTTGGGAAACTGCCAAATTATGTAACTATAATTAACAGAAAAGGATTAAGTTATGATGTTACCCTTTCTCTGCTAGCTCTTTGTAAGCATGTAATTTAAAAAATGCGATTATAAAGAACAATTGTGCAAAATCAAGAATGAAGGCCAAGTACACAAGAACATCCGGGGCTCCGGGTTGGTTCGAAAGAGATACCGCGTCCCCGAAACATAAAGACCAAAAGAAGGAACATGGTTTGTTTTTAATCAGTAAAAGTCTGACACTACCCCCGCTTCACATCATTCTTTCCACCCGGGACGGAAGGACTGAAGGAGACATTTGACGATTCCCCATTCAAAAACAGTACACAAGCATTTTTACGATTTAGGTATTTATGATTTTTAAGCTGGCTCCAATAAGAGGTAATGTTGAGCTGTCTTTCTTATACAACTTATTGGTTTTAAATAGTTACCCATTATAGTGAAAAGTAAATATCGTATGCAATGCAACACCAAATTGAATTAAAGGTAACGTATTGGTTGGTTCCAATCACACCTGAGGGACAAAACGTTGACATCTCCAAATATGCACACATCTTCCAAAATGTATAAACGATTTTACAATATGGTTTAGTGGTACGTAATTGAACCTAAATCTATCAATGAAGTCCCACAGCTAGTTATTCAGTGGTCAACCCGTGAGTAAAACGTACGGAAGTGAAAACAACATACATAAATATTTTAAATATGTACTTAAATTACAGCTATAGTGCTTTGCGAGGCGCGGAGGGAACTCGGTATGATACGGGTCACCCATCCGCAGATCGCGATAGAGATGCGCGGCTTCACTTGACCCAAACGGCTATTATGATTTAGCCACGAGCCGGATCCACTGGATTAATAGGGAATATGCATAATATTTAAATTTGTCTCAAATATTATTTTCTAGATTCTTTATAGTCTTAACATTATACTTAAAAGGTTTTTTTTTTTATTTAGTTATCATTTAAACCCAGAAAATATTATTTAAAAAGTGAAAAATAACGGAGGGAAATTCAAACTGTCAAAACGCGTCACCATTGTTCGCAACGACATGTGACGTCACAAGTTACCTTTGGCATTTATCGTTGATTTATCGGTGTCGATATTCATACTGTATTAGTATAGTGTTTGTGAGAAAAAAAATATTTAAAACCGTATTTCTGTGTGGTTACTTCGGAAATATATTTGTAGTAAATTTAAGACGATGACAGAAACTGGTTTTATCAAAGCACAATCAGATAATCTACCGAGAATAGATGCATTTATGATGTCTGCATATTTTGCATCAAATCTCGATTTTACGAGTGCAGAGATCAATGGAGTTAAAGCTGCAAGGTAATTATTATGTCACATGGTATACATATTTTAATAAATAACATAGATTTTTGTTCATGTACATAACCAACTTAACTCAGAAGAACAACTTGGTTCATAATCAGCAGATATAACAGAGGAACGAGATGATATAGAAGTGCTATCAACCGAGTTATCAGTGATCAATTTTCTTTTTACAGATAGTTTTTTTATCGGTGACGTTCCAATATTGTGTTATGAAAGAAGTAATGGTGATAGCCCTACATTTTTCTTTTCAGTAGGTAGGTATATTTACATTGATACTTTTACTTCTGTACTGTGGTTTAATATTGACTTGCACAGCTTTGTCACTCTGTAATTTATCTTCAACTAGCTTTTGCCCGCGACTTCGTACGCGTGGATTAATAGTTCCCGTTCCCGGGGGATTTCCGGGATGAGAACTATCCTATGTCCTTTCTCGGGTCCCAGACTATATCTGTACCAAATTTCATTAACAAATTTCATTAAAATCGGTTCAGTGGTTTAGGCGTGAATAAGAGACAGACCGACAGACTTTTGTAAACTTGTGAACTAGGTTAGTTATAGACCGAATCTTTGAGTGCTTAATAGCTAATTCACACAAGGTGTACATAAATATAGAATACTTACGTTAAAATGATCTTCACAACAAAATCCAACCGATAATAAAGATATATTATCCTTTTCATATTCTTACACTATTGTTTTCGTAATTTTGCATCGTGTGGAATACGAAAAAACACTTTTTCTGGTGTACTAAAAGTAGTGTTTCTACATTTCGGTACCATACAATACTTGTAACAAGGTTTTTTTAACTTTTTCCATGGTTTGTTTAGCAATTAAAACTGAAAATAAGTATTAAGTAACTGAAACGCTACTATAGTGAACAAACAGAACATAACTAATGACGTCATCATAAACGCGCGCAAAATGGTGGCGTTTTGACAGCTCAAATTTATTCAATGTTTTAAATTTCACTTTGAAAAGTAACTAGACTATTTTCAAGTCTATTTATATTTTTTTCTATGTTTTAAAGATGTATATGTTTAATTTAAAACATAAAAAAAAATCATGCATATTCCCTATTACAAATGAAATTGATCGATTAGGTTTCCTAAATTGTCGCTGGTCAAAAATCATTATATGAATGTAATATTAATTACCTACGTATCAATTCTTAAAATAAATACAAACTGAGAATTGATACATTTATACATATACTGCGTAAGTAATTTTTAACGTAATTCAAATTATAATTATAATAGGACCATACTATGAGTCACCAGTAGAACGAAACGAATCTGGTAGCCTAAAATTACAATTTTAATAAATTTAATAAATAATATTCTTTACAACCCCCCACATTCGAGTTATTTTTAATAGCGTGCGGAGTTGATAACGTATGTAGAAATATACTCGCAGCGTAAAATATCCTCTGTCCACGCGTCCCGCGTGCATATTCCTCGCATTACAATAAATTCTTGGATGAAAGGACATTCGCGGAGGTTACGAGTGCCGGGCAATCTCGCAAGCGTGATAAAATCCTCACAATATTTAAATACTCTATGATGATCGTCGGTGGAAACAGGCAAAAAAAAATTGTGTATTTTCTGAAAATCTCAATTTTATTCGTGAATATCGTCGTTTTAATTATACCAGTATCGATTCGTGTAGCTCTTTACATCCAGGGTACCGCGCTGAACAGTCCTCAGTTACGACATGAGCCCTGTCGTAGTCTTTATGTTCATCATCTTGGAACTCTTCTCCTTTCGGCAGCCTGCAATATTCAAATATAATAATTATTACTCCCACTGACTGGCCTATCCTAATTGTGCCTGTACTATTGCTGCAACTTGCATGCTCACTTACTGGGCCCAACTGTTTTAAAAAGTATCATGGCATGGACACGAAAAGAAAATGTTTATTAGAATCTTTAGACAACATTACTATACTCGGTGTATCTACACGAGATATGATACAGAAATATTATTAAAACTAGCTTTTGCCCTTGTGCCTTATTTATTGTAATAGCAATGCTAAATTTCCCATTTCTTCCCTCATTTTCCCTCATATCTCAACCTTTTTTTTAAGTATAGCCTATGTCCGTCACCAGGGTCCCAACTATCTCTGTACCAAAATTCATCAAAATTGGTTTAGCCATTAAGGCGTAACAAACAAACTCACTTTCGCTTTATAATATTAGCAAGGAGCTAGAGAAACTAACTGTTATATAAACCAAAAAAATAGCTTTAAAAAATTTGTCCTCAACGCTGTCAATTTCCCCAGGAGACTGGCCGCGCTGCCTCGTTGTATGGCAATGCAAAAAGGCTAGCTCTTGGTACAAAATAACTATTATTCTACGACTGTTTGAAATTGATAACTTTTTTATTTAGTTTTTACCATGCATGATGATCAGGTGATCACGTCAATTCCTATAGAAAGTCATTTCCATTTTTGCAAATTTCTAAATCTCTTAGAATAAAATTGTTCAGTTTCAAAGGCTGAGATACCTTACGAGACTACGCGCTTATTATGTTACTCCTTGTATGATCTTGGCTCTGTCACTTTGCTGACTATGACACTTAACTTTTACAAAAATAATCCATGTAAATACCATCGAAAGATTCAAAAGTGTTCTAATCTTTAACTTATCAAAAACTCCTAACATAAACGCGCTTTAAAATACATTACATTCTTCCACCAACAACAGAGCTAACGAGAGAAGAATTCCCCGCAATACCACTCACGAACACAACAATAGAACACAAGTGCGAAAATCGATACTTACGTGAATACAGCTCTAAGGAATTCCTGCAAGAATGTACCCTGCCTGTGAGCGGGCTGCGCCGCCTCGCATAGTTTGTAAAGAACGCACTGACGCCCGTCTCGGCCCATCCTGCACAGATTACGTTAAGCTGTTTAGAAAATGCTTTATTGTGGCGTACACATTACACGGCAAGGATAAAACCGCCATAGATGTTTTGTAAAAGTTTGCAGAGGGTTGGAATTGAGAAAGTGATTTAGATTTTGGTTGTAGAGATATTTTTTTCACATCGACGCTTTGCTGTTGTGGAGATGCTTTAGACTCAGTTGACACTAAAGTAATAACATTGACGAATGGTATAGATAACTAACTTTCGCCCGCGGCTTCGCCCGCGTTAAATTTGGGGTAACACAGTTCCCCTTGCGCCTTATTGATTTTTAATAGCAACGCTAAGTTTTCCCTTCTCTTCCCTCTTTCTCCCTCACATCCCAGTTTTTTCAAAAAAATATTAGCCTATGTCCGTCTCCTGGTTCCCAACTATCTCTGTACCAAAATTCATCCAAATCGGTTCAGCCATTAAAGCGTGAAGAGGTAACAAACAAACAAACAAACTCACTTTCGCTTTTATAATATTAGTAAGGATACCACGAAAGGAACAACCACATTCTGAAAGGAAACTGAGATTCAAGCCGGGAAAAACCTCCTCCAAATTCAGCCAGTCTTCTCTAATTTGCGCTGTCTGCATCCAGTTTGGACCTACAGTGGGTCTGTAGCGTTTGATTTCGTCGTCGCATCTGTTGTAAGGTTTCCTTTTCTTTTGCCCGCTGATTATGTGCTAAACTATGTATTAAACAAAACTAATTAACTTTCTGAACTAGCATTTTACAGAATTTACACACGGGCCTCTCTTAGGTTGCGCCATATCACCCTATGCCATCATGGTAATCAGGTTGATTTTTGTCCAGTCAGCTAGATTGTTGCCAAACTGGATGGATAAAGTAAATAAAACCTTATGGTATAGGGATGCTCTTTACCATAAGGTTTTATTTACTTCTTCTAAGATTATACTCACGCAGATAAAAGCTTTTCTATCTTTTGATACAGGTCGGCCCTGTTATTTCTATGAAACTCCACACTGTCTTTGTATTTCTGTTGGGTTTTCAAATGGTCCGTTTTTAAATGTTTTTCGTGCATCTTTTTCCGATCAATTTTCGGGTTTATCTTTTCATGATCCGATACGGAATTGTCTTTTATGCTTCTTTTGCCGAAG
Organism: Ochropleura leucogaster; assembly: GCA_958449745.1. Classification (NCBI taxonomy): domain Eukaryota; kingdom Metazoa; phylum Arthropoda; class Insecta; order Lepidoptera; family Noctuidae; genus Ochropleura; species Ochropleura leucogaster. The sequence goes on along the minus strand of OY288213.1, from coordinate 15,332,934 downwards.
GCTGGATTCACCATAAGTCTCCTAAAAAAGTCATGAACATTAAAATGGATGTATTTGTTTCTTAGCGCAAATCTCGAGAACAGCTGAACTGATTTCGCTAATTCTTTTTTTGTTAATGTCAGAAGAAGGTTTTTATGAAAAAGAGTAGGTGGGTATGGTAAGTAGGTTAGGTTAGGTAGGTAGAAAAATTGCATTGCAACGCACAACGCACAGCTAGTATTAAAATAAATTTACAAGGAGTCTTGGAAAATGCATCGTTAGCATTTCAAGAATTGCCTATTTGTTATTAGAATATCCTCGAACTGAGCCATGTTTCACAGTTATGATTAAAAATACATAAGGACTTTCTTTCTTTCGTTCAGTGTTCGTCAGACCATTAACTGCTGTTGTTATTCACTTAATAATCAGCAATGATTTATCTCACTTATTTCCCGAAGCCAAAAGTCACAGTAGTAAAGCTCTAACGATATACATTTTGATTAACTCACCTTTTATATGGAACTTTAGCTAGTAGTCTTCCATGTTCATCCAAGTAATTGATAGTCTTGACCACATCACTCCTTCGCAGGGGTTTTTCAAACTCCTTTAACGCATAGAAAACATTCGGGTCCGCAGGTAATGACCAAGCTAGACCCGCAGTGGTTGCGAACAGGAAAATATCGCCGATGGGGATTAACGCCGCAGTTTGTAGGACAAACACTGGAAGAATAATATTGTTCGTAGTAAATACACATTGTTTTAGATCAACATGAATTACAGGAAATTCATACTGAATTACTTTCGAACATTTTAATTCCTTAAGTGCACATTGGTTTAGGTATTTTTTTTGGCTTTCACCTATTCTTTTAGAATTAACACTTAGCTTTCCATAATATCATGCATTTTACCATTTTCCTTACCTGCCTTAGAACTATTTAAGTTCTGAAAACTTTTGCATCTCATTCTTGAGATGCAACTAATCAGGTAAGTAGGCATTCCCCTTTATAATTTTAATATGATGCTGTTAAAAAAAAAGGAAAAATACTAAAATATTAAACCTACCAAGTTGGAAAGAACTTCCATCCGGAAATATTATAAATCTCTTTCGTCTTGACAACACTTTAGATTCTTCGTGTTCGTCGCAAAATTCACTTACTCTATTTGTTACATTATCTATGGCACGTTCACTGATTACTGATGGTATTACTAAAAACGCCATGAGCAATAAACTATTCATAATTAAAAGTTGATAACAAAATTTGGAAGACAATCACAAGCGAGCTGCACCTTGCAGATTTAACTTTGGACTGGCTAGATCGAAGTAAAACCTAAGATTATAGCTATCAATTTTAAAAATAGATTTCTGGTTATAAAAAGATGGAAATGTTCAATTAACACCGTATTGAGATACTGTTACCTTCAAGTGACAATTGCGGATGTTGGCTTAGCTGAGAAACAAAAGAAGCAAATTAGATCTTATTAGAGTGTCTATGTTTTATTAGTCTAAAACAGCAAAAGCAGTCCAAGAAGCTTCCAGCATTGTAACACCCATTGGACCGAACTGAATTTGACTAAAATGGTATTTTCAAAATTCAGTATGGCTTTTGGCTTCATCGATTATAATTTTTTTTATATTCCCATAATCTGTGCTACTCGTACATACTAACTAATATCACAACTTGTTCAAATATTTGGGGCCAAAGTCGCTTAAAATGGCTGCTTAAAAAAGAACTACGATATATGAGATCTAAGATAGAGGACCTCAAGGCAGTATTTTTTGTCCTTTGGTGTTTTGGAAAAATTGACTAGATTATTTCCATTTTTTTTTCAAATGTTTGTAAGAAACAAAATCAAAATCTACAATGTTATCCTCTTTGAGCCATTGTACAAAATAGTATTTTTTATATCACATATAATATGTAAAATCCGGCCCTAACATAACTGCGAAAAGGCGGCGAAAGATATTGACGTTTAGTTTCACGTGCTCACTTACCTACTGAGTTGTGGACACAGGTTTGAGTCTCGTTGTATTGTTTTTAGGGTTGCGTACTTCACAAAGAAAAAAACGGTACCCTTATAGGATCGCTTTGTTGTCCGTCTGTCTGTCTACCAACACCCTTTACCTCTGGAATGCGTGGAGGTATCGAGTTGAAATTAAATCCGCACTCAAGTCTACAGTCCCTTGGAGCTATGAAAAAACAACCATCTAAGTCGACGTAGTTAAAAACACACAAGTATGCGACTTACGGGTGTGAGTTTGTAAGGAACCCCTCTTGTTTTTTTCTTTTGCGTTTTTTAGTTTTCATAGAAGCCCTTCCAACATAAAAATCTACTTCGCTACTCCACAGGCTGCGTGGCAGTCCCAACACTATCCTGCAATCGATAACTGACCGGGCTAGACAGCCTGCTAATGTGGGCGCTAACTAATGGCACTCGATCTATTCTAGTTATTGAGTACTAACATAGGCTAAGTCATATTGTTACTAACACACTGGACAACGTTGTAGTCTGTAAAATAAATAAATAAAAATAATATGGTGACTCAAAAGCACGTTAGGCTGTTGGCCCCAGCTGTCATCAGTACATATTAGATTATGACTCAATGGTCAGAAGCCCGAAAGTCTGACAACCATCCTTACCAATAGGTATTGCATTACCCATTGCAGTTACTGGGTGGTACAGATATATTTATTTGCAACAATGTAGGTACAGGCAGTATTATATTATCTGTGGTACAGGTATAAGATGATGCATGGTTGAAAGTTTCCGCTACATTTTACCTTACGGCATGCAAATTTACAGAAGCTAATAGATTAATCAATACTTTATCATTAATTATAAATATCATGTCGTTTTAATTAACATTAATAAATACAATAGAAATATTCATTGAATTTAATGGAATTGTTGTTAAATTATAATTTTGTATAATTATGATTATTTTGCGAACACAAGTGAACACTTGCAAAATACATGTAGTAATGTTTTTTATCATTTAAAAAGTCATTAATACAATAATAACATTTTTCTAATAATAATGCAGTCCGCTTAGATTTAGAGGTATTCTTATAGAATGTTCTTTATTTGAAACTGTGTGGAATTTTATAGGTATCTTCTTTCTTCTTCAGCCATTACGGTGAAGGCCTCCTTCAACTCTCTCCATTCAAAAATTGGCAAACAATCGACGAGAAAAAAAATACAAAAACGATAATCGAATTGAGAACCTCCTCCTTTTTTAAGTCGTTTACAAACGATGATGATTGGTCTACCTGACCAAATTTAGGTTATAGGAATCAGTCTCAGTGAATATTATTATCCTAACTAATATTACAAAAACGAAAGTGTGTCTGTTTATTGGTTTGTTACCTCTTCACGCCTTAATGGCTAAACCGATTTTCATGAATTTTGGTACATAGTTGGTACCCAGGAGACGGAAATAGACTAATTTAGTAGTTTAGTTAGTTAAGAAAAAAAGTGGAATATGAGGGAGAAAGTGGAAAGTAAAGGGAAAACTTAGCTTTGCTATTACAAATCAATAAGGCGCAAGGGAAAAAAACTGCAGGTAGCTGGTACCTACAAATCAAATTTATCGCGGGCAAAAGCTAGTCATAAATAAAACTATAGTGACGAGTATGCGCCTGAACACACCTACCTCACTACTATTTTCTAACTTCAAAGGCGTAGTGAAGTAAAGGATTGGTTTTCAAATGACAGATTACAACAACAAAACATAAACAATATAAAACTTTATTTAAAAAATCCATCATATTACTATTGATTCATCTAAGTCGACACATCCAGGATACCTTGCCGAACAGTTGTCAGTTTCCACATGTGCTGAATCGTACTCCTTGTGTTCATCGTATATGAATTCCTCGCCTTTTGGTAATCTGTAATTTTGACAATGGTATTTTTGGATCAAAGCAATGAAAGTGGTATGCTCTAGGTAATTTATTTATTCAGTAGTCAGTATTGCTACAAGAGTTTAACTAAAACATGTACGTAGGTTTTGGATCCTACTAATATTTTCTAATATATAAAATTCTCGTGTTCTAGCTTGAAGGCACGGTTGGCGCAGCGGCTAAGCGTTTGACTGCTGCGCTACGTGTCGCGGGTTCGATCCTTGCACGGTACAAATATTTGTATGACCTACAGATAGTTGTTCCGGGTCTGTTTGTGTATGTGAGTTTATATATGAACCCACGATACAGGAGAAAATCCTTATCTGGGTCGAAGTTTAAAAAAAAATAAAAAAAATATATGCCATGGTTAAAAACTTACGTGAACACAGCTCTTATGAATTCCTGTAGGAATGTCCCTTGAGACGAAGACCGTTGCGCTGCTTCGCATAACTTGTAGAGAACACATTGACGACCGTCTCGACCCATCCTGTATAGATCACGGTAAGCTGTTTAGAAAATTCTTTACGAAAGAGTACATGAACCAAAAAACAGGCCACGTGGTGGGTTAAAGCCAGTCCCTCCTAAGAAGCGAGCTAGTATCCCAGCACTGGGAGCTTTTTAGATTGACTATAGCTAGTTGTAACTAGCTTGTTAAAGAAATATAAAAATGCTCTTTTAAGAAAGAGAAACGTAGTAGAATAAAATAAACTTTTTGTAAATCAAAATTTAAACAAATGTTTTGAAATTGCATTATATAGTCATTTTTTTGCGGATGGGAAATTATCAAATAACTTTCCCCACTCTGGAGCGGGGAAGGGTGTCAGACTTGTACTGACTGAAACCCACCCATGTTCTTCCTACTGCCCTTTATATTCCGGGGCCGCGGTATCTCTTTCGAACAATCCGCAACCCCGGCAGGCATATAGAATACAATTATTTGGGCTTAAACGCATCTTTAGCAACAACAGATTTAACCAAAGGAAAAATTAATAAACAACTTAATCGGCAATTCATTAGCTTTAACGTGTATGATCTCTTTGTATGTGCTATTTTCATTTACTAACGCTCCCTTAATACTGTTCTTTTCTATTGTGTTAATTTAATCATAATGTAATGTGTTATTTTATCTGATGTTACTTAAGCTAATAACGCTAAGGGTATAAAAATAGAGAGAGGCCGAAAAAACCGGCCAAAAGCTCATAAAACTCGCGTACCGAAGATTCCGTACTAACTTTATTTATTTATTTATGTACACACAAAACATTATATAAAAAAGTATATAAGGAAAAAAGAGCACAAAGGTACTGCTTATTTCATAAAGAAATCTCTTCCAGCAGACCTGCGATAGGACAGATGGAAAAAACAAACACGTAGACACAGTGTGTAAAAATAACAACTAAGCACTAACTTAAATAAACAAAACGATTTCAATATAGACATACTTACTAATAAAAATAATAAATATATGTTTACATATTATATATACAATCCAAAATAATTAATACATATCTAAAATATATACAAAATATCAAAGTATAGAGGAGAGGTAGTGTTCTTTAACTTGCGACATACACAGCCATATTTTTTTTGCGTTGACTTAGAGGGTTGATTTGTTAACAGCACAAAGGTACCACAGACTTGAGTATATGCTTTTAACTCGATATTCTATGAGTCCCCAAGATAAAAGATCTTAACAGACAGAGAGACAGAAAACAATGTGATCCAATAAGGGTTCCGTTTTTTTCTTTTGAGGTACAGAACCCTAAAAACGATGGATTGAGAAAGACACCTCCCTGGAGTCTGATGAAATTGCATGTTATAAAGATGAATGAAAAACGAATGCATGTAGCGGAGATGAGAATGTTGAAATGGAGTGACAAGAATGGATAAAGTAAGGAATATATACTCAATATTAGAAGAAGTTTGAAAGTTGCGCCTGTTACAATAAAATTGAAAGGTAGTCGTTTATCTTGGTATTGACATGAAATGAGGAGGGACGAAACACATGTGACTAAAAGAGTAATGGATCTGAGTGAGAGGAAGGGAAAAGAAAAGACAGATGTATTGTGTAAGGAATGATATGAAGGAGAAAGGAGTAAATGATGTCGTGACGTCTGATAAGGGAGAATGAAAGAAAAAAACGTGTTGCCCCGCCCCAAATAGAATGAAAAGCAAAAACAAGGGCAGGAAAATGATGATGAAAAGTGAATGGAAGAATAAGACATGCTGCGCCGATCCCAATAGGACAAAGGGCAGGAGAATGATGATGATTACTCACGCTGATAACAGTGTCTCAATCTTCGAATACAGGTCTACTCTATTACTTCTATGGAACTCTATACTATTCTTGTCCAAGTGATGCTTCAGATAGTCGATCTCCAAATGTTTCTCGTGCATCTTCTTCCGATCTATCTTCAGTTTCAACTTTTCTTTGAACGACAGTGTTTCGTCTTCTACACTTCTTTTGGCGAAAGCAGGATTTACTATTAGTCTCCTGGAAAAACATTGTTAGCGTATTATAGTAAATACTCTATAGAGACAGCCTCATTGGTCTAGTGGTCGCAAGCGCGACTACTAAGTATGAGGTAATGAGTTGGTTTCAGGTCGGGTTTTTTTTTATATATTATTATTGCAATCCATCACATAGATATTAAGCAATATTTTTGAAAATACAACAGATTTGCAAGCAGGCTGTCCAAGGACTGCCCCGTTTTACCTTGTAGCCTCCTAATTGAGGTCTTAGGTCGGTCAAAATATTCACATTAATATCTTTTTTTATGTGTGAAGATCTTACAATGGGCTTAGAGCTAAGTTACAATTACGGACCCTATAGGGCCTAGCAAAGAGTATAAAATAGTTGTGAAATAAAATTAATAGTAATACATTAACGAAATAATTCCTAATATTAGTTAACCATATTATAACATTATTTTCATTGAAATCAGTCACAACAAAATTATTAAATTACTAGCTGGATCCCGCAGCTTTGCCCGCGTGATGTAAAAACGGAAAAAAAAAGTATAATATTCCAGACTTATAATCTACTTCTGGGCCAATATTCATCAAAATCCGTTTAGCCGTTTTGACGTGATAGAGTAACAAACATCCATACATCCTCACAAACATCCGCATAAATCTATACTAATATTATAAAGCTGAAGAGTTTGTTTGTTTGTTTGAACGCGCTAATCTCAGGGACTACTGGTTGGAATTGGAAAATTCTTTTAGTGTTGGATAGTCCATTTCTTGAGGAAGGCTATAGGCTATATGACATCACGCTACGACCAACATGTGCTGAGCAGCGTGGGTGAAACCGCGTGGAACAGCTAGTAGATAATATTGGCAGGATATTCGTACATGTAATAAATTTGATTTGTTCTGTTATTCTTCATTTACCTTTAAAGAAGCATTTTTTATTAATGTTTTATTAACTGATGTTTTATTAATTTTACTACAACTGACGAAGTGACGACACGGTTGGCGCAGTGGTTGAGAGATCGACTACTGCGTTGCCTGGTTTCGGTTCGATCCCTGCACGGAACAAATATTTGTATGACCTGCTACCCTACTATGACGTCTTAAAGCAGAACTTATTCCACTGAGGGAAAGAGACAGAGCTATACAGGGTATCTAGCACCATCTCTTTCCCTCAGTGGAATACGATTAAGCTGTTCTGTTCCGGGTCTGCCTGTTTGTGTATGTGAGTTTTAATGTTTGTAAACGCACCCACGATACAGGAAAAAAAAACACCTAATGTGGTAATGTAATGTACTTACCTCTTATAAGGAACTTTAGCAATAATCCGTCCTCTATCATCCAAGTAGTTGATAGTCCTGACGTCATCGTTTCTCCTCACATCTTTAGCACTGTCCTTGAACATGTGGAATATCTGGGGGTCAGCTGGCAGACTCCAGGCTAGACCTGCAGTGTTACCGAACAGGAAGATATCGCCGATCGGGATCACGGCTGCAGTTTGACAGCAGAATACTGGAATTATGGAAATAATAGTTTTAATTAGTCATGTAACTTTGCCCGAGACTAGTTAATTCTCCTGTTTCATGGATGCGTTTACAGACATTTAAACTCACATGCAAAAATAGTCAGACCCGGAACAATTATCTGTAAGTCATACAAATATTTGTTCCATGCGGGGATCGAACCCGCGACACAAACTGCAGCAGTCGATCGATCAGCCACTGCACTAACCATGCCGTCAAATAATACGATACTCCTTTTTTTGCTGATGGGAAATAACCAAAAACTTTCCTCGCACTGTATGGAGCAGGGGAGTGTTCCTTTTTTGCCTTTTTATGTTCCTTAGCCGCGATATCTCTTTCAAAGTGACCGAATCCGTGACCCCGGTAGGCAGTGGCTCTGGCAGGCCCCTCTGATACGATACTCCTTGACACGGGCTGACGATCCATCTACAGTCATCGTTATATTGAGACTAAAGAATAAAAGACGATCAAGAAAGGGATTGTTTCTTTCCCACAGCCCTTTGAATTTTCACTTTCATAACTAAAATTTAAGGTCGTTAATTAACTACTGAAAAATTAGGGCTATTTTGGATATTTTCTTGCAAAGATTTGATTGACTTCGAAACACTAATTGATAAATCAGTTAATTCTATGTTTATACCAGTTGTAAACGTTTCTCAGTTGGTTCTATATCCGAATAACACGTTACAGTTAAATACGAGTTTAAACCTCACAGCTATTAGCCATAACTGTGAGGTTTGCAACTTGATGTAAACAAGCTCTAACTAAGCGCTTCTCACTGAACATATCGACACCTCTGGGCTCAAAGGTCGTAAAGGACAAAATGCAACTTTTCAGGAGAAGCAAAAAACGAAAAAAAAAATTGTATTTTTACTCTAACTTTTTTGTTTCTTGAGCTATTTAAATGAAACTTTGGGAAAGTGCTTAGAATTCATAGTACTTTCTTGGGCAGTATTACGATTTTACCCTAATGCTTTATTTGTCGAGATAGATTTCCTTTACGACCACAAATTTAAAAATAAATGTCCTTTACGCCCCTAAAATTTTCATCTTATGATTTTAGTTTAGGGCGTAAATCTACTTTACTGTGCAAAATTAATCAAAGTAAGGAAATAATGGACAAGTGCAATATTTTTTAGGTTCTAAAGGATCACCCGCTAAGGTATTCTAAAAGGATTAATTGATAATTAAGCTTAATAATTAAATGGATCACGTAATTGTATGTATTTATTATATTTTTTATGTTCATTTTTTTACATACAATTACATTATTAAATATTTCTTAATAAAAAAAAAAACAAAAAAAATGTAGACCACCGGTATCGGGGACAGGATCCAAGCTACCGGCGGTCAGGGTTCCAGAGAAAGGAACCTCCTAACAATACGAGCCGTGATCCAGCTGCCTAACGAGAGCCTCCTCAGGTATTAGTCGAGGCTCTTAGCAATTAAGCCATTGGCAGATATGACTATCGGCACAATGATCCCTGAGTCCACATCCCACATGTCGACAACCTCGCGAGCCAAGTCAATATACTTGATTTACTTATCTTTCTCGGCTTTCACGAGGTTCTCATCATGCGGGACTGTTATGTCAACAATCATTGCGCGCCGCGCTGATCGATCCACCACCACTATATCAGGCTTGTTGGCAACAATAGTCCTGTCAGTGATAATGGATCGATCCCAGTACAATGGGATATTGCCATATTCGAGAACTGGGTCGGGCTCATACCTGTAGTACGGCACTTCCGATTCCACAAGGTTATATTTTAGAGCAAGTTGCTGATGGATAATCCTGGCTACAAGGTTGTGTCTATGTAAGTGCTCACCGTTAGCTAGACGAGGACAACCGGAGATAATGTGTCGAATTGATACACCCGGACGGTGGCATGCCCGACATTTGTCAACCGTGCCGTCCTTCACAATAAATCTCCGGTAGTTATTTGTCAGCATAACTTCATCCATAATTGCACAGATAAAACCTTCGGTTTCTCCAAAGAGATCCCCGGAACGTAGCCAGGCTACAGACGCTGATTGATCTACATCGGGTTCATGTAGGGCCCGGAAAAACCGTCCGTGAAGCTCCTTACTGTGCCATACCTCCTTGCGGTCATTAGTGTCAAGCACTACAGATTTGCGGCTGTTAGCCAAGGAGAGCGGAGTGAGGCCTTTGCCACTGCAACCACATCCCGATGCATTCCCACGTCGGTTTCTAGGAAATATTCCCTGAGACTGCATATCTCGCGATTATGGAGTCTTGGTATTTAAAAAACCCTCGACCTCCACAACTCCACGGGATATACACTCTCATAACCGAAGAACGTGGGTGATGCATACGAAATGCCGAAAGAGTACTTCAAAACCGGCATGACCCAACCGATGAAAGCACGCACCTTGTTTCCGCCTGATAAAAGACTATTAAATACTTTTCTCTGGCGGCCAAAGAAGCGCTCCTTCAACGATTGCTTCATGTCAGCAACATTGATGCCCAGCGCTTCCGACATCCCCAAGTACTTGTAGGTTTCGGTTGCTGAGAGGGGTCTAAGGTTTAAGGAATCTGAGATCTGGATTCCCACAGATTCCACAATTTCTCCTCGCTTTACATGCATGACCGCACATTTGTCTACACCAAATTCCATCCTGGCGCTACAGAAAGTTTCAGTAACATTCAGTAGCTCCATCAGCTGCAAATCGTTGGGGGTTTTAAAGAGTTTCTGGTCATCCATGTAAAGAAGGTAAGATATAAAATGACCATTTCACCTCAATCAATAGTCCAAACCTGAATTCTCCAGCAGCGTGCTTAGAGGATTCAAGACTAGGCAGAACCAAAGTGGACTCAAACTATCGCCCTGGAATATACCTCGCTCTATCCTTATCGGTTCACTATTTCTCTGAATCTGCCGACATCCTGGATAGCGAAGGACTGTACTCCATTGCCTCATACACGAGATCAGTAAGGTGCGTAGAGTTGCATTAACTTTATACGACTCAGCACCCTCATGAGCCATGTATGTGTTATTATTTAATTATTTATTGTAAGTTGAAAACACATGTATAAGAGTCATTTTAATAAGGTAGGGGTTGAAGAAGATACCAAAACTTTAAAAATCCTTGTAATTTTGATGATAATCGGTTTATTAATACCTACCTACATTTTACGAGATCGTGAGTTAATAGTTTTGTTTAATTTTAAGTTGGTAGGTTGAGATTAAATTCGGAATATTCTAGGATTTATGGGACAATTTCTCACTTAAGTTTATAATACGCCCTTAGTGGAAGCACATATTTGAAAAGAAACTAGGTAGTAAAGGACACTTTATGTTCCTTTATTTTAACTTGTAAGGATGTAAAGGGCAATTTGCAAAGAAGATATTAACCACCAAAGGAGGTAAAGGACAATTGACATTTTTAATGTATTTTAACCCCAAAAGTTGTTTTTTTTATTTTGCTTTACTACCAAAATGAGTTCGCTGTGGTAAGTAAGTGTTATTTACGTCCATATTTTAACGGTACATTTTGTTTAACGTCTTAAATTATGTGGGTCGTAAAGGCATTTTTTTTGCGAATTTCGTAAAACGGAATATACAGATCGATAGAGAATTAAAAAATTAGTAAAACTGTATCAAAAAGTCATTTTCGCCAAAATGTCCTTTACGACCTTTGAGCCCAGAGGTGTCGATATTAGGAAGGAATTAGTTCTCGTTCACCTAAGACGTCAGATTAATTTCAATATATGATTTCTATTCTATATTTTTAGTTCACAGCAATTATAACTGTAGTAAATGTTACTTTCAATTAAACTGTAACCAAAGTATCGGTAACAAAGACATTTCAATTAAGATTAATTAACAGTTCCCTTATTTAGTCCAAGCACAAGAATGTCAAACAATGTCCCCAACATGCAGTTACACTAACCTCAATGCATTTTGAAAAGTAAGTAAATAAAGAACTTCAACTGTTGTACATAATATGTACTTTAAACCTGGAAAATATAATTCCATTACGGATCAAATGCTTAGTACACATAAGTATTCACCTACCCAGTTGCAGAGAGCTTCCATCTGGAAATATTACGAATCTCTTTCGTCTCGACAACGCTCTTGATCCCTCATTTTCCTCGTGAATTTCATTTAATGTATTATTTCCATTGTCCCTTACATTTTCACTAATTACTGTCTGTAGAACTAGGAGGGTTACGAAATATGAAAAGTTCCTATTCATATTTGGAACAATACCGAACAGTTTTACAAAAATGTTTTTCAAAATAGGAACGCAACCTGTTCCTAACGGATTTTATTTAGAACTGGCCACATGTCAAACTTTAAGATTCTAAATATGAATTTCAAAACACGATTCAGAGTTGCCCGTTAAGAATCATAAAATATACTGTCCCGTTTTTGAACTATTGAAACCCTAATGTTACAAACGAAACTGTCAATTAACACTGTGTAAATTGATGTACTGTTACCTTCGTGCGACAATTCAGAACGTTAAAACCATAAAATGTTTGCATAGAAACAAAGAAAGAAATGTAGGACTATTAGAGAGCCAGCAATGATACGGTTTTAAATTCCGATAGAATGAGGGCATGTTAGGAAATAGTAATAAATAAAACAAAACACCGATCAATAGTATATTTTATAACAAAATATTTAAAATTAAACTTAAATTATGCTTCGGATTAAATTATTTGTCAAGCTAAAAGCTGCGAAAAACTAAAGATCTCACTATAATGAGGTAAAACATAAGGACTAAATGCAAACATAAATACTTACACACATTAACTCGTACTTATACCCCAAAGAGGGTAGCACAAACTGCAGAATACCTACAAAAACAACTGCAGCTTTTTTTTTCTTTTTTTTTTTTGAGGTTTTATCTTAACAGATATGCCAACCCCATCGTGCCTATTAATATTACCTGGCCTAACCACTAAATTTATCAATAATTAACATAAACTACACCAAACAGATAAACAGTATTGTCTTTATGTATTATGCTAATAGATTATAAATAACGATGGAAGTCATAGATGAAGGGATGATATTAAAATGACATAACGTTTTAGCGTCTTCTGAAGTTGGTTAAGATAAAATTGATTGAATCAATCCTACATTCATTTTATTTAAGTTTAATTCCCTCAACAGTGACACCCTTTCATGAATGTCCGGACACAATCCATCAACAAATGTTGCACGTCCTCAATCTGATTACATTCTCTGCGATTGGGCGAATCAGTTTTCTTCATAAGAAATGCAAATTTTGCTGATGGACAATGTCCAGAGCGAAGTCTTAAAGCTAGTTTAACATAGTTCCTGCTAAACCGATCATCACAAACCAACCAAGGGGGCTCGCTTTGTATAGCTCTATACCAAATACCCTTTTCCTTACTAATATTTAAAAAAGTGTTTTTTCCAGTTCCCTGTTGTTTCTTACAAAAAAATCTTGTTAATATTAGCAAATAACATAAAAAAATAAATGTTTTATTTTACGTAAGCCAAGCCGATCGCCAATGATATATCGGCGAAAGGCTTGCCAGGTAAATCTCTTACTTTCTAATACACTTAGGAATTAAACCCTTTCCTTAATACTTTTAGTCCCTTCTTAACATCTTGACAGTTTTTTTAGAACGATGAACAGTCTTAATACTCGAGTTAAAACGCTAAGTTTCATCATTTTCTCAAATCTATTCTTTTGAACTATTAGGTGTGCAGTACGACCGGCTCCATTGCGTTTTTGTTTTCTTTTTTATTTCATTGTATTATTACACATTAAGCTAGATGCCGTGTAGCGTAAAAAAAACACAACATAATAGGGTTGTTTCTAGGGTCAAAGTACGTCTTTAAAAAAAAACAGCAACGCGTGACGTCAGACGTAACTTTAATGAGCTAGAGCTAGAATATCTTTGTCATTTTTATTTTAATTGAATTGAATACTTTAAAATACGTGTTATTATTTTTTTGGAAAATTCTGTGTCATGATGTCATCATTCAAATTGAAACGATTGCGTTCTGTTAATTTAAATATGGCGTAATTTTTGTTGATGATTAAAATGGTAGAGAGAGACCTAAGATACGGTGGATGGACAGTGTGAACGATAATATAAAATAACTAGAAAGGAGGTGACTACTAAGATGATGAATCATAGACAAGCATGGAAGAAACTGACACCAAAAATAAATTGAGAATGATGACGTTAATGAACTTACGCAGTGACTTTTGGTGCAAATGGGAGATTATAAAAAACAGACGATCCTTGTACACTTACATACCAGTCTTAGTTTACTTATAATTAACTATGAATTGGTAAAGTAAGCTATTAGTGTGTAAAAATGAAAACAAAGATTCCAGTCTATATAGGAACTGCAAACAGTAATCGGCCAGCGTTACTTGAGCTGCTAGACGCACGAGCTAGTTTAACTCGATAGGTCACAAACGAGCAACAATTTGTGTGTACGAATGTACGATTATCAATAGTGATTATTTTGTTTTAGAAGACGAAGATAAAAAAGTTAGTGAACTTAAACTCTATTTAAAATTCAAGATTGTAAACGAACTTGGCTTTGGTGCCATGTAAAGACGCCAGATTCGTTCTTAAATACATTTCTTTTTAAATTCAACTTTCATCTCTATTCTAACCTCCTTTGCATCTGATCCTCCTAAATCTACAATTCATAGACAACAATATCAGAACATCATAGACAGGTGACAATTATTTTCAAAGCGTTTCTTTCGACTACGACATTCAAATATAAATGTACACGTTTATTTGTCACAGAATTCTTCGTGTGATTGCCATGGTCGTCAAGTTTAAAAGATCTCTCGTCTGCAACTTTTAGTAAGCAAATCTCGCCGCTTCTGCTTCGAGCGGGGGCTCATCACATTCTGGATATAGCTCGTCACAGGACCCGTTGGCTGAGAGAGCTGCATCGTACTCACCGTGTTTATCTTCTACACCCAAAGAGTTTTTTGGTAAACTGAAAATATATGTTAACATAAATTAATCTTTTTTTTCTTGATAGTATTGTAATAAGAAATCGCTTAAGTTATGGCTAAAGTTAAAAAATCTGATACCGAAGGCAAGGTCATGGTATTGTCGCTTAAATGTACACTCTTTCAATGCATTCAAAACTCAACTTAGCCAGCACATAATTACAGATCGATCGCTTCTGGAGAAATGAATGCATTGAATGGGTAACTATTAAGTTGTAATACTGATGACGAATTTTTGTAATTTATATTTGTGTATTGTTCTCAAGTAAGTGACATTTATGTTTTATTGAGAATAAAGTTTCTTTAAACCGAAATTTTAATGCCACTCCTTTTTTAAAGCTTTCTGCTATTATGGGTTTTAAATAAAATACCAGCTAGCCAGGATTTGATAAAGAGGATATTACCATAGCGAAAGATACAATGAAAAAAAAAAACAAAAATCGGTCAAGCCGTTTCCAAGTAATATGGCAACTAAAACTGTGACATGAGAATTTTATATTTCAGAAGAAAGATGTTACTTATATTATTAATTCCAAGTTTGCAAAATGGTGGCCTTTAAACAAGTATTGTATCAAATATCTCCCTTTAAAATCTGGCCACTTGCGGCTTGTAACAAAATCTCTGTAATTATATTCTTAATTATTCAGTTTTGAGACTCCTAATTAATTATTCGAATATAATTATGTATATTTGAGCTAAATCTTGTCGTATTTAATGATGAATAAATACATTTTCGTGTTTTTTTTTTCCTTTTTCTGGTGGCCATTAGTAGTTAAAATAATAAAAATCTCTTGATATTTTGGTAAAATCGCTAAATTATCCAAAATTTTACCATGATTTAGACTTGTATCGTATTCTTGGTGGAACAGCACCAGTTATCTTCAAATCAAAACGAATTTTACTCACTGATTTTTGCTAAACTATGCTTGGTGCAGCACATATTTTATGTTTAGGCTAAGGTTTATTTTTGTTGAATGTTAGAAACCTGTTTTCTAACCCTATTTTTTTTGTGGGTGGGAAATCATCAAATAACTTCCTCCGCGGAGCGGGGGGTGTCAGACTTGTACTGACTAAAACCCACCCATGTTCCTTCTATTACCCTTTACGTTCCGGGGCCGCGGTATCTCTTTCGAACAACCTGCAGGCAGTGGCCCTGGCAGGCCCCTCTGCTAATAAATAAAATAATAATAATGTCTTCGCTCTTAAAACCTGGTTTGTGATTGAATCACAAACCAGTTTGCCAAGCGTAATAATTTCTATGAAAATTCCAAATTGGTTCTTACGGGCTTACATAAATAAGACACAAAATCCAAATATTCCGAGAAATAACAATTACTTACGTGAAGACGGCTCGCATAATTTCTTGGAAGAACTCGCCTTGAGGATGATCCTGTGTTTGTCCGACCAGGCATAATGTTTTTAGCACACAGTTTTTGCCGTTCACGCCAAGACTGTAAAAATGAAATAGTAAAACTTAAAACGTGACCTTATTTAAAACTGGTGTTAACATAATTCTGTTTATCTTTGTAAGGTAAGGCAGAGGTGAATCTTATAGTATACTTTCGCCAGTTATATTATAGAAGTCCCATGTAATAAGGGTCGAGCCTATTGTCATCAACCGAAAAACCCAATATCACTTTGCCCAATCCGGGAATCGAAACCAGGACCTCAAGCTCAAGCTCAATCGCTTTCGACCTCTAGACCAATAAGGCAGGCTATGTAACAGAAAATCTTTTTGAAAAGACTTTGACACATTTGAAGATACCAAGCTTGTGCCTGAGTATCCACACAAACACACACCTACGTACGCACGGTTTGATTCATTCTCTTTAATTTATTTCAAGCAAAGTTGACCACGACCACGTGAAAATGCGACGCGAAAAACCAGAAAAGAGACATTTTAATAAAAAGCGACTTCAAATACTAAAAAAAAGTTTTTTTTTTGCGAAACGTGTTCGTTGAGTCTTCCCCTTTTTAGTTTTGGTATGATGTTATCTCACAAAAAATCTTATCGAAAATTAATATTTTTTTAATATAATACTAGCTTTTGCCCGCGACTTTGCTCGCGTTAAATTCGGTATAACACAGTACCTGCTACATGCAATAATTACCCATTTTTTTTTTCGGGTGGGAAATCATCCAATGACTTCCCCCGCTCTGGGCGGAGCGGGGGGCATGTCAGACTTGTACTGACTAAAACCCACCCATGTTCCTTCTATTGCCCTTTACGTTCCGAGGCCGCGGTATCTCTTTCGAACAACCCGCAACCCCGGCAGGCGGAGGCTCTGGCAAGCCCCTCTGCTTTACTGACTCTCTTTGAGGCGCGCGTGAAACACGAACGCGCCGTCGACACGGCCTGTCGTCAATCGACGGACGGTGAACTACCCATTGCTCACCGCCCACAGGCCCGCATCTACGGTGGCCGGGAGTCGTCTCGCGGCGCCCGGCGCCAGGGGCGTCTCCCGCGGCGGCTGGGTTGGGCAGATGTTCTCTTCCTCAAACGCCCGGCCACCTCCTTTGCTAGCATTACTGCTTCGCAGAAGGTGGTGACCGCTTCCCATTTCCTCTCGCTCCGGACCATGGCCTGAACCAGGGCCGGACGCGAGAGATCGCCGCCGCCGATCGCCTCTACGAGGGCACGGCGGTGCTCTGCCCAAGCTGGGCAGATCGCCACTGTGTGCTCCACCGTGTCCTCCGGGCGATCGTCACAATGGTGACACCCGGGCGCTTCCTCCCGCCCGATGATGTGCAGGAACCTCCCGAAACTTCCGTGTCTGGTGAGGTGGTAGGTGAGGACGCCATGACGCCTCTCCAGCCACTCCTCAAAGAGGGGACTTACCGCCACTATTGTGGCGTGCAATTATTACCCTTGCGCCTTATTCATTTATAATAGCAACGCTTAGTTTTCCCTTTTCTTCCCCTTTTCTCCCTCACATCCCACTTTTTTCAAAAAAATATTAGCCTATGTCCGTCTCCTGGTTCCCAACTATCTCTGTACCAAAATTCATCAAAATCGGTTTAGCCATAAAAGCGTAACAAACAAACAAACTCACTTTCGCTTTTATAATATTAGTAAGGATTAACGTATCGTTCATACACACTAGAAGATAACTTTAAGACTTTTATTCTAAGGTTTTCTCATGAATGCAATGCCAGAACTATACCAAATTTATATGAGACCATACTTTCAAATAGAAAAAGAATCGGTACACCCACCCAATCGAAAGTCCTAAGGAAAAAATAAACAAAAACAAACGGTCAAAACCTCATCCTTTTTTTGAAGTCGATTAGAAATCTAAAACCGTTTCACACGACGATCAACCGCGCGATGTAATACCGACCCATGTAACATTGTCTCTATTTTCTGGTACAACGCGGCGCGACTGCTCCTGTGATATTCGACGCTCCGCTGCTCCACGCGTCCGTTCAAATATTCTCGTTTGTTTTCCGAAGCATGCATCTGTTTTCTGTCTATTTTGAATTTCTGTAAAGTTCCTTTTCTGTCCGGCCAGTCCGCGCTGCGTTTCGCGAACGCTGGATTCGCTATGGGTTTTCTGAAAGTTGTTCATGGATTGTTAATCCCGCATAGTTTTTAGTCTGTGTTTGTAATTTAGCTGCGAGTTTTTAGTTTTCTATTTGTGTTTCTATGTCAGGGTTTTATTAAAATTGCGTGTTAAAGGATATTGGCTCTTCAGTTTTAAAGTTAAGAGTTGTAATAGCATGCAATCAATCATACCTGATAAAATCACAAACATGATAACATTTTGAAAGAATTTACGTTTCGTACATGATTTCTAAATATATTAATCTGGTCACACAAGTCTGTGGCATTAAGTAAAGTTACTACTACTTTTGCAAGTTGGCAAACGTGACATTAATTATTTGCACAAGTTAGGTGTTAGGGCTGGTTAGACTAAGAGAAGTTAGCCCGTATGTTACAAGTTACAAGTCTATTCGGAATTCATTTCAAAGGCTGTTCAGACCATTTACTACCTGGTTTCGTGTAGATACTGGGTACCTATGAGTGTTTTTTCTACAAATCTGGATTGCTTGCAAGAGCAACCAAGTTACTAATGGATAAACTATTGGATCAATTAAACTAAACCGTTTAATGTTAAACATTCCACTCACTGGAATACATGCCTTTTCTTCTTCTTATTTTTTGAGTGAGGTAGTAGGAAAAAATCTCAAGAAGGCAGAAGGGATGTAGAGAAAAGGGGCAGCATAAATCAGAAACTTTTTAAAGGCAATCTTTGCATAATTTCTATTGTTTTTACCTGTGGTATGGCTTCCTATCGATAACTCTTCCATATTCATCAGTATAGTATATAGTTTTAGTGTCTACCCTCCGATGGAGAGGGTCGGCTTTATGGTTGAACGGCGAGTAAGGATCTTGAGGCAACTCCCAAGCCAATGCAGCTGTCGATCCATACAGGAAAATGTCTCCGATTCTGAAGACCATGGCATATGTGGTGCAGAATACTGGAAAATAAATGATAAGGTATTTATAAATTGAAACAATATTACTAACTAGCTTTTGCCTACGGCTTCACACGCGTATAATTTGGGGTAACCCAGTTTTCCTGATTTGCAGGTAATTGTTACCTTTAGTTTTTCACTTGCATCTTATTTATTGGAATAGCAATGCGAAGTTTTCCCTTTTCTAACCTCTTTTTCCCTCATACCTCACTTAAAAAAAAATGTCCGTCTCCTGGGTCTCAACTATCTCTGTACCAATTCATCAAAATCGGCTTAGCCATTTAGGCGTGAAGATGTAACAAACAAACTCACTTTCGCTTTTATCACATTAGTAAGGGTTAGTAAACCCACTGTATGGTGGATAGTATAAAAACAGGGTCTACATTTCATCAGCACTCGTCAATTAATTGCGCAGTAAAATGTTTTTTTTTTAATATACTTCCTCGAAAACTGGTTCTTATTGCAATACGGTTAGGTTCAACATGCAGTGTATTCTACACGCATGATTTTTTGTCATTTATCGCAACAAGGACTTAATTTTTTTCTGATTTCATCACAGATGACAATTAACAACTGCTCACCCACACATGGTAGCTCGTGCATAAAATCCGCTTCGGCCGTAATGACAAAGTCTCCCAACCTTGAATCTATTGTACCATTTGTTATGTAAAATACTCGAGTGAGATATTTGTCTCTGCATCACCCTAAGGTTGACTGGTAGAAAATGCCCAAGGCATTAAGTCCGCCTTTGTACAATGTTTTGTTACTTGTGCATGAAGTTTTAATAAATAAATAAATATTAAATTAATGACAATTAATACATTTGGTGGATGGACCAACAGAACAAAATATATTATGCATTATCCTTAAATTAGTTTGTGTATTAGCCTCTGCTACTGCAGAGCAAAACTTGACGTAAGATTAGTTAATAAGATACATACTAAACACCTCTCAGGAAAATCAGTGAATATATTCCACAAACACGAAAGTTCCTAGTTCGAGATTTCATGGTACTCCAGCATCTCCTAATTTAGACGAGGATTTACTTTATAAATGGTACGACTAAATCTGGTATAACAACGTTGTCCGTGTTTTGAAGAACATATTAGATACGTCACAAGTCCATTTGTTAGAAGCTCAGTGCAATTTTCCACTCGTAATGGTGGTCCCGTAACATCCAATATGCTGTTTAGATGTTTGTGGGTCTTCGGATTTGAGCAGACGAGTTAGCGAATTAAAAATGGCTGACTGAAGTACGGAATTTGTGTGTTTTGATACCATATTTCTTGTACTTTTCTGACTCTGCTAGTTGAAGGATATGTTGTGCAGAGGATTGATCATTGAACATCACAAAGGTTACTAGATTATTGTTAATTAATCAAATTCCAATAACAGAGATTGGAATTTAGAGACATCAACGCACAAATGAACACGTATTCAATTGGAAAATCAGCTGGTTTCTTCGAAGGTGCTGCACAGTCAAAATATAACTAAGGAATAGGTTTCTTTTTAAATTGCTCATGTGTATGCGGAATAATGTACTGAGTACGCCATATTTGTTTATGGGTCGATGCTCTCTCCGTATTTCGAAACACTAACAGCTACGATTTCACACTCATAACCATTGATTGAAACATAAGAATGATCATTCTATGATGTTGGAACCCCACATATCGTGCGAGTTGGTTCAGTAACAGAAACATGTGTACTAAATATTGTTTATTTTAATCTTAGCCATAACCAAAATATACCTGAAAAAGCTGTAGAGGCAACTGGCCGGAATGACAACACGCACGCCCGAAAAGTCACAAAAGAAAAGATATCATGTTTGTACTCTCATGATTAACATAAATATATCCTGCACGTATGTATGAGTAGTTGATCTCGATGGAGAGCACATTTCAACTACCAAATGTCACTTACCACAAGTACTCAAAAAAGAAAGAAAAAACGAGTCGCAAATTACGACGAGCACACAAAATAACAAAAAAATGAACTATAAACATGCAAAGCATCACAAACATTTACAAATACATAAATGGGACAAGACTGATTGCTGATACTATTAAGAAGAAAAAGAAATGGACTTACCCAATTGAAGAGAGCTGCCTTCAGGAAATATGATGAATCTTTTTCTCCTGGACAAAATTTCACTTTTCTTGTAAACTTCTGTTTCCTCACTAGTATTATTTACTTCTATTTGTCCTTGAACTCCTATCGTTATAAATAGCAATGCAAAATTTATTATTAAATTCATTTTGTTATTGTTTTCTTGAATTGTATTTAATTCTTTAAGTTTATCAATTTCTTCTTTGCTTTTGTCTATATTTCCAACATTGGTCCGTTTCGTCTTTGAGTATTGTAGAGACTTTATATTCAGAATCTTCTTTTTATTTTTCTGATTCTTCGGATGTAAAGCAAAGTATCGCATTCGGTTCTAAGTTAACAGTGTCAAGATTATCTGCGGCTAACGTACCGTTGATCACGACTGACAAATAATGGTTAACCGTTAACTCTTCTTATACAGGGTGGTTATTTTCATGCATGACTCGTTAGTTACCAAAATATGACGAGTCGTCAGCCACAGGTGAAACTCCATTAAGAAAACAAGCATTTATTAAAAAAAAAATGATTTGTTTTGTATACCTACGTAAATCATATTGAACGATATAATCATTTTCAAGAAATTTATATTTTTCTTCATAATGAAATAATCTGTCTTTTAAATCATTGGAAGTTTTAAATCCATGTTGCATTTCTTAAGCTTGTCAATTTTTAAACACCATGTAGAATTAGAACGATGAATTACCAAAAATTGTAGACCAGGTCAAAGAATGGACATATATGAATAAAAAAATCAAATAAAACCTACTTTCTTGAAATAGTTTAGTTCATTTTCTCTTACAGTCCTATCGCATGGCATTTTATTTATAACCTATCATATTCAGACAACTATCTCTTGAACTATGTTATAATTTTGTTTAAAAAGTGAGATATTGTCTGATCTATTTTTTAGTTATTTTTAATTTGGTAAGTACTGGAATTCATTAAACTTAATATATTTTTATACGCAAGCAATTTCTTCCACACGAATTTACTTTAGCTAAGTTTGTTTAACAAAATCACATTAACGCCTTGTTATTATTGATCTAAGTTTTTCCAAGGAAACGTCTCATGACCTATACTGCAGGTTTCCATGAATTTTCTCTTCTAGTTTTTTTTATAACGGATTCAAAATCACGATGTGAAGTGAATGTTTTTACGGAATTTCGTATTCAATTTGGATTACCAGATTACTATAATAAATGTACACCTGCTTACAAGTATTTAGATAAAATTTCTACAATTACATTTATTAACAACTTTCTCAAAAACAACACAACTGCAACAAATGTACTACAACGATTATAATAATAATTGATGCGAATCATCATCATCATCATTCATTTTTCCTTTTTTGCATTAATTTATGTTTTTTTCAAACTTAATATAAATTTGTCTTTTTTTCTTACTAATGTGTTAACGCCAAGATATGCGTGAATTCTGTGGTGTCCTATAATTTAAGGAACACACTTAAATTAACTTTTTGTTTTGTGTATTATAATGTATGTGTTTTCTTTGTTGGATATCCAAATCAATAAATAAACAATATGTTAAAAAAACTCTATTCGATCCAAAAAGAGCATATAGTTAAACCGTTATCCGTCAATCAAAACGGATAAACGGCTCTTGATGAAATTTGGCACAGAGGTACATACTGCATATAAGCCTTTATTGATTTACCACCCAAAAAAAGCTTTTATTATTTTATGCTGAGCTGATATTATATATTGTTGTTGATTGTTTGTTCTGTGTCTGGGTGTGATTTATCTATAATATGTATGTATTTATAAATTATATAAGTATGTATATCAGTTGTCTGGTTACCATAACACAAGCTCTGCTTAGCTTAGGATCAGATAGCCGTGTGTGAGTTGTCCCAAGATATTTATTTATTGTAGCTGTTCATTGTCCCTTAGTAAATAAAATAAAATAAAACAAAATATAGTTTATCCTATTCCACAGTTGATTGATCATCGCAGAGAAATAATAATACTTACAAATATAAAATATCCAACTTTTTTTTTTCAGAAAAACACGTATTTTTAAAATGAGAACACAATAAACCTGCTCACACATTATAGCGGCAAAACTACATATACAAATATGAACAAATTCGTCCCATTGGTGTTGGTATGCTACCTAAGTGTAGTAGCATTCATCTTAATCGATGTCGGCGAGGCTAATGATACAAAGGCGATGCTGCATAGAAACAGACGATACCTATCCTTCATGAATATGACACGGTTCTATGTGAGTACTAAGATTATACACAATTACAAAGAGCGTAGAGTTTATTTTCCCTTTATTTATCTTTTATAAAAAAAAAACTTTCTTAAACATAAAAAAGTGGTTTGCCGGTGTCGAGGGTCTAAGCTAACAATGGTTTAAGCACCAGACACAGGAACGTATCGAGAAGTACTACTTTCTCATTTTTTTTTAATTCCAAGTTAGTTTTACTCTACCACTTTTCGCTAAGAAATACAATGACTAACGGATGCCCGTTTTTATTTAAAAAAAAAACTAAGTGATATCTTATTTAGTCCTTATGTTAAAAACAATATTAAATACTAATTTTGCAATAGACAATTATAGTGATATACCAAAAACCACCACAAAACTTCAATTATTTCTTGATTTGCAAAAGATTTTCTGGACTCTTATTATACAATAAATTAGTTAAGTAATTAAAGTATGTGTTATGTATTACTCAAAGGTTGACTGGTAGAAAATGCCTATGTCAATTAGTCCGCCTCTGTACTTTGTACTTGAAAATTATAAATAAATAAATAATACGTCTCCACCGATTTTAATCCTAACGATACATAACACAAACCATTTCCAAACAATTATCTTAAAATTTTCAGCTAAAATTCAACTTCAAAGCGAACATAATTCCTTGGAACCAGCTGTTCGCGCAAGCCATAGGGTTCCGTATGAATTGGGACGCTCCATCGCCTAATTTTCGTACCTTCCACCGCATACACCGCAGGGATATTTATGATTACGTGGAAACGCTGTTGGATAAGTAAGTATTCGTTATTAATTTAATTATTTATTAGAAGTAAGATTTAAATTTTAACATAAAATATTTTATAGGAATTCCGAGCTAATGTCTAAATTAAATTAGTAGGATATTTTGCTGGATCTGGTTAAACTGGAAGCCAACCTCAACATAATTAGCACAAGGCTAGCTACACGGATAATTATTTTAATAGTTAATACATTAAAAATGTTTTAAAAAGACCTAAGGAGAATTTCACGAATGAAACAGAACAGCTTGTCGAAACCAATACCTTTTAACGTCATTATTCCTTAACAATAATGACATTGATAACTCTTGATCGCATTAATTTTAAATAATGAAATCGGTCAAAAGAAATGGCGAAATACAACGCTGAAATACTTTAATAAATCGGGCAAATACCAATCGGACTCGCGCACCGAGGGTTCCGCACACACTTTTGACATTTACGGCCAACATATCTTTTGACTGCGTGAACGTTGGAAGTTTGATTTTTTCACAGTTCTAAGGTACTAGATTTGAGTATATGGATTTTATTTCAACTCCATACCTTCACGCGTTCCCGAGGTAAAGGCTCTTGACAGACAGACGAACAACAAAGTGATTCTATAAGGGTTCCGTTTTCTACCTTTTGAGGTACTGAACCCTAAAAAGGATGCATTATGTTCGTCTAAATAAGGTAATGATTCCTTTTTTAAACACCGACTTATAGATATCTAGCAGTGAATAAAATAAACTATTTCAATCTTCGATCAATAATGTACATTTTGATTGAATTTGTTTCAATGGATTAATTTTTCGTGTTTCTTTTCCTCTGAAAATATTTTCCTTTAAACTTACTTTTAATTAAAAAAAGTAAAAAATAAACCGTTGGCGTACATTTATTGCCCACGACTATTATGTCTATAAATAATATTTTCTTGTATTCCAAACGATCATGTCTATAAATAGTAAATTTTTGTATTCCAAAACGTAGTTGAAACTGTTTAAAGTTAAATCTTCATTTACTTATCTACGTTTTTTGACGTTTAAACATCTCAAAACAATCATGAATCATCAACCCTATTCAAAAACAGTTGAAAAACGAAACTGAAATAGCTTATACTTTTCTTTTCCAGAAACGGTTTAGATGGCTTCCATTGCGTACGACGCGCCATCTGTGAAATGCAAATGATCTCAGAACCCAACATGATCTACCACAGACTTCTAAAAATGGTTTTTAGGTAATAAACTTATTTTGTATGCACGTATTTTAATTTTTTAATAGGATTTATTTATATGCTATGGAGATAGGTTTGTAAATATAGCATGGACTGGTTGAGAGTAAGTATTTTGTTCTGCATCTCGTCGTGAATAACTTTATACTTATTTATTACTTTAATGCGTGAATAGGCATGATCACTAACCCATTTTTGGATGGGAAATCATCAAATAACTTCTCTCTTTCCGGGCGGAGCGAAAAGTAGTGTCAGAATGTTACTGACTAACACCTGTCCATATTCCTGTTTTTGCCATTTAATTTTGTGTTCCGGGGCCCCGGTGTTTTTTTTTTTCTAATAACCCGGAATCCTGGCAGGCAATGGCCCTGTCTGCTGCGAGAAAGGCAGAAGCTCTTCATCTCCTCTCCCTCTCCTAAACTTCCTTCTGGGTCATGAATGTTTTTATTCGTACTAGTCATAATTTCAATGTGTATTCGTATCTAATTATAATCCCCTTCTTTTGAAATAATTATCTTATATATTTTGTGTTTCAGGAGAATGTCTTCATCAACTGAACGATGGCACAATACAACCACAGAAGATTGTGACTATTCTCTGTCTACATGTCCATTATCGCTATTACAAGTTGCTCCTTATACAGATATTGCTTGATTTTTAGTTTAACAAATTACTATTTCTTTGGTAAAAAAGATTGGAATAAATTAATTAACAAAATAACTGTTATTGAGTTTATATATTTTTATGGCGTTTCTCGACTTGAAAGTAGATAGTGTGACACTCAAACATTTAAAAGGTAACAAAGTAACAAATTCTAATCAACATCGGTACACTCGTTCAGAAACTATCGAAATTTACGCCTTTGAAACGTAAAGGGCTAACCTGTTATTATAGTTGTAAGTTGAATAAATTAAAAACAAAACAACAATGCATTTGGACGGGGTAAAAAAAAATAATGATTTAGTTTCCATATTCTCAACAAACACTATAACCGGGTCAGAGACCTATTTGACTCATTGTCACAATTTAACCGTGAGGAGCTCGTGGCTAAATAATAGCAGCCGCTCAGTTCGATCTTTAGGTTAAGTCGCGCTTGCCTAGGTTAGTCTGGGGATGGGTGACCACCCGTTAAATACCGAGTTTCCTCCGTGCCTCGGAAAGCACGTTAAGCTGTTGGTCTCGGTTGTCATTTGTAGATCTTTGATAGTCGTTACAGTAGTCAGTGTCCCGAAAGTCTGACAACCAGTCTTACCAAGGGGTATCGTATTACACAGTATTAACTGGGTTATGGAGGTCAGATAGGCAGTCGCTCCAAGTAAAATATTGGTATTCAGCTGCATCCGGTAAGACTGGAAGCCGACCCCAACATAGTTGGGAAAAGGCTAGGCAGCTGATGTCACAATTTAACCGTGAATTACAAATAAAAAAAAATATGGTCCTAAGTATAACTCGACCCTTATCTTTAAACAATTTGCGCTTTCTTTGCTCCATTCTTAAACACTAGCCGAGCCAACCCACATTCAATAAACTAGTTTATGTTGTCCAAACACAATAATTGTTATAAGCAATACATCAAATATGACCCCCTTTAGACTCGTACGAAGACCTCGAATGAATATTGTCGCTTTTATTATTTCAATGTTACACCTCATCTTTACAGTGTGGTTTAAAAAGAGAAAAATGTTGTGAATAAAAAACTGTATAGGACGTTGTGACATGAAAAATATTAGCAAACACATTATGTGAAAAAGAAATATTTATGTTATAGAAGCTAGCGTCAGTGAACATATTGCTGAAAGTGAATTTAATTGTAACCAATTAAATCGTAATAATCATTGACCTAAATAAAAGCATAAGTGTGAAAGTGAACACAATTTACACAAAATACCAGACAGGCCAAAATTATTGGCCCACATTTTATTATTAGCACTCAAGTTTATAACAATATACATAAATGATAACGATGAAGTAAATTGTACTGTAAATGCCTGCTTAATTGAAGCGGGTATCAAACTTTTCATTCTGTTATTAGAATCGTGTTTTTGCTTTTAATTAGTCTTAAGTACAGTTTTTGCATCAAAATGTACAAATACATTCATGTGTGTGCGGTGTGCTATATTGGATTTGTAGTGTTTATGCTTTTAGACTTTAGTAAGGCTAATGAAGCCACTAATCACCGTCACAGAAGATACCTCAGTTTCAAGAATATGACGCATTTCTTTGTAAGTATTTTACCTTTTCAAAATGGATTTATTAAGACCCTTAACGGAGCCAATAACAATTGTTTTTCCCGTCATGTGGATACTCTTTTTACTCTGGGCCAAGCCTGGAAACTTTATTTCTAGGGGGTTCATATAGGTCAAAGTGCCAACTTTTTCAAAGATATTCTTAAATACAATTTTGTTAATGATAGAAGTTTTCTTCACATGAGTTCACGACGTTAACATAACGAAATATTTCAATTTTAAAATTACGAATAGCTTCTTTTATTCATATTTTCTTCGCCCAGGTCATATCGAAAATAAAGTATCCTATGTATTATTCCACATCATAATCTACCTCTGAGCTTAATTTCATTAAGATACTTTCAGCCGTTTTGGCGTGAAAGAGTAACATAATATTAGTAAGTTAGCTGCCCCTCGCGGCTTCACCCGCGTGATATCAAATAAAAGTATCCTATGTGTTATTCCAGACCAGAATCTACCTCTGTGTCAAATTTTATCAAGATACTTTCAGCCGTTTTGACGTGAAAGAGTAACAAACATCCATAAAACCATCCATCTATCCTCACAAACATTCGCATTTATAATATTAGTAGGAAGTAGAATCCTGCGTGCGCATTTTGCAAACAATTGAACTAAAATGCAACAGGATAATCGTATGTTGAATTAAAACCATTCTTCTATGATCTACTGAAAATTTTGGTTATTGTGTAGCTCGACATGTTTTAGGTTCATGTAAGCTCGTAGATTAGTCCTGTAGGGTTCCCATGACATCTTATAGCAGTTCTTATTCCTGTGTGAGAAAGAGATGGTGCTAGACACCCTCTATAGCTCTGTCTCTTTCCCTCAGTGGAATAAGTTCTGCTTTAAGACGTCATGGTAGGGTAGCTGGTCACTAGTTTCAAAAGATAGGCTCTGCCGTTACTTGGTCTTCTTAAACAGTAACATTTCACACTAATTTCGTTAACCTTACTTGTAATTTTATGCTTTTAAGGACGATTTCTAATAGCAATGTCTGTAATGTTTTTCAGCTGCGTTTCAACTTTAAAGTTAACATCGTCCCCTGGAACCAGATCTTCGCGCAAGCTCTCGGCTTCCGTATGAACTGGGATGCTCCACCAGACACCTTCCATCCATATCGGAACCACTTCATACATAGAAGAACTATTTATAGTCATACAGAGACACTGTTGGACAAGTAAGACATTTTATGAATAAGCCTTTTATAATTCACTAGCTTCCGCCCGCGACTTCGTCCGCGTGGCATAGTTACTTTGGGCTAACAGTAACTTTAACTCGCGTGATGATCGAAAAAAAATATCATTCTCTCCCCTTTTCTTCCTACTTTTTTTAGCCTATGTCTGTCTCCAGGGTCCCGAATATCTCTGTACCAAAATTCATCAAAATCGGTTTGGCCATTTAGGCGTGAAGACGTAAAACAAACAAACACACTTTCATAATATTAGTAAGGATTTGCTTTTCATTAAAAAAAAACTACTAAACACCTAAGCATGTTTTCTCTTGACAGGGTCCAATCTGAATATAGCATCACGCCTGTAATCCTCGAAGAGTTAAGCAGATATGTCCCTAATGAATCACCCACATTTCGCCTGTTAAGTTTTAAGTCCCATATGTTGGCTAGCTTATTGCCATCAACAGGGCACAAATCCAGAGGCCAAAGCTGCTTCTGAGAAATTTCTAATGGATAAACCCTATGATACTTTGCTTGACCACGGCCAGTTCAGCAGGCATCACATCGTTAGTGCTTTATTATGCCTAGATACCTCCCTCTTCTCTTTACTCTCCATTTCTGAAAAACATTGGGGTTATCTCTTGGCTCTTACCTCTTGTTTTAATGTAATATCTTTCCAAGTTTTTTCAAACTTCTGCCTTCGTTTTTGGATTAAGGTCAATAAATACCTTGTTATTTATGGGCGCCGTACCTAAAAGACTGCGCCATTTTATACAAACAGCATAATCCAAAATGTGTTTCCTTTCGTTTAAAAACTTAATTTGTTCAGTCATCTATACTAATATTATAAAGCTGAAGAGTTTGTTTGTTTGTTTGAACACGCTAATCTCAGGGACTACTGGTTGGAATTGGAAAATTCTTTTAGTATTGGATAGTCCATTTCTTGAGGAAGGCTATAGGCTATATAACATCACGCTACGACCAACAGGTGCTGAGCAGCGTGGGTGAAACCGCGTGGAACAGCTAGTCTTTCATATTATTAGAATTGATGAAAAGGATCATCGTATAAATATAAATGATCAAATCCTGACTTCGTACTAAGCAGTCAAACAAATAATGATTTGTTTTTTATTATTTATTTAACTGACAGTTAATAATTACTTATTTGGTCATAACCTGACAAAAGTTGAGAATGGAATGAAATCGGAATGATAATAAGTAACATGCTTCTTGCTTTGTTACCTAGACTTTGAATAGTTATTTTTTTATATTCATAAACAACATTATTGCAGAATATTTATTCATTGGTCTGTTTAAATTTTGTCAAGACACAACACACTTTTTCACTAAGTTTTCCCCGAAAGGTAATTTGTACCTAACTAAACTAAAACCTTGTTTGTAGCACTTCAACTTTATCCCCTTCCACATACACGTCAATATACATAATAAAATACCATAAACATTCACCAAAAACAAATTGATTGCCCTAGGAACGGCCTCAATGGTTTCCAGTGCGTCCGTCGAGCCATTTGCGAAATGGAAACGATCTCTGAACCACGAAAAATATACCACAAACTTTTAAAAATGGTTTTCAGGTAATATAAAATGACATTTTTAATGAAATTATGTTCTTAAGTGACGCCCGTTGAAACGCTGAAATGAAATTACGAGCGAATTTTACGCTAAAATGGGCATTCACGTTCGGAAATTGTAACGTGGGTCTGGTTGAAACAAAAGTTAAAGGTTCTGTCGAAATATTACTTCTGGAAATTAGATTTTAAATCAGAAGTTATTGTTATTAGAAACTGTAAGTCATATGTATATAGCATATGGTGTAAACTTACCTAGCACGAAACAAAGCACTCTGTACATCAAAATAAGTTAAACAAAATGTAGTAGGAGGTTCCGAGGTACGGTAGGCACTAGGTACTTCGTCAATAATTTTTTTTACAGTATTTTAGTTTCGTTAAAGGTATTAATTATTACACTTATTATGAGTTTTATAAATTCTAACCCCCGAATACTGAAACGTCACTAAAAATGTGAGGGCTGCTTAACATTTGAGCAGCTCTTAAACTATAGATTTTGTATGGTCAAACGTCACTTCTGAGTCTCTGTTAAACTTAAGTGGGACTTAAATTTTGAGTGACGTTTCAGTATTCGGGGGTAAGTCTGTTATTAAATACCTACAATAATTTGAGAAACATTTTGAATTTAACCTAAAACGTGTAACATACTTAAAATATGTAATATACATAAGAGTTGCCCTATACGGAGTGCCAAGCACGAGCGCGCAGTTTATAAACGTGAATACATTGATTTTATCGAAACTACACACTAACTTATCATACTGCATTTCAGGCAAATTGTTTGCAACAAGCACAATGTTTATTTAAACCAACTTATACTAACAGTTTACTACACACATACAAATTATCGGTTGGATATTAATTAAACACGAAAAATCAAGTTAATTAAATACAATAACAATTAGAAATAACAAATATAAAAGCAAAGCCAAAATGTGGATCATCCACAGGTATATTAAATTTTGAAAACAATTAATGTGAAACGAGTAGGTACTTATAATTTAAAAACCGACGTTTTTACGTTAAGTGAAGACCGCGCGCTCGTTCTGGGCCCTTAGATCTTCGTAGTCCTAAAAGTAATGTTATTCTATTTTCAGGCAACAGTCATCAGCCACAGATAAATGGCACAACAGAACTGATGAAGACTGTGCAGTTTCCAGGTCATCATGCCCATTTTCGTTCCTAGACGTATCTCTGTATACCGATGTTTAACTTTGAACTTAAACAAAAAGTAGTGGATTACTAGTCGAGATACAATTAATCTGACATTTCTCTTGTTTAATTAATTTAATTTTTAAGTCTGAATCTAATAAAGTAATTGTTCGAAAAAGTATCATCGATTATTTGAAGTATTATTAAAAATTAACAGAATAAAAAAAGTAGAAACTGTTCTTTATTCAAAAAAGATTGACTTCTATTTTATGTTCGTTATCAATTTATAAGGTGCCAGTTTCTTTCAGGTACTTATCAATAAAGCGGCTTTGATAAATTATTCAAATACAAAAAAAAAAACTATTATTAATAGCTACTTACACAATCTATGAACCTTCAGAGTGTAATAGACAGATTTGCGTCCCGTAAAGTAATTTCCCTGCGTTACTTTTCCCCTGATACTCGTAAATGATGGGCCTTAACACATTAATAGCAACCTGTTACTACTAACATATCTATATGTCTACATACAAAGGATGTTACACATTTCTTCGGGACGGCACATTCTGCAATATGCGTTGATTAACAAAGCAATGAGGATTGTCCATTTTTTAATAAATGTGCTAATTGCAATACGTTTTTATTTATTTACTAGCTTTTGCCGGCGGCTTCGCACGCGTTAAATTCGGGGTAACACAGTTCCCCTTGCGCCTTATTGAATTGTAATAGCAACGCTAAGTTTTCCCTTTTCTTCCCTCTTTCTCCCTCACATCCCACTTTTTTCAAAAAAATATTAGCCTGTGTCCGTCTCCTGGTTCCCAACTATCTCTGTACCAAAATTCATCAAAATCGGTTCAGCCATTGAAGCGTGAAGAGGTAACAAACAAACAAACTCACTTTCGCTTTTATAATATTAGTAAGTATAGTAAGGATTTGGTACATACTAAAACTTAAAAAGAACTATGCAATAATACAAAAGTTTTGGGGCTATAAGGTCCATAATTAATTATGTCTAGTTAAAATGAAACAAAAATTATTCATACTGTCCCGTATCACGTCGTTCCGAGCAAGTGTATGGCACGCATACTGTATTGTCTAGCGGGATGACCGATAAGAAGTTAGAAAATACTGTAATTGTTTAAAAAGAGATAAGGATAATCTGAAGTTGTGCCACCTTGGGGAAGCTTGTGAACAATTCAGATCATAAATACAAAATAAAGGCAACTTTTTTTTTTTATTCTGCAACTCGTCACACATTACTTTTTAGATGTAAAAAGGGACAATCACAAATGTGTTAGTTTTGAAAAAAATAACGAAAGTCAAACAATAAAATCCTGAAAAAAATGTTATAACTTGCCTTACTAACTATGCCAAACATTAATAAAGTATAAAGTTCCTCACAAAAATATAACGAATAAATATTTTCTGCAAGTCGTCGTAAACGGGCCGTAGGCATGTAAGACGAGTTGATGA
The DNA here is from genome assembly GCA_958449745.1 of Ochropleura leucogaster. NCBI lineage: Eukaryota > Metazoa > Arthropoda > Insecta > Lepidoptera > Noctuidae > Ochropleura > Ochropleura leucogaster. The sequence goes on along the minus strand of OY288213.1, from coordinate 15,299,613 downwards.
ATTTCTTCCAAATTTCAACTATTTAGTAATCTAAAAATATTTTTTCTTTACTGAATTCGGGAAGACTCACATTGGAGGAGTGGGCATTATTTGGATAAATAAATATTTTAAAGAATAAAGTAAGTATAATTGTTTATTTTGCAATAATAAAACGCACATTTTAATAACAGTATTTCAAAGCAAAAATGTTAATTTATCCACATGACACTTCAAAAAAATACAAGTCGGTGCAAAAAAACTGACACCCAAGATTGAGAAGCTCGTCCTACCTAATGATGTCATATAATAATGTGGCTCTAACAAGCTGTTCCCGGATGCCGACTCGTTGACTACAGCAATTTGAAATTAAATTATTCGCTCGGAATTCTAGTTTATTTTCACTGCAGGTTTTATGTAAAATATTCTAGTTGTTACTTTGTTGATGTAAATTAATCGAGTGTGCAGCACAGTGGTCGTACAGAGTTTAAATATTAAATGCTTGACCATTTGCCCCGTTGCTTATAATTTCAGGGAATACATGCACATTGAGGTATAGTTCGTAATTAGTAAGTTATGAATTCCACGTCATTACATTATGTGTAAAAAAAAATATTGATTCCGCAATATGTGAATAATATAATATATAATAATAAGTGTGAATAATAAACATACAACCAAATCTAAGATATTGGCGTTGGTGCATCTTGGATCCAAACCTGGATGCATCTATCTGTAGAGATTTGGCTACAATATTTCAAGGGCAAGTAAATTAAAATCTACTACTACTACTAGCTTTTGCCCGCGGCTTCGCTCGCGTTAAATTCGGGGTAACACAGTTCCCCTTGCGCCTTATTGATTTGTAATAGCAACGCTAAGTTTTCCCTTTCCTTCCCTCTTTCTCCCTAACATCCCAATTTTATTTCACTTTCATAAAAAAAAGCTTATGTCCGTCTCCTGGTTCCTAATATCTCTGTACCAAAATTCATCAAAATCGGTTTAGCTATTACTGCGTGAAGAGGTAACAAACAAACAAACTCACTTTCGCTTTTATAATATTAGTAAGGATTAGCTTTTGCCCACGGCTTTGCTCGCGTTAAATTTGGGGCAACTCAGTTCCCCTTTTCTGATTTACAGGTACATGGTATCTGTAGTTTTTGCCCTTGCGCCTTATTTATTGTTATAGCAATGCTAAGTTTTCCCTTTTCTTTCCTCTTTCTCCCTCATTATCAATCTTTTTTTTTAAATAGCCTTGTCCCTCTCCTGGTTCCCAACTATCTCTGTACCAAAATTCATCAAAATCGGTTTAGCTATTATAGCATGAAGAGGAACAAACAAACAAACTCACTTTCGTTTTAAAAATATTAGTAAGGATACATTGTAATTCACTTTTAGTAACTTAAGAAATCGTTTAACTGAAGATATATTCCTAAGGGTTGCAAGGCAAAGTAGCGTACAAGACGAAATCATTACTACATGCAAATAAACTTATATCTATCCCTTTCACACCACTACAATCACTCTATTCCCATCTCTATCTACGCCGAGGATTGGACTAATGAAAGCTCAGTGCGTGGTTAGCACAAAATAAATCCGGTTAGTTACCACTGGACCCCTCAATAAATTCTCGAGGCATCTAAATCGGCTACTATTGAACTGATTGCCCAATGGGGCCTGGGGGAGATCACTATTTTTAGTCGAATAAAATACTGGTATTTTTCATTTTCCAAGATACTGTAAGAGGTTTCATAACCTAACCAATGCTGGCTGGTTTACCATAATGTTCAAATACAGGTCGTTTTAAAGAAAGAATTTAGAAAAAAACATAAGAATAGGTTTTTAAGATAAAATTGTGATATGTACCTAACTTAAAATATGATTTAAATTATAATCTAAAAGTACTATATGCGCATTTTATTGAAATACATAACAAAACCGTCACAGTCTTCCCAATTCTAAATACCATGCAAGGGCATGGTGTTTAGAATTGGGAAGATGAAGTGATGACATGGCTTTTATTCAAGAATACTAAAGGAAAAGAAATAATATGGTTTTCAGACCATCATTCTTTTATCCAAATTGATTTGGGTCGGCGCAGCTAATAAAACCTTACACTGAACTGCAATTTGCAAAAAACCTAAAAAAAGTTTTGATGGATTTCACGGGCTAACCTGACGTTTCTCCTTTTACAGTTGGAAAATCCTCAAATAACTTCTGGAAGTGTCAGGCTGTTACTGACTAAAACCCACCGATGTTTCTTTATTTGGCCTTATGTTTTGAGGCCGCGATATCTCTTTCGAACAAACTGCAACCCTGGTCTTTGACATACTTTCGAAACCAGTATTTGCAGAGTGAGAAGGCTGCCGGGCAGTCAGTGGTCCTAGTAGACCCCTTTGCTTTGTTGACATCTCTATGATGCGCGCGTGGAACACACGAGAAGACGAACGGCCAGTGAGCTACCCATTGCTCATCGGCCTCAGCCCTGTGACATACTCATTAGACTCTAATCTTATTAACTATTAGACATACTTTAACTAAGCATTACATAACTGCTGCATAATGTCACGCAGCAACCATTTTGCAAATATGTTTCGCTTGTCCTTCACTTTGTCTAGATAATTATTTAATGATGGCTACAACACCATACATATTTCAATAATAATAATTTTATATAATTATTTAAAATTAAAAAAAAATATTAAAAAAATATTTTTTTAAAAAAATAATAATTTTTAATTTTACAACACCATACACCATATATATTTAACCCTCGAATCACTAGTTTTCTCTCTGTCCTGTTCTTTTCATATTCCGCCAGCAAATGTTGAACATCCCTGACTTTGTACACATTTGGCAATTAGATGACTTGACTGTTGTCATTAGGAATCCAAATTTCATAAATGGAAAATGTCCAGAGCTAAGCAGTCTCAAACACCAACATCGTTATAAAATGAATATAAAAAACCACAAACAAATCAACCAGCCAGCAATCGAACACATAAATTTTTAAAACCAAAGGAATCGAGAACCGATAGTTGACACACCACTAAGTCAATGTAAATATTGTAAGGAAAAGATCGCTTGTACGTGACTGGCTTCACATATGAGATTTACTTAATTTGTCGCAAGCAGCGGTCCGGGAAAACAGCTGGGCTTTGCTTTAGACACTTTATAACCGGCACTGCAGAGAATAACTGCTCTTCTAGACGTTTCTTTTTAGCCATATTTTTTTGTATTTTGGTCGCTTGTTAGTTGGGTTTTAAGGTTGTTATTTGTGTTGGAGTAATTAAGATTAAAGCTTTGAAAACATATTGGACAGCTGTCATCAGAATAGGAAGGAGGAACCGCGTCTACGAAAGAGATAGAAAGATTTTATTGAGGCTTTGTCCAGGTGGGTTTACATGATTTTTTAAAGCTAGACTTATTCCAGTGTAGGAAAGAGACAGGGCTATATAGGGTGTCTAGTGGCATCTCCTTCCCGCTCATGAATAAGTACTGCTTTATGACCTCATGGATACTCGGCAAGTTATGACAAAAAGATTTGAGACCAGTTCTAGATGAGTTAGAAAAGTCTAATACAAATTATATATTGGTCTAAAAAATGATTCAGGTATTGTAAACGAAACTACCTTTATTAGTTCAGTGTGCTGTTTTAAAATAATAATAACTAAAACTACAACGGATTAATAAAAATAAACTAAGTAAAACAACTTCTCTCAACTACTTTTTAATTGTGGCCAATCTAGTCCATATTTTAGGAACATCGTAATTTTTTGAAAATACCTAAATATAAAATCTAGTTATTTTTTTAATTATCAACAATAAACAACCCTCTTTAAAACGTAATACTACTCTTGTACTACATACTACTTCAAAGGCACCTTCACCCAAGGACAAATCAAACAAAAAATATCCAAAGCTTTCTCATTCATCCCTCAGAATACTGAACATTTCCATAAGCCCCTGACCCTCAGGACATTCGGAGTAGACGGAGGCACAGTTAAACATCTGCCGTCCAGCTATGGCTGCATCGTTGTATGCCCCCATTAAGTCTTCCCAATCTTCGTCTTTTTCGTCAAAAGGTGTCCTTCCGTAGTCGGGCCTGAAATGGGAGAAGCATAGCATCATGTCTCTAATCCCTTCAAAGGTGTACCTTATAGCAGACCCATATTTCGTCAGTAATATTTAGAGTCTCATGTAATATTGGCGGCCCTATTCCATCAACAGGTTTAAGTCCGTGGATGCTACTGAGAAATTCTTGATGGAAAAATCCAATAACAATTGTCCATTTATAAGTTGTATATATAGTATATTATATTTTGTAATTAATTTAATTATATTTGTCTGCTTGAATAACAATTGGTCCGACTCAGGATTAAAATCAAGAACTACTGAGAATGATGTCAGTTACCACGGTTAAACCGAAAAGGCTGTCCTAAATAAATGTGAGATACAGTTTCATGCGTTAAGATACATAGATCATTTATTTGATACAACAAAATACGCAATACAGGAATCAACACAAAAAACATCAAGCTGAGAGAAAAAGACTTTTTCTAGAAATCGTGAATCTATCAAATGATAGATTTACCCATAGACAATTAGACCCATCACATACATTCATAACGGTCGCCGACTGCTGGGCGGTGTATCTCAAGGTAACCAGTAGAAGAAATTCTATAAGTGACAACAGGTTAATTTAATAGGCATTCAGAATCCTTAATATGCTACAATATTTAAGCATATGTAAACCAGAAGCCTAGGGTCTTATGCAGCAACGTAAATGCATTGATTTTTAAATTAAAAGTACTCGTTTGACAGTATAATATTTTCATTATTTCATATCTACTTGTTGTTAAAACTTGCTAATTAATGCTTTTCATTATTTTGTAACTGATACCATATTTACGCATTTATTTAAAGCTGATACTTAATTACTTGTGAAATACTCACAATTGAGAGAATGCGCTCACTGACCGGAATGAAAATTGTCAGTCAAATAATCTGATAATTTTAATTTCAGTCATTTATTTCAAGTTAATGATTTATTTCGTTACAGAATTTTACAATTTCAGAACGGATCTTTACAATATCTTGGGAGATCAATGAATGTATAACCTCTTCTTTGATTGAAGTCGGTTTTAAAGGGAGTAATTTAATAGTTGTACTAGACGGCCTAGACTTAAGAGATTTTCCACAAGATTGACTTAAACTTTTTGGTAGCATGTCAATCCGGCACTAAACCACCACCGCTTTTAAACCCTGGTAGGTACCTATTTTAGAATAAAATATGAAATTATTGGTACAAAAATACTTCAGCAGCATACTAAAAGCTTCACTTTTTAAATAAGCTTACTAAGCTTTTGCGGACTTGATGACATCAAAATCAAAAATCAAAATCAAAAGTCATTTATTCAAATTAGGCTGATAATCAGCACTTTTTGAACGTCAGATTACAAGAGACAGTCCCACAAAAACGCCCTGCCCTTCGCCACTTCCTAGTGTTTTAGCTGGGAAGAAGAAGTGGCGGAACAAACTCCCCAGCAACACATGTCTGTCAGGTTAGAAGAACCAGATTTTATACAATTCCGATTATCACAATAAATTATAAAGAAAAAAATAAGAAATAATTCATTCATTGTCACTTGTCAGCTAGCAAACACCAATTATATATAAAAATAAAAAAATAAAATTACCCAAGTCTAAATAATAAATTCACTAGTCTATCGGGTGTGCCCGCTTACATGTGCAGTGAAGAAGTATCAAGTGATAAACTAGGACCATAGTGCAAAAGAAATAAGCTAAGCATAAAAATGATTTACCAATAACAGTAACAAAAAAAAATATATATATATTCAGTCAATGCTCGAGGTCACTACCACATGTCAATAAATAAAAACACACAAAATGAAACAGGTAAATAAAGAAAAAAAAAATATAAAATTACATGACGAAGACATGTAACATATCAATAAGCTAATTTGCTAATTTGGCGAAAGAACATGAAGAGAAAAAAATTAATAATAATAACCGTCTTGAGTTCAACACAATGACCAACTATGCTTATCGTCTAAATAGTCGTTAATTGAATAGTATGCTTTTAAACAAAGGTTAGATTTTACTTTAGCTTTAAATGCATTAAATGCATCACCTTTGGATGAAGACCAGAATCTCAACTAAATATAACTGAGTTAAGAGATGTCAGCAAAGCTGAGGGGCCTGCCAGGACCACCTCCTGCCGAGGTTGCAGGTTGTGCGAAAGAGATACCGCAGCCCCGGAACATAAATGGCAAAAGAAGGAACATGAATGAGTTTTAGTCAGTACAAGTCTGACACTTCCCCTAAACTAAAGTTATTTCATGATTTCCCATCCGCAAAAAAAGCATAACTGAGTTTTCAAAAATAGTTTCAGGAATACTTATTGGTTGTCAATAGTAATAATTACTGTAACTATGTTATGTGACAACTTACGTCAGCAGTATGTGTATTATCTCCCCAACTAGACCTTCTTCTTCCACCGGATACTGCGCAGCCTCACAAATTGCTCGGTACACGCATTCCTCACCATTTATACCTTTTCTGAAAATTATTTGTAACACATGAAACCATCGGGGAATTATTTGTGATAAAGTCTGTTTGAACCCATGTTTCCAAATGATAAATAAAGAATACTTTAAAAGTTGAAATCATTCCACCTCCGTACCTCAAAACGGAACCCTTATTAGGTCACTTTGTTGTCCATTTGTCTGACTCAAAATCATTTATTTCTATTAGACTATTACAGGCACTTTTGATTGTCAAAAAAAACAAAGTGTTAAAGCTACAGTCCCAGTTACAAGACATAATAACTTGTGAAAGTACTGTAATTGCCCATTCCAAAGCGTTGATCTCTATGGAGAATGGGCAAGAAACTCCATGGACACTCTTTTAAATTAGAATATTATGACGAAATCGTATTTACATCATTCAGATTATAAAAATATGTGACAACGTTGTAAAAAGACGTTCACAGTAAGAGCGTCCAGAGTATAAACAATATTCACTATAAAAATCTAAATAAATTAAAAATGAATCGTGGCAACTAAAAAATGACCCATCCCAACTGACAGCGCCCGTTCACGAACATGACGTATGGATCAGCCCCATACAGCTCGACCATTTTGAAGGGAGCTAAATGACACGACACACCCGCCACCATCAGCGAGACATTTAAGTGAGCATGACACTATCAACCACCAGGGCTTCGTCAAATCGCTCTTAGCCGGACTTTCTTAACGTGTTGAAGGCAATGTAAATCGTGTCAGCTCTATGCTGAGTGAGTTTGGTGCATCCTGGGTAGCTAGTAACCATAAAAATAACAAGTTTGTAAACTTAATTGCAAACTAAGTTCACAACCACATCCAAACTAATTCTACAAATAAGAATTTAATAAACTCACGACTTCAACATATCAGCGACAGCAGTATAGAATGTGAGCCTCTCATCTCTCCTGGCAGCCACATCAGCTTCCCGCTGTTCCCTGGAGACGGTCTTGATAAAGTAGTACTGCGACAGCTGGGTTATGTTCGTGAACTGTACGTATTGGTACTGGAAGTTGGCGGCGAAGGCTAAGCTGATGTAGTCTTCGGCGTGAATTGGCGCTGAGAAGCCTACGATGAGCTGAGGAGAGAGGAAAATGAGGGAATGTATTTATGAAAATGGTTTTTATAACATGCAAAATGTTTTTTTATTGGATAAAAACTGTTTCTGTACTCGATTCAACCTTTTTTTGGATCCAAATAATAGTAATAGTCTTTATTGACATAAACACATTACAAACATATTAATGCATTTCGTAGTTCCTGCGCTAGTGCACACTGTATTACAGAAGCTAGTGTCTTCAATTTTTATGTTTTTTATTAGTTTCAAAATGTTTTTTATTCGATCCAACATGTATTTTGGATCCAACTTATATTTTTGGATCCAACATGTTACTTTATCGGAACGCTCAATGTTGAAACAAAGACTACAATCTCGAGTGCTTCAGCCCACAGTTTCTATCTTCATCTCAATCCCGAATACTTCCTTATCAAGTGGGTTAACTCCTTAAGGGTAAATACTGTTTTTCATACTATCATCAAGACTGCAGTTATTTTTATTTAAATACAACAAACCTCGACGTGTTCTCGGGATAAAGCTTGTTGACAGACAGACAGACGGACGGACAGCTAACCGATTCAATAAGGTTCCGTTCTGTTAGGCAAGGGACCCTCAAAATGGTGGTTTAATGACATTTTCGCTGTTTTTGAACTTAGAGGCGTTTTGATCTACACTCTACCACGCAAAACTTAAACATAATAATCGAATTAAAGGTGGACAACATTTTCATACCTTAGTACTACCTACCAAACAGTAGTGGTGTGGTCATCATCATTAAATGAGTGACCAAAACGAGTGGTAGCTATCTATAATTCAATACCTTACCTTATAAGTTCCTCCTTGAGGATACACAAGAGGTAGACTGTTAATCTGCCGCTTCATCACCATCGCTTTGTGCTCCTCTTCGTTACCAGCGGCAACACTCACTGTTATCACCAGCAGAACCGGAAGAATCCAGCTGAAACTAGATTTTGTTCTGTCACTGTCATGAACATTTACTAATGTGCAAGAAAATTTTAAAGTATTTAGAACGTTTAATTTTGATTGATTTTAGAAAACAATGATCAAGAGCATTTGGTACTATTGTAGATTTCAACTTTTTTGAATTTGAATCGTAATTACATTAAGATTCTTAACTTACATAAACTTAATTTTGTTCATCGTGCATTGACTATATTTTTCCTTTTTCGGTGAAGGAGAGTCAAAGAAAAGATGGAAGGGTCGTGTAAAGAATAATATGAAGGAGAAAGGAGTAAGTAAATGACGCCGTGACAGGGAAGAATAGTGAAGAAAAAACGTGTTGAGCCGACCCCAAAAATGTGACGACAGGAAGATGATGAAAATGATATTTCCTTTTTCTTTAACTTATCATAGCTTTACCTATTCTTTTTAAAAGCTTTTTCAAGGGGTATACTTTAAATCAACTTGTTCTGCTTTAAATTTTTCATACTAAAATACAAACTCGCTACAGATCAAAACAAAGGACAATCTCTATCTTTCAAAAAAACTTGTCAACTTTAGTAATCTTACCCCATTTTTCCGGATTTCGTTTAAACCATAAACCAACCAATCAGGGAGCAGCTAGGGAGTCCCATTTTCCACGTGTGTCGGCTTCGCGTATCAACGTCTTGTTGATGGAAAAGGTGTCAATGCACCCGTTTGACTGTAGCCGGAATTATAAGGTGGAGTTCAAACTGCGAAGTAGATTTGGTTAATTCCTTTTGAAATTGGATCAGGTTTTTTCTTGAGTTTTTTTTTTATTTTATTAAACAGCAGAATGAGAGAAATAGGTTTTGCAATACGATGTGTCATGCTCTCATAAGAAATTATAATAATGTAATCAACATCTATTTTGATCTTTTAACTATTTTGATTTTTTTTTAAGTAATTAATAAATATTATTTTGCAAAAGCCGACTTCCCAAAACACACTAAAAGACGAAAAATGAAATCGGTCGCGAACAATCGATGAATCAAACAAAAGTCCAGTAGTGAACTTATTTTCCGTCTTTTCGTGCATTTGGAAGTCCGTTTATTTTGCAAAAAGTTTTATATTTCATTGTTTTTAGTTGTTGTTTAAAGGATGTATCTCACTCACATTATTATTGATTATTTTTCATTGCCACTTTAGCATTAAAGCATATCGCCCACATGCATTAGAAGAAAAATATATATTAAAGAAGCTAACTCATAAACGACTTAGGGAATTTAGATAAAATAAATATTACAGATAAATTCAAAATACAATAAAAAGGCTCACTTTAGGCACAATTGACAGAGAAACCGCGTAACAAACATACAAAAACAAAACGGTCAAATTTTGTAAGTGTTTAAACGGTTTTATATCTGTACTAGCTGGCGCCCGCGGCTTCGCCCGCGTGATATCTAAAAAAGTATCACATACATTCGCAGTTATAATATTAGTAGGATGTATATCTTTAACAATTGTATCTAGTAATCAAGACCCTAAACAGTTCGCTTGTACCTACATATTGTCAGCTTCTACTCACGTCATTACCAGAACTATTGACTTCAAGATTGCACCACGATGACAGCAGCTTTAACTTTAAATCTCGAAGTCACATGACTCCGCCCACCGCCACACTAATATGTTTATCCAACAGCAAACGGTCACGCGACAAAACCTTAAAATTGACGTATTACGTGTTCTACTTGGAATCGCTTGCTATCCGGATTTACCTTGTTATGTGTTTGAAAGAGACTGCGCAATTATTATTTTTAAGATTTAGGAAAAAACTTCATTGTAGCTATTATTATGTAAACTATCAAAACTTATTTTTGTGTTTTATACAAAATCATTCTATTGTGTCCTATTTGAACGATTTATTTAGTTAAGCTGGAAGCAACTAGATAATCGTGAGGCTGGGCAAATAATGATTTTGTTTTTTTTTTCTTATAAAACCTTTTTTTAATTAATAAAGAGTAAATTTGAAGGTGACCGTTTTTTTATCTTAATATGATTGATTTACCTTTTAATTAGAAAAAAGAAAAGTAATTTATGTTAGATTAATTGAAGGATTTTCAGTGAATTTAGTTCGAAATATAAAAAATATGCCTGTAATAAATTTAGTATTACTTTAATTAAAAAAGAATATAAAATTTATAACTCACTTCTTCTCGACCTCATTGTTATTTAACGGGCCTCATCGATTTCTCTAGCGTAAAACAATTGTAAACGTATAGTTTGAACTTCATTGTCTTTAGTGCCCCTCTCCACTGTGACCGTCGCAGACGCACAATGTTTAATTTTCCTAACATTTTGACGTTCACAATTCTAAACACGCTATGTTTTGTTTCAAATGCTGAAGAAATGGGACCTAGTGAGATTGTGCACAGGGAAACAAGACAGCTGCATTTATTGTACTTAAACAGCTCGGTTTTACAGGTATGTTAGACTATTAACAACTATTTAAAACATGGATTATCTGCTTTTGATAATAATGCTTCTGAGGCCTCTTTAAAACAGACAGACACAATTTTTTTTATCTATACTAATATTATAAAGCTGAAGAGTTTGTTTGTTTGTTTGTTTGAACGCGCTAATCTCAGGGACTACTGGTTGGAATTGGATAATTCTTTAAGTGTTGGATAGTGCATTTCTTGAGGAAGGCTATAGGCTATATAACATCACGCTACGACCTACAGGTGCTGAGCAGCGTGGGTGAAACCGCGGAGAACAGCTAGTTTCATATAAAACCACGTTAAAAACAATCGAGTTCTGTTAAAACTGTTACAAATCTATACTTCTATAATTATATACTGTACTAAATATTTAGTGCCCTACTAATATAATTATTGATTCTGCGTAATTGATTTGATGAAATCAATAAACTTATAGACTCATATATCTACTATGTAATTTAATTGACTCGACGGTTGCCCTGGTTGTTGAGAGATTGTCATGCTCACTTCAATGTCTCGCTGATGGTGGCGGGTGTGTCGGGTCATATAGTTCCCTTCAAAATGGGGCTGAAATATGCGTCATGATCGGGGAATAGTCACTGTCAGTCGTGACTGGTCATGATATTCTAAAGTGCCTGTTATGGTCTAACTGAAATAAATTCTTTGAGTTTGAGTTTGACTGATGTACCAATTTCTTAAAATTAGATGAGTTCATGTTGCTCACGGAACATAATTACAAATGTGAATGTTTACATATATGAATGTTTGTTATTCAATCACTCAAAGTAACGTACTCAAAACATTGTGCTGAAAGATGCATTTAATTGTACGTGCTCATAGAGGTATTAAAAAAAATACAAAACAATTGAATAGTATTAAAAAAATGAAACTTCGACTCCCATTTCAAATCAAATCAAAAGCATTTATTTCAAGTACCCAGTTACGAGCTCTTTTTTACTAACCACAAATGATAACAATAAAATAATTCTACAGTCCCAGTCACAAGGCATAAGAACTGTAAATACTGTTGTTGTCGATTTCAAAGCGTAGGTATCTATAGAGAAGAATAGGCGAAAACTCCATGGACTCTTTTAAATCAGGCTAATATCTCTAACTAGAAGGGTATGGTCTAGAACAGGAAAAATTGCTATGACAGGGATAACAAATGCTTTTGAGCTTCTTAAAGGGTAGATATTTTAAAACCCATTATTACGAGTAAACCTTTATTCTAGAGTTTTTATTCTAACATTTAAAAATATCTCAACCAACCTAATTGATCACTGGTTAAAACGTATTCTTATGGTTTCATACAAATTTGCGAGATAAACGACCATATCTTTAAACTGCGTTAAAAAAAGGTTTTAATTCACAATTTGATGTCAGTTGAAAATCCTTACTAATCCTTACTAATATTATAAAAGCGAAAGTGAGTTTGTTTGTTTATTTGCTACGTCTTCACGCCTAAATAGCTAAACCGATTTTGATGAATTTCGGTATAGAGATAGTTGGGACCCTGAAGACGGATATAGGCAATTTTCTTTTAAGATTAAAGATTAAAAAAAAAAAACGAAAACTAACGTTACAACTCTAATTTGTTTGACCGTTACCTTAATATGGGCCAATTAAATACGGCTTTGCTGAAGCTTCTTCCAAATTGAGCAGAAACTGCAAAAGTAAAGGTACAGAACCTCCTCTTTTTAAGTCGGATAAAAAGATTATCGCTATCAATATCCATTGGATATACAAAACGATTACCATCACTTAACGTAGTGTGTCATTCAAATTCGGCAACTCACGCGCACTCAAGACGCATGCGTTGAAAAAACATCATGTTTTCCAAAGATCTTCTTTTTACTTTTACGATTGCATCTAACCTTCTTTTCACCATAAGTGTGAAAGAGATGGAATTATCCGATGAGGTTCTGCACAGGAGTAAAAGACAGTTACTTTGGCCAAATAGCACCCTGTTGCAGGTACGTTTTTTTTTTTCTATAAAAAAGGTTCACCCCGTAAAAAGTTTTTAAGCCGGATGTTCTGGGATTAACGGTTGTTTGAGTAAAGCTGATGGCCACGCCAGATTAGAGGAAACATTTAGAAGTTTCAATGATATAAATTACGAGTTGCGCCGCGCGGTTTCACTCGCATGGTCATAGAATATAAAATATATCTTTATGAATTGTAGCCTATGTGTTATTCGGATGTATAAGCTACTAGCTTTTGCCCGCGGCTTCCCTTGCTTGAAATTCGGGGTAACACAGTTTCTTCCTGATTTGCAGGTACCTGCTACTGTAGTTTTTGCCCTCGCGCCTTATTTATTGTAATAGCAAATCATGTTACTTATAAAAGTGTTAATAACGACTATTTTGGTTTGATTTGATTTGAAGCTCCCATTATGGGTCCAAGTGATTGCACCTCCTCCTCCTGCCAAGTTTGTCAAATGCTATGTTAATGTTAAGCTTATTTTGGTATAATATTTTGGAATCGGCTCCCAGTCTTAACTGAAAATCATATTTTTAGATAGAACGATTGTTTTGTACAGCCTATACTATAAACCAGTTAATAACTAGATAACACGATACTTTTTGATAAGACTGGTTTCAGATTTGAGAGACACTGACTACCTGTAACGACTGTCAAAGACAAAATCTACAAAGACGGGACCAATGGCTTAGCGTGCTTTCCGAGACACGGAGGAAACTCGTCTTGCTATGTCTGGTCACTCATCGACTGACCAACCTAAGCAAGCGCGGCTTAACTTCAAATTGACTTATTTTATTACCCGCAAGCTCAAGAAAACAGAGTAGAAATATATGACTTTAATTCATTTGCCTTCTACTCCTCGATCCAATGTCAAAACAAAACACGTGTAAGATTCCTCAGAAACCATAATACTGTCGTATTTTCCTTCAATCAGGCATCGTATTATAATGTAATATTATTGGCATTCAGTACCGCGTGATTATTTATTGGAAAATTGCTCTGCGAACATATCCGGGTAATAAGTCAGTTGCTTGTGGGAATTCGCAGTAAATTATGAATGTTTTAGTGTACTGTGTAATTGATTTTGATGCTTAATTTGTGGTTGTGTTAATGTAGTGTTGGCAAGGGGGTGCTTGCTATTGCAAAATTGGTTGTGGGGGTAATTTGGTTCCCAAGCAAATAGATCTTGAATCTTGCAATCTAAATGATCCTGATATTTATATAGGAGGAGGCCGCTCTTGCCGGTTTTCGGGTTAAGCTGCTCTTTCCTGCTGGTCCGGAGATGGGTGACCAGTTGACCACCCATTACGTACCAAGTTTACTTTGTACCTCTGTTAGGAAAAGTCTAAGCGGGTGATACTCGTAAATCTAGATAATTGAATCTTTCAAATCAACTAATTCAAATCAATCGGTTTTGGTGTTTAGTGTTGACAATCTGTTTTTTTTTCAATATTAGCAGCTTTTAAACGTCTAACCGCAGAGCAGAGACCAGTGGTATAAGAATTATTGATTCTGAAAAAATAAATTCGTAACGAAATCGCATGGAATCGCGGCCACTAGGCCGATATACAACACAATAGGCTAATTTCCAAACAAAAAATTGTCGTCTTTTAGATTATTTAAAAAATAAGAGAAACGTCACGCGTTGCTGCATTTTTTTGCAACAACTGACGTCACACGTAACTTTAATGGGCTATATATTTGTCATTTTTGGTATAATTTACAAATAAAACATACATGTCCCTTATTTTTGAATGACCTAAAAAACGGACTAAGTAGAATGTAATTACTTTGACCTTGGACTGCTATATTTTGTTAAAGAAAAATACATTGGCGTTGCTTTAATTACTGATTAAGTATTCGTGTTGTTAACACAAACAAGATATTTACAGAATAACATTGTTGTTCTGAATATCAAAAAAAAAAGATCCCATAACCCAAATACGTTATGTTCGGGAAAAGCTAGCTGTTTTAGCTTTTAATATACTGAGAGAGAAAAGAGCCCTTTTGTCGCAAAAGGGGGCCACAAGGTAACTGAGTTAGAGGTTCTCTTTGCAGCGAAATATAGCAGCATAATCCGATCATGTGGTTCTCGGCAAAAAATGAGCGACCTCGTCGCGTGGTGGTGAAGTGAGGAATTAATCGCATTTGTCGAATGGATGATCAGCCGCGTAAAGTGTCAGCGTGCCACACTTGTGAATAAAATGCGGCGAAGATTTAATTTAAAATTGTATAAGTAATTTGCCAGTCTCCCTTTGTTTTGCGGGCCATCATTTTTGATAGCAGTTGGAATCCCTGGGATAACGTCAATTGATCAAGCAATATTCGGTTCAGGTGGATTTAAAAGCGTAGACATTTTCTAGTTTGATTATTTTTTTTGTCTGCATCTTCTCAAAGACTACTTCAAGACTTCGTGTTTGATTAATAATCTCGTAATTGAAAATTGATCAATGCGAAATTTTACATGTGTTCAGAATTTTTATATAATTTTACGTAGCCGTACCCCAGGAATGTCAAAACCTTTATGAAGTTCACGAATCTTTACATAATTCGTTTAGTTTATAAATTAAAAGTGATCACAAAAATCATGGCAGGAAAGTTTAAAAATATTTAAATTAATCAATTACTTAAACCATTCATAAAGCATATAATAAACATTATCAGACGTCGCGCTTAAATGTCATCCGGTATCTGATTGTGCACATTGTATATGTGTGCCCATGATATGAATTAAGTTTTCAGATTTAGCTAGGGTGAATGGATAACCAGCTAATTTATTTCTACCATGAGTATAGTAATAGGGTAGTTTACAGGGTCAAAATAATTACATTCTATTTAGTCCGTCTTTTAGATTATTCAAGAATAAAAAATAAATAAATTAGACCTTAAATGACAAAGATATAGCCCATTAAAGTTTCGTGTGACGTCGCTTATTGCGAAAAAATACAACAACGCGTGACGTTTCACGTAATATTTTTTTTTGGAGACTAGCTTATTATGCCTATCTCTGCGTTTATTATATTTGTTCACTTACTTCATTGGCCTATTCACGTTGACAGAGTGGGAAAGTATAATTATTGTAGCCATAAATTAATTAAAAATATAAACACATCAATGTAAATCAAACTCTTTTACTTACAGTTCAACGCAGGTTTTGGCTTTCCAAGCGCAGCCAAGAGCATCAACGTGAACTACGCATTCCAAGCTAACTTCCAACTGCCCTGGAATCGGACCCAAATCCCTGTAGACATCTTTGGAGCCAACACTGGGTATGTTGGGACTGCGAGGAAGAAAAGAGAAACGGGAGGAATTAAGGATGATAAGAATGGTGATTACCAAGATGATGCCAAGCTGTATCACTTCTATAAACACGTTGAGGCTGTATTAGATGGGTAAGTTAATTGTCCACACATAATATCAAGATTAACATTATTTTTTTACTAATTAAAAAAAAATTGGTCTATTTTTACTGCTCACAGCGCTTTAAACATTACAATTATCAGTTTAAGTATTATATAAGTATCAGAGGGTTTCGTTAGGGTGGCTGCCTAATGAATCTTGACACCCCGGCGTTTCCTCTTGTCCGATTATGTGCAGGAACCTTCCGAAGCTTCCGTGTCTGGTGTGGACCTGCATCAGGCGGTAGATTGGGATCATAGCACCTCTCTAGCCACTCTTCAAAGCGGTGACTTACAGCCACTATTAGGGCGTGTCCTCTTATGAATACTCTTCATTCAATAACATACCGTACCTCCAGATCCCGAGTTACATTGCATTTCCAAAACACTGCTCAATGTAAATGCATGAACTATTAAAAAGATGCATCCTCTTTATGCTCCCTGCTATCCTAGTACATCTGAGTAAAACATCTTCGTGGCTAACTACCGAGATAATTGCTACTTAACGTGTTCATTAGCCAGCTGCGGTAGTCGGTAGTTGGAAGTTTAGTGACAACATTAATACCGTGTGTCGTTTATTAGAGGATAATGATAGTAGATAATGTTGTGGTGATCGTTGTCTGGTTGTGTGGTTTGTTTGTGGGGGAGAAATTGATTGTAGTTTGAGCAATTGTTTACGAACGTTATAACCTAAACGAAGACTTAGATAGTCTCATGGTGGCATGGCTCTCATGGTGGCATGGAGAGAGCGACTGTCGCAACCCCGTGTAGGGCACGCCACAATAGTGGCGGTAAGTCCCCTCTTTGAGGAGTGGCTGGAGAGGCGTCATGGCGTCCTCACCTACCGCCTGACGCAGGTCCTCACCGGACATGGAAGTTTCGGGAGGTTCCTGCACATCATCGGGCGGGAGGAAACGCCCGGGTGTGACACACAGTGGCGATCTGCCCAGCTCCACGAGGGCACGACGGAGCACCGCCGCCCTCGTGGAGGCAATCAGCGGTAGCGATCTCTCGCGTACGGCCCTGGTTCAGGCTATGGTCGGGAGCGAGAGGGAATGGGAAGCGGTCACCTCCTTCTGCGAAGCAGTAATGCTAGCAAAGGAGGTGGCCGGGCGTTTGAGGGAGAGAACATCCAGCCAACCCAGCCGCCGCCGCCGCCGACGGACGGACGGTGAGCAATGGGTAGCTCACCGTCCGTCCGTCGATTGACGACAGGCCGTGTCGACGGCGCGTTCGTGTTTCACGCGCGCCTCAAAGAGATATCAGCAAAGCAGAGGGGCTTGCCAGAGCCTCCGCCTGCCGCGGTTGCGGGTTGTTCGAAAGCGATACCGCGGCCCCGGAACGTAAAGGGCAATAGAAGGAACATGGGTGGGTTTTAGTCAATACAAGTCTGACATGCCCCCGCTCCGCCCAGAGCGGGGGAAGTCATTGGATGATTTCCCACCCGAAAAAAAAAGACTTAGATAGTTTAAAGTGTGCACTTCTTTGAGTAGATTTGATTCGCCCAAAAAAAAAAGGATTCTTTCTCTCAACCCAAAGCTGTGGTCGGTATACTAGAATCGGTCCTGTATCAGCGTAGAATCTAATATAGCTGACTTGTGTTAGAACGCAATACACATTGCCACAGACAATTTGTTGTACATTACTGAACTGCCGTTAACCTCTGTGTTAAATTATGTTTACACAAGGATCGGTTTACCGCTGTAGTTCAATGTATTAAACATACCTATTTGAAATCACTATGACTAGAAAATTTGAAACTGTTATTAGTTTTGTTAAAACAGAATTCATGATCAGCTTATCTATCAAAGACAAAGTCTAAGGCCCAGACTCCACCAAAGCGGAGAGCAGCGGAACGGAGAGGAGATCGGCGGAAACCGACCAATCACATTGCTTTAAATCTACATCGCGTCTCTCATCTTTCCTATGATTGGTTGACTCTTGCACATCTCCTCTCCGCTCCGCTGTTCTCCGCTTTGGTGGAGACCGGGCCTAATTCTTTATTGCGAACTCATCATCTGTCTAGCCTTTTCCCAACTATGTTGGGGTCGGCTTCCAGTCTAACCGGATGCAGCTGAATATCAGTCTTTGACATGGAGTGACTGCCTATCTGACCCCCACAACCCAGTTATTACTAGGTAATGCGATACCCCTTGGTGAGACTGGTTGTCAGACTTTCGGAACACAGACTACCTGTAACGACTGTCAAAGATCTACAAATGACAGCCGGGACCAACGGCTTAACGTGCTTTCCGAGGCATGGAGGAAACTCAGTGTGTAACGGGTGGTCACCCATCCACAGACCAACTTAGGCAAGCGCGGCTTAACCTAAAGATCGACCCGAGCGGCTGATATTATTTAGCCACGAGCTCCTTTATTGCGAACTAAGTGTAGTAATTTAGATCTTAACAAAGGGTAAGTTCTTAGAACTTAGTTGTGTGTTGTGTTTAGGCATTATAATGATAGTTAATGATATACGTTTTTAAAAAAAACATGCTAAATTTACTAGTCAAACATTTTACATTGTAGGTATTAAACATTATGTTAATTTTTATTATTCATAGATCATCATTATAAGAAGTTTTAAAACAATTTCATTAATTAATCACATATAGAGGTAAAATTTGTTTGTAAGCTTTTATGCAGGTGGTAGTCTTCGAAACTACTTATTTGATCCCAAAAAAATATAATTATCAATAGTTACATTTGTATCGTTCTGCTTGAATAATGTCGGCACAAATCGAGAGCGAAGCCGGGAGAGAAAAACCAGTTTTCTTTGTATTTTTATGTTGATCTGTATTCTCCCTTTCTTTTGTTTATTTTCTCACAGTAGAATATATCTTGCTTGGTGATGCAAAGAGAAATAGGGAAGTCTTCCTCTGCATTACCCAAAAATTGGCTGGTAGAAAATGTATACGCCATTAAGTCCATCTATGTACTCAGTGCTTGAAATTACACCTTAGATACATGATAGATGGAATGGTAGATATACAGACGTAATAACTTAGCATTATTTATTTTCAATTTCATTCTTGTAACTCTTTGCTTAGAAATCTTTAACGATCTCTCACTTAAGTTCACAAACTCAATTAGGCGATCATAAGTTCCACAAACACCAAATCCAATCACGCTTTTCAAGAATTCAAAATGACCGCCAAACCATAATCCAGCTTTCGTACAATCACGGCTCATATAAGTGATTTCAATACTGAAGTAGGTGTCAATGTTAATTCATTTGTCGCGTCGCTAATCGTGCTAGTTAACGATGAACCGATTTGGTAGAGAATTATCACGTTTGGCTGTACTGTACCATAATCTGTACTAATAGGCTCTGACGTTATGAGATCACGAGCTGTGTTAGGACTGGCACCTTATGCTGCATATCGAAAGAAAGAAAAAAAGACAATTGCGGTTATTCAGCACTAGCTTTTGCCCGCGGCTTTGCTGGCGTTAAATTCGGGGTAACACAGTTCCCTTTTCCTGATTTGCAGGTACCTGCTACCTGTAGTTTTTGCCCTTGCGCCTTAGTGATTGTAGTAGCAAAGCTAAATTTTCCCTTTTCTTCCCTCTTCCTCCCTCTTTACACACTTTATATGTCCGTTTCCAAGGTCTCGACTATCTCTGTACCAAAATTCATCAATCAGTTTAGCCATTTAGGCGTGAAAACGTCACAAACACACTAGCAAACAAACTCACTTTTGCACTTGTATAATATTATTTAAAAACAAAACAAGAACAACAACCTTAAAATTAAACGAAATATAATAAACAATCCCAAAAGGGCTTTAGCTCAGCATAATGCAGATGGCAACACAAGGCCGCCACCTCACGCTGAATTTCAGCTGCTACACATATGAAGAAGTAATCCTTTAGAAACATTTTGCGTGGTGTTCTGTTAAGGTACTGAACTGGATCCTTCATGAACACATGGTAATTTTTGAATGCTGCCCATTTCTCAGTCTATTAGTGGGCAGTGCATCATCTTGTTTTTCGTCCATACATCTCTTAAGTCTTCAATGCAGAAGGCGTTATGGTTTGTAAGGTCAGTCCCTTTCCACTTCCATCCATTTATTGTTCGTAATGGACGCACCGCAGTCATCTCATTTTTGAATGGTCTCGCGGTACTATCCAGTCCAGTAGTTTAGGAGCCTATTCGATACAAACAAATCTTTCCTCTTTATAAAATGAAGTCGCTTTCGCTGTCTGTTCGCTTAGATCTTCTAAATCCCTCCACATATTTTAATGCAATTTTCAGAAATAGGTAGAATTCAAGAGAAAGGTTTATATGTATAAAGTTTTAGTCTACGTGGATGGTACCGCGGGGTGCAGCAAGTCGTATAAAGGTGTGTAAAATATGGTGACTGTGGCGCGATCAGCTTCTGAGCCCACTAGATCCTTTGGTCTTTTCCTAGTGTCTCTTCTTATAGCCATCCACATTCATATAGTTTTTTTTACGGATGCGAAATTATAAAATAACTTTCCCCGCTCTGGGGGGGTCAGTGTCAGCCTTTTACTGACTAAACCCAGGCCCGCGGTATCTCCTTCGAACAACCCGCGGCTCTGATAAGCCCCTGCTGACATCTCCTTGAGGCACTCGTGAAACGACCGCGCTATCTACACGGTTGCCGTCACAAGACGGCAGAACAGTGAGCTAGCCATTGCTCACCGTTCACAGATCCGCATATACGGTAACCGGGAACCGTCTCGCGGCACCGACGAGCGAGGCGTCTCCCGCACATTCATACTGTTGAAGATTCAACATTATTTCTATCGGTAACATTTTCTACTTAGAACAACTCTCTACAAATTTATGGAACAACAGAAGCATATCCCAAAGTTATGTCCTTTTTTGTCACCTCGTTAATTTTCTCGATATATTTGTCAACTTATCACTGTTTGTTAGCGAATTATACGGTATTGCCTGAACTACCTACTTACGTGAAATGACGTCAATCACGACTCTGAAATTTCTGTTCAAAAGTAAGGTTGATGCTTTATACGATGTGTGTAGATTTGACTTCTTGTTTTTATTTATTCGTTTTACAATTTATATATGCTTGATATATATTTTATCATATCAGCTCTGAGATAAAGATTCTGTTTGGCCTCGTACTTGATCAATTTTTTTTTATTGTTTTTTTTTTGTTTATTTTTTTGTTGTTCTTTTCATATAATTAATGTTGTTTTTTGCTTAGTGAGTCTAAAAATCATGGCAAATAATGTCAACGTAAATGTGGTGACAACCCTAGCAATCCTATGTTGCTCTGGATTACTACAACAAACATCTAATCAAGCTAACTGTATTATGGTTTAACCTGACCTCCAGTCAATGACCTTACCAGGAACAAGCACATGTATTATACAGTCAATCTCACAGTCGCACATATCAAAAGAGGAATGAGCAAACTGTCGTGAGGAAAGTTGCAACTAAAGCTTTGCACATTTCTGCATCAACCCACATGATTTTTGCCAGTCTTTGACTTCGACGAACTTGACTCTGCATTGTCAAGCTCATGCGAAGACAACTGAAAAGAGGAGGTTTCTTATTTGACCGTAATTTTTAGTTTTTTTTTTTTTGGTAGGTACTCAGTTTTATTGTGCAATAATGTTTTTTATTTCAGTAATTTTGTTACCTATGTTACGATGATACCTCACACAATTTTTATTGAGTAGTAGTATTAGCAGATCATTCATATAGACAGAAGAAAAATAATGTACAATAGACGACAACTCATAAACTAGCCAATAAAATAAATAAAATCAACAAACAAACATATTTTTCGAACAAAAAAAGAATCGTGAAAATCGGTTCACAGTTGGCGGAGTAATCGGTGAACATAGACAAAAAAAAAACAATCGAACATAGAACCTTTTCCTTTTTTGAAGTCAGTTAAAAAAGTAATTATATAAAGTTCTTATTCTTGTTATGACAACCTCTCGTTGCAAGCTGAGGCAATATAAAAAATCCTTTCAAAACGTATATATAAAATATTTAAAGGCGCTGCTCACGTCACAGTCTGTCTGTGTGTTTGTTTATTCACGGGTAACCGATTGCTAGCGCAAGATATCAAAATCATGATTTATTTTACTCCGACTTTTGGTTACTTTCGGAAGCAATTTTCACATAAATTGCTTTCGTCAATACCAATTTTGCGAATGTCAAAATTTGTTATTTATTACTGTTTACTGGTGCGGGCTATTTTAATAAACATCGGATATATTTATTTTGGTGGTGTGAATATTATAAGCACGTCACACGTTAAGCTGAAGAGACGATCTGATTCAGCACAACTCTTTTAACCCCCGACGTAAATAACGACGGAGTGTTATAAGTTTGACCTGTCTGTCTGTACGTGTGTCTGTCTGTGGCGTCGTTGCTCCCGAACGGATCAACTGGTTTTGTTTTAGATTTTTTGTTGTTGTTTAAAACGTGAATTAGTCGAGTGTTCTTAAACATGTTTGATGAAAATCGGTTAAGCAGTGTAAAAGTTGAACAACATTTTTTTTATAATATTTTACTTTTTAGAGGGATCTTAGGCTTTTGTGTACAGGGTTTTTTAAATATTTAATTTAATAGTAAGATTTGTTATTCGTTTTTTTTATTTAAATCAGACTCTTATTACAAATTAATTTGTTAGTATAGTATAATAGAGAACGCACGACTTTAACATGAAAATTAAACATGATATTATTTTCCATGTCAAATATCCATAGTGAAATAAAAAAAAAACTATATAAAATACATTAATTATTTGTCACTTGAGATATACATAATATTTTAAACTCAGACACACAAACAACCAGACCAGGAACAACTATCTGTAGGCCATACTAATATTTGTTCCGTGCAGGGATCAAACCCGCGACACGCAGCGCAGCAGTCGATCGCTCAGCCACTGCGTCAACCGTGTGTCAATTATACTTAGGAGCCTAAAATAAGGATTTTCCAGTATCTCCTCAGACCCCATTTTTGAGAACCTCAACCCTTGATTTTGCTGTTATTCTAGATTCGGCCACAACGGCAAGCCATGCGTCCTGCAGACCTTGTGCCAACTCGGAGCTGAACCGTTACATTCTGATGATGAAGAGGATCTGTTGCACGAAATGGCGATGTTTGTTTTGAAGTAAGTAATTCAGCTCAATTTTTTCCTCTGGTATTTCAGGAATACTCATAAGCATGACTTTAATACCTTAACAGAAATCATAAGTTCGTTAAAATCTCCTTTATGGATAAATGGAACCGCTGATTCTAGAAGCACGATTGTTTAGGAATTAATTTTTAAATTTTATTAGTTGTTAAATAGGAACGTTCCGTTAAATTCAAGTGTCGGAAATTCTGAAATGAAAATTCATTAGTACTTTAATGTAGGTACCTACATTTCTTTTTTTAAAAACGTTGCCCCACACTAGGAATTTCTCCTGTATCGTGGGTGCGTTTACAAACATTTAAATTCACATACACAAACAGCCAGACCCGGAACAATTATCTGTATTCCATACAAATATTTGTTCTGTGCGGGAATCGAACCCGCGACACGCAGCGCAGCAGTCGATCACTCAGCCACTGCGCCAACCGTGTCGTCACACATTCGAAGTAACCTGTTTATACCAGAATGTATTTTTACCTTTTACCAGTGGCGAACTGGGGGTCTAATTGAAGAGTAAGCCCTCGTGTTTTTGTATTTTGAATTTAGCCCCCCCCCCTCCATTGGTATTTATAATTGTTGTGAGTCCTTGTTCAATCGAAATACTGCTGTAATAACAACTAAAATGTTTTTTCGTGAATTTTAACATGTACAGATTGTTTTTAATACAAAACTATTGGTATGTTTGTTGCTATAATTTGAGGCAAGCCTTTTAGCTAGCGGGCTTTTTAGCTTTTATAATGGTTTCGCCTCTGCTTTTACCAGTTGGTGCCGATATTCGATAGGTCAATGACCACTTCAAAGTACAGCATGCCCTACAGAGTTACATCATGTGGTGTTGACAAGTTAAACTCAACTAGTCCCGACCATTAACAGGAGAACTTGAGAATTTGAAGAGTACATACTCAATGAGGCACGGAGGCTCTTTGCACTACAACTTAGTTGAGTCGTTGAGTGATGGTCGTGACTGTTTATGTATGGTAATCAAATGTGGAAGATACATACGTCGCCTTTGTTTAAAAAGGATCTCGGCAGGAAACTTAGAACTCCATAATAATATGTAAGAGTTCTTAAATGCTCCTTTACTTCGTCATTTATCGTCATGTGGCATTTGTTAAGTTTTTTTTAAAATTATACTTTGCATCACTCTAGATATTTCTCTTGTATCGTAAGTGTGTTTACAAACATTTTAATTTGCATAAACAAACTGGAAGACCCGGAACAACTACCTGTTGATCACACAAATATTTGTTCCGGGTGGGAGTTGAACCCGCGACCCGCGGTTCAGCAGGAAATAGCTTAACTACTGTGCCAGCCGTGCAGTCAGTTTTGTGGGATATACGCCTCCAATTTCAGGTGTAGGTAATATATTTGCTTGTCAATAAAGGAACGAACATACGTAGAACTAAAAGTACCTACGTACACTGAATTTAGGACCCCTGGAAACCATTACTATGTAGCATCATAAATAACATCCAAGGTGATTGCATATTTTCTTCATATTAAAATTATTTTTCTCTTAACTAAAATTTTTAACACTTCAATATTAAAATACAGGGTTGATGGACAATATTATCTTGTACCATGTTTCTTATCACTTAAGTCAATAAAAAGCAATCAGTATTACCAAAAATAATAAAACTTGTTCAATGTCCTTTAAGTATTATCCAGTGAATTTATGGCCCGTAGTTGAAAATCTATAAAAATAAATATTTCTTTTCTATATTTTATTTTTTTTATATTTTTAAATGTTTTTTTTTTTAATTTTTGTATTTAAGAAATATTTAAAAATGTAATTTTATGTATAGAAATCAATAAATGGACGAAAAATATTTCTTTTCTTTTTATTACAGTCCAAAGAATGACGGCACCACCAACCTATCAGAAAGCGACGAAACCTACCCGTACATCAAAGCATACACCGACGGGGAGCAGCACCAGGACTGCACCAAGTTATACCAAGGATGCTCGTTATCCTTCATAGATGTATTCACTAAGCTGCATGATCTAGCGGGATAAGGAATAAATTCCGTATGTGCATATGCCCATACCATGACCGTTCCAGATACGTGTCAGGCAAAAAAATATTCTTTGTATTAAGAAAATACTAAAAGCCGTCGTAGAATGCCTAGCAGATGTGAAACATTGAATGTATTTTGTACAGATAATATGCATAAAAGGATAGTTTAGGACATGAGAAATGTGTGCCGTAGTAAACAACACTATAAGTATACAAGCTCAGTGTAGCGAAAGGGATCGCACAGGGAACGCCATACCGAATGGGGAGAGAGAAGCACAGTCATTTGCGCATGGCAGCCAGACGGTGCTAGATGTTTTATGCTATCGTATAGAGTGACAACGTATAATAAGTCGGTCTAACTTGCCGCATTAGATGTTTCACATCAAAAGTATGACACTAATAGACATTTCTGTGACTGACCAACACCGGCGCGTGCCATGCACGGACCGTCAACTATAGGGTGGTTTCCAGGGTCAAAGTAATTACATTGTATTTAGTCCGTCTTTTAGATTATTCAAAAATAAGGGACATTTATTTTTTATTTATAAATTATACCAACAATTACAAAGATATAGCCCATTAAAGTTACGTCTGACGTCAATCGTTGCGAAAAAATGCAGCAACGCGTGACGTACGACGGGACACGTAAAAAATACGTGTCCCTTATTTTTGAATAAACTAAAAGATGGACTAATATATGTATATTTTTTTTTTATAAACTAGCCTATTTTCGTCATGTTAGTGAGAATATTTGCACGTTAAAATCGGTGACGGAACGGGAATGACAGTCCCATACTTTTCAATACAAAAAATATCTTATGCCTGACTCGTTCCTGACAAGGTCATGGTATGATACGGTGTAATAGGCAGCTCCCTTTTTGTGTATAGTGCAGAATAATTGTTTTGATGTTTCGCTTCCATGACACTGTCTGGAAAAGCTGTTGGTTAAGATTCGTGTTTCTTTTATTGTGGTTCCAATTAAGTGCATAGAACCATAATAATGACTGAATAGAGTGAACGAGGTTTATGAATAAAACTTTTTTACTTTTAATTTGCAGTATTTTATTAAAGTGGTTTTATTTTAGGTCTAAAATAAAATGGTCCTCCGTGCTGTAATAAATAATATCTATACTAATATTATAAAGTTGAAGAGTTTGTTTGAACGCGCTAATCTCAGGGACTACTGGTTGGAATTGGAAAATTATTTTAGTGTTGGATAGTCCATTTCTTGAGGAAGGCTGTATAACATCACGCTACGACCAACAGGTGCTGAGCAGCGTGGGTGAAACCGCGGGGAACAGCTAGTAAATAAATAAATAAATAAAATCGTAATGAATTCGTAGTCATGAGTCTCTCGTATCAAGCCTTATGTCTGTTGCCTTATGGGTTTTGACAATAACACAATTAGATTATACAGTTCTTTGATTATAGTACTAAGAAATCGAAAGCACTTGGTAAGACTGGTTGTCGGACTATCCCACTACTGACAGAGGGACTGCCTATTCGCTTTATCCTACTAATATTATAAATGCGAATGGTTGTGAGGATGGATGGATGGATGTATGGATGTTTGTTACTCTTTCACATCAAAACGGCTGGACGGATCTTGATGAAATTTGGCACAGAGGTAGATTATTGTCTAACACATATAATAACACATAGGATACTTTTGTTTTCGATATCAACCGGGCGATATTATCATCGCAGTTAGTTATAATATAAATACACCTGAGAGGATGCCATGCATCAATCAACACATCATGGGAGTTATGGGTCGTCACCCATCCACGGGCTAACAACTGAAGATCGACCCGAGCGGCTATAATTGTTTAGCCACTAGCTCATCCGTATTAGGTAAGATCACGAGATCATAATTTTATCTAAGTAGGTACCGTTCTAACACATAATGGATAGTCTTTTTTGCCCCTAACGTTGCCACACCAGGAATGTCTCCAGTATCGTAGGTGTATAATAGTCAGACCCGGAACAATTATCTGTAGGCCATACACATATTTGTTCCGTGCGGAGATCGAACCCGCTACACTGCGCAGCAGTCCATCGTTCAGCCACTGCGCCAACCGTGTCAAACACGACAATTGAAAACATTTTTATTTCGGAATCAACCAAACAATCCTGAAATAGTTATGAAATGTGAAAGTTGAAGCAAAAGTTCCCTCTGAAATGCATTTTTTAATAATACGAACCTTAATCTGGATGCACAGGATAAAAATGATACCGCATTCATATTCATAAAGGAAGACCGCTATATACAGGGTGTAGGTTTTCATTTCATGCTATTTTCGGAAACAGCACATGAATCAGCCACAAAATAGAGTGCATTACCCGTGTTTCATCCCCCGCTATTCACAAAAGTCAACTTAGAGTGGGTTATTATAGGGTGCAGGGGTATTTTTACTATTTTCAGCTCTCTTGTTATCTTATTATGGTAGAAACGAAAAGAGATTACAGGGGTTTTAGAAATAAGGGATTTTGTTTTAGATTTGCTAGCTGTCTTTACGAATAAAAATCAATACAATACATTTGCTTACAAATTGTCGAGTAAGTTGCGTGATTGGTTGATTTAATTACCAAGAGTTGAGTTTGTACTTAGCTATAAGAAAAAGCCGACGAGACTAGAGTACAAATCGTTCCGTACCATCCTTACTTCCTTATTATAATATTATAAAAGCGAAAGTGAGTTTGTTACCTCTTCACGCCTTAATGCCTTAACCGATTTTGATGAATTTTGTTACAGAGATAGTTGGGACCCAGGAAACGGACGTAGGCTAAAAAAAGTGGGATATAAGGGAGAAAAAGGGAAGAAAAGGGAAAACTTAGATTTGCTATTACAAATCAATAAGGCGCAAGGGCAAAAACTATACAGGTAGTAGGTACCTGCAAATCGAAAGGGGAACTAAGTTACTCCGAATTTAACGCGGGCGAAGCCTCGGGCAAAAGCTAGTAATCTATAAAAACGCAAATATAAAATACATGTTTGTTTTATAGTTTGTTCTATAATAAAGGATATCTTTACTATCTTTCCGGGGGTTGCGGGTTATTCGAATGAGTACCGCGGATACCGCGGCCTCGGAATATAAAGGAAAAGAAGGAACAGGGGTAGATTTTCGTCAGTGATAGTGTGAAAGCGCTCCACCCAATTAAGTTATTTGGCAATTTCCCATCCGCAAAAAAAAGGGAGCATCACCTACGAAATTTCAACTGTCGATCACGGTTCATAAGATACAGCCTTGTGACAGTCGGACGGACGGATAACCAGCGGGATCTAAGTAATTGATTCCCGGTTTACAATTTGAGTACGGAACTCTAAAGACGATAACTGTGTGAAGTATTATATGTAGGTTAAACACCCTGGCGCCCCCGGCTTTGCTCACGTGTTATCGGAAAAAAGTATCCACAGTGTTGTTCCAGACTATAATCTAGCTCTGTGACATCTCTCATCAAGATCCGTTGAGCCGTTTTGGCGTGAAAGAGTAAAAAACATCCATACATCCTACTAATATTATATATGCGAATGTTTGTGAGGATAGATAGATGTATGGATAGATGTTTACCTTTATTGGGATCACTTTGCTTTTCGTCTGTTTGTCTGTCTGTCAAGACCCCTTACCTCGGGAACGTGTAGAGGTATCGAGTTCAAATTAAAACCATAATATACTTAAATTTATGGTTTCTTTGTGCTGTGAAAAATTCAACTCTCCAAGTCTACGCAGTCAAGGTATAGCTGTTTATGTTGCAAGTCAAATTCAAACTCAAAGCATTTATTTCAATTTGACCACAGGTACCTTTGAATGTCAAGAAAAAAAACTAGTAGAGTGCGACTCGCGCGAGGCCGGTGTTTGCCCAGGAAAGGCCTTACATCAACTTATTAATAGAACCAAATAAAACACTTAATTTTCTACATTTTATTGTGAAAATAAATTACATACTAAAACACCAATATGATATTCCAACCGTCAAGCGTCATTAGGTCGACATTTGGAAGTACCTTATCCATCATTCAATATCGATACACGTGACATAACCTCCTAAGATTTAAGTGCTTAGAAAAAAAAAACATCATACTACATGGAACAAGTAAAATGAAAGTAATGGCAGGAGTGATTCAGTGAAGAGGAAGAAAATTAGGCACACATTTTATTTCTTAAACTTGCACTCATTGTCAGCCTAGCCTTTTCCCGACTATGTTGGGGTCGGCTTCCAGTCTTACCAGATGCAGCTAAATACCAGTATTTTACAAGGAGCGACTGACCTCCACAACCCAGTTGAACTTTTGGGACACTGATTACCGATAACGACTGTCAAAGATCTACAAATGACAGCCGGGACCAACAGCTTTACGTGCTTTCCGTATGTAACGGGTGGTCCATCATCCACAGACCAGCCTAGGTAAGCGCGGCTTCACCAAAAGATCGGTCCGAACGGCAAAACGGTTAATAGTATTATTATTTAGCTACGAGCTCCTCGCAAACAAGCTCCTTAAACTTGCACTGCATATCACTTATAATATATAGTTCACCTGACCGTTTTCAGCCACAGCGGCTAATCTCGAAGATTAGCCATCTACGTGAGAGGTATTATAGTACACCAGTGTGTGCTACAGGTGAACTCTCTGTTCCCTCACCCTCTTAGCCCTATGGAACGGCAATTTGAAACACGACTAGAGAGAAATCAGGCGCAGGACCAACAGCTAAACGTGCTTTTCGAGGCATTGGGTATCATACCGTCTCGTCTTCCAGCCTGTTACTGAGAAATTTTTGAACTTGTTGACTAGACTAGCATTCTAAGTACAAACTGGGTTGTCCTCCACAACCCGGTTTGTACTGAAAATGCTGGTCTGCTGAATGCTAGTCAGATTGGCAGCTGCTCCATGTAAAATACTAGAATTTCACTTCATCCAGTTAGACTGGAAGCCAACCTTAATAAAGTTGGGAAAAGGTGGGCAGATCATGTACCCCGAACGGTTTAAGTTTAGGCTATCTCAATGCTTATAACTAAACTAAGTATACAACAAAAACGACTATGTGAACATTTTCCTAAATTAACTAAAATTCTTATTTGATTTTTTTGATCATTTTCATAAATGAACTCAAAAGCAGTAGTATTAGACTTTTTAAAACTAAATAAAGTCTTATAATTTACAAGAACCCGAACTGATGCAGCGTCTCTTCCCCGATGTCAGTGAAAGTGCTGAGGACGGACCCCTCGCACTCGGGGAACAGGTTCTCACAGCTGGTCCCCACCTCTCTGCCGAGCCTCTCTGCTGCATGGTACTCGTTGTCCGTGTGGTGGGACAACGTATCCTTTGTTGTAGATGGCCTGAAGAAATGGAAACATAAGTAAGCTGCATGGAAATGTTGGTAGGATTTACACATTTATGAGATTGCTAAAAAAAAAATTGATAAGGACTTTGACTTTTACTTTCACTTTTTCACTTCTAAGAAGTGCATCAAAGCGTCCTCTTATCTAAACTTTAGCTTTTATCCGAATCACGGTGCGCGGATCAAAAGCAAACAACTTGTTTTTAAAGATAATCGTCAATTTCGGCATGTTGTTAGTGGTTGAGATTTTTTTATATTTTATCGGTGTCGTCAAATATTATTATTAAACCTTATTGATAAATGGAATAGTTTTTCTTGCAGGTAATGAATAAAAATTATAGATCCAGAGAACGTTTAAAATATAGCCCATGAATAATCAGTAATAATGTAACTTTGCATTTGTGAAAGAATTTTTTAAGTCGGAAAAGTATAGTTGTGAATTACTCTCTACATTCAAACTTACAACTTAAGATCTACATAACATGAGTACAAAGGTGTTTCTTTAAATTTCAATAGTTTTAAAATACAAAGGAAGTTATTCACAAATTATCCATGAAAATAAAAAATTATACAAAAGTTAATCCAGCAAACACAGAAATCTCAATACAGAGGTAGAAAAAATATATGAAGCATTGAAAATGAAAACGCCGAGTAAGCGCCCCCTCATTTACACACCGTTCAAATAAAACCTCCCGAACACAACATACAACGCCAGATTAAACGGTTTTCCTTAACCAGAGAGCTCCAATCTTAACCCGTCAACTTCACCCGAATGAATGATAAATCATTCATAAATAAGGCAGCACCAAAATCCTTTCATAATGTTAGTGACTTACGTGAATAGTATATGTCCAATTTCGCCGAGCAAGCCGTTTTCATGAGTGAAGGGTACCTCCGCAGCCTCGCAGATTGTTCGAAGCAGGCACGGACGCCCTGAATACCCGTACCTGAAGTTTCAATAGCCAACCTTAATAAAATATTATACCTACCTTTATAGCAATTCTTGTTAACTCTTTCTAAAAGACTTGAACTAAATGTTGTTTTGATTTCGTGTTTAAAGGTTTTTTTTCTTTTATTTGTGCGAGCTAAGCGCTGGCTACTTCAGTTTTGTTTTTGCTCGTTCTGTTTTAAACATAAAGTTTATACTTTGATTCTTTGTTATTCTTTTTTAAGTTTTATAGCTACGTTTTTTTAATTCGACTAAGGGAGATTTTGTAATTAAAAAATTGTATCGAAACTTCATGGTGAAATAAGATATCTAGTCTAAATACAATTACAGTCATCAAAAGAGATAATTAACGAGGCTTGTCAGATAAGATTTATGCTTTCATATATTATAAATCTAAGAAAGCTTCAAACTAAGTATATTTTATAGTAAACAAACATTTTTGGTTCATTTAGCAAATTTAATTTGAGTTAAAGATGCCTATCGATTTCTAAGGAACAAAACTATAGGTACCTGACAAGCCTGCTTACGTATTTATTTTGTTGACCGTACAACTACAATGTATATAATATATATTTTAATAACTAAAAATTACCTTTCAACCATGCGTTCAATTATTTTATAAAAGTCCCATCTATTCATTCTTTGCGGTTCCTCTTCCTCTTCCAAAGCATTCTGGTCAATCATCTCTTGTTTTCTAATTGCTTCATCTAAAGACAAATCAGCCTTTACAGTAGTACTGTCCGTAATTAGAACACCGGCTTCAGAATAAACTAAAGACCTCTTTCGTCGGTCGTCAAAAGTCAAATCAACTAATGTGTTGTTGTCTCCCTCTGGTTCGTCAGTTACGTTATCTTCTGTTTCACTCATTTGTCTTTCTATTTCTAAATTATTTGCATCAACTTCATTTGCGACGTCTTGCGTTGGATTGTCCTCGTCCATATCCCTAGAGACTGTTCCGGCGAATCCGTAGATACGGCTGGTATACTCAGTACTGTTTGTAGGCAAATCATATTGAAACTTTATCACAGTACCAACGGTAACTGATTGCTCTTTCAAGTCGACTGGAACTCCGAGACCGATGATAAACTGAGGAGTTTGAGAAAGTTGAACATAGTTAGAATCAATTTAGATCAATGTAGGTCAGGAAATTGAGTACAGTTCGACAACCCTATTAAGAAAAAAAACAGTTTAGTGTTGCTAGGCAGAAGATTATTTATGTAAAATAATAATAATAATATCGGAAATAACTAATATATTACAGTCCTATCATAAAAATATGCTGTGAACAAACTTCACAAATATATGCATTTAATCTATACTAATATTATAAAGCTGAAGAGTTTGTTTGTTTGTTTGTTTGAACGCGCTAATCTCAGGGACTACTGGTTGGAATTGGAAAATTCTTTTAGTGTTGGATATTCCATTTCTTAAGGAAGGCTATAGGCTATATAACATCACGCTACAACCAACAGGTGCTGAGCAGCGTGGGTGAAACCGCGTGGAACAGCTAGTCACTAATATAATATCTCAACGAAGACGTATTATGCATTTCATAAAAACGCAAAATCACAACACATATTCTAAATACAAATATCTTTGTTAGAGCATTTGAGAGCAAATACAATCAAGGTAATGAAGGAGATAAATACAGAAAATTACAATGAACTGAAACTCAAGTGAACGTTATAATAAATTACATTCCCATTCAAATAATATAAGCATTTGATGCTTCATTAAAAATTCCAACACAACATTTGAAGTAACAAAGTACGGAGTTGATGTAAATTTTAGAAATACTACGGACAAAACATATCCGTTTGAAACAGAAATAAATTAAAAACAAAAACTCTCATGGCACGCTTCAAAAGGCAGACAGAAGCTTAATTGCATTTAAATTCACGAACAAAAAAGACACCGCTTCGTTAAGCCCTATCCGTTGTGCAAAGAAAACATCATTTGCTCAAGTTAAATCAGGCAAGCTATGTAAATTTACATGGATTTGTTCTAATAAGACAGGGGGAACGTACCTGAGCCCTGGCCGGCCCACCGTCCGGGTACACGAGGTAGCGCCTCTGCCTGCTCGCGTCCGCGCAGAACAGGGAAAGCAAATTGAACAAAATGAAAACCAGCAACATTGTACTATTTCGTTTTTACGTCAATTCTGAGCGCACCGGCACCGTCGGCGTGTAAATACTGTATAAGATAAAATGTTAGAATGTTTACACAGAGCCTACGGCAGTGTCTGGCTAATGAACCGTTATGTTTTCTCAGTGATTTGGCCTGTACCGAACGGCCCAGATGCTTGCTAACGTGGAGTCGAGCTGAAACTTACATCTCCGCTTAACAAAACATTACACATAACGACCCTATTCTACGAGTGTAGGCTGTATTTTGATACTGAAATGAGGTCTATATTTTTAAAGTACAGGTTCTTATTTACGTAAAGAAAATACTCGGTTTTTGTTATCAAAAACACATCCATACAGCTAATAGATTATATTATGTAGACATTTAAATAAATACAATACGGTGTACCTATGTGGTTTTAAAAACAAATCAAATCTTAAAATAAAGAAAACTTAGTAATGCTGCTAGCCTTCTGGGCACTTTTCTGTTGACAGCAATGCGGACGAATTTTTTGACGTCCTGTAATTATTTTACTATCCGTATACTTGTACATATTTTGATAACAATTGTTATAGATAAAATAACAGTCATTTTATGTACTCCAGAAGACTCTCAAAGTCATCCGTAATAACATTTCTGTTTACTAATATATAATTTACATAGTATATTATATTAAATTTCTATTATAAATACATGTACAAACAAAAGACCCCAAAAATAATGGCGGAAACACAGTATGGTAATTGCGATGAAATTAAATTAGCATACAATTAAGATTAATACAGATTACCGCAGCATCAGGAATACGCTGAAATAGGCAACACGTCAACAGCTTCAACCTCTCATCATGAAAACAAACGTCAAAAAAAAAGAAACTAGTTACAAAACTAATTTCTTTACCAACAAAAACTTCCAATCTTCTGCGCCGATCAAATGGACTATGCAGATAAAAAAGGACTCTATACCACAACACAGTAGGTATAATAACAAAATTTTCCTCCTAACATTAGAAATTTCTCTTCATTTTTCTAACTTGCCAGTACCGCGTGCATTTCTCCAACAAACATTTGCCCACAGTATGTGCTGAGTTCTACAGGCTTCTGCCATATTCTACCGCATCAAAGTTAAGTCCCCTTTACACTGCACTGGCCAATTTATTGAAATGAAGGGTTAAAATGGATTTCTGTGGTTGTATACCACTGCTGCAATATGTTGAACAGATATTTTCCTGCCTTTATATCGTATTTGTGTTCGCAGTTGTTATTATCGCATTTTGTTATGAAAGAGGTTGCGTTAATGCGAATCGATGGTTTACTCTTTCTGAGCTCTCCTCGTGGTTAATTGGTTTTGGGTGATTAATTAATATTAATGGTGGTGATTATGGTTTTTGTTACAGTACAAATCGGGATAAATTATTTTAAGCTTTGAAATCGTATGTTTCGATGAGCTAGAGATATGACTATTTGCTTGCTTTATTCGCCGGTTATTATCGAATTTTTAGTTTTGAAAATGGGCGTGACCATCTTTTCTCGGATATGGAGCTTGTGGCTTAATAATAGCAGCCGCTCGGGTTGATCTTTAGGTTAAGCCGCGCTTGTCTAGGTTGGTCTGTGGATGGGTAACCATCCGTTACATCCCGAGTTTCCTCCGTGCCTCGGAAAGCACGTTAAGCCGTTGGTCCCGGCTGTCATTTGTAGATCTTTGACAGTCGTTACAGGTAGTCAGTGTTCCGAAAGTCTGACAACCAGTCTTAATAAGGGGTATCGCATTACCACTGGGTAATCTCTTATTAAGACTGCCTATCTGCCCTCCACAACCCAGTTAGTACTGACTAACTGGGTTGTAGAGGGCAGATAGGCAGTCTCTCCATGCAAAATACTGATATTCAGCTATATCCGGTTAGACTGGAAGCCAACCCCGACATAGTCGGGAAAAGGCTAGGCTGATGATGATGACTTTCGAACCATCTTTTCTATACTACCAGCAACAACAGTTACAAATTAAAGTCTCTCAAATCTGTAGGATAAGGTATATGTATACCTACTTACATTTCAGAGCCGTCCATCTAATTTCCCTCCCAAATTATTATACACCTCAGTCCAATTTGACTTTCATGAGTTATGTTCGCAATAATTAAATTATTCGTGATTTTTCTCGTCCTGCAAATTAAACAAGTAGATTGTAAAACAATCTGTTTAATTAGGACATCTTTGGTAATCTAATTAGGGATTAATAAGTGGCTCCTTATTGTTTAATTCATTTTAATGTTTCTTTTGGATAATTTTGATTGTTGGAATGTTTTGTGTCCCATGCATAAATAGATGGATTACAACTGCGGTTTATCGCCAGGTGTTACCTAAAAGACTAGCTTTGACTGGATAGGGATACAGCAATATATATATATATATATACATTTTTAAAGCGCATGAATATCGTATTTGTTTGCACAGTGGCGGACAAAAATACTTTCACCTATTTAAAAAAATGCTATCTATCATATTGTAAGCTATATTATATGTATGCATCTGCCATTCTTCTGGTAATGTTTCCTATTGGTAGCGATGTGGATTTTATTTAATTCATAATGAAAATATTTACAAGATAATAATAGTACTACCCCATGTCATTCATAATAACGAATCAAAACAATCGGATCCCTATTCAAACAACATGAAACATATGAACGGTGGGTCCCAAACTTGCAGGAACACTCCGACAACTATCACCCTAACTATGTTACCGGTGAATTATTGAACAAGTTCCCTCAACGGCTTGTATCACAAGACTCTTCACTTAATTATTCCAAAGGATTACTTGCAATTACGGTAAGAAACGACAAGTTTTATTTAAGAGATACAACCCCAATTTCCTACTGTGAATCTTTTGAATTTGGAATTCGAAACTCGATTTGTGAGATGTGGTTTAAAGTATTATAATATGAATGGGTCGTTTTATTCTACAAGACGTGCAAATATTTAGATTCAAACCACCCCGTATTTTGTTTTAAAATGTAATCTTCGACCATCTGACATTGAAGAACTAAAAGTTTGAGATACGGGTTAGAATTCTCGTGAAATCCTGCAAATAAAATATTTTCATGTTATGTCGTCGAAACAATGATGTTCATTGGCTCCACCCCAAAATAAAGAATCGCACAATCGAATAAGGAAATTCATTAGAATTACAACGAATCTCGTACTAAATATAACAACCACTTGGGCTCGAACTTCGGGTTAAGTCGAGTTTCCCCTGCACCTCAGAACGCACGTTCAGCCGTTGGCCGGCTCTGATTTGTATAATTATTTTCAGATGGTTCGTCAACGGTCTGAAAGTCTGACAAGTAGTACTAGCTGTGTTATGGAAGTTAGATATGCAGTCGTTCCATGTCAAATACTGGTATTCATCTACATCTGGTTAGACTAGAAACCGAAGAAGAAGATAGAGAAAAGACAAGTAAAAAAATCATAAAAGTCAAAAATAAAACATAGAGAAATTCATTGACAAAGTCCAAACAGATGATGAACCACAAATATATCATTAAAAATTAAATAAAAACAAAACTTCATTTTAAATTCTATGCCAGAGTATGCATATATACTATTGAAGAATTAAAACCATAGACACACAAACAACCTTCTGAAACAAGTTCTATTTTCTTCAATTGTAACCTTTTAAAGGTTTCTTATGACACCTATAGTTAAGCTTTTAACGTACAAGTATGTGTTTAGTGATTAAGACGCCGACGACATTTGACAAATTACTTGAGTCAACATCAAATATCAGGTAGTCAGGCGCTTGTTCACCCTGGACCATACGACAGTGTTTGTGTCACTTTAAAACTTCAAAATAGTAAATGAAAAATAGGAAACAGTAAATGTTTTATGGTATAATGTTGTTCGGCGGTTATTTGATTGTGTAAGTGTTTTATAGTGAATGTTATTGTGAAATTTCTGAAAAATGTGTTGTGTGACCCAAATTGTATCTAGGAGAAGTTTAAGTCTTCTGTTCTAAGTGGATGTTTTTGTTAGATTTGCTATACAAAATATTCAAATGCAAACTACCAATGCAGACCATTGCAATGTTGTAAAAGATAAGGGGATTCCAAAGTTTCTAATAGGTTCCAACGGTTAGAACTCCTATAGGTTCATCATTCCTTCATAGGTTAGAATCTAACCTACAAGTGTGCTTTGATATTGAAGAAGATAATATAAATCAGCAAACACAAATTCAAGCTCAACTCAAAGTAATTGAGTCGAAAATAACTCAACGATTATGATAATGTTGCCCAATGATGGGAAATATTTATTCGCAGGAACAAAAACAAGCAAATAAATATTGTTTACACGTGTTTATTCCAGGAGCATCGTGTTATTAAGTGTAATTTGCGAACAAACCGTCACAAAGAAGAGAACGAGAAGATACTTACTGTTTACACCAGCCACACAATGGGGCGTGAGTATTTATCACTGTTGATTTATTTCTTGACAGCAAAAAGGAGGAATGATCCTGTTTCGTTATACTTTGATCTTTTTAAATTATTAATTTATTTCTATTGAAGAATGAGCATGAAATTTAAAATATGAAATCCCTCGAAAGGTTATGACTGCTAAGATGGGAAGAAATAGAGCAGTAAGGAAGAAGAACACATGCTTCATGATGAACAAAGGTTTAATTGCTTGGACTGGTGAAGGAAACTGCCAAGTAGTGACGTGGTGTGGGGATCGAACCAGCGGCAGGTAGCACAGCAGTCAAACGCTTATTCACTGCGCCAACCGTGTCAAAATAATATCACTAAATAGACGTCATATCGCTAAGTAAATTGCTTGTGACGTCACAGTAGGTAGACATAAAATTGGCACGCTGTGTTCATACAGATCGTGATACTTGCATTATCTATGTCTATCTATAACTGTGATTCAAATTAATTCTTACTCATTTTCCTTTTACAGGTGTTCGCAACGGTATCCATTCCTCTACCGTCTGAGAAGTACGTGAGCGTGGCGTGGTTCTATGAAGCCAACTATTTCACCGTGGACAACGCTACCTACTTTGAACCTCTATTGGGAGATATTGAAACTGTTAGTAACACTTCATATTTGAAATACGATTTCACTTAAAAGCTGCCATTTCTAGGATTGATAAGGAAAGTAAATCACACTCGTAAAAGTGCAAAGAAGCAATTTATTTTGAGTCACGACTTTTGAGATACATTAATCGACGGTGGCGACGATTGGTTCAAACAAAAAAACCGGACCAAGTGCGAGGCGGATTCGCGTACGATAGGTTTCGTACCATTTCCGATAAAAAAAAAAACGGCAATCATGTTTGTTTTATGGGAGCCCCCCTTTTTATTGTTTACTAGCTTTCGCCCGCGGCTTCGCCCGCGTTAAATTTGGGGTAACACAGTTCCCCTTGCGCCTTATTGATTTGTAATAGCAACGCTAAGTTTTCCCTTCTCTTCCCTCTTTCTCCCTCACATCCCACTTTTTCAAAAAAATATTAGCCTATGTCCGTCTCCTGGTTCCCAACTATCTCTGTACCAAAATTCATCCAAATCGGTTCAGCCATTAAAGCGTGAAGAGGTAACAAACAAACAAACAAACAAACTCACTTTCGCTTTTATAATATTAAGTAAGGATTAGTAAGGATATTGTAATAGGGGCAACAGAAATACATTGTTTATGAAAATTTCAACCGTCTACCTATTACGGTTCTTGAAATACAGCCTGGTGACAAACAGACAGACGAACGGACAGCGGAGTTTTAGTAATCGTTTTACCCATTGGGTGCGGAACCCTAAAAGTTGATTTTAAATTTTGTTCTAGGTATCAAGAGACAGGGAGGATCGCAGTATTAAAGTCCCAAAAGAAGTCATGACCCGGAGCAGTATCTACACATTCATCGAATCCATGTTGGAAAAGTAATTATACTTGTTTTCCTCTATTTCTTACTACGCACTAGTAAGGCATATCTCCTCCTCACTAATTAGAAGCTCGTGGCTGAATAATAGCAGCCGCTCGGGTCGATCTTTAGGATAAACCGCGCTATACATACCGAGTTTCCTCCGTGCCTCGGAAAGCACGTTAAGCCGTTGGTCCCGGCTGTCATTTGTAGATCTTTGACAGTCACTACAGGTAGGCAGTGATCCGAAAGTTAGTACTAACTGGGTTGTGGAGGTCAGATAGGCAGTCGCTTCATGTAAAATACTGGTATTCAGCTGCATCCGGTTAGACTGGAAGCCGACGCCAACATAGTTGGGAAAAAGCTAGGCAGATGATGACTAGTAAGGCATATCATATCCTTCCTAGAATTGTTGAAGTTTTTTCTAAATATTTCGATATACATTGATTTCGTAACGGTGTGGTTGAGTAATGAGTAGGTATTTTATTGGTATACAACTCGACCTACAACCTCTTACTATTTACTTGTGAACAACACGCATCAGCCATACATTAAAAGAACGCAGTACGACCCAATCTCAAAGAAAGCACTGCTAATAATCACCAAATAACCGACACCGCATAAATAGACTCCACTATTAGGGAAAAGATTCTTTCTTTCAAAGTTCGCTTCTAAAACTCAATGTAAGCAACACTAAACAAATTCTCAAGTACCAGGAGTTCATAAAACACAAAGAGAACTAAATGCCGCTGTAGCTTGGACTTTGTTCCGTCGAACGGCTGTAGTTACAAACCACCAAACAGCGGTACGCCCACTAATTCTGTTGCTATCCTGGTAGTCTAGCCGAATACATTGTGCTTGCTTTTGAAGTATTAGTAGAGATTACAATGTTATGGAGTTCAAACTAAAAGTCATCCCTCAATGCTATTCAAGCTTATTCTTAGCATTCGTAAAATGTTCCCAAAGTGGTCCAATATTAACTGCCTGTGTGACCATTTTAAAAAAATTAATTCATATTATAAAAAAAATAAAAAAGCCTTATATTTCGAGGAAAAAAAGAAAACTTAAATAACATTTGTTTTTTACTAAACTTAACCTATATATTATTTATTGTTTGAATTAATTTAAATATATTTGAAGTTTTAAATGTTTTGTTCAATATCTGGTTTGTTTTCCAGAACCCCTCCTCGGGTGAAGGCCTCCTCCAACGATTTCCATTGCTCTCTTTAGGGCTTTCTGTATCCAGTCATAGCCAGCCGTCCTGGCAATCTCGTCCTGCCATCTCGTAAGCGGCCTTCCTCTGCAGCGCTTGTTCAGGGGGCCGGTCCATGACGTTACTCTCCTTGTCCGTCTCTGGTCTTGAAGTCACGCTACAAAAATTCATATTATTATCCTATTATAATTCTGCTTAAGCGCCATTTTAGAACCCCTGGTGGTGTTACCCTAATAGGGAATTCTCTTAAATATAATGGAGGTGTAGTCAAAATGATATTTTCTGCTACAGACAGGGGTATCCCGGACGGCCATGCTTGCACCGACTCATCTGCGAGAATGCTCACTCTCACTTCTTGCACAATGGACTGATCGGAGATCTTATTTACCTAGTTCTTACGTAAGTGTTCGGTTACAGTATTTCTTTAGCCATACCGTTCCTATCCCATAATACTTGGTATTGGGCTTCGGGTCGGGGCACCATTTTTTTGTTCCATTCTCCCCTGTAAACCGTTTCGAAATCTTTTACTATTGTATCATTCTTTACACAACACATCCACTGTTTCTTTATTCTCTTATCCTTTTCGTTCAGTCTTTTAGTTAAATGAGATGACTCCCTCCTCGTCACATGTCCATGCCAAAACAGACCCTTTAATTTTATTATTTAATTTATTATTTTTCTGCTTCCGTCGCAAAAAATGTTACCGTAGGTACTCATCAAAAAGCTCTGTAACGTAATAAAATAAAAAAAGACAAACTGACAGACCGACAACAAAGTGATCCTTCCAAAGAGTTTCGATTTTTCTTTTTGAAGTACGGAACCCTAAAAGATTATGCTTTATCATATTAAAGACATAGTGCTAAATATACGTATAATAAATATTTCATAGATCATTTGACACAGTCTGCTCAAACGCAGTCTAGTCTGCTCAAAATCTTTCTTAGGCCCGGCGCCCATTATCGGCATCGGCAAGGAAAAGGATCCTTCGGCATCCTACATGCAAGCGCACCCTGTCGGAAATTATGCTTTGGCATGCTGCAACGTTCTTAGGGATGACGAGGCGTCCTTAAGCATGCCGTACCATCCTGTAGCTTGTCGAAGCGTCTCATATCGTATTACCTCGATTACGTTGTGTTGTATGAGTCGGCGGCATACCGAAGGATGCCAAAGCATCCCGAAGCATTCTCAAGGCTGCCGATACAGCAGCCTCAAGCATACCGAAGCGGTATTTTTGTTATTACGAACATATGTAATGGAAATTTCTACTTTATTGCCATTATGTTAATGTGTATTGCTATTTACCACCTAAAATCCTCAGTCATGCCGATGCCGATAATGGGCGCCGTTCCTTAGGCGACATTTATGGAAAAGCTGACGCTCTATTTATTTCCAGGCCATCAGCATCAATGACAGAAGATGGAATAGCAGACAGTTTTTACGAAGCCGAGTACTACGGTTTGGATAAGAAGTGCAAAAGATACACGAAGAACTGCCAATCGAATCTTCTCGAAATGATTTCTTTTAACACTGAGAATTTGGGGTGAATTAAAAATTAAACAATTGCAATTTTTTTTTTTGTGTTTATTTTTTAGTTTCTTCACATAACTAGTGAATTGTGGGTGTACTTAAGCTACATCTCTGCCCAATCCTTTGGGGATTAAAGTCGTGATGTTATGTTAACGATACATACGTTTATCGATATTTACGTGTACAAATAATGATACTGATATGAATCCTCTCACTCCAATAATGGGTCCCGACTGTGCTTCATAGTTCCAGATTACAGTACTTGTTTTTGCCTTTCCAGTTTTATTTTGTTTAGGTGTGTAGTTTGGTTCACTTTTTGCGCAGTCGGAGTTTTTTTTTTAAATAAAACCATATTCAATTGAATCATTTTAGGACACTATTTCTATAATAGTGTTTTAGTAATGTCTTGACGTCATGTATAAATTATGTATTGTTATGACTGTTAGATAGATAAATCATTTATTTGATGCAACAAAAGACACAATAAAGTACTATTAACAAAAAAAATATCAAATTGACAAAAAAACGGAATGGATTAATAAAAAAAGTAAGGTAGAAGTTAGATTGACCCGTAGACATTTAGACACATCACATACATTTATAACGGTCGCCCACTACTGGGCGGTGTGTGGCTCAAGATTGCATCAAATAGGAATCCAGCTCAGCATAATGCCAGGTAGACTACCTGACGCTGGTATTCTGCTGAATCCTGCTAGTGACACACTGATGTCGAGAATACAAATGTAAACGTTAACATTCAGTAAAACATGGGTCAAATTAGAGGCAGAACAAATCCTAGCTAAACTACCATGACGTCTTAAAGCAGAACTTATTCCACTGAGGGAAAAAGACAGAGCTATACAGGGTGTTTAGCACCATCTGTTTCTCACACAGGAATAAGAACCGCTAAAGATGTCATGGTAACCCTTCAGGACTTCATTCTCAGCAGTCTTGCTCTTGCTTGACACCACTCAACCCACAAACCTTTAAGTTAACTTAATTTTACAATGTCTTGCGCCACCATAATCCCAAAAAGAATACCATCTCATCGTCGTTACTAAATTGGCTCTCAAAGACAATCTTCACGAAATCCACTACAATTTTATTGCCCACTCAGTTCTTACCTACCTGCTATAGACTATCTGATTTCAGCGAGGTATCGTATAAACAAGGAGTGCTGAGGTACGCGGACCTCGTTGGTCCAGTGTTTGTAGGTCGCTTCTGTTTGAACAATTTCCACCGAGCATTCAGCTGCAATGCTGACTGGCAAGCCTTGTTGGCGTTTTCATTTTCTTGTTTTTTTTTATGAAGGGTGTAAATGTTCCCTGAACGAAGATGAAAGGCAAGTGTTTTATCAATCACTGTGTTTTTTTTTGTACTAGACCATAACCAAGAACCTTGTAGTTA
Organism: Ochropleura leucogaster; assembly: GCA_958449745.1. NCBI lineage: Eukaryota > Metazoa > Arthropoda > Insecta > Lepidoptera > Noctuidae > Ochropleura > Ochropleura leucogaster. The sequence continues at coordinate 15,255,571 of OY288213.1, read as the reverse complement.
CAGAGATATTAGGGGACAAAGTTTAAACTTATTCTCTGTTTCATCCAACTTAATATTACGAGTATAACTTTATTTACCGACACATTGCCGAAACATTGTGCTGGTGTATGTATTGTACAGTACGGAGGCGTAGGTACTGTTAAATGCATCTAGCAGCACATGACTAATCAGCGGGGCATGCCAGAGACACCGCCTGACGGGGTTGCGGGTTGTTCGAAAGAGATACCGCGGCCCCGGAACGTAAGGGGTGATGGAAGGAGCATGGGTGTATTTTAGTCAGTACAAGTTTGACACTCCCCCCCCCCCCAGCTCCGCTCAGGGCGGGGGAAGTTATTTGATGATTTCCCACCCAAAAAATCACATGACTTATGTGCGTAAAATTGAGATAAACCATAAAACTGGACTTTTTACCCCAAAATAAAATAGTCGAAGCTATATTTTTTACGTAGAGTAAGTTAATTTCATTTACAGAAATCATGGTTGACGGCTTCGTGAAATGTTTACAGCCTGTATATTAGTTTGTAATTTCCTCAAGAAGAGTACAAGAAGAAACTTTTTATTATTTTAAGGTGCAAACTTAACTTGAAACTTATTTGTGAAATTATGGAAAGAGTCCGGTACTGGTTTGAAAAATTCACTACTTCCAAAAAAAATACAGTCGCAAATAGAACCTCCTCTTTTTTGAAGTCGGTCGAAAAGTGAGTTGACAAAATTATTATTTTCATCATTTGAAACACTAAATGAAAACCTATTAAACAAGTCATATAACTGTAACCGTTTAATCAATCATTCGATTAATTAATGATTTCGGTTTGAATCTGTTTTACCTGCCAGTACCACGTAGATTTGGCCCCGACGCCATCGTAATTATTGGCCAGTAATTGAACATGATCGTACATGACTTGCTACGATCGCCCTGGATATTTCTATGAAAATACACACGTTCATGCCACGATTTGCGTGTATGCCATTTTACTACGAGCATATTCGAGTTGAAATTTGAAGACTATTTTTGCAACTCATATTTTTTACGATTTCATCATCTGCCTAGCCTTTTCCCAAACATGTTGGGGTCGGACTCCAGTCTTACTGGATGCAGTTAATACCAGTATTTTGCATAGAGCGACTGCCTATCTGATCTCCACAACCCAGCTAGTATCTACTGGGTAATATGTTACCTCCTGTTAAGACTGGTTGTCAGACTTTCGGGATACTGACTACCTGTAACGACTGTCAAAGATCTACGAATGACAGCCGGGACCAACAGCTTTACGTGCGAGGCACGGAGGAAACTCGGTATGTAATGGGTGGTCACCCATCCACAGACGAACCTACGCAAGCCAACCTAAAGTTTTTTTTTTATTTAACTAGCAATGTTAAATTTGACACAATTCCCAGTGTCCGGATGAGCTGCAATTTTACACGTAGGTATATGTATGTAGGTAGGTGCATCGCGTGACAGTTGAATATTATGATGACATGGAGGTGATCTCATAATGGAGCTGTAAGGTGGCAATAGAATCTCGGTTAAAAGACTAAAACTGTTTAAAAAAAAACGTGATGAACGTCGAATTATTAGTATTTCTTCGGTACTTTGTCTCTAGATTCTGGTTTTAGTCAGTACAAGTCTGACACCCCCCTCCTCGCTCCATCCAGAGGTTAGTTAACACTTCCCCTGACTCAGGGCTGACTTTTACATTGGCCTGAGGCTAAGTGTTGCCCTACAACGTGGCAACGCGGCCAGTCTCTTGGGGACAATACCAGCTGATAGCGCTGGGGACGATTTTTGTTACTAAAATCTTTTAAAGTTGAGTTATTTTAATTTTTATCGAATAAGTTTATGTACATTTAACAACATAATTATTTCAGTAAATATGTACTGCTTATTTTTTAACAAATTTCTGCTAGCAAACCTGTGAAAAGAAAAGCGAAAAAGAAAACATTAATGTTCTATATACATAAAAGTATTGAATAGGAAAATAAAGGAAAATCTGATATAAGTATTGACGTCACGAATGGTTTTGACATTTGAAGGAAAAATCCACTTTATTATGTAGATTCTATTGAAGAGTATTCATATTGGGAGCGCGGGAGATATTGTTGAGAAAACTTGTGTGCAGGTACACAAAGAACTTCAAAATTTTCATCTCCTTGGTAGTGTGTCGCTTTGCCTTGAGGACGTCACTCGCTGGCGCTGCAACCGATTTCGAATCGATTTTACTGCTCCCTATTGAACTAACCTAACCATGTCTAAAAGTTATATACAGTGATGTCAAACGTTAGGTAAGTAACTAACTCCGTTAGAAATACCTGAGAACGATCTACTTAAAAACATCATTCCAAGGTCCATTCTAAGGTCTAAGTATATGGCAACTATAATTGACTCAATTTTTGGTATTTTATGATTTTAATCATATATTTTCTCTGGGATTTCGATGACAGTTATCAATCCTTACTAATATTATAAAAGCGAAAGTGAGTTTGTTTGTTTGTTTGTTTGTTACCTCTTCACGCTTTAATGGCTGAACCGATTTGGATGAATTTTGGTACAGAGATAGTTGGGAACCAGGAGACGGACATAGGCTAGGAATATTTTTTTGAAAAAAGTGGGATGTGAGGGAGAAAGAGGGAAGAGAAGGGAAAACTTAGCGTTGCTATAACAAATCAATAAGGCGCAAGAGGAACTGTGTTACCCCAAATTTAACGCGGGCGAAAGCTAATATTATAATAAATAGAAAGTAGTGGTTACAGCTAAGATTGATGTCACATGAGCATTGCCAATGCGTCGTCGCATCGCAGTGAATTTGACAAAAGAGCGTCACGCGAGCGTTGCGAGGTGTGGCTCTCATTGGTTAATAAGCACAGCGTTGCGTCGACGCAAAGCACTGGAAACGCCCACTTGCATTAAAAAAAACCGGCCAAGAGCGAGTCAGACTAGCGCACCGGGGGTTTCTTACAAATTATGGACATTAACAACCATATTATCATTTCACAGCGTGGACTAAGAGGATTGTTTTTTCTACAGCACAAAAGACCTACAGAGTTGAGTGTATGGTAATATTATTTGATCTTGTTACCCCCACGCGTTCTTAAGATAAAGTGTCTTGACAGACATACAGACAGACAGACGGACAACAAAGTGATCCAATACGGATTCCGTTTATTCCTTTTGGGGTACGGAATCCTAAAAACGAAATAGGGAAATTCGTCCCTCCATACAAACACATACGCGGTTCTTATCAAACGTCTGACGTAATTTAAAATCCAGAATCCTTTAAGAAACGTCACTTACATGACGAATGCGTCTATTACAGCTAAAGTCATGTAAACAGCCCTCGATAATGTCTGCTGACGCTTTTGTCACGTAAATTCCACGATTACATCTGTCAAGTCGACGTGAAGCCAATTTGTGACTCACAGTTGAGATAAATTTTACTCTCCTTTTGAATATTTGAGCCAATGTTGGCGATGTTGGGCTTATGAATAAAATTAATGTACCCGATTCAGTTTACGGAAAGCGGGAGCTCCGCTCCGCTTCGCTCCCGCCTTATCCTTCTAACCTGACCTATCCGAGTCGGGGTATCCTGAGTCGTTGTGTTAACCATAATGAGGATATAATTCAAGTACCAAACAGTTGAGGTATTTTTATCATTATTGAGAGTTAAAAATAAATTTGATAACCAACAATAGAAATTAAAACAGTTCATGCAATTTGTAAAAATATGATTATTTTGACAAAACGTCTGTTGTCGGTAACTTAGTAATTTTGTCGGAGGTTCAGTATTCATTCCGGAAGTTTAGTTTTGTTATTCGAAGATCCATTTTTTTTAGGAGAAAATGTAATTTGAACATGCTCTTATTTGTTGTTAAATTGGATATTTTTTTTTCGTTTATTTTTAAGGTTTTTTGTCGGTAATTTCATTATAACGCTGGTTAATTAGAATAATAGTCGGCCACAGATCGCTGGAGATTAATTTGTTTTTCGGAACCATTATTATTTCCCAAATAAAAGTTGGTAAATTAGTTAGCAAAAAACATAATAAAATAAACATCATAATACCATTAGATAATAAAATAAAAGCATACTTTAATAGTATGCTTTTATTTTATAAACAACACAAAAGCAGATAAAATCGAAAAATAGTAAGTAGTTAGTTATTAATGAAACGTGATTTTCTTTTCAACTAAAAATTTTACAACCTATTTCGTTAAGACTCAGTTGCTATGACAACATTAGTAAACTCCGATTTCTGGGACACTTTCTTTATGTTCTAGGTCAATTAGGACCTTTATCTTCTGACTAGTCCATTGTCACTTAACGGTAAAGACAGTACAGTAACTTCAACTGTCCATAGTGCACTGAGATGAATTGTAGTGAACCTATTATGTTTCAGAAACGTTCCCGAGATAAAGTGTCTTAACAGACATACAGAACACTAGACGGACAACAAACTCCTATAAGGAGTTCCGTTTGCAGAGGGCCTACTGCCTGCCGGGGTTGCGGGTTGTTCGAAAGAGGTACCGCGAAGTTTGTTGCGGGTATGGCTGTTTGTATATATGTGAATTTAAATGTTTGAAAAACGCACCTACAATACAGGAAAATTTACTAGTGTGGGCAACGGTTAAAAAAAATACTTAACTTGAACTAAGAGTACAGACCAAAATAAACTCTTGGAAGTCTCCATTCTGGAAAGTATCGCACTCTAATTTAGCGAGCACTCGATAATTTAGTAAAATGTGTTACAGTTAGTCTCCGGCGCCACTAAAAAATATTAGTACCAGTGTATACGGAGCAGTGTTTGTGTGTATACTTACTACATATATTTTGTGTTATATACTATGCTATTAAGCAAAATGAAGTGCTTCAAGCTTTTGTTTACATTGTAAGTACATGATTTGTTTTTTTTTTCAAACTTAACTTGCCTTATTGTTTCTCTGGAATTGCGGGTTGTTCGAAAGAGATACCGTGGATCCAGTACATAAAGGGCAAAAATAAGAACATGGGTGGGCTAAGTCACCCCCCGCTCCGTCCAGAGGTATTTGATAATTTCCCATCTGCAAAAAAAATGTATTGAAAATATAATATGTTTTTGTCATTTTAAAGTTGTCTTTGTTTATCTTTGAAGTTACTGAAACGTTATGATACCTATCTGAAAATAAACCAACATAACAAATATATAGATATATCTTGTTATCCATTTCAAAATATTTTTCTCAATTATTTCAGGTTTCTTGTAGTTTCCACTACGTCAGGGAAGTCGGAGCACAAAAGAGCTCTCATATTTCCACCTACAAGTCTTTACGGGGTAAGATATCTTTATATTACCATATTTGTCATTACATCAGCAATTTCGAAATACAGAGATACAATAATATATCATTGGTAAAAACAGGTGTATCATAGCCTAAAGAACTATTCAGGCACTTCGGCAAAAAGGGGTTGCAGGTTGTTCGAAAGAGATACCGCGGAAAAAGCAATTCCTCCACGTATTCCTCTGAAACCAGAACATCAGCGCTACTTGGCGATAGAAATCAGTTTGTTGGTGGTCCCTGTATATTTTCTTCTCGTCAAGATTACATCAGCCGCTCAGTCATTGGTCTAACCCAACTATATCTGCCTATATCAACTAGTTTTTTTTCCTCTTTTAAAAACATTGCCCCTCGCTAACAATTTCTCCTATATCGTAAGTGCGTTTACGAACATTTTAATTCACATACACAAACAGCCAGACCAGGAACAACTATATGTAGGCTATGTAACAAATACTTGTTCCGGATGGGGATCGAACCCGCAACACGCAGCGCAGCAGTCGATAGCTCAGACACTGCGCCAACTTTTCCGTCAAATATATGTTTATTTTTCCACTTCCAGACTTTTCTGGCCATAGCTGTGCCTATCGACATCCCTAACAAGAACGTCTTCGTGTCCTACAACTTTGAATCCAACTACAGTACCCTGAACAATATCACCGAGATAGATGAAGCACTGTTTCCTAACCTACCAGTAAGTACCACAGAAGAATCTTAGTCAGACCAAGAAGTAAGTGTACGACTAAACGCCGACAGACTGAACGCCGACAAGACTTTACCTCGACGGGACTCTTCGCCGACAGGACATTTCGCCGACGGGACTCTTCGCCGACAGGGCTCATCAGCGACGACATAGTATAATTCTTAAAAAAACATGGGTAGGTTAGGTTAGGTTATAACTATGATCTCCAGAAACGACTTGCAATAATAGAAAAAAGAGATGAGATAAATTGCGTCGCTGATGAGCCCTGTCGGCGAAGAGTCCTGTCGGCGAAGTGTCCTGTCGGCGAAGTCCCGTTGAAGTAAAGTCTTGTCGGTGTTCAGTCTGTCGGCGTAGTTTCTGTCAGCATTTAGTCGTACACACCCAAGAAGTATTCCAATCTGGACTGTTATAAGAAAAGCTGATTATCTTTCTGTAATTTGATTATCCTAAAAAGTCCTGTTCGTTTTCGGCCACAGCGGTCAATTCCAGCGGAGATTAGCCAACGGTGCGGGAGTTATTATACAAGTGTGTGTGCAGGCACAGGTGCACTGTCTGTTCCCTCACTCTCATAGTCCGATGGGACAGCTTTCCGACACGACCGGAGAGAGATCAGGCGCAGGACCAACGGTTTTTCTAGGAACAGGGGTAATCTTATCGCCAATTTTTAAACTCTGGGCTGCTACTGTGAAATTCGCAATGGAAAAACCCAATTTCACTTTTTGCCCAACCCAGAACTCCGTGCACTGCAGTTGTGCTTGGAACTGGGAGACCAACGGAGCACTTTATTTTCCCGTTCATTTTCCCATATTATCTATGCGTACTCACTTAAATTCAATTAATTACAGGTTGTAACATCAAGACAAAGTCGTAGTATTTCAAGAGAATTGACATACACCGTTTTGGAAAATCGATTTCAGGAGTGAGTATACAAACTTCAATTTAATTTTGCAATAAGGAGAAGGAACACTTCAAGGTTACACCAGGGTTGTGCTACGGGGGAAACTAATTTGAGGATTTTCCATCCACACAAAAAAAGGCCGCATGGTTGAACTCCCATCATCCGCCATCTTGGATAGCACTACCTCCTTCTCTTCTACTGTTTTTAAATTTAAGCTGTAACTATAGACCAACTGTTTTTTTTTTAATATATTAGCTATCTCACCACTCTATTCCCTCACCACACAAACTGCTGAGAAAGCCAGAATCAACAGTGATGGGAAATGACATGACATGATTGTGTAACCTGTAAACTTTAAATTCTAGATACGGCATGAAAGGCAGAGAGTGCATGCTGCGTAACATTTGCGAAGCAGCTGAGACTCCACTACACCACAACGGTATTCTTGGACACATCATGCACATTATATTCACGTAAGTTTATAAAAAACGAACCAGCCCTTTCTTCTAAATTAGTGAATTTTATGTTAATGACTCGAGAGAGAGAGAAAAACAAAAAAAAGCCTCAACGTCGTATTTACACATCGAGGGTTCCGTACATAGTACTTGAAATATAAACGGCCATATCTTTTGACTGCATAGATGAGAATGTTGAGATGGATGTGTGGAGTGACAAGAATGGATAAAGTAAGGAATGAGTTTATGAGAGGAAGTTTGAAAGTTGCGCCTGTTACAGAAAAATTGAAAGGGAGTCGTTTGTCTTGGTATTGAGAAAAATTAAGGGAGATGAAGCACATGTGACTTAAAGACTGATGGATCTGAATGTTGATAGACGGAGAGCGAGAGGAAGGCCAAAGAAAAGATGGATGGATTGTGTAGGGAATGATATGATGGAGAAATGAGTAAATGATGCCGTGACGTCGGATATAGGGGAGAATGGAAGAAGAAAACGTGTTGCGCAGACCTCAAATAGAATGGGACAGGGGCAGGAAAATGATCTTTTGACTGCATAGACTTCTAAGTCTATGCAGTCAAAAGATATGACCCCAACCTCTTAGTTGGAGTCATCACAGCTCCAAAGGACCACAAATTTGAGTTTATGTTTTTAATTTCACCTCGATACCTCCATGAGTTCCCGAGATGAACGTTATTAGAGTTTGTAACTCTAATAACGTTCATCTCGGGAACTCATCACATACAAAAATAAATACAGTCGAATTGAAAATCTCCCCTTTTTTACACCGTTCACATGTACACCGTTTACCATCTATACTATATATATAATATAATATATAATATAATATATAATCTATACTAATATTATAAAGCTGAAGAGTTTGTTTGTTTGAACGCGCTAATCTCAGGGACTACTGGTTGGAATTGAAAAATTCTTTTAGTGTTGGATAGTCCATTTCTTGAGGAAGGCTATGGGCTACATAACATCACGCTACGACCAACAGGTGCTGAGCAGCGTGGGTGAAACCGCGAGGAACAGCTAGTCCCAAATAAGATAACATAGTATTAACATTCCGAGTTTTTCCAAGTCACGGATTATCACTTGTTTAATAATTAAGACTACCTTTGAAGTCACAACAACACCCAAATGTTGCCAAAAAAATATTAGCAATAATATCACTAAACACAAACACATAATTTCGTAAAATTCTCGTCCATTTAATTTCAAAAATCATAAACGGAATGGACAAAAGGAACTCCTGCGTGAATGATAATATTAACACAATTCTATTCGTACAAATATAACTAAGTGTCTCGCTTGGGAATTATGTGATTTGAATAAATCAAAAATCAAATTATCACGGATGAATAGATTCGGGGAAAAAACGACGTTCTTTTCCTACTTCTTTTTGACGCCATCATGTGGAAACAAGGGGTATTAGTACACTTTGGAAGATTCATCGTTACGCAATTTTGTGCCCTGGATACAGAACATTCAGTTTACCATTCAGGTAACCATCAAATAATTTCCCCCGATCTGGAAGTGGTGTCAGACTTTTACTAGTCTGACTCTCCCCATAATAGACAAAAAAGGAACATGGGTTTTAGTCAGTACTAAAACCCATGTCCTTCCTTTTTTGCCTTTTGTTTTCTAGGGATGCAGTCGACACGGCCTGTCATCACTAGACGGACAGACGGTGAGCTACCCATTGCTCACCGTCTACAGATCCGCGTCTACTGTGTACTGAATCCTTGGTTAATATTTGTGTCATTATGTTCCATGTACATACAAAGCGGTTATGGCAATAAGACGATCCGTTTCTAAACTATCATCGAGGTCACCCATCCATATACCGACCTAGGCAAGCGCGGCTGAACCTCAAGATCCACCCGAGCGCTATTATTAAAACTTCGAGCTGCTCGATTCATGAACTATCATTATTTTTTTATTTTTTTTAATCAAAGCATTGACTTACACTAGTAATTTCTCCTGTATCGTTGGTGCTTTTACAAATATTTAAACTCACATACACAAACAGTCAAAACAACTATTTGTAGGCCACACAAATATTTGCTCCGTGCGGGAATCGAACCCGCGACACGCATCGCAGCAGTCAATTCCTCAGCCACTGCGATAACCGTGCGGTCAGATTTATTTTTATACTATACTAGCTTTCGCCCGCGGCTTCGCCCACGTTGAATTTGGGGTAACACATTTCCTCTTGCGCCTTATTGATTTGTAATAGCAACGCTAAGTTTTCCCTTTTCTTCCCTCTTTCTCCCTTACATCCCACTTTTTTTAAAATAAAAATTAGCCTATGTCCGTCTCCTGGTTCCCAACTATCTCTGTACCAAAATCGGTTAAGCCATTAAAGCGTGAAGAGGTAACAAACAAATAAACAAACAAACAAACTCACTTTCACTTTTATAATATTAGTAAGGATTTTGTAAACCTCCCTCATTTCTCCTTGCAGGCCATCATCATCGAAGGAAGAAGGTCTAGAAGACGCGTACTATGAGGCAGAAGCGGATGGTCACCGCGGCGACTGTGACAAGTACTTGGACGAGTGTCCCACCAGCTTGTTCGACTACATCACCAGACTCGTTCAGTTCCCGCACTCACAATAAACAAATTTAGAACTATTAGTTTGTCTTTTGTTACTGTGGCATCCCCTACCATCACGTCTTAAAGCAGAATGGATTAATTTTATACCAGTGTCTCATCATCCTGAATTAAATAGCTTTGTCTCTCTTGTTTGTGGATATCCTTAAAAATAGTCAAAGGCTCATAGGAAACTGTGCATGAGGATTTGGATATGATTGTTGCACTTTCCTGAAAGCATTTTTATTTTTCTTCTTCAATCTGCTATAATCGTGTATCGGTTTCATCTGACTGACGCCTTTTGACTTTGGTATTTCGACCTTTCAGACGTAGCATTTCTAACAAACAAAAAAAAGGCTTAAAATAAAGCTACCTAGATTTGAATTTTGTAGTAGCTGTTTGACCAGATTTATTGTTGTTGGGTGTTTTAGTTATTTCTTGAAAGTATCTCTTAATCCTGGCCACTTTTTTTCAAACCCATTAACTGAAAAAAATATGTTCTTTATTTGTTCACTTAATATAAGTTTATTTTTACGATATATTATCATCGGAAAATAAACTACTAAACCAAACTACGTTACAAACCGCGGGCAAAGTCTAGTTAATAATAAAACAGCTAGATATCATCATAATTATTTATTAGGCTCTAAACTTTATGTTAATAACAATGTACAATACAGTACATATTGAACTACAATAATTAAACTTGTCAGTTTATAAAATTTAAAACTTATCATTCACAGCCGTTACAATAAAATATTTATTTTATTACTTATACATTAGTTACTTATTGTTTAAATTCCTTATAGTTTACAAAGTAAGGATTTGAATTAGTAATCATTACCATTTTCACATAAGCTTGCGCCATCGCACATTCCTGTCTGTCGGGGTTGCGGGTTGTTCGAAAAAAATACCGCAGCCCCGGAACACAAAGGGCAAAAAGAACATATACACATAACGGAAATTATTTGTCAATTTATTAAATATCTGATTTTATCCCATTAAAAGTTTTATCACCCTCAACTAATTACCTTTATATTTCCTTTGTAACAAATAATTAACGCGTGTTTCATACAAATTAAGGATTTCTATCAGATATAGGCAATATTTTATGATAAACAAAACTCGATTACAAGGTTTCGTATGTCTAAAAAATTCCAGGATCACTTTGTTGGTTTGATCCAAAAGTAAAAAATGGTCCTGCCAAAGAGGACCATAATGTATATTTTACGTTTTAACGTATTTAAAAATCTTACTGAAAATCATTTCTTGTTGGTATAACAACATATTATAAACAATTCATTTATTAAAAAAAAAACCTTTTTTTACTTATTTTCCACTAATATTTATCTAATCATTGATTAATATGTTTTAATATACCTAACTATATTTTGATAAATATTGCGAGCTCTTACTGTCAAATATTTTTATAATATTATTACAATATATCATTTCATATTTACACCTACAATTGAATACTATCCAATATAAGGTATTTATTTTGTTGAAATAAGTTTAGGTACATAAACACCACATAAAACTTTAAACTACGATTAATATTAGCCTTGGTATTATTTTAAAAAATAGGTAAGAAAGAGTTAAAAAAAGTCAAAAACAATTGTGCTACTTATTTTACAAAAAAATAACATTTACATATTTTTTCTATAAATAAGACTAGTTAACATTCTCGTTAGAATATAACAAATACATAAATAAAGTGAGCAATAGAATTCAATATCAAACGCCTGTTAAATTGTCTTAGAATACACAACGCAAAATTTCTGTGCAAATCTTATTTCGTAAGCAAATATGGCAATATTTGTTTTCCAAATGGGAACAGTAAGGAAAAATATACTTTACTTATAACTAGAGCAAGGATTAACCTCAAACCCCGGTAAGTAAATGTAAACTTGCTTGTGCCATGCTTTACTAATATTAAGTATGGCATTAGTAATAACCAGAGATCGAGTATTTTTGTATAAGCTTCTCGGAATCATTTGGATTGATATCCACATGTGGCCTAATAAACTGTTTGATAAAAGGAGGAAACAAAATCTGTAACTTTTTTGGAGTTTAAGTAAATATACTTTACCAATTTTGATCCCTACCAATAACAGATTTTATTGATAAAATATATCGAAGCATAACTTTCAAATAAAGGCCTTTTTCATCTCACAAAAACTTAACGTAACTCGAGTAAAACCTAACTCGTGTCATGTTCCAATGTAATATTAAAATTCCAAGAATGTTTTCGTGTACAAAAAAAATCCTAGAATAATTTCAGCGGGTGTCAACATACGTTAAACCGAGAGTATTCGTAGAATTATCAATATCAAATGTCAACAAACTTTGAAACTTAATATTCTTACATTTCTAGAACATCGTAGATAACACGTAAATTGACACAACTATTTGAAACAAAAAGTCTTCGGAATATCTAGACAAAGTGATATTTGGTAGAATTTTCATTGCTATCGTTTATGGCAAAGACCAATTGTTAGTTAATTACTAATTAGATTGACATGAGCTATCGAAAAGGTCATTTCAATGACGCTCACGTGTCGATCCCCTACGATTTTGTACATAAATTAAAATAATAAAGTATGAAATTTCCAGCCAGATATGATACTGATAGCAGTCACCGCAGATTTTCTATCAGCCGAGAGATGGGATGAGCTGTTAAATACACTATGCTAACTAAATGACCGGGTTTGTTTCACCAACCAACCAAGGCCAACAGTTGACCACAGTCCAACCATGGTCGGACAATTTGCCCGTTGCTTTTGAAAAGACCGCTCACAGAATCGATCTATTGAGCAATCGGCAATCGTACGCACGGGATATGACTGCCATTCTGATCTAGCACTTGTCCGATAATTAATGTATAGTTTGAAAGGAATTATGTAGCCTATTAAGGTGAAGATTTCTTGAGAACGGCCAAAATACATAATTTTAATCACTGAAAAAAATATGATATTTTTAAGGCTTTTTTGCATACATTGATGGAATTCAAATTATAATTAAATATACTAAAATGTGTAAAAAAATATTCAAACACACCTCTAAATTCTCTTTTAAAGCAGTTTATCTCTTCAATATTAATCGTAATTATAATCAAAAGTATACAATGAAATTTCCAATGCCAAACTGCGTTCAATGATGGATTGTTTTTGATTGAATAGTTAATATTTAATTTTATACAAATTTATTTGTATTTTTACGACAAACGTTTGCAGAAAGTCCATATGAACAAGGTCAACGATATAATACTGCGCCTTAAAACGGTTTAGCTATTATCAAAATTTTGTTTAAGCGTACGTGTTCATACTGATTAACTTGTCAAATAAGTATCGGCCGAAATCGAAAATCTGCAGTCCACAGAGTCTTTTAATTTACCAATGAACTTGTTAAAATAAATAATCTAACTAATAATACCAATAGTTTCAATATCCTTGGGGTAGAAGAAGTTATTCTTCTTCATAGGAATGGAAGAGATCTGCTGGTCTACTGGTACCCTGGTATCATAGAGCGAGGGCGACTGGAAGATGATGCCGAAGGTTCCCACGAAGCAGGCGATGGTGAACAACCAGAGGAAGAAGCGATCCAGGACCATGGACATGAATTTCCAGTCTTCCACGACCTGGGGACAAACGAAAACAAATTAAACATCAAAATCGACGACAGGATTGGCGTAGTGACTGAGCGATCGACTGCTGCGCTGCGTATAGCGGGTTCGATCCTCGCACGCAATAAATATTTGTATGGCCTACCAATAGCTGTTCCAGATCTAGTAGTTTGTGTATGTAAGTTCCAGTGTTTGTCCCACAATACAGGAGAAATTCCTACGGTGGGGCAACGTTTTTCTATATCGTGACTGCAGAGTACCTACGTCAGAGTACGTCCTGAGTTCAATTCTCAGGTTGGACCCTTGTTGCTGCCCTAGCTCCACTGTGGAGAATGGAAGAAAACAACCGGCCGTTTGTGAGCTGGACTCTCTGGGCCTCCCACAAACTTGCGACATAAACGTCCATATCTTTGACTGCGTAGACATAGAAGATTTATTTTTCAGAACTCTAGTTGACACAGACTTAAAGATAAGGTTCAATTTCAATAACTCCACGCGTTCCCAACATAAAGGGTCTTGACAGACAAACAGACGGCGCCGACCTAAAGCAACGCAGTTGTAAATATATATTACCTACCGATGAAAGCAACAGACACAATAATAAAGAACACTGTTTCATTGTAATGAATGTTTTCAAAAAGGTTGAATTTTCCACTCTTACGGAAGTCAACAGGCCAGAGCTGCTGACAGGAAATTCTAGACCAGACTTCTTGAGAAGGATAACGCTTAAAAATAAATATGTCCTACCAAAATTTCATAATGTGTATGGAATGAGGGTAGCTGAATATCTAGGACCTTATTTTCTCAACAAACTACCAGACGACCTGCAAGCGTTATATAGGACAGGTTCGAAAAGTTACAAGTATAAATATAAACGTTACTATACTAACCTATAATTATAAATGTAGATCCTAATATTTAATAACATATGAACGGCTCGCCAGCACAGTAAAACCCTGTGAGGTTTGCGTGTATGGCTATATAGTAGCAAGTAAATGAATAAGTGTTTTAGAAATAAATAAATAAATAATCCAACAACTTGAAACATTTTAGAAAGAAACGTCAGTTTCAAACCACATTGAATGAATTCTGATGAAGGAATTAATGATCTTTGAACTAATAACAGTTGATTAACTAAATTAATCAAGCTATGAAAGATGAATATCAGTTATTCAAATTAATACCAGATTCTTGTCGTATTATGAATTAAATAAACTCAAATCAGAAAAAAGTTTTTCCAATTAATCGTCGTCCCTATTAATCAAAATCATGAATGACAACTAAAATGGCACTCGATTTAATCAAGTTTTTGAAGTTTCCTATTCCTCTATAATTTCAAAGTTTTGCCAAAGAAGTTGGAAGCCAATTATTGTTAAGAGGCAATTTGATATGAACAAGCGTTGTTTGCTGGTTCTCAAAAGAGCATATTTAATTGCACCCCTTTATAAAACGTGTATAAACGCGGACAAAGATCATTAGCTGTGAATTTAAAGTGAATAGTGAGATTAAACAGAGGAATTGGTTGGGACAAACTGGTTTAAAATCAGTAGCAAAATTTGACCTAAACATATTAACAAACTAACTACCAAGACACGTTAAAAAAAAGGTTAATTTAGTACATGATAATATTAAGCATCTACATAAACTTAGTTTCAAAGAAAGTCTATCCAAAGGTTTCAACTTTCGATTTTTAGGGTTCAGTAACTCAAAAGGAAAACCCTTAACTTCTGATCCTATTTTCGGACGGAGCCTATCACTTTGTTGTCCGCCTGTCTGTCTGTCTGGCTTTCAAGACTCTTTATCTCGGAAACACGTATGGTTATCGATTTAAAATTAACCCATTTACACAAGTCTGTTGCCCCTTGAAACTGAAAAAATCAACCCTCTAAGTCGATGCAGTCAAAAGTTGAGACCTTTATGTCTCAAGTTCCTATTGAACCCCTAGTGCACGAATTTGACTCGTTTTTAGCCGGTTTTTTCAACAAGACGCGTCTGTGACAACATCACACTTAACAAAAGCTTCGCTATCTAACAAACTCCCAGCATATTAATCATTGCAACTAGAACAATCCATCCTCCTCCAGCTATCTCCCGGATTCATTACGTCACTCGCTGTTGTTTGCAACAAAAAGTGGCTATCAACAACCATTATTAGCAAAGTCACCTCATTTGAGCACACCTTATCATCTAAATAGAGTTTCCTTGCCTTTTAAGGGTTCCGTACCTCAAAATTAGAAACGGAATTCTTTTTTTGGGGTGGGAAATCATCAAATAACTTCCTCCACTCTGGGCGGAGGAGTGTCAGACTATTACTGACTTACCAACCCATGTTCCTTCTATCGCCCTTTACGTTAAGGGGCAGCAGTAACTCTTTCGATCAACCCGCTCTTTGAGGCGCGCGTGGAAAACGCGCCGCGGCCGTCAACACGATCTGTCGTCAATAGACGGACGGACGGTGAGCTAAAAATGGAACCCTTATTAATGGATCACTTTGTTGTCAGTTTGTCTGTCTGTCAAGGCTATCTGAGGAAAGCGTCAAGGTATCAAGTTGAAATTAAAACCTTATACACAAGTCTGTAGTGTCCCTTGGAGTTGTGGAGAAATTATATCTCTAAGTCTACGTAGTCAAAAGATATGGCCGTTTTTGTCCCAAGTTTGTACGGAACCTTCGTTGCGTTAGTCCGACTTGAATTTGCCCGGTTACTTTTTTCATTATATCCTTTCGTTACAAGCCTCTTGAGTCTTGAATAAGGAGAAGCGTTTAAAGAGACAATTTCCCCTTCGAGATTAACCATGCCTAAACGATTATGTATACAATACGACACGTTTGTACTCTTGTAGATTAACACTTTTTACTCAAAGAAGTACGGAAAGCTGATTACGAAGATAATATCTCAATTTGTGTTGCTGTCCGCTAACCTTTATGGTCTAGAAAATTCGTTGTGACATTTTACGTAACTATTTTCCTTTGTAGCGTGCAATTTTATTACAAACTAGTTCTAGTTATTTCTACAAGTTTTTTTTTATTTTATTTTTTGTTACTGCAACAGGTTTTTCAATAAAACTTCAAAAGAAAAACTGTCATTGTTATTAAAAAAGACAATTATCGATTAGCTTTATTATTGCTATGTGTGAGTAGTTATTAATTTTATCTAAATAATCTCTGGATCAAGCGGTTGCTCGACTCTTCTCGTGACCAGATGGGTGGCTAGTTTTTTGCACAAAAAATAAGCATTGCCGTCCAACACGGTTAATGCTGCCAGCCTTCTGGGCACTTTAATTGTTGACTGCGATACGGACGAATTTTTTGACGCCCTGTAATTTTCTAATTTTACTTGTATATATTTTTATTATTAGTTTGCGTCTATCTCTGGATCTACTAATCCGATTTAAAAAAAACTTGTAGCAGTAGGAATTCATAATATTTGTGAGTGTCATCCTACTATCATATGCGAATGTTTGTGAGGATGGATGGATATTTTTTAGTCTTTCACGTCAAAATGGTTAAACGGATCTTGAGGAAATTTGGCACAGAGGTAGATTTTTTTTTTTTTATTTATTTATTTATTCCAAATTTGTACAACAGTAGATACAGTATAAAAAGTCTGCCAAACTGCAAAACAGTTTGTCGGCAGTCGTTCTCGTTTCACAATTAATTACAAATTTCGATTTTGATTATATTATAATATGAAACATTAAGAAAAATTAAAAACTAAATTTACTTTAAAATTAACTAGGGACACAATGACAGATAGTGTTTTTTCAGGATGTTTTTCAATTGAATTTTCGACTTGATATGTTTTATCAAATGTGGGGGTAGCTCATTCACTAATGTAGGCACTAAATACCTTCTTGTGCGCTTGCCAAAGTAGTTTGTTACTTTAGGGACAGCAAGTGTCTTCTTTTTCGATGAACGAGTTGGGTACATATGTTTACGTTCCACCTTGTAATCTTCATTATTAAATTGCTCAGTCATAATATAAAGTTTAGTTTTGTTATGGACTGGGAGTACTTTACAAAGTTTGAACAGTTTTTCATAGTTTTTATTTAATCTCTTTTTAGTGTTTTTATCGACTAGTAGTTTAAGTAATCTTACCTGTAAGATTTTAATTTTATTTAAATGTGTAGGGAACGTAAGACCATATCCACCCAACCCATATTCGATAACCGAGTCGGCCAGTGCATAGTATAAGGCAAACAATACTTTTCTGTTGACAGCATATTTAAGTGTCCTTAATTTACCCAGAATGGATCGTAGCTTATTGCAAACGTTGTTGACATGCAGATTCCAAGTGAATGTGTTATCTATAACTAATCCTAGGTACTTATAAGATGTGACTATATCTAAATATGAGCATTGACAATTCAATTTGTTGTTATGTAGGCATTCGTACGAGTGGCCTTTCACTCCCACTGTCAACAATTTATTTTTATTTTTATGATATGGCGAGTGAATAAGCATGCACTTAGTTTTACTTATGTTTATAATAATGCCATTGTCATGTGCCCACTGAACCAGACTGTCAAAATCGCTTTGCATATCTTGCTGTATAATATTAATATTGTTATGGCTATACACCAGGCAAGTATCATCAGCATACATAAATGCCTTACATTTTTTTAAAACGTTGGACATGCTGTTAACATGCATAATATATCCTAATGATCCAAACACTGAGCCGGTCGGAACTCCGTATTTAATGTCGCCCCGTACACTTTCAGTTCCACTGACACATACCTTAAGTGATCTTTGTTTTAGATAGTTGCTAAACCATGCATTCATAGGGCCCCTAATACCGCATTCATTCATAGCCTGCAGCAAGCCGCCGTGGTCCAGTGTATCAAATGCTTTTTTGAAGTCTATAAATATAACCATAACTATTTTTTTTTCGTTGAGACAATTATTAACTTCATCTGTGAATTTCGTTAGTGCAGTAGCAGTGCTCCTATTGATTCTAAAACCGTGTTGGACATCGTTTAAAATATTGTTGTTTTCTAAAAAGTTGGTAAGTTGTTTAACTATAATTTTTTCGACTATTTTATTTAAAGTATTAAGTATCGCTATAGGTCTATAATTACTATAATCCTGGTGTGATCCCTGTTTATAAATAGGCCTCACAATAGACTTTTTAAGTTCCTCTGGATATTGAGATTTTCTAATACTGTTATTGATAAAATAAGCAATTACTGGACTAATTTGTTCTTTAATAAGTTTCAAATCTTTAATCCTAATATCATCTGACCCCGGCGACTTGTTGCAGTCTAATTTTTCTATGACAAATTTGACATCTTTTGGCAGCATTATAATCTGGAATAACTTTTTCTTTCGATATCACGCAGGTTAAGCCGTGGGCGCTAGCTAGCAGGCTGTATATCATTACGCTACGATACATATAAGCTGAGCAGCGAGTGTTAGTAGTGTGCAATTAATAATAAAAAATATTGACAATGTAGTCCTAAATAGCAAGGGGGTGTGAAGATTGGCAGAGGGATACAGGTGTTCGAAAGTCTCCTCTACCCACCTATCTTTCAAACCCCCACAAATAGAAAACATAGATAGCTTCACGTCTGTTATACCCGAAGGTCTAAGCAGAGGTTTAAGAGAGGAGGGAAACCACTTTTCGCCAGTTATGTTTAAGTCTAATTTAAACGATAATTTAATTGACGGCACGGTTGTCGCAGTGGCTGAGCGATTGACTGCTACGCTGCGTGTCGCGGGTTCGATCTCCGCACGGAACAAATATTTGTATGACCTACAATTTGTTGTTTCGGGTTGTTTTCCACAAAGCAGGAGAAATTCCTAGAGAGGGGGGCTAAGTTAAAAAAAAACAAACGGGCACAAATCCAGACTCCGTGCCTACAACTGAGCAATTCTTGATCGAAAAAACCAATAACACTTCCCCCACCTGGGGCCTTAGTCTTTGGTAATCTGCTACAAACTAAACTTGTCAAAATCAACCATTATGCGATCAGTGATCGACCATTCTGACACTATTGTAATAGTAGACTAAGGCCCTGGAAATAGGGCATAACAAATAGAGAAATGTCTACTGAATAAAGCACTCATATAGTCAATACCTGAACATATCCACACAGTTGATGTGATGTCGTGGTTAATTTTACAGCAAATAAATGTTAATATTTCTGACTCAATTAAAAACCAATGAAATATTACCGTTATGCAATTAATTATGCTTTTACTGATAATTGCTCCTCAATTAAAGATATTTTATTACTGTTTATTTCACTGGGCCGGCTTTTAAATTAATGCGATGTATTGTAAAGTATAATCTATACTAATATTATAAAGCTGACGAGTTTGTTTGTTTGTTTGAACGCGCTAATCTCAGGGACTACTGGTTGGAATTGGAAAATTCTTTTAGTGTTGGATAGTCTATTTCTTGAGGAAGGCTATAGACTACGCTACACGCTACGACCAACAGGTGCTGAGCAGCGTGGGTGAAACCGCGTGGAACAGCTAGTTCTTTATTACTTTATATTAATAAAATAATAAATAATATTATGTTTATTCTCAACACAAAGTGTTATGGTGAACAGCAACTGCTTAATCTAATATAAAATTTTGAGATTGGTATGTTTTCAAGCACAAGGTTATTTACCAATGTTATTTTTTTTAATAATTTTTCTTTATTTCTTTTATGCACGGTGAACACATACTTAATGAGATACTTAGGATTTTTATTCTTAAAAAATTGAATTTTGGTACAGAGATAGTTGGGACCCAGGAAACGGACATAGGCATAATTTAAAAAAAAGTGAGATAAAAGGGGAGAAAGAGGGAAGAAAAGGTGAGAGAGAGATAATTTTTTTCGATCATCGCGCTGGGTAAAGTTCGCGTTAGCCCAAAGTAACTATGCCACGCGGACAAAGTCGCGGGCGGAAGCTAGTTAGTTATGTCTGTGATGTCTAAGATAAACTTTAGAAAGTACAAATGTATTGAAAAAGTGATATTGGTATGTGCCCGGATTAGAACTCACAACCTCATTCATGAGAGACGAGGCGCTTTACCTCTGGACCATAATCTGAACCTACTACCCCAAAAAAAAAAATTAAACATAGTTTTGTGCGCTGTAACAATGCCAAAACAAGTACATTAAGCATAGCCCGTAGGTTGTAAAAAACATCATTCCACAACTGAAAATGTATTTTAAAATACCTAGTACATACATCTCCGACCATTAAAGCACATAGTCTACTAGATACAAGTACATAGAACCGGCCCAGAGCGGCTGTCCGGGAACCTATTTATTTTAACCAGTCTTTTTCACTGAAAATTTTTCATACATTCCTTCGTACATAGCGGTTATATGGGGCCCGTGGAGGGGGTGTGGTGGGGATTATGCTGTTTTATTAAACCGTTAAAACTGAGATGGCAGGGTAGATTTTTCGCAAGGCGTCTCCCGGCCACCGTAGTCTGTGAACGGTGAGCAATTGATAGCTCACCGTTCATCCGTCTAGTGACGACACTGTGTAAGTAATTCGTGTATAAAGACGGTGCATGCGTGTCCCACGCGCGCCTCAAAGAGATGTCAGCAAAGCAGAGTGGCCTGCTAGGGCAACCGCCTGCTGGAGTTGCAGGTTGTTAGAAAGAGAAACTGCGGCCCCGAAACACATAGGCAAAAGAAGGAACATGGGTGGGTTTTAGTCAGTAAGTCTGACACTGACCCCGCTCCGCCTAAAAAAAACCAGAACGGAGGAAGCCATTTGATGATTTCCCATCTGCAAAAACAGGGTAGATTTTTCTTGAGTAGTTGTGTAGGTATGAATCCTAATGGGAATATTTTTTTGTGTAAAAAACTTAGAACCCTATCAGTGAAATAACTGATACATCGACCAATTATGTTTATGTACGAAAATGTTGAAATAAATATGTGATACAACATCTGCTGCCTAGCCTTTTCCCAAATATGTTGGGGTCAACTTCCAGACTAACCGTATGCAACTACATACTTCTAGTTAGACGGCTGCCTATCTGACATCTACAACCCAGTTATAGCTTGGTAATAAGATACTTAGTAAGACGTTTGATCATCTAAAATTGACAGCAGGACCAACAGCTTAACGTGTTGACAGAGGCACGGAGGAAACTTGGTGTGAGTGGTATCTATAGACTAAGGCAAGCGTTGCTTACGTGACAATCGACCCGAGTAACTGCTATCCAATAGCCAAACGGCACTGCCATAAAAAAACACTAACACACTACTAAAAAAAGTTTTCTCATCCCTGCCCTTGTCCTATTATATTTCGGGTCGGCCCAACACGTCTTCTTCCAATTCCCCCTGTCAGTCGTTACGGCATCATTTGCTCCTTTCTCGTTTATATCATTCCTTACTTAATCCATCCATCTTTTCTTTGGCCTTCCTCTCCCTCTCCATCCATCAACATTCAGATCCGTCACTCTTTTAGTCACATGAGCTTTAAAAACTATTTCTACTCACTAACAAATACCATTACTTGCAAAAGCAGTCGCAATGCACCTAATGTTCCCAATAATCTTTATCCACTCGAATCAAATCACAGTGCACTAACACAGCAAAACGGTACAAACAAAAAGAACTGGCACACTAAAACACACTGATCTAGCAGGAAACCATGACCCCGCCGGTTCCCTGGAGAATCGTGCACTCTCAGCAATTTGGTATACGGTTGTTGGTTCATTTGACGTACTTTGACCCCTAATACGGAATTTCGTATCAAAATGGATGTTGCTGTAAGTTTTTGATGGCTAACGTAAAAGCTTTTATACTGCTCCGAGAGTTACTTTATGTATCAAACCGCAATGCGACTTTATAGAGTAATTATAATAAAATTTTCTTTAATCATTTCGTTTTCTATTCTATTGTTTTTCATTAATTTAGAGTAAATATTCCTTGTTTATAACAGGGAAGCTTGGAGTTTTATCAAATACAAGCTTGTACTCAACACTTTGCCCGCGTGAAGTTCGAGAATTGCCCACGAGATTGTACTTCTGAAATAAAAAGCGGGCGAAGGAAGGACCTGGAATTTAAAATGTCCCGTACATTTTATTTAATTACGATTTCATGTATAGAACAGCTTGTTTGTCTCAGTACAACTTGAACAAAACTTAAACGAGATACTAACAGTATTTTCTTAAATATCTCAACTACTTAGTATATAAAATGTATGCTGCAACAGATTTTGATGCGGATAATTCAAGAGGAAAGTATACATCCGGGGTTGCGGGTTGTTCGGAAGTAATACCGCGGCCCCGAAACGTAAAGGGCAATAAAAGGAACATGGGTGGGTTTTAGTCAGTAAAAGTCTGACACGCCCCTCTGCTCCGCCCAGAGCGGGAGATGTTATGTAAAAACAAAGTTTTATATATAGGTACATCATATTAGTATCACCAAAGCGCCCGTGTGAAGCCGTGGTGTCACACACACAAAATCCACGTTTTTTTTCTATGGGTCGATCTAACTTCTACCTTACTGTTTTTCAATCAATTTCTTTATTTTTCACAGATTGATATTTTTTGTGTTAATTTCTGTATGTGTTGTTGTATCAAAAAATGATTTATCGATCTATCATATTTTATTTTTGCTATTTCAATGCTGGTGGGTCTAAAATTATTACTGCATCCTTGTAAAAAGTTTGTTTTACATTCTCTTGCAACGAGTATTCTTGCCAGGCCTGTAATAATATCGGAAAAGTCACCAACTGCTTACCTACATCTAGGTAATTCCAGATATCAAGCATATTTTTCAAAGAACGCTTATTAGTCTTCGTTTCAATGCAAAGTGAATCAATCTGAAGTAAATTGCGTCTTAGGTTCAATCAGGCAGCATTCAGCATGGCTGCTATCACCAGAAATATAACACTAAATGGATTCAAAAGAATTACGGCTCATTTTTTTACAAAGAAAATATTATAAACTATTAATGTTAAATGTTATTCGCTTTCGCCCGCGGCTTCGCTCGCGGTAGATTCGGTATAACACACCAAGCAGAAGTGCAGTTCTTGCTCTTGCGCCTGATGGATTTGTAATAGCAACGCTAAGTTTTCCCTTTTCTTCCCTCTTTCTCCCTCACATCCAACTTTTTTTTAATAAAAATTAGTCAATGTCCGTCTCCTGGTTTCCAACTATCTCTGTTCCAAAATTCATCAAAATCGGTTCACGCAAATATGAAAAAGGTTAGTATCGGGTTAAATTGAAAAAAAGCAGTCAAGAGCGAAACCCCAAAAAAAGAAACTCAAAAGCAATATTTTCAATTAGACCAATACAGGCACTTTTGAATGTCAAGAAACAAAATGTTGAAGCTACAGTCCTGGTCACAAGACATAATAACTTGTGAACGTACTGTAGTTGCCCACCGAATCGCGGCAAAAAGACCAGAGACTTGGGTTTACGGTTTTAATTTCACGCGTTCCTAAGATAAGATTCTTGACAGATAGACAGACGGACAACAAAGTGATCCAATATCGGTTTCGCTTTTTCCTTTTGAGGTACGGATCCCAAAATTTTTTCAATACATCAGCTACCTGTTTGAATTAAAGCGACTGGCACATTGAGTTCTTCACGAGTAGCATGGACTCTAATAGTAGTTAAAGAGAATGTGGTTTAAACTGAACACCGTTGTGTTCACATGTCTAACCGTTGAGGAATAAAGGCGTAAGTGTATTTCGTTCCTTATGTAATCGCTAGCTTTGCTCGCGACTTCGGTCGCGTTAAATTCGGAATAACACTGTTCCCCATTCCTGATTTGCAGGTACCTGCTACCTGTAGTTTTTGCCCTTGCGCCTTATTTATTGTAATAGCAATACTAAGTTTTCCCTTTTCTTGTCTCTTTCTCCCTCATTTCTAACATTTTTTTTTAAAAGAAATGATAGACTTCTTCAGGAAAGAGAAAAAAGGGGGAGGAAAAGAGCAGAGAGAGATATTTTTTTCGATTATCACGCGGGTTAAAGTTAGCGTTAGCCCAAACTAAGTATGTTACGCGGGTGAAGTCGCGAACGAAAGCTAGTTGTAAAATAAATAAACAAAAATTCAATATTCACTGTCATATCTATGAATCACGTGTAACCGCAAATTTTGGTGGTGACACACAACTTTTGGATTCGGGTGACCGGTTTGAAACAATATTTGAAATGTTTCCCGATTCTATTTGAAAGTTAAATTGAAGTTGATTACTCGCGGACTAGGTCACTATTGACTAAACCGTTTTAGTTGGTTTCAAGAGATTGGTAATACATTGACCAATTTTGTTTAACGAACTTAAGGACAATTCTACGTTTTAATGGAATAAAATATAACTGATATGACATTTATTGCAATTTATAACATCACATGTTACTGTGGGAGATACAGAAAGCAACGTAACTACTAGGAAAGAAAGCAAGTTCCATTTCTAAGCATATTACGGTCCCGGCTGTCATTTGTAGACCTTTGACAGTCTTTACAGATAGTCAGTGACCCGAAAGCTTTACAACCAGTCTTACTAAGACTATCGTATTACCCAGTACTAACTGGATTGTGGAGAACAAATATGTGGAGTCGATACATGCGAAATCCGGTAAGACTGCAACAAAGTTGGGAAAAGGCTAGGCAGGTGATGATGACGAAAGGTATATAGGATCTTTTCAAGGATTTTCAAAACTACTTTAGTTATAGGTATATCTACCATTGAAAAGGGTATTTTGAAGACATTTTGTGACGACACGATTGGCGCATTGACTGCTGCGCTGCATGTAGCGGGTTCGATCCCCGTAAGTAACAAATATTGGCATAACAGATAGTTGTTTACTAATGTTTGTAAACGCAGCTACGATACATGAGAATTTCCTAGCGTGGGTCAACGTTTTTTAAAAGAAAATAAAATAAGAGCATCACTATTTTGTGCAATTAAGTCATTGAAAAGATGCAGCAAATCAAAAACTAAGCAGTATCAGTCGTATTGAAGACTAAGTCTACGGTAAGATACCTAAGACTCCCAGCCAGCTCAAATACTGCCAGAGCTCACTCAAACCCCACGTGACTGATCAAAAAACAAACTACAGTACTAACATTTAAAATTCAGCACACACGCTAACATTTTTCTCTGTATTACATAGCTTGCTTGCTTATCTGTGTCGGTCGGGGCTCACGTAACAACATAAACTGCAATGTGTATGTTACTGAGCGAAATCCCGCGAAGAGGATCGGAGGATTTCAGAAAACCATCCATGTTTACAACGGAACACAGCCTCTCCAGGGATAGGTAAGCTTTTAAAGTAAATATGCAACCGCACTTGCAACGGAACCCGTTTTTCGGGAAATATAATGTATTGAAGATTTTTAGAAGGAAAGTATTAAAATAGCATGTATCGATTCTTATATTTGAAACTTGCTGGCGCTTGCGGGTTCGCCAGCGTGATGGTCGAAAAAAAAACGTATCCTATATATTATTCCAGACTAAAATCTAACTATATGCCAAATATCATCACGGTACATTCAGCCGTTTTGACGTGAAAGATTAACAAACACCCATACATCCATCCTCACAAACATTCGCATTTATAATATTATAGTAGGATGTAGAAGGACTTAGTTTCATATTGTTTTTATTTATTTATTTAAATGTTATTTTCATATTTTGGTGACCTGTAATACAAGTGTTTCACTACCTACCACAGGCACCAGTGATTCACAAATATGTTTTACCAATAAATAATCAAATTTCATTAAAATATAGTTGTACATAGGCAGACTCAACCCACAACCACAAGGCAACAACAACAACAGTCAACCATTGTGTTTAATAAGACAACATTGTGATAAAAAATATATGTTAATTTTCAGAACTGCGTGTAATACAAAGTTAACACAATATTGAACTTTCTCACCGAATTTCAAGTCTTTGTCAGTTGAAGCGCTACCGTAAAATACTATCATTTCAACACTCTACGATTTTTACCACAAAACTGCAATATAAGCTTCAAAATGCGAAAACAATTGTTTCGGAAGCCGATAGAAAAATACTCGCATTTAAACGCGATACAATACCCCCTCGTAAGCCTCAAAGTAACGCTCGAAAGCTTTTTAAAAATATCCATTTCACAACATTTTTTCACTCGAAAAACACGAATCGAACAAACCGAACAACAAATAAACAAGGCAGTATCCCAAACATTCACCATTTCAACGCTCAGGCCGAAAAAACACCGCAAAAACACTTCAATATTACATATTTCATCCTATTTCGCATTCAGACCCTGTCGGTTCCGCGAAGATAAGACCAACTACCATTAATATAGGGTACAGATGGCAAACAAAGTGAATAGACGAATAGACTATTTTCAGCGATCGGCCGAACGCCGAATAATGATGGCGATGGACGCCGAAAGCCGAAGAGAGTTATTAGGTCAATACTAGGGATGCGTGAAAATGATTGTTGAGTTGTCAAAAGTGAAATGTAACGGTGCATCGGATACGGAACCTTTCGGATTATACGAAATGGGGGCGGGTTATCTGTTTGGTGTGTGGATCTATTCTGAGTGAAAAGTATTTGATCTGTGTGCCTTTCATCAAAAGAGAATCATACGAAAATAAACACTTTTCTAAAGAGTTGTTTATTTCTGCTATTTGTAAATATTAATAGCCTCAACAGTATAACTGTATTTTCAATGCTCTCTTTCTCAAGTACATCAGACTAAATCAGAAAGAGTCCTAGAAAGAAAATAAAAATATACCGTGAATAGAATAATCGTATTGACCTCAGATGACTTTTACCTACAGCAGTTATACATTTTATAACACGACACAAAGAGCAAATAAATGAATCTTGAAGAGTTCATAAAATCATCTTAGTTTAAGTTATTTTAACGTGCTGATACTTGAATACAAAATGCATGAGTATTTGGCATAGGTTATTTCAATGTTTCCTGATCCAATCAATCAACTGCGTCATTTCAAATAAAATTAACAGCCAGCCAATCAAACTTCAAACAAAACCGCAAAACAAATATCAATAAACGAATATCTGTTTACAGAAAAAAAAAACCTAATATTAATTCACGAACGAAAATGGATCGCCGGGGTAATCCAGCGAGATGCTTTTTAAAATTTATTCGGCCTCCGGGTGCTATTTATATCGTCGTTTCAAAAATGAAGTGCGGTTATCTCAGAGACGTAAAAACGTGTTCGGAATAACAATTCGGTTTTCGGCAATAGCGGTGTTGGCACTCGGCCTAGGCGGGGGAGCTTGCCGCCTCACTAATTTACTTATGTGCTACGTGACGTAAGTCGTGTTGCTAATTTTATTGTTTTACATTCAAGTGTTTATATTTATTTACGTTGACGTAGATAAGACAGTTTACGTTGTACCTCTGGGAGCGCAAATAAACCAACTTCTTCGTATTTTGCGGAAAATAAATAGCGCTGTCTTGAATTTAGGATTTGTGTAAGTAAATTTTTGTTCGTCGTCAAGAAAGCGACAGTTAAATTAAATAAAACCTTTAAAAACTTAAGATGTAACGTTTTAGAATATTAATAAAATCTGAATACGACAGATAAAAGGCACATCAATTATAAATATGGACACTTTTCTCGTTTTTATGAAAAAAATTATGCTTTTTGTCCTTGGAAACCTGGTTTACGAGATCTCGATCCGAATGTAGCTCGTGAAACCAGTTGGGCGTCAATCCGATCGAACTTAAACAGCACCAATGAAAGCTCTTTCATTGGTGCTGTGAAGCTAATTATACGCAAGAAGGCGTTCCTTTTTACCTGATCGCGTTCTTATTACATTGCAAGAATCTATCAGCATTTCTAGTCCGACCATTATGTACGGCAAGCCTATCTCCTGCGAGAGGGAATGGGAAGCGGTCACCACCTTCTGCGAAGCAGTAATGCTAGCGAAGGAGGTGGCCGGGCGTTTGCGGGAGAGAACATCTGCCCAACCCAGCCGCCGCGGGAGACGCCCATGGCGCCGGGCGCCGCGAGACGACTTCCGGCCACCGTAGATGCGGGCCTGTGGGCGGTGAGCAATGGGTAGTTCACCGTCCGTCCGTCGATTGACGACAGGCCGTGTCGACGGCGCGTTCGTGTTTCACGCGCGCCTCAAAGAGAGTCAGCAAAGCAGAGGGGCTTGCCAGAGCCTCTGCCTGCCGGGGTTGCGGGTTGTTCGAAAGAGATACCGCGGCCTCGGAACGTAAAGGGCAACAGAAGGAACATGGGTGGGTTTTAGTCAGTACAAGTCTGACATGCCCCCCCGCTCCACCCAGAGCGGGGGAAGTCATTGGATGATTTCCCACCCGAAAAAAAAAAAAAAAAAAAAAGCCTATCTCCTGAGAAAAGCAAGCCTAATACTTAGGTGTGATGGATTCTTGATAGCCACTTGTTCTTAGGGCCATATATCAAAGCAACTCGATCGCGAACTGCCTGTGCTATGGGTAGCTTCACTTCATGATAGCCCTTTGCTGCCTTACCCGTGCGACGTCCGAGGCTCATACCCCACAGAGTACGGTACCTTTAACGTGTTATGCCCTGGCTGGAGAAATTACTGTGAAGGATTTCACAAAAATTACTCGGTTTAGTAGACGACAACCTCATACATTGAACTGTGAGATGCCATTCACATACAAAATAAATATCTTCATCGGACTTATTACCGACAAACTCTATCTTTAACTTAAAACTCCTTTGCAACTGAACAAACTTCAAAGTCGATCTAGAAAACACTTGCGAGCAAAAGAACCAACCGCCACTTTTTCCACTAAATCGTTTGAAATTCATCTCAGCACATTGTCAGTATCTACTCCTTCGAGGAGACGAAACCAGTATAGCTCCTTAGGGAGAGGAAAGGATCGATAGCAATTTAAATGTGCTGATTTCTTCCATCGTAACCAGTAATGAGAGATCGTAATTAGATTTAGTCCCTGCTCGGTGCTCGTCTCAATGATAATACGACGGCATTACTAAAACGCTGCGTTTTGAATTCGCTAATTGTGTTTTACTTTCGGTTTTTGTTATGTGGGGAGAATAATTTATTGTTAATGACGGCTGTGGCCGTTTTAAATGCAAGATTCCTTTTCACTAAAATGATTCAAGTCCTCAAAAGTTCTGTTTTGTGTGGATTTTTTTGTCCGCAAGAGCAGTGAAAGATGGCAGATTGATGATGGGAATGACATTTTTTTAAGGTTCAGTATCTCAAAAGAAAAAAATACGGATTCCTTATTGGTTTACTTTGTTGTTCATCTGTCTGTCTGTCTGTCTGTCTTTCAGTCAAGGCCCTTTTATGTCGAGAACGCGTGGAGGTATCGAGTTGAAATTAAACCAAACTGATGATGGATACAAACGTTGATGGATGGAGAAGGAGAAGAACACCGCGGAAAAAGTGAGAAAAGGGGGAGTTTGAGGGAAGAATAGGGAGAGAGAAAGATATTTTGTTCGATCACCACGCGGGTTAAAGTTAGGGTTAGCCCAAAGTAACTATGCCACTCAGACGAAGTCGCGGGCGGGAGATAGTTTTATAAATTAAGTAGGTTCAGGTTTGCTCGCAATGCTTTCCTTCACAGGGCACGCTACAATAGTGGCGGTAAGTCCCCTCTTTGAGGAGTGGCTGGAGAGGCGTCATGGCGTCCTCACCTACCGCCTGACGCAGGTCCTCACCGGACACGGAAGTTTCGGGAGGTTCCTGCACATCATCGGGCGGGAGGAAGCGCCCGGGTGTCACCATTGTGACGATCGCCCGGAGGACACGGTGGAGCACACAGTGGCGATCTGCCCGGCTTGGGCGGAGCACCGCCGTGCCCTCGTAGAGGCGATCGGCGGCGGCGATCTCTCGCGTCCGGCCCTGGTTCAGGCCATGGTCCGGAGCGAGAGGGAATGGGAAGCGGTCACCACCTTCTGCGAAGCAGTAATGCTAGCGAAGGAGGTGGCCGGGCGTTTGAGGGAGAGAACATCTGCCCAACCCAGCCGCCGCGGGAGACGCCCATGGCGCCGGGCGCCGCGAGACGACTTCCGGCCACCGTAGATGCAGGCCTGTGGGCGGTGAGCAATGGGTAGTTCACCGTCCGTCCGTCGATTGACGACAGGCCGTGTCGACGGCGCGTTCGTGTTTCACGCGTGCCTCAAAGAGAGTCAGCAAAGCAGAGGGGCTTGCCAGAGCCTCTGCCTGCCGGGGTTGCGGGTTGTTCGAAAGAGATACCGCGGCCTCGGAATGTAAAGGGCAAAAGAAGAAACATGGGTGGGTTTTAGTCAGTACAAGTCTGACATGCCCTCCCGCTCCGCCCAGAGCGGGGGAAGTCATTGGATGATTTCCCACCCGGAAAAAAAAAAAAATGCTTTCCTTCACCGATGTCTGAAATTTTGTTTAAAAAGTAATTCTAAAATTACGATTAATTGTCAATAACAGTACGCCAAGGTTGTCCCTTAATCGATGCTTTCAGCATTTTTTAAGCACTTAAAAGCCACAATTTCTATATTTTCCGTTCGGAGTCTTTTTATCGACACTTTAAAGTGAGCACTTAACGATCTACTCAGACATCCCGACGGACCGATTCCTTCACAAGTACCTCAAGTACAGAAACTTGATATTTTCACACAAAATAATGTAATTTGTTAATGTATCTACACTTTGAGTAAGAAAATATGTTTATTTAAATTGCAATAAATATCAACTTAAAAAAAATGTAACGAAAAACGCAATGAAAAAAGTACAACATAAATACGTAGGTAATAAGAGATTGTGGGTAGGTCTATGAGGCTATAGTTTAAAAAACGAGTATGACCTAACCTTTTTTACGGGTGTAAAATCATTAAATAACTTCCTCCGCTCTGGGCGGAGCAGGGGTGAGTTTCAGGACTTTTGCCGACTAAAATCCAGCCATGTTCCTTCTTTTGCCCTTTGTGTTCAGGGGCCACGATATCTCCTACGAACAACACGCAACCCCGGCAGTCAGTGGCTCTTGCAGAACCCTCTGCTTTACTGTCATTTCTTTGAGATACGCGTGGTACACAAACGCGCCGTCGATTCTCCCTGTCATGTCTAGACGGGCAACCCCCCGGTGTATGATTTAATTTTAGCACTGTTGTCTGTGTTTGATGAATGTAACGTCAATATAGATTTCTGATTGACAGTTAGTGCTAATTGTTTGAAAATCTGAATGGCCAACAAGATATCACTGTAACCATAAAAAATAGCATCTTGGACATGTTCGATGAGAAAAAACAGGTTACTGATGAACCAGCATCAAAAACAACAAAGGTTTGACATAAACACACCTGCATAAATATTAACAGAGTATATTAGAGGGATATTAGAATATTTTCCTTGTAGGAGTCATTACGGCCACGTCGCACCACTCACGAGGGTCCCAGAGGAGCGATCTGTGGTACCAGCGACTGAACGCCATTATCTTTATTAATCTGGTTGGTTTATCAACGGTGGAATTATTCTTTAAAGTATTTTATATGTCCTGCCGGAGTTGTGGGCTATTCGAAAGAGATTAAGGGCAAACAGAAAGAACATGGGTGGGTTTTAGTCAGTAAAAGTCTGACACTCCCCCCCGCTCCACCAAGGGCGGGGGAAGTTATTTAATGATTACCCATCCGCGAAAAAGAGGAAATTCATAAAAATATCTTTTTAAAGAGGAAATTCTTCTTTTCAGGTGTAATAAATCCTCGTATAGTAACGACGTCACATATGTTCCAACTTCATCGTCTTCAGAAAAAGAAACTAAACATTATCTTACAGTTTTTGTCTGCATTAGAGGAAAATTAACGCCACAGGGAATGGTAGAAAAAGTTCACACGGTAAGCTGTTGAGTGGGTTCGTGGGCTGATAAGGATAATAGATTAATAGGGGATTATTTATCTATTCGGGTGGAATTAGGCTGATAAATATTTTATGTTTATTGGTTGTAAGCGTTAGTATACAATGTATATGTAATCTCCGGTCACGGACTAGCGACATTTTAGTATTCAAAATCCTTGATTTGCAAAAAATGAATACCTAGGGTAGGTAAAAATTTTATGCCAATTAAGGATTTTTTCACAAAAAAACTTCACAAGAATGTCGTTAATGCATAATATATCAACGATATTTTTGTGAAATTTTTAGACAACAACATTAAAGTCAATAAAATGAGGAAGTATACTTTTTTTGGAGATTTAATTTAATTTTTTTCCTAATATTACGAAAATTTAATTTCTTGTCTATTATTTCTTAATTTAATCGATAGAAGATATTTTTGCCCTCCAAATAAGGCTATTTTCGTCTCCGTAGGACCAAAACTTTAAGAGATATGATTATTTTTTGTACACGCATAGAGGATATCTCAAAATGGCTGCCAAAAAGAGGGGAAGTGAATTAGACCCAGTGTGTATCGTAATAGTATATTAAAACACTTCTTACATATGTATCTAGAATATCGCTAGTCCATTAAAGCACATATTTTTTGTATACTATATAATATTGTGATAGAGCTTGTGGCTAAACAATATTAGATACTTGGATCAATCTTCAGGTTTAGCCGCGCCTATTACATATCGAGTTTCCTTCGTGCCTCGGAAAACACACTAAGACGTTGGTCCCGGCTGTCATTTGTAGATCTTTGACAATCGTTACAGGTAGTCCTAGGTCTAAAGTTTGATATCCAGTTTTACCAAGGGGTATCATATTACCCAGTGTTAACTGGGTTGTGGAGGACACATAAGCAGTCACATGCAGCTTCTATGTAACATATTGGTATTCAGCTGCACCCGGTTAGACTGGAAGTAGACCCCAACATAGTTGGGAAATGGCTTAGCAGACGATGGTTGCAAGCGCCCCTGGTACGTACTTAGATTCGAGTCCCAACTCGCAGTGTAACTTAAGACAATTCATCATCATTCCCCTGCTCCAATCCCAATATATTGGGGTCGGCGAATTATAAAATCAAAATTCAAATATTTTTATTTCACATGGGCATTTATATAACGTCGAGAAAAGATGCACGGTTCGGGTTGATTGTTTCCTATGGAGAAGAACCGGCAAGAAACTCCACGGTTACTCTATTCTTCTCTGTTATATTATGTCATGTCTTTTTCTATTCTTCTCTGTTACCCTTCATGTCATCAGACACCTCCTTTCTTACCATATCGTCCTTCACACAGTTCTACATTCTACATCTACATTTATACTCAAAACTTTGCTCTCCACTTTTTCCTCATTTCTCCCTATAGCCATACTTTTAAGAATTATCCGTCGTAAACTTCCCAGAACCAGACAGGTGAATGTTTGCCTAATTGATGGCTAAAGGCTCGCCTATAATAACGTGGAACATTAACAAAACTGGCGATATAAACTAGAGGTGTGAGTACTGTAAGAGGTTTTATAACCTAACCAATGCTGGCTGGTTTACCATAATGTTCCAATACTCAGGTCGTTTAAAGTTAGAATAGAAAAAGTCTGAATTGTAGGTTTTGGAAAAAAACGTGTGAGATGTAATTTAAAATATGATTTAAATTATAATCCTCAAAGTATTATATGCGCTTTATTTGTAGTATTTTAGCTTAGTGTTTACAGTACCTACTATTATTTTAGCCACGTTTGCAAATGTGGTGGGCGTGGTGTTTTTTATACCAAAAGCATATAAGTACCTCATTATAAATAATGATTGATCAAGCAAGTGAGTTCGTGATTCTCATAATCACAGCATAAAAATACGTTTACTCGTTCCACAGTGTTCCTATAACTGAACTCCATTCAGTCATTCCCTGCGCCCACAAACCCATCATGCGGGTTACAGGGGGAAATGAGCGGGACTTATAGCACATGACACTTGACACGACATCCAGGCTGTCATGGTGGCGCATTCCAAATTTAAATGCAGTCGACTATTTGACGTTCAATATCGTTTTAATTTTTTTTTCTCGAAAGCCTGTGCTCTAGTTGTACAAAAAAATCTTAAATGATTGTGTTGACCATTCAACTTTTCATGACCGTAAAAATCATGGATATTTTAATGTATTTTTAATCTGCATTAATGTCTGGATGCGCATAAGTCCATTGCCAGACAACCAATGACATAATCATGCTTTAGGTAGGCGCTCCAAAAAGAGCTAAGTTTTTTGTCGCGTGTAAAGGTAGAAATCATTACTTACTAAAAGCTTTTCAGAACTACTCTTAAAATGAAAACTATTTTCTTCTTCTTTCTAATCTAATATGATTTTAAATGCTCTTTGTATTTTCTATTTTGTTACAATTTTTTCCTTAGTAAGGTTGTATCCGAGGCCCTTAAATAGAATTCAGAATTACATATTCAAAGTAGTATAATGTTCTGTTACACGTGCCAGCATTCGTTAAATAAAAGAAAAGCGACACGATTACCTAATTCTAAAATACAACGACTTTCTAATTTTCCAGTTCTTTGTTTTGTATCTTTTACTTCAACCAACGAGCAGATATACATCGATAAATACATAAGAACGCAAGCATATCACGAAAATGTAAGTGTATCTCCTAAATTAATTTCATTGATGCCTTTAACATAGTTCCATTACTGACCGAAACAAGTTTCCGTAATTCGTTTATTCCCCTATTTCCTTATTTCGTCACCGTTACCTCCAGGACGCAGGTAATGAAACATTCATTCGTTCATCACTCCCGATCCCTCGAGACCATTCGTTCACATTCACTCGAACGGATCCACAATATTAGCTCAGTAAATGTGTTATAGTGGCAGGAAATTAATTGCTATTATTAAGTGATCTATTTGTTTGTGGAGCCATTTGGCAAATGGTGGAGCTTACGAGATTATATTAACGGTTTTGCAAAGGTTTTGAACTGTCATAACTTTGGAGTAACAAGCTATGCGAATTGTTGTAGTGTAATGTTTGTTGCGAAACGATTATATGACTAATTAATACATCACAACATCAAAACATGTATTACATAATGTTAGTAGAACGTTCTTTAGAGAAAACAATAAGGAGTTTACATCAATTGGTACGACTTTTTTTGTGTATGGAAAATCAAATACTTTCCCCCGCTCTGGGCGGACCGGGGACCGCAGTTCCGGGCCGCAGTTTATGTTCCGGGGCCGCAGTATCTCTTTCGAACAACCGGCAACCCCGGCATGGCAGGCGCTGGCCCTGGCAGGCTCTCTCTGCCTTGCTGACATCTCTTTGAAGCGTGCGTGGAATCGACTCGGCCATCGACTCGACCGGTCGTTACTGGACGGATGGACGGTGAGCTACCCTTGCTCAACGTCCACAGATCTGCATCTATGGTGGCCGGGAGTCGTCCGGAGCGACTCCCGCGGCGGCTGGGTTGGTTTAAGGTTCTCTCCCTCAAACGTTAGGCCATCTCCTTTGCTAGCATGCCTGCTTTGCAGAATTAAGTGACCGCTTATCATACCCTTTCGCTCCGGACCATGGACTGCAACAGGGCCGGATGCGAGAGATTGCCGCCCCCAAATGATTTATGCTACTTCTCATGAAGACTGTGAGCCTTCGACGCTGCCCAAGCGGAACCCATATTAGCGTATCATTGAGGGATACAAAATATCGTGAATTTCTCTTATAAACAAACCAATCAAATCGATTGATTACTTTACCCAAAATAGGATTAAACAAGACCACACCGTCACCCTAAACCAGTCATACATAATTATCCAACATCGATTTAAGGGATGTTCAACAAACGACGAAATTTTAATGCTTCATCCAATACCTATTGAATATTTAAATTGGAATTAACGAAAGACGTTTTGTCGATTGAACCTTAATACGTTTACAGAACCAGCAAGGCGAGGCAAGGAACCAATGAAATCGATCAGCTGGAAGGAGGTATGAAAATTGGACGATTTTTTGACTGATTGTCGCGTCACTGCGCGTGGCTGCGATCCGCTTGCTTCCATGTCGCCCTGGTAATGAGATAATGATATTGGTCATGCAGATCGCAAGAGGATCTGTTTTTAGTATATTCAATAGTTTTCGTGCAGAATTTCTATTAGTAACTAGCTGTTCCTCGCGGTTACACCCACGCTGCTCAGCACCTGTTGGTCGTAGCGTGATGTTATATAGCCTATAGCCTTCCTCAAGAAATGGACTATCCAACACTAAAAGAATTTTCCAATTCCAACCAGTAGTCCCTGAGATTAGCGCGTTCAAACAAACAAACAAAACAAACAAACAAACTCTTCAGCTTTATAATCTTAATATATATAAATCTCGTGTCACAATGTTTGTCCTCAATGGACTCCTAAACCACTTAACCGATTATAATAAAATTCGCACACCATGTGCAGTTCGATCCAACTTGAGAGATAGGGTAGGTAGGGTATGTAGGGTAGGTAGGGTAGGTAGGGTATGTAGGGTAGGTAGGGTATGTAGGGTAGTTAGGGTAGGTAGGGTAGGTAGGGTATGTAGGGTAGGTAGGGTAGGTAGGGTAGGTAGGGTATGTAGGGTAGGTAGGGTAGGTAGGGTATGTAGGGTAGGTAGGGTATGTAGGGTAGGTAGGGTGTGTAGGGTAGGTAGGGTATGTAGGGTAGGTAGTGTATGTAGGGTAGGTAGGGTAGGTAGGGTAGGTAGGGTATGTAGGGTATGTAGGGTAGGTAGGGTATGTAGGGTAGGTAGGGTATGTAGGGTAGGTAGGGTGTACGATAGGTAGGGTATGTAGGGTAGGCAGGTAGGTTGAAAGGTAGAAAATTGCATTGCAACGCATGCCGGGGCACAGCTAGTATTAGTATAGATATAGATTGAAGAAGAAAAATAAAAATACTTTCAAGAGAGTGCAACAATCAACCAACCAGTAGTTCCTGAGATTAGCGCGTTCAAACAAACAAACAAACTCTTCAGCTTTATAATATTAGTATGGATATAGATAGTCCGGATTTCAAATTAAACATGCAAGGTTTTATAGGTTTATACTTTCATACAACTAAACATTGGCTTGAATTTTTGGAACATTTTCATAATTGAAACGTTTAAAGTCTTCATCTATAGTTTGCAAAAATAGCAGATATTTTTGCGTTTTTCAGCCAATTGGTAAGTTTTATCATGAAATTAAGCCAGACAGATATTGTAGTTTATTGGACTATAATAAAGACGATGAAAATTCGAATGTCTACTAACTACCACAAAACTAAAGACTGGCACATAAGAAAACACAGTGAAAGGCAAAATAGCAGCGTAAAGTGCTATGGAAGAACTGAAACAAAAAGCGTGACAGTTCAAATAAAAAAATAGACGAGAAAGAATGTAATGTGATCTACAAACTTTAATCAAAGCACAAATGTATCGACGGAGAGAACCAATTTTGTCTGTAGGTATACCTAGACACTAAAAATCCTTGCACGAGATGAGAATCTGCTGCAAGCTGCACGCTATCTAATAGCTAGGCAACACGTACGATTTATCAGCCATTTGCAAAGACTACAATTCAGTGCAAACACACGGTACCATTTCTCAATTCTTTTATTACACCACTCGTATTTTTGTGTAAGGTTTACGATTTTCGGTGCACGATAGTGTACACTGCACGCGAGCTTGCAATGAACTTATGAGTAATTCGGTTTTATAACACAACCGATGCGATGCACGGAAGTGTACGAATGCCCGGCGAGCTTGATGTAAAGTGTGTGGTAATAGTTATTTTCTTTGAGAATTTCGTGATGTTGAAATAGTGGGAATTCGCAAGAAAAAGGTTATTTCGATTTTTGTGCATGTTACGAGTTTTTCATAGGAGATTTATTAGTTCCTTGCCATTTCATAATTATTCGATAGGACCTACGTTTTTCACCACGTGTTTAGCTTTTTTATCGCAATTATCTTTAGTATTTATAGATGCTGTTTTATAGATGCTGATGCTGCTATAATCTTTCTGCAATATTGGTCTAAATGACGACGAGCACTAAAAATAACAAAAAAAAAAACTTACAAAAACATCACAATAAAATTATAGCGTGACTACGACAAATATCTCACTGCTCAGCACGATGCTGTGCAATGGGAGCGTACACCACAGCGCTGGTTTAAAGTGGTCAACCCGTGAAAAAACTTACGGAAGTCAATATAGCACACAAAAAATTATATTTTGTACATTATGAACTATACAGCACGATAGAGGACGGGCAGTATTTTAAGAAAACTGTTTTAAGCTTTCACGTATGTCACGGAAACCAAAAAGTGATCAAAATAAAAAGTGGCGTTTATCATATTAAGAATACCTACATCGAGTAATTAAATTATTAACGTTTCTTCCAAAGAATTGCCAAAAAACATACTTTATTTAAAATACCACCCACATTGACTGACTCCGCACAAAGAAAACAACTTCTAAATCAAAATTGTATGTATTTTGATTTAGAAGTTGTCAACACACCTCAGTAAATTGATAAACAAATGCATTGACGTAATTTTTACAAGAGCAACACCGGTAGCTGTCAGTTTCGCGACCTCGACACCGCAGCCATTGTTCTTTCTGCTCCCCAAACCATTACGAGTCCGACAGTACATGAATATTTAAATGTCCTCCTGAATATACAAGCAAAATGTATTTTTTGTCCCTCTTTTTTACTATCCGATGATAATTAAGAATTTCTCTTGTTTTTTTTTTATTATTCATTCAGGTAGCTGACTATTTTGTTTGTGGTTCTCATAAGATCTTTGAATGAGTCGGAACTTTTGAAAACTTTTCTTTTCATGACTGTTCAAAGAGAATCCTTTGAGTCTTTGAAAACAGTCCGTGTTTTTTTGTGAAATGCTGAATAATATCGGGTACTCATTCTTACTTTTTTTTTAACGTTGCCCCACACTAGGAATTTTACCTGTATCGTGGGTTCTTTTTTTAGGGATGGGAAATCACGAACATGGATGAAAAGTCTGACAGTCCCCAGGCTGCCCACACACGATAAGCAAATTGTAAAACTCGTAAAGCTTTGATTGTGGTGTGACAACCAGTCATACCAAAGGTTTCCTATTCATATTCTTGCTGGATGCGAGGAGTTCGTAGCTAAATAATAACTGCGGCTAGGTTGATCTGGATCGCTGACCACCTATTACATTCCTAGTTTCCTACTTGCCTTAGAAAGCACGCAAAGAGCTTGCCCCATACAGGGCAAAGAACTTCGGCAACCCAAGGTACTCTTCGCAAGATCGTCAGCAACACCAAGGCGCTGCTGGCGTTTTTCGTGGAGCTGGGATGGATGGAATGAAATTCCGAGCCTTAGAATTGGAGTTGCGGACACCAGCCCGTTATGCAATACTAGCGTGTTATTGAAAAAAAGTATCCTATGTGTTATTTCAGACCATAATCTACCTCTGTGCCAATTTGTGTAACTTTCATCAAGATCCGTTCAGCCGTTTTGACGTGTAAGAGGATCAAACATACATCCATACTCACAAAATTTCGTATTTATAGTATTAGTAGGACAATACAAGCACGCTAATCTGTTGATTCTCAGTCATTACAGGTAGTGACTTGAAAGTCTGACAACCAGTCTTACTAAGCAGTATCGCATTGACCAGTTATTGACTGGGTTGTGTCAAATAGGCAGACACTATATAAAATACTAGTATTCTGCTGAATCCGGTAAGACTAGAACACGACGCCAACACACTTGGGAAAATGCTCAGCAGATGATGAATCTTGCTGGTATTCAACTCCGTTTGGAGTGATAGCTAACCACATTTTATTTCGTACAAATTTGGCAATATAATAGCTAAACAGATTGGAATAACGTTTAGAATACAATAACAACATGGTAATTTCCTTCACCAAAAATTTAAAAAACTCATTTCACGCTGGCGGAGCGCGAAGCCCACTAACAAAAACCCTGTTATCACAGAGGTCACTAACCTCATTGTCCTTGTCAGCATCCTTGATGTGCTGCGCTATGAATCTGACACTCTTCAACGCAGCCGCTACCTCCGGAGATAAGTGGCGAGGCAGCATGTTCTCTGATTCGGTCACTGTAGGGAAGAAAGAAAAATACTGTTGAAATGAAACAGTTTATATTTTAAACTTTAAGTACAACTAGCTTTTGCCCGCGGCTTCGCTCGCGTTAAATTCGGGGTAACACAGTTCCCCTTGCGCCTTATTGATTTGTAGTAGCAACGCAAAGTTTTCCCTTTTCTTCCCTCTTTCTCCCTCACATCCCTTTTTTTTTCAAAAATCGGTTTAGCCATTAAAGCGTGAAGAGGTCACAAACAAACTCACTTTCGCTTTTATAATATTAAGTGGCGTATAGGCGGACTTAATGCCATAAGGCATTCTCTACCAAATATTTAAACAACTAATAAAACTACCGGACATAGCTTTAACGATTTTCGAAAAACTGTTTTAAAGGACTAACTTTACTTTGTCGTTAACTGAACTTAAAACTAAACAGTTATCGCAATACATTAACATGGGTTGCGGTTATTTTACTCACGCACGCGTCGAGTGGTCGCAAGCGTGGTTGCGTAGCATGAGATCCTGGGTTCAATTTCATAGAATTTTTGGGTTTTTTTAACAGGAAAAGCTTACTAACATCTACAGTTCTTTCACAAGGTTATTATGACTTATGACTGAGACTGTAGCAGCATTTTTTTTAAATAAATGCTTTGAGATGTGTCCGGGTAGTGACAATAGTCCCACTAGGCTAGTTTCCTAGATTATTCAAAAATAAGCGACACGTATTTTTTTATTTGTAAATTAGACCAAAAATGACAAAGACATTATAGTTACGTGA
Organism: Ochropleura leucogaster; assembly: GCA_958449745.1. Classification (NCBI taxonomy): domain Eukaryota; kingdom Metazoa; phylum Arthropoda; class Insecta; order Lepidoptera; family Noctuidae; genus Ochropleura; species Ochropleura leucogaster. The sequence goes on along the minus strand of OY288213.1, from coordinate 15,214,303 downwards.
AACGTCACGCGTTGCTGCATTTTTTCGCAACAAGTGACGTCACACGTTACTTTAATGGGCTATATCTTTGTCACTTTGACCACTGGAAATTACCCTATTACATAGGACACATAGCTGGTAAAATGTGGAAGTACGATTAAGTACACCTCTGCCGACCTCTTCGGGTATTACAGGCGTGGTGTTATGTGTATGCATAATATAATACTAAAACAGAAGAATCTTACCTGAAGGTCTTTGGTGAGCGCCACCAGCTGATAGCATATCGTCTTCTGGAGCTGGTGATTTACGATAATCACCGTTATCTTTATCACCAAACGCATCCGTTAAGCTGTCCCTGCTAAATAAAGACCAATAGATATACCTTATTGCATTTCAAAATTTAATAATTCCTGAACAACTTTTTATCAGATATTTTTTTTCACCATGACTTACAAGTCGCGACGATCAAAAGTCTGCAAGACTGAATATTCATCATAAAATTGCTAGTAAAAACATGGAAGACACAAATTATAAGGAAAACGGAAAACCTTTTTTTTGTTACTTAAATGAGGAAGGAAACATCGAAAAATGAGTTTCGGACGCCAGAGGAAGTGAGTGCAATGTAAAAAAATAAACATGGCGGAATTACACGCGTCGGTAAGCAAATAAGCGCCATTTTGTATTTTTCTAGGAGTTAATTACTTTGCACCGTCATTGCTTTGGCCACTAGCTATGTGGTTTACTCGTAAGTATTCCTGTTTACCCCTTGAGAAGGAAATAGGGTTGAAATGTGGGTTAAATCAATTAATCGCTTGACGGTTCAAGCATTGTTAATAAAGGGTGTTGCTCAATATCCGAATGTATACCCAAAATATAATTATAACAGGTTGTCTATTTGCAAACTAAACCGTTTCTAAACAGAATTATTTATTTTCTCCTATTTTACACGGTTTTTATATTAAATAAACTCTGACTTTACGACTTCCTATTAAATCCTTGGTTTTCTTCTCACCATGTGGTCCCAAGCTAAGGTGTGTTAGTAATAAACAGCTTCAATAAATTAATTTGTTGTTCCGGATATGGAAGCCAGAGGCAACATATGTTCAGAATAGAGATTGTGAAGGAAACAAATTAATATTTATGAAGATTATTATAGATGCCAGTAAATATTTAAAAATAAATATAGTCACAGTAGTTTATTGGGACGGACACACCCCATGGCAATTCGCGAGACTAACGCGTACGAAGTCGCGAGTGTAAGTTAGTTTAATACAAACAAATAATAACACAAGCAAGTTATCCGTTCACTGCTACCAAGGACATATGGAGATGTTTTACATAAATACTGCTCAGTCCATTTATTTGGCTGCCATGTAATTGTGTGTGGCTGTGAGTCGCAGCGAGCGATATATATGTATATATTTTTATACAAAGCGAAGCTACATTAGAAGCGGAGACGTAGGCTAATAGAACGACGAATCAATATTGGTATTTAGAATTGGAAAAGCACAGTGCACACACATGTGGAAATGCAGGGAAAATTCATGGAACTTTCACAAAGTTGGAAGCAAGCTGGCAGTTTTCCACGTTCACATGCATGCATGGATGCACAATCACTGTCAGGTAGTTTTTACCTTGAAGTACAAGTACTACTTAGAAGTCTTTGCAGCCGTTCGTCGGAAGGGCTTGAAAGTTTAAAAAATATTAGTTGTGCCACAGATAATATACTACGTGTTGCGCTTGTCTTTCGATATACCTTACCTTTAAAAAAAACAGTTTAATAAAGGGTGAAATTGAATTAACAGATGAAACCTCCCATTACTAATAAACAAAGCTGATAACAAGATGAATAGATAAATAACTTATTTATAAAATAAAGCTGTGGACATTTGTTACACTTTAACGTTTACAATTGAATAAAGTAAAACTGAGATTTTAAGTGAATTCTGAATGGGTTGAAATTCCTTCGAACCGATCATGTCAACTAACTAGGAGTGGCACTGGCGCAAAATATCGAATGACTTTCTAACTAAGATGCGATATTATATCCCGTAAACTACGCGAGACCCGCCTGTCTTGTTAAAGTTTAAAAAACATTTCTTTGCTATCCTACATACTGGAATTCAAAGACTAGAGAGACCTCTGAGTTGTTTTCAGCTGTTTCTTTTCATAGTAATCAGATACGAAACAACGGCCTCATTTATTACAAAAAAATAATAATTTGCAAAGTAAACAAATTAATCATAACTTAATTCCAATCTAACATATTATGTATATGCTTTCCATCTTACCTCATCTCCAGTTCATTGGTGTATCCGTTGGACACGAAGGTATCATCGTAGTCGGGCAAGGAGTACTTAGTCCTCCGCATCATAAGGAGCTTTGGCATGAGTTGAAGGAACAGCTTCTTCATCCAAGGTGACATTGTGTGGGTTGACGGTGACCTATTTTGGAATTTGAGGATAAAAGATGGGGTAACAATGATGTGAGGGAATCTAAACTATTTCTTCTTCTTTTAAGAATGTTAGTACTAGTATCTACGAGGTTGACTATTAATGTTCGATCAAACCGCTGTAGACAGATTAATTTCTGGTCTTCGCACACCAGAATTTAACAGATCATGTTTAGAAGTATATCTGTAAAGTTCCGTGTCCATAGACAGTATGCAATCTGTCTAAACAGGTGTGACTGAATCTTTGGTTTTTAGATTTATATGTTCTGTCTTACCAATTATTATATTTTTAAATTATTGCTGGTGGCTGTCATAGCGATTTTAGGTTCAAGACAATAAAAAAGTTTAGTAATATTCTAAGAATTTGATTGTGCCTGATAGATTTTATACTAAGCATCAGTTGAGGAATTAACTTGGGATTTTTAAAAAGACCCATTTACTGTTACGGTCCATTTCAATTTTAAAACGAACTAAGTATTAGGTAATGTGAAATTAAGATCTTGCTGATAACAATTATCTAGAGTATGGGTAAATATTATAGGCTAAGGGGATGCTAGTTTGAAAAAAAACCCTGAATATTACCTTAATTTTACCCTCAACAGGTAATTAAACAAGTTATCATACAAATTACCATGTCATTAAATAGCGATCGCTTAACAATCCATCGCTTTCAGCGCTGCAAGATCCCAGTCAAATTGCCTCGTTAATTACCGTATGAAATACCGCTTTATTTTATACAGCGCCACAAATTATTCAAAGCTCTAATAGCTTATCGTGCTATCTTGCACGCCATATATCACATACACAATGTTCTATTACTGTAATGACAAAATAACAATGAAAACGGAAGATTTATTCGAAGCGCTGAAATAGGGATGTGCTTTCGAATAATTCGAATCACTGCTGTTATGGGCAAAGTTAATAATTGGGAAATCTTTATCTTTGTGCAAAACTTTTTAATGCTATACACATAATAATTACACATTATAACAAATAATAATTATTAATTAGCAAGGGATTTAATGTTCTGTCTTTTAGCTTTTTAGAATAAAAAATACCTATTTATCACATTTGCGAACTTGGTTTTAAAAACACAGACATTTTTTGGTCATTAAATAATCAAAAACGCTATAAAAAATAATTAAGACTTATTACCTGAACCTCAAAAAATAAAAAATGCCTATTCCTTTTTTATTAACTTGGTTCGCCGAAATCCGCAGTACCTAGTTGGCTTCACAAATTTTACTTAGCTTTCTAACAGTAAAATAGACTTTGATAGAGACTTGATAGACTTAGATTTGGACCCAATCGCTGTGTAAAAGTCACGCCATGATCTTCTGGGCCTACCACGTCACTGGGTTCTGAACATGTCGCATCAAAATTGGACGAAAGTAGCAACTACACTAAAACGATTCTAAAATTATTTTTACCACTTAGTAACAAAACCACTAGTTTAAATAATAGTACTCAGCTCCGTAGGTTTCCCATTCCATACACAAACCACGGAGAAAACAAATATTCTGTCCCAAATTATTCGAACAGTTGCCTTCGAAACCCATTCTATCCGAATAGGCGGCAATAGTTGGCACATCACTACGCACTACAGTTCAAACCATTTGTAGGAGTGCGATTACACGAGCGCAGTCGGTTAATTTTTATTGTAACGAATATGGGACCCCCCCCCCCATACTCGTTTCACTTGTAGTGCAATGTTGTAGCTGGGTGTACACGTTGTTTTGAAGTTATATTGTCATAGCTTGTATTTTGGTGCTGTTGGCTCAGTTTCATGATTCACAACGTAACTTAGATTTATGAAGCCTGTACTTCAACTGCATAACACTTTCCTATAGTATTTCAAAGGAATTTGAAGTAATTCGTTATCCATAAATTTATCAAGATGCCTTGACGTCTGATAGGGGAGAATGGAAGAAGAAAACGTGTTGCGTCGACCACAAATAGAATGGGACAAGGGTAGGAAAATGATAATGATTCTGCTGCCCTTATCCATATATCATACGCTTTTTTGCCACTTGCATTAATTGATAAATTGGTCTACACATAACGGTAAAAATAGCTATGAATGTTGTAGAATTGTAAAAATGAAGCATTGAGAATATGATTATTAATAATTGAAAGTGTCCCTTTACTTTTTTACTTTTGACAACAACGCGTCTGCAGCTGATATAAACGTTACCACATACTGAGCCCAAACCATATACACGTCGATGCGAAAAAAGGACAAAACTGGATATGTACACACCACGGCACATCATCCTACACAAAACCATTTTAACACGATCTCTCTACTACGGTGTGTGATCCGTAGTAGAGAGATTAGGTTATAATAGTTTAGAATAGGTTGACCTGCCGTCGTGTACATGTACATAAAGTGTATTATCATTAACACCCCGTTCCATTTGACATAAGTTCTATGAGACGTATCTCAAAATCTTACTATCCGTAAGGAAAACGACTCGTTTTTAGGGTTCCGTAGTCAACTAGGAACCCTTATAGTTTCGCCATGTCTGTCTGTCCGTCCGTCCGTCCGTCCGTCCGTCCTCGCTTAATCTCTGTGACCGTTAGCACTAGAAAGCTGAAATTTGGTACCAATATGTATATCAATCACGCCGACAAAGTGGTAAAATAAAAATTTGAAAAAAATGTTTTATTAGGGTAGCCACCCTATATGTAAAGTGGGAAGCGATTTTTTTTTTAATTTCAGCCCTAACGTGTGATATATTGTTGGAAAGGTATTTAAAAATGAATAGGGGTTTACTTAGATCATTTTTTGATGATGTCAACAATTTCGGAAATAATCGCTCCAAAAGTAAAAAACAATGTGTCCCCCCCCCCCTCTAACTTTTGAACCATTAGTTTAGAAAATATGAAAAAAATCTGAAAAGTAGAACTTTATAAGGACTTTCTATGAAAATTATTTTGAACTTGATTGACACAATAGTTTTTGTACAAAAAAGACAAAAAGTTGTACAATATAATTTCTGGACTAAGTTTGTAGTATAATCGTTTGTAGTATATGCAAGCATTTTTTGTAACTTTGTTTACATATTTTATTATCCTGAACGTATCTTTTTTCAAACAAAAAAAGAATTATTGAAATCGGTTTATTACCACCGAAATTGCACGTCTTTGTATTAATTAGTTACCCAATTCCCCGAGTGATGGCGCTGTAGGTACTTATTACATTGGATCGGGTATTACCGAATTGTTCGGTTGGCCTCATAACTGGGAACACTTATTGTGACGGACGGGAAACTACGGAACCCTACACTGAGCGTGGCCCGACACGCTCTTGGCCGGTTTTTTGTTTATTGGAACCGGACGTAAGTAAATTTTTATTTGGAAAATTACCCATCTGCTATATTATCAGAGGCCTTTTTTTGGTGTGGGAATTCATCAAATAACTTCCCCCGCTCTGGGTGGAGCGGGGGGGAGAGTCAGGCTTGTACTGACTAAAACCCACCCATGTTCCTTCTATTGCCCTTTGCGTTCCGGGGCCGCGGTATCTCTTTCGAACAACCCGCAACCCTGGCAGGAATTATCAGAGGCTTATGTTGAAATAAAACCACTTTATACAATCGTGAAATATTTCTTCAGAAATTTTAGTTTCCATTAGGTACAGTTATCAAAAGTTTTAATAAAACCTGCTACGAGAGCAGCGCTTTAATCTAATGAAACTTTTCCCACCGTAACAAAACCACATACACACAAAACTCTTATTTATATCAACACCTAAATTCTCATTACATCCTTCGTATGCATTCAATAAAGAGCTTTCTCTAAACTAGAGTGTAACATACCATATTTCACGCCATTGTGCCGCTATCGAACTGACGTTATTACAATGAACTTGCAGATTTATGCATTCTCCTTTATTTAGCGGACCCCGTTTACCGGAATATTTATGAAAGGTTTTTTAGTATATTTTAGTTTGGTTATACATATATGTATATGGTTGAATGGAAAACCGTTTAAAATTGCAAAAACAATGGCCATTTTGGCAAAATCTTACATTAATAGAAATTTTGTACATCAAGATTAAACATTGTCAGTTTTGTCATTATTCGTTTTATGATTCTGCTAAAGGCGACATTTTAGGGCCCCAGTTCTGCCTCCTTTTTTATAATAGTCCAAAATGAAAGTGCGGTGTCTTAATCACAAGTGACAAAACAAAACAGATTAGAAGTACGCACTTTGTTTATCACTACCGACATGGCGACAGTTCCACGACATGATCATGATTATGTTCGTTGTACGTAAGCTCCACACTATAAGTATCGGTTTAATTGACCTCTCATAAAGTTTTTCAATACAACGTCCAAGGAAAAACCGAATAGCTAGTCGATTCACCTATTAACAACTATGAACACCAAAATTCCCTGTAAATATAACAATAGTAACAAGCCATGCTTAAAATCTATACGATCAGTCCTATAGTAGCTTCGTCATAACTATATAATGTCATCTTGGTCTATGATTGTCCCTTTAAATTGCACATATTTCTTTCTTTATCCTGTCACGTTTTTTATGGCACCCATATGGACTTCTGATTTGGCTACACATGCCGTCGAAATTCGAAATATCTTTCAGACATGCTGGTTTCTTCACAATACTTTCCTTCACCAAGTGTTCACTTGAATCCGAAAAATCTAAGGTGTTTGCTTTTGTTTTATTTGATGGGCTTGCTTACTTTTAATCTTAATCTTGCAAATGAGCTTACCCAAAAGCAGCCCTTTAACTTGTTTGAGGTTCGAAACCACAGGTACTCGTATTATCATGTCATCCGCAGGAATTGATTATCGTGGCTGCAGTACATCGCACTAGTCGCAAGCCTATCTGAATGAACTGAAGATTTCCACATATACCTAAGAACTTAAAAAACTCGTAGAACTGGAGTCAAACGTGTTTACCTTACAAATGCTATTTCCTATGAATGGTGACTTTTTTTAATTATCAAATAATTACCGCCGCTCTGGGGAGAGCGGAAGGGAGTGTTAGACTTTTACTGACTTAAACCCACCCCATGTTCCTTCTTATGCCCTTTATGTTCCAGGGCCGTTATCTCGGACATCCCGCAAGGAACAATGAAATCTGCGTATGTCTTGTTTCAAATGTGCTTACAAATATACACATGTTGTTAGGGGTGTATGCTTGCTTGGAACAAATACTTTGTGTGTTGTTATACATTCAGCGGTTAGTCTCATTTTAACAATATCTATATCTAAGGGTATGGACACTGTAGGATCTCCCCTTTATCATACAACTAGCATTATGTGCGTATCTGTACTGTGACTACTATTACAAGCCATTTAATTTGTTGCAAGACAATAAGCTTAGGTAAGGATATGGTGTATACAACTTATACATCTTAAAGCTTGTAGATTTTAGTTGGGTTTTAATAAAAGGAAATTTTCTACCCATTATGTATACGTTATACATTAAGGCACATAATACTTATACTAGTTGTAATAAGCTTCACAATTATTTAGCAACTATCAAAGCTGAGTTAAGGTTTAAAGTTTCTTTAACATCGTCTTTTTATTAATAGGTTTTAAGCACTGCCACTAGATTTTTATGATATCATTTTTACTTTGTTCATTAATATAAGTTTTAAGTAACTACCAACTTCTACCAAGCGACAGTATAGCCAGAGATACTCAGAAGTGGAAACAGTGAGAAGGAAAGCTAACTAACTTTCTTTACTCACCTAAAATGAACGTTGAGGACGCAAACAGTCATCCAAACACTCAGAGACACCAGAATCATGGTGAACAGCAAATACTTCCCTAATAAAGGTATAGCGAGCGACGTGGGCGGGATTATTTCAGCCAGCAACAGGAAGAAAACAGTCAGCGACACCAAAATCGAGATGCTTAACGATATCTACGAGAAAAGAAAAAAAGAATATTTACCTGAAATGCACGTTAAGTATGCAAACAGTCACCCAAACGCTGAGCGAGACGAGTATCATCGTGAATAGTAGATATTTCCCAAGCAAGGGGATTGCCAGGGATGTAGGCGGAATTATCTCAGCCAGACCAAGGAAGAACACAGTGAGGGACACCAGGATGGAGATGCAGAGCGATATCTAAGGAAGAGAAGTCTCTTTTGAGTTATTTTGTTCAATTCTTTGGTTTTTTGCACACTCAATGTGGTATTAACTTGTGATGTTAAGGTTCCTTGACACCCCACTGTGGTCGATGATGATGTTGGCCCTGAAGATCGTTCTTCTAAATGTTGGGACTGTACAGACGAATGACTTGAATTACTTATAATTAATCATGAAACTAAATCCATAAGACTTCAAGGCTAAAGTTACAGTTGAAATAATTCTTAGTGCAGTCAAATGTCTGTATAAGCCCAAAATGTCGAAATTTGTGGTTAAATTCTCTGGCGGTAAATTAACTGGTTTAGTTTACTCACATTGTCATGCTTACCATTTCACTTTTCTCCCGATGGGGTTTTCAACGAACCTTAGTCAGAAATTAATTCCACCTGTTTATAAATCAGTGCACGAAAATCCATACGATAGCTATCACATTACATTTGAATAATTATAAATTGTCTTTCCACTAGCATTTACTTAGAAAAGAGTAAAGTACAAATCATGGAATGTGTTGTACAATCAATGAGTGATACAATCTGGGGGCATGCAATGATATGGCAATTCTGGGTATAATTCATTCTTTGGGGTTTGGTATTTAGAAAGATTTCGCAATTCAGAGAGGGAAAATTTTAAAAATAATGGCAATTAAAAAATCTTCTACTTTTGTTTCAAATGGGCTAAAAGTTATTAATAAAAAGTACAATCACTCTTACTCAGTATAAATAGTATAAAATTACAGAATAAAAATCTAGTTATAGAAAATTAAAAAACTAAGGAGATTGTTAGACTTTGTCAAGGAAATAAAAATAAATAAATTGATAATAAAATTGGGGTAATAGAGGACAAGAGCCTTAATTTAAATTAATACGGCGTAGAATAGTTAAGTTATAATTACTTCTCACAGGTAACTTCAAGAGGAGAGTCCCTAAAGAATGTTGGGGAAAACTGGAATAAAATATCCAAAACATGGGGTCCAAAACTATATAGAAAAAACGTGGATATAATATACATATTTTGGGACCAAAAAACGATGTAAAAAATCTCAGGATGTGGAAAGACAATAGCAAACACAAACAATATCCATATGATACTAATAACACACTCACATACTAGCTAGTGATTCAAAAAAGACCATTACCAATGGATGAGGGGCATGAAGGATGGTTTGCGGACTGAAGGCTATATGAACATGCCCTGAAACATCCCATTCACATTTACATAGAAAGCTACCGTAACGACATTCATTGCAATTTTATATCAAGTCAAGTACATCCTGAACTGGTTGGTCCCCCCAATTAAGATCTATCCCAGAGATGGCGCACCAATGGCACGCGTGGCATTGGCGGCACGCGACACAACGATTTGGGCACACAAAAAATTTTAATCATATTTTTATCTTCCTATCATTTTTTAATTCGCTTCGATTCGCTTTTTAATTCGATTCATTATTTTCAGAGATGAATAACATTAATTCGCTTAGAAACCGTTTAGCGATGACGCTACTAGTCAGTAAAAAAAGTTTTGAATTGATAGTAATTATTTTCCTAATACAATCACTAAGTCAAAATTATTAGATGGCCTCATTCAACATTTCTTTAGGGAAAATGGCACGTTGGTCCATTAAGGTTCGCCAACCCTGATCTATCCTGTCTAGATACTATCTCACAAGTGTTTGTTTTACAAAACTACAAAATAAATCTTCCTCGTCTCTATTGACATCGTCATCACAATAAAGCTGTACATGATTATAATGTTTTTTATTTTTTTTCAAATATTTACTGGTTCGGTTCAAGGGATATTTTTTTGTTCAAATGTTTTAGAAATAAGAAACACACGATAGCGATAAAAGATCGAATAACAATAGACAGCGAAGTGAGAATGTAAAATATTAAAAATATCTGTTAGTCAAGATTTGTAAAGTATTTCAGTCTAAGAGCAATAAATCTAAACGAACTAAGCAATTAGATTTGTTTAGTACAAATAACAGATCTTGAAAATAAGGAAATTTAAAATAATAAACCCTAATAGATGCATACAATAAGAAGTTCGAGAATAAATGAAAGGATGGAAGAAAATAGAACTCTATGCACCCCAATTGTAAATTGAATGTCGTTACGTCTACCACACAAAATAAAACTAATATCAAACAAGCCGTAGATACCTTTTCTCCGGAATCCGACGGCAAATAGAACACCAGTACGGTTAGGAATGTAAGTCCAACACACGGGATGATGAGGTTCACTGTGTAAAACAATGTCTTTCGGCGCATCGTCAGCTTGAACGTTATATCTGAAAATGGGACGACGATTATCAAAGTGTCAAATCATCGCGATCATCCCTCTTTATACTAGGTTAGTTTGGTACTACATAGTTTAGTTAGTGCTGTTTTTTCTCAAGAAATTCGATAGTTTGTGAGGATGTATTTGTTCCTCTTTCACGCAAAAATAACTGTTTTAGTTTTTTGTTATAGTTTACTAGCTTCCGCCCGCGAATTCGTCCGCGTGGCAAAGTTACTTAAGGCTAACGCTAATATAAACCAGCGTCATGCTCGAAAAAAAAAAAATTCCATCCCCTTTTCTTCCCTCTTTCTCTCCCTTTTCTGACTATTTTTTTTAAATAGCCTATGTCCGTCTACAGGGTTGGTTCGGTTTGGTCATTTAGGCGTAAAGACGAAACAAACAAACTCACTTTCGCTTTATTAATATTAGATAGGATTAGTAAGGATAACCTGGATTAACATAAAAGTTACTCATCCACATGCAACGATCCCGTAGGATAAATTTACCTATACCACACAGGCGAAGCCGTAGGCACATGAGCTAGTACTTCATAATTAGGATCCACCTTAGTATCTAGATATACCATATAACACACAGATTATTTCTGGATAGTTTCAAATTTTAAAAGACATTTTCTGCTACCTAATTTTGTTTTTTTTTTTATTAGGATCGCCTCATAAATTCTACGTACAGTATACGCACTGCAGTGTCATTCAGTGTCTTTCCAAAACAAAAGACTTGATTTCGCTTTTGCCATAACAAAAAAAAACTTCCAAGAGCGTGTCAGACCCGCGCACCGAGGGTTTGTTCAAACTTGCGACAAAAACAGCCATATCTTTTGATTGCGTAGACTTAGAAGGTTGATTTTCACAGCTCCAAAAGACCATAGAGTTAAGAATATGGTTTTAATTTCAACTCGATACCTCCACGCGTTCCGATGATAAAGGGTCTTGACAGACAGACAGACAACAAAGTGATCCTATATGGGTTCCAATTTTTTTTCCTTTTGAGGTACGTAACGTAGTTATTATGTCTTGTGACTGAGACTGTAGCAGCATCATTTTTTTTTGTTCTTGTTTTTATGACATTCAAAAGTGCCTGTAATGGTCTAATTGAAATAAATGATTTGAGTTTGAGTTTAACCCTAAACATGATTAATACTTTACCAGAAAACGGTTCCGGGCAGCAAGGGTAGTACTCCTCATTCCTCGTAGCTGGTACTTCGAGTATATCCCATTCCACTGACAGATAGAACTCACTCAAATCTATGCCAACGTGCACCAAGCTGCTGCCTGGTGACTGATCCATGTGTTTTAGGTCCACCTGCATGATGAATGGGATTTAAAGGTATAAGTCACGTCAGTATTTTTTGGATAAATAAAATACTAGCTGTTCCACGCGGTTTCACCCACGCTGCTCAGCACCTGTTGGTCGTAGCGTGATGTTATATAGCCTTCCTCAAGAAATGGACTATCCAACACTAAAAGAATTTTCCAATTCCAACCAGTAGTCCCTGAGATTAGCGCGTTCAAACAAACAAACAAACAAACTCTTCAGCTTTATAATATTAGTATAGATATCAACTTATTCATAAATAATAATTAATTATTATTTCATCATTTTTTTCTCCACACTAGGACCTTCTCCTGTATCGTGGGTGCGTTTACAAACATTTAAACTAACAACACAAACAGCCAGACCAGAAACAACTATTTGTAGGCCATACAAATATTTGTTCCGTACGAGAATGGAACCCGCGACACGCAGAGCTCAGCAATCAATCGAATCAACATTTGTTGCCAGCTTTTCTTCATATTATGTAGCTGTACTTCTCTTTACTTTTTTATTTGGTTTATGAATTTAATATAATATTTTATTCAGTTTTTTTCTGTCACATTGCACCTACTACGTATTTGTCATTGCATCATTTTTTTGTGGATGGAAAATCATCAAATTACTTCTGGGAACGGTACCGGTACTTATACTGTCTAAACCTCAACCATGTTCTTTTGCCCCCTATGTTCCGGGGTCGCAGTGTCTCTTACGAAAAACCCGCAAACCTGGATACCACACAGCTTACGTTTTCAAAAAGACAGTCAGGAACCAGTTTAGAAGTCATAGAGTAGAGCTATTTACCTGAGCTCCATTGTAAGTCCAAGATCCGAACTTCATGAAGCAAGTCTGCTCATCAAAGGGAAAGTACTCTACGTTGATCTCGCACGAGGACTTGTAGATCGCCGGGGGCTTCCAGTTCACCTCGCCAGTGTACTTCAAGGTGGCTTTCGTCATCAGGGTCACCTAGAAATCAAAGATAATTCTGATCACTGACGTGAAAGCAATAGGTATTTTCTGTACTGTGAAGCCATTTTTTTTAAACTTCTAAATGTTGCCGTTTGAATATGACATATTCAAATGTGTTACAGTAATTAACCTTCAAAATCAAATTGTTTTTATTTCACATAGACCTACATGGATACTTATAAAACGTCGAGAAAAGGTGCACGGTTCGAGTTGGTCGTTTCCTATGGAGAAGAACCGGCAAGAAACTCTATGGTTACTCTTGTCCTTAGAATGATGATTGAACTAGCTGGCGACCGCGGCTTCGTCCGCGTGTTATCGGAAAAATAAGATATATGCTATGTGTTATTCCAGACTATAATCAACCTCTGTGCCAAATTTCATCAAGATCCGTTAAGCCATTTTGACGTGAAAGAGTAACAAACATCCATACATCCAACCATCCTCACAAACATTCGCATTTATAATATTTAAGTAGGATTTGTAAGTTTAGGTCTGATTTGTTCATCTGTGTCATAGATCTATGATAGTGTAGAGTCTTAAAAAAAATTGGCACTTGGCACTTGCAGTTTTATATGAAATAGGTAGAGAAAAGATCACTTGGTTCATGCTAGATTTATGATTAAAATTTACACCGCGTCGCACTCATTAAACGTAACGAATGTCTCGTTTTAAACTTAAAAAAAAATTGTAAACTTGAACCCATCTTAGGTGTTATTACGTTCTTAGTTTTAATAAACTGTTGTTATCGTCAAATCCTACCAATAAGTTTACGTAAAACCATACTCACTTCATAATTTCCATCCCAATTGTTATAAAGCACGATGTCAGGCAACCAGATGTGTTCAGATGGCACGTACAGCATCTCAACGCCACCGTAGTCATCAGGGCTCCACTGTAGCTTGTAGTCGAACCATTTCTGAAACACATCGTAACATCTTCAGGACTTAGCAGATATCTTCTGCCTAGCCTTTTCCCTACTTTGTGAGGAACGACTTCCTGCTAACCAAAGGTAGCTGAAAACTGAAGTTTGTGTGTGCCTATCTGACTTTCACAATCCAGTCTCATATTAAGACTGACTCTCAAACTTTTGGACTTCTTTTAACCTGTTTTTTTAGAGATGGGAAATCATTAAATAACTTCCCCCGCTCTGGATGGAGCGGAGGGAATGTAAGGCCTTTGGTGACTAAAACCCATCCATGCGTCTTCTTTTGCCTTTTTTTGTTCCAGGGTTGCGGTATTTCTTTCGAACAACCCGCTACACCGGCAATTTGCGGATCAACGGATTAACGTGCTTTCCTAAACATGGGAGGTTTCCATATGTAACGAATCATTAATATATCCACGGACCATCCTCAGCAAACGTGTCTCAAATATCGATCAACCCGTACATCTTTCGTAAAGGTATGCCAGGTCCAAGAGCTAAAACTTCGGTGAAAGTTTCAGTGGTACATAAATAAACTACATAGTTTAACAACTCTTAACTTATGCCATCTCTTTCTCACTTAGCCCGTTGGAAAGAGACAGCAATACTACGCAACCTTAAAACGGTGTACAAGACAAGTTGAATACATTAAAATTCAAACAGTGTTTAAATATTTAACTCACCTGTTCCACCCAAAGGTTGGTGGTCATGACCTGATTCTTTAGGTTGACTTCCATGAGCTGTGACAGCTTCAAACCGAGCCTGACCGTCAGTATATCACTGACATTTGTCACAGGTCTTATAAGACGGTTATAGTTACTCAGCAGATCATCATATAATCGCTTTACATCTGGATTGGCTTCGAGCAGCTTTACTCCTGGAAAACGACGATAAGACAATGAGCACTAGCTTCTAAATTCAAATTAGCTGTCAAATTTTGAACGCTGATGTGATTGGTTGACCCAAATATTAACGACCAATCATGAATATTAAAATTCACTTGAGATTTGGATTGCTAACACAATCCACTATTTGTCTAGACTAGACTGTTCCAAAATATTATGCTCAGAAACTCAAAAAATAAATTTATTTGTCTATAGCTACGACATTAATGTACTAAACATATATCATTTATCTCGCATAGCACAAGAAATAAAATACTTATTTAAACTTTAAGAGAACTTGTACTAAAATGAACGAAAATTCTGCAAACGGCCCTACTCACCATTCTAATTCAAATTTAACTACAAATACAATAGAAAAATCATCTTTCAACTTACCGAAACAGTTTCTGGCATAACTTAACAATATAAACACGAATCCCAGCTTCATTTTGTTGGATTTTTGTGATATTTTTCGTATATCTTTAAAGGAACATGTTTACAATTCGCGAGATGCTGTCCGATAGCTGAGATGAGGGTTGCAGCGCGCCTGCGTAATCGATAATCGTCTTACGCCCTTATTGTTTCGAGAGCTACGAATTCGCACAGTTGTGTTTTGTTTCTAAGAACATAGATGGCGCCACTGTGATGCTGATATTTAGAATTTATGTGAGTGCACACTCAATTTCTGGACTATCTTTTTTCTTTCGTTTATTCATTTAAACACATATAATTTGTTTTTTTTTTATATTTCTTAATAAAAACATAGAAAATACATAAATAAAACCCGGAATTAAACAATCTCAAAACCTATAGGTTTTGCAATAAATTCATTGTCAAAACCTATCCATTGTCTAATTCTATTCTATTTGTTTCACCAGTTTTCATGTTTTAGAAATTAACTTGATTTTGCACTGCTTTACAAAAAGGATCAGAAAATAGATTGGATTATAAAATAAAACAAAAGTAAATAGAAAATAATTTATTAAACTAAAAATAATCACAACTATCTAAACTAACGGTACCTTGACCGTATATTAATTAATAAATTAATTTATTAGAAATAAACTATTTTATTTATTTACAAGACTACGTATTTACCGATTTCCAACTCCTATAGGTATCCACCGGACAATATTATTAAAAAAAAATTAAAGAACATTAGTTGGAAGTATTCGTCACATTCACGAATCTGTTTTCTAGCAGTTCTTCTTTTTCAACCTTCTGCTCAAAGTTTCTCCGTGTAAAATACTGCAGCAACTGGTAAGACTGGAAGCCGGCGCCAAGATAGCTAGGAAAACGTTAGGCAGATAATGATGATGTTGCTTGCCTAGGCTTTTCCATATCTGTTCACTTTTGACGTTATATTTTTTTCATAGCGCATAGTCTTTCGCCGTGGCGTAACTTATTTTTCGTAGCAAGGCGCAGCATCCGCGGGAAAATCGGGTTTTCATCGGAATATTTTGGCAGTGCAGGTCATCGTAAATACTAAAAATGTTAACAATAACGGATAGTTTCTAAGGCTATCTTTCGTTTTGCCTCTTGATATTGTAATTTCTTCTGTAGGGAAACGGCTCGTTGGAATCTTCATGGTCTGTGGAAATAAAATAAATCGTGAAATAATAATTTTGTTTAAATTCTAATTAAAAAAATTATAAAATAGTTGTTTCATTAAATCATTATTTTTTTTTTAAGTTTCAAAATTTTTACACATAATGGAATGCAAATAAAGATATGAATAACTCGAATATGAATAACTAGTGATCGCTTCCTTGGTGGTAATTGATAGGTTAAACTTTAAACAAATTTCCTTAGCTTTTAGCTTACTGCTAATCATTTTGCAAGGTCTCGTGGCATGATCTTAACCGCTTCCATTAACTTCTCTCTTTTTCGTTACAAAAAAATCTTTGCCTCGCACTCGGAATTGCTCGTGAATCAGGTGCGTTAGCTAACATTTAAACTGTCATACACAAACAGCCAGACCCGAAACAACTAGCCTGTAGGCTGTACAAATGTGTTCTATGCGGGAATCGAACATGCAACACGCAGCCAACTATTCCGTCGTTTGAGTATGTTGATCGTGGCCAAGAGCCGAGGCCGTGCGAAGTAGGTACAACGCCCGCCTTCCAATTTTTTAAGAAATAAATTTTAAAAAACTTTGACGGGAATATTGTACTAAGTTAAGGGGTTACTCACCTCTGACTTGATATTTCGGTAAGGGCCATAAACTAAACGGATAGAAGTAAGCGTTCGGCAACCTTCGCACCACTATGGTTTCTTCGTGCACCATTTTCGATCCTGAAACAAGTTCTTGTGTGTATGTTATTGTGATAACTACAAAACATTAAACAAGGTTTTCTTGCAACTGCCAAAAAGGGTTAAGATAAGTACACGTAACTGGTGTCCTTTTTAGGGTTCTGTACCTTAAAAGGAAAAAAGCTTCTGTCGATCTGGCTGTCAAGACCTTTTTTAAAATAAAAATCAAGTCATCTATCAAATAAGGCGGATAATCAGCACTTTTTCAACGTCACATTACAAGAGACAGTCCCACAAAAACGCCCCGACCTTCTTCTCCTTTATCTCGGGAACTTTTGTAGGTATCGAGTTAAAATGAAAACCAAATATTTAAATCTGTAATCCCTTATAGTAGTGCAAAAATCAACCCTTTACGACGTACGACTACGTAGTCAAAAGATGTAACCGTTCATGGCGCAAGTTTGTAAGGAACCCTCGGTTTGCTAGTCCGACTCGAACTTGACCGGTTTTTTTATACACAAATCAAATCAAATCATTTATTTCAATTAGACCATTACAAGCACTTTTGAATGTCAAGAAACAAAATGAATCTACAATCCCGGTCACAAGGCATAATAACTTGTGAAAGTACTGAAGTTGCCCATTCCAAAGCGTTGATCTCTATGGAGAAGAATGGGCAAGACATTTGAGCAGTTCTCACCTTAAATGATTACGAGCCTACTGTCAAAAACAGCGTACAAATGCAGACTAAGGACTAGAAATTTCAAATGGAAATCCAATAATAATATGCCCAATCTTGGAATAGAATTATCCTACCCAAGACCTCACACTCAGTAACGATTGCGATTTCTAGGCCATTGAGCCAGCAACAGACAATGTAGATACCGTTGTAGTGTTAAGTTAAACTGGTTAAGCATGCATTTGAACCCCGGCTCATCAAATCAAATCAAATCATTTATTTCAATTAGACCATTACAGGCACTTTTGAATGTCAAGAAACAAAATGAATCTACAGTCCCGGTTACAAGGCTTAATAACTTGTGAAAGTACTGTAGTTGCCCATTCCAAAGCGTTGATCTCTATGGAGAAGAATGGGCAAGAAACTCCATGGACACTCTTTTAAATTATAATATTTTTACAAAATCGTAGTTACATCATTCGTGTTAAGATTATACAAATATGTGAGAACGATGAACATCAAAATCCCTACCGGGTATAAAATGCAAGCTCGTTATTATAGACCCGAACACGGAAGCGGTAGGGCAGCAATAATAGAAACTAGGAAGACCAGCGCATTCAATGTCACAGGCAATACAATATTAATGAAATATGGAGTTGGAATCTTCCTGCATATTATATTATGTTACAACGAAAATTATTCTTCCTGGTCTATGTCTGCAACTGAATCATATACAACTACACTAAACTATCTTTTAGAAAGTGTGATGCCAAGGAAGCACATTTAAACAAGTGGGGAAAAGTTGTCATAACCGGCGAAGCCGAATTCACACATTGTAATTTTCATTTCGAAAATGCAAACCACATATAATCCTACTTTTTAATCTAATATATAAAATTCTCGTGTCACAGTTTTCGTTCCCATACTCCTCCGAAACGGCTGGACCGATTCAAACGAAACTTTGTGTACATATCGGGTAGGTCTGAGAATCGGTCAACATCTATTTTTCATACCCCTAAGTGAGCAGCGGGTGAAACCGCTGGGCACAGCTAGTAATATTATAAATGCGAATGTTTGTGAAGATGGATGGATGTTTTTTACTCTTTCACGTCAAAACGGCTGAATGGATCTTGATAAAAAAAATCACAAAGGTAGATTATAGTCTGGAATAACACATATCCATCATGATGCAAAATCCACAAAGAGAACATGAGTTCATAATCCAATGTTGACAATTGGTCTACATGTACCGGCTACTTCCCGGTCGTGTGTGTTAGGAACCACCATTTATCACTTAAGACGATGTGCATAAAAATGGACAGATGTACGCCACAGATTTATGGATATTGGACATAAATGGTGTTGCATAACCTTCCTGCAACATTTTTTGCTGCCTTTGATAGTTAGTTCTTCATAGTACCCATGTGTTATGAAACAGAAGCTTAGGAGAAGAAGAAGTTCTTTAAAATAAAAGTACGATCCTTGACCCAACGACAGCAGAAAGCGTTTGGCCCTCACATTCTCACGAAATTACCAATCAAAAGCATCACATCTGGAGTTCAAGCAGGAGCTTGCAACCTATCTTAGGCCTGCTTGCTAAACGAATCGCTGAGAAAGTACTCCTTTAAAAGAATTTAAAAAAAAAACGGTGTTTTTAGACCTAAATGTATTGTAGGTTTTCCAGTGGTAAATTTGAATGTCAGCCTTTCTCACAGTTCCAACTCAGTTTTCCGTTCTAAGATAAAAATGGGGATTAACCAAAAATTTTACTGCGGTTTCCCAAATATGGAGCATTTTTATTAGGTCTAAATGATGAAAATATTCAGCTTCCAAAAGCCTGTCAGAAGAAACAAAAGAATTCAGCTGACTTTTCCTCAAAGTATGTGCAATATTTAAGCGCCATGTTCGGGCTTATTAATCTTAAGACCATCGAATTATGATCATGAGATTAGTTCCAAAAAACATTATAATTCGAAGTTATAATTATAATTCCTATGTTTAAAAGATGCATCGTAAACAACAAATATGATGATATAGGAGGCGGTTAAGAAACAGATGGATATAAACATGACTAACATGTGGACATAGCTTAGCTCAAATCACACTGATGCAAATACTATTAGGAATCCACGCGACTATTATTGCCCGTTTAAACGTCTCCACAATCGCGAGATGTTTTATGGCAGAGCTGTGTACAGTTGAAATTGGTGGACAAATAGTTGTCTAGAAACTTGGACCTTTTTTGGATGGGAAATCTTGGAAAACTTCCCCCGCTCTGGGCGGAGCGGGGAGTGTGTCAGACTTCTGACCCATGTTCCTTCTATTGCCCTTTACGTTTCGGGGTCGCAGTATCTCTTTCGAACAACCCGCAACCCTGGCAGGCGGTGTACCTGGTAAGACCCTCTGCTTTGCTAACGCGCCGTCGACACGCCCTGCCGTCAATAGACGGACGGACGGTGAGCTACCCATTGCTCACCGTCCACAGGCCCACATCTACGGTGTCCGGGAGTCGTCTCGCGGCACACCTTAAGCTCTATTTGTTTATTCTTCTTCTACCTCTCTATAGCAGGACTATTAACATTCCGGGGCGACGCTCACCAGTGTGGTTAACGCTCAACACCCTATTCCTTTGATTCTCAACACACAGGCCAGCAATCAAGATCGACAGACATCTGGATCTTCTATATCATAAATGGCAACCCTTACCGTTCATGTCAACAAAGATCTTACTATGACGGAAGAGGAAGATACATAGGCACAATGAAAAATGTTGCCAGTTACACTACGTAGGTAAGTAATTGTGAATCAGAGCAGATGCCAGTAAACGTGACCGTTCACGAGACGTACTGGATACTTTTATGACTGTAGGTGTACTTTAGTTATTAAAGGACTATTAAATATTTCCTCAGGTGACTATAGAGTTGTAAACAACTGTTTTGAATCGCATTGTTTTAAAATTGTACTAACATTCATGGTTTTAGCTTATCATGGTTGATTACGAAGTTTTGGAGATCTTTAATAGTTTAACAAATTCAAATTATTTATTTTGCAGAAAACACTGTTACATGTTTCATGTGATTCTAGCATGCAAAATATTGCGGGTGGTTTGAAAGATACCGTGGCCCCGGAACATAATGGGCAAAAGAAGGAACATGGGTGGGTTTTAGTCAGTACAAGTCTGATACTCCCTTTTGCTTCGCTTACAGCGGGAGAAATAATTTGATAATTTACTATCCGAAAAACCAACCAAGTGCGCGTTATGTTCGCTTACCGAGGATCCGTACAAACTTGCAACATAAACAGCCATTTTTTGGACTCCGTAGACTTAGTGAGTTGATTTCACAGCACAAAGGGAAAACAGAGTTGAGTATGTGGTTTTAATTTGAACTACAGGTACAGAATCCTTAAAAGATACAGAATTGCAGACTTTCATTCATTTTCTGCTCGATGGAATCAAACTGCGACCAAATCCTAAAAAAAAATATTTTGGCGATACGATGACATCAGATACGAAGACAATCTTGACGTAATCATCCATTTTTAGACGAAAACAACCTAGCCTCATATTTCAACCAAAAATAGTTCGCGAAATTTAAAGACCAAGTGTTGGTAACCTACGCACAATTTGCGATGGACATTAAGGAAATGGAACATCATAAATGGGCCTCGGGAGGACGAAATTCGCGCAGTGTGTCATGACAGTGACCTGTATACAAACACGACTTGTAATGATATAAGTTGAGGCCATCTTGACTGTTATAGCTTCTGGAGAGTTCATAATGGTTAGTTTTCCAAACAAGGTTTTCCTAAACGTTCGAGCTGAAAAGACTCTGATTTTGATTGAGGTCTTAAATCTTGAAAAACTGCCATTTAGCAGTTCCACTCATTAAATAATGTTCAAATTCATTTATGAGGTACTACTTTTTGCCCGCAGCTTCGCTCGCGTTAAATTTAGGCTAATACAGTTTACCTAGCTTTACTTATCAATACTCGCACTCCAGAATTTTAACGAAATCATCGATAGATCTTTTTTTCCGACATCACATGACTTCTCCCGCTCTGGGCCGTGTATCAGATTTGTACTGAGTAAAACCCATTCATGTCCCTTCTTTTATCGTTTGTATTCCGGGACTGCGGTATCTCTTTCGAAAAACCCGAAACCCCGGCAGGCAGTTGCCCTGACGAATCCCTCGGCTTTACTCAAATTTGTCATGACCCGAGTCTACGGTGATTGGGTTTTTTTTTGAGATTATGTCGAGTCACCTTCTTCGCTATCATAACTGCTTCGCAAAAGGAGGTGACTTATTCCCATTCCCTCTCGCTCCGGACCATGGACTATGGACTAAACCAGGGCCGAACGGGAGATGTTGCCGCCGCCGATCACCTCTAGGACCACGGCGGTGCTCCGCCCAAACAACCAGTGAGCACCACTGTGTTCTCCGAGCGATCGTCACAGCGGTCATGGTAGAGCTGAGGTTAATAAAATTGGAGTGAAATCGATATGTTAAGGAGAAGAAGACAGAGAGCCCTGTAGTACATTAATTCAAAGAATGTCACCTACGATGAAACAATTGTAAATAGGTCAAAATCACGTCACACTTGTAACCATTCACAAGCGTTTACCAACGTCCGGTGTGTCGGTAAGTGCACTACTAATATGGGTCATGCGATCAAAGACGCCGCGACGATCATTGACATGCTCCTGAGTTCACTTAGATACAGTTTTGGTGTCAATGATCTAAATGCTACGACCGGAGATGCGGGTCTTAAAATAGTTGAAGTGTTTCGTGATTTATAAGACGTTTGATTGATCGTTTTATGCGTGTGGGCACGCGGATTGCGTGCTGAGAGTCATAAAGATTGATGTGCTCGCTGCAGAAATTGTGCAGGACTATTACGCTCGTACACGTTCTTTGATCAGAATCAATTTGTAGAAATGTTATGAGGTGGTGATAATCAATGTAGTTCGTATAGCGTGCTCTAAGGGCTATCTTTTTTGCGAACTATCTTACAGACCTGTAATCCCCGAAGAATAAGGAAGATGTGCACCTAATCATGGTAAACACGCATTTCGCCAGTTATGTTTAAGCCCTATGTAGCTACGGACTCTGGATATGTGTCTGGTTGGTGGCAATAAGCTCGCCTCATATCATCTTTTTATTCTGCGTATGTTCTAACGGACCTTGCCCTAAGAATATGGGTAGAATAAAATACAGGAATATTTATACTAAATGAGTCAACCGATGCTATATTTTTGTCAAAGTTTTAATTTTAGCCAAAGTTTTTTGAGACAGTAGTCCAGTTTGATGGTCTGAATCAAAACCTCTGAGGTATTGCGCTCATTCTAAGGGTCAGTTACGGTTTCGGCCAAACCTTGGACCAAGCGTGCGGTTCGGTTTTATTTCGAAACTGGCACCAAGGCCGATGGGTCGGTTTCGATTTCGACAGAACCTGGGTCCATGGCCAGTGGTTCGGTTTTGATTTCGACAGAAAGTGGGTCCATGGCCAGTGGTTCGGTTTTGGTTTCTACCAAAACTGGGGCCAGGGCCAGTGGTTCGGTTACGATTTCGACAGAAACTGGGTCCATGGCCAGTGGTTCGGTTTTGATTTCGAATGAAACTGGGTCCATGGCCAGTGGTTCGGTTTCGATTTCGACAGAAACTGGGTTCATGGCCAGTGGTTCGGTTTTGATTTCGAATGAAACTGGGTCCATGGCCAGTGGTTCGGTTTTGATTTCGAATGAAACTGGGTCCATGGCCAGTGGTTCGGTTTTGATTTCGAATGAAACTGGGTCCATGGCCAGTGGTTCGGTTTTGATTTCGAATGAAACTGGGTCCATGGCCAATGGTTTGGTTTTGATTTCGAATGAAACTGGGTCCATGGCCAGTGGTTCGGTTTTGATTTCGAATGAAACTGGGTCCATGGCCAGTGGTTTGGTTTTGTTTTCTACCGAAACTGGGGCCAGGGCCGGTGGTCCGGTTTTGGTTTCGACCGAAACTGGGGCTTTGGATTAAGCGTAGGGAGTTTTGGATTAGGCTGAAAATTAATTTTAGCAAAGAGGCAGACATTAGACAGAACCTAAACGACTTGCGCTCAATAACAATTTATTAAAAATTCTTAGATAAAAATACCGTTTACGTTTACACAATAACAATCTGGGTTGACAGTTTTCTTTCGACACGTCTTAAGTATTTGGTAAATTAGTGACAAGATTATTTTTGAAGCAATGTCGAGTGAAGAACGAGAAGGGATTGATCTGAGAAATAACAGCTCCTTGCATGACCTCATTCGGTGTCCCCATTGATATAATGAGCTGGGCAATGGAAATCAACGACAACCATATCGGTTGGGTTAGCATAATCGTCCCACAGCCTACACACACAAGCATCCCTTCTTTGACGGGAGACATGGTCTACCATTACGGCCATGTTAACTTCTCTTTTTAAATTACCCATTGAAAAAATTATTAAAAGCTCAGTCAAAATTCAATGTGGGTACTTCAACAACTAAACACAGGTAATGACTACCGCCTTAAATTAAATAATATTAGGTAAGTTTAAGAAAGGTTGATAACACGGCTATAGTTCACACTTTGTCCATCAAAGGAACCATTTTAGTACTTAAATTTGGCTTTGGTAAACAAAGATTCATTCACAAAGCTAAATTTGAGTTGAACTTCAGGAATCAACAATATAAAAAAATCTATGGATAGTTGTGATGACGAATTTTAATATATTGAGTATATAATATTGCCACAGCTTTATTATTATTATTTTTGCAATTTCCACATTATAAGCCTACAGGTAGACAATACTTAATATAATGTGGGAAACAAATTAATATGTTTTGTAGTAATAAATAATAACAAAGTTTACCTTTATTATCGGACCTGGCAGGCAGCGCCGGCGCAGCGTACACCGCGGCGTTGACGGCAAGCGCGCACGCGCAGATCAAGGCAGTGCGCGCGTACGACATGCGTGCAATGTTGAAAACGACTGAAGGACTGATGGAACTCTCAGCGTTCAAGTTTAAATGTGCACACAATTGGAGCCGTGCCGTAGGGCTGCGACATAGAAGCGAGGTAAGGTTGGGACTACATTAACTACGTTTTATGTAAATTGTCAATTTGAAAAATAAATAATATCCCTGACTGTAACATTAACACTGTTAATCCCCGAATTAGGCAGTTATGTTAAAGTCCCTTGTAGTCAGGGCGATCCTCTTGGCATGAACTGGGCACCGATCCGACTCCGAGGCTAATACTGAGAAATCCCTGATGGCAAAACCCAATAACACTTTGTCCGACCCGAGAATCTAACCTAGGTCCTCTTGCTCAGCAGTCTCTGGCTCAGCGGTGTTACCTGCTAATTTCAAAATTATACTAGGTCCAGATTTTTACTCATCCCGGTTGTTACTCGTCTTTTTGTGCCCACATTGGCATGGTCATTTTAAAATCTGGAGAAGTCAATCCGGACAATAACTTCCCCAAGAGATGTGTTGGCGAAAATATGAGTTTGAGAAAATATGATCCCGAAGTCATCATCCTAACATTTCCGTAGTTCTGGAGCCTCTCTTTTAGCCTGTTTTAGCGTAACTTGCTACATGGTTATTTTAGAGTTTATATATAACAATGTTGATAAACAAGAAAGCGGTATATTTTTGCCCATAGACCATGCATTCCTACATGATTTCATGAAAATAACTTCTGAAAATTCTGCTTGGTTTTTGAACAAAGACCTGCAAAAAGGTTAGATATACCTGAATGACCTCTTTGAAAATCCATAGATGACCGTGGTCATGACAACCAAATCCAAACCTATCCTTTTAGATTAAAAACCAAATTCACAAGTGTAATGTAATTTAAGTATGAAACTACAAAAATACCTTCATTCAGGAAAGACAACTTGGAATTCTCATGGCAACATAAAACGAGTCGTGGAGGAGAATAAAACTCTTCGAGAAGAGCTGCACGAAGCCACTGATAAGCAGCATCAGGAGATGTCGAGGGCGATAGACCTCAAGGAAAAAAATACTCATCTTATAAGCAAGCTTCATGCCGTGAAGCAAGAAGTCTTTGAACTACGGAAGTACAACAGTCAGTTGAAAAAGTTAAAGCAATGAACACTCAAATCAGCGACTTGGGTGTGAATTCTCTTCAAGCTGAAAATGAGGCATTGAAAAGACTCATTCTTCAAGCAAAAATGATGAGAATGGAGGCGTCTAAACGCGCCGAGAAATTAGCAGAATCTAACTATTATTTAGAAATCTGTCTTGTTGAAGCGAATGTTGAAGTTAAGAGATTAAGAACTGGAAACAAAATCTTAAAAAAATGAATAAGTGATGCTATGTAGTCACAATGATTCAGGTTGTTAAATTATTATTATGTAGTCTAGGTATTCGTTACTAGATGTGTGATGAATAAAAAAAAATGTGATTTACACTTTTTTAAATGACATGCCTGGGAACCCTGTTTTTTTTTTAAATACCCGTGTTTTAGAGGTACTGCTAAAACCTATTCAAATTAAACAAGAACATTGATTGTAAAATCATTTATTAACCCTTAAACATCTATTCCCTCATCATCTTTTCCTTCTGGCGAGCCAGCTTCTTCTTTGACAGCTTCTTCTTCGCGGGTGCGTCGTCAGCGGGCGCGGCGCGTGCGACGGCGTCCTCCCTCTCGCTCAGACAGACCTCGATGTGGCAGGGCGACGACATGTAGGGGTTAATACGACCGTGAGCGCGGTATGTACGTCTGCGCAGGCAGGGGGCGCGGTTAACCTGTAGATAGATAAAAGTAAGGGTTGAAATTACAACTCGTCAAACAATACAGACGTGCGTATAAAAAACATGGGTGGTTTTTGGCTAGAATAATGTCAGTAATTGAGAAAAGAAAATTCCATAATGAAAACTTCCTTTATGTTAACCACTTTTTGGTGTATGCCTTCCGAAAACAGCGATTACAAGAATATAGTAACACTGACAAGCTGAAGGCAATAATTGACTGAATATTGAGCAATACATAACAAAGATTGCAAGGGAGAATGTGTAAAAACTACAAATCTATTATTTGTTCAAGCTGTAATTGTTTCATAAGCTAAAATAAAATCTAAATAAATAAATCTACAATAATATATTTATAATAGCTAAAATAAATAAATCTTTGAGATTATCATTTTGTTGAAAGCTTTTTCCATTTCTGTCGCTTAGAATTGCAACTCACTAAAGTCATTGGTACAATCTCACATGAGTGTTTCCAACATGAATTAATGCAGATGCTTGTGACCAGGCTTATGCTCTACCAAAAGACCAAAGGTTCTAATGTGACCGAATGAGACAGTTGAAAATGCTCTTTCATGCGAGCAAATGTGTTTAGACCATTATTTATATTGATTTGGATAGACATCAATCAACAAAATTCATGATACCACATAAATATGAACAAGGCGCGAAGTTACATTATAATGTACTCTCATTGCATTTATCCATTACTAGCTGAGCCCGCTTAGCTTGCTACAACTACCCTACCTAATGGGATATGAAATATCTTATGTCTGGCTCCTGGTTCTAAACTACCAATTTTCAGTAATATTATTTTATTTATTCATATACGTAGTTAACAATAATTTCAAATTGATTTTGTACCATAAAACCAATAAATGATTTGGTTCATATGGTGGGAGCCTACAAGGGGTTGAAACACCTTGTAGGCTCCCACCATATCAATATTCAAGCATTTTAAGCATTAAAACTTGATATCAGAGTGTGATAGATTGTCAGAACTATTTTTGAAAAGCCTAAAACAGGAAAAATGCAGGCTGAGCTTTACATAAATAAAACAATAAAGCTACCAATGCAATTTTCAGTTATGTTGATCATCATATATAAGGCCTGCATCAAAAGAACATTGTGGCCTTTCACCAAAAACTTGTTCCCACCATGTTCCACCTATATCCATGTTAACCGTACCTAATAGCTATAAACAAAGCTGCTTAAAACGGCAGCACATTTAGATGCATAAAATTTGTAATTGCATACTTTAATTGTACAGAAATTTGTTAAACAGTAACTGTGATACAAATAAACTAGAAAATAGTTCCAAAAAATAATGACATCATTTGCCTGCTCCTGTCCCTTTTTATTTGGGGTTGGTGCAACACATTTTCTTCTTCCATTCTCTCCTGTCAGACTTCACTGCATCTTTTATTACTTTCTCAGTCTTATGATTCCTTACACAATCCATCCATCTTTTCTTTAGCCTTCCTCTCCCTCTCCACCCATCAACATTCAAATCCACACGCGCTTTTTCCCGACTCATTAAATATCCTTACCAAGATAAAATAATAAATAAATATCTTGAGACAACTCACACACGGCTATCTGATCCCAAGCTAAGCAGAGCTTGTGTTATGGTAACCAGACAACTGATATACATACTTATATCATTTATAAATACATACATATTATGGATAAATCACACCCAGATAGAACAAACAATCATGCTCATCACACAAAGTTTGTCCTTGGTGGGAATCAAACCCACGACCTCCGGCTCAGCACTCAGGGCCACTAACCACTAGACCAACAGGCCCGTCATAAACTCCCTTTAATTTTTTATGTTACAGATGGAACCATCAGACTTCCTCTAATATACTCATTCCTATCATATTTTATCAATAGTTGTCACTCCTCTTAATCATCAAGAGATTCTCAACTCCACAACATGCAATTGTTTATCATCTTTATTTCTTATAGCCCAGCATTGTTCTAAATAATTTATTAGCTCTAAATTATGTGTGCTTATGGATGATGAAGTTACTCTTATTTTCATTCAGAATCTGTGCACATATACTTCCTGAACTAGAATACCCATTAAATTGTTAAACATTAGGTTAGGACAGTGATCTATAAAATGTTTTAAATAACCCAGACCTCTTATCCAAATTGCAGTGAAAATCTTTACTCTATAACTTAACATCACATTTGTAATCCCTGAAGGATTACGCAGAGGTGTACTTAAACATCACCATTTGTATTAGTCACCCACATATTGTCAATTCCGTTCCAGGTAGTTGTTCCATGCTATTTTGGAAATAAACTATCTATAGTTAGACTTTCGGAGTCTGGCTGTTTGTGTATCACTTTAAATGTTTGTAAATACACCCACAACAAAGAAGAAATCCTAGAGGAACACATTTTTTTTAATAAAAAAAAAATTAGTACCGTGTAATAGGGCAAGCCCATAGCACTCAACCAGATATATCACCATAGCTGTTACTGAGAAAATCCAGACAGAACAACCCAATAACACTTAGCCAAACTGAGAATCAAACCCAGGATTTCATGCTCAGTAGTTGTGCCCACTAGACCAATGGGGGAGTTAGTAAGTAGGTACAAAGTAAGTTTAATAATGAATATTCACCTGAATGTGATCAATGACGAGCCTATCAACATCCAAGCCTTTGTAGTCAGCATTGGACTCAGCATTCCTCAGCAGCTGAAGTAGGAACTCAGCAGACTTCTTGGGCCAACGACCCTGTGTGGTGCCAAACTGTTTAGCTTGTGCACAACGACCAACACCACCGTTGAAACGGCGGAATGGAATGCATTCCTTCTTTTCTGTTACATTCTTCAGGTAACGTACAGCACGGCGCAGGGGCAGTTTCCTGATCGCCATGGCTGTCTCATATGTGTTCTGGAAGATGTATTAAGGGTAGATGTTAGTTTTTATAGGAGAGAAAATCATTTATTATGGATAAGCTTAGTAGATTGATCAGTCAAAAATATTTTTGTCTTATTAAATAACTGTATTTGCATGTATAATAATCTCTATAGTAGATCTACGTTGAGTATATTATTATGATTACAGTTTATACATTTGAATCAAGGTAGGTAATGCATTTGTCCTCTTGTCACAGTATTCTTCATTTACCAATATTTAGAGTAGCAGCTGTTTGTGAAGTGATGTGACCACAAGTTATACGGGAAACTGTCATGAGTCACGAGAAAAACACTTATTTCAAGGCAGTAACAGTAAAACACTGCTTGTCTCTGTATGTCAAACTAACCTAAGATATCATTATCACGGAAGTTTGTTTTTCTACGCCAAATTCACGTCAAAGGAGTAAATTCTTGAGTTTACAGTATGTACAGACAACAATGTACCGATGTGGTGTAGTGTGAGCGGTCCATGTGGAATCTTTAGCTTGTATACAAATAACAATTTAGTGTTTTACCTTGAAGTGAACACGGAGGTTGGAGCCACGCGCTTTGCATGACTTCGCTGGGTTATCAGGTTCCTTCGAGTAACGCCCCATGTTTAGTTTCTGAAACACAGAGCGGCTTATGTCTCAAACGCGTTCGAACATAGGTTATCATTTTATAACATTCCGGTTTGTCACATATTTAATAAAATAAACACATGAGCAAAAAGAATACACTGTCCTTAAATACACCATAACTGGATTTAATTCAAAACTAAGTATATTTCGCGATTAATTTAGATTTTAACAAACACGAAACCAACCTCTCAGGAGAAAATTTAACAGGAAAAGGAATAGACAAGAGGTTTTGACAACTAGAGTTTTGACATTGACAAATATGCGAAATTGTTGCCAACCCAAAAATAAAATATTTTATTATTGTCTATGCCACCACAACCACACCGCACCTACCAGTGTGTTCAAGATTGTAAAAAATAAAAACCTTTTTCGTTGGTAAGACTGATATGTTATTATGCTGTGTTATGATTTTACGAGTTTTTGCGTATTTGAGACAAGATGATTAATATATTCTTGGAAATTAACCAGTATTAAAAAATAACCTGAGGCTTCTTTTCTGTCTCTGGATTGACTTTCATATTTAGGTTATCATAATTATGATCTACCGATATAGATAGGCTGAAATAAATTACAAACCCCGTGCTTCAAGCCTTAGAAGACAATTTTAGCATTCCCGATAAATAGGACATTTTGATCTCCACATCTAAAATTTGAATTGTATCGAGCCATCGCTTAAAAATTTTCAAGCTCCTTTCGTTTGCTTTCGTAGCTAATTTCAATCTTAACTTTGTCTGAAAGCCGACCAAGTAGCTAATGTATAAAGGATCAAAACAGTGTAACAGAGTGGGTATTTTACCCTCGCTGTTGCCTCAACCTCTTTCCTTTTGGTACCAGATTGATTTTTAAATGTTCATATTTCGAGTTTCATTCTGTCATTTCATCTTCAATAGTCATTTTTGGCTCATTACCATAATGTACTCTGTGCTCATTACTTTTTTTGGAGTACGGCTTGTAACCACACGTGCTGGTTTATAGTATTATTTTAATTAGCTGCTATTTTAATTTGAATGTCCTAAAATCAGGTGGAGAATCAGTTATTGTGCAGTTCAGTTTGTGATATTACACCTAACCTAATGTGTTTTTTCACCCCTGTTAAAAGGTTGTGTTAAATTATTTTGTATTAGTCTTCTACTTCTCCAGGTTATTTTTTTTATTTCATTGTTGGGTGGCTATTATTTGTATACCTGTCCCACCTGAAAAATTTGGCCTCGTTCGGAGGGCAACGAGCGAGTGTCACAACAGGGTGTCTCTCATGGTGTCCTCTTGGATTTTAACGAACTTAAGTAACTCCTGCCAGCCTGCTGCCATCAATCAAGTACAGCTCGGCATTCCGTGGCGAAAATTCCCCGATAGGAATACCCAATACACTGAATCCCCTAAGAATTGGCGGTTATGTAGTCTTCTAGGGTATTCAGTAGCAGCTACGAAGCAGCTTTTCATAATTTTATTTGGCTCTGATCGTTGTCTCACGATGAGTCTAAGTTGGGTAAGTATCTACACCAAAATAACGACGGCACGGTTGGCGCAGAGGCTGAACCATTGCTGCGCTGTGTGTCGCGGATTCGATTCCCGCACTGATCAAATATTTTTATAGCCTACAAATAGTTTTTTCGGGCCTGGCTGTGTATATGAGTTCAAATGTTTGTAAACGCACCCACAATCTAAGAGAAATTCCTAGTAAGAAGGTTTTTTTTAATTTATTTTTGTAGAAATGATCAAATAACTTCCCCCGCTTTGGTCGGATCAGGGGGGGGGGGGGTGTCAGACTTTTATTGACTAAACACGAACCTAACTTACCCATGTTCTTTCGAACAACCCACAAAAGAAAACATAGATGGCCGTCTTGCTTGTATATTTTGTACAATAGTTTTGCAGTAAGTGGTGATTGTGTTTTTTTTATTAATGGCATCTCGCAGTTCAACCAATTCGGATTCTGTAATATTTATATGTTTATTTTTTAACGTTGTCACACACTGGAAGCTTAGAAGTTTCTCCTCGATCGGTGCAGCAACTTAAGTAATTAAAAAATAAAACATAATTTTGAAATAGGTTAAGAAAAATGTTGAAACTTTTTAAATAATTTATTATTTGTGCTGCTAATACGTTACACCTACATTTTGATACAATAATTACATTTAAATATTTTTAAATGGCAATGTGATATGTAATCAAAAGTAATTTTTAGGACAAAAAGCAAATTTAGCAACCCTGATTTCGAGCTAAATTATTGTTGTTTAGCATTTTAATTAGACAGAGTTCAAACAAAATAGATTTAAATAAACATTTTAATACTAAGTACCTACTTACTACAACTTGTTATAATAGTTTAAATATTAGCTATTTACAATTAAATCGTTTAGCAAAGTGTGATGTGATCTACAGTTATTTTTTACATACATTATAAGACAGAACTGTATGGACTATGGAGTCGTTGACTAAGTTAAATTTTTTATAACTAGAATCTATAAATCAATGAATTAAATTCATTAGAATTGCTTTTTATGTTACACTACTAAATAATAATTATATTTAACTCAACTAATTTTACATGACTAGATTCTGTTTATTACTTATGTTTACTTGTATGACAAGATGTATCTTATTATGCAGTGCACAAGAGAAACTTGACTTTTTGTTTACTTTTATTTTACAATATAGCAACATTAGGTTATTCTGTCAAATGGTAAAGTATAAACCAACGCCCTCTAGCGATCGACACTGTAAGCATTTCCGAATGAATGAAATCATTACTAAAATGTCATTATAATAGCTGTTCAAATGGGTTAGATACAATATTGTGTAGGTCTCTAACAAAGAAGGACCTAGGTAATCTTGTTTCATGTAGCCCGCGGTTTGTATATAGGTTAGCTATGAATGTATGTGACTAGTTTATTTGGCAAATTGAGACAGCTCAAGGACCAAGTTAAGATGCGTGGTTTTCCATGCCCGCATGCGGTTACTGGAACGATAGCCGCCCGCATAGAATATAAAAATATAAGATCGTGCTCCGTTAGGGAAAACTTGCGAAAGCGGCACTGAGCATTGGACTCCGACAGATTATGTATTTAAGTTTCGGTCTTGCAGAACCATCCTTACAAAAGGGATCCAGCTAAAAGCGGTTGTATCTGTTCCGTAATCGCAAGCAAGTGCGGCAAAATATCGCATCATGACATGATGCCTTAGTTGTAGGTATTCTTTAGAGAGGAATAATTAATTAATTAAGACTACAGATATGTTTTTGTTATAGAAAGTATTTGCTAATGCGGCGCCGGTGCGGGAGGAGGCAGCAGAGGTAGAGGCGCGACGCAGGCTACGCAGTCTCTATCTGGAAACAAGAAAATAACATTAAATAGGTATTATAAAGAGAATGTAAAGGGCAATAGGAGGAACATGGGTGGGTTTTAGTTACTACAAGTTAGTAAAAATCTAAATATTTTTTTACATTTTACATGGAATTTAAAATAAATTGTTTGCTACTATGACCCCATCGTAAATAAAACGCCGTAACTTTTAAACTGAATGATCTATTACGCCGAAACAAACTCCATAATGAGTAGAAGTAATTAAGCGTCCTCATAAAACGAAAATTGTGGAAAAAACTTCCTTCAATTGAAAATAAACATGTGTTTTTAGCAAAAATCTGTTTTTTTTTCATAATTTTTTACAATAATCATAACATTTCTCAATAAGACGCCCCGACGATTTTTTTTATATTTTTTCCGTCGATAAAATTAAGTATAGATTCCCTCATTTCAATATGTGCACATTATACAGACTCACACTGTATAGCTCTGTCTCTTTCCCTCAATGTAATAAGTTCTGCTTTAAGACGTCATGGTAGGGTAGCAGGGATTTCACGTACCCGACCTCTTTAATACCCGGATATCGGGTATTATATTTTTAGAAAACCTGGTACTTATCCGTTTTTTTTTACAGTAAAATTCTAATTTTCTTATAACCATGTTTTATTTTGGTACGATAAAGATATAAATGTCGATGGCACTTCTATTTAGGACGTTAAAAGTTTTCTATCTCGATTTCTTATTTCGATCTTTATTTTAAGTACCTACCCTGGGTGGGTAGGTACTTAAAATAGAATAATATTTAAAGCGCTATTTAGTTATAATTTTCCGAAAACTAATGAATTCTCTGATCAAAGTAGTTACCCGGATATGACAATAGAATAGTACCCGGTTAGTAAACATTTCGTATACCCGGATCCAGGTACCCAGCCAGACAACCCTAGTTAAAAATAGTTTTGTTCTAGCACTAAGCTTAGCTTAATTAAAAAACTTAAAAAACCGACCAATAGCTAGCCAATAGTCAGGCTCGCACAGGGTTCTGTACAAACTTAGGACATAGACAGTCATATCTTTTAACTGCGCAGTGTGTGTGCAAAGTGAATACAGAATTGATTATATGGTTTTAATTTCAACTCGTTACCTCCACCCGTTCCTGAGATAACGGGTCTTGACAGATAGCCAAATATAGATGACTAGCTGTTCCCCACGGTTTCACCCGCGCTGCTCAGCACCTGTTGGTCGTAGCGTGATGTTATATAGCCTATAGCCTTCCTCAAGAAATGGACTATCACTAAAAGAATTTTCCAATTCCAACCAGTAGTCCCTGAGATTAGCGCGTTCAAACAAACAAAAAAAATCTTCAGCTTTATAATATTAGTATAGATAGGTATGTTACATAGGAGGATAGACTTGTCAGATAGCCAGGCAACAAAGTGATCCAATAAGGGTTCATTTTATCCTTTTGATGTACGGGTCCCTTTTTAACGAATGTGTAGTGTGGTGATGACCTTAGATTTTAATGATCAATACAATACCCACCCTAATACAGCAAACCACTTACCATGAAAAAGAAAACAAATGGAAAAAGAGGAGGTAGGGGGCTACCTACCACTGCAACACGCCTTACAAATGAACCGCTTTAAATATTCTGTATTTTATAATGTTTATAAAATAAATAATTTTTTAATTTAGATTTATTATTTGAATAGTAATTATTTTATTTATTATAATTTATATTTAAGTAAATTATGATTTAATAAATTTTATAAAAAAAAACTAGGATTTAAAATTTTAAATTTTAATAATAGGGTATCTATAACCTATTATTAAAATTTAAAATATCAAAATAGAAATAATTGAGGCCCTAGTACGAGTACCTATGCTGTGTAAACATTTATAGTAAATACGACGTTTAAAATTACAAGTGTCCTGAAGCATTTTAGTTAGTAGTAGTTATTATTGTTTGCAACATGCACAATCAGGATCATCGATAGATATCAATAAATTATGAATATATGTTACATCTGAAGCGGAAATTTTAACTTTGACACGTTCATTGCAAAGCTAAAATGCTGGATGGTCAAAATAAAAAGCTCTCGCTCGTGCATAATAGGGTATTTTACTCTATATGAACGAAATTCTAAAAATATACAATTCAGATAGTTTAGGCAACAAGCAGTCGGAAAATGTTAAATTTAGTTAATAAAATAACTAAATAAATTTTTAAATTGATTTCAAAGTTTTCACTTTTTTTAGTCTGTTCTTTTACTACGCGAAACAGTGTCCGCCATGATTATTACGTCATATGGTCATGAGAACAAAAAGTGACAACTGTCAACTGAGCAACTATTACTATTTTAGTATTTTAAAACTTTACATTTTAATTTTTATTGAAATAATAGTAATCATACCATGGAAGACATAAATACTACCATATAATAATACCATAAACTATAGTGAAAAATACAACTAAACAGAAAGACTAATAACAGCGCATTTGTTTACTCTCAGGTTATGACGTCAGTTGGTCATCAACTGACGTCACGACCACAGAGTAACATGGCGTCAAGCGTTTTTGTGATTTTACGCGCGAACATAGAAATTGTAAAATTGAAATGCAGTTTTATGGCACTTATCGTTTGAATATTATTTTTTTGTTTTTTTTGGTGGTTTATTAGGACCCTAGGATCAAAATGAAATACTTTTTAAAAATGGGTGTAATACCGTATTGTGAAGCACTATCAGACGAAGTCGCGCGAACGGCCTTAGCATAACAGGCTGTTTCACACGACGTCGTGTGATGATGTCTGTTCACGTTAGATTTGCGCCGCATACTTGTGCTAGGGCCTCTGAACGCGATTTCGAAATGAAGGAGAGTACCGCTCCCTATTTCCGAGTACCGGTAACATAATCCGAATATAATTGCGGCTCTCGGAACTGCCAATTAGAGCTTGTTCATCAGTAAATAATAACATAAACGCGCCATTTATTAATGATTGAATTGAAACGTAGGGAATAAAATTCCCTACGTTTCAATTCAATCATTAATATGTCCATGAGGGTGATTTAGGTCATAAGGTAGCCTACATACGGTCCGAGACGTGGACCCTTACACAAAACTAACGTCACTCGCTCTAAAATAAATGAATTATATTAACTACACACACTGCACACTCACACATAAATCATATAAACACACACACGCACTTTATTTATTTTTATATTTATTATTTTTTAAACTAAAATTTTGGGAATAGGGAACTTGTTTTTTTGCATGAGAAATCATTAAATAACTTCACCCGCTGTGGGCAGAGCGGGAGTGTCAGGTTTTTGCTGACTAAAACTCATCCATGTTCCTTATTTAGCTATTTGTGTTTACGGGCCGCGGTATCTCTTTCGTACAACTGGCAACGGGCAAAGGGCCCTCTAGGACCTCTAGAAGTCCGATACATAATTTCTGTAGTATAATTATCATGTCAAATAATAATAATATCTAGAAAAAGGTCGATAACTTACACTTACCACGATCATGCATATAATGCAGCGAGGGTCGCAAGTCGGGCAGCCTCCACGGCTCGACCCTCGAATCATCGTCCCGCTCCACTTTCGGCACCAGGCCACTCCAGCAGTTCTCATCAGGCCGAGGAGTCGGCACGCTGCTGATGGGCCAAGTGCATGACTGTGGTGAAAAATATCAACCTGATCAAGATGTTTATTTTGAACTTATTTATCTTCACTCCCTGAGATCAGTTTGCAAAGTCCCTGTATACAGGTGTAACATAATTAATGATTCACAACTTTTTTCATGCATGTTGATCAGCTGACCGCGTCAGTTCATATAAGTAGAGAGATTTTTTTTCGTGAAATTCAAAAACTCGAAACAATAGTTATTCAGTTTCATAGACTTTGTTTTTAGTACATTCATTTCAACACAAGAGGTATATCTTTATCCATTGATTAATAACAAAACAACTAGGTACATTCATGGGCCCTATAATGGCCACTTTAGTAGAATCATAATAGGATAATCACAGACATTACCTACACATTTATTTAATCATAAGTAGCCAAGTTTGTCAGATACAGCAGATTTATTTTAAGAACTGCTGGATGTTTTCAACTCAAACTTAACACTAACAAAACTAACTTTAAATTTAATTATTTTATTAGAAAAAAGTCGTTGAAAATTGCAACTGTCTCTGACGAGCTAGCTCTAGCTACTTAACTCTTTTTTTTATCGTAAATCCAATACTGATATCGCAAAGGTAACATCGAAAAGGTCTAATCTTAAATCACGCATGCACTACATTCATGAAAGAGTATAATTAAGTATGCTTCAGTGACAATAATCGGTGTATTCACCACAGTTCGTGACGAAAAACCGCGTTTTCGATTACTGTCACGAGAGCCTGTCTATCTGATGGGGCACGGCACTTGCAACTACCCCTTCGTTACTATCACTTAACTAATAACTACCGTTATGGCTTAAAACAGCGATTTTTATCGTTTGTCAAAGTTTGGTATGCATAATGGGGTAATAATAATTTCATTGACAAAGGCACCACCAAATGTTGTCATTGAAGTTACTTTTGATATGGTTAAAAATAACTGGGGAGAAGTTACGCATATGGGAATTATTATGGCCTTCTGCAAAAAGCAGACGTATAACAATAACAAAACCAAAACCCTGTATAACAAACCACAGCAAAACCTAGACCAAAAATACGAAAACTTATAGCAATTATTATTGCTTATAGAATATATTTGGCCTGCCTAATATCCGCCATTTTGTTTTATTTTCAAAATAGCGGCCATTCATTAAACCTATATTGATCAATCGCTAGCTTCGTTGTGCTAATGGTGAAGATTGTAACTTTGATGGCTTATATTATCTCAGAAAAGGGACGTTTTAGTAGATTTTTTTTCAAACAATACTTGTTTATATTGATACCAATTATTGATTAGTGTGGTTTAAACTCATGACTGCTATATTGAAAATGAAATCTATACTATCTATACTAATATTATAAAGCTGAAGAGTTTGTTTGTTTGTTTGAACGCGCTAATCTCAGGGACTACTGGTTGAAATTGGATAATTCTTTTAGTGTTGGATAGTCCATTTCTTGAGGAAGACTATAGGCTATATAACATCACGCTACGACCAACAGGTGCTGCGCAGCGCGGATGAAACCGTGGGGAACAGCTAGTTAAAGATAGACAGCCACGCATTATAAAAAATACTTCCAACCGCTTTAAAGCAATTTCGCCGTCCACTAAAATCACTTAAAACCATAACCATGTACCATCCATCCCCTTTGTTGTCGATACCCCCACAACTGTTGTATTGACACAAAATGTCGAATTGCAAATGTTGAGCACCGCTGTCCAGTTCGCGCGAACAGATAGTGACATTACGAACAAAGCTCACAGTAATTATTGTTGTTTGATTTAAAAGCCATTGCGCTGGCGACAAAATATTGGCCACGAAAGGTTTTTACTTTAGAACTCAACCGTTGGAACGTGATCTTTGATTTTA
This sequence comes from Ochropleura leucogaster, assembly GCA_958449745.1. NCBI lineage: Eukaryota > Metazoa > Arthropoda > Insecta > Lepidoptera > Noctuidae > Ochropleura > Ochropleura leucogaster. The sequence goes on along the minus strand of OY288213.1, from coordinate 15,175,254 downwards.
AGTGCAGCTAAATGCTTTGTATATAATATCTTGATTTTCATCTAATTCCGGCACGTAAATTAGGTGTTTCTGATTTCGGCGGGTTCTTAGTGATAAATGAACAACATCCAAAATACTCAAAAACGCAATCATGTTGATTTTTATATACCCATTAATACCATGCCGTGATACATCTAATTTTATTAATGGATGTGTATGAGTTCTTAGTTTGTTTGAAAAATCTAAATTTCTAGTAAAGTTTGGTCAATTGTAGCTGCAGACTCAGAACTCTGACAGATTGAAGTATCTGTCAGAGTTCCTTTAATGGTTAGGTGGTTAGGTGCCAAAGAAACTACGTCTACAATTTGTGCTGTACTGATTTTACCGTATTCAATGAAACAAAACAACACACTTGAAACAGTTGCCTCCCCACGCAACTTTTTGTTATACATACATCTGAATGTAATCTAATATTTATTATATATCTGAAGCAATGATGCGGCATAGGATGGAGCACGCTTGCCTAAAAGAAACCAATTCATACGAACTTTGAAGAGCTCCACATAACTCAAGTTGCTACGTTGCTACGCCGTAGCACACATCTACCAGTGCCTACGAAACTTCAAATTCACTCACAACTTGCTCCTCTATGCACTGACAACTCTATGATCGTACTACTAAACTATTCATGGGCGGTTCCATATAATTACTACCGTTACGTGGCGTCGAGTCACGTTATGACGTTAAATAATATATCGTAGTTCGATTAACATACTTCCATAAGTCGCGTGCCAGTGAGTGCTTGAATGAAAGCCTCTATTTGTTAGTTACGTTTTCAAAAGGTATTCGTTCTAGATATGAGTAATTATTGGCTGGGATTTGTTGAATTATTGTTGGGTAAATAAAACTTTATTGCCTAAGTGTCGATAAATGAAATAGGGTTTTTGGTTTTTCTTGATTTTTGTACAGCTTTCATTGTAGTTTGTGTTAGAAAATGCTGATGTCTGTTGTCATAACCATTTTAGGAGTAACAAAATAAAAATCTAAGTATCTTATCTACGACACGATATAAAGCTGTCAATGACTAAAATAACTAAGCAAACAAATGCAAAGAAAAAAAAACAGGAAAAAAACAAAACATACAAAAAAAAACCATTTACGCAAAAATAATGACATCACGACCAACAAAAGACTAGGGGCATACATTATCGCGGCCCACGAACGAACAACAAAATTAATGTTCCGCACACGGCGCAACCAATAAAAACGGGCGGGCCAAAATGCCAAATCCCAAATGAGGTAAATAAAAAAATAGCTAAATGTCACAACGACATTTAAATAACAGCATGATTCTGGTTGGATTTCGTTGTATTTTTTATTCAATCGGGAGATAAAGGCTTTTTTTTTCAATAATATCATCTTAAAAATAACTTATTTTTCTTTTACTTGAGTTAAGCAATGCAACTAACTAAATGTTTGGGAAAAGGAAACCATTTACAATTACATTGCTGAGTTTTAAGCGTTACCGCCACCGCAAAATTCTGTTTGTTATGTAATTTTATCTGTTGTACATAGTTGCGTAAAAATTAAAAGGCTTCTTAGCCCAGTGGGTCAGGCTATGCATTGCGTGTGCATTGTCGGTCATTGAATAAGCAGATGTGGGACTCATTTCGATTAGACAGTTTATTAAGATAGTCACTACCAGTTTCTAGAAACCTTAATAATTCTATTCTACTGTCATTTAATTACAAATCACAGCAGCTAACTTCATCCTGTCAACTGTTCGAAGCCGCTATTGTTCCAAACGATTTTCGAACGAATCCAACAAATAAAACACTATCTAACAATAATAACTGCCCAACTTTTAATATTATTCCGATAAAGATCTTTTTGTCACTAATGTATAGACACAAATAATTTGATTGTAACCGCCATGCGTTACAATATCATTGAATTATTGATGGCCAGAACTTTTGTTTAATAAAAGAAATGTATTGTTGTTTAAACAGAGTAATTTGTTCTAAGTGTCACTTGTTTACCGGAAAGAAATGTATAATATTGGAACGTTTAATGCGACACACTTTTGTATGTGGGTAGTTGAAGAAAAGATTCTTATCCACGTCACTTTTTTATTGATTTGTTCAGTTATTATTCGAACTGGTACCAATTATTAGGAATTTTATTAATGATATGCGAGGTACAGATTTTACGACAGCACTTTTCACGGAATCCCCAAAATAACTTAAACGTACAGCAAAGGCATTCTCCAGAAAATATCTAAAGATCCCAATCTCCCTACGTAAGCGTTGTCAGCTTTGATGCAGAAAATAAATCAACATTGCAGTTTTTGTATTGAAATACAAATATTACACAATATTCGCTTCCAACCAGTCGTACTTTTGACAAGCTGAGGCTTTTGTAATATTTAAACAGTTCAGCAGCAGGACACCAAAAAAAACAAAAGAACGTTGGGGCATCTGGCGTGCGCTGGAAAAACTAACACTCAAGCTGTATTCGTGTTGCGCAGGCAGAATGGCATTAAGGTCACAGCCAAGTTTTTAGGACAGCACATAAAATAAACAGCTCTTCTATTTCAATGGAAGTGTACCTACAGCCTACACACAGACAAATTTAATTTTTGATTAGGTTGCGACCAACATCGGATCGAAGTTCAAACACGATTAATACAAAACGACGTCATTGTCGTGACGTCAGAGTGTGAAGCGTGTAATTAACTGGGATACGACAGTGTCCTCAGGGACCCGGGGCCGGGACGCGGTACCCAGACCATCCCGGGGTCCCGGGGGGCGGCACTGTTGCATTGCGTACAATCAATTGTTTAGTCTAATTCAATTACGACGTACTGCCTAGGGCTATAATGTTACGCATTCAATGCATCGAAATATGAAGTTATGAATAGTGTATAGATACAGCCGATAAAACTTTTTCTAGTGTTAATAATTATGATTCAATTCCAGATAGGCAAGAAAACAAAATTGTAAGTGGAAAAAAAATAAAAAACTTTTAAATTTCGAATCGATGAAAGCATACTGCCTCAATTTACTGATCCTCATTTTACCGAAAGCGCAACACAAAAACCAAATTCGAAAACAAAGACCAGTAAAAAGCAGAAAATTCACTTTGAACAAATCCCACGTATAAGCTGTAACGCATCACAAAACCCAAACATAATCTCTACGTGCCGAAAACAAAGTGGAACCGTACAACGAGTGATTTATACGAACATCAAGTACTACAATTGAATCGTTTCGCGCAATCCGCCTGAAGTATCTATTAGAAACGTGATCCGGTTACCGAACTCGCACTAACGGTACAAAAGTATTTATGTGTCCGTACGAAACTGGGTTTTTTTTCTTTTTATTTAATGTTCGCCTCGAGGATTACATCCATTCGTCTTTTTGAAGAGACCGGTACGCTTTAATGTTGGTTACTTTCTGTTTTTGTGGTGTTGGAATAGGGTTTCTTACTTCGTGTTTCTTTATGTTTTTTAAGTATTTAAATGTTAACTTTCACCTAGGTTTCCTTACCATATTATTTAACCTAAGGATTTTCTTTCCTGGTGTGAAACTACTTAGCAACAAAGCTATAATTTTATTCTTATCCGTGTTATAGACTAAAAATTTAATCACAATACTCTTTCTTGATGTAATCATGATTTGTATTGGCCATTGCAATTCCTTTTTTGCAACAGTTGGATCAAACGCCAAAGTTTCAAACAGCTACGAAACGAGACCATCTCCAACGTCCACTAATAATAATTAATTAAACGGAGGGATGTACCGTTTTAATTCCATAACTTGTAGACGAGGACTTAAAGTATCGGAGCTTATGATACAGTGTCGAGTGGCTGTTTGTGAACGCGCCCTAATTTGAACAGCGCGCGTGCTAGGGCTACCTCTAATGTTACACGGCTTTTAATCACATTTATTTGTTGACTTTTCCTCATAAACGATTATATGAAAAATTAAAAGAATCTTCAGAAAGTTTGTGCTGTTAAATCCTTACAACAACGTAACGGAGTAACAAATAGTTAGTTCCTTATATTTTCAGGGTTCCTACCTTAAAATTTTCAGGCCCTCAGGCAAAAGAAACCATCACTCATTCAAGCTTAGCCTGAATCTAATGCCATACCGCACATAACTAAGAACTCGGGTTCTAATTAGTTTTAATTTGTTTGTAACGGATGTTGTCGAACCTAAATTAGTATTTAAGTAATAGTTATTGTTCCCAAGTCAGTGACTTGTTATATATTTCTAGAGAATAAAGATTCCGTAAACCTAAAATGACAATTAGAACCTTATAAGTTCACATTCTTCTGTTATTGTTACTGCTAACCCCTATCATCCCACAGCTGGGTAAAGGTCCAAGAGTCCAGTTATTCGATCCAAGGCTAAAACGGGCCACTGGTTGTTGGTTATGTCCAGCTTGTCCCGCCATCTTCTAGAAGGATTGCCGCGTCGCTTTCTAACTGTCTCAGGGAGCCACGTAATTTGACAAATAGCTCATTGGGCATACGACAGACGTAGCCAGCTGAGTCGGCTATTTGAGCAATGTCCGTGATCTAATTTGGAACGCACTGCAGTGTTGCTTACATGGTGCGAATACATCTTTCTTTTCATTTTAAAGATACTAAGAAGTTGGCCACTTGTAAAAGTAGGAAGAAGTCCGTTATCGAAGCTATACTGAAGTATTTGTTTAATTCGAATCTTTGCAACAAACAAAAACCACAGTGATTTATTCCCTGCACTACACGGTTAAACTTTTAAAAATCGATTCCCAATACCGATGCATTAGTTAAGCCTTACACCTGCCCATACACTACTTAAGCCAAGCCAACATCCATCCGATATGTATGTACAAAGGGCCCTTATGCCCGGACAATGGATCGATCCAATAAGCGGAGAGCCCGGGGCGTGAACACTAAGCCGATTTCCATCTAGACCAGTCTGCCGGTCCTGGGATCCGATTTGGCGATAACATTTTAATCCCAGTTCTAATTCGGCAATCTATATTAATTGTTTTGTTATAACTATGGCGAAGGTATACAGGCGATCGTTGTTACTGATTTGCCTGAGGTGCTTTTAGCTATTAGCATGATGAGCTCCACGGATTGGGATTGCATTTCTCTTTAAGCTTCGTTATGCATTATGAATTGTGTTGTCTATGCGTCATCATGTTAGCAATCAGTAGATTACTTGATTGATTTCACAGAGATCGGATCAATTAAAATTAGTCATGAGACGTTTTTTGTTTTTAAGTTTTAAATTGATCCAAAAAGTATGCATACTTTAGTGAGTGTAACCTATTTGTTGTTTTAAATCAATTAAATCGTACAGTATGTAAACAATAATTTAAAAGAAGAAATTAAATTGAAAAAAGTAGTTGTTTCCAGATATCAACTTGATCTACAAACAAGACGACTTTGTCTATGTCTGTTTGAAAAGGTCAGCTAACAGAAATGTTTACTCATTAAAAAAACTGTATACTTCAATTATTAATTTAAAGACATCAAATTACATTAACGTCTATGTAAACCACAATATTTTTAACCAAGTCTACAACCCATCAGTTTTACTTACTTTGAAACAAAATGAATACCTTTGAAACAACAAATTTTCTCTGTGGCAACCCTGGCATGTCCTTTGAAGGGATTAATCGTAGGGTTCTCGAAACGCGTTAATTACTAACGTTTACGTCAATCATTAGAGGCACCAGCCTTTTATTTACAAGCTAATACCCATTCTACACTGGTAAATAACTTATTTACGCTCAGGATTTCCAAGAAATTGTATTATTGATGTTGTTTTAGTCAATATTCTAACGTGATTCAAAGTATGTATGGCTATGTTAATTAGTTGTTACGTATAGAATAAACACTGAGATAAAGTTCACGTACTCTGCTGTGAAAGTCTATTTGGTATAAGTTTTTAAAGTCGTTTTGAACGCTAAATTTAAAAATGTCGGGCATTATTATTTAGGTGAGGATTCACTGTTAAACTTACGATAAATAATTAATTCTGTGTCACCAAAGAAATCGAAGAATAGGAAGCTCGTCTTACAAATACGAAAAGCAAGCACAGTCACTAATTACAGTCCATGGAATCCAAAGCAAAGCTTACTCAATGTTCAATATAAAAAGAGAAAACCCCGAAAACTCGCACCGCGCGGACACTAAAACGTAAATCCGCAATTAATTGGGTCCACGAAGCCGATCGCTACTAAATTAAACATTTTCTCTTATTTAAAACCGAAATGAAGTTCATTTGAATTCGTCCCGCCAGTAATTACACAGTTTACGACGTGCAAAAGCCTCGAATGGGCAGCCATTTTGTTAAAATGGCGCAAGTGAACTCCTCTGGGATAATGACGGACACCGCTTGGAATTAAATGGCTAATCTTTGAAGGCGAATAAAATTAATCAATGCATTAATTACACAAGTTTTCTTTTGTTTTCGAGGTTATTTATTTGTAAAGTGGGTGGTAAATTGCTTATTTTAAATTGTCGATTTTGTTCACAATCTATTTACAGATACCGTAATTCCTTTTGCAAAAGACGAGCTTTTTACTTTGTGGTTAATATTGGAAAATAGGAAAGTAAGCATTGCAGTGAGTCATGACTAGTTTGTAGAGTAACTTGTTAAGAAACAGTCGGCTCCGACTTTCTTTCCGATTTTTAGGGTTCCGTACCTGAAAAGGAAAAACGGAACCCTTAACCCCGAACCTTTAGGATTACTTTATTGTCCGTGCGTCTGCTTCTCTGTCCATCCAATATTTATCTCGGGATTGCATGGAGGTATCGAATTGAAATTAAAACCGTACACTCAAGTTTGCGGTACTTTGGAACTGTGAAATCTCTAAATCTACGCAGTCTAAGGATATGGTCATTTATGTAACACGCTTGTACTACATGACCCTTAGCACGAGTCCGACTCGCATTTAGCCGGTGTTTATTCATAGGGTTAGGTGCTTAAGATTTCATTATCAACTATGTAGGTACCATGATACAACCTACTCTTCTTTCTATTAGAAGTTTCTATCCCACTTTTCATTACATTACAAGTCCTCTACAAAATCCAGCAGATCACCTTGAAGTCCAAATAGGTGAACAAAAAAAACTAATCACAACGATTACTGACTTACAGACGAGGTGATTGGAAAAATTTTCCTCTTCCAACTTTTTAAATTGGATCTAACTCTCCGTTCGCTCGAGCTCAGAAAAATCCAACTCGAGTGGATAATACGATTCACTCAATACTATTAAATTGCATCTTTGAGAAACGTTTACGTAAGTTATAAAAGGATTGGAGTTATTTTTACTGGCTTATTCGCGAGTATTCAGTAGGTAGTCCTCCTAAGTACTTAGTTGCTTTTGTGAAGGTATTATTGGAGAAGAAAAATGTCATCTACCCAAAACGGAAATAAGTTTAATCGGTATTTAACCTACAAAATTAAATACTCCAGTTGCGGGGGTGCGGGTTAAGCTAGGTTTCAGTTTAAACAGATTAATAAATAAAAATGTAACAAAACACTTCTTTCTTGCCTAATTTCTGCAGGTATTGGCAGTTTCTTGTTATTAATTTTAATTGTAGTTTTCTTCTTTTGCAAGACTCCCAGGTTGGGTAAACTCCTTCACCGAAGATGCTCATGTGTATCTGTCTTTTACTATCTGGCTCCAAAACTTATTATTCTCTATTCACAATTTTATAAAACACAAACGTAGAGTGACACTGTGATAACGGGCCTAGTACAGATTGCGCCGTATGTAGATGAACAAAATATGTAATACATTACATATATACCCTTCATAGTTCTAGAATTAGTTCGAGTTTCAGCCAATGGGTCTGTTTCTGTACATATAGCTCTAATTTCCGAAAATACCATGAGAATATCTTGGAATTACACAATCTAATTCTTCTCTATCTTCAGACGAGTAACAATATGGTGAACCGTTACTGGTATATATGATAGAAATTCCACGAACCCGAATAAAGTGCTATGCTTTCAAATTTATTATGTAAAACTGCCAGTCTGGAACTCGCTGGCAGTTTTTCTGTTAACCGATCATTATACTCCGGATCTTTTTAAATTTCGATTGAATCGGTTTCTTCTTAACAAGCTTGTTCCCGGAATTCACTAGGCCGCGACATAGCTTCATATCTAGCGACATGTGACCATTTTTTTTTATTTCACTTACCACATCTCTTGGCTGGTCTTCCTCAGTAGTTTCTATATCAACGCTCTCATCGCTATCTCTGTCACTCTTAGGTGACCGCGCTGGCGATGAGGGCGGTGGTGACCTTAGTGGTGACCTGGTGTGTGATGACCGACGTGGCGATGATGACATTGGCGACCTGTGGATTGTTCTAGATTTAAAAGTCAAATTCTTAATTGGTATATAATGGATTAGGAACTGGGATTTCCTCAACCACACAGAAAATCAAAGTTTTATTGCCGAACACAATACAATATAAAAAATACAGTCCTGAAATATTATACTAACACGATTCCCAACAAATTTGACTCTTCAATAAGGTCGGTAATCATTGGGTTTTACAGCAATTGGCCCTTTGCAGGTCGAAGGACCTATAACTGTGTGGTAATCTCCTTTAAATTAGATCTTTTAGTTTTTTTAATCTTCTATTAAAAAGTGCTACATCGTGCTCTCTGTCGTGGCTTCAAAATGTCTTCAAATATTTTTCTTACCTGGTGGGAGACCTCGGAGGAGACATGACAGGTGACAGCTGCGGGGACTCCAGTCTGTGTCCCCGCACTGGACGGAACGCTCGGGGCTCCTCTATTGAGTTCACGCTGCTCAATGCTGTTAATGCACCTGGATAAGAGACAGTACTGGTAAAATTACGTTATTATAAACTTTGAACTATTTTCTAGTACTATGTTTGTTGTCGCCGTCGGACTCTGTTCTGTCTTATTTAGATAATGATAAAAGATAGTTTATTTTACAAATATGCGTGCAGAATGTGGTGCAGAATAAGTTTAGTTGACTTTTGTACTTATACAAAATTAATAATAGCCGATGTATAAAAATTACAAATAACGTTAGTGACAACCTAATATTATTTTTATTAACGTTATTAAACGTACAACTAAAACGTTTTTCCTTGGATTTCAGCTAAGTTAAAGTTATCACAGAGTATCTATACGTAAACAAATAGTGCATTTTGAATTCACATAGTACAGTTTATGTTTGTAAGTTTTCTTACAGCATCTTGTTATTCTAGTCGTACCAATATGTACAGTTATAAGTTATGGATACATTTATTTTGTAAAACATGAGTATGTATAAAGATGATAAAATTTGAAAAGTTGCTACATGTTCTGCCGTCCAGGAATGGCGTACAATTTTTTTGGCTAAAACCATTCGTTGAAAATAAAATGATGTAGTGATCAGGGTCCGTACTAGTAAGTGTTGTAAATACGTTCGCTACCTAAAGTCCTGATTAGGTTGGTCCTACGAAACTGAAGGCTAGAAAAAGAAGAAGCGTAACTCTGCCTCTTTCCAAACACAAACAAATTGCTTACCAGGGGTCCACAAAGTAGGCTTCAGCCAAGGTAGAGCATAGGGCAGGGGCAGCCGGGCCCCCCACACATAGTCAGCCAGCCGCGGCACGGGTGCGTGCGCACTGGGAGGGCTGGCCGCAGGTCTCTTGACCTCCGTGCTGCCCTCCGACTCCGGCCTGCGAACAGGCATTCTTCTGAAGCACAATTTAAGGCTGAACTATTTCAGTAGATTTTTTTACACGTTTTCATAAAAATAGAAGTACGAGATGGCTATTAAGATGTAGGAAAAATTTGTTCAAATTAACCAACATATAAACGAACATCCAAGAACATATCTGTGTGGATCTCACCTAGCAGCAGACAGCATTCTCTTTCTCGTTCCCCCGTTGAACATGGCCTTCACATCTTCCCAAGCATGCACCACTTCTTCGGGAGGTGTTCCACTGAGCTTCATGTGCCTTCTCCAAGAGTTAAAGTTGGCTGCGTCAGGCTGTATGTACTTGTCGCCTGGGCCGACGCGGTGCGAGTGGAATATGAATTTATTTGGGGAAAAGAACAGCCCGCAGTAGGCGCACTTGATGCATTTCGCGCGTGAAGAGTTGTACCTAAGGAAAATCGGTTATTGAAAATGGTGCGTTTTAAGAGACTGGCTGACCAAGAAAGGTAAAGTCACAAAAAAATAAACGACATGATTGACGCTACGTGTCGCGGGTTCGATCCCCGCAGGGAACATTTATATTTGCATGACCTAAAGATATTTGTTCCGGGTCTGACTGTTTGTGTTTAAATTTGATTTACTTTAAATATTTGTGAACGCACCCACCGTACAGAAGAAATTCTTAGTGTGGGGCAACATAGTTACATGTTTTTTTTTTTAAATAACGGTTTCATTGGTACTTGTATTGCGTTAATGAGTCTCTTTAGTATTACATGAACTCTTGTCTGAACAAACATTTCGCTTACCACTTCTTCAAGCTGCTCAAATTGTTGCTACAATCATTCAGAAAATCGTCTGGATTTATCCTACAACCTGGATTTACACACACATAATAATATGCTGTCACCGTGCCATTAGTTTTACCTCGCCGGTAGGAACGCTCCGCGGCATCCCCAAGCGCACTCATGATGCACAGCAAACGCAAAGTCATCAGGTAGTCTTGGAGGAGCATTGTCTCCGAGGAACGATTTGCACAGACGTTCTGCTTCCCGCCTTGTTATCATACCTGAATGATAACAGAGTGTTACTTAAAAGTCGTAAACTAATATCAAGCTTCGTTTAGGCTGAGTCAGACAAACTGTAGATGCGGCTACGGTCACCAGATTCGGATAGATAATGTGCTACAGTATCTGTTAGTGACTCATATCCACACTGCATGTCCGTAGGTTCCACTAAATCTTACATGATAATGGATTTTTCCATTAATAATTTCTGGGTAGCAACCCGGTTGGAGGCAATAGGATTGGCAGAATCTTGGCGTACTTCTTCGGCTACATCAAAAGAAGTTTTGTTTAAAAAAAACACTTATCTATGGAATAAGCTACAGTATTTATATTTCAATTATTCATGAAAAGTGTTACTAAAAGATATCGTGGGTGTCTCGAACTGCGATATTTACGGAAAATTCCATTATTATCGATACCAGAAAAGTATTGTAATTGTTGTGCTTAGTACGTCTTACGTGGTAAATGTTGCTACCTGTTAACTTAATTTTAGAGGCTGTTAACTTCCTTGCTGTTATTTAACACAATAAATAAAAGCTTGTAAAAACAGGGACTGTAGCAGTTAACCATTTTATATAATTTATTTTATTTGTATAGATCGTTCCATAATTTTATGTATACTGTAAGATAAACATTTGCCTAACCCTTCGGAGATTACAAGGCATGGTTATATATTATTATATACATAGCAAATCAGTGATGTACCAGGGAATGCTGAATATGTGAAGTATCAGCAACTACAGAGGTTTGATGTAAACTGTACGAAATATTTATTTTTAAAGCTCTTAGCAGACCATGGATAATTCGTCCACGGTCAATTTACAACATAAAATGGATGAACAAACAAACGGCAACCAATGTTCAATTCAGCGGTAATTTCTGTCCGGCGAACAAATAGACCATGGTTTGCTTAGCTCTTTACCCATATTGATACCACAGATTGAGTGTCATTACCACATCGTCTTGACGACACGGGCATAGCCCCAGCTCTCCTCAGGATCTCCAACTGCACCGGGGTACATTGTACACAGGTGATGCCCAGAGCTACCCGACGGTTGTGGATCTCGTTGTATGAGAACTGTTTCAGTAAGGTGTTGGAAATCTGCGCGAGGCAGAGACGCTCGTTGCCTTCGATCACCAGCGAGACAATAGGAACGCCGTAGAGGAGGACAGTGCCGACCTGTGGGAGACAAGATCTTAGAATCAAATCGAATAAAACAATGTATAGGCTAATGACTAGTGTTAGCGTCTATAATAAATTTGAAATGTTTTCGGTTTATTAACATGCAACTACCACCCCTATCATTTTATAATACTGTAAGAAATAATGTGAAAATTGGGCACTTTTTTAAACAATATACGGGTTAAGTTTATTACAAAATCAAATGTTTGTAAACGCATCCACAATATACGAAAAAATTTGAATGTGTGCAACGTATTTTTTTTTAAATTCATCTAATTGTTATTTACCGAATGATACATATCGGATATATTTATAAGTAATGAACCCTTACCTGATTGGGTTTGCCACTTAATTGTAAAGCCTTGTGTTCTGCTCTCGGCTTGAGAGTCTCACGAGGCGACATCGCTAAGTTTGTAGCTTCCATTCTGTGAAAAAATAAACAACATTTAGAGTATGACCTACCGAAGTTTATAGTAAACTAGCTTTCGCCCGCGGCTTCGCCCGCGTTAAATTTGGGGTAACACAGTTCACCTCGCGCCTTATTGATTTGTAATAGCAACGCTAAGTTTTTCCTTTTCTTCCCTCTTTCTCCCTCACATCGCACTTTTTTTAAAAAAAATGCCTATGTCCGTCTCCTGGTTCCCAACTATGTCTGTACCAAAATTCATCAAAATCGGTTTAGCCATTAAAGCGTGAAGAGGTAACAAACAAACAAACAAACTCACTTTCGCTTTTATAATATTAAATAAAAAAAAAATAGTAAGGATCTAACAGAAAATATTCAAGAGTTATTAAACACATAAATAAACCTCCATTTACCTATTAAAATGGAAATTACCAGATTATAAATCTTATATTACAAAAACGCAAAAAAAAATCATATTATAGTTAATACTAAAACTAATCGACTCTTGCAGACATACATTTAATGATAAATGATGTTTATTTTGCAACTAGATTTTTACAAACACTTTTACACGCCGTTTTTTTTTTTAAATCTTGATGAGATCGGTGTTTCATACCAGACTACTCCGAGAAGAAACAACAAATTCATAGGTAGTCTCTTTTAAGGTCCAGGCAAACATATTGATCAACTTACATACCAATACCAATGGATCTCTTACCAAGCCAATAATTCAAACATATTTTTGGGTCATTTAACGCCATAACAAACCTAAAATCATTCCCGAAATCAATTCTATTCCATTAATACGACAAATATCCAATAAAATGACTTCATTTACTTTTGCCGCACAATAAAACTGCACAGTGTGATATATTCGAATAAATTTGGGACAAAAGTGATCGTTTTGTATACAAATAGGCAGTTTGCGTGTGAATTTAGTGTATCGAATATCAATTGGGCATATTGAGGGGAGCGATAATGTATGGAGTACCGCCCCTTCGAGGGACCCTCATTTTACTATTTTTTTCGGAGATCATGGTTAGCTTTTATGATTTTTGTAAAGAAATACTCTCAAACTGCTATTGCTCTCACTTTCACTTAATTTTTCAAATCAATATCAAAAAAATAATGTTTTTACCTGCTAAGACTAACATTTAATTAGTTTACTATCCAATTTTGTACAAAAGGGTTCAGAAATTACAACTCTTGTAATTCTTTAAAAAAAGAACGAACCTTTACTTTATAATTTATTAAACCCGTCTTCTACCAACTTAAAATCCATTAAGAAAAGGGTTAAGAAGATTTCCAAACAAACGTGACCTATATTCACCCTTGAAAACATTGTAAAATACTGTAACAAAACATGTCACCACTTTAAAATGATATATCACCACTTAAAACTATCCTAAAATCGAGAATCAAAATAGGGTAGGCAAGGATGGAACGCGGTGACATACCGGCGGGATCATTATAGGGTGTTATTAGTCAATTTGTGTCACCCCTGCACAGTGGGCCCGGTAGCTACTCGGCCCACTGTGCCCGCCAAAATAATTGATTAAGTTAAACGACGTTACGTTAATGTAATGATCGCATATGTTCGTTTATGTGTGTAGGGGACATTCAATTGTTTCTGTGGTGATTTTGGGACTAGATTAGTTGTTTTTTTTTTTAGCTATTACCAAATGGAGGTGGACTCTGTCATTATATTTTATGAATGTTAAACCTGATGTCTTCGTTTCTTAACCCTTAATTCGACAAGAGACAAAAATCATGAATTTCTATTGTTTTTATTTATTTTTGTCATAGTAAGATGTTTTTTAGACCAGGAAAAATAATTTAAAAAATCTAGGATATCTAGATTTTCAGAAAATGCATGTCCAGTATTCTGGACATTGCCAGGTCCTCCATAAAGTAACAGTAAATATCGATGTGAAGTATACTGGACTTTTCCGAATTAAGGAATTGTGCGATAATTTTAAAAATATGATAAAAATGAAAAATCTTTGTGTATAACAAAATAATTTATTGCAGTAAAATAAAAAAAATTAATTACCTACTATTTATAGGTTGCGCGGCTTCAATACAATTATATAAAACACAAAAAGTTCATTCCTATTTTCTTATAATGACATAATTTCATAATTTTGACATCAATAATTATCAAAAACTACAGCTTTTTACATTAACTGTAAACAACAACCTTCTGAAACTTCCACCATCTAACTTATATTATATAGTCAGTCAAAACTTTCCAAAACAATAGTTTCACTTAGTTGCTATGGTAATCGTAAAAACAATTGCTAATCCAAATACATCACAAATGCGCACCTCAATGGTTTTGCAAAGGACTACTTGGCTCTTTAGGTTCTTCTCCTTCAGCCTTAGGCTTTTCTTGAGAAAACTGAATGTATTGATATGACTTTAAGTCGTAAACCATCCCCGACATACCTGTCCAGACAGAGGTTTTGAAATGCTACTTACTGGGTTCATGGGATTATATAGCCTTGTGTTTCCCGCCTCTGTCCTTTTATATGGTATTGTCTTTTCTTCAATGCTGTACCTCATCTCATTTTCAGTGGATTAGTAGTTCGTCCTCACCTTCTCTAGAAGCGGCCTCATTTTCAAGTATTGATCCAAATTGGGACAGGAATTGTCTACGAAATGAATAACCCTGCATATGCATTCAAACCTTTTCAGAGGCTATAACGTTAGGCAATTGCTGGATATTGTAGTTTTATCATAGTAGTAAGATAGAGACACGTAAGATGGCAAATTCAATTTACCTGGCTGGTAGATGACAACAATTCTCTAATTAATGGGGCATGGATAGTTCTTCGACTTCTGGCTCGCTATTGTGTATTTCGTCGTCAGATGTATCGTCATTTCTGATGTTATTGTTGGACATGTTCAGGTTTTTCAGTGACGATGGATGGTGCATTTTCTGATAAGATTTCAACTTCCTGGCTTCAAATCTGGCTCTTTATCAGAATTGGTGAAGCCTTCTATGTCTAAAAGAGTTAGATGGTGGTACTAAAGCTAATAATTATGACGTGCGTGGGGTTTTTCTGAAAACCTGTAAATAAAAGTATTGCTAGGTGTCAAGAAATAACATATAAAACGCATAATACGGATATTAGTTTCTAATATTTCCTATTTTTTAGTTTTCTGTATCATGGGCAAAGTCCAGTATACTGCACATCGCTAAACCATACTAAATCTTTGAAAACCTGGCAATGGGAAATATACTGGACACCCAAGTTTCACAGAAAATAACGCAAGATCTATAACTAATATTGTGATTGTAGTATAGGTATATATACATAAATACGTTACGGAATACACAGAGAATAAATAACTATTTACTGTCGAACAAAAATAAAATATAAATCGAGACTTACCGAGAGCGGTCGCGACGTGTTCTTCCTCTCTGACATTGCGCCAGCGAGTGACTGGCTGTGAGCATGTGCTCATGTACAGTTATTTTTAATGTAGTAATATAGGATAAAAACAAACTGTTCGACACTAAACAAAACCCTAATATGGTAAAATAAATGCTATAGATTTTTTCAAACTGGACGTCCAGTATAGTTCCCACAATCGAATTAAGGGTTAAAGATACAAAGCCAGCGTGCAGCCGCAGGGTCTTACACCCGTATGTCAAGCTTTAGTAATTACGTGATCTTAGATAACTGCTTTTGCAATCATTTCAATAGGCAATCAATTTAACGAATTACGAACTGTTGAACAAAGCAAAGCTAAAAATTTTAACGTTTGAATGTTCTAGCTTCAAACAATCACTATAAAATAAAAATGGAGTCTTCAATAATTATTTTTCTTTCTCAAGTAATCACTTCGACTTGTTTATAGATACGGGCTTAAGTTATATATTTGCGCTTAATATCAATGCTTCAACCTAGGTACATGTATTTGCAGACAAATGAATTATTAGGGATATTGTTTCTAAATCTACTCCTAATTTCTGCAAAGAGCCAAGTAATAAATGTAATAAGAAATACTATTAATTATACTTATTGGAACATTTTTCCTTCCCTGCATGCAGATTAGGTATATCAAATTAATCATTTTTACATTTCACGGCTCAACTGACAACAATTCCTGTTGATTCGCGGACAATACATTTTATAAAATACACTTGTAATTATAAATCCCTTATGGGGGCCATATGGTGTTGATATCGGCGATACATGGGGGTCATACCCCATGGGATGAGACGGGGATGAGCACATGTGTACACTTGTAACGGAACTAATCGTTTTTGGAAGAAATCTGTTCTTTTCTATGGTTTTCGGCGTTAGTTTAATGCTTTCACGGCTTTTATTTTCTCAGAATCAATTATTTTGTTGATCATAACAGGTGCCTATTAAGGGTTTCTATGATATTTTTCCTTTGTGAGCTTTTAATCTTCTTTTGTAAGTAGTTACCTACTTTTTTTCTGGGAATCGTATGTATTTTGTTACACGATGTTTCTTTTATTAATGTATATAAAAATATTTTCCAAGAAAGACATGTCGGAATATTATAACTCCAACGAATAAAAATATTATATTTAATAAAATATTTCGAACATATTTCTCTTTTTTTGCCATCGATACGCCAAAGGGAAGAATCCCTTTGGCGTATCATTTTGGCATGTAAGAAATTTATAAAAGAGTAAAAAATATATTAATAAAAATGCCGAGAACATCAACCTTCAATCATCAATATTTTATCAACAGAGAGTTGTTTCAAAAAACTTCCATTAAATTGAAAACTAAAATCTATATTTTGGACAAAACAAATAAAGCTTTTCTTAGCTACGAGAATAGTGACACTCAAACAGTTATTTATCATCGGGTGTACAAATAAATGTTGACGAACAAATCGCTCAATACCGGCTAGTACCCGCAACGATAGCCACATTGACAACATGTTGTGCACTTTCCCGGATAATCCGTAACTAAAGGGGACACTCGAATCTGTGTGTCAAGTGCACCCCTGCACTGTAGGGTGACCATGAAATTATACTTTTGGTCCGACTATGGGAACGTTTACTTAATTTGCATGTCAAAAAAACGATAAATCTTTATAACCTGTTACAAATGTTAGACCCATTTTTGGTTGGCTAAAAATTGATAAATTCAGTAACACTAGAGATACCAATTTCAGAACAAATGTTAGCCGCCCAACAAATGATCCAGCTTTATAAGTAAGGATCCATGTTTGACTGCCTCGTAGATCTAGTGGTCGGTATCGTGATTACTGAATATGAGATCTTAGGTTCAATTCTCGGAGTTTTTATTTATGCCCGAGGCGTATGGCAATAGGATCGCCTCCTATTAAAAACCTAAATATACACCTCTACCAAGCCTTTCGGGGATTACAGGCGTTCTGTAATTTTATTGCTTCCATGCTGCTGGTTTAAGACTTGTAAGACACTCTTGAATTGTTACAGTTGTTTTCATTTTGACAGTACGTATATATGTGTGAAGAAGATTTCGTCATCGTAGGTTATTATTAAATTAGTAGTGTTTACTAAGTTAAAGACAAAGCATCAGTTATTCGAAATACCGCAAGAGATAACGAAAGCAACTGCAAGCAATTTTATTTACACACAAACTATAGTCACCCTACCAAAATCCGCACAACGAATGGTTCAAACTTGTTCCTTTGAGAATCCCTTTTGTATAGCGCAATACTATTTAATCTTTATAAAGACAGCCGTTGCCGACACCCGACGGACCCGTCCGCCATTGTTACACATAGCTACGGTCCGGTGTACGTTACCTAGTCCGTAGAGCAATAGTCAGTGGAGAGGGTTTGCTATATTTATGAAACGTGACGAAACGGACAGTTTTAAAAAACTCAAAATAATATGTCATGGTTCGTTGATGTTTTGAAGTGATCTTTAAATATTCTATTAGCTTGATTTGGTTTGGTTTTAAATAGAAGAAAACCGGTCAAGAGCGAGTCAAAGTCGCGCACCGAGGGTTCGGAACAGACATATCTTTTTGACTGCGTAGACTAAGAGGGTTGTTTTTTTTACAGCACAATGGGACTATAGAGTTGAGCATGTGGTTTTAATTACAATTCGAGACCTCCACGCGTTCCCGAGATAAAGGGTCTTGACACACAGTCTGACAGACTGACAGACGAACAACAAAGTGATCAATTAAGGGTTCCGTTTGCCGGGTCCGTCTATTGACGACATGCGCGCCTTAAAGAGATGTCAGCAAAGCAGAGGGACTTGCCAGGACCTGCGCCTGCCGGGGTTGCGGGTAGTTCGTTAGAGATACCGCGACCCCGAAACGTAAAGGGCAATAGAAGGAACATAGGTGGGTTTTAGTCAGTAAAAGACTGACACTCCCCCCCCAAAAAAAGGGCTCCGTTTTATCTTTCCATTTACGGAACCATAAAAATAAAAATAAGGTTTATCTATCTATAAACGCGTACACTAAGTCTCATGTCCGTGCTATTAACCTTTGAGGAGTTCCCTCATGAGGAGGCGATCCTGGTTGCGGGTTCAGGTTGTCTGTCTTAAAAATGTATTGTCACGAAGGGGTGTGCAAATTGTTAGGCCAATTGGTTGAGGGGATATAAGACATATACTAACTAACTAACGACGCAAGTTACATAAAAGCCTGTCTTGTCATGTCTTTCTTTTTAATAATTTGTTAGTGCTTGTTTAGTAAAATCAAAGGATTAGAACAAGATATTTTTTGTAGATTTGTACACACGGCGACAGATCAACCTATACAAAACCAGTTTATGCGGATCTCTCATTGTACTTGAAATTTATGGTGTACGATCCGTTGTTGAGAGAGCAGCATAAACTGGTTTTGTATAGGTTGATCTGTTGCCGTGTGTACTAAGTATTTGTACTAGTTGATTTGTAATAAGATGTACTCGTAAGATCATTTTCATCGTCTACAAACTGCAATGCGTATTACGTACTTACCAGGCCAGTTTTCACTAAAACGAACCCCTCTATCCAACTTGAGGACTTTAAGTAATCATTTAAAACATCATCACAAGAGATACCTAAACCCCATTCAAGCAGTACCTACATCCTTCGCACAATACAGACACATAGTTTAAACAAGCCGCTTCAAATTCAAAGGTTTCGTACAAAATTAATTCGACGGCGTTATTTACTTTGCTACTTTGTTCGCTTAATTGAGTCGACGGCCAAAGACATGGAGTTAATTCGTCGATTCATATTTAATCAGCGCTTTCTGTTAGAGTCTCGGAGCCAGGGAGCTTTTGTCAATGTTGATGATGGATAAATGTTTTGATGTTTGCTTAGATTTTAGAGGGGTAGGTTTTTTGATGAGGGTAAAAATCTTAATCGATCTTTACGCCAATTAATACAAATTGCCTTTTTCAAACAAAAGTATAAAATATCTTAAATTGTTTTTTATTTCGTTTTTTGTATTCGTATTTTGTGCAATTTTGACATACTGAAACTCACACCTTTTTCACTTTTGGCAGAAACTACAGAACATTAAAAAAAAATGCTACCGCCATAAACTAAACAAAAAATAAATCCTACTTTTTCCAGCCAGCTCCTGGCACACCATAGAGTTCTAAAATGGGCGCGTTTGTTTCATCGCCCGAACGCTCACTACGCTCAGAGTACAATGAGCTGTGTTGACACACGGGTCGCGCTCCTCCGCTTCTCTGCGCAGATTTTTCACACAATTGAATTCGTAACTAATCCGGGATCCATTGTTAATTTGATAAATTAATTTGTTGAAAATTAAACAGTTGTTGGATTTAAATGTTTGATAAAGGCTTTTCTTAAGTTTAAATAGGTTGGTAATTGACTTGGTAAGTTGAAATAAAAAATTGGTGAGTTTCTCTCTGAAAGATTTTAATTTAATAATGTCATATTATTATTAATCGTTATCTACTAAGGTCTTTTTCAACCTTGTTGGGTTCGACTTCCAGTCTAACCGGATGCAACTGAATAACAGTACCTACTTTACATGGAGCGACTGTGTATCTGACATCCACAACCCGGTTAGTAACTACTCGATAATACGAAACCCCATGGTAAGACTAGTTGTCAGACTTTAGGGACACTGACTATCTGTAACAACTGTCAAGGATCTTCAAACGAGAGCCGAGACCAACAGCTTAACGTGCTTTCCGAGGCACGGAGGAAACTCGGTATGTAACAGCTGATCACCCATCGACAGTCGAACCTAGGAAAGCGAAGCCTAAGCTAAAAATCCACCCGAGCGGCTGTTACCATTACTGCTCATTACTGCTCTACTCATTACATCACATATTAGTAAGGATTTTAAAACAAAAGTGAGTTTGTTACGTCTTCACACCTGAATGGCGAAACCGTTTTAGATGAAATTTGGTACGGAGATAGTTGATATCCAGGATCGCTTTCTAACCACTTCCCTCAAATATGTGGTGGAAGTTTGTTTAAAGCATTCCACAATTTTCAAGGTAGGAAGCTGAAAATTGGTTTGCGCATAAAAATATAACGCATCATTTTCTTTTGGAAACGGTGCCCAACCCCTTAAAAGAGGGGATGACATTTTATGTGGGACTTTTCGCAGTTTTCAAGGTAGGTAGCTAAAAATCGGTACACACACTCCTTGTTACCAACGAAAAATACCTGCAAATCAGGAAAAGGGAACTGGGTTACCCCGAATTTAACGCAAGTGAAGCCGCGGGCAAAAGCTAGTAAACAAATAAACTTTTCAAAGGAAAAGTGTAATATCCTGAATTCGGTTACTTTAATATCATTCGCTGGAGATTTGTTTATACTATTGAAACCCTGAAATTTTCAAATATCCATAAAGAAGAAGAACAACCATTAATCGTCACACTTGCTGAGTTTCTAAAGCAAAGAATCAAGAAAAACTACGAACAATTCCATGTTAAAAAAAAAACATTCGAAAAGAACAGGCGGTCAGGTCAAATAAATAACATAATATGTCCTATAAAACTTGATATAAAAATAAAATCTGAATAATTTCTCATTCTAAAATCAACTTATCGTAAGGTAACGAGAAAGTTTAAACAAGCATCCCTTCTTGTTCGTGAACGAGAGGCATCAACATGTAAATTGTCTCCGAATTTATTTATATAAGTAATTGAATCGCCCGCGCCGACGAAATGACATCTGTAGTCTTGATTTGATGAAAATTACCTACTTGGCACAAGATGCCCACTTTTTATTAACTTCGTCCCCCTCTATTAACATTATTACGCAGAAATGCGGAGACTTGCGTACATAACAATCTTGGATATTCTCCCCTTGTTTAATAATTACGTTTTTTTCTTTGTTTATGCTATTTTGTTTTCGGACTGACGACAAAAAATAATTGTGAAATGGTCGATTTTTTGATGTAATTATTAATTTTCTTTATTCATTTTTACACATATTTTTAATATATTATATCTTATTAAAATACACATGCAACAAAAAACATTTAAATAACAAGAAATAGTTGCCCACCGGTATCGGGAACATGGTCTAAGCTACCGGGGGTTAGGGTTCAAGAGATAGGAGGTATCCTAACAATATGAGCCGTGTTCAAGAGTACCGCTTTCTCCATCAAGTCCTTGATCCAGCTGCCTAACGAGAGCCTCCTTAAGCATTGATCGACCTGCCGGGGTTGCGGGTTGACCTGCCGGGGTTGAGGGTTGTTCGAAAGAGATACCGCGGCCCCGGAACATAAAGGGCAATAGAAGGAACATGGGTGGGTTTTAGTCAGTACAAGTCTGACACCCCCCCCCCCCCCCGCTCAGCCCAGAGCGAGGGAAGTTATTTGATGATTTCCCACCCCAAAAAAAAAGCATGCATAAAAAGCTTCTCCCTCCTACTCTTGGCAATTAAGGCATTGACAGATACGATTATCAGCACAATGATTTATTATTGTTTTTTGTTAAAACCTTCAGATATTAATGTCTTATTCATTATAAGTAGCAAAAAAGCGTTTAGTAGAAATCTTTACAGATTTTCCCCTATTGGTTGTTGCTCTACGCAAACAAATCAATTGTACCAACCTATTCAATTGACAAACCAATAATCCAGTTCACGAGAACAGCCAAACAATCGAATCGACAATGAGAGCTTTATAAACACAATTTACGAAACACTCCTCGTGGAAAACTCATAAAAGAAAGTTAGATGAAGGCGACGACGCCATTTTAAAAGTTAAATGTCAAATGACAATAGATTTTTATTTGCCGTGAATGCGAAGTAAATTGGAATTGGCGAAATGATGAGACGGAATTGCATTTATGTCAAATTATGTGAGATTTGTATATATTTGATTTAAAGTTGTACAAGATTTTTTCACTTATATAGGCATACCTCAGTTTCAGTCTGACTTTGGGTTAGTCTATAAAAAAATAAATAAAGGCTTGTACCACTTTTCTTTAACACACGACATTTCATTTACAACCAAAGCGACTTTAAAGACTTATAGAGCGGACAACATTTTCGATTTTTACACATGAATGCTGTTTGACAAGCGGGCCTGTGACACTAGATAGAACTTGTCACCAAGTAGTAACAAGTATTGAATGACGATTTTGTTCATTTTGTCCTGTCTATAACTCGTAAATATACTCACTTGTCTTTGGTTACTACTGTCCAAACCAAACAGTAAGTCATAATAAGGAATTAAAGAAGAAATCCTACCACATACCCACTCCTACATGCGTAAAGCAGAATCATATTATTACAAACAAGCTAATCCCTTACTGCAACCACGGCACAAATTCCTCCAATGATTATCTAAGAAACATAATCCGTATGACGTCAACCCGAAGCGGTATCAACTTAATGTAGAAATAATGAATTCGTCGCGAATCGTCCGTCCCCTGTTTGTGTTTCAATTATAGACTCCCCTGGGCCCTTCGCCTCCCCTGTTTAAACAATGTAACACTCCCATGTATATTTAAGGAGGGACAAAAATTAAATCTTCCGCTTATCTGTCTTGTTCTAAATGTAATCTACGGAAGCAATGACTTTCTGCGGAGATGTGAGGTTTTGGTTTCTATGATTTGTTTTGATTCAGAATGGTTTCGAAAGATAATGCCATCAGTGCATATATCTATATCTAATCTGCCTTAAAACATATAATTTATTATGTAGTTGAGCAGTATCATCGTTAAGTCAAACAAGTATGTAGATTTTAAACTAGGCAGTAAATCATCTTTGCTCAAACTGCACCATCAATCTTTCCCATCATCGTGCTTCTGCCCTTATATCAATTTATTAGGGATCTGCGCAGCAGGTATAATTCTTTACTATCTAACTTCCGCAACCCAGGTAGGTATCTCTTATTACCTCTTGGGAAGACTAGTTATCAGTTTTGATCACTGACTACCAGTGACGACCGTCAAAAATCTACAAATGACAGCCGGGAAAGGTTTAACGTGGAGGAAAATCGGAAGGTAATGGACGGTCACCCATCCACAGATCAGTCTAAACAAGCGCGGCTTAACCTTGATGATCGACGCATGCGGTTATTAATATCTACCACGCTACTAGCTCCTATTTGTTAAAACTTCAGCGATATTTGATAAAAATCAATCACTATCTAGAGCTTAAGCTCGACTTCTAGTAATAAGATCTCTTTATGGAAATAAATGATTCTGATTCTTAAAAGATTTTACATATTTAATCAATGTTCCCGGGAAAACTTGGTGTAACTCTTCATTTGCTTAGCCTTTTCCAAAATATAATGGGGTCGGCTTCCAGTCTTACCAGATGCAGCTGAATACCTATCTGACCTTCATAACCCAGTTAAAAACATGGGTAATAAAATATCCCTTAAGACTGGTTGTCAGACTTTCGGGGCACTGACTATCTGCAACGACTGTTAAGGATCTACAAATTGATGACAGCCCGGACCAACAGATTAACATGTTTTCTAAGGCACTAAGGAATCTCGGTACGTACCGGGTACACAGACCCACAGACCAACCTAGGTAATCGCGGCTTAACCTAAAGATCGATCCGAGCGGCTGTTATTGTTTTGCCACGAGCTCACCGGTGTGTCATAATACTAAACAACATAACAATGTTTAATGTTGTACCTAGTAAATTTTAAACTCAAGATCTTCTGAAGCTTAACCACAATATCCAACCATAATAATTGTCCACTTTTTGGGGTTTTTTTTAAGACGCCAGACATACCCAGACATCTCTATACCTTGTATTCGTTTAGCAAGAGAAAACCTAGAGATCATACTGGTGTATTGACACCGACATTGACATCACAAAAAATTATGAAAAGAGAGAAATTTGTTATACCATCAAAATTGATAATATAGTACATTAATGCAGGTTTTGCCGTTCACCCCTGGTTCGTTCCAACGTCGACCTCTGTCTTTTTCTTGTATGTCTTTTTCTAACAAGAGTAATTCTTATCTTTAATTTGTGACCGTCACGACACCAATGCAGTATGGTAAACATAAATATTTCAATACCGAAACAGTATTAAACGTAGGACCACTTTATATCAAATTTACAAGTAATTTTTATTTCATATATTCTTTTTAAATCGGGACAATCCCACTACTCTATTCGCAAACCACTGAAACAAATTCTGAAAGCCAGAATCAAAAGTAGCGACCACCAGAAAAGCGACACAATGAAGCTCGAAGAAGTCCCAGAGAAACAATTTAATTGTCATGAATCCCGCAATAAAATTACCAGAATAGGGTGGCGGAGGAGTAGTAGCATATTTGAAAGAGTATGTAAAACAGCTGATCATAATAATTCATATAACCGCCGGTTAAAAATAATTAATAACTTTGCAGCAACGCGTTTCCTATACTTTATAATACACGAATTTTAAAATGACGCATGTGAAAACATTTTGAGAACCATTTACAAATACAGATAATTTAACTTATATTTATGTGAATGAAACACAACAAAGCAATTGTCAGGAAATTTAGCGAAAATATGCCATGAAGGTAAAAATTGAGATGGTAAACGTTGTAGCAAAAGAAATCCGTAGCCGTGCTACGAACGCTACGGTGCTACGACGAATCGTAGGTGGTTACAAAAGTTTTAATTGAGTATTTTGACAAAACTTCTGCTCTGAAAAATAATTAATCAAAAATCACTTATTTCAAAAAGGAAATTTGATAATTTTAGTATAAAGTACTTCCTCCGACTATTTTTAATAAAAAAAGAATATTTTAAAAATTAAACAAATATTATCATACCTGAATTCGGCGGCTGTCACAATTCACAACATTACTGTACCGCGTACTACACCGCGCTCCTCCGCGGTAGCCACGACACTGTCCTCCCTCAGCACCGACCAATCGCACCACGCCCCGGTCTGCCCCCGCCCACCAGCGCACTAACCAATCAGCCCCCGCCCAAAACGTTATTTACCTCAAACGCCCGCCCGCCCAGCCTGCCTCAACTTATCGATTGGACGGCCCCAGCACTTATTTAAGGCGGGCGACGACAGAATTAATTTTGTGATTGAAATTACAAGTATAAACGTATAATTCGTTCGCGCCCGGCGCGCGCTCGTTCGATTAAAATAGAGATTATTACGATTGTTGATTTCTGATGTTTTCGATTCGTTTTGCCGGGATTCTTTTCAGGTTTTGATTTGAAGTTATGTTTTTGATTTTTTTTTATTTTTTTTTTTTTCGAAAATTGTTACAATATTTTATAGGAAAATGTCTTAGGTATTATTTTTTTATATATTTTTTTCTAAATATTTTCTCTCAATATTTTTGTTATACTTTCGTAACATAAAATTACGCTTATCCTCGTCGGATTAGGCAGAGGCGTTCAAGGCCCATGTAATAGAGGGCCCTATGGCCACCAAAGGCCTATAGGATCCAGACTCTGTGTCTGCTACAGATAAAATCCTAACGGCAAAACCCAATAAAATTTTGCCCGACCTGAGAAACGAACGAGACCATGAGGTCCGGCTCAGCAGTCGCGCTTGCTACCACTGGACCAGCGAGGCAGTTTCTCTACCATTTTTTTGCTTTAATATTCTTAAATTGTACTTTATGGAGTTCTCGTTTCCGAAATATAAAAGTAGGTTTAAATACAAACGCTGCCATACGATGTCGACTTAGTACCGTGCCGTGCCGTGCCGTGGGAGTGGGGAGACTTCCTCTGCACTTAAACATACCTCGTAATACCTGTTAGTAGTACAACGTATAAAGAGGTTGTAATGCTATGAGGAGGATAATGCAAGTATTTGATACCGAGTTTGTGAAGATTGGAGGTTTATACTTGTAACGTTAAATACGTTTAGACGTGTCGGGCATAACTTGATATGCATAAATGTGTTGAACTACTATTGAAAGCAGTAGGTACACATATTTGTGTGTTATTAACCATGGGACGAGCTTACCATAACGAAGCCATATTTTCGCAACTTCAAGTAGTAACACTGAAAGAGCGCCAATGCTCCAGCCAAAAAATCATAACACAACATAATTCCACATATCATAGTTATAGCTTCTCTTTTATAAAAAAAACTTCACATATTTTTATGACGCAATAGAAAGAATGCCATCAAGATAGCGCCCCCTGCCGGCTGTAGCGTGAACGATTAAGTACTGAGATACAAACATGGTGTGATAATGAGTAAGCCCGTCTGCCAGAGATTTAACCCTCAATTATAGAATTAAGCCGCGGTGAAGGGTTGTGCGCCCCTGTTGCGACGGCAATTGATGGCGTAGTTATGAGGAAGTGTTGTTCTGATGTTTACTCGATAAAGATTGGGTGATATCGATAGGACAGAGTCTCCTATCGATATTTAATTCGAGGTTTTAATGCGTTTTGGAGTTTTCCACTATTTCTAACATAGTTTTTGATTACACAGGTATACATAATTAAATGTAATGTAGTATAGTGGTTCGTGCCCTGATTTCCGATTTAGAAACTATTTTACATTTTTCAGAACCTGCTTATGAATGGAAATGTAATGAATATCATGTGAAATAAAAATTTGCAAAAAATATTTTATAACGAAACATGTAATTATATATTTTAAATTGGAAAAATGTAATCCAGTTCTCGCATTACAAGGAATTTTATACAAAAAGATTTTCTTAACACAGTAAGTTTAAATTTATCGACATGCAATCCCGTCACTAGCATCGATGTTCAATACCGATATAATGAAGTGTCGTCACGCCGCGAATGTTTACCATTGTCGAGTGTGTACCAGCCCTTACGTTGTCATCATTGTGCTCCCCGCTTTATTGTCAGATGTTTTCATTGACAAAACGTTCAAATGTACAGCAATTAATGAATGCTATTTTATACTGGTGTTTCAGTTCTTAATTTTTGTATGTGATTGAGGTTATTTACCGCATTTTTAGTATTTTTCGCATCTTATTATCTTGGTTTGTGTATTTTTAGTGTTTCGTACCTGAAAAGGAAAAAACCGGAACCGTTATCGGATCATTCTGTTGTCCGTCTGTCTGTGGTGTCTATCTGTTTGTCTTTATGTAAGGAACGCGAGGAGGTTTCAAGTTGAAATTAAATCATATACATAGTTAAATTTGTGGTCCCTTTGTGCTATGAAAAAATCAACCCTCTCAGTCTACGTAGTCAAAAGATACTGCTTTTTAGTCGCAAGTTTCTACGGAACCCTCGGTGCGCGATTCTGAGTCGCACCTGGCCGGTTTTTTTTTTAATTATAGCTTGAACAATCGACAGGCTTTGTGTTCCCTGATCATTAGAATATGGATCTCTTCAAAGTTTGAGTGAATTAGTTGCTTCTAGGCAAACCTTTACCCTAGGCCACATCATAACTATCAACCTTTTTTAGTAGAATAAAAACAAGTTTTAAAACAACTTAGGTTTAAATTAAAAGGAGCTCGTGGCTAAATAATAGCAGCCGCTCGGGTCGATCTTTAGGTTAAGCCGCGCTTGCCTAGGTTGGTCTGTGGATGGGTGACCACCCGTTACATACCAAGTTTCCTCCGTGCCTCGGAAAGCACGTTAAGCCGTTGGTCCCGGCTGTCATTTGTAGATCTTTGACAGTCGTTACAGGTAAGTCAGCGTCCCGAAAGTCTGACAACCAGTCTTACCAAGGGGTATCGTATTACTCGGTACGAACTGGGTTGTAGAGGTCAGATAGGCAGTCGCTCCATGTAAAATACTGATATTCAGCTGCATCCGGTTAGACTGGAAGCCGACCCTAACATAGTTGGGAAAAGGCTAGGCATGAGGTGATGAGATTTAAATTAACCATCACATACTTTCACAAGCGCAAGTTACTTAACGAAACGAAAAACATTGAGCTGGTTCATCCATGTCAGTTGGTTTTAAAAAGCTTTGTGTTCCGGGAGGGTTATAATTAATTGTACAAACCAGTAAAATCTCAGGTAAGACATCACATTGAATCCCCAACCACATTTTTATTTGGATAAATATTTACAATGAAAGGATTATATGCACGTGACCATATCAATCAACTTGATAAATGAGATCATGTCTCATCTCACAACTTCACACTAAAATACACTTTAAGTTATCAATGTAAGGTTGGAATTCAATTACACATTTACAAAAATACGCCATTTTGAATTCCTTATGATAATTAGAATTCTTTTTTCAAATCATGAACAATAAGCTTGCCTTGTCCGTCGACGTACAATACGCCCTAACCTCGTAACGTCGATACCAATTAATGACGGATTTTTTCCGTGTATTTTGATTTCAAGAGTGTTTTTGATATTTTGAATACGCGTGTGAGCGTCGTCTAATTGGGTGCTTAACTGCTAAGACTTGGCAATTCATGTTTGCGGTAAATAAATATCGTTGGAAATATTTGTCAATTCATGTTATTCACAATTCATCTTGTTTGTATTGAGGGGCTCTGAAGAAAGTAAATCAAATTTATCATGGACTTATATTACTTTTGTGATCTTATGTTTACTTAGTATTGGTAGACTCAATAACTAGGATCTTCCTGCGTCTTCAGCCATGTCTAAAAATCGTATTTTATGACGCTCAATGATAGTGAAACTTTTGATAAGTGAAAGATTTTTTAAATCGGAAGAGTAGGTAGTTTGGAAGAGTATCTGCTACATGCAAACTTAGAATCAATCTCTTTATGAAAACGAATGACTTTACAATTTATGACTTTTGTAGCCATGAAGGTAAGAAACTCCGTAGCAGCGGCGTAGGCGACGCGTAGGCTTCGTAGTAGTACGGCTTCCATCTCGTAGCTCTCGTAAGCTTCACGTTATTTTGTTCTCCTCATTTGCAGTTTGTAGTTTAGTACTCTAAAATAATCACAAACTATGAAAAAGATATTTTTCTTGGTCAAATAATGAAGTTCTTTTCGCTTTTTCCGTCCGTTTTATGTTTTAGGAAAAAGTGACAAATATCAAGAGCATTGAAGGTACAGTTCATAAAGAATTTATAACCTCTTTGGTCTGTACCAAAAAAAATGATAAATTCTAGGGGTCTTGGGTCCTTGTTAATGCACTGAAATATCTGTAAAAGTCCATTTTTTTTTTCTTCTTCTTTTCGGATGGAAAATCATCATATTACTTCTACCGTTCTGGACGGAGCAGAGGGTGTGGTGTGATTGACTTTTAATGACTAATACCCAACCATGTTCCTAATTCTATCCTTTGTGTTCCGGGGCTACGGTATCTCGTCGAACGATCCCTCTGCTTTGCTGACATCTCTTTAAAGCGCGCGTAGAACACAAACGCGCCGTCGACACGATCTGTCCTCACTACATGGAAGGACGGTGAGCTACCCATCGCTCACCGTCCACAGACCCGCAAGTCCAGTGTCTGCAGTAGTCTTAACAAATCAAAACTGATAACAACTTGAAACAACACTGATTAATCATTAAAAGTTATATCTAGCAGCTATTAAAGGACTTTTACAAATAAATCTTTACCATTTAACACGCTTTAACGCGTTTCTCCTGATAATATGTAAAACATCTTAGCAGTACAATTTGACCCACTTCTCGGTTAATAATTTACCTAAACTTATAGCTAAGTATGTGTTTCTTTTAGGTAACAATAGTGACCTCAGTGAAGTTATTGTAGATCCAATGCTCCAATTTCTACTAGTTATTTTAAACATACGAGAAGAAATGATTGATTATAAGACTACCAACATAGCAATATATCCCATTTATGCTACCGAGAAAACTTACCAATGGCTGAAAAGTTAAATGGCACTAGCATCAATTACAACAAAATACGCGGCGACACGGATACAGTGCGGCTTCTATGCAATGCCAATAGATTAACTAATGAAGGGCCTAACCCACACCCGCCGCCCGCGCCGACCGGTTCACGTTACGTACAAACAGACGACAAAGTGATTAAGCTCTTTTTATATTAAATAACTTGATAAACAATATTACTAAGAGTATTCAATATGGGAGAATGTATCCATAGGTTGAATAGTACAGTGAAAAGCTTTTTAGGGTTCCGTACCTCAAAAGGAAAAAAACTAAACCCTTATAGTATCACTTCATTGTCCGTTTGTCTGTAAAAGCCCTTTATCTTGGGAACGCGTATTTGTATCGAGTAGAAATCAAAACGTCAAAAGTGTGAAAAGATCAACCCCCTAAATCTACGCAGTCAAAAGATATGGTCATTTATGTCGCAAGTTTTGTACGGAACCCTCGATGCGCGAGTGCAACTCACATTTAGCTGGTTTTTCAAGTAACACGTACCTTTATATACAATCTTAAATGTAGATGTACCTGTAAATCGTGAATTTTAACTTGCTGTTTATAGATTTCCAATCTTTGTCCTGATAAAAACCCAGATATTTGCAAACAATTCCGCATAATTTTCCCCTTTATGCGGTATGTATTGAAGAAAAAAAACAAGACACTTGACTGAATCTGATAACAGAACGCAAACGTACTTTACCTACGCTGTTCACAAAAAAGGTAAACTTGAAATTTTGGGGAAAGTATGTTGGAAGTATTGTATAATTCCACGAAACCTTTCTATAAACCGAGAAGTACGACAATGCGCCATTCGCCCTCGAGGAACTTTCAGCCGTTTCTTTATAGATAAAGCCAAGGTATTCAAGACGAAGACAAGAGTAAGTGAGTTTCCTCTACGCAAGCTAGCACTTTCTTCGAAGTAAGATATTGAACTGATTAAGTTGGACTTACCTTAAATAACATAACATAACACCATACTTGATTCCCCTAACCTCGGTAGATATGTACACGCAATACATCTACATTTCGCCAATTATTTAAGTTTCATTTAGAACGTGGGAGCTTTGAAAATCTTCCTTAAGTTCTTTTAAAAATGACTCTGCTTCCTTAACTACGTTGCCTCGGTACCTAAACAACGAGGAAACATGTAATCTTTATTATTTCAGACATATTTAAAAACGATAACAATGCTGCTCTTAATTGAATTGTGTAAAATTTTCGCGTTGGCGGGCTCGGGGGGTGGGTGTGGGGGGAGCCGGGGAGGCGGGACTCGTTTTAACTTTCCGGATCGCTGCTCTCAGGATGCTACTAATTGTCCACGTTTGGCAGTATTGTTTATCTGCGTAGATTAACTACAAAACGTAATCATAGTAAGTTAATAATGTATAATTTTCCTGCGCAGGACTTGTTCTGATTTTAGAGTCAGTGCAGCCTGTCTTCTTCTTTCATACTTCTCTATTCTAAGTCATCTCAGATGTTACCTGCCATCTAGCCATATCCTCCTTCACGTAGTCCATCCATACTCATTTTCTTCTCATTTTATTCGTAGCAGTGCTTCGGAAAGCACGTTAAGCCGTTGACCCCGGCTGTCATTTGTAGATCTTTGACAGTCGTTCCAACTTGTCAGTGGCAACCAGTCTTACCAAGGGGTATCGTATTACGCGGTACTGGGTTGTGGAGGTCAGATGGGCAGTCGCTCCAT
Organism: Ochropleura leucogaster; assembly: GCA_958449745.1. Taxonomy (NCBI): domain Eukaryota; kingdom Metazoa; phylum Arthropoda; class Insecta; order Lepidoptera; family Noctuidae; genus Ochropleura; species Ochropleura leucogaster. Next base: position 15,143,032 of record OY288213.1, on the reverse strand, counting down.
TTAAAATACTGGTATTCAGCTGCATCCAGTCAGACTGGGAACTCATAGTCCCCAAAACAGTTAGGAAAATGTTAGGAAGATAATGATAACGTAACATTAAACACAACAGTGAGAATACAATCGCTAAATAATATTTTTTCACGTTCCAATGGTAGTGGCTAGTATTCAATTAACTGGAGCCTCGTCGTGGAGCGCCTTCACACTTTTAGTTATGTCTGTCGGAGTTCGCGGGAACAGGGGACTGCCTTATTTCTTATTTAAACTAAGTAATTATGTTAGCACATTTATATATCAAATGAATTTCTGTCGCATCTCGAATGGTGAATGACGTCAGTACCTAATGGTCATAGAAACAGAGGGGCCTGCCAGAGCCACCGCCTGCCCGGGTTGCACTGTTCGAAAGAGATACCTACCGCGGCCCCGAAACATAAAGGGCAATATAAGGAATCATGGGTGGGTTTTTGTCGGAACAAGTCTGACACTCCCCCCCTCTCCACCAAGGCGGAGGGAGTTGTTTATGACTTCCCATCCGAAAAAACGTTTTTTACGTTAGCTTTCTTTTCTCAACACATATATTCGCTTTCATTCTAAATGAACTTAAGAGTGGCACTTAGTAACTAGAAAATCTATAATGGAACTCTAATTATTCGAAGAGTGGAAAAAAATTAAGATGTTTTGGTTAACTGAAGTGTCAGGTCAGTTAAAACTTTCTTCTTTTGGCTACCCTTGCTGACCATTCATTTACACACACACTTACGGACACAAAGACTCTCAAACTAAAAACAGGCTTCTTTTAAACCGCTTTTAATTTATCTTCTTGTATTATATAGAACCTTTATCTTTTTTTATTTTAATATTATTGTTTTGTTGATCTTATTGCACATAGGACAGTAACTCCTTTTGGAGAGGGCCCTATCTCCTGTAAAACAAATCTTTCACCTAGTACAGGAGTCAAGAACTTCACAAAAATGTAACCATTTCTTGTGTTAAACTTAATCTTTGTTCACACAGTTTTATTCTAATATAATAAATATTTTCTAAGTTAACTAATATTTTTCTACATTGTATGTTTAGAACGTAAGTATAAAGCCGCTATAACAATCACTGCAGCACTTACTCATGCCCGACGTAAGAGCGAGTCCAGTGTACCGACAAATAGCATTGGTTATACTAAACCGATTACGTTAAATGAGAGAACCGATACCCGCAGCCTGCCAGCCGTGAACACTTGTAAATATATTAGATTGTTTACTTCAGGGACGAAAATATGGAACATTGCATACTTATTTTTTCTTCTTACGAATTGAAAAACTATTCCGCAACTTGAAAACATAATTTAGTATTTGACACCAAGTTTTGTAGAATAAGGGGTTTTGTCTTGCTTTGGAGCGAAGGTGAGTGCCAGATTGTTACTGTCTAACAGCCAGTCATGTTCCTTCTTTTATTCTTTACTAGCTTTTGCCCGCGGCTTCGCCCGCGTTATATTCGGTATAACACCTGTTGTTTTTGGACTAGCGCCTTTTTTATTGTAATAGGCTTTAATTCTAAGCTTTCCCTTTTCTTTCGTCATTCTCCCTCATTTTTCACTCTTTTTTAAAAAGTTAGCCTATGGTCCGTCTCCAGGGTTACAACTATCTCTGTACCAAAATTCATCAAAATCGGTTGAGCCATGTAGGCGTGAGGACATAACAAACTCACTTTCGCTTTTATAATATTAAGTAATGATGTTCCGGGGCCGCGGTATCTCTTTCTAACAAACCACAACCCCGGAACTATCCTCAATCAGATCCCACAGAAGATTAAGAACAGAACTGGACAGCGGACAATAAACGGTCAGTTGTTTACCACATAAACCCTAGATCAGATGATGTTGAAGATAAATTCATAAAAGACACCTTTGTTCAGCCAGTGAGATGATGCAGATCGAAAGTAACGAGCTATATACTGATATACCATAATAATTGGTAAAATCATAACCCTCCAAAACTCGGGTAAAAATTTAAAATCAGCACATGGAACACGTTAATACGTGTGAAACGGCTGACAATGCTATGCAATATTAGATGTCGATTTAATAGCATTTGCCAGAGATTTGGCAAAATTTTCATGTTGGCTTTTAATATAATTGTGTTCAGTTTATCTGTTGGCAGATTATACGCAAGGATTACGGGTTGGAGTGGGGGGACGGGGGTGGACCGCTCAAATTGAATTGTAATATGCTGCCGTTATTAATAACAGAGAATGGAGACAAGTTAGGGTTGTCTGTTGGTAGTTTCTGACGATTTTTATATGCAACTGTAGGAGGCATTATTGTTTATGAATTATGATATTCCCTAAAGACATGTGGTTAGAATTACAGTTCATTTGTGTTAACGTTGAAAATTGATTTATGATTTTGAAAACTAAGTACTAGGAAGTCAATAAAGTAAAACTTTGGAGTCATGTAATAAAACACTTCAACAACAATATCTCTACGGTCTATCTTTATTCACCATTAAAGTCGACAAAAACTGACATTGAATAAAAAATATCATCCATAACGAACTATTGTTTAACCCCATAACATAAACAGCCCGGAGTATCAACCCTATCAGGCACAATCGGCCGTATCTACCCGAGCGCGCCTTTTTTCCCGCAAATTTTAAGCGTCTCCCTGCGAATTCCGCGAATCAGTCGTATTTGTACAATAACTGCCCACCCGGGATCGTTTCGGGCACAATAGCCTCTTTGTTTAACGACGTCTTTCTATTGCGACATGGCGCGTGTCTAGTTTTTTCAATGGGTCCGTTTGACCCACGTGCCTGAATGTTACGTATGTTGTATACGATTGCAATTTAGGGTTGAGTTGTCTTGTATTGTATTATAATTGATTGTAATGGTTTTGGATTCAATCGTAAATAGTTGTGTAACTCGGCTATAACCGTTATACTAAACTTGTTTGTCTGGTTATCCCTCAATCCATACCTAATTCTTCATTTACAAATTTTTGACCGCTATTTTGAAGGCATGACAATATTTTATTGAGTAGGTAACAAATTGGTTATAATGTGTTCAGATTCAGATTCATAATGTATAGGGCAACAGTTAAGTAAAACGTTTTTAACGTGTCCTGAGTTGCTGACACAGGATTTGCCTTATTCTAATAATATCGTAGAAATCTATTTTGTTTGTGACCTCTCTGGGGCCCAGATTCAGAAGACTGAATCTATACAAATCTCAACACTCTACCTACATGTATTGTATGATTCCCCAAATGCGACAGACATTCGCTTTTTTAACCTATAAGCGTTCCCTGCAACGCGAAAAGCACCATTATAAACATCTTCCAAGCCATTTCAGTGTTCTCCACCAAATACAACATCATAATATTTGCAACATAACCCCGTATTCCTCGCCCGCCTATAACTATTTTGTAAGTATAACGAAACACGTTCATTTGTCACAATTACCGGTGACGCGGAATAACTAGCGATGTGGCGAGTTTGCGGGGGCGAGCGGGGCGAGTGGGCCGAGTGCCGAGTGCCGATAAACCTTCTCTTGTTAGCTGCGCATCTTGTGCCGCTCATACATTTTTATGAGCCTTTTATTTTTTATCCACCCATGTTTTGAAGGTTCTCTGTCTAGCTAAGTTAAGGATGGAAAAGGTGTGTCGTTGTTATATTGTTCAATTAATCATCGAAAACTTCTGTTTGATATATTTATGTATTTTGGCATACGCCGGCGACTTTGTGTTCACTCTAAGCCTCTAAGGCAATCGGTAACCGTAGAGTTTGTGGCGAAATAAAATCAAAACACAGTTCCCTGCCCCCTTATGAATAATTTCTTATCCTTACTAATATTATAAAAGCGAAAGTGAGTATAAATAAGTTGATCAAAATCGGTTTAGCCATTGAGCCTAAATGTCTAATCTTGGTACAGAGATAGTTGGGACACTGGAGACGGACATAGGCTAATTTTCTTTTAAATAAATTAAGAAATGAGGGAGAAAATAGGAGTAAAAGGAAAACTTGGGTTTTCTATTACAATATAAGGCGCAAGGCCAAATCTACAGGTAGCAGGTACCTGCAAATCATAAAAGGGGAACTCTGTTACCCCGAATTTCACGCGAGCGAAGCCGCGGCTAAAGTAAAAAAAATGTATAAAACAAATAAATTGAAACATCGCTGAAAAAAGGAGATTTTAAAAACATTACGATACGAAACATTCACAATTATTGGAGATACGTATATACAAAGAATAAAATGTCCAACAAACATGAACTGCGTATCGTCGGCTCCTTTGATTCAGCCTCACAGGCTTATTTATAACTTGGACAAATAACTACCGCTATCCATGTAACTCTTGTCTAACTACTAGGTACATCGCAACACTATAAGCATTTTCAAATTAAACTACATATTCATTGCGAAAATTCATTTAAAACTGTTGTTTATTTTTTAACTAGCTTTTCCTTCGTTCTCCCTGATATCCCACTTTTTTTAAATAAAAATTAGGACATTGGCTAATTTTTATTTAAAAAAAGTGTTCTGTCCCGTCTCCTGGTTCCCAACTATCTCTGTACCAAAATAATTCTCTAAAATCGGTTTAGCCATTAAAGCTTGAAGAGGTAACAAACAAACAAACTCACTTTCGCTTTTATAATATTAGTAAGGAAGTAAGGATTTGGCAGTTCTCACAATTTTCCTGAATTGATTCATTTTATTTTGTTGGAAACAATTATATTATAGGTACTACAACTGTTTGTTAATTGGTTGTCGAAAATTACCGATGTACTGGATCGAGAAGGTCCAATGGTCCAAAGGTCCGAGCTGAGTTACACCCAAACTTACAAACTTTACCCCTGTCCGTTAAAAAAGTACCAGGAATGGATGACTTGTTTCTGGTTCCAAATTATTCGAACCAGAAAAGAACAATTAGACTGGCACTGCTGTTTGCCATTTTGGCGCGTTGTTTGAGTTCCATCTATAATTTAGCTTAAATACAGTTATGTTGAATTAGATCATATGTAGTGTGTATTGCGAATTTCATAATTAACAAAAACATCGAAGATCGAGTTTGTATTGAATTTTGCATCACCATCGTGTCCACCATCATATTGTGTTGAGTCCCTGAATATGTTACAGGAGACTTACGGTGAATCAATCGACTTTATCAAGAAAACACTTGCTTAAGAGTGCTACAAAGCGTTCAAAAGCGGTCGAGATGTTGTACCCACTGAAACTGAATATACCCAGTTGAATACCTTTTTACTAAGACCTCTTTTGGATTATGGTTATTCAATATTTCGTTACTAACTAGCTAAACTAAGCATTATAAAATCAATCAATCATCAATCACGCAATATTTTGTGTATAGAAAGTGAAAACTGACTCTCAACTAGCAAATCGCTTCTAAAGTTCAGTCAGTGCCAACTTTATTTAGTAGGAAGTGTAGACAACATAATTTTCAATATACATATATCCTCGATCTCTGACTCTTATTAAACTACATTTATCGTAATAAGGGCTTTATTTTTTTCTAACAAACAACTGTTCTAATCCCTATACCCAGCGGTCTTTTTGGATCACTTTGTTGTCCGTCTGTCTGTCTGCATGTCAAGACCCTTTATCTCGGGAACGCGTAGAAGTTGGGACTGGTCATTTTTTAACTACCACGGTCATTTTTAATATATGTAGATTTTAAATTGAATTTTGCTTTTTATTTACTCTGGACGCTCTTACTGTGCACCTCTTTCTACATCGTTCTCACATATTTGTATAATCTCAACACGAATGATGTAAATACGATTTTGTAAAAATATTAGAATTTAAAAGAGTGTCCATGGAGTTTCTTGCCCATTCTTCTCCATAGAGATCAACGCTTTGGAATGGCGACTACAGTAGGTACTTTCACAAGTTATTATGCCTTGTGACCGGGACTGTAGATTCATTTTGTTTCTTGACATTCAAAAGTGCCTGTAATAGTCTAATTGAAATAAATGATTTGATTTGAAGTATCTATTTGAGATTACTATATTACACTATCTACTTAAGTCTATGGTCCTTTTGTGTTGTGAAAAATCAACCATCTAAGTCTACGCAGTTAAAAGATATGACCGTTTATGTCGCAAGTTTATACGGAACCCTCGGTGACTCGCTCTTGGCTGGTCTTTTATTTTTTTTTAAAAGGAGGCGCATGTGTTTAAGGCGTTCATATTTAATCAAATAAATAAATGTGTTTATCAACAGAATCACAAATGACAAGCGACTCTTAGCTGTCGATGTTGATCATCAATGCCGGCTATAGGGAAAGGAAAACAGAAAAAATCAAAGCCCTTGTTGCACCAAATGAGAAAGAAGCACGCGTGTGAAATACATTGTATGTTGAATTTAATTGTGGCGTAATAAGAACTAGTTCGAGGAAATGTATTGGAAAATAAATAAATAAATAAAAATAAAATACATTTATTGCAAGCAGCATTGGCTCATAGTAGGGGAACACACAAATACAGATACAGATATATAAACAACAAACACAATATATAAGATAGAGACGTTAACCGGCCCTGCTGACGGCAACATGCCTATCACAGCAGTGCCGTATATATAGGCAGTCCATTCGGTCCGCAATCATCGCCAGGACAGCATTAGAGCTGCCCCACACCCTACGCACCAACGACGCGCCCCGCTTTCGCATGGTCGCGTAAAAAAAAAATTTTTTTGTAGGTACTGTAATTTAATTTCTCCGCAAGTGTATTGAAAACGTCGTTTGATTCACGTGAGAATTTGTCACTGGTTCTCTCGGCTCTATAACACCGTCCGTTAAATCCGCCTCTCTGCTGCATTGACAAAGTTTCCTCACGTGAATATCTGCCTCTCTTGTTACTGTTTAAATTTGCCTCAAATGCTTCCTTTACTGATTACCTGCTCAAGCTAAAGCTAACACGAGGCGTAATATCACCAGAGGGGCTTGCCAGAGCCTCCGCCTGCCGGGGTTGCGGGTTGTTCGAAAGAGAAACCGCGGCCCCTGAACGTAAAGGTCAATAGAAGGAACATGGGTGGGTTTTAGTCAGTACAAGTCTGACATGCCCCCTCGCTCCGCCCAGAGCGGGGGAAGTCATTGGAACATATCACACCCGAAAAAAAAAAGGCGTAATATCAGCACGTAGATACTCCATATAAATAACCATTATAATAGAATTTCAACTAGAAGTTAGAATCTCATGAGCATGACACGATAGACACCTATCGTGGTTTTTTAAAACAAAGAGCACGCACTCACAAACATGCGAAAAGTCACGTGAACGACTGCCTTGCAAAAGTTAGTCTAGTTTGAAAGATTTATAAGAGATGGCGCTTTTTGAAAACATAAACAAGCTGGCTCTCTGTTATAATATAATCACTGGGACATTGGCTAATTAATGACTTCTATTAAGTTTCCTATTAAGAAAATAATCTACAAATTAAGTATCATTATGTATAAGATCATAATAATATAATAATTAGGTAGATAACGTTTCATTTGTTTTTCTTTTTACATAACAATCCTAAAAAACTTTAAAGTTGTGAAAGCAAAATGTATAATAAAATGATTCTTATCCTGTGTTTAGGAAATACGAAAATCTAGATTCTGAAAGTTTACAACGTTGCACATCTCTGGTAAGTCTTGTATTTTGCAATTTTTATCAATATTATTAAATTAATTATGTACTTAATTTGGTTCTGGGTTGCACTAAAATATTGGCCATATTGCAATAAAAGTAACACCCATAAATGTGCCGTAAAAGTTTTAGGTATCTCAAGAGCAACAGAAATATCCCAAGTGCTTTTTAGAGACAAATAAACAATCAGTGCATATTCGTTTTTGCAATTCATAATCAATATTTAAGTCCACTGAAATTTAAATTTCATTCAATGATACGGATTACTAAAGAACCGACCTCTATAAAAGACCGAAATTTATTATTTGACAGATATTTACAAAATTGCCAACTTTCAGAAAACACACAAGTGAGTAATAATTGTGGATCTCACATAACTGTAAATCTATGTTATTTACATTGTAGTACATTGCTAGACAAAGGTAACAGAGTCCTCGATCTATCACACGCGTCGGTCAAACAGTCAAAAACCAGGGCATTTGTGCAAACACACTTATCACACAAACTTCGGTTAAGAGGGAAAGACCCACCATAGACTAAAGAATAAGATAAGGTGGTCTTATTTAGTCGATTTATGATACAAAATACTAATTAAACAGAAATCAACTATTTTCCCAAACACTTTCAAAAAACAAATAAATTCTTTTTTGTCATTCATTTGGTGATTTAATAATTGATATCCTAAAATCTTTTTGGTCCATTAGAGTTTTTATTTACAAGAAGATTCTTAAATATTATATTTTTAATGTAAATCAGAAACAGAAGACTGTTAATTAGCTACTTAATTGAGTGCGTTATGTTTATAAACAACTCAATGAAACAGAAAATGTAACTTGAATGTATTCTCGATACCAAACTACCCATATTCGATTTATAGTCGATTCATAGCGTACGCCTTTGTCCGTCACTTTGATGTTTCATTAATCGTATTCTATTTGTAAAAACACATTAACATTCTTAATTGGTAATCTATATTGTTAATTGTTATACTCTTTTGTCAGTAAGCCACGAACTTTGTCCCAACAGTGTCCTTTTTCGGTCTCCAGGAAAACGGATTTAAAAGTAAGTTTTCAGTACATATAAATTTCATCATTAACATGTTAAAGTTTATCTACTTAAAGCTAGTTTATGGCATGATTTAAATTGATTTATAATTACATATTATTTTCGTTTTCCAACTTAAATATCAGCTGTTTATTGTTCTGTTACCCATAGTACCTACTTGCTTTGTTCTTTTTATCAGCAGTCTTTGTTCTTTATTATTTATTCATTTACAAAACATGGTTTGAGTAGGTATGTACCTACATTATTATATCACTATTTTAATATGTACAGACCATACAGGATGTTTTCGGTGAGATAACAGTGATTATGCACGGTTGGTGTGCAACCACTAACTAGGCACTATGGACAATCGAAAGTTGTTTTTTTTTCTCGAAAATCAGACTATTTATTTGCAGTATCGTGTTAACCTGAGACACATAGTCTTACCATGCACTGTTTCCGAGATATGGGCTTGAGATTTAAACATATAAAATACTTATATTGTAAGTACCTATCCAAAATGCTAGCTGGGATGAAATCTTTTCTGGAAATAAATTTAATACATTGTTAGTCTAATCAAAACCATGAGATAATGCAAAAAAAACAAAGAAGTATATATAAAAATGTAATCATCGATTTTTATCCTTTAGGTATTTAACCGTTGAGCACCTTAGGTGCTTTTAGTGTAGGTACTTTTATATTTTTCTTGTTATAAGATAGTTATAGCCGGAAAAAAGAAAAAAGTGTTTATTTGGAACTTGCCGCAAGTGTACAGAACACAAAAAACTTAGATCAATCTCACAGCTGCGCCACGGCCACTTCAGCAAACTTGTGCCCGGTTGTTTTTCAACTAAACATGAAACAGTTTTGTAATTCGTGTTTTATGTGTATGAATAGTTACTTACTTATATTACATATAGGTAATATACTTATATGACATAAGTCTATTTAGTTTCTGGTATCAGTGAGAGATAGGTATTCAAACCACTTTAAATGTTATTTAACATTAAGCCTTTAGGTATTAGCTAAGTACCTCATATAATTAAATATTGTTTACGAATAGTTGATAAATAACATAAACAAAACGGAAATGCGATAGTTAAATAGGATCAATAAAAATCTGTTTGCCAAATGCAGGCTTCATTGGTCTGTCGAGCTACATAAAATATCTGGCGTCTTACGATATGGTGGGCAATAGCGCCTAGTAGCATCCTCACTGAAGTTGTTTTTGCATGTTATAAAGACACTTTTGTGGCTCTTGATAGTTCAAACTTTATGCTACCCATTGTTGCCCAACCCTTTCGCTGCCCAGTCCGTATTATACCATATATTTTGGACTCATACGCTGAGTTCTGGGCAGCGAAAGAGTTAAAGTCTTGCAAACAAAGCTCAACAAAAATTGTCGAAAAAGTCAGAAATCGCCGTGGATGCGGCGGCGGAGGTGCCGATTAACTTTAAAGACGCCTAATCTGACACCGCCTGCCCGTGTTTAAACCAGCCATAACTTTGCCTTTTTTCTGTTCAGCAACCGAGTCATGGAAAACTTCGAATTTTCATCTGAGCCCAAAACTACCCCCGCGACGACTACGTTCAATGGACCGCATTTTTACAATGTTTACAAGGATGCAGAGTTCCTGAGAATTGATGCGAACGTTGAGCGACTCCTTGCGCAGGGGTACGAGCTTAGGAAGAAGCTCAGCACCGTGGAGCCTGGCAAGACCATCGTCATTGAAGGAATGAATCTTGAACGGAAGTAAGTTTTCAAGTTTCCTGCGCTATTTAGGTAGTGGTACCTAGTTGATCAAAAGTAAATTCTAAGTACTTTTCTTGTATTTGCAGCTAGAAATCCATTTCATGATGTCGATCTGAAAAACTAGATTTAAGGGCTCTCATACAATATTATACAATAAAACCAATCACAAGTAATTTTAAAAGTTTCATAATTGACTAGACTAAATTAAACCTAAATAATAACCAGTGGCACCTAAAATTATATGAATGCTTAAATGATAACAATGAACATTTTATTATTCCAGCACACCACTTCTGATAAAGAAGACAGCTAAAAATATAAAAGTTGAAGATTACGAATTCACTTACAACCGTCTGGTTGGCCTCGCCGCCGGATATGCTTACGAAAATCGGATGAAATTCCCGAACATACAGTCGAGTGAGGCAAAGGTTCTTGGACTGGTGTGGGATCAGAACAACGATGACAAATGTAAGCTGTACCTATCTGCTGTTAGTGGCACTGAACATTTGATCGATCAGTTCTCATTTTGGCCTCTTATGTGCGGGATGCGCAAGTACCAACTGAAGAAGCTTCCCCTCGAACTTGTAGTGAAGATGGGCAACATAAAGAATGCCGACGGAAAGACCATGGCTAAGGTTCTGAAGAGCAACCTGGTGACAGCTAAACGTATCTGGTTGATGTTCCCAAACACTTCACTCAGGGAACTGCAGACTCTGTTTGATGAGACACCGGAATTTAAGAAGCTGTTCCATGGTTGACATTTTTGTATGTCCTCTTTGGATCAAAACTTACCGGCAGATTCAAACATTTTTACCATAATCTGCCACCATTTTATATTTTATCAATGTTGTACTGGTACACCTATATGCATGTACTACAAATATTGTAATCTTTGTTTCTTATTAAACTAACCTACAACTAATCCCTTGTTTTTGTTATCTGAGAGTAATATTTAACATGACCTTTGTAACAAGCCCTTTCGTTCATATCTATGAGCTACAAATTTTATTTGAGTACAAAGCATTTGAGACAACATTATCGTTCAGTTCTTGTGTACTAAGCCTTACCCTAGTTAGTGTGTTTGGTATTTCAATTAGTTCATAAATATTTGGTACGTAAACAGTATGAATAACAAATCTACACTAATATTATACCGAGAAAAGATTTGTATTTTTGTGTGAAACGAATTAACTGAAAAACTAATGGACATTTTCAAAAAATCTTTTCCATTAGAAACAATATCACTGATTATCTTAAGCAATATAACATCACGCTACTACCCATGAGAGCGGGAGCGGGAGCTCCAACGACGAGTGAAACTACGCAAGACAGCTAGTCATACATATATTTAAATTATTTGTGTCTACTAGTCATACATTTATTCAACAAAAATCAATGATCTTTCGAAATTAAACTAATCAAGGTGCAAACTAGTAGTAAATGCGCGGGTGCACTCGGTGTATATTAATTTATAATTTAGTATGAACGAGTTTTAGCGGCAACCCGGATGGCATTAAATGTAAATTGGCTGAACTGCAATTTGTTAGCAATGTGTCGATTTTCGTTCTAGAAACGTGGCGAAAAGAAAGAACAAAAAACAAAACGGTTATTTTAAAGCATTTTATTAATTTCAAAAATAACTAGCATATAATCACGCAATATTACTAAATTTATAATATACTATGAGGAAATACACACAAAGTAGCGAACGATGCCGTTGTTCCACACAAAGACATCTTTATCATAATTCAGTACTAATAGTTTACTTTGTCGTTACCCATTCTGCTAATATACAATACCAATTTATACGTATCTCCATTAATTTCTAATATGCCTACTTATGTCTAATTTGTTTTTACATTGATATATGCGTCAAGCGATGATCACTGACAAATGGAGTAAGATTGTATGTGTACAAGTATTCCTGGATGTACTAAAGTAATGTGGGACTAGAGAGATGTAAGTGGAAACACGAGTTCTATTGACTCTAGTCCAGGCCGCGACTGCGCGGGCTCTACGATCATAGTCAAATAATAAAAGCGAATATCACTTGGAGATTTCAACGATTATACACAGATGAAGTAAAATGATAATAGTTTAAACACCAGGAATATTAAAATTAACTATGGCCGTATCGTGTTGAAGAAAGTCTTATAATTCAGTACAAAAGTAATACAGTAAGTACACGCAGTGCCATTACTTTGAATCTATTAAAACCTTCATCTATGTTTAATCATTGTGAAGTGGAATATATAAGTGGTAAGTACTTATATAGTCTACCTTTACGATGACAAAGTACATTAATGATATAGCAATATACATGTGGGTTATCACGCAAACAGTAATCAAAATAACATAATGATTTTCATTTTGAGCTCTGAAACAATTAAAAAGATAAAATTATAAATATTTGTGACATCAAAAATGATCTATTGTATAAAAATTCAATAACAAAGACGGTTCGTGAAACAGTAATTTACAGAATACATAAATATTATATATTAAAACATCAAGTTCACTTATTCCAATGTACATAATTACATCTATTTCAAATCACGTACGGCACAGCACTGAAATTTAATTTCTATATACCTTTTTTAACTACCAATTATAAGGACGTAATATTTTCATACAAAAATAATGCGTTACTTCAAATTTACCATAAATAGACAAAACAACGCTATGAAACAATAATTATTCAATTATAGGTTTGAAATATAAACTATGAGAAGGAATTATAAAGAAAAGTTAAGTATAAAACATAAATTCACAGAATTATGAACTTTATACTATTTAATATAATGATAGAATACATAATAATATATTATATAAATTCCGCTTTGAGCCGAGCTACCAATTTTAAAATACTGTGACAGATTAGACATCAGAGTAACACCAAGTTTATGCTAAAACTGATATTTCAATGATTCCACTACAGTCTACACTACACTGCTGATGTTAGACTGCTTGTTTGACTACCTATAATCAATCTAACTTCTCAATTTTAGTAAAAACCCGAAATCATACCTTTGCCTTATTAGTCTATATCGTATGGCAGTTAAGTAAAGGTATTATATCCGGTGGTATTACAACGAATTAAAAGAATAATAACGTAGCCTCAAAATATCCTAAAATATACACTGATCATTCCAATCTAAAATGCTAAAATAATGTTTCAAACAAAACTACAAGTCTCAAAATCTACAGTGCCTGATCGACACGAGTCACTGACGTATCAAACGTCATCAATGGAAACATTCGCACGGGGAACGGTTTTGAACCAATCAGAAGTTGACGATCGCGGCCGGTCTTGTAATAGTTGTATCGGTAAGCGTGTACGATAGTGTCTGCTACGCTCAGCGCCAGCAGGTTCAGTGCGTGATGACGGTCGCGTGCAGGCACAGCGGCAGCACGTGCCGGTACGGCAGGCGGTAGTTCTTCACGGTGCGCGCGGCCAGGCACGCCAGCGACGTGTAGCGGAGCGGGTTCACGATGGCGCTGAGGCTCTGCTGCGACGATTTGAGGATCTCTTCGGGCGTCTCGCCCTCGTAGTTGACTGTGTCGATGTGAGCGCCGTAGGAGAGCAGCTCGCGGACCACTTCGGCGGGACACGGGTTCAGCTGGAAATTTAGAAGGTAAGGTTATTCTTGTTGTATTATTAGTCAAATTTGTCAATTCTTCACTACATTTGGACAATTTTTTTCTTAATACATAAAAAAAATCTAGTTACCATACTCATCCGAAACGGCTTGACCAGTTTTTATAAAGTTTTATAAGTATATTCGAAATAATAGTGAGTGACAGGTGAGAATCGGTTGTGATGTATTTTTTATTCTTCTAGGAGAGGTGCTGAACAGCGGGTGAAGCCCCTAGCCACAGATAGTTTCAACTAAAAAAGGGAACTCGATGTTAAACCAATATCTATGATTGTTATCTGTTCAAGAGGGACTGATTTGTGAACCATCTGCGCAGTGTCAGTGCAAGTTAGTGAATCTTCGAATGTTTGGGTTGTTGTTGATATTTCCGTCCGCTGTTAGTTGCTGGGCGCGGGCAGCCATCGCCTGTAGTTGTGTATGGGCTACCTTGCAGAGCAGATGCAGCGGCGTGTTCCCGTCGGCGTCCCGGTGGTCTGGCGGCGCGCCCAGGCGCAGCATGAGGCGCACGAGGTGTCCGACGGGCGCGGGGGCGCCGGGCGACCCTGTAGTTGTGTATGGGCTACCTTGCAGAGCAGATGCAGCGGCGTGTTCCCGTCGGCGTCCCGGTGGTCTGGCGGCGCGCCCAGGCGCAGCATGAGGCGCACGAGGTGTCCGACGGGCGCGGGGGCGCCGGGCGACCCTGTAGTTGTGTATGGGCTACCTTGCAGAGCAGATGCAGCGGCGTGTTCCCGTCGGCGTCCCGGTGGTCTGGCGGCGCGCCCAGGCGCAGCATGAGGCGCACGAGGTGTCCGACGGGCGCGGGGGCGCCGGGCGACCCTGTAGTTGTGTATGGGCTACCTTGCAGAGCAGATGCAGCGGCGTGTTCCCGTCGGCGTCCCGGTGGTCTGGCGGCGCGCCCAGGCGCAGCATGAGGCGCACGAGGTGTCCGACGGGCGCGGGGGCGCCGGGCGACCCTGTAGTTGTGTATGGGCTACCTTGCAGAGCAGATGCAGCGGCGTGTTCCCGTCGGCGTCCCGGTGGTCTGGCGGCGCGCCCAGGCGCAGCATGAGGCGCACGAGGTGTCCGACGGGCGCGGGGGCGCCGGGCGACCCTGTAGTTGTGTATGGGCTACCTTGCAGAGCAGATGCAGCGGCGTGTTCCCGTCGGCGTCCCGGTGGTCTGGCGGCGCGCCCAGGCGCAGCATGAGGCGCACGAGGTGTCCGACGGGCGCGGGGGCGCCGGGCGACCCTGTAGTTGTGTATGGGCTACCTTGCAGAGCAGATGCAGCGGCGTGTTCCCGTCGGCGTCCCGGTGGTCTGGCGGCGCGCCCAGGCGCAGCATGAGGCGCACGAGGTGTCCGACGGGCGCGGGGGCGCCGGGCGACCCTGTAGTTGTGTATGGGCTACCTTGCAGAGCAGATGCAGCGGCGTGTTCCCGTCGGCGTCCCGGTGGTCTGGCGGCGCGCCCAGGCGCAGCATGAGGCGCACGAGGTGTCCGACGGGCGCGGGGGCGCCGGGCGACCCTGTAGTTGTGTATGGGCTACCTTGCAGAGCAGATGCAGCGGCGTGTTCCCGTCGGCGTCCCGGTGGTCTGGCGGCGCGCCCAGGCGCAGCATGAGGCGCACGAGGTGTCCGACGGGCGCGGGGGCGCCGGGCGACCCTGTAGTTGTGTATGGGCTACCTTGCAGAGCAGATGCAGCGGCGTGTTCCCGTCGGCGTCCCGGTGGTCTGGCGGCGCGCCCAGGCGCAGCATGAGGCGCACGAGGTGTCCGACGGGCGCGGGGGCGCCGGGCGACCCTGTAGTTGTGTATGGGCTACCTTGCAGAGCAGATGCAGCGGCGTGTTCCCGTCGGCGTCCCGGTGGTCTGGCGGCGCGCCCAGGCGCAGCATGAGGCGCACGAGGTGTCCGACGGGCGCGGGGGCGCCGGGCGACCCTGTAGTTGTGTATGGGCTACCTTGCAGAGCAGATGCAGCGGCGTGTTCCCGTCGGCGTCCCGGTGGTCTGGCGGCGCGCCCAGGCGCAGCATGAGGCGCACGAGGTGTCCGACGGGCGCGGGGGCGCCGGGCGACCCTGTAGTTGTGTATGGGCTACCTTGCAGAGCAGATGCAGCGGCGTGTTCCCGTCGGCGTCCCGGTGGTCTGGCGGCGCGCCCAGGCGCAGCATGAGGCGCACGAGGTGTCCGACGGGCGCGGGGGCGCCGGGCGACCCTGTAGTTGTGTATGGGCTACCTTGCAGAGCAGATGCAGCGGCGTGTTCCCGTCGGCGTCCCGGTGGTCTGGCGGCGCGCCCAGGCGCAGCATGAGGCGCACGAGGTGTCCGACGGGCGCGGGGGCGCCGGGCGACCCTGTAGTTGTGTATGGGCTACCTTGCAGAGCAGATGCAGCGGCGTGTTCCCGTCGGCGTCCCGGTGGTCTGGCGGCGCGCCCAGGCGCAGCATGAGGCGCACGAGGTGTCCGACGGGCGCGGGGGCGCCGGGCGCGGGCAGCCAGGCGCGCGCGCCGCGCCCCCGCGCGCCCTCGCCCGAGCAGGCCACGTGCAGCGCCGAGCGACCCTGGCGGACCTGCAAAACAAACATATATATTTTTGACTACTTAAAAAAAAGTAGATGGTTCTATGTTCGACCGCATTTTTTATATATTTTCTCCGATTACTCCGCCAACTGCTATCCAATTTATCCAAAGGGTATACATATCAATATTATTTAAATTCCATTGTAAGTTTTTTTTACAATATCTTTAAACAATTTGAACGCCATTGTCACATATATCATGTTTCTCGGCGTAGAGGGCACGCGCGTCTGTTTATTATACTCTGGCGTTCAAACGGTTCAAAATCACCTGAACCCAAAATAAGTGCAACCTTCACCAGTTTTGAGTTTTATTTTTAATCTTTGCATAGAACGTGGCCACTTTCCTAATTTGTTGAAGTTTACCATAATACAAAACCATTGCATAAGAAAGGTGATAAAGCAACTATTTAAAATTACCGTCTAATAACTCTGACACCGGTCTTGTCAAAAGTTTTTGAAAAAGTAATCTATAAATTTATGAACTCATTCTTTGACTTGCTAAACTTGCTAAAGAACAAGTTTTCGGAAAAACAGAAACATCAATAAAGCTGTCTATGAATTATTTGCTGAAATTATTAGTAATGTAGACAAAAAAAAACAATTTCAGCAGTACTTATAGACATGTCCAAAGCATTTTATCACGTAAATCACCAAATATTATTGGGTAAATTAGAACGTTACGGTATCAGAGGTAAAATAATATTAAATCTTGTTAAATCATGTCTCACTGGACGAAAGCAAATCACTGTTTTAAGTAGAGTTTGTTTTTAGTCCAAGACTGAAGTAACCCATATGTCATCAATTAAAGAAAAAACATGTGGTGTGCCCCAAGGAAGTGTTCTTGGGCCCCCGTTGTTTCTCATATATATATATATATATAAACGATCTGCTAAAATGCAAATAAATGACAAACTGTTTTATTTGCCGATGACAGTACACTTATTGTTCCATGTAAAAATATAGAAACATACGAAGATGATATAAACAAGTCCATCCTTAACATAATTAATTGGTTACTTATGAATAAATTCAAAAATAACATAGATAAAACAAAGCTTATGACATTATTTCAAAGAACAAAAAAACTCAAATATAACGTATGCAGACCAAACAATAGCTGAAACAACCTGTGCTAGATTTTTAGGACTTCACTTGGACATACACTTAAACTGAAAATTAAAGTTGAAACTGTTTGTAAGAAACTAAACCGCTCAGCTTTCACGAGGTTCTCGTCATGTGGAATGGTAACATCGATTAAAAAGATGTTTTTGTTTATTTTTACGGATAAAAAATTTCGCACAGTAACTGCGGTAACCGTTTGTGCATCCTGTAATAACACCCATAATTAACCAAGAAGCACTACACACGACTAAGATGTCTAACGCCCGGTTCCATTAAACAAAAACGAGTCGTTCTGCTTACGGATAGTAGTATTTTGACATACGTCTAATAGAACTTATGTCAAAATACTACTATCCGTAAGCAAAACGAATCGTTTTTTTGTTTATTGGAACCGGGCGTTAATCAACCAAGAAATAAACTACATTAGAACCACTATCAGAACAACGGCATTAAAATGAGACTCAAAAAGTAACCAGTGCTAAAACAATTCTAAACTCACCGTTATATCTAACTTAACAAGCGAGTAGACAGCCGTGTGTATCTTCCGGGACACTTCCTCAGTACACTCCGGTTCCTCAAGTAGCCTGGCCATTAACGCTGCCAAATGTAAGGAGATCACCAGCACCCTCTGGAGTGTGCTCAAGGTCTGTTCTCTGTCGATGCTGAGTTTGGAGTCCAAAAGCTCCATGCCTCGGTGTATTTCAGACAAAGCCTTCCTGAATACCGGCTCAATATCTTCGAAGGTTACAGGAGGAACTATGCGACCTGTGGGAAGGAAAGTGGTGGTTTTAATCATGTTTGTATGGAAGTATTTGGGTTGAAGTGATCACGCGAAAATGCGATCACCGCATTAGTCACTCATTCGTTCCGAAAAATGAACACGATACGACGACGACTTTTGTAAGTTAGCGCGATTGTGTCCTTAGTAAGGCTGCTCTACTGGGAAAGTAGAAAGCTATCTTTGTGAAGTGTTCTATCGTAATTCCTCAACACATCATATAAATGAGCATCTAGAGTAAATAGTTTTGGTACCTCTGAGCGGAGGGCGCGCGCGCTCGGCCAGCATGTAGGAGAAGAGCTCGGCGAAGCTGTAGAGCGAGCTCTGTGTGAGCGGCGACAGCGGCGGCAGCACGGCGCGCTGCATGTCCAGCGCGTGGTGCCACAGCGTGCGGCAGCGCGCGAAGCGGCCCGCGTCCGCGTACACCGCGCCGCGGTAGCGCACGTAGTACGACGTGTCGGGGTGGGCCGGTCCTGCAGACAAACATACAACGTTACCTAAATGCACACTGCTTCATCTACATACCGATATATACATACTTTTAAAAACGGAAATGAGAGCAATAAATATAAACGAAAGATGCCATTCGAGTTTGTGAAATACTGTCAAGGATGTCTAATATTCGTGGATTTTGAAGAATTTATTTTAGTTTTAGAATCAAAGGAATTAATATAGACGCTTTCCGCACTTACAGTTTGCGCAAAAGCATGCGGCAAGCCAACAATATTATGATTAGATAACTTTATGCTATTATGAAGCATAACTTTACTGCTATTCATCTATACTAATATTATAAAGCTGAAGAGTTTGTTTGTTTGAACGCGCTAATCTCAGGGACTACTGGTTGGAATTGGAAAATTCTTTTTGTGTTGGATAGTCCATTTCATGAGGAAGACTATAGGCTATATAACATCACGCTACGACCAACAGGTGCTGAGCAGCGTGGGTGAAACCGCGTGGAACAGCTAGTAAACATATAAAGATCCAGCTCCTGAGCAATCAACTCACCAAGAATCCTCTCTCTGATGACCAAGGCCTGCATCCGCATGCCATCCGGATCTGCAAGAATCTCCTCTAACTGCTGCGAATTGCTCGGTTCCACTGCGTAGTCGTACGCCTCTATGCGAGGGATGTCTTTTGGCTTGGGAATGGGTTCGCTACCGTCAGCAGGGAATCTGTACAAGGGAAGCAAACATTAGGAAATGAGGCGAGTACACGAGCAAGAAGGTAGGCTGTTGGAGACTGCATGCCCGATGTCTCGCGTATTCCACACTGCGCAACTGCATGGAGCTGCGTTGTAAGAAGTCGCGATCGCCAGCATTGACGACGAAGTTTGAAAAG
This sequence comes from Ochropleura leucogaster, assembly GCA_958449745.1. Lineage (NCBI taxonomy): Eukaryota > Metazoa > Arthropoda > Insecta > Lepidoptera > Noctuidae > Ochropleura > Ochropleura leucogaster. The sequence goes on along the minus strand of OY288213.1, from coordinate 15,123,151 downwards.
ATATTTTGTCTTCGCACAGATAAGACTAAAATTATCGAATGTATTGTGGTAAAACAAAACAGTCAGCAAAGAAGAACTTACCTATCATCCATGGCTCGTTTCCAGAGCGCGAGTGCGCCGACCATGTCGCGTCTCTTGTCCACGTAAGTGGCACCGAGTAGTTCCAATGCGTCGATGCGTTGCTGTCGAGTCACTAGACCGTATTCTGTATTTATTAGGTGCTCGACTATGTGCGTGTGGCCTGTTACTGACGCTGCTAGGAGTGGCGTCATACCTGCAAACATTATAATAATAGGGATGTTGAATTCATCAAGATAGGTACAGAATTATGGTCGTCCAGCGGTGAAATGGACGGCAATGTTGCCATCGTGGGTTAATCCTGGATCAGTTTGGTACAGGAAACTCGAGAACTTTAACCACTTATGTAATGGAAGTGTCACTATGAATGATGATTATGATGATATTGCAAATGTCGAGGTGGACCGATCAAAAACTTGTCTTTCATAATAAGATGACTATAAAGAAGTTTCCGAGCAGGACCACCCATCAAAGTTCTACAAAATTTGAACTAATATTTCTATAATTAAAAATAAAGTGTCTTACCGTACGAGTCCACGTCCATAGTAGCTCCATGTCCCAATAGCATCTTGAGTATATTAAGAGAGCCGCTCTCGGCACAATCGTGTAACGCCGTGTTGCCTTTCACGCTCTTTCTATTCACGTCGGCATTTAGCGACAGTAGGTACTTGGCGATTCTAATGTGGCCCTTATAGCAAGCGATCATTAGGCATGTGTGGCCGTGACGGTTTGCTATTTCTATGTCTGGAAATGGACAAATGGATTTTAAGAATTGCGATTTGTTTTACATTTTACGAGTTTCGTATTTCATTTTAGTGTAACATTTTCTTTCTAGAACTAAGGTCAATATTTTCAGTAATACATGGATCGTTTGTGCGTTCAAATAAAGCTGACGAGGAGCGTTGTAAAATAAATAAAAATAAATTATTCTGATTATGGCTACGCTCCAAAGCATGTACAAAAAATTTACAGTTATTCAATGTATGACGTAACTCACCGGCGCCATTTTCGACTAGGAACTTAACGATATCAGAGTGACCGTCAAAGCAGGCGGCCCTCAGGGGGGTGCTGTGCGTCCGCGTGGTGGAGTTCACATTGGCGCCCGCGCGGACCAACAGCTTCACCAGCGGTAAGTGACCCGCGGCCGCAGCGCACCATAGTGGCGGCGCGCCTTCTATCGTCTCGCCGTCGAATGTCACTGCAAGTAATAAAGAGAGGTTAGTATGTTACTGTATTTTATTTTATTTCTTATAATTAAATCAACTCTGTTACATCGACGGCGCTGGTAGTGGCTTCTGAGATGTCTCTCAAAGTGCAGTACGTACGGAGTTGAACAAACATTAATAAAAAATACCTATTACTTAAGTATTTTGTGTATTTCGAAATTCTTTATGAACGTTAAGTGTGAGTTCTAAGACTATACCACTATGGAATAGATGAACTACAATTAAAAACACCTTAAAACACGGATATAATTGAAATCGACTATTTGCAGGGTTTTACTGCAACTACAAGCCGCAACTCTGCCTACGTGGAGGATCACTGGCCACGGCACACTCCCTCTCACAGGAGGTCAGTGTGAAGTGTCCCACAGCCCAGTAGGAACGACAAAGGCTGATTATGAAGAGTTTATCTGCATGTCAATCTCTTTAAATCCGCGGCGAATAAGAGATAATAACAAGACAATGGGTAGTACTGTCTTCCTGCTGTCGATGGAATGTGTGTGTCGACCGTGTTGATTTGATAATGATGTGACAACAGTATCGTGAAGACATATGACCGAAGGCGTTGAATGATATGACGTGTACATTATGACTAACTAGACCAGCGTCAACACGTTATTATTTTGGTTTTGGTTAGACTTTAGATTAAGGCCAAGGGTATCCAAACAATGAGACTGTTGGCAATCGATTTGTACGTTTTTATACCCAAATAGTTGGACTTAAGGTGACGTATATGGAGCTGTATTGATGTTATAAAGACCATGTTTAGATATCTCGCAACTTGGTTAAACCTTCCCGAAATACAAGTTATCTCTTTGAAAAAAACCGGCCAAATGCAAACGACATTAACGACCATAATATCTTTAAACTAATTAGAGGGTTCATTTTAACAGCTTTAATGGACCATAGACTTGAGTATATGGTTTTAATTTCAACTGGATACCTCCACGCGTTCGTGGAATAAAAGGTCTTGATCCTAGTATAAGGGATTCCCTTGGATCCTTTTGAGGTATGGAACCCTAAAAACCATTACTGAGCAAAGCCCAATGATTTATTTATGGAAAGTAAAGTACATCTGGCGTAAACTTGGTTCCCATTTAAAGATTAATCGAAGTTCAGAACTTTTTCTTCAATTCTGAAAGAATCTGAAGGCCATATGAAAGCATTAAAGAATACGTTGTTTGTTTTGGAAAAACTTTGTGATAAGGCATCACAATTTTTTTCCAATACAAACAACGTTTATTAGGTACAAGCTGTCATTTCGGAATATTCTGGAAATTTGTTCTAGAAATAAACAAAAACAAGACTATAATTATTGGAGCAGAGATAGAATCGAGATGTTCTTGATTAGATTAGATTCTTAAATAGTTTTGGCAGTCTGTAATTTTATTGAACTAACTTCAGCTGAAAGATTTATGTGGTAATATATTTTTGAAAGTCTTATCATACTTAATTAACTACTTTATGTTGTGTGAACTTGATGTTAAGTACTTTGTTCACGTTCCTCTTTGAACCAAAGGTCAACAAAATTAACATAAGTCTGCAGCTACATACATATAAGGGATACTTTTAGAAAGTTCGGAGACCTAGCAGAAGTATTTTTTTTTCTAAAGCACTGCCTGTTATGATAATTGAAATATATTTTCAAGTAAGCTTCGTGCCATAATCATATATGCATGAAATTTACATAAGCAATAGGTACATAAATGCCTACTATGTTAATGACCGTCAGAACAATATAAACCCATACAAGTTTATTAAGCATGTTACTATACAAAAAACACAAAAGATATATTTGCCACGATAATTTCAGCTGAACAATTTGTAGTAAAATGGCTTCTGGCCAAACTATTGACGCAATTGGAAAGCCGTTTCGACAACGCGTGACAATTCGAGCATAAAGCAAATAAACAATTGTATTTGCACGACAAACGAGTGATTAATTAAGGTCCTGATTGACCGACACGTTTTGCCGATTGGGAATGTACGCGAAACTCTTCGCCGATGGTATTGACCACCTGACCTGATGCCAACACCGACACAATGGAATAGCGTTATTAAGAAACAATGTACGCACTTCATTTCAAAGTCAATTGTTCATCCTAGTTTGACCTCTCTCATAGTGAGCTGTCGTATTTTTCTGTTTTTCTTAATACAACTGCAACTTAGTTCCTTTACATATCGTAGGTACCTCGTTATTTTCTATTTTTAAACTTAGTTATACAGTTTCAAAGAGTATAATAATTACAGGTCTGTCCATCACGTAAACTGTATTCTTGCCATTTATAAACACTGTTTTATACATTTGAAATTAAGTGAAAACGTTACCAACGAAGTTCATTTTCAATGCAGTGGCCACAGTATTTTCAGTTTTTAAGGGCTCATTGACCGTGCTTGATTAAATGAGACATAATATCGGTGCATAACAATATTATTTAACTTAACCTGCAATGACCCGACCCCGTTGTCAGGATCCACCAGCAGTTTGCTTGGTTTGTTATTATTTAATTATTTATACATTTTTATTGTAAAAAGACAAAAAAAAATAAAGTTTTTAAATTAATAAGGTAGGTATTTTTTAGCAATACTAATTACAGTTGAAATTTACAAAATCGTAATGACTAAAAATCCCAGAAGCGTATGTTTTTGCAGCTACAAACCATGAAAGTAACGTCCCCATCCCTACTGCTCCAACATAATCCTCTTGTGAGAATGTGTGGGCCATAAGCCAGCACTAAGTCATAGAATTTTCGAGATACAACTATCAACATGTCACAAATCCAGTAAATCGATGAAAAATAAAGTAAAGACCTCACCTGAACCAGGCTGTTCGATGTCCGCTTTACACCTCTCTATGAGGTATTCGGCTACGTCGTAATGTCCATTTCTGCAGGCGATGACCAGTGGAGTCGCGCCGCCGACCTTTGCACCCACCAACATGTTCAGCTCGTCCGCAGAGCGCCAACTGTGTAGGTACGCCTAGAGACAAGAAAAAAATAAGGTTAGCAACCAATTTACGAAATTTAAATGGCAATATTACCACACTGCCAAAGGTTCGTTCGTAGCCTCTTAATCCCAAATCCACAATAATCTAAAGAAATATTAAAATAATAGGAGATAGATAACCGAACAATCGTGCCTACGCCAGGCCAATGACTTGGCAATAGCATAACATGGAAAACCCATAATGAGGTCATTCAATTATTAGATTATCCAAATCGACAATTACAGCGTCGATGACTGGCTATTCAGGCATTATTTCACTAGCACGCTTTGGCCCCTGAGGGATCTCGTTAGAGACTTGAACCGCGAAGATGTGCACAGACAAAAAAAGCCTATTAAAGCATTAATTTCGGGCTACGTCCATAGTGTTAGTAACAACTGTTTTAATGAGTTTTATCCAATTTCGCATTGGAGACTCCTATCTACCAGCGAATACACTCAAGATAGTGCTGGTACTGCCACGAAGACAAGCAAGTAAAGAAGAATTTTCGATGCTCAGTGGAGGAATTTTGCTAAAGTTTTGGCAAAATGTCTTAAACATAGGATCATTACGGCCGTTATCGAAGATATTCCCAAACATTTTATTTACACCACTAAAATGGCGAATTAACATGACACAATGTTACCTTACATAGGTATAAATACAAAAACAAAGTGCTGCCAAAGAGTAAAATGTTTGGTATTTACAATATTTTTATAAAATTGTATGCAGCTGATAAGTGATATTGGCACAACTGACAATCTATTAATCATACCAGTCTCATCATCATAGACTTAGCTCGCAAACAATGGGTAATTAAGGAAAGTCCTTATAAGAAAATATTTACCGATATTATGCTTATTACGCTTCTTCAAACCACAATGATGTAATGGCCTTTAATCGACCAATAAGAACAGAATCCTTTTTAATGTATCTGGCCGTTAAACACAAGACAAACAGACAAAGCAAATACGACGAAGTTAATGTGTATGATTTTAAGCTACATCAAATATTTGCCAAAATGATTACCAAGGAACCGGAATAAGCTTAATACATTGATATTAAAAAAAATAGCAAAATCTTCAAAAAACGAAGGTTAATTTTTATGTTTTTTTACTTAGCTGAATAATAACGAATGCATAAATGTCAATCCCATTATGTAGATTAAAATCTAAATCTGAATTGTACACATTGATAAAAAACCTAACCAAATAGCGCCGAGTTTAATTTGGCAGCCACATCTACCAGTCATTCGGACTAAAAGCACGTAAACGCTTGTACACAATATTTTTTCCTACATGCACAACGTCTTGCGCATATCAATTTTATAATGATCCATGTTGAAAACCAAATCTTAAAAGGCAATTGACAATCACGTCATCTGCAGATATTCGGTATCAAGATTCGCAAAAGTGAAATCCCCAGATATAATAACAACGAAGTTTGGCAAGCGCGCCCGCGCCGATGCGTGGCGCAACACTGCCCCGGCTTGCAAAACATACACCGGTAAATACACCTGTACAACGATATATTTTTAGAATCGTTTAAGATTATATTTAGAAATTCGAAGGAAGAGAGGGAATAGTTTTATTTTTATTGGGGGGTATATTTCAAATACCACAACGAGAGGACTTAACCGTAAAAAATACAAACGGGGCTTCAGTATTAAGTTTTTGAAGCGTATCAAATATCCAAGTATATGATCAAACAAATGCTATAGTATTATTCATGCCACAATGTTTTAATTGCTATCTTTAGATATATTCATTTTCATCCAAATTAATTAGAGAAACGACTTACATCTTCGTAAATCGAAATTTCATCCCCAGATCTCATTTCACGCACACCCAAGAATCCCCGAAGGATTTAGAGCTCTGGCTGAAATTTATTACTAACCTAACCTTGACCGGCATGACCTTATGAAGTAAGAAGCCAAGTAAATCAAAGGTTTTTGACTAATACAGGAGCGGTAGGTCAATCCTTTAACGAATATTATGAGTGGGCAGTACCGTCCAATCAATTTACATTTAGAATATGGAATAACACACACATACAAAAGCCTCACAACAACATACCAACCACAACCACATAAGCCTTAATAATGCAAAAAGAAGCAATAATCCTTAACGTTTATTTTCACAAAAATGTTTGTGTGCTTCGCATTTATAATGCCATCATCAAAAACTTTGTTGATAAAACTTTAGGTCAAAATGTCTGCTCTTGTCTGTTTGTCGTGCGATCCTTATAACAATCATATCTTTATGTTTGACTACTTTCAATGTCAAGAGGGTCTACTTACATTTATTCGTAAATTTATAGCATAAATGCTATATTACGACGAGAAGTTGAGGTTATGGGCCACTTGTGAATACGGTTTGAGTAATAAACATACTCTATTAGAACAGTTATAGAGTATCAATCAACACAATCTTGTTCGCCTTATGGCACGAGTAGTGTGCAGACTAAATCGAAATAGGTCAACAATGCTCTCAATGGTAAACTAGCGGTGCTGAATCCACTTCAAGCTGTTTACAGCGTGCAGCTGTATTTATGACCCTAGGCAGGCAGTGAAATTGAGATTTTATTTGAACGTACTGAAACTGACTTGGGGATGTAAATAAGAGCATTTAGCTCAAGTGGTTACAATTGTATACATCGATGTAACAGAGAATTGCTATTATTTTTAACACTTTTCTGATGAATGTATTTGATGATGAAATTTAGATTCATGTTAAAGTTTTAACTAAAACGAATATGAAAATTATGATACATATTTTTCATAAAGCAGGCCCTAATCTAGCGAAAGAATTCTTATATTTAGACAGTAAATTAAAATATTATATGACTTACAAGATATGTTAGCAACGGTTCACAACAACGATTAGCGAAACAATAGATTATTTAAAGTACTGAGCACCATAACAAATTCCACAGATGTTAATCTAAGCACTGATCAGCCACTATACTGACTCATCAATAAGACATCAGAGCTAATTAAATAGTGCAAAGACAATGAACATAAAGTAGCAAGATATTTCACAATTTGGTATTGTACTGGTGGCCGTGACTGTTGCGCGAACAGATCAACTGTGACTAACACTGAAGATGGATACTTCATTGATTTTGAAACTTGCATTGTCATATTTATTACTTAAAAAGAAGTATTTTTATGTTAATGCTACAAGAAAAATATCAATATTCAGTTTTCGTTGAGGAAAAAAAATCAAAAAGAACAATATGAAGTCACTGTCCTCTGGTGCCACTTTAAAGAGTCATAAGAAGCGAAATTGAAAAAAATATTTCATCCAAAAATATAAAATAACTTTACTTCCGGAAGTCGATGACTCTTGTTTCTTTCATTGACTTTTTTGGGATTATTATTCACTAGCTTTTGCCCGCGGCTTCGCTCGCGTTAAATCCTGGGTAAACTACCCGTACTTTTTACCCTTGGGCCTTATTTATTGCAATAGTAAAGCTAATTCTTCCCTCTGTCTAATTCATTTCTCACTTTAAAGAAAAAAAATAGCCTATGTCCGTCTCCAGGGTCTCAACTATCTCTCCGTATGTAAAATTCATCAAAATCGGCATAGCCATTTAGGCATGAAAACGTAACAAACAAACAAACTCACTTTCCCTTTTATAATATCAGTATGGATTATACATTTTCCATGGTTCTCGTAAAGAAATAGTTTTAAAGATAACCGTCATAAAAAAACAACAATTTTGTGAATGAAATAATAAATTAAAATGTTGTACTTTTAACATATTGTACCATAAAAACAACAACTGTGCGAAAAAAAATCAAGTGCAATAAAAAGTAATCAGAACATAAATAATGGATGCCCCACTCATACTAAACTTATTAGCAATAATGAAAATCTTATACGCTACCAGAGGTGCAATACAGAGTAACTTGCGAAAAAGACAGTTAAATTGCTAGGCCGACCGAACCTTATTAATTTACAGCCTTGCTGTTGGTCAACAATTACTTAGACCTTAATAAACAGGTGCATACGCATTATTATTGGAAAAGTTGTACCGGTCTTGATTTCACAAATAAAGGTTTACGTACATGTATGAGCAAAATGGCTGACATTAACATTCGATACAGTGATGAACGTGACTCGACTGTTGTAGTCAGGACTTGCTGTTACTGCTTAGTTCTATTTACCCCATTAAATATGAAAGTTACAACTGCCCGCCGATTTGTATTTACTGCGTCGTTTATTTCCCTCGTAAATGTGTTCTGAATTTCTTATCAGGCAAATGCTATGCTTTTTATAGAACAACTAGCTATGCCCCACACTGTTGATATATCAGCAGGGTCTACCGTCAGAACCAGAACATTGGCAAAGTGCTACCGATCAAAATCTTTCAATCCTTTGATATCACGTAAATACAACTCTGCTTTATTCCGAAGTTTACCTTCTTCAACCTCCTTAGCAGCCGCCTCTGCCTCCGCAGCAGCGTCTTGCCGCAGTGGCGCAGCGTCTCGATCCACCGACACCTCGACGGCATCAGATCCCACACACCAGTAGACATTTTAAATCAACACATCACAGTATATCTTATAAGTTTTTATATGACGACACTCTTTGTTCACAACGTTCACATTCTTATTATTCTTTGAAGGAAGTCAAACACTGTAAATATTTATACTATTAATAATTCAAGTATGATTATTAATTCTTAAATTTTGAATTTAATTTCAAGGTTACAAGTTGTCAGAGTTTTCAAAACGACGTATATTTAAAACACTATGCGCCTAATTTTTTATTTGATCTTGCAGCTTAATTAACAATATCGTGCCAACGTCTCAACAACTTGTCCATAAATGACACCGTCCACTGCTCACGGATAAATATATAGGTATGGTTAGCAACCGCAGAAAGGCGTGATATTCTGAGTAAACTGTGCATTTTCTGTTAAATTTGTATAAACAGATAACTGATTATGCGGGGTTTCTCCATGGAAAGATACATGATAACACGTTCCTGGTGCAATTACTGTTATACGTCTGCACTATTTATATAGATTAAGTTAAAAGAAGATTTTAAATACAATCATCGAATTTCAGACCACAAGATTCAAGAAATGGGTTAAAAACAGTTTTAAAGAAAGAAAATATGATGAATTACTATACAGCAGCTACGACAAGACATGATACTAGCCGAGTTATTACGAATTTATATTAAGCTCCACATGTTAGCCTCATGGTGAATTCTCAACGAGCAATTAGAGTTTATGATGCAGACGCTGAAACAGACGTCAAACATTGCAATAAAATATCCAGCTTCCGGAAAAGTAGGAAAACAAACTCGTTATGTTGACACTAATACCGTTACATGATCACTTTTTATTGCATTGTAAGATTTAATATGTTTTCATTACCACGACAAGTTTCTGCTGTTTACACTGTGAGATACAAAATACGTATATTACAAGCTTACGTAAAACAAATATTTTGAGATACGGTGACATAGAGTCGTCTAGGTATAGATAATGCTCTTGAATAAATAACGGGTTGACATTCAAGATTGTTACATAAAGGTGACACGGCAGTAATAATTACATTTTTGGACATGTTTAATTTGATATTAGGAAAAACTAGTCCGCTGCTATGATGGAGGTATCGAGAGAAAAGAAATAACAAATCAGAATGACTGCCTTCGGGTTTTTCTGCCATTCGGTGAGTCATCTTAACTAATTTGGGTCTCATATTTTGTTACTAAAGACTTAAATCTTTGTCAAGGATTTCTAGAAAGTATATTTCATGGCCAATCAGATAAGGTTCACACAGCGACATATCAAGCTATTCATTTCCAGTATAACACGCTTTGTCTATATTTCGCATGCAAGAGAGATCCGTTTATACTGGTTTAGCATAGCGTGCTCGAGCGTCATACGTACTTTGAATAACTAAAGATCAGGTACCAGGAATGTATTGTTATTTTTCAATCAATAAAGACTTACTGGTCATGAAATCAAAATAAGAAGACACATTCAGTATAGTGACAATGGCAATAAAATGCGTTTGATTGTTCAATTGATCGAGATCGATGGAATATACTCACGTTTTAACAATAACACTCACACGTGCCTGTTACATACATTTTTGTTGCGTAATTTCTATAGAAATCAAAGGAAGGCTGGTAAGTGTGACGCATCTGGTTTGCACGATTGCGGAAAGAAATTCTTAATGTGTGAACAGAATGATCTTTCACCGGTTACCTCATCGCAAGTGTAAAACATTGATTACTGTCATCAGAGCCTCTCAGGTCATTTACACGTGCCTTCAAGGGAAGGATGAATTTTAAAGATAATGGGGCGATTATTCTTGTAATTTTGCATTTTTAAATGCTTCTGTACTTAAATGAGGAAATGCTTCTTCCATATCTATTATATTTGGCTACTGTTTTTTTTTACTTCCGTATGCAGATCCACCGTATTAAGTTTTTTTAACCTGCATACTGGTTGGGGATAGTTTTGTTGCAATTGTTTAATATTGTGTTAATGGTTATTTTGGTCTGAAAACCATTAAATACCGCTTTATGTTGTCTGTTGTTTACCAGGTTTTTTTTTTTATTCTAGTGTAATCTTCCGGGATTTGCGGAATGTGAATAGATATTATTCTACAATCACTGATAAGATGCTGTATATATGTATATCTTTACTTTATCTAAACTTATTGATTTCATTATGCACAAATATCGTAATTTCTCATTGCATAATTTAAAAAATGTTCTATAGTTTCAGACTGGTATAGAAAAAGGCTTGAGTTAATTTTTGTATGACTAATAAAGAAATTTCATTCACAATTATAACGAGTTAAAGTGTACCTACTCATAAAAAGTGCTATTCGTCTTGGATGATAAATTTTAATATCATCTCTTTACTGTATATTGTGTGCGAGCCGTCATATTGTTAGAACAGTGATCATTTCCTATGTCATATTCGCCAAAAACATTAGGTCATTGACTCTTTATTTTTGTTGTTGATGTATAATCCAAATTTGTATTATTCCAAAATCCAATCAGAATCAAATAACACCTAATGCTTTTATAATCGCTCATAACCGAATATAATAAATAAGCCACATCATATGACTTACTGACGTGTAACAACTGATTCTGATCGTCAAAAACTTCCATTAATTAAGAGAAATTACTCGAATAATTGTGTTCCAATTAGTAAAATAAACAAAGCATTGATTCGAATATTAATTAACTATTAAACGTGACTGTTACGAGGCTAATGAAAAACTAAAGGATTACGCACAGGTAGAGCTAATTAATCATGCAATCAAACTTTTCACATGCTTATTGTTTTAAAAAATATGAGTCTTATTCGTAAGGTGATAAGGATAATATTCGGTTGATTGAGATGGTATTTAGAAAATATGTCAGTCGCAAAAATTTACTATGCGGCCATGAGTAAAGTTTGGAAATGATTCACGTGTCCGGTACAATCGAGTTCAATAGACCACAACCTACTTTGAACAACAGTACTGAACAATATATTGAATAAACCCTTTGAAATACATATCTAACGGTTGATTTTCATTTAATATATTTTTGAGTAGTATTTTTACAAAAACGACCAGAAAAAAACAAATGTTTATGTGGACCTAAGGTAGGTAATTTGATCTAATTTAAATGTAGATTTTAATTCGATTTTCAAAAACTTGTCCAGCAGACTTGCTAAGAGCTTAAGTAATAATCTACCTAGGTAAGTATTCATTGCAGAGGCCATTGGCGGTTGTAATTGCTTAGTATTACAGTTTAAGTTCTAAACCACACGAACGGCTTCACCTTCAGGCATACTAGGAAACAACTCAAGACAAATTCGACCTTATGTTACTTAAAACAGAGGTCACGTTAATACAAACATTTATGGAAACTAGACGGCCGAGTTGGTAAACATTTTGCACCAAACAAAAATAGCCCGTAATGTTTGTTCCACAAGGAATTGTTTACTCCGAATCTTGTTTAATTCTAATCTACATAGTTATTTAAAGCCGCGTGTGCTTTGTATATTATGTAAACAAAGTAAGTAAATAGCGGATATTTGTAGGGATCGCAGAAGATGATGGCGGCCTTTACTGACAAGAAACACTTGGATATCATTATCAATGAGGATGTCAGTATTGTTTATATCTAGAGTAATTTCATAACTGAGTATTCGAACGAAGCCATTCAGCATCCCTAGATCTTATTTATAGGGTTCTGTACATCAAAAGAAAAAACAGAACCCTTATAGGATCACTTTGTTGTCCGTCTATCTGATTGTCTGTCTGTCACGAGTTCACGACCCTTTCTCTCGGGAACACGTAGAGGTACCGAGTTGAAAAAACCTTATATTCAAATCTGTGGTTCCTTGGAGCTGTGAAAAAATCAACCCTCTAAGTCTACGCAATCAAAAGAAACAGCTGTTTATGTCGCCAGTTTTAACGGGACTGTCGATGCGCGAGATCATGTCGCACTTTTATGGTGTTTATAACATCTAGGGAAGGTTTTATTGGCCAGTGATAGTGTTGTACACGAGTAAACGAGAGGGAACTCTTTTGAAGAGTGTGCGCAAAATCAATTGCATCACGAATGTCATACACGTGTGTCGCAATTGGTGTCATAGTTTCAACTAGACGATATAAGTGACTAGCAAAAAATATTTACCAAAGACTTGAGATTGAGAATAAAGTTCGTAAGTACATATTTAGCAATTCGAACATCGCAATTAACAGTTACAAAAGCGTCTTTGTTTATCGACAAAAAAGGAAAATGTTTAGTGCCTCTGGCTTTATGACGTTCATTTGTTTATGTCTTTTCAGGTTTTTTCAGCATAATTACTTCTATTAGATCTTTCACTCAGTCAACTATGTCAGCCATACTCTTGTTGTGATTTTATGGTAGGTATTTAAAGTGAAGTAAGGTACAGACACAGGTTAAAACGGAAATAAAATCGTGTGAAGCGAGAAACGCAATCTAGTTCGTTTTCGAAAACTTGAACTCAAACTTTCACAGGAAAATAGACACTATGGTTTCCATGCAATTTTGCAGGTTTGCAGTACATGCAGTATGTCAGCCATACTCTTGCATGGTTATATGGTGAGTATTCAACGTAAACAAGTGAAGTGAGGGGCAGGTTGCACCATGAACTCATAAAATGGCACCATAACTACCACAGCCGCAAATCCCGTTAGCTATTCGCTGCCTTATAGCCGCATCGTACTGGACAAAGTAACGCCTCATGCTTTCTAATTTACTTTACCGTTACCGCAAGCTTACTTAACTTCAGCGATATAACGTTGTTTATTACAACATTGCGTTATTTATTGTTCTCAATCATGAACAATGCTGGCAAGATCCTGTTATTAAGACGAATAGCCTTGCCCAATATGCAATTAGACCGTCTGATATTGTTTTTGCGAAAACATTTTCATAAACTCCAGTTGATGTGTTAATTTTTGCATGCAAGTTATACTGCAATCGTTTGCTATGTACATTTGATATGGTGCAATACGAGATCGGGTTACAAATATTACCTCTGCAAAATCAACCTTCGTTACTTATAATAAACTGTGATAGTTATCACAACAACATCAATTTAGATATTACGACTCAAATAAATTACCATTTTAGAAAACTCAAACACTTGAAAACGAACTGTATATAGTGAATAACAAACTCTGAATAAAAAAAAAACAATCAATCGTCATACATAATATCATTCGCAACACAAACAACAGATCCAAATAGACGAGTTGCACAACCGTAATAAACTTTAGTTTGATCAGCGATTACTAGTTTACACTCGGGACGGAGTTCGCGGTGCGAATGGACGCAGAGTCGACCGCCCGTTGTCATGCCGTATGCAATACTGCAGCAGCTAGTGGTGGGACAACTTCTTTCACCGAACGCTTACACAATAAAAAGGTTACGTAACCAACTTTTGCCTTTCCAATGCTGCAACGGCGCGTGTAGCAATTGCTTTTTTCGGATGATCGGAGCCTTAAATCGATATGCAAATCAGGCGCTCATTGTTAGAATATATTAAACTAGGGAACCGGTTTAGCGGAAGGCGGTTATCAGTTCAAGTTGTGTCTATTATTCACTGTCTGTCTATTATTCACTATTCAGTAGTGACGCACGTTATCAGGAACAATTAAAAAAAAAAACAAAAATAAATTGGCTCTGCTTTTTAATTTCCTAATTTATTGACTGTCAATGTCTGATCTGACGTCAAAGCGTTTCCCATAATTAATTGCATTTGATAATAATGGGTTAATATAAAAATACATAGTCATGCATACTTCTTGCATATATAATCCTTGTCGAACCATATGAACGGGTCTTGCGGGACTCGGAGGAAGCAACGATAATAAACCAAATTGGTTAACCGGTCATCGTCAAGTCGAGCAGATACTCGATCACTGACACACTTAAACGCTCATCGCTCGCTCAATTTTCCGTTCATTGCTTCTATTTTCTCGAGCACAGCCAATTAAAAACCAGCTGCACTTGTCCATTTCTAAAAAGAAAGGAACTTGAACCCAAGCAGTGTAGGCGAGTGGTACTTCCGGATTCCTCCATCTATTTTCGTCAGACTTTCTGGGCCAGAGGCACTTTCCACCGAAGACATGATGTTGTTTTGGTTTGAAAAGAAAAATGTTGTTTTGCGCGAGTAGATTTATGTGTGTGACGTTGCATCTATGTGACTGCCAAAGTATCTCAGCCGTACCTAGTTCCGATAATCCAGATTGCGCACTTCTTAGGTTTCTTGGTGTCATCACGAGTATAATGCGATGGTTTACTTGCCAAGTTCTGCTGGCTCAGCAGCCTTGTTCGCTAAGGACTATTACGGATTGTACATAATCTGGCGCCACGGCGCGTCATCATGAAACGTTTGCTGTTTGACCTATCTCATTGCTGATTTAAGTAGGAAATCATCGAAACAGAATGAAGAAGACCTGGCAGGTAATTACATCTTTATATATATAATTCTTCTGTGAGTGTGTATGTCACTGAACTTCTCTCAAACGACTGGACCGATTTTGATGAAATTTTTTGTGTGTGTTCAAGGGGATTTGGGAATGGTTTAGATTCACAATTTTGTCCGGCAGATGGCGCTGCATCACATTTTTTGTAAATACGTAGCGAAGCACGTACCGGGCCGCTAGTATTACTATAAAGGCTTGTGACAGTCTAGATTTCTATTGTAACAATAGTTCTTCTTCTTCCAGGACTTGTCTCCTTTTCTTTCGCAGAACACTAATAATAATTTATTTAAAGTTAAGCGTTTAGTCTATTCCACTCGTTTTAAAATTTGTAGATCTAAAATCAGACTGCGGCCAACCGGACTTTGTGGACTTACGAAACACCAAAAACCGCAAAAAATCAAAACTGTTGATATACACAAACATTCATTATGTACATAAGTACATAGTTTACATGTGGAGTTCGTGGCTAAATATGAAAAGCCACTCAGGTTGATTTTGAGGTTAAGCCGCGCTTGTCCAGGGTGGATTATTACCAAATACTAACTGTGTTGTGGAGGTCAGATAGGCAGTCTCCATGTACCATGTAAAACTGGTAATCAGCTGAATCCGGTTAGACTGGAAGCCAACATCGTTGGGAAAGGCTAGGCAAATGATTATAGTTTACTTAGTAAAATATAGGTTACTATATTCAAAAACAAATGAATGATATCCCTCTTTCACTTATAGGACAAAAACGTGAAGATAAACAACGAAAACAAACAAAGTTTTGCACTTAACTTAAATAATTATAGAAATGGCAAACAAATAAATTGCGCTATCTATTACAAAGAAACTGCTAGTTATGTGTTTACAGATGTTAATAAGATAAAGGAATGCCGTTTATATTTCAATAGCCTGAAATGAAAAGAGAATTAAAATTATGAAAACTTAACGCTGTAGAGACGAACGTATGCAATTTTAAACACGCAACTATTTTATAACGGCTATCTTAAATTGAATTCAACGTCTTCAGTGTCAAGCAATGCATTACTTATGTTCAATTCAGATTTCAATCAATAATATATTTTAAAATTTAGAAAATGCTGGATGTTTACTAGTTTAATGAACGGATTAAACCTGGGGGTCTGAAATGTCTTAAATGGGAACGATTTACGTTAAAACTCTTAAAATAAACACAGAAACAGTTAATACAGTTAATTGTCACTTTGTGACCATTTTACAAATACGTAATTCATATTATTAACCTATTATATTTCTGCTTAAGGCACCATTTTAAACCCCCAGCAAAAAAAAACTCGAACACCTTATTACCAAAGAGCCCAATAAAACACATTATCGAACCTGACTGGATTATCGGCACCAACAAACACATACAGTATCGTTACTTAACATTCGACATTAAGCACGTAATAGTGTGTCAACATTTAATTCTGCCAGTCTGCCTTATGTAATGCACGATGATGTTTATGTTCAACACCATGTGACCTCTTATGAAATAGGAACCTTGACAGCTGATGCGACGATGATGCTGTTCGCACTAGTTTCTGAAGGACAGCCATCAAAAAAGACAAAGTAACTGGGGCCTAAGTCTGCTATTACAATAGTGTCAGAATACTCGATCACTGATCACATAATGGTTGATTTTGACAAGTTTAGTATGTAGTAGATTACCAAAATTATCAAAATCAACCATTATGCGATCAATGATCGAGCATTCTGACACTATTGTAATAGCAGACTAAAGCCCCTGGTGGCCTACCGTGAGCTCTTAAGAGTGAAGCGCTAGTGTAGTCCGCGAAATTAAAATTTTCTTACGTTTATTTGCTAGTCAGTGTCAAGTTGCATGGCCATTATAATATGATTGGCAACCGTAACACATTCTTCGGTGAGAGAAAGGGATTTAGCTAGATATCTTAAATACTTATACTAAATACTTACTTCCAACATACTATACATTTTTGAAACATATTACTTTACGCAAAGTAAAATGAAATTGCATTATTATTGAGAGATAGTATGGGCCCCGGTATGATTTAGATAGCAACAATTAGGCAATTCATGACTCAAATATGTTAAAAACATCTTCATACGTCAATCATGTATTTACACTATAATCATGTAGAAGTCTAGTATTATCGTTGCAATGTTTTAACTAGATTACAAATCCGGAGAAACACTTCAGCCTATTTGTAAACATACCTCATCAAAAGCTGTGGCTTGGAGAAAATCTTATTAACTTTGGATAATTGGCCGTGGATTCATAAGTCAGGGCCAAGGTTGTATTCACCAGTTAATGAGGAAGTTTAGAAATGGTTTCAGGGCCAGAGAAACGTTATTAGAGATCAAGGTAAAACGAAAAACTGTTCTATTGACAAACAGAAATCATGGGATCAAGGAGTTTTCGGCAGATTAAACAGTCAAAGGAAGGTTAATCTATATATATAAAAGAAAGTCGTGTTAGTTACTCCACTTATAACTCAAGAACGGCTGAACCGATTTAGTTGAAAATTGGTGAGGAGATAGCTTAGAACCAGGAGACGGACATAGGATACTTTTCATCCCGGTAAGAAAAGTAGGGTAGGTAGAAAGATACGAAATTGCATTGCAACGCATGCCGGGGCACAGCTAGTTTTACATAAACCCAACTCAATGCTAGTTCATTTTAATGGGTTTTAACAGTTATTGAAAATTCTATTGTTTAACACACAATAAGTAAATAAACGAAAACAATACAAACCTAAATAGAAGACAAGACAATTCAAATAATTACTCAACTATTTTCTTTATTTATTATGATATCATTGTTGTTATTAAGTTTTTGTAAAATAAGTGGAGTTATCTTTATTTAATTGATAATTTAAGTAATTGTTTGAATGGTTAAACGATTAAAATTCAACTTTAAAAAAAAAGGACGATCTAACAATTGCTTTTTATTCCCGTGACTGTCAAAATACAAGTTTAAGTAGATACGATAACATCTAAGCCAAAACAGGAGCTAAGTGACATTTAAATGATTACCTGGAACATTGGCCAATAGGTCTAAGCGTCTTTGATTAATCGGAGAACATACATGAATTGAGAACCTCCTCCTTAATTGAAGAAGGTTAAAAACCCATTAATATCAAGTTGAACCACTGGTTAACTCAGGCGGTGACGTCAGTTGCTATAATGCTGAGGTCTGCTTTCAATCTCTTGTCAAAACTGTACAGTAGGATAATTCCACAGCCACTACACACGAACCAGAATAAAAAGAGTATCATATTCTCGAACTGGAGACTTACGGCAAGTGTCATCCCGTGTAAATATTATTTAATTGTAAGCTAACACCGTAACAATCTGTTTTCCGCGGTAGTTTTTCTGGTATCATGTGGCCTTATTTATCAACTGTGCGGTCGTACATGTTGTCACACTAATTAGTGTCAATTTGAACAATCATGCTAATTAAGATTATTGACTTCTAGATTCTTCTTCATACTGATTTTTCTAGTTGACTGTCGGGTATATCGACATTATTTCTTTTTATGCCGCTTTTAACTTAAGATTAAGGGTCTATAATGTTTCTCATTTTCTGATCATTAATTATTTTTAGGGTTCCATGCTTCAAAAGGAAAACACAGAACCCTTATATGATCTCTTTTTTGCACGTCTGTCGGTCTGTCTGTCAAGACCCTTTATCTCGGGAACGCGTGGAGGTATCGAATTGAAATAACTACTACTTACTCAAGTCTTTGGTCCCTTTGTGCTGTGAAAATATCAACACTCTTAAGTCTAAGCAGTCAAAAGATCACGCCAGTAGGAAAACTCCCGGTGCACGAGTCTGACTCACTCTTGGCCGGTTTTTCATTATTTAGCCATTTTAGTGTTTACAAAGTTTACAAGATAAAGTCTGTTACGTATTGAGATCTACAAAACAAAGCTGTTAATACACGTGCAATACTCCATTCTAGACATGAAACAATATAAAAAGACATTGCAAATCATTCCTCATTCATCAATATCCTTTAAAAACTTAAGCTCATTATCATTACGCCGCTTAACATAAAGAGTATTAACAGCTTATGTAAAGCCTAAAGGCTTCACACAAAGAATTGTGTAAATACTTACGAAATAAGCCACAGATTCAAAAGAGAGCTCACTCTCGATGTTATGTCATTCTCTATAGCTGTCAGCATTTAAATGTTACTGATGACGTTGATGTTCTCGCGAAGCAGGTCCATTATCATTAAGTATTCGTAAAATGTTGTGGCAACTTCAAAGGACAATGAGAAAAGCGACGCGTTTTTACTACGCAATGGAAAATGATTCTACTAATTTCGTCTTTGTAGACGTTTTTCGTTTACAATATGAAGTGAAAATATTCTTTGAATTCTTGACAACATAGGTAAGATATTTTGTTATATCATTTAGCGATTTATCTAAAATTTGCAAAAACTAAGCTGGAATCTTGTTGGCAACAACTTATTTTAGGCAGGTTTAAAGTTTCCGAAACTCATAAGAAAAACAATCAATTAATTCCAAAAACTTTGCACAAACAATATCAGCCTGATTTTGGCATTACATACATATAGCGCAATAAAAAACGTGTTAATGATTCTTAAAGTGTGTTCTTTATAGTGGTCATTAGATCAATTCGCAGCCCCACTTTCACGTACAAATTGGGCCCACGCCTCGAACGTGGGTAGACTTAATAAAAACTAGACTAGCATTAGTCTTACTTAACAATTTAGTTTTAAGTTTGTTAAAAGTTCTGCAATCCCACGCGTAGGTACACTGTTCAAACAAAGTTCTGAAAGAACATTATTTTGTTTAAAGAAAATGTGCTTTTGAATCCTTTCTTAATTTATAAGAGCAAAAGTGAGTTTTTTTGTTACGTCTTCACGCCCAAATGGCTAAACCAATTTTGATGAATTTTAGTACAGAGATCGTTGGGACCCTAGAGACGGATATAGGGTATGTTATTTAAAAAAAACGTGAGAAATGAGGGAGAAAGAGGGAAGAAAAGGGACTAGATAAGGGATAAATAAGGCGGAAGGGCAAAAACTACAGGTAGCATGTATCTACAAATCAGGAAAGGGCAACTTTGTAACTCCGAATAAACCGCGAGCGAAACCGCGGGCAAAAGCTAGTAAATTAATAACATTAATTTAACGTGCATGCGAATGTTTGCTCTTTCAAAATACTAAGTGAAGACGAGGTTACAAAAACATTTGACTTTTTAGTAACAAATGTGATGTTTTCATAGATGTCACACCCTTTTCAGGTTTTGTTTGTGAATGATTTTAAGCAATAGTCTATTATATACCCAAAACAATAGCATTGTTGGATATTGTTGTCACTTCAAGTCAACATAAACGCCTGAAACTTATAAGTTACTCGCGCCAAGAAACACCTTCGCGTTAATAGCTATACTTAAATCATCAGGCGCTCGGAACTTAGTGACTCAACTTAGTAACGTATTCTTGATTGCTAAGGAAGTTTTTTTTCGAAAAGAAAAATCTCCAAAGCTTTCTCTTATTCACTAAAATATGTAATCATTTTAATCAGAAGGAAGGAGGAAGGAAATTGATTGAATTTTATACTTTTTCCTTCATACAATTTGTGGTATATTTTTACGAATGTACACTCACAGGAATTCACGTCTATTACTGTGAACAGGCATTATTAAGTTCCTGCCATAAAAGACTGGCATATAAAAAGAACATAAAGTTCCTTATAGCAGGTCCAGTAACACAGATGTGTAATTACTAGGTTGTGTTAATGCACTCTACGGCAGCAAACTTAAGTAAATTAATGTTGGAAAAGCTTGTTCCATTAACTAGGTTTCGACGATGTGGGAATGTATGTAATTGGGTAAAGTGGATGAAATTGCGTTTCAGCGGCGTCGGCGAAGATAAGGTGTGGATAAAAGTGGGTTATGTTGTGGAAAGATCACATCACATCGCGTTCAAAAGTTAGTGGACAAAAATATTGGTCCTTTAAGACCTTTTTTGTTCAAACAGTTATAGTGAATTGAATATTATTCACTACATAGATATTGACAATGTTGGCAGCAGTGAATCGGAAAGTGCATTTTTATCATCAAAAGGGCGTCATAGAGGGAACAAAGTTGTCAAAACTGGAGAAACGTCAACGTCATCCCGATCTGTCGATTAAATGTTACAAATTGGGCCCATAACCTATTAAAACTACAAGTGCTCGTCACAGACTACAAATTTTAATTTTTCTTTTGTCCACATCAAAATACATGCCGCCATTAGACATAAAATATTTTACTTTGATACATATTTAACAAATTAGAACACTAGAAATATCTTGTGCCTGTTAATTTGGCTATGGTTAACGTCATAAAGCCACTTGACTAAACAAACTTAGCTTCCTCGAATTTATGATACATTTAAAAAAGTTACGGAATCGTCTTTTTATAAAGAACGAGTTCGGTTGAAATATTGCAGCCCAACTTTTTTAAAACAGATCAAAAGTAAAAATGACATACCAACACTGTAAATTAAAAATTAAACATGTAGGATTTATTTTATTAATTAATTACATAAAAGCTTTGTTTACCAAAACGAAGAAACGGACCGTATATGTATTTGTTGTTGTTGTGAATGTCAAAGGGCATCTGATGGAAACCTTTAATGGAAGCTGACAGTAAATTGTGTGGGCGTTGTCTTCATATCTCATACATACATTATGTATTTGTTATATCGTATTATTTTACAAAGTGGAATGTTATAAATAATGGAGTGCGGTGGAACAAAACAAATATTGTCATACGAATAAGATTGTGGAATACGCTTCTGATTTCATTTGTAAATAATGTAACCAATAACTTATTGACTTACTCGACTCTGAAGAAATAAACATTTGTTTAGGATTATTTTTTTAGATTCAGAAGGACGCGATACATGTTATGTATATCACAAAATTCGAAAATGATATTGCGAAAAAAACATTGGCCCTAATGAGCAAAGCAGAAATAATTCTTCGTTGATTGCGAAGGTCTGATAGCGATTATATCATTAAATATCGATTACATCTAGATCGTGACCATGTTGTGGCTTGCAAAACGAAAATAGAGTACACAGCAGTACGTAACACTTGATTAATATGCCACAAAAAGAATGCCTTATTAAAAATAGTTGGCGATATCACAACGAGCGGAGTGCAGTGGTACCAGCCACGTGTCGGGGACAAAACACAAGCTGCAGCGTTTTGTATTTTTTTAACCCACAAAAAGTTTCAAGTCAGTATGAGTGTATTATGTGTATCTGTGTATGTGGTACAATAGCTCCTGAATGGGTGGACTGATTTAGTTTTTGTTTTTTAATTGAGTTTCAAATAAAACTTGTCCCCGTTGTCCTGACGCAAAGACGCTTGGATTTTACTAAGCACTTTCGCTATTGTGTTTACCGAAAAGTTTAGGTCTAGCTCGACTCTGAACACACCTCATTGCAACAATTTTAAAGGCAAAATAAGCAATAAGTAATCCTATACATCATGGACGAAAACGTTTTGCACTAGTTAATTTTTGTTTTATGCCGCTCGCTTAGAGGAAAATATGATAAAGAAAACAGGATGCTAAATTCCGAACTGTAATACAGTCAATTACTTGTAAACGGTCTTCCGGCAGCATTAATCGTTTAAGTGGATTATTACAACTTGAAAGGAATAGTTAAGTAGATGATTATCTTCCAGTCTTAGAATGAGGAAATAACTCGTATAACATGAATGCGCTTCATCATCTAACATTATACATCCACACCATTTAACTAACATAACTTTGTAAAGGCTCTTTTTTGAATCGCTCGCCTCTTCTCTCTTAAATACGGTCCTATTCGGATGGCACAAATAATCGTAATTCGTTTAAGCAACCGAAATTGCGGTATCGTAGCTCGATCGAACGATGAAATAATCGTGTCGTGCTTTCGAACTGCATCAATCAGGCTGCGATGCCAAATACACCCAATTAGTCTAATTATGCGGACGTCATTCGGAAACGAATTATTTGTTTAATTACCAGATTCCTATATGCAATCAGCTCGGTGTAAACGTCTACAGGAGAACTTCTTATTTTATTTTTCTTAAGTTTTTGCATAATTGCGCTGTTGAAGCCCGGATTAGATGCATGCAATTTAGAATCGTGTTTATGCCTCCTAACTTCCAAACAATTAGTGCCAGAACGTAACGTTTGGCACAGATAGCTGCTTTGGCTGTATGATATGTAATAAATTATGTATATTTTAAATGTCATATAATCTATAATATATCTAATATATCTAATCTATCATACAAATAACTCCTTGTAAAACAATACGGTCATTTATTGTTTTCTGTGGGGAATAGAACGTTGACAAGTAATTTAGTTTATTATAAGAGACACTAGCATTTCGTTTTTAAATGGCGTGCCAAACACGAGCCCGTATAGAAGTTTCGTTATTGGTATTGCAGCGGATGTAGCGCAAGCGCAACGAAACCGACAAGTGCTACGGAACATTACTCATGTGATAACAAAATTACGCTCGAGTTCTTTTGTGGAAACACTAGGAGAAATAATATTAACACGGTTAAGTTTGAAATGGTAACTCATTTCTCCATATCAAACCATGCTTTTTCTATTGCATCTCCTTGCGTTTAGCCGAAGTCCAAGCATTTTAACGAATTCTTTGTATTACCACGTTCTCGATACACCATTTCGAAATCAAATATAAGCATTATCTTTCATTTTCCCAGTGTGGGTGAGGTGTTGCTCTTTCGTATGAAAAGATATTTCTTTATTAAATTAGCGATGATACCGACACGTGGTAATCGTTCGTCCTTTCCGCCTTATATAGCTAGCTAGAGAACGATATTGTTTACAAGACAACAGTATTGATTGGTAGCAATACTAGGAAACGCATGCAACATTAATGAAGGAACGGTAGGTAATGGTAAGTTGTTTCTAATTTAAATATGCACAGTGCGAAGAACACTTAATTTCACACCTGGTATGGAATACAGTGCATTCTAGCGAAGAATTTGTTTTAAATACATGAATAGTAATTAAATGCTTTTCAAACGACTGCATGTTTATGATTTATAAATTCGTTTGGCTTCAAGTGTAAATCCGTAATAAAAATGCAAATTACTCGACATACGTCAGAGCTGAGAGTAAATCAATACTGTGAGGAAGACGTAATTTTTGGTATTTTACATAAGCCGACCCGTTTTACTTTTAACAAAAGAGTCTAAATATAAACAAGACGTACATTTAACATGCATTACGGATTCATGTTGTTCCGCTACCTGTCCTATATCGGGCGAGCGACGTCAATCTATCTTCTCAAAATAAACTTTGCACTATTTTCATAGCATGAGCTATTTGGTTGTACAGTAAATATTTATTTGAAGTATTTGACAAGTGTTGTGAGTGGAGCACACATTATACTTTCAGAAAACTAATACCTAATTCAAATCTAATTTTTGGTTGCTCGATTCCACTTCGCATAATGACTATTTCTATAACCACTAGTATCAATGGAATCTATACTACTTGCGTAAGTAAAATATCAGTTCTGCCTAACACTATAAAATATGCAAATCGACATCCTTTCACATTATGAATCGGTTCTAAAAAGCGATGACTCACTCAGACATCCCACCGAGCGCAGAGTAAATGCGAGATTAAAATAAATTAATCGTTTTATAATAACCTCTCACACAGGTTCGGATTATAAACAGCCGTTTAATTGGGCAATCGGTCCATTCACACGTTTACGCAGATGGACATTCCCCTTACCCAGTGGCCCGGTTATTAACTTCTGCGCACTACTTTCCACTTGTGTTGCTGAACCTACTATATTTTTGGTAATCCTACCAAAATGGAAACACGATCTGAGAACCGTATTGGTAGGATGCCCAAATAAAGCTTTTTTGATGGTCTTACATCAAGGTTTTTGTTGCAACTAAATATTTGTTAACAAGCAATTACCTTATTTATTTATTTCTATTGAAGTAAATTTTCCACAACAAGTTTACTTACTTCGACTGACAACTTCAGCCAATTTAGTAGAGTGTTGTTCGGCAGTCCCTCTACAGTGTCTCACCGTTCTGATGGCGTTCGGCCAAAACGAAAATGTCGAAATAAAATTAACAACCAAAACATCGTTGTACAATCATTGTCAAACTGTGCCGTTAAAATATCTGTTTTGTATCGTCATCGGAGCCGTCAATGGAAAGTGGCACTCAATTTCATATGAATGCGGGCAGTCTGCTTTGGTAGACAGACAAACAAACGAATAACAACAAAAACAAATATTTGTATTGTATGATATTTTTAGTTTGAATTGTTGTAGTTTTCGAAAATCGGTAGGATTTTCAAAACCTGCAATTAAATTTTATATAAAAAGGTAACATTGAACTGTAGTTGCAATTCCTTGGAAATTATAGACAGGTTGCATCACCAGTGTATCAAAAGTTACTTTTAAACCGGTCACCGCCACCGATGAGGACAGTAAACGCTCGTTCCAATAAACAAAACATAAGTTCTATGAGACATCATGTCAAAATCCTACTATCCATAAGTAAAACGACTCGTTTTTGTTTATTGGAACCGGCGTTAGTCTGTAAAATTTTTGGAGCTTGTATAACTGTTGTTTGAATCATAGGAAATTGGTTTAAAATATCGAAATTTATTTCGATTTCTAAATATCACCGTCTAATATAAATTTAAAGATCAAATCGAACGTTTCAAATTGAATTACAGCACAGCAACTTAACGGCATTAGGTACATAGACCGTGGACCGACCAAATCATTACAAATTGTGCAATTAATCGGTGTTACGATCACAATCGACAGTTACTCACAGATGGACAAAAAATTGTACGTCATAATGAGGCCTATGATCAGTTATTTATTGCTGGATGATAATTAGACAACCAAAGCAAATTATCTTCTACTAAAATATGTTTTCATTTTCTTTTTGCGTGCTGTTTCTGTTTACAACGTTTGTAGTTAAAACCTATTTACTGTTGGAAATTGGCGTGAAAACAAGAATGAAGTTTGCAAACTTGGCTTTATAAACAATATCGCAATAAGGGAAGAACAAACATGAGTGTGAGACATGCCATGATCTATTAGAAGCCTCCCTGATAAACCAAACGTAATACAAACTGCTTTTTGCGTTTCATCACCGAGTCTTTCTTCTTAGTAGGTACCGATTGCCATTTTCCTAGTTGTTAACCTTATCTAAATAACAGGAGGAAGGTATTAACCCAGAAATGTTTCTGCCCAGGCCAGGTTTGAGACCTAGCCAGTGAGAGTTCCTGCTTAGGAACAGTGCTGGTTGCGTAAACGCTTTCGCCACGATTTCACCTCGCCTGCAGTTTGTCACAGCGGTAAGGGCTGCGGAGTATTACGTGATTTGTAACAAGTTATATTATTGGAATAGTAATTTTGGTAAGTATGTACTACTGGTATGTTATCTCATCGTTTAAGGAAGTCGTTATACAATGGACGAGAATTTGCAACGAGCCATATTTGGTTGCTCGACTTTTGCTCACTAAAAGAAACTCGTCATCTAACATCTACTGACATCTAAGTGTCGGCTATCTTAAACAATTTCATCACACAATGTAGTATGCAAATGTAGGACAAGACCCTATTGCAAATCTTACATCATAATATAAGCAATCATTTTTCAAGAGCATAACACTTGGCCAAGTTGCGTTGACATTACTAAATATAACTTGCAGAAAGAATAGAGCCATAAACTAGCGAGAAAGTAAAATATGAACACGTCATTCACAAGCAACTGCACAAGATGAAAGTAAATAAACAACACATTTCCGGAATCGTTACAAGACGAAATAGCAACACGTTATTAGTAGGGCTACAACATATTTCGTGTAGCCCAACATGTACCTGTTTAAATAACAACTCTTATAACTTCCCCTAGTTATAAAGAACCGTAACGTGAAACAATAATAAGTATTGAACAAAGTCTTGTTTTTTGTCAACTAAACGTGCCTACCGTTCATACTTGCAAAAAAATCCGTATTTAATCATGATTCAGCTTTATTAGAAGTCGATGGCCACGTGTCACTGGCCGGTAACGTAGTTCTTTGTCATTAAGACTGAAATTAGATTCTAAATGCTACATGAAATCTGAACGAAACATTTGAAACGAGAAAACTAGTTAGTCAACTGCAAGTTTGAAAACTGAATTAGGAAAGAGCAATCTACAAGACGACTTTAAGGAAGCTAGAGAACAATTCTTAAATAAGATGTAGTTTATGCAAAAACAGGATGACCCCCTGCGATTAACTTGAAAGTAGATATTAATATTGTAGTAAGTCCAGCTGATTGGATTTTATTTGGCGTATCGATAAAACTTTATCGATAAAAAAAGAATTTCGGCTTTGTATTATATATACGGAAATCTAGTTAAATGTATGCAAATGGTTTCCTTTATTTTTAGGTTTGAATAATTGTATATTTTGCTTTGTGTGTGACAAAATTAAATTAAAACAAATTAGAGATGCCAATTCCGGTTAAGTTTAATTAATTGGGCTGCTTCAAATTCTGCATGTTATTTGAAATGTGTAGTGTATCCTTGTCAATATTCATAATTTGTCAATTTATGTTTCTTTCAACGTAGTAAAAATGTCATAAAAGTTTAGAAATTGTCTCAGCATTATTTGTAGGACAGTTTACTTTCTATGCATGAGTGGAGGCATGAACTCATGACCGAAATCAATAACCCTGTTAGAAACTTGACAGACAACGCCCAAATTGATGATACGTCAGATGATGATTCATGTACTTTCATCGTATATTAAGCTAGAGTTTATGTTCGTTATTTTATTTTTTATTTTGGGCTTGATGTGTCCCACTGCAGGGCAAAGGACTCCCTTTCTTTCTCCCATTTTTTTCCTGTCGTTTGCTGTTTGGGTCCAATCGTTTTTGTAAAACTCCAGGTCATCACATCTGGGCCTACCGCGTCGTCGGGTCTTGTTATTCGGAACCCAATCAGTTGTTTTTAGCCCAATTATTATACATATATGTATGTGCGTGGTTGCCAAAATGTTTATGTTTTCAAGTGGAAGTTTAGCTTCGATGCTAGCCGATGCCTTTTACCTGAT
This sequence comes from Ochropleura leucogaster, assembly GCA_958449745.1. Lineage (NCBI taxonomy): Eukaryota > Metazoa > Arthropoda > Insecta > Lepidoptera > Noctuidae > Ochropleura > Ochropleura leucogaster. The sequence continues at coordinate 15,094,748 of OY288213.1, read as the reverse complement.
TTGCCGTTGCCGGCTAAAATGTTACAGCTGAATGCACTACAATGCGTTTTTATTGTTCTAGTCGTGGCTTAAGCAAAGAGGTCATCTTAGACTGGCACAACACAACCCACTTGGAAGAACTTTGCCTATTGTAATACGATTTCACTCTAAGTTATTCATAGTGAAAGTGCTAAATGTTTTCCGAACAATACCAGTGTAATTAGCTGTCTACCTTGGATAACTAAAGTTTATTTAAACATAAATAGAGTTAGATGAAAGTGAAACCCTGCGAGCGATATGAAAACATTCTTAAAGAAAAGATACTCTTGTAAAAAGACCTGTCTGGAAAGATCCAGTTGTTTAAAAACTTTAAACAAGAGTTTTCTTAGAAGTTTTTTACTGTTTAGCTCCAATCTTCAAACTAAACAATGGAATACTGAGTTTTTGTCTCAGCATTAATTAAAACTTAAGAACAAGTTTTGGGATTATTTTCAACTATAGATAAAGTGTACTGCTTTATAATATCAAACGATCACAAAGGCAAATCAAGGATTTGGAACTGTAAGCAAAGAAGGTTAGTTTTATAGAAACGAAATTAAATTCTCTAATTATTTAAGAAAATAGATTCTATATGTTCACATACAAGAAACAACGACTTGTTTGGCCATTGTACTGCTTGTTTCGTCTAATATTTACGGTAAACATGACTTACTTGCTCCAGAATTGGTATCCCTTTTATTATTAATTAATTTGTATTATTTAATAAAAACAGAGGCCCTCTAGAATATTTGAATACTCTTTCTAGTTCGTGTTCGTGCACAATGTGTACGTCGGACAATAAATATCTTACTATGGATCATTTTATAGTTATGAAGTTTGCTGCACATGTCATGTTGTTTTCGTAAAGAGATATTTTATTGATGCTTGGGAATCGCGGCGTTACTTCAGCATGCGTTGTTCCACTCTCGATTTATTTTTCTTGTTATATCGTATAACTTACACTCTAAGTCTTGTATATTATAGAGCACAAGTGTGCGCAGGCACAGGTGCCCTGGTCCGTCGCTGTCATAGTCGGATGGTACGGTAATCCGACACGCCCGGAGAGAGATCAGGGGCAGGACCTACGGCTTAACCTGCTTTCCGATACCAATTACGCCCGACCCGGGAGTCAAACCCAGGATCCCGTGCACAATAGTCGCGCTTGCGACCGCGAGACTAACGAAGAAGACAACTGAAGGACTATAAACAAGGTACGCACGGCTTTCGACTATCCCCAGGTTCGCCCCCTTTTAGTTTAGATTGACTGAGTCATTATCTGTGACGAAACCGTGTTATCACTTGAAGGACAGATAAAAACTTACCCGTGTCGATTATAGACTTAGCCAATTTTATGTATGTATGTAGATTCATGACTGTAACTCAAAATAATACTCGCAAAAATATAGATACACAATGAGTCACAGTAAAGTTATTCCTCGCAATCAAAATACAACAACCGGGAGATAAAGAGTAATTGGCATTCTGATTTAATCCGTGTGCATGTGACGGAAATCCCGTTCCATTTTTCACAAAAGGGGACTTTAAACATGCCGCACATTTGTTTTATCTGTAACTCAACCTAATTTTTAAGTCCGTATAGCATTGGAGTGCCATATTCGCGTACAGTTTTACGCGAATTCGGCCGTTTCCATACACACGTGGGAGCCGACATTGACCTCTATTTAATTATCTTTTGTAGAATCGTGAGCCACAATGTACAACATCATTGTTTGGAGCCGTTTTGTAATGGGTTCGAATTCACACGTTAATGTGGGATCACTTATAACGGTGACCAAGAAAAACACATTAAGGCAGTACGTCAGATGAATATCTTGTGAACTGGAAATATCTAGAGTAAGAGAATAAACTTCCCTACAATAAAAATCTATTCATATGTTACTGATCTTGCACAGAATACTAAACAATAACTGTAGCTAAGACTGAATTTACAGACTCAAAAACCTGACAAATAATACAAAGACTGCTTGTCTACATCAGCTCAGTGATAAAACGGACTTGGCAGTGTGTAAAGGTCGCTATATGTATACCGGTACATAAGACGGTACTAGTAATTTTATAGTAAGTAGATTGTATGGTACTGGTTCAATATTTGCAGAGTCATTTAACACTACTACGAGACACTTGATAGGTGCTACCGTGCGCCGTAAGGCAGCGGTGAATACCTACATTGGTATGTATGTACCTTTGTAATCAGACCAACAAAATTGATATCCTGATTTTCTTAGCGAAAGCAGATTAAAGAAATAAATGTTGTTGTGGGTTGTTCGAAAGAGATAGAGCGACCCTGGAACATATAGGGCAAAAGAAGGAATTTGGGTGGTAAGTTTTAGTCAGTAAAAGGCTGACACTCCCCCCACTCCGCCCAGAGCCGGGCAAGTTATTTGTTGAATTTCCATCCACAAAAAAAAAAATCTTGCAGCTTTTTCTCGCATAGTCGTGAGTCAAATGGACACGATAATCTAAAGTTGTTAAAACAAGTCATTTAACTAACGTTTCAAAACACCCTTGAGCATTCCAAACTACATAAAAAGTTGAAACTAGTAAAGTTCAGTAATAAATTACAGTTGCTAACTGCAATTTCAACTGATTCTTAGATAGGATTTATCAGGTAGAGTTATTTTCATAAAATTCGCTAAAGTGACGATTGTTTCTGTCATATGGAGCACAATGTTAAATAATATATATTACTTTTCCACAAGCAACTTCAGAACGGATATTAGATAATATAAAATGTAATTGTACGAAGGAAACGGTTGTGGCAATCGCATGATCGTAACGACTTCCACACTCACTCGTGCAAATGTCATCAAAGTCCTTTGACTCATGCAGTCATGCTCACGAACATATGAATTATGAATTGCGTGTTTCCCAGAATCGCGATTGATTCCTTTGAAGTCCCACGCGACTATATAAAAATCTTATAACAAACGCCATCAATATTCACTCAGCGCGATACCACCTAATACTTGTAAGATAAAACGGTACTTTTCCTCAGATCAAGATTATGGGTTTTCTTAATAAACTGTTTCTCGTTAACGACCAATTATGTATATGATGTAATACTAAACAAACATTGCCAATACTCTTTATCTTCTTGAATAAGCCAATAAAAAATCGATTAGTGGATCAGTGCATGGAATATTCAAATCAATTAAGCGATTCACAATGGCCAAGCAAATGCCTTGAAGATATCATATAGTTCTATGAACGAGGACAATGCGAGCGCAAATAGACTATTTTAAAGCATTGCTTTTATATATTCTGTGACAACGTTGGGAAGCCTAGTACGATGAAGTTATTTTTTAATGCCGATGATTATTGGAATTAAAAGAAAAGGATAGAAACGTGATAAGTAAAAATAAAACAACTTTCAAGAACTCTTCCACTTACTTTCGACTTTGAAGGATCTTGGTAGGCATCATTTTGAATTCAACAAAAGTGAGCCGTTCAATTTTATAACTATAAGTCTAACGACAAGTTTTTGTAAGGCAGGCTGTAATTTATATAGATCAGTGAGCAAATAAAACAAATTTCGACCACAAATATCTAAGTAAATCAATCAATCAAACACTCAAACGTTTTTAACAGGCTGACAAACAAATGCTGAAAACTGAAGACACGCAGGTTGTAGACGGAGCCACATAGTAAACATAAGCGTCACTTTTAAAAGCCAACACTTCTGGTTTAGAACTTATAAATATTTATATTCTAATACTCCGAACTCCTAAGATTTTATCTCGTAGACTAATCAGCTAGTGTCGGGTGGCAAAAAATGCACCTGAACCGCGGAACTTATGAGCAAATATGTCGTGACTAGCGTAATTAAAAATATAATAACATTTGTGAGTTAAAAAACAATCAGCACGAATTACTGCTATAGTATTAAGATTTGACGCTTCAACGAGTATCTCATGCGAACCAAGACCCATCGCAAAATCTTGCTCATTCATAATTGTTGCTGCTGCAATGAAATCAATTGAAACAATCCAAATAATAAAATTAAAATATCGTGTCTTGACAACGCGCAAGAATAAACTCTACATTATTGATTTACCCTCAAGCTTTTCAGGTTAAAAGTTTTTAAATATTTTTGGTATAAGCTGTGTAAATATTGCATGCATTATTCAGTATGAGAATGTCCCTGTAAATAACTTGTGTACCTACCTAAAACTAAAAAAGGTTAACTGTTTAATAAGAGGTTGTACACAACTACGATGCGACGTAAAATTCTACCAAAGCTAGCTAGTTAGTTTAATTCAAGCTATTATTGTCTTCTTTTTCATACATAGAATCAAACAAACAATTATAATCGTACAATTAAGGAAAAATAATGATGACTGCACGGTGTTTATTAATACTTGTGTATACATTGATTAGCATAGGTGTCCGTTGATGGGAGCCAAATGGCAAAATAGAATAAAAATCATTTTTGCGGTGCTTCTGAATTTAACCTCATTTAATAAGGAATTTATTAACATTAGATTCCAATCATCATCACATAGTTTATAATAAATATTCCTTACGTAATAATTGATAAAATTTTCCTTCCTTGTTTGAAAAATAAAAATAAAACACCAACTTTACTACTTAAAGTATATTACGTTTTTGGAAATTTTACAGTGACAGTGCGACGGTTCCTACGTACATAAGGTTAAGTCAAAAACCGAAGTTTACTGGAGAGCGTAATTTGTGTTCAACACGCCCTAGACATAATTCTATGAGCAATAATACATAAATATGTTCTTTCTACAAAATTTTAAGAGCTTTATAATGCTATTTACACATAAGTATTATATTTTTTCACGTTTTCATGGAAAAACTGATAGTTTCTACGACACTTATTCGTTGTATTTATAATACTTGTTCTCTTAAACGATTTGTAAAACAAAGTAAATAAATTAAATAAGAATAAAAATCGTATGTCAGCATGTGCACACAGATAATCTAAAGCCAATGATACAATAAAAAAAAGCTATTTTCGACATGTCTTTATTTATGTACGCAGGGACCGTCGAGTGGTTGGTGTTGTGTGAATTTCCAAATATTCATGACGTACGATTGCATTGAGTTATCAGCGTTGTTTACACAGATATCTTGCGGAATGCAGGCGCCACTTGTAACCTAGTCCACAATAAGTGATTAGTCACGTTTTTGTTTTAATTGCACTGGACATACACTTATTACGAACAAAAGCAATTGTTAATGTCATCGTGGAAAACAAGAACGAGGAAAACTTCACAAGAGGCGTTTTCCCTACATACATTTTTCTTTGTTTTGTCTTAATTTATTTTTAAAACATTTTACCTCATCAATGACATGTTTATTGCTTAAGGCGCTGTACAAAGCAAACACTTCGTAAAACGTCTAGTTTTTCGTCGCAAAGTTAGCCGTAACTGTACATGCCACTAGCCAAAAAAAAAGTACCGTGTATATTTGAATACATAAAGTAAAGAGTTAAACAAAATAAGTTTACAAAAGTGGTCTAGTACTACGAAAAAAATGTTTAAAATGACCAAGAAAAAAATTTTCGTCTCGAAATTCTCATATTTTTCAGCGAAAACCATCATATTTTTATATCTGTAACAAAAAAAATTGTATAGACTAAAGTGATATCTAACAATTTTCAAACTCGGAGCTGTATTTTTTTTATATTCAATAAAAACTGCAAAATGACATACATTTTGGCGGACTTGATATTCAAATAAAATCAAATACCGAAATATTTTCGACCTTATTTCTATTCTTTCGATGCAATACTGTCGTGTACTTGTGTCAGACCATGCCTAGTATGCAGCTAGCGTCACTTCCGCGAATACCTAAAGATTAGCTTATTGCCGCGCCTTAACGCAGGAGGCGATATTATCAATACCGCAACTTAAAGAAAATGTAAAACTGTAAAAAGCTTGATTATTAACGACACGTTCCAATTTACGTGAGTGCATCTATCCTCGCAAAAACGACACATGTAGAATTTTTATTTGCAGTTCCCACGACGTATACTTCGGTGGTTGTAGCGGGTTCCTATGCGCTCGCAATAACAATCTGTTTGAACTCCGTTCAATAGCGGTTTTAATTAGTAGAGCTAATTAGTAATTTTGTCTGACTTTGAAAAGCTGGAACTGTCAGACGCTACAAAGAGTCTTTTAAAACCAATTTTTTGATTGAAAATGTGAAACATTCTAAGTGACATCCCATCACCATTTTCCTGCCTTTGTCCCATTCTATTTGGGGTCAGCGCAACATGTTTTCTTCTTCCATTCTCCCCTATCAGACGTCACGGCAACTCCTTCATATCATTCCTTACACAAAAATGCTTTTCATTAAAGGGATATCTACAATACATTCTACAGCGAATAATGTATATAACATTATGTTATGTCAAAACGACATTTATTACTTATCCTATACATTTACCAATTTTATGTGACACTGAAGGCTGATAAAATGTCACTTTGTACTAGACTCTCAGGTGTTATCAAGTGTAAACTGTACACACTACAATTAATATAGGTAGGTACTATAACGTTCGTCTCGTACTAGTCGTTATGTTAATTGGTGCCTGTTTCGCCCTCCTATATAAAAGTAGGGTGGGTACTGGCTCGACCCGTTTCTTAAGTGTACTCTTTAAGCACGTCGCAAAGGAAATGTAGGCAAACTGCTCACGTCCTTTTCCGTCGTAAGTGAAGAGCAGGTTTTATAGGCAGGTTTCATCTCCTGTATACAAGGCTAGCATAGACTAGATAGGTAGCTTCTTAGCTTTATCGAAAGTATTACGATTACTCCTCTTTTTTTGCAGATGTAAGTATTTGTTTACTTTATGTTCTGACCGTGAAAATAAGCCGATATCCCAGTTCCCAATTCAGTAGGTCATTCGAGCCACGGATTTGCGTCGTTGGCCTTCACAAAATAGGTCATGATGCACCCCTCCCACCCTTGCACCCGGAACTCGATGCAACGAGTTAAGTGACCTGGTTGCTAGACTTACATTGTATTCTTTTTAGTGATATGATGATAGGAATATTGTTATTTTTAGAGTTCTTTACCTCGAAAGGAAAAAGCGGAATCCTCACTATGTTGTCCGTCTGTCTGTCAAGCCCCTTTATCTCGGGAACATATCAAGTTGAAAATAAAACCATATACATAATGTCATGCCATATGTCTGCGGTCCATTGGAGCTAAAAATGAAAATCAACTCTCTCAGTCTACACACTCAAATGGTATGGCTGTCTTTTTCACAAGTTTGTACAGTTGAGTTGTGTTTTTTACATGTAATAAGTTAGTTAAGTAGCGATTTACCGATAGTGGCATATAACTTGTATGAGAAATGGCTCATCTTATGTATGACAGTTTTCGATTCTGTGATCTCAATTTTTGGCTTTATAATGATATTAATTAGAATCTTTAACCTCCGTCTTGTGGTTACATCACACACACAATTTGCGTCAATATTTTTTGTTGTATCCAATCAAGTTTAACGTATCACATATGAATGTATAATAATGTATAATATGAAACGTGTCACATATGTATTACTACTACCCAATGGATATCCAATATGCTTGTTATTAATTAGAAGTGTATATGATACCACGGTTAACAAAAAAAGAAGTATTTCAACAGAGCTCTTACATTGGGACATCTCTACTTAGCTGGTCTAAAGTTTTGGATTTATCTGTAGTAAACATTTTAAGCAATACTTAAACTAATATTTTCGGCATTTTAAAGCAAATACTATGCTAAGTATTTTTACTTCGGGAGAATTCCTAAGCACTTTTTTTTAAATGTTACTTTTCTAAAAGACCTGAAACTCAGTTGCGTAACAGAATCACTGTAATCAAATCAATATGTTAGCTGACATTGGTGATTGCGTTGCGTTGGTGTTTCCAATATTCAGCTTATTTCACAATATGTTCATGATGTATACAATTTGCAGGATATTTAGCTGTATGGATTTGAAAAACACACGAGGTATATGTATAACAAGGTGTCCACATTTGTAAAAACTGTTCCCCTAACGAAACATTTATTTAGAAAACTTATAAATTAATATCATTTCTCCACATAAAACCTTGTATGAATTTTGTTCTCATGGAAATATTAAAATGATGCTGTCATCACATTGGCATAAATTAATTGCAAACAAGCTATTAATTGAAGACTATATTTGCTGTAAGAGCTTTACATAATTATTAGTAAACGATTCAGTTTGCTATTAAATTGACTTAATAGTCTACGACAATAAGAACACCTTGCGATCAGTCTAATTAAATAAAGCATTTTAATGTTACATTTATTGTATTCTGTTGACCATAATAGAATCAACAACAAACCACAGCAAGGAATTGAAATAGACTGTTTTTTTCCTGCGACTTCGACAATAAGCTCAACAAATTATGACTGGCAGCTCTTTCTTCACTAACTACGAAACGCAGCCTTCAAATTCCATGTCCTATCAGCAACTTTAATGAAAAAATTAAAGCACCGGATTATCTGTCAGCCAGGTATTCCTCTAATCATGGATCTACTGAGTATCAATGTTCTACGCTTCCTTCCATCTAGTACGCACAAACTTTTTACAAACCAAAATCTTCAGTCGTGACCGAAGATAATCGTACACCGGAACCGTATCAAATGCACAGATTACAAAAAAGATGCATCACAAAAGCTTCAAAATATCTTCAGGAAAGTCTTCTGTTAGCAAGTCGTGTCCAATTTACTTTAATTATGATTTCGCGTGGCCAGTGCGCTCTACGGTCATTTACAAATGTTATAGCACGTGTATCACAAGCATCATTCACGTGTTTCGGTATTTTTCTACGAATGCGTTAGAAGCAATGATTGCAGCCAATTACTGTAAGATTCTATCGTATGAGTATATTATTTGTTAAGTCAGAAAACATCATCGTCTTCTTGCCCTTGTCCCATTCTTTTTAGGGTCGGCGCAACACCTCCTCATCTTCCATGCGCCCTTCTCAGACATCACGGCATTATTTACTCATCTCTTACTCGTTCCCTTACATAATTCAAGGTCAGAAAACCATCATATCGTTATTAATAATATTTTGCTGTCGAATGTCGTTGTCCACATTATCATAACCATTAGCCTTCATCAGTCCACTGCTGAATATAGGTGTCTTCAATCACTCGCTTTTTAACTTGATTTTCGGCAGCTCTCATTTAGTTGCTACCAGCAAGCCAACGAAGATGATCGTTTCACCTTGTGCACTTATTCTGTGGTTCCACTGAGACTTGGTGTTTCTCGGTCTCCACTCAAAAACGTCTACTCCATCAGTCATTGCTTCTAAGGCTATTATGGCTGGCCCACTGCCACTTCAGCTTATTTATTCTGTGAGTTATGTCGAAAACTTTAGTTCTCTGTCGAAACACCTCATTCCAGATACGATCCCACAGAGATACTCCAATAATAGTCTGATCCATAGCTCGCTGAGCTATCTTTAATTTATAATGGACCAACGGTACCGTGAGTGTCCACGTTTCAGCCACGTATAAAGACCATACCGTCGCCCATATAAAGAAATGGAATTATATCCATCGTATTTCCGACCCATACCCGGTCTGTGTATTTCAGTTTAAAGTTTGAGAATCACAGGCGATTGACAATGGAACGCATGTTTTCAGCGTTCACAGCAGCTACCAAGTACATCATTTAAAAGGTTTCAATGGAAAATAATGCTCGGTCAAAGTAATTTGGGTCTATTAAACCAAGCCGAGTGTTCAACTGAACTGCCTCAAAGTTAGCCAGGCGAAGTTACAGCTGGCAAGCGATGGCGCGTGTAATAGATATATTTTTGTATAAGGACAGTGACCGAGGCGACCGGAATGACACAACGAAATAAAATAATTGGGTTCGTTTAATGAGAATCGAGTATTTTGTCATTGGTTCGTAAATAAGCTTGAAGCGGTGTCAATACACTTTTGTAAGTGACAATAATCCTTAGGAAGGATGTTCAAAGTCACCCGTAAAGTAATCACTACGTTTTTCTTTCGAAACCGGCAGGTTATGTTCACGACACAATTTCCACCAAAATCAAAAACAGTTAGTAAAATACCTTAATACTTCTAGTATTTATTTTCAGTAGAATTCGTAAGACTAAACTAGAACAGATAATGGCCTACTGTATACATTATACAGAGCTACGCAATACCTACACGGTAATAAGAAACATTTGTTATCCAAACAAACAATGTTACGTACGCGTAGTCAGTCTGTTATTGGGACAACAAAATAGATTATTTAGATACAGTTTTTTTATACTGGCAAACATTATTAATCAACGGCTTGACTAGATCCATACCGATTGATATGTGCGTACCAAACCTTCGTCTAGAAACACGCATTACCTTGGGTCAAAACCTTGCGAGAAATTCTCTATTTTTATACGAATTCCAAGAAATTATAGAGATAATTTGAATAAGCTCGTAAATAGTGAGCTAAACATTGTCAACTTTCACGTTAGTAATAAATACTGCAGTTTCCTACCCACCCACGTCTTAGCAGTAAGAAAGGCACAGATAAACAAATGAGATTTTTATTCATGAAAAACACAGCATGACACAGCAATAAAATTCCAAGGTTCTGAGAGAAATTACAGGGATGACGTAAAAACGTCGTGGACAGATGCTGACGACGCGCCCACTTTACGACGCAGAGCAATTACCATTCACTCAACCATGTCTGTAGATGAGTTTTCAACGCGTTATATTTCAGACGGACGTTGTGAGACTTGGGCGTAGGTATACGAAAAAGCCAAATCAGATGTTTGAATAATATTCAGCAGGTCCCAGCTGACTACCTAATACATCGCGTACGCGATGTGTTCTCGTCGCACGTTGAGTTCAAACATATCTTTAGTGTAGGTCTGTAGGACACTACATTCAAACTATCAAAGCATCGCGCGAGTGCGTAATGTTTTATAGTTTAAACAGTCACTTAAAACAGGATATCTTCCGTGCTTTCTACTTTATGAGCTCCCGATATTTCAATGCTGTTGCAAGTGTTAATCGCGGTATGATTGGATAATGTGGGTGGGATATCGGGAGCTCATAACTAGAACAAAACACGGCATTTTTTCCGTAAGTGACACTGAGATAACGCTTCGCGGCATTGTACGACCCCTACCAAATAGGAAGACGCCTGAGAATGTGCATTTTTTAAAAGTATTCCAACAGGTAACCGACTCGAAACTTCAGAAGTGTTTCCTTTAATTAGCAACTCCATAAGAAAAGCGTTAACTGAACAAAGGTACCAATTAAGAAATACACGTGGAACCCGGATAATGCCGGTTGATGGCCACTTCGACCCCCGATGGAGAAGTTCACGAAACGTGTTTTACCCATACCTGGATTGCGGAAGATCGTTAACTAACGACCTTTACCATTGTGATTCATAATGAACATTAATCCGCATAGCTTTTGTTGGGATCCATTCATTTTTGAACAGAACTTTCGCACTTTCGATCTTCGCTTTTTATAGTGAACGAATTAAGTTTTAATTAAAGCTTTTTAATAGAAGGCTCATTAAACAGGTTGTATAGATCCAGAAACAGTCAAAATGCCTTAAAGAAAAAACAGAAATGAAATCCAATGTATTTTTTGTTTTCAAATCGGCGCATGTGACTTTCTGAGTGAGTCATTTGTTTAATGATTTAATTCAAGGATGTATCCAAAAGGTTAATGTGTGAACTACCAAATTATATAACTATTATAATTGTATGTATTGGTGAGTGGGTCGAGTCATCACCGATGTTTCGCGAAAGATCGATGGTAAAAATATTTTTTTCATTTATGCACCTTTTCTGTTTATAAAACTTTAATCCCTAAAACTTCTAGTTTGTAAGAACTCATCAGAAATAAGAAAAAAAAAACAGAGAAGGAAGTATTGACGTATACTTACACGTAAATAATTTATCAGGTTTTTTTGTTGTTGTCTAGTTCCAACTGGTTATTTATTGACGTCAAAATAACCAATTAAAACCATAAAAACAAAATTTAATCTAGAACGTTCCATAATACATAGATCTGCGATATTATCTCCGTGTGATTGCTAACTCGATAATCTGATTTATAGTCCAAGTATATATTAATAATGCCAATGTCAATTACTTGAAACTACTTCAAGAATGTAATACGGCTACTGTATAATTAGCATACTATTTTTATATTAGCTAATAGGCGCCGTTACTGACTGACTAGGCAAGCAAACCGCAAGAACTGCTGTAAAAACTTCCAGACTTGAATAAATAGATCTGAAAGTAAACAGAACGCACTTTATCTTGATTTCAATCTGCAATCTCTTAGTAAGATTCCATGTTGACGGGAGAACTTGCAACTTCAGCTTGTCTTTTGGTAAAGTTTAAAGTTAATTAATGGAAGTTCAGTAAACCAAAGTTCTGAAATGTTCTGGAAACATTGCTCACTCCTGTCACTACTCTAATTATGCTGAAACCAAACAATGAAGCCACACATCTACACATATTGTAAGTTACTTTGAAATCTGTTAGCAACACAAATCCGATGGTATCCGGTGTATTTAGATCGGTTAATTTCCATTGCGTTTCTATCTTTTCATATGTAAGGCAGAAGCAACTAAGCTATAAATACTGTTTGTTAGTAATGTTCTCATATTTTCCTTAATTAACTCGTCTAGATTCTTGATCTTAGCTCTTGGGTTTCGATAAATTACCTACTGTTTATAGTTAAGTTGATACGTATTTACATTTTCCTCAATTCTATTTGCGAATGCACGATTATGTGATTGCACTAAATGCGGATTGAATAGAACAAGAGCCCCAATGACAATTCCTGTTGAATTGAACTCATCGAATAAAAGGTTAATCGTTTAGAAGATTAGAGGTTTATTGATTTCAATTTCGCTGTTTAGTAGACCAAGGCCGTTGAAGCAAGCTCAAACATAACACTTGACATCAAACTAAATGAACTTCACATGAAGATTCGTGAGGAAGGTCGAGATATTCTGAATTTGGTCGAGAAACCGCTAAACGAACGGATGTTTAAGTCATTATGAAGTCATTTTTCAGATTTATTATTAAAATAATCGCAGACGTTTTATTTATTTTCATGTAAATGATTGTTCACCTTTACTAATAAGATGTAGGATTTCGTAGTACCTACTAAGTTCGTAAAGTTCAAGTCCGTTCAAGACCTTCAAACAGTACGTTATGTCCGAAATGTGCAAATTTACAACAAAAAAATAGTTCAAGGGGAATTACATTTCACATATTTAGAACGCGCGACATTTCTTATTTGTAATGCCATCTTTGGAAGTATGAACTATCGATTTCCATGCGTCACACAACTTCATAAGGTTTCAGGATCACAACTAATTACGAAGTCGTAAATTATCTTCGTAAGTGGCAAAGATTTTATCTTTACCTCCCTGTCAGCGACCTTACTGGTTTCTCTTTAATCGAATTAAACTTTCTTTTCACTGCAACAGTAAAGACGATTAGTAATATCAGATTAGAAACTCAGAACATTTTCTTATTTTCATAGATATTCCTAGCCGTACTATTTCTGTGCTATTAGAAGAAGCTAGGCTCACAGCTCACCTAATCATATCGTTCTAGACCACTTTCACCTATCGCGCACCGCGGAAGCGTTGGAGCCGCGTCAAATTGATTCACTCAGTATTCGTTCAAGTTTCATTTCACGTCTCGATGATTCTATTTAAACGCAAGTCAATTTATCGATAAACTTTTCAATAAAACCGTTAGTTCGGTACTAAACGGTGGATCTAAGAAGCTAAAGGCGACCTTTTTGTGTGAAGTTTATGAAAAGAATCTAGTCGGAAGTGTAACGATGGAAGGTGGACTACCACGTCCATTTAATAAAAGAAACTATAGAATGGAAGTGATAAAAACGGTACCACAGCATACAGTTATAAATCATCCGCATTTGCAGTTTATAAAAATGACGAGATGCTTTTTGGTGACACAGTTTTTGTAACCTTTATCACGATTGCTGCTATATTTAAAGCACGCAACTGGCACAACGCACGGCGTCCTACTTGGAAATCTGCTCTCCTGGTAACGGCAGAAAATCGTGACGGTGTGCTTCCACACTTATCATAAAAGTAAACGACCAGCCATTCTCGAGCACTGTGTCAGATCAAAGCAATTTATCACATACAGCAGAGCAAATCAGACTGAATGAAGTTTCTCAATAATATAAGTACAATAGTACGCTTTAATACGGACGCCAATAATAATCTTCATTTAGGTCAAATGGCTTGCGAGAAATAATGTTATTGAAGTAATTAAAACTGAAACTTGAAAGGCATTTTACGACTAGACTACTTAACAAAGTAATGAAGATGCTTAAAACAAAACCTGAATTGCCAATTAACGACAATGCATCGTCTTATATTAACGTAACATACTTAATTGGACACGAATAAAACTGTGACATGAACATAAAAATTAAAACATAGAAATAATGGTGAGATTGTTTGACATATATTTGACAAGATGACATAGTTAGGAAAGGGGTGAAAATAGAGATGATTGCTAATAAATGTATGGTAGAAGAAGAACGCTGTGCCGCCCGTTGCATTCGTAACCTAATTTATTGTGTCAACACTGTCAACTAAATAAAAATAAGGACTACTGAACTCGTTACTGAACTCATTCATAATTGTGTAAAAACAAACAGTACTGCCAGATCACTCATGAAAACAACAATGCAAAAATGGTAAACAAATAACCATATCAGCTGACTATCACCGTGACGAAGTTGTAGAAGAGGACTGAGAGATAATAAATAACAAACCAATTGCTACTGTAACTGCAAATTATAGAGTACGTAGCCCGTTATGCCCCACTGCGGGGCCCTGGCTTCGTTATTCCCTTTCACAATCTTCAAAGTTCAAATTACGATTTTATATATCAGTGGCTTACTCCAGAGTTGGATTATGATGAACTCAATGGAAGAAAGTCCACCAACAACAACGACTGAGAGAACAATACTCTAGTCTAGTAACACGATCCGTACCATAGGTTCAGACAGTAACTATTAGGACACATGAGCATTAATCAAGGTTGTCAAGGTCCAATCGATAAATAAACTCTTCCGCGATGATGCTCTCGGTCTCCCTTACCCTACTGACATTATTACACGTGCGAGTGAAAAGGATTATAGTGTGTGAGAACTTTAGAAAACTAGATATATTAGTACTCCTTTAAAGGAAAATGTAATTACGTGGCCTACCATTTATGTCAGTGAGTTATTGTGTTTGTAACGTGCGGCATTCGACTAGGAAACGAGTTTGTACGTCAAACGGTTTGTTGTGACTGGTGAGGCAACAGTTTCACTTGTACACACGGCGACACATCAAGCTGTACACTCCCAATATAACGTGGCCTCGCTTTGTAAAGACTTCTCGTACAATGAAATTTATTAAATAAATTGGTTTTGTGTATGGTAGCCGTTCGTACTATTTCAACTGCTATCGTTTCGACTCATTTTAATACTAGTTACCAGTATACCAGTTTGGTTCATAAAAAAAACATAGGTAGTGGGAAGAAAATTTTGAAACATGTTCGGTTTAATTACTCTTAGAGAAAAAAATATACAACTATCAAATTAAGCTCGAATAACTGCGTCACACTCGCTTGTTACGTTGTTTGTAGCTCTGTTGCTTATTGATTTTATTTATCCCATTCCAAGAAGGTTACCGAACGATATCGTTCGACATACATCGACTTCGTGACCATATCGTATAGAGTGGATTCTCCCAATTCGGTCATGGCACGCGCTCGCAGGTGCTTCCGCGGCCCACACATAGCTGTGTGACCTCCGTGACCGAGCCGGTTTATTTCCCACTGTGCGTTGCACTGCGCTCCTCATAGGTCGACTTTACTTTTTGTTTGACTTGATAAGATAAAGAATGGGTCAAAAACATCTCTGCAGTTGGAGATGACTCGGATGGTTATTTTGACTTTCAATTTAGTTGCTGATAAAAATAAAGTAAAACATTAAATATTGGCTCCATTTCTAATCAAATTATTCTTCACTTTTTATCAAATAATTTTAAAAAAATAGTATAAGTGTTTTTTTTATTTTGTTATGTAATCTAATAAAAATAAACCTGTTTTTGATAAATTTGCTCAAAATTCTCATATTGAGCAAACTTAAAAAAAAAAAAACAATTCGTATTTCGGGATTGTTTTTAAACAATTGTAGTTCCACGGTGCATAGGTTAGGATTTTGAAGCTAGCATTACCTAAGCTTACTTGTTCTAGTTCGAGTAGGTAAGTAGGTAGAACGTAATTAGGATCATTGACCCACAATGGTTACATGTGTACTAGCACTACCATTATGTATATCCGCTTATAACTTCACTCTATCCATAATTATATGGTAAACAACATCCATTTTATCAACTGTCCTATATTCTCTACCAAAATATTATGATAGGATGCGTCGCGAGTTGTTTTGGTTTATTAATTTATCAAACAAGACAAGCAATAATGTAATTTGACAATATCAATGTTAGAAACAAACACAATTTTGTTAAACATACAGATTTTAGTCTTCTGTAAAACATATTTAATACTATACCTTATAAAATAAACGGACATAGCCGGTCTCAACTTACCTGCAACAAAAGGAATACACAAATTAAACTTCAGCGTAAAGAAACAAGTAATTACAAATTGCAGTTTTATGGAAAGTAACATTTTGAACAAAACATCAAATTATAGTTTCTAAAAGATGCTTACGTAGATAAAGAATTCTTGTAAAATATTCCCCTTTCCATTAATTCCTATTGATGAAATTCAACAATGACTTCCACTTATTTAAAGTAATTTGCAATTTTAATTGATTTGCTTTTTGTTTAATCTTAATCAGTAGCTAAATGTTGCTTAATTTAATCAAAATTGGCCCAGTAACAAGATTGAAACCGAGTAGCGCCACGTATTCGCAGCTTTTTGTCACCAAGCAATATTTACAAGGTCAGCAGCTAAGTTCTATTGACCAGATGACACTAAATACCAAGTAGATTAGATTAATACTTAAAATATTCAACAATTTGGCACAGAAAAAAACAAATTGCTTTTGCGAAACCGGTCTTAGTAGGTATCCTGTTGCTAAAAGTTTACAAACAAGGTAATCAGCAAATAGAAAAAATAATCTCTATTTTACTACACGAGGCTCACTTATAGTTAATCTTGTTCAGGACGTAACCCAATTCGGAAAGTTTCGCTCAATTTCAGATGAAGGTCGACCTTTCCACCCACCTTATTCATGAAATTCGCGGTAAATGTATACATATATTTGAGTCAGAGTTAGAGGTCGCTAGAGACGGGATCGATGAACAGTTTTAGACGAAAATTCTAGACGATAGAGATATTGGACATCGGAGGTTCCCCTGCAGCAAATATTATAAATAATCGGGGACATGTCCCAAAGGTAAAATATTCGATTTCCTTTAACATAAATTGTACATACATATTAACAAGTCTTTGACTTATAATCTCCCATGTATTAGCTCACAGTTTAGCTTGTAGCCTCCAAGTACATCATTATGCGCCTCTTGGAGTCTTGGCCCATTTTCAACGATGCACATTACGGTCTTGTGGTGATGAATAGTGCCTCAGTGTTAGCACAAAGCTGTGACAAAGCACTCATCACTTAGGTTTTTCATTTCCTGATACAGACACAATACTGAATATTACTATCAAGATATTTTTTATGTTCGCTCGTCCTCAACTTTATTTCCCAGTAAATTGATTGCATTAACTTTATGGTTTCCCTCATACAAGGTCAAGTACACAAATATGTTTCGTGTTTGTTTCATTGGAACGTCAGAAAAAATGTCTGAAGGAATCTTCGCCTAAAAAAGTTTTTGAAAAAATATTTTGCGTCGTTGCTCGGCACGTCACGCGATATTTCATGAGGTAGCACACATAGGCGCTTATGTACATTTTATATCGATTGATTCGAGTCCTTGGCTTTGAAAATACGTTTGACCTTTTCCATTGTCTCGAAGACTCAGTTCATTCTCGTATAAAATGTCTTAGTAAAGAGGTTGATATTATTATTTTTTATAGTTCCGGCGCCAGATCGTTTTTTTAGAAAAAAAAACGTGTTTTGAAATATGTGAGTTCATATACACATAGATGAATTTACTTGTACACTCAGGATAAGTAAAAAACTGCATTTTTATTTCAAAAGGTAATCAAAATCCAATTTAAGTGACGAGAAATATCTTAAAAAAAAAACGTTATTTTCAGCATTTTTAACTTTCTATCAAAAATATTTTACGGGTCCATAACAAAGTCAAACACAGGGCAATGCATTCAATTGAGCAAGTAGCATTTAAAGGTCGGAACTATAATTACATTACCATAAAATACTCCATCAAGCCATAACGCGCTTTTCGTGGTTTACCATAAGGGCTACATTCGTTTTAAGTTCACTTTAAAGACAGCATTTACGTCCAAAATTATAGTCTATCAGGATCCTGTATATCTTCGCGCATGTTCACGTATGTCATCTCTCTTACTCCCCATTATAAGAACAGAGACACTAGCATAATATTTACACCAACATTTGTTATCTGTTCATTGATTACATTTATGGATTCCTCTTTATCTTGATTTAATGTAATCCCCTACTTACTTATTTATAGAATTCATATTCGCAGAATAAGGTACTCATCATAACATGCTAGACTACATAAGTATTCAGCTCATCTAACAGCTTAAAGGCCCACCCCACCGTACCATAATATGGCCGTGCTATGACCGTTCCAAGCACCAAAAGATACATGACACTCCTACATATCAACATAATTTCATACCCGTTTAAAACGGGTTTAGAGCGGTCATCATCCGTAGTTACGGTCGTATTTCCCACTAGAACATTCTGTTACTGACCAATATACTTTTCAAACCTAAGAATATTATTTGCCTATAAACACGTTCTTGGTAGCACTGTCATAGTTTTGGTATTACTACTTAAATCCCCAATTTTGCAAATACTTTTTAGTACGTGCTAATATAAAGTATTTAACTAATAATAAACAGGACGGTGCGAATAAGAACTGTTGAACGAGTAATCGTTACGAGCTACATATAAAATGGAACATAAATTCTTGATTTTTTATCTAAAACATTGTTTATCTCAATTGGTGGTCCCTTTCAGCCTTCAATTTCAGTTAGCCATCTGTCCTTGTCCCGACCTTGCGCAAATGTTTGGAACAGAGAACATCCGGCCGCGAAGCTGGCAATTTTTTGTGAATTGCCATTATCCCTGCCATAATGATTGGCTAGATCGAAAAGGACTTGAAAAATTAAGCAGACAATAGTTATGGTTAGTACAGAATTATATATTATATGTGTGTGTATGTAGATATAATTTTATTGAAAGGGAGTTGTTAGTCTTGGTATGTCAGAGGAAGGACGAAACGCATGTGACTAAAAGAGTGATGGATCAAATACGAGTGATAGATGGAGAGGGAGAGGAAGGCCAAAGAAAAGATGGATGGATTGTGTAAGGGATGATATGAAGGAGAAAGGAATAAATGATACCGTGACGTCTGATAAGGGAAATTGAAGAAGAAAACGTGTTGCGCTGACCCCAAATAGAATGAGACAAGGGCAGGAAGATAATGATGATGCTGTAGATATTATAATTTAATTTAAATCGATTCTCTTACTTCAGATTATGATACCGACGTAGTTGCATCGCGAAAGCTGCTATTGGCCAGCCAGGCTGAGGGTTATCAGTATTTGCCATTTTATCAATGTATGCATTGACGCGATAAAGCGAATGGAAAGTTGTATGAATAGTTGCTGACAAAGTATCGATTACCTGTACTTCATGTAATTCTAAAAGGATATATCAATAGAAAACTTGCCTTTATGCGTTCGAGTCGTAAGGTTTATTTTTTTTTTGGTACCAAATACATGTTTAAGAACAGGTCTTCGATGTTCCACTCCAGCGTAAACGATGAGTCATACTAACATACAGTTTCGCAGAATTTGGCGTAAACAAAGATTAGCAAAGTAATTATGAATCACGAATATAATTTACCCTAAGAATAAAAAAAAGTACGAAAGAAAATAATTGGTGAAGTCTGTACAGTCTCGTCAGAAGAATTATATAAGAAATCTTAAAAATACTCTTACAAAATAACATTGCTTTACATTTTCGACACGGTTAGCGCAATCAAGACGCAATCGATCAAGTTTTGCTACAGCTTAAATATGAGCACACTTATAACTTTTTTGTTGTTTTATCTTCTTCTAATATTGAATAACATCGCACTTAATATAATTGCGTAATCTGCTGTAGATATTTCTCAATATTTTTGAGTAGTTATCAACTATGTTTTCGTTATGTCGCTTTTAATTTATGATGACAATATTTAAATTTTATTTTTCAGAATATTTTTTGTAATTATGTCTGCATACAGCCTCTAGCTGTGTCTTATAACTTTTGGTTCTAGTAGTTAGAATTCTGCAGGACAATCTAAGGTAAACCAAAAGTATACAAAAATTACACGGCATGACAGGATCGGCGCAGTGGCTAATCGTTTGACTGCTGCACTCACTACGTGTCGCGGATTCGATCCGGAACAAATATTCGGACTACCTACAGATAGTTGGGTACAAATATGTCAACTCAGAGTTTAAATGCTTGTAAACGCACCCACACTACAGGAGAAATTCTTAGTGTGGGTCAAAGTTTACAAATCCTAGTGAGGGTCAAAGTTTAAAAAAAAACTGCCTCTCGAAATGAAAGTTATATTTAAATTTTTGGTGTGCAATAAAGTATACCTAACCTATTCTTTCGACGCCATTTCTAACCTTTACTAAAACTGCATAAAAATATCTAATCTGTTATCAAATTCCTATCTGGCAGTCGTTATCGTTATCAATTTGTAACGACCTTCTGAAAAAATATCGCTGCTGCGGCAATAATAAAAGTATAAGTACTTTTTATTAAAAGCTGCTCCTAATTATTGAGATCCTGTTACAAGAAGCAACATAAACTATAATTATCCTACATTAAGACAGGCTATTATTAAGTAAAGATCTTAATATTTAGTTTGTAAACAGGAAAACACTATTAACGCTGCATCGTTTGACTCTTATTACAATAGTATAGTTTCTTTGACGTTTTTTTTTAACCTTATTTACTACTCGCTGTCTTGCGCGTCTTTAGTTACTGCCCCGCTCCCATGGGTAGTAGCGTGATGTCGTATAGCCTTTGTTACTTCCCGATAATGTAGCTTCCTATTGGTTTTTTTTTTTTTAATCGGTCCAGTAGTTTTGGAGCCTATTCGATACAAACAAATCTTTTTTCTTTATAATATTAGTATGGACAAGGAATATCGACTGTATGATACAGTCGATATTCCTTGTCCATACTACATACACATATAGTCTGTATCAGATATCCCATCATCACACTAATATTATAAAGGCGAAAGCTTTTGTGTGTTGTTACTCCTTCACGCTCAAACGGGTCAAGTGTGTATGTGGCGTGGCTCCACACGCAATGACCCACGTTCCGCTGCATGCCGACACCTGCACACTTTGGCGTTTTGGGATCTGCTTTTACGATGGCTGCATCAGCGAGCGGTCATGGCAGAGCTGACTTTTGGGCCAAACTCGAATTTGCCTTCGACACACTAAGAAACTCAAACGGCTTAACAAATTTGTATGCTTATATTCTAGATTAACAGATAGGCTACTTTTATCACGGTCAAAACGTCTGACACTGCGGGGTAAAGCTAGTAACATTCATATAAGTTCTTTTAGTTAATAATTAGTAGATTCTTTCAGAACAAAAGGAATAAATACCTCATTGAGGTAATCAAAGAGTCGCGATAAGCAATAACCATTCCAGTTATCAAGCTTAGTGATTATGGCAATACGCCCGATCGTTCAACTGTCTGTGAGCACCTCATAAACGTCCACTATTTAACAATAAAGGGAGTTGACAGGTTCAGTGATAGCAATGTCCCAGTAGTACTGATATTATTTGAGTTTACGAATTACTTCTGGGTCTGGAAATACAGCATTTGCCAAGAGCATGGGCTGCTTGCGCGTAGTTCATCGTGATACGAAAGAGGTTACGACAAACTTTGAGGCAACATTTATTTCTTGCCAACCAGCTGAGTAGCAGTTTCCAAATAATGCCTTTTCTGACCAATCACGAGCCTTAAACCAAATTCGTAACACTGCGAGTGGTTCTCATTCTATTTCACGTGCAACTGCAATGCGTGCCCCATGTTCTTTATCTTGTCACGTTATGACGTATTACCGGTTCTGTTGAGAGCTAAGCAAGCACTTGAAGCCACGTGTCAGTTACATACTGGGCTACTGAACGAAGCCCTGGTGGTTGATAGTGTCATGCTCACTTAAATGTCTCGCTGATGGTGGCGGGTGTGTCGGGTCATTTAGCTCCCTTCAAAATGGTCGAGCTGAATGGGGCTGATCCATACGTCTTGTTCGTGAACGGGCGCTGTCAGTTGGGACTGGTCATTTTCTAACTACCACGGTCATTTTTATTTTATTTAGATTTAAAATGAATTTTGTTTTTTATTTACTCTGGACGCTCTTACTGTGCACGTCTTTCTACATCGTTCTCACATATCTGTATTCGTTGTGTGCGCGATGACAGCGCCCCTAGTGGCCACAACTATTCAGGACTTGTCAGAAGTAGTTGGTATTTCTACTTGGATCTCAGTATCACAGTTATTATTTTGAACGTACCTATTACAAATAAATGTTGTTTCTTTCAACTCGAACTGATTATAAATATCTGCTTGGCATCCTTTATCGGCCATCATAGTAAATTCCCTTTCATTTACTTTAGTAATTGTTTCGATTGGTAACTGATTCTGTTCGTATTTTCCAATAAATTGTTGAACCGGATATCTTCGTGTCATAAAACGATTATATCTAGCAGTGACCTGAGAATGGTCAATTTTCTTACACCGATATATTGACGGGAATATTGTTGGAATATAGCTGGGGTTCGCCTCTGCGTCTGACTTTTTGCCTCCAATAAAATGTTCACTGCATATTGTATCATGTCGTTTTGGGTGCCATGGGGACCCATCAGCACTAAAACAAATAAAAAAGGACTGTAATTTTGGAACGCTTATTATTATTATTATAGTGTACTAGGTTAAATTGCTTACTTTTTTCTCTTCACAGCAGCTATCCATTTTTGTCTTTGCTGTAAGGTCCACTTTGATGTTGGAAACGAATAAAACTTGCACGAACTGTTTTTCTCATTGTTTTTACAATTTACGACACAGCATGTACTATGACCCATATCGCAAATTTTTACGTTTTTACTTAAAATTATAAAGGAAGTTATGAAAATAAAGCAATTTGACACATGACAGCCCAGAATTAATTCACATTTCTGCCACGTCGTGCGCTACGATCGGTTTGCCGTTCCCTACCACCCACTTCGCACATAGTCAATAATCTCAACACGAATGATGTAAATACTATTTTGTAAAAATATTAGAATTTAAAAGAGTGTTCATGGAGTTTCTTGCCCATTCTTCTCCATAGAGATCAACGCTTTGGAATGGGCAACTGCAGTAATTTCACAAGTTATTATGCCTTGTGACCGGGACTGTAGATTCTTTTTGTTTCTTGACATTCAAAAGTGCCTGTAATGGTCTAATTGAAATAAATGATTTGATTTGATTTGATTTGACTGGCTATAAATCCAGCTGGAGTGCTATGCACAAGCACATCGACCCACTTTACTCACACCTGCGCACACTGACGACACAATACTTATAATTCTATCAGCTCCATTCCCAAAAATAAATTGTTTAGGTAGAACGTTATGTGTAAATAGAATTAAACAGTGACAAACAGATTTACATAAAGTATCGTCATTTACATCCGTATATATGTCAATAGCTGTATCGTTTTGTTTTTGTTACACAACAATACCTAATGCATAACAAATAAATATATGTATAGAACAATGCGTATATAGTTTTATTTATAGAAAACTAGCTGTGCCCCGGCCATACGTTGCAATGCATCTTTGTATCTTTCTACCTACCCTTACCTGCCCTACCTACCCTACCTACCCTTACTTACCGGGATGAAAAGTATCCTATGTCCGTCTCCTGGTTCTAAGCTACCTTCTCACCAATTTTCAGCTAAATCGGTTCAGCCGTTCTTGAGTTATAAGTGGAGTAACTAACACGACTTTCTTTTATATAGATAGATAACAATGGGCTCTTTATGTATTTCTGTATTCGCTTTTATTTAATAACCGATCTGGTAACTCATTCGGTACCGATTTTAAAATTACAAAATCAATATATCATCCAAAATTTCAATTTCCTAAGTTTTCGATTCTTAATCAGTCTTATCAGTTAAGTTCAAGGGACCTCTGACATTAGTGTCATAGCCAGTAAAGAAGATAATACAGAACATCATTATTTTGGTGTGCTTATCCAATCAGCTAACAAGAGTGAACCAATAGTTCACCATCACTCGTAATTTCCTACGGCCAATTATATTACCAAACTAAACGAATGTTACCTAACTCTAATTGCAGTGACATACAGTATGGAGCTCACTTCTAGGCAATAAATGAAACCTCAAGTAATACTAGTCCACAGAAGTACATCAAAATTAAATTTTAAATTAAAAACCGAAAATTAAAAAAGTGAAATTTTCAAACAAAATAAATATCAAAATAAATTCAGTAAAAGTAAACACTCTGTTTAGACAACGTACCTTGACCCCAGGAGCGAAGTGCGGCAACGACGCATGTCGGCGCGCCGCTTTGATTCGTTTGACAATGTGCGACAAAAATTAAATTCACTAAGTCAATTTTTACCGCCACATGTTTATTTCGCGATAACTGAACTGAACTAAATAAATTAAATATTGCTCATTAGTTCCAAAAAAATAGAAACTTAAATTTTCTTATTTTCGAAATGACCACCACGTTCTTGAATGCACATGTTACATCGCCGCACAATGTTATCCCGAAGCCTGCTCATCATATTTCGTTCAGGATCCAGAGCCATGGCTTTTATTTTGTCAAAGGCGACGACAATACGATTGCGCAGTTCATCTTCAGTTTCGGAGACCCGCGAGTAAACTTCATTTTTAATAAAACCCCATAAAAAGAAGTCGAGAGGAGTAAGGTCGGGTGACCGAGCTGGCCACCTTCGGGGACCATAACGCCCAATCCATTGCTCGCCGAACATGGTGTTAAGTCGCTCTCTCGCGAGGAGTACAGAGTGTGGAGGGGCTCCGTCTAACTGGAACCATACCCGCGCGTAAGCTGCCACAGACAAGTTATCTAAATATTCGGTTATTGGGCCGTTAAGAAGATCTAGAAACTTCTGTGCATTTAGGTTTCCGTTGATAAAAACAGGGCCGATTATTTGGTCTCCGTGAATACCTGCCCACACATTAACGGAAAAGCGGTATTGATGAGCTGATTCCCTAAATACATGGGGATTCGTACGGCTCCAGTGACGCATGGTTTGTCGGTTCCATATGCCGTTTCGCGTAAACGTGCTTTCATCTGTCCAAAACACATCCGATAGGAAACGTTGGTCTTCAATGATTTTTTCCAGTACCCAGTGGCAGTGAAACGTTTATACGGCCGTAGTTTGTTCCTTTTTAGCACTCGATGTACTGTTCTATGGCTCATCCTAAACACACGCCCAGCTTGTCTAAGGCTGCAGGTTGGGTTCCGATAGAAATGTTGCAAGACTCGTTGTTCAAAAGAGGATGGAACATGACGCGGAGCAACTCCTTCATGAGTGTTGGGTACTATGAGCTGATTTTCCCTGATCCTTTGGACAGCTCCCAGGATTGTCCTGACACTAGTAGGGCAGACGCGAGTTGCTCCGTATCTCTCACGATAGGTACGTAAAGTTAAGGCTGCATTTTGCCTGCATTCGCCATACATTAACACCATGTCTGTGTACTCTGCAGAACTATAAAAATGCTGTTGTCTTGGCATTTTGTTACAAAAAACACGCGTACACAAAAGTCAAGTGTCAATTTCACCGAAAAAATAACATAAAACTTAAAAACACAATTTACACACACACAAAGTCAAGTACTAATAAACTAATAAGTGTCCATTTCACTGTAAACAATATTAAACTAATTACTTAGGTAATTGTCTAAAATCGCGTTTTAAAGCAATGCGCTCAAGTAGGTCTACGAAATCTATGCGAAAGACACACACTATGAACACTCTCCCGGAACACCAGCGGTGACTGACAAAGCGGAATAACGGAACTTCCGAAATCTAAAATAGCGAAAAAAATAAAAGTACCTAATAAGTAATGTAGGGTGAACGGCGTAATTATCGTAATCGCTTATCGATAACTTTTTACACTTATTTACCTACTACCTAAACAAGGCAAAATTAGAATACAAGATCTTTGTGTAATTGGAATGTTTTAATATTTTTAATAATTAACAAATTATTAACAATAAAAAACGAAACTAACTTTTTGTGAGTTCCTGAGTATCAAACGGTTCTGTCGATCGCCCGGGAGCCGATCGGTAACATTAGAAATTTAATTTAGTAACTAATAATAAGCTCGTAGGTACGATTTTTTAATAGGTAAAAGCAATTCATAAATTATTGTTGTTTACCTTATTTATTTTGATCTCTAAATCTACTTAATAATATTTAATAAGAACACACTTAAAATTAGCTTTAAATATTAACGGCACAGTGTTCTTTAGAATTATCATAACAGCACGATAATTCTAAAAACACCACCTAAAGTATTTAGGATTTAAGCTAAACAGCTTTTTATCGATCATTATTAATAGTCAATAACAGGTGCCCTTCCCTACGTGGCGCGAGCGCACCCCGCGCTCCCTCCCACCCCGCCGGCCTGCCACGAGCCGCGCCGGCGCCGACAGCAATTCATTCCCTTTGAAGAAAGCCGCGTGCCTAGTGAGCCCTAGTGAGGAAGCCGCCAAAAGACACCGCTACCGACGTACACCTGCAGGAAATGCAGGCGCGTCCCATTGATAAATTGTGTATGTGTAAATTGCAAAACAAAGTTTCGACCGTGGCAGATCAGGGACGTTGATCAAGAGGAAATTCGAAGTACTAGTATACAGAAAAAAACAATATTAACATTAAATTTAATAATTTAGTCTGTACTTTTCTTCTGTCTGTGAGAAAGAGGTAGTGGGCGGCACCGTCACAGTATTAAAATCCATATAGCAGCGAAATAAATGTGGGAGTCGGGCAGCGCAGTCCGCGGCCGCGGCCTCTTACACGCTTAGTTTGCGCACTCGAACAATGAATTAAAATTTATTACATTAAAATCCAGCCTGTCTTTTAGGTGTACCAATTTTACATTTAGGCAAATAACTAGAATAGGTACGTAACAGCGTCGTGGTGATATTCGTAGTTTTGCACAGTGTGGCAACGTCGCTTTTCATTCAGAGGATTCAAGTTCGTTGAATCTTTGACCTAGTGATACAATTCTACAGAGTGTTTAAATTTGTTCAAAATTAAAACTCTACTTTTTGACCTAATTACTGGACCAATATCGTTATTTTTTTGCATAGCGTCAGTAAAGGCGATAACAAGTATGTCGTATAATTTATTGCATATATGTGGTCTCCATACTGTATACAAATAGCATCAGCGACGCCAAGATTACTAATTGTAGTGCCATTTCAGTCGACTGAGATTTACGCAGACAAGAATACAAATGAATTTATTTTCTCCACCCATTTAAATTACTGCGTCAGTATTGTAAAAGCGTGGCGTTGGTCGGAAAGCGCTAAATGAAAAACATAGCAACTAAAATTAAAAACGTTTATTTTAATTTTCATCATATTTGGCAACTGCCATTAAACAAACAACAGGCGCTATGGTTACAATGTTTCTCAAACTTTTATGATAAACAACGCAAATCACTAGACTAATTTACAACGAAATTACATCGTTTTTTATATAACACAAGTGTAAGTAAGTACATCATTATTAACGGAATTCAGCCCAGAGCTAAATTGCAACACGAAGCAGCAATACCGCTCAACATAGAATAAAACTAACGGTATGGTTTTGTAACGGAATTTTAATAGAGCCACATACAAAATGATCTCGCTATTCGTGATTCTTTGTTAACAATTGTATGTACATATTGCGTTAGATCATTTAGATTAGACAACCTGACCTAAAATCAGACACACCTATCCTAAACGCATCAAAACATCATTTGAAATTCTAAACATTCAGTGAATTTACAATTCGAATTACCCAAACAGTAACATAAAGCGGAAAGCTGCAAACAACAATTCAAAGAAACCTATTGCGACGTATTTAACTTGAGGAAGAGGATGAGAACTTCTTGAAGGTGCTACAGTGACAGACAGTTTTTTTTTAGAACATTTGTGAGTCACGTTCTTGTTGGCCAAGAAAGCTCTTTAACAATGGATCCGAGATATAATACGTGCTCAAAGAATACAATTCTACTCTGGCAATTTCCGAGTAGCCAGATTTACTAATGGAAAGCCATTTGCTTTGAGTCAAACTTGGCTGAAGCCTTGCACTAGCGCCAGCGCTGCGTTTCCGTCATTCGACTGTCATCTATCGAAGCATGCTTAGCATTACTGAATAATTGTATGATTTCATAATCAGAAGAAAACTCTCGCAACTTTCTTAAGAAAATGTTGACTACAATGTAGTGAACACCAATGCGAATGATAATGAAGCGTACCTTTCCGGCGTATTTTCTCGAATACCAGCACAATTTATGTCGCGTAAAATACAACGTAAACACATATTGAAAATGTTTAAAGAACGCCTTTTATTAACATACATACATACTCCGTATCAGTGTATACCTAATAAACTGACTTGTGACGGTATTGTTTGGAACAGTCCATGTCTTGCATTGTTTTGTCAGTGGGCCAAATAAAGCTCACAAAAAACCTTTCTTAATGTTTGAGATCAACAAAGGCCTATTAGGAAACATATTGAGGGGCAACAAAAACGTTGTCCTTCCTCATTCCATCTTCCGTGGTAAAGAGGAGGTTGAGTGCGAGTGACCGAGTGAGTCACATCGGCACAAAGAGCCGGCAATGACCGGCGACAAAACGAAATAGAGGAAAAGCCGTGAACACGTGTGTGGTCTAATTTTACCTAAACATTAATATTTCGCGTGAATAAAATAAAAACAGATTCATATCCCGGAACTCAGTAGTCTGAATCATTGTTGCTGAATTTTGTCATTGTCTACATTTCGTGAAATAAACCTTATTTACGGTGGCGCAAAAGTAATGGACTTTCATTTTAGCAAGTATGTATTCGTTTATTCATATATACTTTGAAAGTGTAAATTCAGCGCTATACAGAAGATTACTGCAGTTTACAATGATACAATCACGTATAGTATAGACCTAATAGACGGTAGCAGTTTTTACAAGCCAAATATGCAAATTTTGCGAATCATAAGGTGTAAACGGACTCTTTATGAAGCCAAACATTCTGTACATAGAACTATGTAACAAAGATTACTGGGAAACAACATTTTTGGGCCCCAAATATCTCCGTAGCTGGAAGTTTCAATAACAAACAAATTGTAAGACGGACAGAACAAGTGGCTCTCGATTTCGTATACTTTTACAACCATTATGCCCAGAAGTTTTTTTAAAGTCATTTCTTTAAGTCTTAGCCTGGTCCAGAGAGAGAGCAAGGAGGCTTGAAAAGCTATTCAGAACCCTACTTTTATAATTAATATAACGTTTATAACTCGCCTTTTTACCTTTGAAAAGAACTTGAAGAAAGAAAAGAAACGTTTGCATTGTTGAGAACTTGAGCCAAACTCATCAAGATTAATTGGTCTTCATAACTTGGCCCATTAATCGCTTGGCCGTTTCAATTGGACCATAACTGTGGTTTAATTTTACCGCGTCGCTTTGTGAGTAAACGAACACGGTTGCAAGTTGCATTCGCGCATGCGGGATGAGTAAGCAACGCTCTAAATCTGTTTGCGATACTTATTTTTAATCTTGTAAAGGGAACACGTGGGATACAGTTGGTATCGAACCACCAGATGCGTTGGAACAACGTTCTGTTCTGCAAGTGTATATGGAATCTTATAGCGATCCCGTCTCTGAGTATAATGCAATCTAAAAGTAAATATTGACAACAGCGAACTCCCACTTAGGTCGATGCTCCTTCAGAATACTCTTGTAATAAATATTAAGCACAAGGATATTAAACAAATTTAACCGTCAAATTATTTCTTTGATGAAAATTTTGCCAGAAAATTGAGTTAGATGATTTCTAAACGAGGCAAGATTAACTTTTGTGCCTTCATTACCGAAATTGCTTTTTGTTAATGAGGTCGTCCGAGTGACTAATTCAAATCTGCGTTCTCAAATATTACTTCTCTTGATATTGGACTCGATTCTTTTCTCAGTATTAGAGCTATACAATTTTAGGTATTAAATATATCAACACATTTTCATCCGTAGCGGGGTGAAACGTATATAATTAGATCATCAGTCATCGTAGTATTTTGCCACGCTGATTGAGGAGGTAATTCGGCAAGTGCCAAACACTTGCCGAATTCAAAATCCGCGAGTTGTGCATGTCCTATACGGCAGCTGATGCTTCTCTATAACCGAGCCACGTTTTCATGATATAAATCAGAGCACAAAAACACACGAGCAACGAAAGTTTACATACACGTTTTATAGAGCTCTAACTGAGCTCCTTCGTGCAATCCGCTAAAAAAAGTAACATCGCTTCAAGCTACTCAATCATCCGAAAATAGAAACTTGGGAGCAAACAAATCTGTGATTTCTCTTGCGCCATTCACTTTTGGAATATTCTATCACTGAATTTTCTTGGTTCGATCATGAATTCTGAGTTCGTACGCCCACAGTGGTGCCTGTGTGTAAACATAAGTCGAATGGGGTCAACGCACTGCCACCTACTTTCCCTACAGAGAATTATTATTGTCCATCAGACAGTGGAATCATCAGCGCACATAGTTGTGTAGATAAAGCATATCGCGCGGCTGGTTCAAGGCAATTACGAAGTCGCAGACGACGACGTCGTGGTCATGTTTTAATAAAACGTAGCATTGATATTTCACAATGGTTCTAGTCATGGCGAACAAAATCAAAGACGCAATATTTTTTATGCACTTAGACCGTACGCAAGTCAATCTCCCTATTGAGCATTATTGCGAATATTCAGCAAGGTTACAACATGTTCTAATGTTTACTTAAGCAGCCTTGTTTGACATTAATTTATGTCGTTATCAAGACAAATGGACTCTTGTGGACGAAGCAAATATAACTAGCAACACTAAGACGAAGAATGTTCTGTAAAAACGTACTTGTAGCACTTATTACCGTGTTACAGTGTGTTATTTTCCCTAGGTATTACAAACTAACCAGTAGAGTTTAACGTGTAAAATATAAATAGAGCAGGTTATAAAACTTACTTAACGTAATATTGCCAGACGAACTGGCGAAGTGACGCAGTGTGCACTGACAGAGTGGAAAGTCTCCTTTACTTTCGTTGCACAAAGGAAGTGGTTTCACTTCCTCGTCGTTTAGATAATGTAGGAAGTTGTGAGTGACACCGACTCATTACGGGATAACAAATGATTGTACCGACCGAAATGAGAATAAATTGATTGCCAGCATTCTCCTGAAAGATCATTAATTTTGAGGTTTGTTTGAATATTGTTTTTCAAAGTAACGTTATGTGCTAGACAAGACTGATGCCGCGTAAAGATGAAAGAAAACTCGTAGCAATCATTCGGCGAAGGAGGTGGCTGTTTGAGAGAATAAATCTCAAACCAACCCAGCCGCATCAGAGAAGCTCCCACCACCATGGGTACCTCACCGTCTGTCTGCCTATTGACGACGGTGAGTTCGTATTCCATGCACGCTTCAAAGAGATATCAGCACAGCAGAGCCTGCCAGGATTGCAGGTTGTTCGAAAGAGATACAGCGATATACCCAGAAACACAAAGGATAAAAAAAACGGAAATGTATAGTTTTTAGTCACTAAAAGTCTGACACTGCCTTCCGCGCCATCCAGAGCCGGAGAAGATATTCGACGATTTCCCATCCAAAAAAAAAAGCAATTAGTCGGTATTCACTATGTTAATTACAAAATACGCCCCTTTGAGAATGGCTATAGTCGCCGCCAGATAAGAAAAAAATAAAGGTCGTTAACCCCCGTGTACCAATGTATTTAAACGATACGAAAAATTGTAAATTGTAGTAGTAAAAAGTGTCGCCACACGATGTAAACAAACGTATCGCGGTACGGGGCGTCCTTGATGTGTGAGTTACAAACCTTTTGGCCAAAACCATAATTATAATTCAATCGTATTTATTTTGGAAGGTACCTAATATGTAGTACTCAATGAAACCCTTAAACCAAATTCAAATTCGAATCATTTATTTCAAATAAAAACAAAAATAGGCACATAGTGTCGTAACAAATTACATATTTTTTAATAATAATGGAACACACAACAGTCCCTCTAGCACTTTCCATTTCGGGCCCAACTTAATCAAAATCAAAAAAAATTTTATTTCACATAGGCCTACATGGGCACTTATAAAACGTCGAGAAAAGATGCACGGTTCGGGTTGGTCGTTTTCTATGGAGAAGAACCGGCAAGAAACTCCATTGTTACTCTTTTACAATGTCGTTGTTACAGCGTTAGCACTTAAGTATGAGAGGACAACGTAGGCCCGACAATAAGTCATTGCTTACTTTACAAAAATTAAAATAAAATAATACGTTAACAAAAGTTAACAAGCGTCCAAGAATCTACAAGGCCAACCATGTCCACTCATTCACAACGAATTGGTAGAAAAGAATCTATACAAGAGTAAAAAAAATAAATAAAAAAATATTGCAAACACAAAATAACTAAGAGACGAGTCACACAATTGTGTAAAAACCGAAAACAGTGTTACAGTAGTTACAGTGAGAATTGTGTGTCGGGAGCAGCCGTGTTGTGAGTGACATAAGTGACAATGGCAGCGGCATTGATCGCAAAAGCGAACAAGAAAGAGGGTAGACCGTTTCGCCTGCACACAAACATCCACCCGCAATTACTTCAGTTCATCCGTGATAATATAAGAATGTATGTAATTATAGAATTATAATCATCCAAAGCATCAATACAATCCTCTAAGTTCATAAGGGTCTAGCAATAACTTTGACCTTGAAAAAATCGTTCCTCGACCTTTAGTAAGAACAATTAACAGCAAGATAACAAATGCAAAGTTTTCGCGTATGAATTCGCTCAATCAATCCCATGCGCAAACCAATTTGGAATGACACTCGAGACGAAGGACGCGATAGGTACTTAATTACAAAACGGTGGATAGGTACTGCACCCCTGACTTGCTCTGACGTCACACTCAGCGCATGAGTATGGGGGCATAACCTAAAAAAATTGATTTTTTGGTATGAATTTAAAATTCGGTTATTTAAATTCATTGTATATTTCTATGAATATGAGTTAAAGCTGGATAAATAAATCCAGTTATTGCATGTTCTGCTATTGAAATATAAGTTGAAAACATAAGAAATATCGAAAAATAAAAATACAGCAAGGAAATTATTTTTGAAATGCATAGACCACAGCAATTACATATTTCAATGTATGAAATGTATTTTTTGAATCTTAAAAAAATACCACAATTTATTCTTCAAATTTACGTATTTCTTACTTATTTCCGTTGGGATGAGTGTTTGGTATTATGAAACTCGACCGGTGCAGTATGGACGACAGTTTTGAATGATGAGCGATCGCTAATGAAGTTTTGTGGAGTTTTATGGTACAAGTCGGGTCAATGACTTTTAATTTTTTCTTATCTGGCGGAGACTATAGTTAATTGTGAACAGTAAGTCAATTATATTACTTAATTATCTATGTACTGCATCTCACTTTTGATTTTTTTGCCATTGATACGCTATGAAGAAGAAATAATCCGATTTTGGGAACTAATGTTATATAATGTATGTCCAGTTGTACTGGTGTTGTAAAATATATCGATATTAATTGAAAATTCGAAATTTCGAGTAGATTGAGATATTAAATCGGCTCCTTAGTAAGTTCATACTTGAGTTGTCTGTAAAGTTATGTACAATTAATTAGCGAAACATTCAAGAGAACACTTGTACAGCATCACTATACAAATGTACATTAATTGAATAGGTACTACATTTATAGTAGAACAGACGGAGGCAGGCAGTTAAAGGAAAAATCCTTCATATTCCTCCTGCATATTTTTGGTTTTAATTATTTGGTCTTGGCATCATTAGAAAACCAACGACTTAACTACAAACTCTATTTGAGGAATCTATTGGGATGAGGCACTCAATAGATTTTGTAATTATGTCATTATAATAATAATAAGCCTCTTATCCTGAACTGTTTCTTTGACTTTGTGGTTGACTCTTAACTATAGAATTATAAAATATCTCTGAGTTCAGTGTGCCTCTTGGCAAAGGCCTCCTCTAACAATTTCCATTGTGCTCTGTCTCTAGCAACCCTTCTCCATTTTGAGCCTGCTGTTAACTTTAGTTTGTCTTCCCATCTCATGCTTTGTCTTCCTCTGTTTCTTCTCCCATCTCTAGGGTACCAGTCAGTTATGATGTTGCTCCACTTTTCTTGTTTATCGCGTATCATGTGCCCAGTCCATCTCCACTTCAAACCATCTATTCTAGTGAGTATGTCTGTGACTTTTGTCTTACTTCTTATGGCAGTGTTTCGTATCTTATCTTGTTTCTTAATACCCATCATACTTCGTTCCATAGCTCTTTGGCAGTATTCCAGCATGTATCTGTGGTGTTTTGTGAGAGCCCAAGTTTCACACCCATATGTAATACATGGGAGAATTATTATAATAATTAATATATTATATTAATTATGTCATTAAGACCAAAAAATTGTGAACCATTTCCACTAAATAATTTTTTAAAGAAAAATATAAATAAAATTGAAGGTGGATAGTACTCAAAATGCTTTTTACATTGTGGAACGACATTGTAAGATAGCACTAGAGACAATAAAAGGGATTGCCTTGCTGTTACAATATGGGGACACTTCCGAAAAAATATTATGATATAAGGGAAAGCCGAGCCGTGCTGTAAATTTGAAATGCTTAATCTTAAATTTTAGTGAATGCATTTGATTACATTGTAAATTGTCAACACAAGTCTACGTAAATGTATTTTTTTGTCATGTAAAGAGTTGTGTTGCCATTTAGTTGACTCACTAATATTTTAATGTAGCATGTTACTATCCACATTTACTCCATGTCAATATGATAGAAAAATACAGAAGGAAAATGAAGAAAAACATCATCCCAGCTTATTACTGTTCCACTGCTAAGGAAAGGTCTCTTCTCATACAGGGAAGGCACAAGCAATGATCACCACACATTCTCAAGATGTTTAAACGATTTTGGACTTATACTAATTATAAAATCTAGATTTTCCTACAATGTTTCCTTACCTTATTTTTGGACTATCACGACAGTGCTGTAGCATTAGATATTAACTAATATATTTTAAAATATGTTAAGCACTGAAAGTGTTTAGTGATTCTATTCTATTGTAGTGTGGCCTAGGAAACATTAATTGCTATTATAAAAAGTGACACTCTTTTGTCTTCTTCATCATGTTTATAATTTTATAAATAAAAGATTTTATTATTATTTATTGTTAGTGTTAAATAAGCTTCAAACAGAATTCTGACACCTTAATAGTGTTTAGGTGTTGTTGCACAGAGTAGCAGAACAAGAGGTGGGTCATTGTTTGCAATGAGGCTCAGTATTATTTTTTTAATGGCTTCTCTCAGGTCATCATATGAGGTTGTTAACTGCTCAACCGGTCTATCTAGTGGGTGCCTTGAATTTAAGGCCTCCAGTGAGGGGCAAAAAACTTATAAACTAGGCGACTGCACATTAATGGCACCCCTTGCTGGGTACGAGCCTTTGCTTAGGTAATCGCTGGGGGAGGAGAGCAAAGGGACAGACTGGATCTGAGTTCCATTGTTTGGGGGATGTTGGTTTACTGGTTCAGCTATGCGGGCTGGCTCGAGCAAAGAGACAGGGGCTCAGAACTGACTTTTCACTGTTAAAATGCTAATAAATTCTATATTAAACATGTAAGTAAATGACTGTTTTGTTTGCAACTGCATGTTTACTATGTTGGTTATTTAAAACTGCAACTTTGTTACAGATAAGTTGACCTTTTATCTCTTCCCATTTGACACTTTAGACTTTTCTCCTTTGTGTGGTTAGTGCCTCTGGTAACAGAGATTTTATAATGCTGCTCACAGGGTGTTTTTTTGGCTTACTTTTTTTATTAATAGTTTATGATACAAATAAATATTTAGTCTGATTTTATCATCCATATTTTTCCTTGATATTTTTCTTCTCAGTTTCTATTGATGCTATTTCTATAGTTCCAGGAATAAAACCAACATTTTCTTTAATGTAGGCCTCCATCCATTTCTTACATAACATGGTTGGTTCCTTAAAATTGAAAAGTTTGAAATGCCTATCTGTAATTACTTCATTTTGAATGAGACCTCTTTCCACAGAATCATGATAGATTATTATATCTTCTACCAGACTTCCACTTTCAAAAAGCTTTTTATGGCCATTATATTTATGTATATCTTCAGGTGGATTCAGATGTATCCTTTATTTTACACATAGAAGGCATGTTTGTTTATGTATGAGAGGGACACAAAGAAAACAATGGAGATATTTAATATTTTGGTTTTTACTGCAGTTCCATGCAAAATTTACAGATAATAATTACAAACAACATTGATGATAATTTATAAAAGATATTTGTATATTGACACTTTATCCTTGAGAATGATAAGTTGTAGCTTAAAGTTTATGTATGCAAATGCCATTCCAAAAGACTTCATAAATTCCTTTACATCATAAAACTTATCTAGAAAAAAGTAATATATCTTATATTATAATGTATCTTAATAAGTTTTACACAAAGTTTAATTTTTACTGACAATAATAATGATATTATGAAGTAATTAAACAGAGTTCTGACTTTTGATAATCATGCCAATGACGTTTTACAAAAACATTTTTATAGGTTCTTAAATTAGTTTTTATACTGGAGTACTTAATATTGTTGATTATTACTGATACACAGGCAGAAAATTATAAACATTGGAAAATTGGGACAATGTCGGAAACAAACACAAACAGGTCAATCTGCCAAAATTCAAGAGCTACACGGTTGTAGCTGGAAATTAATCAATGCCCTGATGAAATATGGTGTATCATTTTTGAGTTATTAATAATATTTGTAGAGATTCTAGAATAAGTATTCTATAGAGCAAAAGTGTTCTTCAAAAGAAAGCCATGTAATAAGCTTGGTAAATGTTTAGAACTCAGTCATTATTGATTTAGACCTTCAAGACAATATGAGGAGAGAGAAAACTTGCATACCGAAAATAAAAGATTGTTTGATTTAAATAGCTTTTAGATTGTGTCACTTGTTGATGTAAAAATCTGTAATTGATACTAAATGTTTATGGGAGTTTATTCTATCAATTTTGTTCGCTGGGAACATAAATATAATTTCATGGTAACCAGTTTAGATGATTATGGTTTCTATAAAGACAATATGATGCAGTTTTAAAAGACAATATGAGTGTGACAACAAACATTATCACTAGCAACTTGCAAAATCTATCACATAATTACCAGCACTTCACATAATGCATGGTTTGCAAACTGTACAGGCTTTTGCTGACATACATAACTGGATAGTAATAAAAATACCCCACATCAATCTGTTTCCTAATTTATTTATTACCAAATGAAGATTTCAAGATAAAATTTCACTATTGTCAATGTCAGACGAACAAATTAAGCATTCTCAAAATAGTGAGTCGAAATCTTCGCTTCACGTTACGACAGCACATATTACGTTGATATTTTTGTTCCAATACGTAACGCCGATAAGATAAAACTGGGAATACATCGTTAATAGGAAACGGTTTCGAATGTCATGGTTGTCCTGTTTTTCCAGCTGTAATCACGCTACAACGAATTGGCAATAATTATAAACGTGGAGCTGTGCAAGTAACTGTTATTTAAACAGATACAAGCGGAATACTCTGAAAGTCTTTTAACTTCTCTAAACCAGTTAAGATACATTTATATTCCTTAGGAAGAAGACGAGAAATACAATCATAAAATACTTACTTTTAGTCGCGTAAGATTTCCATCTCGTGCAGCGTTGAAAACGACTGTTTTGAAATCCATGATGGTTCTCTTTGCTTCGTAAAAAAAAAAACACAAAAACAGATAATCACTTCAGGAACAGCACTTTCTTCTGAATATAATCATTGAAAATACACTGTATCACGATTAAACAAAGCAACCAGTCAGTTTATTTCAAAACACTTCGATACTGCAAACTCGGTGATCAGTCGCTCAACAAACAGCTGCAGCGCGACGACGATCTGCCAATTCTGCCACAAAGTAACGTCAAAATGTCTACAATTCTGCCATAATTTTAAAAACAACCACAGACAAAATAGTTCCCCAATTTACTTTTTTATAGTGGTGTCTGAGCTTGCATTACGAGTCTTTTTAATCAATCATTACAAAGTCAGACACACACTTTGATGCTCATTAACGACAAATAAATAATTAAGTATTATCAGTAATGTCTAAATGAAGTGCCACCAAAACAAATGATAAGGAGGCAATCCTTTGTGTGATTGCTCTGTTTATTATAATGTTAACATTCAACTTTTTTTTTTCATGTTTTCAAGGCGTTGCATTTGAAGAAAAAAAACCCTAACCTTACCTCTCCTAACCCTTATTTATTTAAATATATATTACTCATTTATTTTTACTTCGTGTTTATGCATTGTATTAAATGTTCTACCTATATTTGCCATTGCAGATACAAATTGTTTCAATTGATAATAAAACTGATATTTGCCTGCATATTGAGGCCAATCTAAATACATTGTTTTTTTGGGCAATAGAATATTGATCAACCAACAACAACATGGCACAAAGCTAGTACTATTCTGATTTAAAATGCATTATGTCTTGCAATATTACATTTAGGGCTGATTTTTAATAGTCAAATAACTTTTTATCTGAGGAATAAAAATCATATTGACATATTTTCTCTAGATGAGCGGTCAAACTGGCATTTTTATTCCTCAGACTAAAAGCCCATAAAACTTATCTGACTATTGAAAAAACAACCCTAAATGTACAATTTTTTTAAGTAATGAAGAACATTTTATTATTATTTTACCATTAAGTAATGGTTACTTATTAGCATTAGCCGAAATTCCAAATATACGGTTGATGTCAATTAACCAACTTATAGAGAGTTAAAACATGAACTGATATTCTCGGCTAACCGAAAGAAGCCAAAATAGTCTATGACTGACATACCAGCAATGTACTGCGAACAAATATGACGATGTATAACAATTTCGAGAATGCCATTCTTGTGATGAATGATGATGGATGACATGACAGCCGAACAAAAATTACGGCGTGGATTTATGGTTAAAAAACTTGCGAAAATCTGTTGACTGTTGCTCGAAATACCATGTTAAATTACTAATAACCGCGTTATTTGCATGGTGATTGATAGTTGTATATTGAAGTTGTTAATGTCAATATAATGACCGATAATTCAAAAGTTTCGAGGCAAAGTTTGTGCATATCATTGTCGTTAGCGCGTAAGTCGGGCTCTCCGGTGTTTGGTGTGTTATAGCAGCGGTGGACGGTGTTATAGGAGATGGTGCCGATAGTGTTAGCAAACGGATCAAAAGAGAACTTTATTTGATTGTGTATACTGGAGATATTTCAGTAGATTATTTTTAAGATGTATCCAACAGGTACGCGGCACCCGGCGGCCGCGGTAAGGGTTTGTGTTGTTTTTCTACCTTCGACTGGCTTCCAAGTTCATATAAATCTGTTATAGCAGAAGTTTTACATTTCAAAGTTGCTTGTTGAAGTGGATTCTGCTTGGACCATATTATTGTTTGTCTCTGTTTGTTCAGGGACCTCAGCCGCCAGCAGGACCTATCAAATTTACAATAGCAGACACACTAGAGCGTATAAAAGAGGAATTTAACTTTCTACAAGCTCAGTACCATACGTAAGTACATTTTGAGTTCTTATTTACATTGGTAACCTATTCTAATTTGATCAGTTTTATCCTTAATCATTATCTTATCTTGAGATTAAGTTACAATTCATTGTTTACAGTTTGAAATTGGAATGTGAGAAACTGGCCAGTGAGAAGACGGAAATGCAGAGGCATTATGTTATGGTAATTAAACTTTTATGTAGCCAAAGATAAAGAAACTTTATTTGAGAAGAAATATCACTGTTAAGTCAGAAATAAATAAGGATGGGAGAGAAACTAAGATAATTATAATGCAAATATTGAATGTTTGGGCTAGATAATGATGTAGGCTAAGCTTAGTTGTTCTCAAACAGTAATTATTGAACATGTTGCGAAATTAAGTCAATATAGAAACTTTGTCACTGATAATCAGTGTTAATTTATTGTTATAATCTGTTTTTATTAATGTTGTCTTGTTTTTAAAAATCCTAATATCATATTCCGTTTGAGCAAACATTAGTTTGACTGCCAAATACGCATCCAAAATGTTAAATGAAAGCTAAACTGTATTAGCAGATTGGTGTCAGTTTTCAGTATTAAAAAATTATAGTTCTGATATTGCTTTTAACTTCTTCTTTGTTGACTATAACTTCACACTACAAATATAACCTAGTACAACGTAAATTGTTTACCATTCGATAACAATTTGGTGTTAAAATACCAATACAGAAAAATAAGCTACATTTTATGAGGAAAATTGAATTGAATAGATATAGGTGATAATTATGGGCCAATTGTTGTACAATAATAACTAATAATGGTGATAGGTTAGTTAGAGTTGTAACTTAACATTTAAGTTAATTCTGGTTTAGATAATTACAGTAAAATGAAATATGCACATAACATTTCGATGCTGTCAAAATAAAAAGTAATTTATTCAAATTAGGCTGGATAAACAGCACTTTTTCATTTCATCTGGCTATCAACCAGACCTGTAAGGAATCATCTAAATAATTATTTCCTGTTTTCTTTCAGTATTATGAAATGTCTTATGGTCTCAATGTGGAGATGCATAAACAGGTAAATGTCAAATTCATAAAGTACAAAATCTTCTTACGTATTCATAACAAAATTGTTATACATGTATTTATTGCTTTACAGACAGAAATCGCAAAGAGACTTAGTGCTAT
Source organism: Ochropleura leucogaster (assembly GCA_958449745.1). NCBI lineage: Eukaryota > Metazoa > Arthropoda > Insecta > Lepidoptera > Noctuidae > Ochropleura > Ochropleura leucogaster. The sequence continues at coordinate 15,053,322 of OY288213.1, read as the reverse complement.
TATAGGGCAAGTGCTCCCATTCTTAGCACAGGAGCATCAGCAACAGGTGGCATCTGCAGTGGAAAGAGCTAAGCAAGTCACCATGTCTGAACTTAATGCCATCATTGGGGTAAGCTACCCGACATGCCATAGTAGATAACATACCATAACTTTAAGAAAATTTATTAATTACAATAAAAATATTTATTCATCTTAAAAGGCTTGTATAGTGTTATGAATAACATCATTATTTAGCCCATTAATTATTTTGCTTATTTATTTTATTTAGTTTTTATAAAACCCGGATGAATTGTTACCCACACATAAAAATATTCATATGTATCAATCTAAATATATGCTATGGATTCGTTTTTAAATTATATTTTATGCAAGTTATCTGAATAACCATGATTTTGCCTTCTAGTCAAATGGAAAAATATACTGTTTGCTAACACATTTTAATAATATTTTGGTGCAAGTCATGATAATAGAATAGCACTGCATCTGCTGCTGAATTACGACATTTTAACCATTAAAGTTTTTCTTGTATAAATCAAATTAGCTAAGATAACTATTGCTCTGTAACTTGAACAACATCTTCAAGTCTTGGTTTGTGAAGTGTCCTACTTTCCAATTCAGTTAAGGTGACTCCTGCATTCAACTACCAATTGGTCCATAAAATTAGTAAATAGGAAAATTACCTGCGTTTTTGCTTCAAACTAACTATCTTCACAGATACTTCAGTTGTCTTGCAGATTAAAATAACTTGTAAATGGTTAATTAGTAATCACCTATTATGAAGGTAATACCCCAGAATTCTACTGTTGAATACATTATTGCTGTCAAAAGCGAATTATTTGTACTGTTAATTAATACATTTTAAATTCAGAGTTAGAACCCAGAAAAGGTTATTTCTATTACCCACATAAAGTACATCTGGTAAGGATACTTTAAAAGCAAAATGATTGCCCAAATAGGTAATCTTCTAAGCTTAACATGCCTCCTGTTTCAAATAGCCATAAATCCATATTATATTCAATCAATATTCTGCATAGCAACAAAGAAGCATAGGGATACATCCACAAGGCAGTTAACATGTGAGAGTAGGCAATTAACAACAGCATATATATTGTTAACGTTGTCCGCAGCAACAACAACAGCAGGGCCTGCAGCAACTGCTTGTAAGTCAAGATATACAGTGCTTGGTACATTGATATATGTTGTGATTAACATTTTGCATTATTTTATGTTGCCACTTTGATTTCTTTTCAAATTACCATCTCAAAATTTCTCATGTAAGCTTTTGCATTCTCATCTCATTATAATATACCGTAGTATTCATTATACTATATTATATACATACACAAATGCGGTACTTCTGTTCAAGAATTTGAGGAAAGGAGAATATTAACATAATATTTACCATATCTAAAAATAAATAGTTATTCAAGGTGAAGCTATTCCGAAAGGGTTATGAAAAGATACTAATTCAAGATTTTTAATAATATTGATGGTGGCCATTGCATGATGGATTTACGTGGTGTTCGAAATTTGGGATACCTCATGACTGATCTTGATCAGTATCACTTAAAATTAAACACAAGCGCCTTTGGTCGGCGTTATGCAGAGTCTAGGCAGTATGGTGTCGACGGTACAAAGTCTTACTAATTGACTCTGTAATAAATTGTGCAAAGTTAAAGTAGCTATTTCTCTCGTTTACCTGTATCCCATTCCGCGCTCACATCTGTTTGGCACTAAGTTTAAGGCTCTTAGAACACCCTACCCAGGGTCCTATGTATTATCAGCAAAAGTTGAATCTGCTTATTATTAAAACGAAATCCGTAACCTACCTTACTCCAAAAAAAAGGTACAAAATGTATGCGTTTTTTTTACAATCTATTTTGTTACTAAATTCATTCAAAACTCGGGCGGAAAAATTAAATTCAGCGATGGTTTTGGTTGATGAGCGTAAATAAGCGAAAATAGTCCTAACGGTGGTCGGATCCATTTTAAGTGATGGTACCAGGAAATGATACATATTTTCAAATGTGGAAATGACTCTTCATAATTCAACAAGCAACCTATTCTTAACAATTGGGAATGTTTTTGTCTAATAATTGTAGCACAAACAACTCAAGTGGGTCAACATACAACTAAAATCAGAATGATCAGTCGTCATACACCGTGATTGCTGTAATGCCATCAAATGCAAAAATTAATCGCAATAAAGCGGTACCAATCAAGAGAATGCACAAGCTAACATAAACACAAGCGGACGTTTAACATAAGTTATGTCACAGTAATTGGAAAAACTAATTGGACTTCAATGTTTTATAATCACACCTCTTAACTTCACGTTTTCATTGTATGCAAGCACAACGCGTAGATGTTGCATCTAACGTGCAATAATTAGTGCTTATGATGTGTACGCCATATTTATATTATACATGCATTCGTTTTTTTTAATTTCTCATTATAATGATAAATGAGATTTACGCATCGTCGCTAGTAAATCAGTTTGTTTAGTTGCTTTGATATCAACTTGCTTGAACCAATCTGTGTTCAAAATGTTGGTAACAAAGAAAGCGAAAAGTAATTCGCAATCTTTTGTGATTGTATTTATTCGTAATTGTAATACAAAAAGTTTTTTTTTTAAATAATTATACCTCTGAAAGAGTTTGTAAATGAAAATTAGCGTATTTAAGTGTAATTACTTTGTTAATAAATTAATCAATTAGCTAGCATTAATTAATTTATTAGTAGTTTTTACTGAGTTTTTAATTAATTTCATGCGCACGCTTGTATCATTAATTGAAATAAACTTCCTGTCTAAGTAAAGTTGAAATAGTGTGTTCTTATAGATTCTTGCTTCATCTTTGTGTTAACACATCTGTTTTATTACTCTTTATTTATATGGTTATTATTTCACAGTCATTTGTGTTCATAATACGATAGAAGTAGCTGCAAATTAGAAAATGTATCTGTAGACATAATGATCTAATACAAAATAGGGAATTCTAACTCACTTAATTAAACTAATGACATTTTGAACGAAATAAAAAAAAAAAACATTGTAGGCTTACTCCACGGCGTTTAAACCATCACATCTTCATCTCAAGTTTGGGCCAGCTCAGAGGAAGATCTATCAGCCTGTGTTCATCACATATGATTCGTATATGGATCTGCATGATATGTTTTTGGGACTATTTTAATTTGATACCCTGCACTTGGACTCTAATCATTTTAGTTCAGGGAAACATGAACTTCGATCATTATCTGTAATAGGGTAATAACCCTTGGACTTAACATAATCAGACTGTCAGCAACAATGACATGCTGGGACTTTTAACAAATTCCCACTGATTTCTGCGATCTTCATTAGAACCCGTATCAGTACATCTGTTATCAAATTACTGTGTTTTTGCCTCTGAGAGCAGCAGTTCAACAGCTCCCTTATTGTAACGGGAATAAGGTTCACTTTGATTTTTACATCAGAGGTCATATATCTGAAGAAACTAATCGCGACAGCCTACTTCACATCAGATTTGACAACAGATTAAATAAATAAGACTGGTCCACATAGTTTTAGGTCATCCCTAACTGGTATTACATAATCAGTACATCAACCCACCTTACTAATATACCCGACAGAATACCATTACTTGTTACAATATGAATATTTTTTGTAGCAGCAAATCCATGCGAGCGCGGGCCTGTCGCACGGCGTGGGGGGCGCGGGCGGGCTGCTGGGTGCGGGCGGGCTGTTGTTCGCGCCCGGCGCCGCCCCGCCGCCCCCGCCGCACCTGCCGCCGCCTGCGCATAAGGTGACACAATTTTTAATATGCACTTCGTTTTAATCCATATTCATCACTGACGAAATATCCTTTTGTGATTAAGCCCGATATAGGTTTTAATATACCTCGCTGGTTTTTTTTTAGGTCTTTTATGATTGGCCGACATCCACCGATTGTACGATAGTTAAACCATATGTGCCATTGATATAATAGTTACTTTTAATTGTATTTATTCATCAGGTGGAGCTCCCTCCTCCCGCGGACATAAAGCCGCCCATCCTCCCGGGCGGCCCGGCGCCGCCCCCACTGTTACCCGGCCAGCCTCCGCCCAGAGACGACGACCGACACAACTCTAGGGTACTACAACAGGTAGGTCGTTAAGAATGCTTTAAGCTGTACTACTTCAGACTTTACTTGGCTAAACTATTTTTATCGGACTATGTTTTTTGGCGCGAGGTATACTGTCCGAGTCAACACGATGCAAATGCACAATGAGAAATTTATATGTCCATAGAGATATGTTCGAGAAATATATATGGAAAACGGTCCTAATGACATAACTTGCTGTTTCAAATAAAGTTCACAGTGCAGCGTAGTTTTATGTGGATACATAACCCGAAATACTTATATTATATGTAGTTATACCTTGGTATTTTAATAGTGTATGTGTATACCTTGGTATTTTGTTATTTTTACGTTAGTGTATGATGAAATAAAATCTTCTGTTACTTTAGCAAAGACGCTCAGTATCCCCTCACGAGCGTGAGCAGAAGTACCGGCCGCGCTCGCCGGTGGAGCCCGAAGCCCTGGACGTGAAGCGACGGAAGGAGGAGAAGGTACTCGGCCATGTGAGTCTATGTAGTGTATGTGTCGGCTTCCAAAACATCCATGTTGCTTTTTGTGTTCTTTTTTTCTCCTTGTGTTCGATTTAGGCGGTTGTTGCTTGGTTAAGATTATAATATTATACTAAAATAAAAAAAATAAAAAAACTGGTTCACTTGTCTAATTTTTTTCAAGGAAACTGAAGAAGTGACTTAGTCAGTGTCACTTCCACTCAAGAAAGAGTATTATTAAAAAAGTAAGGATATTTTTTCTTAGGTTTCCATTGTTATTAAATTATTTGACCAGTGTCCCTTGAACGAAATGGTCACAACTCAGCAGTAACCGTCTGCTCCAACTGCTTGTTTATACAGCTTGTTCATAAAATACATTGCTGATAACGATGGCTGGTATACTTGTCAATTAATAATGTTGCTGGTTCCTTAAGAGAAAATGTCGCCAATGCCGTTATTAATTGTTTCATTACATTTCTAGGACAGCGACGCTGAAAAAAGTGACCAAGATCTTGTTGTTGATGTGGCTAATGAGGTAAGATGGTAACGATTGTGTATTCTGTAGTGTACTGAGGAATTCAAGGCTGTGAATTGTATAATTTTTTGATGTTTTTCCTGTTTTTGTATGCAGTGCATTGTGTTTAATGGATAGTTATTTTAATACTGCACGCGTTTGAGATTATGACTTCTGTTGAGTGTGGTGAATGACTAGAGTAATACTGACACAGGTTAGAGATAAGTGTTTCCAGGTATAATGTTAAAGAAAATCGCACCAATAACTCGTAATTCAATTATTACAAAAAACCACCAGAAACACAGAAAATAATATTAATATTACATAAGTCGTTTAAAAAAAAAACGATGAATCAAACAAGTCTTCCAATTTCGGAAGTAATTCCATCGATTTAGTGTATTTTTTTGGATGTCGGTTTTTTCTTGCATTAAAGTTTTTTTAACATCACTTAGCATTCTTATAGTCTTCATTTTCCATTACTACAAAGGAATATTATCATTATTATCGTCCATAATAGACGAATACACATTAGAAAAAAAAATATTAAGATAAGACCACACGGGCAGCATTAGCTTTCAAATCGAAAAATAATCGGTTCACCCAGTCGAAAGTTTTGAGGTAACAAAAATACAGATGAATTGATAACCTCGTCCTTTATCTGAAGTCGGTTAAAAACTGCTCCTAAACCAATAAAAAATACCTTTGCCGTTTGGAGAAAATAAGTACCTACATTTGTCAAAAATGCAGTGATTGACATTGTTACATTGTCAATAATTAAATTGTTTAGAGGAAACTAAATCCTTATAATATTATAAAAGCGAAAATGAGTTTGTTTGTTACCTCTTCACGCTTTAATGGCTACACCGATTTTGATGAATTTTGGTACAGAGATAGTAGGGAACCAGGAGACGGACATAGGCTTTTTAAAGAAAAAGTGGGATGTGAGGGAGAAAGAGGGAAGAAAAGAGAAATCTTAGCGTTGCTATTACAAATCAATAAGGCGCAAGGAGAACTGTGTTACTCCGAATTTAACGCGAGCGAAGCCGCGGTCAAAAGCTAGTATAATATAAACCAGAACTTCTCAGAGAAAAAGTAACTATTGTACACAAAATGAATCAAAGTCAACTGCGATTATATTTATAAGTTTTAATTGAAGCTATGAGGTGTTCTGCATCATAGCATGTCATTAATTTTCATTTTAATTGTACAACATAAATATCCACCATTGTAGGAGGAGAGAGGGTCACCCAGTGTGCGCACGGACGGTGGCGAGCGAACAGAAAACGGGCCGCGCCCCCCCTCGAGATCTGGCTCCTCGTCTAGCCGCTCCACGCCCAAGAGTTCCAAAGACGTGAGTTGGTTACTTTCGAATCTTTTCACTATTTCGTATGCTTCTTGTGTTCACAGGAATAATATTATGTTTGAATTGTCCGATCCGATCAAATATTTTTTTGCCAAAACCAATTTGATATAGGGGCAACAGTCGGCCACTGCAGAAAGTCGACAATGGTTGTCGCACCACATATGCTTGGAGAGTAAGATAATTAGGGAAAAACTGGAATGTAGGTATGATAACTGGAAGAGGAACAGAGTTAGCAGATGTTCTGAAAAGGCGATAGATAAAAATAGCATGTCTGCGAGAGACTAAGCGGAAGGGTGAGAAGGCGATAGCAGAAGTTGTATGACTCACTAAACGGACAGTCCTAAAACCCAAGAGTTATACCGGAGAACAAAAGCAAGAGAAATGAAAGATATAATAAATTTTCAATGTATAGTAAATAGAAATGGTTCTGGTAAGGTTTTTTCCAAAAATATACATGAGATTAAATTGTTTAATGAAGGAGCATTTTTAAGAATAAGAGTTTGGTACAGATCTGCAATAACTATTGAGCAACGACAACCTGTCACAACTGTATAGTACAAGGAGCTATGCTGCACCGTCACTCTGAAGCCATTAGTATGTTTATGGTGCGCATTCCCCAGGAGAAGCCCGGCACCCCGGGCGGCAAGCCGGGGCGCGCGGCCACGCCCACGGGCGGCGCGCGCGGCCCTGCGTACGGCTTCCCCGCCTACGCCGCCTACCGCGCCGCCGCGCCCGCGCACGCCATGCACTACGACCAGCACCACAGGACCAACGGCATCGCGCCCGCCAAGCCGTTAGTACATTACTTACACTTTTTTAAAATTAACTAATTGTAATAAAAATGTTGTGAGATCGAACCGTCCCACTGTGTGAGTAGTAAATTCTAATATTGTCACATATGTGAAATACAACTTATTTCACATATGTGACAATATTAAAATTACAACCATAAAGCCATTTTCTCAAACGAAACTTAAAAACATTGAACAAAGCATTACAATTTTATTTAGAATTAAGCACTTCTCAGACATTTAGACTTCTTTTGCTTTAAAAATACTAATATGTTATCAATTAACTTGAAATAATTGACATAAATTAATTAATGAAATACTATAAGTTAAATTGAAACGTAACACTTTGCTAATCGTGCATTCCTTTTCCCATCAGTCAACTACAGCATGTTCCAACCGACAGGGCCTACTCGTACCACTCGTGCGGTGGGCCCCTGCAGCCCGTGGGCTTCCCGGCCGACGCGCTGGGTGGGCCCGGCGTCCCGCGAGGGGCCCGCGCTGTTGCCGCTCTGCCGCACGGCGAGGTGGTCTGTGCCGTCGCGCTGTCGTTGGCGGGGAGCTCACGACATGCATATACAGGGGGGAAAGGGTGTGTTAAGTTATGGGATATAAGCAACCCAGGGTCCCCTGCTGCCTTGGAACCGTTATCGCAGCTTGATTGTTTGGTAAGTGACTTATCTTTATTCCATTATTAACCTAATATCTTGGAGTGTGATATTGTTCGGCAAGATTTTACTGTTGCCGGAAACCAATTTTTAATGTCAGACAATCCTTTTTTAAAGAGAAAATTCCATGGGATATGGAAATGTGTAGCTTGATGAATATGATTTGACATATATAAATAAAGTGTGTTATTATGATTCCAGCAAAGAGACAACTACATCCGCTCCGTAAAGCTGCTGCCGGACGGCCGCACGCTGATCGTGGGCGGCGAGGCGTCCAACCTGTCCATCTGGGACCTGGCGTCTCCCACGCCGCGCATGCGCGCTGAGCTCACGTCGTCCGCGCCTGCGTGCTACGCGCTGGCTATTAGTCCTGACTCCAAGGTACCTGATAAAATAATTTTAATCTCCGTTTTCGCAGCAAGCTTATAAGACATAGATCACTTAAATTAATTAATATTGGGAAAAATGATTAATTTTATAAAACTCGCCATTCGGTATCTCTAAACCGACGACTTGAGAGCTTATCAGCTACAATATATGTTATGTTTTTGGGAAATAATACCCTTCAACTTGAATATTCTTCTGTGCAGCTATGGGTTGGTAAAATATTTATATATGCTCTGTGAAATACTGTATTAAACCTAATATTGTTCAACAGGTGTGCTTCAGTTGTTGTTCAGACGGAAACATAGCGGTATGGGATCTACAGAACCAAACATTAGTTAGACAATTCCAAGGTAAATCGATATTAAAAACTGAAACCTTATTCGTCTTTGGGATGTTTATTGGTCCGTCCTTTATGAATACTTTGGTGGTCGTTGGTCCAGGTCACACGGACGGCGCGTCGTGCATAGACATCAGCGGCGACGGCACGCGCCTGTGGACGGGCGGGCTCGACAACACGGTGCGCTCGTGGGACCTGCGCGAGGGCCGACAGCTGCACCAGCATGACTTCTCCAGCCAGATCTTCTCGCTCGGATACTGTCCCACTGGTCAGTTATATTACAATATATCTTCTCCCAAACTAATTCAAAAAACCATCACGCAAAGGAAACTGAAGTTGAATTTACGATGGAAATGTAAATGAACGAAACGCCAGGCGACTTTAACCTTTAATAAGAGTCTTGAAGCTGAAATACGGGTTATTTTCTCTTGAAATTACATACTATAAATATTTAAATTAAAACTTATTCAAAAAACCTTTACAAGTTGCTGTCCGTCCTCCACCTTGCTCTTTTTTCAACGCTCGTCACCTAGACCGGCCAGCTGAACTAAATTCCTTTTGGTTACATTTTGATGAGTATTGTTCCCCAGGTTCATGGCTAGCAGTAGGCATGGAGAACTCTCACGTGGAAGTGCTGCACGCGGGCAAGCCGGACCGCTACCAGCTGCTGCTGCACGAGTCGTGCGTGTTGTCGCTGAAGTTCGCGGCCGCCGGCAAGTGGTTCGTGTCCACGGGGAAGGATAACCTACTTAATGCGTGGCGCACGCCTTATGGGGCTAGTATATTCCAGGTACGAATGTTTTTAATTATTGTTGTACTGCCAATTTCTAAATATGATGATATTGATGGCGCGATGGGCTTGACGCCTACAGGCGGCAAAAATGTAATAGTGAAAACATATTTCTATGTTAATTCTGTGGGTTGTCTATGGACAAGTCTTGAGAAATGGTTTTGCCGTTTCTATTTTTTTTTCTTAATTCAATGGTTGACGAGAAAATTGTTTCTAATATCTAAAGTACATGTAAAAAAGCACATACACACAAGCACATATAAAAAAAATCAACGAACATTAGTTTAAACTAGATTTGATGTTTAGATTAAGAGAAACGAAAAATATACGTACGCAAAATACGCGCCATGGCCGTGGAGGACGCCCCAACCTGTTATACACTGATCATTTTTCATTACGTTTTTTAATACAAACCTGACATTTTCCGGATTTTGCTCCTCTAACTTTAGGAATTAAACACACCAAACTGGCTCTAGAACCATAAAATGAACTGTTCTACATGATGTGTCAAATATCTATGAACCTATCATCATCGCCCTTTTATACATTGCTAACTATTGCCAATCCTAACTGTATTTTCTTTAATTCGCAGTCCAAGGAGTCGTCATCGGTGCTCAGTTGTGATATATCAGCGGACGATAAGTTCATAGTGACGGGTTCTGGTGACAAGAAGGCGACTGTCTACGAAGTGATGTACTGAAGTGTCAGTGTCAGTAATCTCATAAGTCATAGGCAATAAATGTACGTTGATCGAGGTCCAGTGAGAAGTGAGAGCGATTTTATATCGATGTTTAGTTGGCTGTATACATTGTTACTGTATTTATTAAGGAGATGTTAAAATTATAGTCCGACGTATGTTGGCGGGTTGAGCGGCTTTTATGGGGTAAGTTAGCCATTATTAAAAGGTTTATAGGCAAATATAGTTGGCCTGTTGCCAGAGGATACAATCCTCAGCGATGAACAGATCAGTATATACTAAATTAGAAATTAAAGAGGGTTCTCTCAATCTCTTGTGAACCACTTTCTTAGAGCTTAAATTAGATGAAGAAAAATTGACAGCAGTGTGAGAGGACTTGCGTCTATTTAAGGACTTCTTTTTTTGGGATATTGTAGAATTCCTTTGCCTGTAAACTTCTCGGTTAAAATATAGTAAGGCTTAAAAACAAGCTCACAGTCTCTCTTTATAATGTAAGGTTAGAGTAGTGGCTCGGGCTACGTGCCCAGGTGTTGTGCCTGTGACGATCTGGACAATATAACCTGTTCAGTAGTGACGGTTTCATATCAATCAGACTGTTGTCGTGAGTTCCTTGCTAATGTAATGTTCCTTTTTATAACACACGGCTGTAGAATAATATACCCCGCAATAAATTATTTGTAGTATCGCTTATGGTGGAATCTTAAAAAATAAAAGTATTTTGCTTTCCATAAGTCTTTCTAGTTTTATCAGTTTTTTTTTCATAAGGTTAACCGCACAATTTAAAGGTTATCAAAATATTGTGGCATTTATTAAATACTTATTTTTCGATCAAAACAAACTAGTTTGGCTCAGGACAGCCATGGCGATCTCAAAATTTACTGTATTATATTTTAGTGTTGCAAAGTTATTAATTAGTATTAAATTCAGCAATAACGAGACTTCCAAGCATTTTATTGTGTTATAGTTAGTAACAATGTGTGCAACCAACTAAAGGTGTTTGAATTAAGTGTAATTTTAATGTAACAAATAGATCAATGTTGCACCGTTAAACATGAATATTTTTAGTGTTATTATATATTTTTATAATGAAATAAGAAAATCATTTTATTAATTTTCCAAGTTGAATCTTGTTTCGTGGATGGTCCATTTATTACGAGTATTTATTTTATTCTGAGTTTTAAGTTCTTTCTGACTGATATTCTGAATAATGCGGCAAGTTGATCACTATGCGGATCGTATTGTCAATTTTCGTCCTTATTTTGATTTGATGAGAAAGCGTCAAAATACGCACACTTTGGCTTTGCATTTCGTCTGTATGCGGGGCCAATGTTGGCCCCACTCATGTTCCTAATGTATGATAGTTAAGGGCTACAACTCGTTTTGAGTACGAACAATGTACAAATACTGAAGGCTCTAACATGGGCTCCAAAACGGAGTGTTTGTGTATAAATAAAAAGATAGTGCCTGTTCAAACATTTCATATTGAGTAGAAAATCGTGCTTTACAATTTTAGGTGAACAAGATTTTAATTATGAAAAAACACATGAAGTTTCCTTAATAAATTGTTGACAATTTAAGAAGTGGTGGGTTATGAGCGGTATTTGGAGTATTTTTTTAGATGTGGTCTCTGCTAAAGGTAGTAGGAGGAGTTCAAGGATATTTCCTTATTTAAGTGTAGTGTCTCTGTGAACACGAACTGGGAAATTGGGAAATATGTGTTAAAAATTCGGAGTTCAGACTGTTATATCAAAAAAATAACTACTTAAAATTATTTCCATTGAAATTCTTGCAATAATGTATTAGGAAGTTTGTTTTCTATCTGACTGAAATTTTTATATCAAAGTATATTTTATTGTACTTAAAGTTTATACAAATCGAATCTTTAAAATATGAATTTCATTATTAAAATGATCTGCAAATTGTGATATTATTTCTTCAATGACATATAAGTATACCGAGTATGCGACACTGGATTGACTACAAACATCTAATTGTTATTTTACTGCAAAATTGAATCGTATTATGTACTTTGATTATATTTATTATTTCGATACAACTTCCTAGTTTTATTAATTACCCCTCTTCCTTATTTTCCTTTTGCAAATCTACTTAAACAAAATACCATTTATTATTCAACTAAGAGCTAAACTATATTTACTCAGAAGTTGCCAAAAGTAGTTGCAATAAACTAGGCCTAACCAACTAACAACAACGGTATTTAACTTTTGCATGACAGTCTTATCGCATATTGTATATATTATATTTTATGCATTTCCAACGGCAAAAATCAGTTGTATCCGGAATTGATTGCAAGTGTCCTACCACCTTGTATGACTTGAACACTGCGGTTTGCATAATAAAATTAAAGTCTGCTTGGGCAAGTGGGTGTGTATCGCAAGATTCGCAAACTAGTAAAATGTGGCGTTGTGCAATACATGCAGCCCACCCGACCACACTGCGTGTCAATCACATCGCATGTTTTGGATTAGCAGAATCTCATACCAGTGACTTGAAGAAGAAAATAGGTAATTAAACTGCGACCAAACTAAGTTAATCCGTATATAATTCAGGTAGTTTAAATAATCCACATAAGATTTTACGTTATTGTGAGATTTTTGAAAACAAAACACAGTTATGATTTCAGAACGGATTTTCCGATGTCAATGGTTTGACAAATTTTTGACAGCCGATGTGTTGGCAACACAAATTGGCAAAAATAAAATAATTTTGATTTGTTTGTTTACACTGCTGTAATCATTGATACTTATTAGTAGTAAATACGATATGTGTGCTTTTATCGCTACATGAAGGGCTCTTTGCTCTTAGCTTTGTGCAATAATATCTAAGTTAGTAGATTATAGCGTGAATCAAAGGTTTCAAAAAGAAAATGTCTCAACCTAACCTATTGGACATAGTTCCTGATCAACTGTTTCAAGCCCATTACATTAGTGATATAGATCACGTACAAAAGAAATTGCAATATGAAATCGAAAGAAAAAGGGAGGAATTGCGGGCTATGGTTGGGTAAGTGGTAATATTGTTATAAAACATTAATATATAATATCATAATAGTGGTCTGTTATATATTATTTTGCTTTTCCTTATTCAAATCACTGAAGACCAACCATAGGATAGGAAGATAAAAGTTTTTTGGTTGTTGGTTTATAAGAAGGGCTGATGATATAGGTCAGAATCTAGAGGCTGTTTAAATCTAGCCAAGGACTGCAAAAACTGGAAAACATGGAGATCTTTACCCGTAATAGAGCTATATTTCCAACTGTTAATAAAAACGAACACTAGTAACTAGGGTAAGTTAAATGCTAACACTTAATGTCAGTAAGTAGTAATAAAAGTTAGTAAGTATCTTAAGATTAGAAAAAAAGGCCTTTTGTTATTATTATTTACAGTAGTTGGCTGTACAAAAATGTTGTTATTGACAGCAAATCATTTAAACTATTTCAGTGAGCGCTACAGAGACCTGATCCATGCAGCAGACACAATTGAAGAGATGAAGGAGACTACTGGCAGTACTTTGAACCATATTGGTGATATGATGGCTGCTTGCAAGAATTTACACAACACACATTTGGTGGGGTTCAAGATTGATAACAAACCATCAAAAGCTCAAAGGTACCTCCAAAAACAAAATCTTTCAAACAATTTTTTGATAACATAAGAGTTAGCTTAACTCGTATTGAAAAGAAAAGTCCAGCAAATGTTGTAGCAACAACCTCATTCTGTGACCTTTCTTTCTGCACACTGGATCATCAGATCAAACGAATTTAAGTAAGACAGGCTTTGTTCTGCAGAAGGACCACTCAGGCTCAATATAATAAAATCATTATTGATAAATCATAGTACTTCAACTGCATTATTTTTTTATTTGTAGTTTTCAGTTCAATACAAACCCAGTGTACAGTTTATCCATACAAGTCAAGCTGTTGATGGAAATCCCTGAAAAGATATGGATCAGTATTGAGAAGGAGGACTATGTGAAAGCCACACAGTTGTTTATTATGGCCAGACATGTTAATACAGGTACGGTAGATTTGTAAAGAAAACAAATATATTAATTAAACTGTTAAAAAAGTTTTATGTTATTGACATAGAGAAACTTGACCATACTCCACAGTACACAGCATTACAATGATTCCCCCACTGCACTAAGTAGTACCTGTTTATTGCACCAGATGCATTCTTTTCTTTATTGCCAGGTCTGCAACTACAAATAGGAGGCAAAAACGTAAAGCCTGGTATGCAGTCCCTCCAGAGACTAGTGCAGCAGCAGTGGAACTCACTCGCTAACTTCAACCAGACCATAATAGATGTGTGCCGACAGAAGCTGCAGGATGTTGAGATTAGTGTTGAGGTATGTTGCAGTAGTATAACCAGCCCAGTTATTTTGCAGTGACTGGATCCGGAAGACAGAATATTTTGGCAGTTTGGGAGATGTGTATGTGGAATATTTCTTGTTTTCCAATCTAATTGAACTCACAGCTAATTTGTATGGGTTTCTGGTTGATGTTCTGAGACTGGCTGTATGTGTATGTGAATTTAAAAAAAGTGTCTTCTCTAAATTTATTTAACTTGTATCTACCCTCAGTCTCAATCTCTATATAGCTGTATGCCAAAGACGGCTCCGAAATTATTTTTTTCTCTGACCAATATTATTACCACCTATTTCAGGTGGCCTGTTCCTGCCTCATTAGTCTATACCTCCTCGACTCCCAGTCTATGGTGGAACTACTCAACACACTGATTGGTTTGCACAGTAACAGTAGTCTGAAGTCCACACTGCAGTTTGACCTGGCACAAATATTAGAAGGAGATGTCAAAGCACAGATTAAAGATAAAATCGTGAATGGAGTCAAAATTGTGTTGAAGACAGTTGTGCTGGTGTATTCTTGTTTCGTTGGTAAGTTAAATGTAAATCAGTCAATGTACCTTTAGGCCGTTATTCGCTAAATTTGACTTTATTTGTAAGCAAATAAAGTTCACATTTGTATAAAACGCTTACTCATAAAACATTTGCTTATACGAATCTAAACTTAATGACGTGAGAATAAAGTTCATGTAAATTATAGTTAATATTAGTTGTGACTCAACTGTAAACGTAGTGGTCGATATGGAAAGGTTTTAACCCCATTGCAGGCTCAAGTTTCCGATCTTATTTGGCTCCAAAGGTTATAATTGTGTGGTATAATCAATACACACTGCCCCTCCTGCCCATACTTTAAAACCAATTGCATCCTCCAAGCTTGATTCAGGCAAACTACAGCTGTCCAGATCGCTACTTACTGGTTGAACAAAATCTGAGTCATCAATTAGAGAAGAAGAAAGGACTGTAAATGTAGTAAATTTATTCTTAGCAGCTTAGCACTAACCATAAATGCTAAGGCATGATGTTTTGTGCAAATTTTGATGACGTTTGCATAACTCCTTTTCTAAGGGGGGGGGGGTTCAGAACGATGTAAGGGTACTGATGCGCAAACGGTCACGTGGTGATCCTTTGCGCATCAGTGCCCCTCACACCCACTACTTTTACCTACCCACTAAATATAACTCCCGTATTGATAATAATATTTTTTGCTACAGATAATGACGGTGGCGCTGTTCTTTCCAAGTTACAAGACTTATTCAAAAGAGATTCCCAGCCATTAATAGAATTAGTGAAGTTCAGTGACCCATCGTCTTTGAAACTACTGCCTCCGGCCATTTGTAACTATAGGTAGGTATGGTTGAAGTCAACAATTTCTTAATTAATTATGCAAGTGATAAAGTAGCTAAGTAGCTCGTGAGCGTATCGCCGCCAAGAAGAATAAGCTGTTGCTGGCGTTTGCGCGGGAGGTCGAGCCGGCGGTCGCTGCCAAGAAGTGATCATCACTTTGTAATTAACCTAACCTAACCTTAATTCACAATAATTTAAAGTCGGACTTTAATTAAAATTAAAGTCAATTTGTTGTAATAAGCAAATGGACATTGTTGTTGATAAAAACTTTTTTTTTTATATAAAACACCTAGAGATGTGCTTTTTGCTCTAAAAAAATCTGTTCAAATCAGTTGTTTATTGTTCTGTGCTGAAATCAGTATGAAGGCCCTCGTTGCGATAAATGAGAAAAAAAAACTCGTGAGAAATACATTGCATATTGAACCTAATTTTCGTTGTTCTTTCTTTCACGTTATCTCGTAAATTCCTACCTACTTGTACCACCTATACAAAATGCAATAAGATATAACACCACATGTTTTTTATTAATAACCAGGTTGTCACCAAACAAAGAAGTGCAGCCTCTAGCCAAGACGGAGATAACGAAGAGTGTTCAGGACTGGAATGTGTGGGTCAAGTCTTTCATAGAAACCAATGTGCAGATTTTACTGCAGAACATTACCAGGGTCAAAGTACTGCATGAGATTCGGGAAGAGGCTTTTAAGATTGGTAAGTATGGTTTATATAGTTACTAGCTTTTGCCCCTTAATTCGAGGTAACATAGTTCCCCTTTCCTGATTTGCAGATACCTGCTACCTGTAGTTTTTGCCCTTGCGCCTTACTTATTCTAATATCAAAGCTAAGTTTTCCTTGCCCTCCTCCCTCATTTCTCATTTTTTTTAAATCCCCATGTCTAAAATTCATCCAAATCGGTTTAGCCATTTAGGCGTGAAGACGTAACAAACAAACTCACTTTCGCTTTTATAATATTTTAACGACACTGACGTCAACTGAAAAATAGTCCCTCTATAACCATTACTTACTTCTCAGGGAATAATTTACCTTTCTTACGCTGTGGCCACAAACACTCATTAGATTTGTGGATTGAATGATAAGAAAAAAGTTTTAGTTTAGACTTTGTACAACCCAGTTCACAAACTACCCTAAAGCTACGATTGGACCAGAATGGGTGAAGCTTTGTAGTTATCATTAGTGTGCTGCTGCGAATAATGGATGGCGCTGTTCGCTATGTTTGCTTCGGCTGTTTCTCTTACCGGGACCGTAACGGCTTTGACATTTGACTATATATGTATCTTAGTTGGCAACGATCGTACGATGACACGATGGGTTCTTGTCGCACGATGAGTTCAAACAGTTCACAAGCCATCGCGCGAGCACTGCTTTTGGAAGAAATCTGCCAACTAGGAGGACGCCCAAGCCCCAAAAAACATAATAAGTACTGTTTGTCAACCATGACAGCAGAAGTATCGGTTTAAATTTAAGGCGGTTAAAAGAGACAGAGCTAGACGTCATGCTGTGCATGCATAGCTCCATCTCTTTCGCGCACTAAGTGACATAAAAGTAATACTGGCTGTAAGAACAGTGAGACAAATCGCCTTATTTTCCACGACTCTATTCACGATTTCTTTTTCAGAAACACCTGAAAATTGGTCAAAAATATGCACCTCACTAGACATTCCTGAAGTCCACGTATGGTGCCACTACTACCAACCTCTTTTGACCTCTCGCGTCCAAGCGATCATCGACAGCCGATGGATCAAAGTATACGACGTGTTCAAAACGCAACTCCTCATAGACCTGACTAAGGTATCCTCAGACAGTGAAGTGGAAAAGGAGGCTGATATCAATTGGTTCGTGTGGAAAGACCTCATTGGAGAGACAGTGATTGAATCCAGGGCTGATGTTATTAAAGTCATGAATTCGTTGATGAAGGGTAAGTTTTATTTTAAAGTTAAATAAAGGATATTGGTCAAAATACGCTAAGTCATTAACAGACTCAAATAATATCTCACAATAAGTTTTCCAATTTATACCACTGCTACAAGTACCAAAGTCGCCCGAGGCCAGAGCTACAGCCAATTTAAAAAGCTGCAATTGCCTGTAGTTTTGAACACAACAGTCATTTGTTTTTAAAATTGGTCTTTTTGAAAACACTGAGCCAACTTTAAGTACAGAGTAATTAACCCGAGTAAAGCCGGGGAGTTCCTAGACTCGAAAAAGAACTGTAGAGAATGTGTTACGGGACCTCAGTTAAACTATTAGTTTGGATAGTAGGTCAAATGGTATATACTATATATTATATATTTGAAGTGGTTGATTTGGTGATTTCTGTTCTGTAGCGAGTCGAGTAAGTTTTTTTTTAGAATGAAGTCCTAATCATAAGCTATATTTTAATTCTATTGGTCTTAGGGGAAAGGGGGGCAAGATGGGGTCCTTAACGTTAGCGGAGTAATAAAACTTACAATATTTGAGTCATGAGATCTGGTTTATTTTAATAATCTTCCTTGGTAATCAGTCTTTCGTTTTTAAGTACTTTTAGGAACTTATGTATTATAAAAAAGAAATAAAAAATCAACAAGTAAAAAAGTCGTGTCACCCCATCTTGCCCCCCAGAGAGGGCAAGATGGGGTATGCCTTGGGGCAAGATGGGGTATGCAAAAATTAACTCATTTTTGCTCACAAAATTCGTACGTAAAAGTTGAATCTTCATCCTCATCCTCTACTCCAGCACAGCTGCAATGAGCCCATTTGCTGCATGCTGCACAAGCAGCCCAACCTTCGTTTGAATCCAAGTAACGACCATCGCAGAACAGACAAGGAGTATTTTCAACATCGCTGTCGCTGTTCTCTTGCCGATGAGGTCTTGGCAATTTTTTGTTTTTTGTCACTCTCTTCTTTTTAATTGCTGTTTTCAAAGTTTTCTTTAGATCCATCATCTCTTTCCTTTTCTTTTCTTCTTCAAGCTTTTCCGTTTTATAGTTTCTTCCAGTTCATTTTTAAAGGGAGATGAAGTAATAATAGCAGTTTTTCCACGTTTTCATTTCATTCATTCTATAACAAAGAATATTTTTCAACAAAACAAGAATTACCAAATTGATTGACAAGCGACGAAGTTAGAAACATCCGAATTGAGAACCTCCTCCTTTTTCAGAAGTCGGTTAAAAATAAACTTTCTACTCCAAAATTACATAATTTATACTTGAGAAAGTCCTCACAATACACACATATACCCGAAAAACATAAAATGTTACGTATTATATAATTTTAATAAAAAAATGCAGACAAAAACTTGGAGGCTAAGATGGGGTACCCTCATACCCCATCTTGCCCTTTCATGCCTATGTCAGTCTAAAAATTTCTTAAAAAATAACGCTACAAAGTACAGAGATAAACAAGTTCTTACCTGTTGGCGTAATCATTGACACACGGGAATAACTTAGCACTCAGTTTGAATAGTTGTTATTCAAGGAAGAAACACGACTTAACTGCGGTACAAAAATAACAAGCAAAATGCCAAAAAATATATTTTTCCAAAAAACAATGAAAGCACGTTTCGTGATAGAATAATCGTGATTGGCTTATTAGTTTGCCTACTACCACTGGTACCCTGTTTTGCCCGCTACCCCGTCATGCCCCCCCTTCCCCTACGCCTTATAGTTTCTAGAAAAATGCCCATAGTCCTTTGTGATTGTATTGATATTTTAAGTTAATTTTACCCAAATTGAAAATATTTACTTACGGAAAGACTATTCGGCAGATTATTTCGGCTTAAAGATAAAATCCACTGCAATATTGTTATCGGTAAGAAGTTTCACTTATTTGAGAAGGTACGATGTCGAAGGTGACGGCAGACCGTGCCAGACCAGTTAACCATAATGGCAGAATGCAGCAATACAACTTTTTGGGAAGCTTTCCCGCTATCTTTGCGTTGTCTTTGAAATTATTGAACCTTAAGCGTCCTTACTTTATATTGAATGTTGTCATCAATCTATTAAACTTGGTTCTTGTTTGCAAAAATGCTGTGGGTTGGTTCTTGTTTGCAAAAATGGGTCCAAACTAAAAGGGAAAAATACAAATAAAATAATAGCGAAATATATCGAAATTGGTTTTTAATGCTATTAACAAATAGTAATCTTCTATCTGAATTGGCTATATAAAATTAAGATATGATGTCGATTGTTGTAATTAACGATAGAGATTGTGACGATGGAATGCAATTAGTTCCAATTACGCATCAGTACACAAATAAACATGTTTTCATAATTGATCATTGATCATTCTTATAGATTTTTCTATTTAGATATTTAAGTAATGACGGATTAATTTGCCTCATTAGTGTGTAATTGCGCTATTTTTAATTTTGCACTCTGCTATGTAATGCAATTATACACGAGGAATCAGCGATTGCACAAGAACTTGTAAGAAATTAAGTTTAATTTTATTTATTTATCATTTAAACGCTATCAATTAATTTTAGTTACCTGCGTGCACTTAAAGAATGTCCAATGAACAAATATATGATAGCTGTCATTCATTTCTCTGTATCGATAAGGTCAGTGGCACAAGTAAGCTGTGCATGCGACACTGATCGATTATGAGTATTATGACATTAAACTTTATCTTGTCTATGATACGGGTAACATAGGAGTCTATTAATTATTTGTCAAAAATTATCAAATTTTGTTGTACATATTTAAAGGACTTACTTTTTGATTGTGTGCTCGATTTCTCGGAAATGGAATTTATCTATAGTTATGTTATAAACAACAATGTTCAAATGATATGATTTTGTTTATCACATCCGGGGACCTACATCAGGGTCGATAACTTTTAGTGCCTGATCACGTACTGCTAGGTGGCGCTTATTATGTCGCAGTCTGTTGAAAAAAAAACATATGATTAGGTTGGTACTATTTGTGGGGCAGACAAGGTATGGGGCGGTAGGTAATTCGCACATTTGCTAGTAAGGAAACATCAATCATTAATGCCGCAAACATAAACACAAAAATACATGTGACAGCGGGACTCCCCGCAAAGTTAAGCATTAAACTTTATCATGAAAGCTCCTGGATATACACATGTACCATACGGAGCAATGTACCAATAGCGAAACAGAATCAAAGTTCAAATATATATAGTCTGTACGGGCGTAAACTTATACGGTACAGACTATATTTGAATTTTGATTCTGTTCATCCTCTACATTGACCTTTTCTGAGCAGGACATGAAATGGTGTACGAGCGAATTGTCTCACTGATATTTTTCACCCATGTATCACCAATGTTTGCCTTCGAATCACGACACTGCTATAATGACGGTATTTACTTTGCACGAATCCCCAAAAAACCCTTAAACCTAAGACTATTGAAAAAAGATTTAAAACAGTGATAAAGATAACCAATAACTGCAACTATCAGTGTATTGCGATAGCAGTGTTGGTGATTATTAATCACCGATTCCGATGTAAACCTGATAATATTATAATAACGATCATATCTCTCACGCATCAGTGTTGTCTAATCGCCATCGATAGATACGCTGCACTCCATTCATTATGACAAAGATCTGTGATCGGCGCCATCTGTATAGCTTTAGCTGTATCTTTAATCTTTGAAGATAAACTTGATTGTGCAAGAATGTTCGATTTCAATGAAAATTTGTTGACTGCTTCTGCAATCTTTTTAAGTTGATATGCAATTGTAGATTGCCTGTAACGGTGACAGCACAAGGTCAATGCCAAAAAACGTTTCAATGATTGGAATTCGAGTTTATTGTTTCTAATAATATTACAGGTATTATGCAAGACAAAAGTGCTGGTGAAATTCTTTAGTCTGATCATAGATAAAAGCAAGCAGAAAGAGGCACTTCGTTTGTACGAAGTTGTCATATCTATCGACTCTATCGAACCACTGTTACATCATCTATCCACTGCTGCCTATATGTGTCTCCCGGTTTTCCTCCATTTTCAGCCAGGCTGTCCCAGTCCGAAGTATCTCGAGCTACGCTTGCCTGTCAATAGTAGTATTTTTGAAACACTAGGTTAATGCTGGATTTAAAATGTTTGATTCTGCACTGATAGTTTAAATGCAAACTTTGTAAATGTGTACTGTTTGTGAAAACGGGCCTAACTCTTGTTGTTTCATGTAGGCATGGCCCGCCAGGACCGCGGCTATACCCCGACCTTAGAAAAACTATGCCAAAGCTTAGACGACGAACTACAGAAACTTCTGGAAGACCTGAGGGTGTACCTGTACAAAGATAAGAAAAGTTTGTCCGGTAAAGATAAGCTCTTGTTTGCGTATGACGACGACGACGATATCGATCAGATCTACAGCGATAAACATCTGATCGAGATGTATTTGAGAGATGTCTCTGATAGCAATATACAGAGGTACGTTAATTCATGCACGTGTCATCATAAGGTGACGTAAAATTATTTTGGGTTATTTTGATGTAGTAAAGAATATTTCGATTATTTATTTCATGACATTTGATTAAATCTTGAAACAAAAAAATGGAATGATTGTAACCAAAATCTAGAAAAAAATAATAACAGTATCTTTCTCTCCAGCATGCTACTATACATCAAGGCGTGCTTCGAAGAATCTACCTTACAATCCACTGAATTACAAAAGAAGACAACTGCCATATACAACGCGCGATTTACGCAAGCGATTTCCACCCTTATGCCACATCTTCGCAAGTGCTACATCCCTGAAGAGCGTGACAGTTTAGGTGTCATCAATATAGACGATAATGCCTTGAAGAGATGGAATGATCTATGTTTGGTGTTGAAGGAAAACTGTCATTTTTGTTGGGGCAAGTGGGTGGACATCGCGGTGGCCAAGGTTGAAGATTTGACCAAAGATTTGCCGCAAGCATTTACTCTGGAAGCGAATATTGATTATTTGATGATGGTAAGTTACTTTTGACCAGTCTATATTACCAATAACAAAGTATTCATGCATTCACAAACACTATGCAACAGAATTATAATGGATACTTTCTTTATGAGTTTTTAAACTGACTGGCTTAGTTACTTAAACTGTCAGTAGCATTTAAATATAAAAAAATGGTAAACAAATATGGTATATTTTACCATATAAACCATATTTGTTTCGAGGTAAACAAATAATATACACGGTTAATATTCCGTTTTAAGTATCAACTTTCTTTACTTATTAAGATCTTTTTTTAGCAATGGGACGTCATCAAAATCACAGAAAAAGATGAAGAAGGTAATCCAATAGAGTCTACAATAAAGGTACCAGCAGGGCCATCTCTCAAACTACAAGAGTACTTGTATGCCACCAGCCGAATACTAGACGAAGTGGCCCCACACACCTTGCCTATAGACACGCACACGCTATTCATCGAAAAAGTTACTGCTATCACTTTCACACACTACGACAAAGTTATAAGAGAGAACGAGACAGATATAAATCAGAGGTGTGCGCTTCAACTTCTAATGGATGTTCGGCATTTGACGCTGTTGTTAGTTCCTAGAGAAAACAAGATATTTACGGAGCAGTCGATAAAGATGTGCGAGTTTTTGAGACAGAAGATAGATCCGTTTGATTATGATGTGTTTTATAAATATATTCAGACCAGCTTGAAGAGATCTGTGCAAAGAGTTCAGGTCAGTATATACATATAAGATAAAACTATATACCTAGAATTGTAATGTACATTAGTCGGTCATGAATGGATTAATCATACATTTGTTCTTCGTCAAGCAACGAGATGGCGCTAGCGGTGCTTAATTAGCAAACCGTTCAACAATTAAAACCACACCCATTTTTTTGAAACGAAATCGATTGATGTTTTTAGCAACCTTGACCTAGTAGCGTGATTGTTTAGTCTTGCAATAACATAGACAGCTTGAAATTATTTTAAGTTCATCCCACACCCAACACACATAATAATATAGCAGGTCAAGATTTGACAAATAAAAAGAAAACGTCGGGTGATTTGTACCTCAGATTACCCTTCCTATAAAGTCGCTGATAGATTTAAATGTAGACACGTGCTCAGATCATGATATTTAATCTCTCCCCACAGACTCTCCTAGGCAGCTTGATCCTTCACCACGGTCAGCTGACAGCTCTTATCGGTACCAAGCCTGTCCTATCAGGAGGAACAGGAGACAAGGCATCAGCTCTCCTGGCTTCTGGAGACTCCCACTGGTTCTCTCTACTGCCAGTAGCGGCCCCACCTAGCCATCTAAAGAAGCAGGATAAGCCTGTGAGTATTTTTGTTAAGACACGTGTGAATGTTTATTTTGGTAGCTATTTGAGTTTGATTAAATATTGGGGTGTCTTAAAATTGGGTCTACAGGAGGCGATACTTAAATCTACGTATAGTTGACTTCGTAATTCCTCGACCAGTCTTGAAAAAACTCCCACTATTCTAAGCCCTCTGTAAATGAATATTATCAAAGTGTCTCATTGGTTAATTCAGCTATTAGCAAGATGTGCAAGCAAAATTTAACCTTATGATGCAAACAAATAATATGTGGTTGACTATGCGCCATATGACCATCATTTTATGGTACGTGCTGACAGGCCGAGTGGTTTGCAACAATAACACGGATAAATACCAGGAGGAATATTTATAGTATGTACTACCGTGCTTACTGATGGTCGACTACTTTTCAACCTTATTACTCAGGGCATAAGGGTGCTCGGTAATAGATACCTTACTATAGCTTGGGAGTTCGATTAGAAAATTATTTTACCAGGAGACCGCATTTTTTAAGCCTTTATGAATTAACTATCTTAATTTATTGTTCAGAATGAAGATTTCTTCATACTGTGAACTGGTATGAGTGATTAAATTTTATTTATACTTAATATTCTAACATTAGATAATAATTCGTTAACCAAAGTTTTTAGTCTCTTGTTTTTTTCTCATGCGAATTGCGTACTAATGCCATTCAATCAGTTTTTGTTTATACTAATGGTAATAATGTTTTGTATACCATTTTTCTTTGTTAATGTGTGATTAATGTTATATGTGTTTTCATACACGCTGGTATGTTAGCACAGTAAACATAATAATTTCTCATAATGACTGTGTTTTCCTGAGTTATTGTTTATTTATTATAACTGGTTCTATTTTTTTTACTAAATCATAATACCAAACAAAGATGATTGCTTTCATAAATGTTTTACGTACCTATATTGTGACCCGTAATTACCAGAATGTTAAACAGACTAATAAAAAACTCTATGATACATTTAAAAATAATTAATCTAGTCAAAAACATTCGAAGAATTGATGGTAGATATTTGAAATTTCCTAATGCTGGCCACATTGTCATTTGCGTTGCGGGTTTCGGCGATTAGTAGTGGGAAAGTCATGAGTTAGACGTCCTGTATAGCTAGCTCCATCTCTTTCATACACCTAAGTGATATGCGAGAGCCGATTACCGCCAATATGGCCCTAGCATAAGGGACATCTGAAAGCTGAAAACCACGCGCTCGATCAATAAAAAATTTCAGTCGAAATATTACCTACATAAATCATCACAGTCGTTTTAAACTACAGCAAAAAAATACTTTTCCTAACAAAATTGTCCTTTTTCAGGTCAAGAAGAAGCCTATATCATCGAGCCCGAACAAGTCGAGGTCTGACATATCAGATTTGATGACGAATTCCTTGCCCATCAACTTCGCTAACGCACGCTCTGGAGCAGCTTCGTTCTTCAACTCCATTTCCTCAGATTGGTTTAGTGGCTCGTAGAGTATTTATTATTGTTATTTATACATATTTTATCTTGTTAATTTTATTCGTGGTCAAATGGCTTGGAGAAGTAGCTAGAGACGGAAAAGGTTGTTCATTGACAGGGAGCCATCGTCCGTAGTTATTTCTCCCTATTTTTACCTGACTATGGCGAAGCAAAACTGAGGGTTATGATTCCCTCTTTCCCATAGGGAAAATATTAGTAAAGGACAGCCTTATATTGAGGAAAAGAAAGCAAATTATCCTATGATCATACTTAGTTAAAAACTGGTAACGAGGTACTACTTTCAAGAACAAGGGATTATATTTTTTACTGTCATATGACTCATAGAAGTATTTCCTTGTAGTATGGTACATAATTTGAATGATGGATGAGTCAAGGGTATTGTTAGATAGAATAGTCTTGAACGTTATTATTGATTTAGTAAGACACAGACAGTCTTACAGAATATATTAATATACTAAGTTATGGAAAGCTATCAAGGTATAGTTTGACTGTACCGCTCTTTAGTGCAGACCGCCAGTCTACGTGCACAGTGAAATAATACCCTAAAAAGTTGATCATGTAATGAGTACTTATATACTATACCTCCGATAACCGTTAGCTGCATTCCAAGTCACGATTGACCAAGACGTTATCAAAATAATAAATGTATTTAAATGATTATTTCTTTATTATTTAATATAATCAAATAAGTTATTCATACCGTCGTTTTATTTGTACCACAATTTAATGTTCGTAATAATCACAAAGCATTGAAAGTTCAACGAGGCGAATCGCCGAACTGTTTTATAATGTAATAAAATAATGCAAAGAGTCTAATGTATGCGGGGTAACAAGATGGTATGGAATTTTAAAATGGTGTTTGACTGCATTGAGGTCTTATAAAAAGGCTTTAAGGGGAATTTGTGGGATTTTCGGCACAGCAAAAATCTGCCCTTATTCCAGCTCTGTTGGCCCACTTCACATCAGTAATTGGGTAGGGATTTTGTGAACTTCAATATTCTTAAAATTCCCTAGAAAACTGGTGATTTATTTTTTTCCATTTTATGAACAATTTTTAGTCCATTTATTGGTTTTCATACATATTATTACATTTTTAAATATTTCAAAAAAGCATAAAAAACATTTAAAAAATATAAAAATAGTAGCCCACCGGTATCGGGAACAGGATCCAAGCTACCGGCGGTCAGGGCCTCAGAGAAAGAAACCTCCTAACAATACGAGCCGTGTCCAGGAGTACCGCTTTCTGTATCAAGCCCTTGATCCAGCTGCCTAACGAGAGCCTTCTCAGGTGTTGGTCGAGGCTCTTAGCAATTAAGCCATTGGCTGTAACGACTATCGGCACAATGATCGCTGAGTCCACGTCCCACATGTCGACAACCTCGCGAGCCAAGTCAATATACTTGATTTGCTTATCTTTCTCGGCTATCACGAGGTTATGAAGAATTATTATTGACTCATGTTCTGTCTTAACTTCTTCTTCAGAAATCTTGATATATTTTCTATTGTTTTATTTTCCTCTTAAAATTAGTTAATAAAGGGTAGGTTTTTGTAACGAAATACCAAAATCAATTTATCAATAATTTTAATAATAAAAATCAGTGCAACATAAATTCAGATCTTAAAATTAAATATTAAATAAGTGTCATAGTCAAATATCGATATGTAGGTAGCCTCTTCACGTTGACTGGTGAATCCCGGGTTTGACGAACGCCTTAAGGGAAACCCAAAAATAGATTTCATTGACTATGATTTGATTTATTTTTAGGCTAAGGTCAAAATAAATAATCTGATCCAGACTTAGCTTAGTCTGTTCTAGGGGCGTCTGTAGCAAATTCATTTGGAAAGTGGGTTACGTTTGATACATTTCCACTGCCATTGTAATACTTATAAATAAATTGATCTTAATAGTTGCATAAATGGGACTCACAATTTAGAATATAGCGTACATAATTAATAAAACAAAATTAATTTAGGGTTATATAATTATATACATGTAGAGTAAGCGAAGCGAGCTCGGGACTCCGGAGTTCCCCGTTAGGGCGTATTATGTTACTGTGAACCCTGCAACCAGATGTAGCCTATCTATATCTGTTTACAGGGCTTACAGTAACAAACTCTTATCACGGGAACCCGTGCAGCGTGGCTTCGTCAGCTATGCTAGTTAGGTTTTAAAGGTCAAACGAATATGAACGTATTGAGTGTCGGTGTTTGACTGTCCATTTTATTTTCTATAGAAATGCTTTAAAACCCGTTAAATATATATATTTTATTTATAACTAACTAGCTTTTGCCCGCGGCTTTGCTCGCGTTAAATTCGGAGTAACACAGTTTCCCTTTCCTGATTTGCAGGTACCTGCTAGCTGTAGTTTTTGCCCTTGCGCCTTATTTATTGTAATAGCAAAACTAAGTTTCCCTTTTCTTCCCTCTTTCATAGTCTCATTTCTTAGTTTAAAAAAAGGTCCTCAACTATCTCTGTACCATAATTCATCAAAATCGGTTTAGCCGTTTTGGCGTGAAGACGTAACAAACAAACAAGCAATATAGTATGGTAAGGATTAATTTTTCTTCAAGTTGGTCTCTCCTAGGATTTGACAAACATTTGTTTGACCAAGGCCAAAACACGCTATTGGTTTGAATCTAGAGTAGGGCTTCTTGTCAGTCTGAGGTTTGGTTAGGCAAACTTACAAGCGCCGGATCATCGGTATTTGACTATAACGTTTGTACTAAGTTATAATACTCAACTATATAGCATAACTATAACTTTTCGTCTCCCTCCTTGATTTCGCCAGCTTTCCTTCCTTTGTTTAGGAACCTTCTGAGGTTGTTACTGTAGTGATAACGATCTTCGGGACCTCCGTAGTAAAGCCCAGTATGCTGGTTATAAGGTGTTACAATAGGTCTGGTTTCAGGTTCGTAAAATTTGTTTGTGGAGACGCGTTCCGTCGGCAAGTTGCCGAGTTCAGGGAAATCGGGATCAATTGCAGGTCTTCCGTAGCGGACACCTGGAAATGAAAAAGGTGATGAACATTCGATAATAAGGTTTTCGCTTCGCATGAAATAGCTTCTATGTTCTACTTATAATTGGGTTTTCTGTGTTTAACTAGGTACTTAGATCTTTAAAACTCCGCAACGGATTTTGATGCGGTTTGGAGAGATTTTAGAAGGTTTATATGTATCTATAATATGAGTAGGTAGATATCTAAATTGCACCCATGCGAAGCCGGGGCGAGTCGCTAGCTATAGTATAAAACTCAGAGGATGCGCTACATATCTTAAAAATCTATCTGCACCGACCCACATTTCTTAAAAATCGAATGTATTTCCTACCTAATTAAAACCTACTAATGATCTTTAATTTTCTTTGAATCTTTATTTAAAAGACTGAAGTTACTGACCGTGGCATGTATTTTTTTGAGGTTTTTGTAAGAAAGCATAGTGAATTCTTTACATTAAAAGGTGACAATTACACTAAGCAGAGAGCAAGGGATCCAACAAAAATTATGATACCGTGTTGTAATACAACATTGATTAAAAATTAAAAGTTTTAATCAATGTTTAAAACAACGCGTTTCATATACAATGTGTAGGTACCTATATCTATTTTCAATAAATTACCTAGAAATATAAGAGATCGTGACGAGACGATGATGCTATCTAATAGATGGACAAAGTACCTATATCATTATTAAATTGGAAACATAGATACATACAAACAACATTTGAAAACTGTGTGGCATTTAAACTAACTGGACGTAACTACTTCTCAATTAAAGTACAGCTACCTAAGTAGCTACTTCAGTATATTATTAAATTGGACAAAAACTAACATTTCCACTGTTTGTGAAAATCTGAATCACTTTGATGTCAAAACGTAAAACCGTTAAAATTTGGCGTGTAGGTATAATTTACTTTTTACATGAAATACTAAGAAAATGATTAAAGTATCTTATAAACTACCTATAAACTATAGAGTGCGATGGCCGTCACGGCCAATGACTCTTAATACGTGATCATTTTACACCTCAACTTTTTCACATAGTACGAAAGCAGTATTTAAAATGATCTCCGTGTTTTAAAAATAATTCTATCGATTTGTTTTATACGTCTGCGGCTTCGCTGCTTCACTTCGAAAATGATCTCTAAAGAACTTAATACCAGAATAAAGAAAACTATAGGTATGTGGCAGTCTAGTCGTCCTAACCCATGTCTACCTGAGAGACAAAAATGTACCGAATCCATTCAGCGTTTAGGGCGTAATATGTTAACAGAAAAACAGACCAGATACTTGGATTTGTATTAGATTAGAATCCCTTCGATACTGCCTGGATGTATCAGCTTTTAGATACAAAACACAATTATGTAGCGGATATCTATAATACGCCGCAATCCTTACTAATATTATAAAAGCTAAAATGAGTTTGTTTTTGTTACATCTTGCCTAAATAGCCAAACCGATTTTGATGACTTTTGGTACAGAGATAGTTGTGAGATAGGGACCCTGGAAACGGACAAGTTTGTTGTTGTTTTAAAATTCCATGTAATAGAGGGCGAGCCTATTGCCATCAGCTGGGCTCCGTGGCTTCTACTGAGAACAGCCTAGCGAAAAAACTCAATAGGTACCACTGCACGACCCAGGAGTTCATGCTCAAAAGTGGCGCTAGCGACCACTCGAAGAACGGGACAGTTCAAAAAGTAAACTATCTATCATTTAGCATGCTTACCACCGCCGCGATATCCCGGATATTGAGGTCGAAATGTTTGTGTGTTGCCGCCGGGATAGCCACCACCGCCGCCGTAGCCCCCTGTACCTATATGTGCAGAATTGATTTGTGATTATTTGCTATTGGATTTATTGGGGTCATTTGATTTGTTACGATTTAACCTATGAATGACATTATCACATATACATATAGACAAGCATGCGCGTGCCCTGGACGCAAACGACACAAATATGTGACAAAAATGTGATTAGATACTGACTTTCAGTGAGTAGAGTTTGGGTATAGACTAAGTGTCATAGCGTGATGGTATATAGCTTCTTCGATAAATGGACTACCCAACACTAAATTGAAAAAATAATATTAATATGCTAACCTCCGTATCCACCAGGATAACCACCCTGTCCCGGATACTCTACACCGGGACCGCCGCTACCGTATCCTGGTCTACCACCGTAGCCTTGTCCATATCCTTGATTGCCACCATAGCCTTGGTATCCGCCGGGTCCTTGCCCATAGCCTGGTGTACCACTTCCATAACCGTTGTAACCGCCAAAGCCGTTGCCGCCCTGGTTATAACCGCCCTGGTTATAACCGCCCTGATTATAACCGCCCTGATTATAACCGCCCTGATTATAACCGCCTTGGTTAAAGCCACCCTGCGACCCTGGCCTTAACAGCCCATAGCCTCCAGTATACCGCTGTCCATTTATGAAGTCATTGTTTGGTCCCGTGACTTTTTGAGCGACGGTCACGGCCAAAGAACATGACAGCAAAATTATGTTCTAAAAAGAAAAAAATAACATAATTAACGATCGTTGCTTGATTTAATTAGATACACTTATAAAATGATGGAGAGGATAAAAGTAATTGGGATTATTGATGCGTTTAAGATTGTGGAAGTCAATAAATTATAATGTGATTCACCACTTTCAGGCACAGGCAGATTAGTCAGGCTCATTAACTTGTCAAGCCTTATTCACCGGTTTTCGACAGTATGTGTTGACCAATTATATACCTTATGCCGATTTCTCAACTACAGATCATACACCGTAGATTTCCCGCACGATGAGAGATCCGCATAAACTGGTTTTGTACAGGTTGATGTGTCGTCGTTTGTACATGAGTATTAGTATTTATGTCGGAATAACTGCTTAAGTTTTTATTTATTTTGACTGCATAAATCATCTGCAATATCGTTACCCAAACACATTGTTCCACCGGTTAATTCATACGTAACTAAGAACAAAGGCGCATTGCTCAATGTACCGAGCAATTTAAACTGAACTTAACAATGCATATCCTCACACTCCTCTTTAACTTAACTTTGGGTTAACTTCGTTTACAAAGATGTTTTTTGTTTTCTATAAAGTGTAATTTTCTGGATGAGGTTCCTTCGTTCCAGATTGAAAAAATAACGGCCAAGTGCGAGTCGGGACTCGCGCTGCGATGATCCCTTATAAACTTGCGACATAAACGGCTTTTCTTTTGACTGCATTGACTTAAAGAGTAGGGAGTTGTACGGGACCACGCGATCCCCAGATAAAGGGTCTTGACAGACAGACAGACAGACAGACGGACGCCAAAGTGATCCTATAAGGGCTTTTTTAAGGCCTTCAAAAACGATTTAGTTCATCTCATTATCATCAGCGTCTGACATTATGATACAAGACTCATGGGGATCAGTATCGTGTCTTGATATATCGCAAAAAACAGGCATGTTATATCTTGGAATCTGTGAGAATACGTATGGCGCCATATTATATGATAGGCAAGCGCCATACATAAGTAATGATAAGTATTAAGATAGTAAATAGTCGGACACTACACCATTTCGAAAAATTTGTTGGGTACCTTCAGTGACGTTTGTCATACAATGATTGGTTCAGAATATCTAGTAAGAAGCATACGTAAGTGTAGTACGAAATTAAAATTACAGTCGGCGGCGTATTGATCAAAGTTATACCGGGCCCAACTATAATGTATTACAATTTAATTACTAGATATTCAAAAATGATAATCAAATCAAGATCGAATAGGTACCCAATTCGTTATTAGATAAAATCTTAACAATCTATCAGATAGGAACATAGTCTATCTCTAAAATCTAATCATTTGATACCACAATTAATGAACTAAAATAGAAACCACTTTGACTATCTAAGATTTCAGATACGTTTTTGTTTCACGAATTCCTGTTTATTTCAGGCAATACGTTTTTCGTGTTTTAAAGTATACCTAGCAGAATAATATTTTTAATAAGTTTTTTGAAACTGCGCTAAAGAGATTTTTTTTGTAAACCATTTGCCATATAATAATATTTATGTCAATAAGCCTAATAAATACTATCATAAAATCTTCTAACACACGAATATGCCAGCCCTAAAAGTAGCTTTGCCGATCCGATAGTTAAACAAAAAGAATCCTTTTTTTTAAATTATTTTAAATTTCATGAGCACTGGCCTAAAAGAAAAAAAAGGTGCTATAAAAAACACATGTTACACGACACAAAAATCCTATTCATTTAAATAACGAGTTTCACTGCACTATTTAAAAAAAGAACGCTCACCAAAATATTCATGATCATTGCAATCCGCACTACACTGTGATCTCTTTAACAATGATCACGATCTGTTGCTCCCAGCATTTATATTCTCACATCTGTGTGTGGTTTTTTGTCTTATACAAAGACGGATAGTCACTATTAATTAATGCGGTTGTAAAATGTTTGTAGACATTTTTTAGGATTGATCTAACGGTGTTACGTTCATAATTGATGGATTAGTGTCGCGTATACACACTATCTCTGTAATATATTTTTTAAATGTAACCTGACCTTAAAAAGCTGTATTTCTCAATTATAAGGTTTTGTATCATATTATCCACGTCTTCAAATAGACATAAATAAGCCTTCCTTGACTGTCGGCTACTAACGGTGTTTCTTAATTTAATCCGATTACAACCGTGTAACGATAACACCTTACAACATAGACTATTTTCAACAAAACTATATCTTTTTCACTGGAAACCGAATTCCTTGACCGACACAAATTCTGTGAAAGGGACTGTTAAAAATCACCTTGTTTTATTTTAAGAATTTCAGAATTATTGGTGATAAAAGTGACTATGGGTTTATACTGTGTTTACCCACATACTTTTATCATATAAATAGATAATTATTAGGTAATACGATGATATTGATGTAAAATGATAATAAATCCAAGTAGATTATCTCTACAGTCTAAACTTGGACGCGATATTTGCAACTTTCGTTTTAATTGCGTTTTTTGTTGCCTTACATACTAGTTACACTTGAAATCATTCTCTAAAAACGAATAGAGGAAATAGATAGAAAAGTCAGGAAGTGATTTGACAATCGTAGGAAGTTATATTCTTAGTTACTGGTATTAGGTAGGTTGTATATACCTAGTTGTGAGTGAGTTGGTTTATTTTTACCCAGTTCTTTTTTTCTGGAACAGTTCAGATTCGGATAACGATTGTGATATAGGTAGATAATGTTTACGTAAGTAAATAAGAGATAAATAGTCCCTGTGTAGGCCCTATTTCTCCCTTATTTACTTGTGTGTGTATTTTTTTTAAAAGGTAATATCTAAATATATTTTAATACCAGCATGTCAATCACATGGTACAGACGCCTGCACATCAATCTACTACAATCTGTCAGATTTCTTTGATAGATTTTCGACTTTATTTCTAAAGTATTAGGTTCAAGGTTCATTGGGAAAATTTGACAGTTTTGGGTAGCTTGACGTAGGCGTCTGTACATGCAAAAATAAATATGAGGGATTAATTTATCCTATATTAGCAATTGGTATATTTGATTCATAGACATTTTTTAAAATAATCATTTTAATCATCATTAATGATAAACAAAAAAGTCCTGGCAAACAAAAAAAAACAAAAACAAAACGCGTTTTTTTTTTCTAGAATTTCTTTTTTTTTAGAACGCGATTTCAAATTTTTGACAGATAAATCAAATTGGCGGTATTCTGCCGCATTTGTTTTGTGTTGAAAATAAATGGAAGTTGTTGGTAAGTCTTTAAAGTTATTATTCAAGTTTTCACTTTAACTTATCGACTAAAATCTTTGATCTATTAGTTGAGGTAAGCGGCAATCGTCAGTCGTTTGATTTAGTCCGGTACCTAATTACGGCAATGGGTCTCCTAAAGATCTCCGTATTAATAGTGAGAGGTTTACAGACGTGACCGTAAATTTTTTATATATTTCTACAAAGGACTAACCTATTTTATCATCGGGCATATAATCTTAATCACATAGATTGATATCAATACCATATCGTTTATAGATAATAATCAATTGACTACGTAATTGTCCACAATGGGCCATTGTATAAACGGCATAAATTTTTCATTAGAACATATTTTCGTAGGTACGTATTGCATTGGCGAATATGGAAAAAAAGTTGAGAGTCCCGAGCCTCAAGGAATACAAACGGATAACCAGTTATTTAGTTTCTTCATGACCCGGTTCCTTCGGGGACAGCAGAATTATTAGGTGAGTTTTTTTTTATTATATTGTATGTATTCATGCATCGTTTTCAGAAAAATCGTGAGTTTTAGTTGGGTAAAAAAATATTGGGGCGCAGAAAAAGGCGCAGGCGTCTTTTTTCTAAATATTTTCAGACACTTTTACGGTCAAACTAAATCAACCACGTATGATTTTCCATAGTTTTAACAAATAGTAAATAATTATCACATAACACACATAATTATTGAGATAAGCAATTAGTTCCGCATATAACGTAACAGATGTCGCTACGCACTATTAAAGTATCAATCCTTTTCGATCTATTAGAAATTGTGCGCGATACTTAAACATAGATATTGCGGAGCTC
Source organism: Ochropleura leucogaster (assembly GCA_958449745.1). Lineage (NCBI taxonomy): Eukaryota > Metazoa > Arthropoda > Insecta > Lepidoptera > Noctuidae > Ochropleura > Ochropleura leucogaster. The sequence continues at coordinate 15,018,098 of OY288213.1, read as the reverse complement.
TTGACTCAATAATAACGGCCACTCGGGTCGATCTTCACGCTAGGCCGTGGATGATAGACGAAGAAAATGGTTGTTCACCACCAATATTTTATTGATAACATCCGTAATAAGCCGTTGACTCTTTCTCATTAATTAATGGTAGTCAGTGCCTCAAAAGTTTGACTAAGTGGGTGTAGATCATAGATTGCTTTGTGTAAAAATATTCTGGTATTAAGCTGCATATACATAGTTAGACTGAAAGCCTACTTAACTTTAGAGCCAACTAAGTTGGGGTCTGAGATAAACGGTGAATAAGATACCGGTTTTTTGCGGATGGTTAATCATCAAACAACTTCCCCCGCTCTGGGCGGAGGGTGGGGACTGTCAGACTTGTACTAACTAAAGCTCACCTATGTTCCTTTTTTTGTCCTTTACGTTCCGGGGCTGCGGTATCTCTTTGGAACGTCCAGCAACCCTGGATGAGATACGCCTTGGTAAGACTGGTTGTTAGATTTTCGGGATACTGATTATCTGGGGGTCTAAAATGATTGCTTTGGCAGAATCATAATAGGGTAATAATATGAATTACGTTAAAATGGTTAAAATAAACTGCGCAATTAATATTGTGAATTGTAACTATGTTACCATTTTAGGAATGGAAACGTAATTCATATTATTTACCTATTATAATTCAACTAAAGGGCCATTTCAGACCCCCTGTAATGACTACCAAAATCTACAAATTACAGCTGTCAACGGTTTAACGTGTTTTCCGAGGCACGGAGGAAACTCGGTATGTAATGAGTCGTCACCTATCCACGGACTGACCTTGGTAAGCGCGGCTTAACCTAGGGATCGACCCGTGCGGCTCTTATTATTTAGCCACGAACTCTTTAACGTTTATACACCAATACACAGTTGAACACCAGTCCACGTCCAGACGATTCACATTAACCTAGTTGGGATTCCCTACAAGTCTACTTACCCCACAAACGTACACAATATTATTAATCCATTATGAAAATGCATGAACAACAATGACATAATAAAATGTGAATATCTTATTCGATCCTTGCGCCACCTATTATCCTTGGACGTTATGGTCACTATACTGTAGACAGCTATTTATTCTGCCTTAAACGCTATAGAACTATTGAGTCATTTTTATTATGTCCGAACGCTAGCTTCCGGATCATTCATTTGTATACGAAGCAATTAAAATTCAACAAGATAAGTAACTTTGTAATGATTCGGTTAGAATATAGACTCGACAATAGAACACGGCATGAGAAATGGCATAGTTAAGTGATGGTTTGGCTATGATAAAGGAGTCTGCCTACTACACCGTATAGTACCATGACTGTGCTAGGAATAAGTCAGGCAAAATATTATTTGTATTAAAAATATGAGGTACACCGCGCACGTAGAGTACCTAGCACAAAATAATGCCGCTTCTTTTTCGGATGGGAAATCATCAAGTGACTGCTTCGCTCCGGGCAGAGCGAAAGGGAGTGTTAGACTTGTACTGACTAAAACCCATCCATGTTCCTTCTTTTACCTTTTGTGGTCAGGGGCCGCGGTATCTCTTTCGAATAAACTCGCAGCCTCGGAAAACATTCCCGCCAACAGTAAAATGGTTGCCTCTCCGTCCGTGCATGGCACACGGCATTGGTCGGTGACTGAACGGTCCAGTGAGCATAGTCTCATACTTTTTAATACAAAGAATATGAGGTTAAGCATAACCGATGATGACCGTTCCAAGTCTGTTGTAAGCGGGTATGATACGCAGTTAATACATTCTAATGCATAAAAGTCCATGTCATGTTTCTTTCCGTTCTGTTTCTTGTTGCGTACTTAGCACGGCCATGGGATGGTACGATGTAGTGGGTAGACTCTTCCAATAGGCGCAGTTCGTTTATAGTTTGGTCGTTTATGGTTTTTCTATGTTTTGGTGAGTAATATTCTAGCAGTTCTACTTCCTATATGGTTGCAAATTGTGGGAAGTTGTATAGAGAACCAAGGTTTTCGTTTTGGTTAGTGTATAATTATGTTTAATACGGCGCCAAATAGACTATGCGTATTCATGATTACGTATATTATCTTCCCATATTCCAAGGAGAAGCTTTACCATATATTTATTATGTGTTGTACGTGGGAGTACTTAAGGAATTATTTGTTTACCACTTATATTTAGGCAGCCAAATTAAAAGTGTGACTTATCATTCGCTACGGTAAAAAAATAGCACTTGTTCATTGGACGAATAGATTAAATTTATTTTTGTTTAATTCATTTGCATAGATACTTTATTTGGAACACAAACAAAGCAACGGTATAACAAAGGGTGATTTATTAATACGTATGCCATAACAGGCGTTGACAACAAAATGTGTCTGTACTGTACGATGTTTAATTAATAAGCAATGTGATGTTATTACACAAGAATTTATGGAAATAACTGTGAAGATAAAATTAATCTTGTTTAAAAATACTCCATCATCACCAGGTTGGGTAGACAAAATTATTTGTGATCGATGTGTGAATGATATTATGAAGTAATGTGTGAACGCTAAGACTTTATTTGTGCAGTTCATGTGAACCGCACAAATAGGTATGTACCTATAGGATAAAAATAGTATTAGGTAATTTTTTAAGTGACTACGGATTATAAATGCCTTCATAAATATTATATTGCTAATCCTTAGATATTCGGCTTCATCACAAACTTGGACTTTACCGACACGTGATCAGATTTATTATAATCATGCAGGTTGTTTTTATTTACTATTTTGCGGATATCGATAAGCCTATGATTCATAAGTAGGTACCTAATTATGAACAAAGGGATTGGAATTCCACCAACAGCTAAATAATAGTCTGTTGTTAAAGGGTTCGGACGACTTAAAATAATTTCAACTATACAACCTTAGGTTGCTTAGGTTATATGTAATCCCCTTGATAAAAACCTTACCTGCTCTGATAATGAAGGGAATTTTCGTGAAGAATACGGCAACTTCTACAAACAGCGAAGGCTTGTGAACGGCGAGTAATTGGTAGCTCACCGTCCGTCCATCTTGCAACGACAAGCCCGAGTTGACGGCTCGTTCGTGTTCTTCAAAGAGATGTCAGCATAATCAGAGGGGCTCGTTAGGGCCGATGCTTGTTGCGGCTGCGAGATAGTTCGAAAGAGACACAGCGGCCCTGTAACACAAAGGGCCAAATAAGGAACATGGTTTCAGTTAGGAAAAGTCTGACACCGTCCTCCGCTCCGCCCACAGCGGGTGGAGTCATGATGATCGAAACACACCAACCCACATTTTGTCTGCGTGGTGGATTTCGGCATCTAAAAGAGAGGAAACCTCGTAGTTGGCACGCTACAGGCTAATATATGAACTAGAACTTTTAATCGAAATATATGCTAAATGCTTAGTTTATTTATTTATCATCGTAATAAATCATGTCAGTTATAGACGACCTCGAGGCTAAACCCTTTAGCAAGACAAAGGATAACACACAATCTACCACAGATCAATGTCATTCTACTACGATTCTATTACGAGACCATTGGCCGGCCAATAATTGACCATTGTGAATTTAGCAGTTTACGAACTTTTAGCAAAATGACAATGGGATCGTGATGGAATGCTGAAGTGTTAAAAAATAGCAGACTTGACACGACACACAATTTTAATTTTAGACTATACATTTTGACCATTATCAGTTTTTTTTTTATTAGAACTTACTGTACTACAGCCGCTACAAATCCGTGATTTCCTATGAATTGCTTCTTCAGGAAGGCTTTTCGCACTATATTCGATGCTATTTTGACCTACCGATCGTTTGACATTCTCTTATTGACTTGATTTACTTTTAATATTAATTTCCGCTTTGACATCACCAAGAGTTGCTCTATTCAATGCTCATTCGTTAAATGTTTTTCAACATACGAGTAGGGCAATATGATTGAAATCAGAATTTTTCTCTCTACCTCTGGTTTCTTGAAAGCAATATTTATTAATCCTTACTAATATTATAAAAGCGAAAGTGAGTTTGTCTGTTTGTTACGTCTTCACGCATGGCAAATGGCCAAACCGATTTTGATGAGTTTTGGTACAGAGATAGTTGGGACCTTGGAGACGAACAAAGGCAATTTTTTTTAAAGTGAGAAAAGGTGTGAAAGAGGGAAGAAATGGGTAGAGGAATATTTTTTTTTTCGATCCTCACGTGGTTTAAAGTTAGCGTTAGCCCAAAGTAACTATGCCACGCGGACTAAGTCGCGGGCGGAAGCTAGTTGCTTATAAATATGGACACTAAAGTATTCGTATTGGACAATTATTCAGTTTCTTTAAATCTTTTTAAAGACTTGCTGGCCCATCGATTTTCATATCAGTTTACGCCTGATTTTGAACTTACAACGGAGATTTCTTTGTAACACATAAGAACATTTGTATTTCACAGAGAACCAAAGAGGTGATTGTAATAGGATTATCACAAAGTACACCGAGTATGCAAATATCTATTTAATCACATAGGTAATTAGCCACTACAGATTATATATCTCTTAACTGTTCACTTAAATCACACTCACTAAATAATTTAAACACGCACTTACAAATATAACCCTATTTCTCTTATTCCAATATATAATCACACTATTTTAGCACTATTAAGGAGATGTCACTCGTCCTGTATTCGCCAACCAACTGCCCAAGTTCTCATGACCAATTATTAAAGTAAAAGGTGTCGCCCCACCATTGACCGGAAGTTCGCAACGGACCAATCACAGTGCGACAACAGTGCTACCAACCTAAATGTTTATTAGATAACGTTTTTAATGTTTAAATACTTAATTAAATGTTTGCAAGTAATGTTAAAAATAGTTATAATATAGTGTGATCATAACAACCAATTATATGTAAGAAAATGAATAAACCAGAATAAATCAACTAATAATTAATAAATAAATTAAAAGAACAATTTTTATGAGTATGTCTTCGAGGCGACAACATCCGGCCGTCCTGCGCACGCATTCGTCCCCGGATAGCGTCCTAGTCTGGTGCAATTGCTGAGAACAAATAATAAACAATAAGTGATAATATTTATAAAGGTAATCACAGATTACTCGTCATTCGAACTGAGTGTCTACTCTGCTATTCCATCAACGGCCAGCACAAGTACGACCACAATTCAAAAGACTTATCGACATGACATATTTTGGTATTCCGATGTATTTATAACTGTTCCATCAGCGGTCAGTTATCGGTAAGTTTAGAGCTTATAGTTTACCCTAGGCGATGCCTTTGGCCAACCCTAGTTGCATATCACTACAAACGCTAAACCAGAGTACTACAGATTCATTTAACACGAATAAATGCTGCAACTCAAAACCATCAAAATACCAAAACATGTTTGAAGCAAATGCACTAGACAGCTTATAACAATTATTAGTAAATAATTGTAAGAAAAATAAACTCTGAATAAATCCAATCATGATTTGGGTTCAATAAATAATACCTGACAACATCTTAGGCTACTCCAAACCATCCACATCTAGATCTGCCAACTTGATCCAAGGCTTCATATTTTCAGCACACGTGGTTCCCTCATAGCATTTGGTTGTTCTCTCAGCACCACGCATGTCCTTTACTTTGTAGCGGTCATGACCTAGTACTTCAGTCACCTGAAAAGGGCCTTTGAAAAGCGGTAATAATTTAGTGCTTTGACCATCATTGGATTGACTAGGAATTTTTATAACGACCAAATCATTGATGTTGTAAATATGAGCCTCTTTTCGTTTGGAATCAAAAGCCTGCTTTTGTTTTTCTGCACTGGCCTGAATTCGACCATTCACATTATTTCTTAATAACGTAACATCAATATCTTGGTCTTCTTGTACAAGCTTGTCAGCATCGGTTTGGATTCGGTATCCAAAAAACACTTCACTGGGAATGGCTGCAGTGGTTTTATTAATGGTGCTGTTAATTCCTTGTTGTATACTGGTTATATGAGTGTCCCATTTGTCATAACTGGTGTTAGCCCCCATACTTCGCAACGCGTCAAGGATGGTGCGATTAAACCGCTCCACCTGACCGTTTGAGCGTGGAACAGCAGTTGCTATAACATGCTGTCTAATACTTTTGTCTTGGCAGTACTTTACAAATGACTTGGATGTGAATGAACTTCCAGCATCACATATAAGACGCTTTGGATTACCGAAAACTTTAAATATTTTGTCTAGTTCGGTAATAACAACTTGGCTTTTTGTATTGCGAACAGGTGATATAAAAACAAATTTTGTAAAAGAATCAACGGTAACCAAGAGGTAGCTATTTTTACGCGTAGTCTTTACAAAAGGACCCAGATGGTCAATGTGCAGTGTGTGAAAGGGCTTTGCATATTTAGGTATCGGAAACAGTTTGCCTTCCTTTTTACCGTGGATATTTTTATAGTAAATACAGTTAATACAATTTTTGATATATTTTGATACTACTTTTTTAACCTTGGGAAACCAATAGCAAGATTTTATCCTTTCAATTGTCTTATCCACGGCAAAATGACCAAGATCATCGTGATTAGCTTTTATAATTTGCCAAATACATTGTTTAGGGACAACCCATCGTCTACCATAGTCAGTGCGACGGTATACCTTATTACCTAATAACTCATACTCATTATACACTTTCTTATTAAGCTCGGCCTGCCCTGACATTAATATTTCTCTAATCGCACAAATATTTGGATCTTGTAACTGAACTGATAACAACCAATCTGCTTCAGTTATAGCCAACACGCTTTCATTGGACATGGTAGTAGCATTTGTTTCGACTGGGTTTCGGCTCAAAGCGTCAACATGTTGCATTTGAGCTCCAGGTTTATGAACTATATCAAAAGTATAATCTTGCGTAAGTAATACCCATCTACCTATTCTAGAATTAATTTCCTGTTTATTTATTGTATATTTAACAGCATTACAATCAGTATAAATTTTAAAAGTCGAACCCAACAAATAGTGACGGAATTTTTGAAGCGCGGTAATTATAGCCAAAAATTCCAATTCAAAAGAGTGGTACTTTTTCTCCTCATTAGACGTCTGTCGACTATAAAAATGGATCGGTTTTTCTCCTGTATCAGTTACTTGAGTCAGTATGCAGCCAACACCGTCACGGCTAGCATCGGTGTACAGAATAGTAGGTAATTTGGGGTCATAAATTTTTAATAAAGCATTGTGTACTAACTCTTCTTTTAAATTATTAACTGCTGAAACCTGATCGGATCCCCACTTCCATATGGCATCTTTCTTTAAAAGCTCTGTTAAGGGTTTGGCTATAAGAGCGCAATTCTTTATAAATTTTCTAAAGTAATTAATAAGACCTAAAAACTGTCTAACTTGATGCACAGTTTTGGGTTCAGGATAATTTTCAACTGCTTTTAATTTCTTTTTACCCGGACGTATACCATCTTCTGAAATATCATACCCAAGAAAACAAACAGAGCTTTGGAAAAAGTGACATTTCTCTAAATTAATTGTCAATCCATTATTTTGCAATATTTTTAATACTGCGTCTAACTGCCTAGCATTTTCATCAACAGAGTCAGTAGCGATTAATAGATCATCCATATAACAAATAACTTTGCCAAAGCGTAGTTTACCCAGGACGCTGTTCATTAGCCTTTGGAATACAGAAGGTGCATTGCATAAACCGAATGGCATCCTTCTAAATTCAAAATGCCCATCAGGGGTAATGAAAGCAGTTTTAGGAATGGAATTTTCATTAACAGAAATTTGGTAGTAGCCACTTTTTAGATCAATAGATGTGTAGCATTTACATCCTCTAAGTTTATCAATAAGATCTTCTACAATGGGCATAGGGTACTTCTCTTTAACCGTTATTTTATTTAGAGACCTATAATCGATGCACAAACGTTTTTCACCCGAAGGTTTATCTACTAATAAAACCGGACTTGCGTAAGCGGAATTACTTTCGCGAATAATTCCATTTTTCAATAAGTCATCAATAATCTCCCTAGTTGATACCTTTTCCGATTCAGACATACGGTAGGGTCTTTGATAAACCGGTTTATTCGTTATTAATTCAATATCTAACTCCACACAAGAAGTCTGCCCTAATGATTTTAAATCTTTTGACACAATGCGAGGGTATCTTGAAAATATTTCATTTAAAACAGAGATGTGTTCCGCATCAGAGTTAAACATAGATGACTCTATTAAAGCCACCTGGTACTTACTAATGGGGCAAAAAGAAAGGCTATTTCCTACACGTACATACATAATCCTTTTATCCTCCGTGAAATTTCTACCAATTAAAATTGGGCAACCAGCTAATTCATCACAAATATATATGACTATACAAAGCTTAGCGTTGTCCACAATAATATCAACCTTTGTCCCATGTGTGACCTCAGAGCAAGAATCTGTTTTAAATCCTGTCAATAACACGGGTTTTTTTAATGGAAACAAAGCTAAGTTTAACTGCCGTGCCAAAGAAGACGTTATTAGAGAGCAACTGCTACCCATATCAATAAAAGCCTGTCGTTTACATCCATTAACCATAATATCCTTATAAAATTTGTCTTTAGGTGTTGGTTCTACAATTAATTTAACTTCACTGTCCTTTTCAGGTTTCATTCTAGGTTTCGACCTACATGCAAGCTCTAAATGACCAAATTTACTACATGAACTACATTTGACATTATCCTTCAGACTGCAGCTAGTCTTTTTGTGACCAGGTTCTCCACAGCGAAAACATGTTATGTTTGCACCAGTATTTGAAACTAAACTTTGCAATTGAACTACATTAGAGCTAGAAGAGCTTTCTGCCTTTTTATCATTATAGCGAGTTAAATTTTTCCCGTGTAAATTGTTATGTTTGTGAATTGACTTTTGTTCCTTATCAACATGAATTTTTCCGTGCAAAAATGAGGCCAATTCGTCACAGTATTTAAAGTTACCAGCATCTGCTGCAGTGAGTATATTTTTATCGCCAATTGATCCAACAATTATCGAAATAATATCATGTTCTGAAAATGACAACCTCATCTTATCAATATTTCCTTTTTGTACAAAATAAAATTCATATAACGATTGGCCATCCAAGGGTTTCGTTTGGACCAAGTCTTTTAACAAACTGTACATATTACGCTTAATTCGAAAAGTATCTAATAATGTATTTCGCCAATCTATCCATTTCCAAGTAGTCCATCGTGTTTTATTTTTTTGAAGCGAGTCGTACCATGTTTTGGCGGTATTACGCAATTTTTGCAAGGCTTGATATTGTAGAACACGATCCGACCAATGAAAAGCACGAGCATTGGCTTCTACTACATTTATCCACATTTCAATATCATCCACTAATGGGTCAAAATCGGGAATCACCGAGGATAACATAACATTCTGGCTTACTGCGGGAGACGCACGCCTGGTGCGTCTCTTTTTCCTATGCCTGTGTCCATTAGAGCTGTTGCTGCTGCTAGATGAAGGTGAACCAGAGCTCGATGATGAGCTGCTGCTAGCACTTCGCCTCCCTCGTGTGCGTTTGCGGCTTCGCGGCATCTAGGCGCGTTTTTTTTTCCACTTCTGATGTAATAGGATTATCACAAAGTACACCGAGTATGCAAATATCTATTTAATCACATAGGTAATTAGCCACTACAGATTATATATCTCTTAACTGTTCACTTAAATCACACTCACTAAATAATTTAAACACGCACTTACAAATATAACCCTATTTCTCTTATTCCAATATATAATCACACTATTTTAGCACTATTAAGGAGATGTCACTCGTCCTGTATTCGCCAACCAACTGCCCAAGTTCTCATGACCAATTATTAAAGTAAAAGGTGTCGCCCCACCATTGACCGGAAGTTCGCAACGGACCAATCACAGTGCGACAACAGTGCTACCAACCTAAATGTTTATTAGATAACGTTTTTAATGTTTAAATACTTAATTAAATGTTTGCAAGTAATGTTAAAAATAGTTATAATATAGTGTGATCATAACAACCAATTATATGTAAGAAAATGAATAAACCAGAATAAATCAACTAATAATTAATAAATAAATTAAAAGAACAATTTTTATGAGTATGTCTTCGAGGCGACAACATGATTAACTTTAACCAGATAACAAACCGGATAGCCAATCCAGCGTATCGTGACGTATTGTAGACGCTTGTGATTGGCTAAACCAGCCGGGCTCCGGCCACCGGATTAGTTAGAGCAATTAGCAGCTTAGTTCTTATCTGGTAATGTGTACCTATTCATTATTCACAGTCATTCATTACAAACACCATGATTCATTACTTAGGGCTTTATTCATAAAATAGTGAACATAGTTGAGACGTTTAAATGTTGGAAAATGTATGGTTTAGCATTCGTGAATTAGTCCATTACGTATCACTAGCTAAAAGTTATATTTCTCTCTTAATGCCACTGCTTTAAGTTTAACTTTTAAATGGCTTGGTTTTTTTTGGAAAATAAAGAATTTTATTAAATCTTTCATAGTGCTAATTATAAGGCTAGGTTTATGATTCAGATTCCGAAGGCCGCTTACGCCAACTGTGGCAGCTTTTGGTTTTACTAAAAAGTTTATTATTATTGATGCTTCCAAAAAAAAGGACCAGATTTTCATGTTTATGATATCATGTAAAATAAAATAAGTACTTTGGGAATAGCTTTTTCAGCGCGTGTGTTATTCTATTGTTAGTACCATCTGCCCCAATGTGCCTTGTAAATCACTCGTTTTCTGTTGCTACTCTAAAATATAATATACCTATTTTATAGCTTTCCTTCCTTCCTCTTCCCCTTTACTAATGCCTAGGTAGTTTTCTTTCTTTGAAATAGTTTTTTCTTATGTATTCCACTAATCTACTTGGTTATTTATTATAACTAGGTACATTCCTTGCCACATACAGAGCATTTACTATATCGTAGTGAAATTAAGTAGAAATTAATAATGTAAATAATATGCGGGTAACGCAAAGGAATGCGAATTTGAATATGTATTTTTTCCACGTTTATCGCTCTGTAACCAGCTGAAATATAATTATTTCTTACAGCTAAGGATCTCTAATACTCTAGGTCATAATTAAATAACAATAATATCAAAAATACGTTCGTATTTACAACGTTAAGTGGGATTATTCGCATTAGCTCTCTGTTTCTAGGAATTGTCAGTAAGCTGTCGTGGATATCGCGATTACAATTACCTATCAACGATAACATTGTCACAGGACTGTAAAATCTAGTTGTGTACACTCCTAAATACAAATTTTACAAGCTATTATAAAATATAGATATTAAAAATACTTGACACCGATACCAGTTATTTGAAAACTTTGCGCATGGCTTCCTCATATAAATTAGAGATGTCATTGCTCGCATTACGTATATCCTTTAAGGTTAAGGCCTTTTACGAGATTAAAAATATGATAACTCAATGATTACTTAGAATTTTCGTACATTATTTAAGTCTAACATTGCTTTTATTATCTAACGAATTTTTTGGCGCGTGTTTTGATAAACAATTCACGAGTAGTTCTCCTGATATGTATATAACCTATTACTGAAGTAACCTTAACCTAAACATATTATTATTAGTAAAATATGAAATTAACAATTTCCTTTATTTTCCAAAAACCTACACATCTTCACATATAATATGAAAATTTTACGTCATTCAGTTTTATAAGTAGGTATTTCGGGTATTGCCTTCGAATCTAATAAATGCGCAATCATGATTGGTATACCTACGTGACTCAAGAAAATATAGCTAGGTACTTTGCTGATTCACATTTATTAGCCGATTTGGTATTTCCAAATTGGTTTAAAGGCCAATCACAACAAACAAGGCGGGAACTGTTTTCAACTAAATTTTCTAAAAAGTTACATTATCTGTTATGATTACTTTTGTGCGTATAAATAAAGGAAATGTGATTTTAGCAATATAATAAAATAAAACGAACAAATGCGGAAATAATGTAAAAATTGTTAGATTTTAGTAATATTTATTATATTGCTAAAATTTACATAAATTTCCACATTTGTACGTTTCAGTAATAAACGGAACAAGAATTCACAAAACTTTAAATTTAATTAAAACAATTTGATAAAAAACAAGTCCGTGATTAGACCAGCAACTCTACCATGACTTCTTAAAGCAGAACTTCCTTCCACTGAGGGAAAGAGACAGAGCTATGTAGGGCGTCTAGCACCATCTCTTTTTTCACACAGGAATAAGAACTGCTATGAGATGTCATGGTAACCCTACTGTTGTATTATATGGGTCAGAATGCTAGGCTGTAAAAAAGGTGGATGAAAAACGATTGCATTTAGCGGAGATGAGAATGTTGAGATGGATGTGTGAAGTGACAAGAATGGATAAAGTAAGGAATGAATATATTCGAGGAAGTTTAAAAGTTGCGCCTGTTAAAGAAAAAATGAAAGGGAGTCGTTTGTCTTGGTATGGACATATGATGAGGAGGGATGAAGGACATGTGACTAAAAGAGTAATGGATCTGAATGTTGATGGACGAAGAGCGACAGGAAGGCCAAATAAAAGACGGATGGATTGTGTAAGGAATGATTGTATAATGGAAGAAGAAAACGTTTTGCGCCGACCCCAAATAGAATGGGACAAGAGCAAGAAAATTATGATATACTTATATTTAGCGTGCCTATACGAAGAAGCATTACGAAAGAAAGGAAAGGACGCAATAATATTCGAATGTTTGTTATGGCCCTGTAAGTATATGATCGGTTGTGCGTGCAGCACCTACCGCAGACTGTATTGAAAAATACGTGACAACTGACATTAGCCATTATTATGAATAGTTGAACGTGTCAAAGTGGACATTATCATTGACCAATAGCGGTAGTAGGAAAATAACCTTTGCAAGATCATAGGATCTTGAGAATTGTTACGAGCTATATTTACGGGGTATACAAGGTGGAAACTTTCACCGGTGTGGTAACGAGAACTAAGCAGATACGAACATTGCAGCTGCACTAAAATGGTCTTATACATTATTTTCTTGACTAGTAAGTTTTTAGTATACTACTTGTATTTTGTGTTCCAAGGGCGATGGTTATTTCAATAAAGATATATAGAAGTTATAGAAACCGATATTCACATTTGTGTTAAATTTTCGAACAGAACTGACTTTTTGTTAGGTGGTTCCCTAATACGAATGTTCATTTGTAATTGATAATAACATACTAAACATATTTTTTAATAATATGTATCTATTCAGCCGTAACAATTTTGAACAGACACAACAATATCGTAATACGTTTGTAGATAGGTACGCTTAGATATGCACGTACAAACATAACGAAAATTCCTGGAAAATTCGATTAGATTTACAGTAGGAAATGTTTTTTTTGGGCCAATCACACCGATTATTTTATCAATGAATTTAAACCTTATTGTAAACAGTTTTTCCATCGTACATTCCAAATGAAGTATTAGAATGTCAAAGCAGAAGATAGATCTTTTTGTATTTCATCGAATCTGGGAAAAAAAATGTTGTCCCTTTTTAACAACATTAATGTTTTTATTACGATGATTCGTGGGTACCTGTAATTTCTAAGGTCAAGATTTTTATGTTTACAGCATCAGATTTCTCACATTGTAAACTTTTCTTAGGCATGCAAGCCACGAAGTTATCTTTCGAACAACCCGAAACCCCGCCAGGTTCTTGTCATGCGATAACTCGCATCCTCGGAACACAAAAAGCAAAAGAAGGAATATGGATGGGTTATTTAGTAAAAGTCTGGCACTCCCTTCCGCTACGTCCAGAGGAAAAAAGGAATTTGATGATTTCCCATCCGAAAAAAAGGCATGCAAGCCATACCAACTTGAATACCCACTTGTTTCTAATATTCTACACGTATTGGTCAATTGCTAGTAATTTTTAACCGACTTCAAAAAAAGGAGGAGGTTCTCAATTCGACTGTATGTTTTTTTTTTTTTTTTTTTTTTTTTTTTTTTTTGTGTTTGTTACCTCATAACTCAGGTCTGAGTGAACCGATTTTGATGATTCTTTTTTTATTCGAAAGCTGGCGGTTGTCGTTTGGTCCCATAAAAAAAATATCAAGATCCGACAAGTAGTTTTTGAGTTATCTTTAATAATGCGTATTAGATTGACTTCGTGTACGTAGATGATATATTCATTCGTCGATTATATTTTAGAAGTTGTCGAAGACAAATGATCAAAAAATGCTATGTCATCGCAGTTTTTTGAGGTGATTGTATTTTAATTTGGTGATAGATCTTCAGTGATATACAACGGCACTCTTTAATAAATGACAGCAAATCCGCCGTGATTGCTGCAATCACATGTATAAGTATGGGTTTCGCCAGGGTAGGCAGACAGGCGAGTGGGAGCAGGGTGACCGTATCCCCTAAGGGATGATGCATATGATTTCTGAATTGGTTTGATACTAAAGCATAATATAGATACTTAGTATTTAATCTATAGCTTGATGTGGAACTAAAACTTGTATCTAAGACGGGACTAAAGCTAAAAATAAAAACTTTTTAACCGTGTTTGCGTATTATATCATAATTACTATAACTAAAAATGCTGAAATAAAAACTTTTTAGTAAAAAAATAAAACCGACTTCTAAAAAAAACTAAAAACTGGAAAATAACTTTATTTCCGGAAGTCGGTGGCAAATAAAGTCAACGAAACCAACAAAAGCCACCGACTTCCGGAAATAAAGTTATTTTCCAGTTTTTAGTTTTTTTTAGAAGTCGGTTTTATTTTTTTACTAAAAAGTTTTTATTAGAGCTTTAATAAAGTAGTTTAACAACATTGAGGTAATAAAATGCCGTAATCGGCTCTACGAGACCTTACTGCAGAATGGCAAAGTGTGGGTGTAGGTACTGCGGTCCTTCGGGTATCCGGACCTTAGCTGATATCTTTATTGGTGCTAAAATGTGACAATATACTTGATAAGGTTGTTTAAATTACGTCCAATAATATTTATTGTAATCACTGTATGACAATGCGGAACGTGCTGTCAACATTCTTTCATATTAATTCGAAGAGCTAGGATCCTGTTTTTCGACTAATATAAATAGTTTCAGTCAGATAGGCAGTCGCTCTATGTAAAGTATTGGAAGCGGACCCTGACATAGTTGGTAAAAGACTCTGCAGCGTTCCGACAATATTTTTCAGTAAAATTATTTATGCTGAAACAAGCGGTGAACAAAGGTAACTAAATGTGTGTCACGTAACAATGTTAAATGTAAGAGCAGTAACTAAGACATTAAGACCTGTTTCTAAATACCTTTATACATATAATGTTTCGAACAAATGTGACTAAGAATTAATAATTTTACCTATCACATGACAGAGTCCACTTAGGTATGACGTAGCCTTGCGCAATTTGCATGTAGGTAACAACAGTTATGATAGTAGATCGTTATCTTTTAAGATAATCTGGATTGAATCGATTTTTGATCGATGATATTGATACAACATTTATTGATTTAATTGGTAGGAACTGTTGCAAACATTATTGCCTCAATAAACTACTTCTATCGCGTCTTTTGTTTAACAATTAAGTAGGTAATTATTATGACGAGCAAAGGAAATATATAGAGGTATTTTTTGTTTGAAGTCTTAGAAAACTTGAACGTTATTGTTTACTTTGTAGTCCAAAAAACTCGCTATTTATGGGAGCATCTCGATTTATTAATTTTATTCTATATTATAGTGAACTAACTGTTGCTCGCGACCTTCGTCCGCTTTAAATTATTAATAATTCATCAAAATCGGTTTAGCCGCTTAGGCGTGAAGACGTAACAAACAAACTCACTTTCGCTTATACAACATTATTTTTAGTTTATGCGAAAGCCGAAAAATCGGTCCAGTATTTTTATATAAAGAATCTATGTACAAAATTTCAAAACTGTATTATGAAAAACCACAAAGTTAGCTTGTTATGTTACCTGGTACGGATATCCGTACAAATACACTGTCACCATGGTGTAAAAATGATTGGAATCGATTCAGTTACTTATTCTGAACAAACTATATTCAAGTTTCGCATATATTAAAATAATGTTGTATTATTAGTAAGAACTAGCTTTCATCCGCGACTTCGTCCGCGTGGCATAAATTATTTTGGGCTAACGCTAACTTTAACCTGCGTGATAATCGAAAAAAAAAAATCTTTTTCTCCCCTTTTCTTCCCTCTTTTTCCCCATTTAAAAAAAAAGTAGCCTATGGCCGTCTTCAGGGTCCCAACTTTTTCTGTAGGTACCTACCAAAATTCGTTAAAATCGGTTTAGCTATTTAGGCGTGAAGACGTAACAAACAAACTCACTTTCGCTTTATAATATTAGTAAGGATAAAAATGATTACCTATTTGAATCGGATTTGTTAACAATTTCATAGGTTATTTAAAAAAAACACGTAATTCTGATACTCTTTCAAATTATTTTCGTATAACATCACCTATCTCTCTCTAGCCGTTTTGGCCATGAGACGAAACAGACAGACCAAAATGTTATACCATGATCTCTGAACGTGCATAATATTCATACTCTCACAGCATGTGGGCTCCAGGCTAATGAACAGCATGTGAACGCTTGAGAAGTAACAATACTACAGAAATAGTTGGCAACTTACCGTGTAAAGTGTGCACTTATGGTAACTTTACCTACGGTAATCGTGACAATACGTACTCCGAACAATTACATTTACGACTGATTTGCCTTAGGAACTGTTAACAAAGTTGAATAAATCTGTTAATACGTAGCCGTAGGTACCACCTAGATACTATAGAAACGGAACTATTACCTGAATAGAATCCACTTAATTAGTTCCCGCGGAGGAAATGCGCCATCTACGAGCCCATTGTTCGTTTGCTCCCGTGATTTTTGTCCGGGACACTCCATGGTAGGGTTAACAAGTATCTTATGGATATTTTATGGGATAATGTGTTTTTCTATTTTTTGAATGTTTTTAGTCTTTACGTTCATCAATTTGCGATTTTCTGTTGTAGGATATAATTACAGTGTGCTGCAATAATACATGGACTGAACATACATGACTTTTTTAATAACCTTGTCATAATTAAAGTTTTTTTAAAGCAGTTGGTTACTGATTTTATTTGTTACCTACTGATCATATATTATTAGATGAACAATATTTACTGTATTGACTGTAATCACGTTCTTGAAAATGGCTCCAAAGATTTCGATGAAAGTTCTAATTACTTAAGTGAAAAATCAATTTAACTTTTTTGTTTTGCGGATGGGAAATCATCCGTAAAACAGTCAGACTGTACTGACCGGGATCGCGGTATCTCCTGCGAACAACCCCGGCAGGCGGAATCAATCTAGCTTAGGTCGAAGCATATCTGGGAAAATTGGTTTTGTCTTTTTTCTCTGAACGGAGCTTCGTCGTCATGGTACTGTAAAATATACCGGTAACATGTATTGGGAACATGTAAGATCTAAATAGTGATAATAAATACGATAGATTAAGTTATCAGTGTTCAAATCAAATCATGTAATAATTATTGTACCAACAAAAAAAATCCTAACTTTTCCAAAGCTACTTTTTGCATGGTCACACGCTTGCCAGTCTAGGTCCGGGTAGACAAAAGACACATTTAGGTTCATCCGGGCGCTCCCGGATAAGTAAAGCAAAAAACCCGGTAATTCTGTACGTTATTACGTATTGTTCTGTTTTATAAGCTAATAACCTTTGAAGGAAGGTTTGAAACTGATGTTGGTAGATGTTACTGTTTAGCCCTGTGCAAAACTTGTTAATAAGAAAATAAAATGAATGTACAGAAAAAATATATCGCAGGCCAGGGTAATGTTACCTACTATTTTAACTAGATCTATGTTGAACCGTTCGTAAAATTTCGAAATTGTAAGTAGTATCATTTAAAGAATTGGGTTGTCTATAAATCTATCTAGGCCAAAGAAAAGATGGATGGATTGTGTAAGGAATTATATGAAGGGGAAAGGAGTAAATGATGCCGTGACGTCTGATAGGGGAGAATGGAAGAACAAAACGTGTTGCGCCGACCCCAGATGAATGGGACAAGGGCAGGAAAATGATGATGATAAATCAATCTAGTAAGAGATCGCAAAATTTTTAAGCATTCCTGCGAAATCTGAAAAACGCACTGATGTTATAATTAGATATAAATAATGTGGAACAACTCTAATCACAGCTGGTAATACGGTATTACACCCATTTTTAAAAAGTATTTCATTTTGATCCTAGGGTCCTAATAAACCACCAAAAAAAAACAAAAAAATAACATTCAAACGATAAGTGCCATAAAACTGCATTTCAATTTTACAATTTCTATGTTCGCGCGTAAAATCACAAAAACGCTTGACGCCATGTTACTTTGTGGTCATGATGACCAACTGACGTCATGACCTGAGTAAACAAATGCGCTGTTATTAGTCTTTCTGTTTAGTTGTATTTTTCACTATAGTTTATGGTATTATTATATGGTAGTATTTATGTCTTCCATGGTATGATTACTATTATTTCAATAAAAATTAAAATGTAAAGTTTTAAAATACTAAAATAGTAATAGTTGCTCAGTTGACAGTTGTCACTTTTTGTTCTCATGACCATATGACGTAATAATCATGGCGGACACTGTTTCGCGTAGTAAAAGAACAGACTAAAAAAAGTGAAAACTTTGAAATCAATTCAAAAATTTATTTAGTTATTTTATTAACTAAATTTAACATTTTCCGACTGCTTGTTGCCTAAACTATCTGAATTGTATATTTTTAGAATTTCTTTCATATAGAGTAAAATACCCTATTCTGGAGTTCCTTGCCCATTCTTCTCCATAGCTATCTTTATTCTCTAAGTTATTATGCCTTGTGACTGGGACTGTAGCTTCATCATTTTGTCTCTTGAAGTGCCTGTGATGGTCTCATTGAAATAAATGATTTGAGTTTGACTTAAATTCTACCGTTAAGAATGATGCGAAAATTATGGAACCAAATAAATAGGTACCTTATTATTTCGAAGTTTCGATGAGATATTAAATATAACTCATTTGAAAAATGAGCTATCCTAGATGTGAAAGATAATAATAAACAGGGAAATAGCTAATATTGTTACATGTTGATGTTGCTCTCGATAGGACAATAACATTGTGCGAACATATGAAATTTATTCAAGCACATAACAGTTAAGCTAGAATCAAAATAATCAACTTCACATTTTATACCTACTTTTAATGCTTGCAAATAAAATATTTTCTGCGTACCTATTATGATCAATCAGGATTAATTTTCAATTATTTTTCTTAGTAAAAAGTTGCATTAATCGTCTTATCCCCAGATTTACAAAAGGTGCATATTTAATTATGTAGATTATCCCTATATAAGTACTTAACTAAACTTATCACAGCAACTGAAAAGAAAAGTCACTCCTTTAGTACCTACCCATTTTATTTATCAATTTGTTATTTGTTGGTTGAAGATAGTGGAATGACATGGAACTAGTAGAAAATCAGTTGTTAGGTACCAAACCTTCTTCATAACCAGGTATAAACCAAGCTCGTTAGTTTTTTTCAGACTACTTTGGTTAGTGCCCCCATGAGCTCCATGAGCTCATTCTCCCATACCCCTTTCTTCCGTAAGGAGTCTAGACGCATTACGGGTTATCTCCCATAGCTGGTCAATGTTCCACACATTCGCACGAATCGGTTTGCTACATCCTTTGTTATGTGCACAGGCAAGGAGTGGATTTTGCTGCCTGCGTCTGTGTTCCTGAGTTCATATAGCTTAGTTCCATTTGAGTCGTGAGTTAATAGGCTTCTTTAGGGTTACCTCGTTTCATCGTCCTTATCCATATATTTACTGAATATTAAAAAAGGTAGGCACTGCATTCAATCAAAGGATTGTGGACTTTGATGGACACTTTCAGATATATTTCATGCCTAATTATGAAAAAAAGCAATAGCTACAAAAAGCCTAAAGCTGTATAGAATTTCTTACATCCAGGACTTTATAAGCCTGCAAGAGCCTGTTTAATAAGCATCCACGTTTAATGGCGGCCACTGTCAAAAGTTTTAAGTAGCGTTAATTCTTTTGAGACGTTAGATTAATGCGTCGCCTAATTAAATATTTAAAAGAAAGATTTTAGGCTGTGGCAGAATGTTTCTTTTTTCTGAATGGGAATGTTTCCATTTATTTTAGAGAATCTAGCTCTGAAAACCACAATGTAATTATATACTTCAGATGTTACAGTACTAAAGCAGAACGTAGTTGCAGATTGGTAAGTCATTTAGCATTGTTTTTTTGGGATTGATTAGTTTTACTAACTAAAAAGATTGCCTTTAATAGACAATGTAATGCCCATTAAATGAAAGTAAAAAAAATTGTGCGTAAAATCTGCTAATTTCGCCTTAAAACTAAAATAGGCAATATGTAATTTTTAAAAACATTAGGATTTATTGAATATTCATACTTTGTATTGTTTCCTCGTGCTTCCATTAACTGCGTTTACGTGGGTTGCTATACTGTACACCAAGTTCAGCGGGTGATGGTTTCGTTATTTTACGCATCGCCCTAGGTCGTCCCAAGCATGCTAAATGTTAGCCTCTCATACGACTAATGTTCATCTCTTTAATGTAGTCATACACAATCCAAACTGTATTAGGACGGGCATTGTCATGCATAACAAAGCATCGTCACCCAAATTGACCATAAATAGATAGGTCAATGTGTTCATTAAGGATTTCTTCCACATTTCTAACGCTAAAAGAGCCGTTTTCTATGAATGACAGTTTTGTCTCTTAGATGAAATTTCGGGCCACACAACACACGGATACCTACAGACCCCTCACCGTAGGCTACTTTTTCTGCGATGCATGCTTGTTTGCATTTTGCCCCTGGTCTTTTATATACACTCTGTGTCTTCCACCGTGTTTGTAGAGCATACATTTTACTTCGTCAAAAATCATCTTCAATATTCCAATTTAAGTGGTTCAGGGTATATCTTACTTAGTCTTACAATACGATGCCCACGCTCCCGTTTAGAGCGATTTGCAGGTCTAAGTATTTTTAAGTTAGCTTCAGCAAGTCATCGTCTTACTGTCCATACATTTGGGTTACTTCCTTCGAAGCGTCGAAACTGATTTGTAAGTTCAGTAGGCCTACTATGACATCTTAAAGCAGAACTTATTCCACTGAGTGAAAGAGATGGTGCTGGACACCCTGTATAGCTCTGTCCGTTTCCCTCAGCGGAATAAGTTCTGCTTTAACACGTCATGGTAGGGTAGCAGTTTCTGTGAGAAAGCGATTACGAAGCATGGTGTTCACCATGTTCCTGCGTAGGTTAAAGCCAGTTTCTTCATAACGTCGGAGAGGGAGAAATCTTAAATAATTCTTATTTTCTTATGTATCTGTTTTTTTAGCCCGCGATAGTAATGACATAAGGAAATCATTTATTGTTTTAAGAAACAAAACCTTTGTCAGTCACACCACCCTCTAAATATATTAAAGTGAAACGCATTCCCAACTCTGTATAACAAACAAAGCGTCCTAAGTGGGTGCTTAATTAAGAAATGCTGAAGTGTTTTGATGGTGGCACATTAATTTTATCTTGTTTTTCTGCTTTCGCGACCAATTATCTTGGCGAGTTCGTGGGGAGTCTTCGTTGGGAGTTTTAATTTTATTCGCTTGCCCCAATTATATTTCGCTCTGCGATCAACATTCATAACTATGTATTCAAGAACTCGATCTGACGTTTCAAATTGTTTCTGAGAAATTCTGAATGTCTTGCCACAATTGTTTTGTTTACGAGTTTATTTCTTACTCCATGCCAAATGAATCAGTCGTGTATTGCTTATATTGAGTGCGTAGAGTGGCTTCGCTAAACTCACTAAGTATTATTGTTGGATAGCATAACTCCAATACGCTTTCGATGATTTCTGCTCAACATGTAGTTTTTCCGTGAAATGCTACGACGAATGTCAGAAAAATCCACAATCTTAGCAGCAGGCGAATTCATTTTTTGCATTTAGGATACAGATTTCAGTTTAAAACAGAGTTTTAATTAATAACAAAAGCTTTTCTTTATTAAAAAAGGACTTACTAAAATTTATTAGTTCTTTTTCAAGTGGATTTAGACACCACTTGAAATCTAAATAAGCTGCTTTATCAGATACGTCGTATTATTGAGATTTGTGACCGTAAAGCTCTGTAAAGTCCAAATAAGTAAGTAAAGATACGTATATTTTACGATCTTACTCGTATACTCAATTTAAATGGTTCTTTCCGTATCAAGTTTATATGACACATTACATTATTTGTTATACAACGATGGGATTTTGATACATTTTTCTCCAATTAACAAATAACTCACATTATTTATATCAGATTCCAGTGGTAGAATCTCTTCCCTTATTTTGTGGTCGGCCTCTTCGCTTTGTTCTCCAATGCTCCTAATTTCCCTTTGTCCCAAGTTACGTTTACCGTAAAAAACCTTTGCGGAAGAAATTTTCTTAATACTTGACGTTCTAAGCGTTAATTAAGTGGCGAAGGAATATTAAAAAAAGTCTGTGATATTTCCACTTTTTCTTAATCAAAATTTAATTTTGTTTTGAGAATATTTCCATACAAAGTATTTAATTGTTATTTGCATTGAAAAATATTTAAGAATTAATTAGTGAGAGTCGTCATCAGAAATTCAAAGTAGCTCCCCATAAATCGTAAATTATTTATAGGTACCTTTTAGATAAAACTGCGTCACTGATTTAATGCTCGCAAGCGTTACTGCTGAGTACGATATCTAGGATCAAATCAATTCCCAGGTCAGGTAGTGTTACTCAGTGTTACAATAGGGAAATCCCTGTAACAGTTTGGAACCAGAATTTGAGCCCGGTTGATGGCCTCAACAATACATAGTAGCTCACATCCCATTATAATGGAACTTATTTAACTGGTGAGCGGTAAGTTTGTATACCTACCATATGTTTAACACTGCTTATTTCGGTGTAAAGTTATGGTATAAGATCATTTTAGAAGAAATGGATATAGCGCTGACCCAGAATAAATTTGCATCATAATGTGACATGATAGAAAGTGATTTCTTTTCAGGTGATTGGTAGGCTAACTGGCAAACTGTAATTTAACACTACTATTGCAAATCTCGTAAAATTATGAAGTTCTAATGTTTTTTTGCGAATTAAAGATAAAATTAAATTTTAATGGAACCGGACCATTTATTCATCTCCTCTATTTATTAAAAAGAAAAAATAATTACAGGTAGATACCCATAACACTTGCTCAGTTTCGTAAGATGTATAGGGGCATGATTTTAACTGGCATTAATGATTTCCAGTACCTATTTAACGTGTGCGTATAGTATGCACTCTACGTTTGAGCATACTAGCAAGGGGGAAGAAAAATACTGACACTGGCTTGTATGATGTTTGAGCAACACAAACTCTTATTGACATATCTTATACGTCGTTTTCTAAGTTTCGTAATTTCAGTAAAAGAAATGAATGAATAACGAAGTAATTTATAACTTTACTTTTCTCTGTGTTAGAGTAACAAAACCGAAATTTGTTCTTCCCTTCATTGCGTTTATTTTTTTTTGTTTTAGACCATACCTGGGAACCTGTATTTTTGCGTATGGGAAACATACATTATAAGTGTCTGAATTTTACTGTAAATACCTCCATGCCATATGTACTAATTAATCCACCCATCAGTGAAATGTGTTTGAGTGTGATACATTGAGTGCTACCCTTAATAGTATTTTTTTACATCATAAAATAAAGCCTTTTCCCAGCATTTTTTTAGCGCAGTATTCCTAAGTTTGTTGTACAGAATGCTTGGTTGAGATTTCATCTGGAGGCACCGCATTTGCCTACATATAAGATAATAATTAATGTTTGCTTTTATGCGTATGTTTTACTACCATGCTCTTAGGTTTTATAGTATTACTAACACGCTATGAACAACATAGTCTGAATGTTGGTGCTTAATATAGGGCCCGTTTGCACCCCACATTTGATTATCGACAACTTTTCTTAGTCCAAACCTGAAGTTTTTTTCGTGATAAGAACTTCCGTCTCCATCCTAAGGAAGTCTTTATTACCGCATTGGTTTGTTTGTTAAATATAATTGCTTTATCTACTTGAGCGCTCACAAAGACTACCCCTGGCAATTCTTTTCATCTGTCACACCCAACAACGTCATGGCCCATTGTAAATTCATACGAGAGCCTTGTCTTGTCAGCTATTACGTCTTATTATGCCTACGAATATTTGTGTCAAGAACACAGGGTATTGGGTTTTTCTGTCTCCGCTGTAGGTAATGGCCATCAAAACTTGGTCATCTAGGCTGCTTGTATGATTATTATTACGCATTGGCTTCATGGTTCTTGCACGATCTGGGATTGTTTATTGGGTTTTACGTTTTTGCACGGTCGGTTAAAAAGAATGTGGATAGTTCAGGAATGTTGCTTGTGGTCAAAGGGGACACGAAAAAAACATACTATTCGAACTTACTTTTAGCGTAATAAGGCTCTAACTTCCGATTGCACATATTGATCAATGTGTCTGATACAGCTTTAAAGAAAAAAACGTGTTGTGCCGAACTGCCGACCCTAAATAGAATGGGACAAGGGCAGGAAAATGATGAATGATGATGTTCTGCAAGTTATAAAAAATCTACAGAATTTCACTCCTTGTCTAATCCTGAATGCTTTGAAAATGTTTCTTTATTAATTTATCAAAGCGTGCGAATATCACTTTATTTACGCTTCTTTCTGCTCCAAGCTCCTGAAAATATACCTCAGGGAAAGCAGCATTCAATTGTCGCGATTTCTTCTAGTATGATCGTCAAACTCGAGGCAGTTTACTTCATTATGGTTGCTTATACAATGTAATTTTGCATAAATAGTTAGGTAGTATTCATAAGCAGTATACAGATACTGGCGACCTTACCTTGCGAATTTCCAATAAAAGTATCCTTATAATTTGTGAAGCTTGTCTATTTAAAGCTATTTCAAGTTTATCATAATAAAAAGTATAATGTTATAAGGCCAGTAATAAATGGACACGTACGAGGGAATACCAAAAGATACAATAAATCAAGGTCTGACTGTGAACTTCACCCACGCTTTTATTTGCACTGCACAAATAAATAAACAGTAGGAAAATAGGTAATTTGTAACTTAAGGTGCCAAAAAATCCACATTATACTAATACCCTGTAGTTTATTCAGTTTTAAAATACAGAAAAAGTGATTAGTTCCTGCTGTTAGCTTTTCTATGATAATGTGAATGCAGTGGTTATAATTGGTTTGCCCAAGTTCATTGAGGGCCATGTTGTCGCAGTATAATAATTTGGCAAGACGTTTCAATTTTCTACCTGCGTTTTATTAGTTATTATTATTTACATTTTATTAGTTATTAGTATTTAGTTTTTATTATTTATTGACATCAATTCAAAATAACAAATCAATGTCATTGTGTATATTGCGTCTTATCAATGTACACCAATATTATTTTAATAAGTACCTATTTAAACACGTATATTTACTCGAAATACTAAACTGGTTTACATCCGTCACATCACTTCTTTAGGTCCGTTTGTAAATTAGAGTCGGGCAGTAACTACCCAGTATTTTGCTGACCAGGGCCTGTCAAACGCAGCGGTCATAAGACACATCCTTACTAATATTATAAAAGCGAAAGTGTGTTTGTTTGTTACCTCTTCACGCTTTAATGGCTAAACCGATGTTGATGAATTTTGATACAGAGATAGCTGGGAACCAGGAGACGGACATTGGCAAATTAAAAAAAATGGGATATGAGGGAGAACGAGGGAAGAAAAGGGAAAACTTAGCGTTGCTATTCAATAAGGCGCAAGAACAAAAACTGCACGTAGCAGGTACTGTGTAATACCGAATTTAACGCGAGCGAAGCCTCGGGAAAAAGCTAGTAATTATTATATTTTTTTGTGCACTTGTGACATGTGCCCAATAAACAGTCTTTATTTTTCTTTTTTCAATACCAAACTGCATTTTTCTCTAAAACAGCAGGCATTTTAAGAACGTTATGATTTTTTAAATTATTATCACTTTAAAAACTTTAATTTTATTTATTTCCATGTACATATTTTTTTTTGTGCCATTGTAAGGAGCTGCTACCATGACTACTCTTTTATTTGTTTGTCGTTGTCATTGTACGTGCTTCAAGTTTTTGAATAAAAAAAAAACGTACAAAACGATCAGTCACATATTTCATGCCACGTAACATCTACATTGTATTGTATTTTAATGTATAACGTGCTGGTGTCCGTCTTAGTGTAAGGGGCGTATTTTGCGTATAGGTAACAAGGACAAAATACGAAACAAAATTGAGGCGGGAGTTTGTAATCTTGGCTGACTTTGATCAGCTGTTCATAGTGTGCATGTACTCATAATCCAAGGTATGCCCACTGCTACATGTGAAGAAAGCGAAGGCCTTTCTGTCTAAACCTCCAACATCTGATGACGCCTGTATAGATATAATTATCATGTATTTTACCTTATAAAAAGTGTTTAAAGAATTATGTTCAACAATTATTCTGTCTGTAAATGAGAATTCACTTATTTATTTTATTTATTTGGCTCACCAACAATTGGGAATATGCATGATTTTTTATGTCTTAAATTAACCATTTACAAGACGTAAATGGTTAATTTAAGACATAAAAAATCATATAACATAGAAAAGAATATAAACAGGTTTGTAAATAGTCTAGTTATGTATTAAAGTGAAATTTAAAACATTGAATAAATTGAGCCGTTCAAACGCCACCATTTTGCGCGCTTTTGATGACGTCATTGGTTATGTACTGTTTGTTTACTATAGTAGCGTTTCAGTTACTTAATACTTATTTTCAGTTTTAATTGCTGAACAAACCACAGAAGAAGTTAAAAAACTTTCTTACAAGTATTGTATGGTACCAAAATGTATAAACACTACCAGTAGTATACCAGATAAAATGCTTTTTCGTATTCCACACGATGTAAAATTACGAAAACAATGGTGTAAAAATATGAAAAGGGATAATATATCTCTATTATTGGTTGTATTTTGTTGTGAAGATCATTTTAATTTAACGTACATAAGTATTCTATATTTATGTACAGCTTAATGTGAATTTTAATTAGCTATTAAGCAGTAGACGAATCGGTCTAAAACTAACCTGGTTCTCAAGTTTACAAAAGTTCATTAAAATTTTCTGTAAAGAGCTTTCTTATTCCTATTGCGGTTTTACGAAATTTTGATGATTTATAATTGATTTCAGGTAATGAAAAGGTACATTTAATTTTATTGAATATAAGTTAATGAAACAAAGGAGAAAAACATAATCATAATATGTTTTTATGTCAGAAGCCGAATATGCCACCACCAGGTGAGAGAATGGCCGTAGTTAAAAGGCAAAGAATAGCACTGGTAAATGATACTCTTTCAGAGTATGCCATCAAAAGTAGTAATAGTAGTAGTATTATCTTGCAGCTTTCAACAAAACGAAAACAAAACCAAATATCTAAAGTTTGCCTTACCAAACCACAACGTGATCTAAATTTAAATCTTGACGGCAAAAATCTTGATGTTATAGCGGAAACTGCATTCTTGTGGATGACTATCGATTCAAAACTGCAATGGGACGCGCGCATAAGAACTCTTTCGGGTAGGCTCAGCTCAGCTGCTTATGCAGTAAGGAAAATAAGACAGTTAACTGATGTAGACACAGCTAGGTTAGTATACTATGCTTGCTTACTTTCACAGTATTATGTCCTATGGCGTTCTGCTGTGGGGATCAGCAGCAGGCGTCGATTCAGTTTTCATATTGCAAAAGAGGGCAGTCCGTGGAATCTATAAAATGGGTCCTCGCGAGTCCCTCAGAGAAAAAAATAAAGAGATCGATATACTGACTCTGCCTTCACTTTATATCTTAGAATGTTTACTGTATGTCCGTAAAAATCGGGGGCTTTTCGTAATTAGGAGCGACTACCATAATATTAATACACCCAGTAAACACGAAATTGTTATTCCCAAATTTAGATCAACAAAAACTAGCAAGTCATTTCTAATAAACAGTATACGCATTTATAACAAGTTGCCAAAATCAGTTATAGAACCTACAGATGGAAAGTTTAAAAACTACATAAAACGTGTCCTTATTAAAAACGCATATTACAAAATCGTGTACGTTACTCCAGCAAGAAAGTATCTCCTAGAGTTATATGAGTAGAACGTATAGTTTGTGCCTTATCTGCTGTAAATGTGCCCCCACATAAAAAATGTGTGCCCCCTGTCGTTTTGAAAAAAAAAACCGAAAAACGATTCCTGCTGGGGTAACGTTTTTCTAGCAGGAAAATTCTAAACGAGTGATCGGAGAGAGAAAAATTGTGCATGGCCAGAGAGCTTATATGTGTGCCAAAATATGCCCCAAAAAATAAAATCTGTGCCCCTTCAGGTATTCGAGTTATTGCGTTTCCTGCTGGAGTAACGTTTTGATGAATCGTATATCTCTAAAACCATTGCATGTGCCCCTGTAGAATAAACATACACGAGTAGCTCTTAATATGTGCCCCTTTGTGCTCCAATTAGATTTAAGGAATAATTTATAGTTTTCAAGTTATCGCGGTTTTATCAAAACCTGAAAAAACATCGCAGCGCCCAAATGAGGCAAGGCATAAGTTCACTGAAAACTGTATTCAATCCTTCTTGGCGCTAATAATAACCATAGAAAGTTTCAAAACTGTGCATGCATGCGTTTTTGAATAATCTTGCTAAAAGTCAAAACGATGGTGTCACAACTTTGACGGCAAAATACAAGGAACTGGCTCAATCTCAGATGTGTAGGTGTGAACTAAAATCATGTGCCTTTAGTCAAAAATATATGGTGAAAATATTAAGCTTGGAATGTTTCGCATTAAGTAAATATAAACAAAAAACCAAGTTAAGTAAACAACGGCTGGTTATCCGACCAAATTAAGATGACTACTAAAAAGCGACGGATTCATACATATCGATGACCTTCTTTACTTAACTCTCTAACCGGTTCACACGTGTTGTGCCTGAGTACACTGAAGTAGAAAAGTAATAAATAATAAAATAAAGTTGTTGTTGGATTATGTTCTACTAGCTGTTCCTATGACCTTACACATGATTAAGTACATTATAAATAGTAGCCTAAGTGCTATTCCAAGGTAAGCTATCGTCTCCATTTTAAATTTCATTAAAATACATCCAGTAATTTATGTGTGAACGAAAGAAATACATCCAGATATATTTGCCATTTTTCAGGTCTTTGACCCAAAATTTGATTGGTCCCAATGTTTAAAAATACCTATATAGTCCATGAAATGTATGATGAATACCTACTACTAAAAAGCGGTAGCTCTTTTTTGTATATAAATAAAAAGCCCGTATTTGTCTTTATATATATAAAGACAAATACGGTTCATATATATATTTATTGATAAGCCGTAGGTAAGGTAAATTAACAGTAAGTTTTTCATCATTAAGGGGAATGCCCCAACCAGCCCGCGAAATTCAAAATCTCTTGCGTTTTTTGCAATTTGCAGGCCAGTGCTAGGTAGTTGTATGTTGATTAAAATATTATTCGCAGTTGCTGTAAGACGAATGTAGTTACAAAATTATAATCATCAAAATCACCAATACAACCCTACAAGTTCATAAAGGCGTAGGAACAAAAAAAACAGAAAAAGTCATTCCTACAGCTTTATGAACGTTGTATTGATAATTACTTTAAGAATTAAAATTAAGGGAAGTAAATGATAATTTCCACATAAACAAGCTGTTTCATTAATATAGTCACAAGGTGCATTTAATATAATTTTTAATTAGCCCCCAAAACTTTTGAACGCAACAGTACGGACAACAGCGTAGGTATAATACGTCCAATAAAGAAGGTCATCGATATGTATGAATCCGTCGCTTTTTAGTAGTCATTTTAATTTGGTCGGATAACCAGCCGTTGTTTACTTAATTTGGTTTTTTGTTTATATTTACTTAATGCGAAACATTCCAAGCTCAGTATGTTCACCATATATTTTTGACTACAGGCACCTGATTTTGGTGTACACCTACACATCTGAGATTGAGCCAGTTCCATGTATTTTGCCGTCAAAGTTGTGACACCATCGTTTTGACTTTTATCAAGATTATTCAAAAACGCATGCATGCACAGTTTTGAAACTTTCTATGGTTATTATTAGCGCCAAGAAGGATTTAATACAGTTTTCAGTGAACTTATGCCTTGCCTCATTTAGGCGCTGCGATGTTTTTTCGGGTTTTGATAAAACCGCGATAACTTGAAAACTATAAATTATTCCTTAAATCTAATTGGAGCACAAAGGGGCACATATCAAGAGCTACTCGTGTATGTTTATTCTACAGGGGCACGTGCAGTGGTTTTAGAGATATACGATTCATCAAAACGTTACTCCAGCAGGAAACGCAATAACTCGAATACCTGAAGGGGCACAGATTTTACTTTTTGGGGCACATTTTGGCACACATATAAGCTCTCTGGCCATGCACAATTTTTCTCTCTCCGATCACTCGTTTAGAATTTTCCTGCTAGAAAAACGTTACCCCAGCAGGAATCGTTTTTCGTTTTTTTTTTTCAAAACGACGGGGGGCACACATTTTTTATGTGGGGGCACATTTACAGCAGATAAGGCACAAACTATACGTTTTACTCATGTAACTCTAGGAGATACTTTCTTGCTGGAGTAACGTACACTACAAAATCAAGGACCCCGGTTGAAGATAAAGAAATTTGGCTATAGTTCCTTCTGCGCATGCGGTTTCCCTGGTAGCAATAACCAGCACGTGGATGTCTCTAACTATTCTCAATCTTATTTTTTTTTGTGATATCTTTAATCATTTTTTTCAATCATTCATCACGAACAACCCAAGCCGTGCATCTTTTCTCGACGTTTTATAAGTACCCATGTAGGCCTATGTGAAATAAAAATATTTTGATTTGATTTGCTGTTACTAACGAGTTAACAATATTATACTGTATGTTATCTATTATAAAATTCTGAGTTATAATTCACGTGTTTAGATGTGATGCTACCATATTTAATTTCACAGTATTCTCACTAGATTGCAATTAATTCAACTTTTGCCATAAAATAAAAGTCCTAAATATGAAACATAATCTTATATTTACAAATAAGTAACAATAAATATTTACAAAAAATAATATTCGAGTACATAACGGTTAAATAATATCAGTTAAAAAAATATAACAAAGTAACTAAGGTTTACTATTTACAATAATATTAGGTGCTTACAATGATTTAGGTGATGGTTTATAACATCAGTAGGTAACATGAGTAGGTATTGATGAGTGATACTAGTACTTATACCTAGGTATCTTGCCACATACAATGTAAGGTACTTACGCTGTATGTGACACTTCCTTTCGCATTATTAAAGGGCAAAATAAGTGTATATAATTAAGTTATGACTTAATCATAACACTACTTTTACTGCCTGTTGAATATTTTTTTATTACATGAAAAACAATTAACTTAGGTTTACGTAAAAAAATACTCGTTACGCTATCTCGTCACATTGATTTTCGTTCTGTTGTTTAATTAACATCTTTTTGTTGCATTTGAGATCAGCGATGAATATATCAAACATTTGCACCCTAACTTTCTGGACTAGGCGTTTTGACTACCGCAACATATCTGCGTAATCTGTTAGACAAGGAAGTCACCACGTTTGGGTTAACATTTACAATGGATGATAATGGATACTAGAATCACTAGTGGATTAGATAGAAAAAAAGTGTTTATGGATTAGGCTTTCAAAGAAACAGATGGCATAGTTCTTTTTAAGATGCAGCTCTATTATTGGAGCATTGTTGATGCTAATATACTAATACCTGTTTTTATTTCTTCATAATAACGATGTGACCACAACCAGTTTTATCGGTGCAAAAAGTGGAATGTAGGTTCTTTAATAGTTTTGACCGAGACTGTTATATACTATATGTTTATAGCTCAGGCCTCGGTTACCAACTACTTCTTCTTGCATATGGATTATTGTTAGCATCGGGATATACGGTTTTTATTCGCGGTACTTTAAAAGAGCTCGAAAGACTTTCAATGTCGAAATCATCTGCTACTGCGGCAGCTTTACCTCTTCTTCGTCCAATCTCGTAAACTAGTAGGCAAATAAGAATAAGGACTATGAGGTATAGGAGAGCCAGCATTGTGATGGTAAGCGGGGTCCAAAAACTATTGGAACCATTATTGTCAACAGGTGGGGTTGGACATGGACAAGGTGTAGTCTCTGTGCCATCTGAATCTGTATCAGTTGGATTATTATCAATTGTGGTGGTTGTTGCATCTGGGTCATAGGGTGTGGTTACCTCGGTGTCGGGGCTATTAGTTTCATTGGAATCGATAGTAGTTGAATCATCAGCTTGAGGGGTAGTGGTTTCCTCGGAGTCGGTAGCAGTTGTATCATCAGTTTCGGGGGTACTGGTTTCCTCGGAGTCGGTAGCAGTTGAATCATTAGCTTGAGTGGTAGTGGTTTCCTCGGAGTCGGTAGCAGTTGAATCATCAGTTTCGGGGGTACTGGTTTCCTCGGAGTCGGTAGCAGTTGAATCATCAGCTTGAGGGGTAGTGGTTCCCTCGGAGTCGGTAGCAGTTGAATCATCAGCTTGAGGGGTAGTGGTTCCCTCGGAGTCGGTAGCAGTTGAATCATCAGCTTGAGGGGTAGTGGTTCCCTCGGAGTCGGTAGCAGTTGAATCATCAGCTTGAGGGGTAGTGGTTTCCTCGGAGTCGGTAGTAGTTGAATCATCAGCTTGAGGGGTACTGGTTTCTTCGGAGTCGGTAGCAGTTGTATCATCAGTTTCGGGGGTACTGGTTTGCTCGGAGTCGGTAGCAGTTGTATCATCAGTTTCGGGGGTACTGGTTTCCTCGGAGTCGGTAGCAGTTGTATCATCAGTTTCGGGGGTACTGGTTTCTTCGGAGTCGGTAGCAGTTGTATCATCAGTTTCGGGGGTACTGGTTTCCTCGGAGTCGGTAGCAGTTGTATCATCAGTTTCGGGGGTACTGGTTTCCTCGGAGTCGGTAGCAGTTGTATCATCAGTTTCGGGGGTACTGGTTTCATCGGAGTCGGTAGCAGTTGTATCATCAATGTCGGGGGTACTGGTTTCCTCGGAGTCGGTAGCAGTTGTATCATCAGTTTCGGGGGTACTGGTTTCTTCGGAGTCGGTAGCAGTTGTATCATCAGTTTCGGGGGTACTGGTTTCATCGGAGTCGGTAGCAGTTGTATCATCAATTTCGGGGGTACTGGTTTCCTCGGAGTCGGTAGCAGTTGTATCATCAGTTTCGGGGGTACTGGTTTCCTCGGAGTCGGTAGCAGTTGTATCATCAGTTTCGGGGGTACTGGTTTCCTCGGAGTCGGTAGCAGTTGTATCATCAGTTTGAGGGGTACTGGTTTCCTCGGAGTCGGTAGCAGTTGTATAATCAGTTTCGGGGGTACTGGTTTCCTCGGAGTCGGTAGCAGTTGTATCATCAGTTTCAGGGGTACTGGTTTCCTCGGAGTCGGTAGCAGTTGTATCATCAGTTTCGGGGGTACTGGTTTCCTCGGAGTCGGTAGCAGTTGTATCATCAGTTTCAGGGGTACTGGTTTCCTCGGAGTCGGTAGCAGTTGTATAATCAGTTTCGGGGGTACTGGTTTCTTCGGAGTCGGTAGCAGTTGTATCATCTGTTTCGGGGGTACTGGTTTCTTCGGAATCAGTAGCAGTTGTATCATCAGTTTCGGGGGTACTGGTTTCCTCGGAGTCGGTAGCAGTTGTATAATCAGTTTGGGGAGTTGTGTTATCAGAGTCGGTATTGTTTTCGTAGAGTTGACAATCAGTTTCATCCATACCTGGCGGTATGTAACGGAATGAATCGACTAGTACAATAGAATCTGGAGATGCCATGCCCATGATGGAAATCTGAAACAAAAAAGTGGAGTTCAACGCAAAGTCAAACACGCAATTGAAATTGCAGGTTTTAAAGCCTGCAGGGCGGAAAATTTGATATTTTTTTAAAATTAGTACAAATGTTTGCAATCTGCATCATTCGCAACCCTATTTTTATCTTTTCCTATTTTTGTTTTTAAATGTTTATTCTTATTTGATATTTTGATTGCTATTAAATTCGTATTTATGAGTATGGCTGTGTTGTGGTATACAGTTTTTTTTACATCTATACTATATTTTTTTAACATAACAAAAGCCGGCCAAATGCGTGTAAGACCACATGCAGTGTGGGGTGCCGCAATTGTCGACCTAAAGTGGTGCTTTTTATTTGATTCTATGAATATAATAGGTCTTTACCTATGAAATTGCCGTTTTGTATGAAAAAATTTAAACGATTTTTTTCATGTATTTTTTATTTGTATTAATCAAAGTAATCACCCATGCAATCAATGCATCTTTGCTAACGCAGTGGCAGTTTATTGATGGGATTCTTAAAGAAATCAGCTGGACGGGCGGCAACAAATTCTTCAAAGGCATCTTGTACTGCCTCTCGGGTATTAATTTTTTTTCCCGCCAAGAAGTTATACAAATTCTGGAAAAAGTAGTAGTCAGTAGGCGCAAGGTCTGGTGAGTAGGGTGGATGACGGAGAGCTTCCAACTCCAGTTCTTGCAACTTGGAGACCGTCTGCTGTGCAGTATGAGGTCGCGCGTTGTCGTGCAGGAGCAGCGGAGACGAGCGATTGACCAATGCTGGTTGGAGATGTGCCAGCTTCTCCATCATTGTGTTTAGTTTTTGACAGACCACATCTGCAGTAATGGTCACCCCGTTTGGTAAGAAGCTGTGATGAATTACACCGGCGCTAGACCACCAAACAGTGACCATCACTTTTCTAGGGGTAAGTTTTCGTTAAGGGCATTGTTTAGGTGCTGAACCAGGATCCAATTGCTGAGCGCTTGCGGTTATCAAACAGAATTAATTTTTCATCGCAGGTAACAATGCGGTTCAAAATTCCTTCATTTGTGTGTCTGTTGAACAGTGCAAGGCATGACTCGACGCGTACTTCGCGCTGGCGATCATTGAGTTCGTGAGGCACCCATTTGTCAAGCTTTTTTACCTTGCCAATTTTACGCAAATGGACCAATATTGTTTTGACGCTAACGTCGAAAGCTGGTGCTAATTCAGCCGTAGATTGTGTAGATTGTGTAGCTTCCACAATCGCCTTTAATTCGTCATTGTCGACCAAAGTCTTCGGACGACCGCGAGGTTCATTTTTCAGGTCGAAATTTCCAGAACGGAAGCGAGCAAACCAATAACAGGTGGTGCGTTGGTTTGTAGTGTTAGCTCTGTAAACGTCGTCGTTGATGTTGCGTGCCGCTTGTGCCGCGTTGCTGCCACGACGGTACTCATATTCAATAATTACTCGATTTTTTAACGTATCCATGATGACG
The DNA here is from genome assembly GCA_958449745.1 of Ochropleura leucogaster. Taxonomy (NCBI): domain Eukaryota; kingdom Metazoa; phylum Arthropoda; class Insecta; order Lepidoptera; family Noctuidae; genus Ochropleura; species Ochropleura leucogaster. Next base: position 14,982,597 of record OY288213.1, on the reverse strand, counting down.
AAAAAGATTGAAATGCGATGAAAATGTAACACTAATCAATAAACAAATGATTACTTTTGGAAAAAAAAAACATGTTTTTAAAATAAAATTAATTTGAAATTAGAATTCTTAGCCAAACAAAAATTATTTTGATTTGAAATGGCCAGTACCTACTGCAGAACGGCAATTTCATAGGTAGGAAAAGACCTAATATTAATTAAGTTCACGAAAGTTCGAATTGTTTTTCTCCTAGTACATTTTATAGGTTGGTAGAACTTTAACTGGCTGACTTGGAAAGTCTACCTAGCTGTGGTATTTTCTATTAAATTCGTTTTACGCCTTGTAATTTTAGTCTTCTTATAACGGCAGCCCTCTTCCTCTACCCAATGACGATTACATATTCGTAAGATATTTTTTTATGAACATGTCTCAAACATGTCAATGTCTCAAACATTCAACAAAATAAAATATGATTCATTATTATGACGTATCCACCAGCACAATCTTTTGAGTGTGTCACCTTGAGTTCAACCGTAAAACGTTTCCAGAAATAATGGTAACGTAGATTTTCAAATCCTTTAATGCACTTTGCTGACGGAAGGAGAACCATTTTCAAACTGATCGATGTGTGGCTCAACATCAGTTGCCTAGCCTTATTCTATGTTTGGTTTGGCTTACAGCTGAATACCAGTATTTTACGTGGGCCTACAGCTTACTTGACTTCCACATCCCAGTTAGTACTGGCTAATACGATACCCATCGCATGTTTACACATGTTTCAGCAAATAAATACCTTATCTTATCCCATCGGTAAGACTGGATAAAGAACTGCCCGGACTACAGACGGAAAAAAACGCTTTCCGGGGCACGGAGGAAACTCGGTATGTAATGGGGAGTCACCCATCCACGGCCCGGCCTAAACAAGCGCGACTTAAACTAAAGATCAACCCTTTTTTTTTTGCGGATGGGAAATCGTAAAATAATTTCTCCCATTCTGGGCGAAGCGGGGGGAAGTGTTATACTTGTACTGACCAAAACCCACCCACCCCCGACAGGCGGTGGTCCTGCCAGGCCCCTCTGCTTTGCTAAAATCTCTTTGAGGCGCGAGTACACTAACGCGTCGTCGATACGGCCTGTCGTCACTGGACGTACGAGCGATGAGCTACTCATTGTTCACCGTCCACACCCATCTACGGTGGCCGGGAGTCGGCTAGTGGCGCCCGATGCTCGGAGCGTCGCATGCAGCGGCTGGGTTGGTTTGAGGTTTTCTCCCTCAATCACCCGGCTACCTCTTTTTCTAGCATGACTGCTTCGCAGGAAGAAGTGACTGTTTCCCACTCCCTCTCGCTCCGGACCATGGACTGGACTGGGGCCGGACGCCAGAGATCGCCGCCGCCGTTCTCATCTACGAGGGCACCGCGGGGCTCCGTCAAAGCTGGGCAGATTGCCATTGTGTGCTCTACTGTGTACACCCGGGCTTTTCCTCACGCTCTATTATGTGCAGGAACCTCTCGAAACTTCCGTATCCGGTGAGGACCTGCGTCAGGCGGTAAGTGAGAATCTCATGGCGCCTTCCCAGCCGTTCCTCAGAGGGGAGACTTATCGCCATTATTGTGGCATGGCCATCACGGGGTTGCGACAGTCGCTTTTTCCATGCTGCCATTACACACATGAGTTTCCTTACTGGAAAATGAAATTACAGTAAATTTTGCCTATCATACGTTGACGGCACGGATTACGGCTTGCAAGATGCGTTACGCTCTTTCCCATTTTTTTTATTAATAACAAAATTCAGAATTGATTACGTTGTCGATATTGTATAATAAAATAAAATGAAGAATTTAGTTACACCTTGTTTAATGTTACGATGTAATTTAACTTAAAAGTTTATTTTGGTTACAGATACTCGTGACTTTTCTGACTTTCGTGACTTTTATTTTAGTAAAAGACAAACAATACAATGAAAAACAGTATATATACTCACGTAGCCATCATAAGTGTTCGAGCCGCTTATGAGCATCCTTAGAGTATGCCATCCTGGCACAAAGGTTGAATCCGAGGCAACATTGCCAGACATTCCTGTTATCCAGCCATTGTCTAACTGGTTGACCATAACAACGATTTGGTCATTGGGATCGGATGTTTCCATGTAAATGTTCACTTCTACCGTACCACCAGAATTCATAGGAAAAATGAATGATGACAAACAACTGATATCTGCTTGAGGCGATATAAAAGAGGTACTGAGTTCATTTTGACCAGATAAGTCTAAATTGCTGTATGAGCCTATACTCCAAAACGGCATGGTTTGACAATATCCCCACTCATGTGTCATCCATTCATGGAAATTTTCCTCGAACGTGTACCTTTCACAAAAATCACTGACAGCATGAGACACCAACAATAATAATATTAGTACTTTGCGAATCATTTTTTTGAGACATGTAATAGTTACAACAAATAGACACAAAATAATAATATACATAGTTTGATCGAACAAATATCTTAATTATTCATAAAATTGATAAGATTAGTATATTTACGAACGATATAGACAGCGTAAACTCTTAATCTTTAAATTCCTGTTTCTTGGACCTTGATTAATGCCGTGAATTTATTTGTATAAGAAATTAAATCGTGACACTAAGAGAAAATCTCTTCATGCTATCTAGGTTCGTCCTCATTTCACTACGTCTCTATTGACTCTTGTTATTTCTAGGCATCTGAGATCAGCGATGGATCCTAAAAGATCAAAAATAGACTACCCCATATGTAAATTTACTGTGCAACTTTAAATTGGTACATGGTACACTATCACAAATGCACTTATAGAAGTAGATCCCTAAATATTAGCAACTGTGATGATTATATTTATTGAATGACTAATTCAATAGTTCCGGCTGCATGATTCAAAACAAATCACTCGTTGGCAACTTCAAATTATAAACACATATAGGTTTTACAAGTATCATGGAAGTTCAGGGAAGTAAAAACAAGTTATGTACCGTGATGAAGATACATTTCTATGTACATTATTACATTGTTGTGTATATTTAGTTATAAAAACAAATGTTGCTCATTGATGTGTAACAGCCTTCAAAATTGATGCAAATATTTTCTAAGAATCGTAGTTTAAAAGTTTTATGATGGACGATCAACATGAATTTAAATATATTCAGTTGCTAATAATTTAGATGAAAATATAAATATTTCAAATAAGTCGATCAATAGATCGTTTATAAATAGATTGATTGCTTTCAAGGTATGTATGCACTACTTCTCGATAATGGGTTAATGTTGACGTCGGAGTAAACATTTCTTACTCTTGGCACTCTGAAAGTGCTATGAAGATCTTCGAAATCAACATTGTCAACAGCCGTAACAGCCGCTGCAGCTTTAGCTTTTCTTCGCCCTAGCTCGTAAAATAACAAACAAATTAAAGCTAATACTATGAGTGATAAAAGAACCACCATTGTAATGGTAAGAGGGGTCCAAAAACCTTTGCTAACTTCGGTGCTACCAGGTGCCAAGGTAGTTGGCTCTGGCGGTGATGGTTCTGACGTGTCTAACTCAGGAGTGGTCAGTTCTGATGTGTTTGACTCAAGCGTAGTCGGCTCTGGAGTCGTCGGTTCTGATGTCATTGGCTCAGGCGTTGTTGGTTGTGGTGTGGTAGGTTCAGATGTTAATGGCTCTGGTGTGGTAGACTCAGGCGTTGTTGGCTCTGGTGTGGTAGGCTCAGGCGTTGTTGGATCTGGTATGGTAGGCTCTGGTGTGGTAGATTCAGACATTGTTGGCTCTGGTGTGGTAGGCTCAGGCGTTGTTGGCTCTGGTGTGGTAGGCTCAGGCGTTGTTGACTCTGGTATGGTAGGCTCTGGTGTGGTAGACTCAGGCATTGTTGGCTCGGGTGTGGTAGGCTCAGGCGTTGTTGGCTCTGGTGTGGTAGGCTCTGGTGTGGTAGGCTCAGGCGTTGTTGGTTCTGCTGTCGTTGGGTTTGGTGTGGTTGGCTCAGACGTTGTTGGTTCTGGTGTCATTGGCTCAGGCGTTGTTGGTTCTGGTGTCGTTGGCTCAGGCGTTGTTAGTTCTGGTGTAGTGGGCTCAGGCGTTGTTGGTTCTGGTGTCGTTGGGTCTGGCGTGGTTGGCTCAGGCGTTGTTGGTTCTGGTGTAGTTGGCTCAGGCGTTGTTGGTTCTGGTGTGGTTGGGTCTGGCGTGGTTGGCTCAGGCGTTGTTGGTTCTGGTGTCGTTGGCCCAGGCGTTGTTGGTTCTGGTGTCGTTGGCTCTGGTGTAGTTGGCTCAGGCGTTGTTGGTTCTGGTGTCATTGGGTCTGGCGTGGTTGGCTCAGGCGTTGTTGGTTCTGGTGTCGTTGGGTCTGGTGTGGTTATGTCAGGCGTTGTTGGTTCTGCTGTCGTTGGGTCTGGTGTGGTTGGCGCAGGCGTTGTTTGTTCTGGTGTCGTTGGCTCAGGCGTTGTTGGTTCTGGTGTCGTTGGCTCAGGCGCTGTTGGCTCTGGTGTAGTTGGCTCAGGTGTTGTTGGTTCTGGTGTGGTTGGGTCTGGCGTGGTTGGCTCAGGCGTTGTTGGTTCTGGTGTCATTGGCTCTAGTGTGGTTGTCTCCGGCGTTGTTGGTTCTGGTGTCGTTGGCTCTGGTGAGGTTGGCTCTGGTGTGGTTGGCTCTGGTGTGGTTGGCTCTGGTGTGGTTGGCTCTGGTGTGGTTGGCTCTGGTGTGGTTGGCTCTGGTGTGCTTGGCTCAGGCGTTGTTGGTTCTGGTGTCGTTGGCTCTGGTGTAGTGGGCTCAGGCGTTGTTGGTTCTGGTGTCGTTGGCTCAGGCGTTGTTGGTTCTGGTGTCACTAGTTCTGGTGTCGTTGGCTCAGGCGTTGTTGGTTCTGGTGTGGTTGGCTCTGGTGTGGTTGGCTCTGGTGTGGTTGGCTCTGGTGTGGTTGGCTCTGGTGTGCTTGGCTCAGGCGTTGTTGGTTCTGGTGTCGTTGGCTCTGGTGTAGTGGGCTCAGGCGTTGTTGGTTCTGGTGTCGTTGGTTCAGGCGTTGTTGGTTCTGGTGTCACTAGTTCTGGTGTCGTTGGCTCAGGCGTTGTTGGTTCTGGTGTCGTTGGCTCTGGTGTAGTGGGCTCAGGCGTTGTTGGTTCTGGTGTGGTTGGCTCTGGTGTGGTTGGCTCTGGTGTGGTTGGCTCTGGTGTGCTTGGCTCAGGCGTTGTTGGTTCTGGTGTCGTTGGCTCTGGTGTAGTGGGCTCAGGCGTTGTTGGTTCTGGTGTCGTTGGTTCAGGCGTTGTTGGTTCTGGTGTCACTAGTTCTGGTGTCGTTGGCTCAGGCGTTGTTGGTTCTGGTGTCGTTGGCTCTGGTGTAGTGGGCTCAGGCGTTGTTGGTTCTGGTGTCGTTGGTTCTGGTGTCGTTGGTTCTGGTGTCGTTGGTTCTGGTGTCGTTGGTTCTGGTGTCGTTGGCTCAGGCGTTGTTGGTTCAGGTGTCGTTGGCTCTGGTGTAGTGGGCTCAGGCGTTGTTGGTTCTGGTGTTGTTGGCTCTGGTGTAGTTGGTTCAGGCGTTGTTGGTTCAGGTGTCGTTGGGTCTGGTGTGGTTGGCTCAGGCGTTGTTGGTACTGGTGTCATTGGCTCTAGTGTGGTTGTCTCCGGCGTTGTTGGTTCTGGTGTCGTTGGTTCTAGTGTGGTTGGCTCAGGCGTTGTTGGTTCTGGTGTCGTTGGTTCTGGTGTAGTTGGCTCAGGCGTTGTTGGTTCTGGTGTCGTTGGCTCTGGTGTGGTTGGCTCTGGTGTGGTTGGCTCTGGTGTGGTTGGCTCTGGTGTGGTTGGCTCTGGTGTGGTTGGCTCTGGTGTGGTTGGCTCTGGTGTGGTTGGCTCAGGCGCTGTTGGTTCTGGTGTCGTTGGCTCTGGTGTAGTTGGCTCAGGCGTTGTTGGTTCTGGTGTCGTTGGGTCTGGCGTGGTTGGCTCTGGTGTCGTTGGCTCTGGTGTAGTTGGCTCAGGCGTTGTTGGTTCTGGTGTCATTGGGTCTGGCGTGGTTGGCTCAGGCGTTGTTGGTTCTGGTGTCGTGGGGTCTGCCGTGGTTGGCTCAGGCATTGTTGGTTCTTGTGTCGTTGGTTCCGGTGTCGTTGGGTCTGGTGTAGTTGGCTCATGCGTTGTTGGTTCTGGTGTCGTTGGCTCTGGTGTAGTAGGCTCAGGCGTTGTTGGTTCTGGTGTCGTTGGCTCTGGTGTAGTAGGCTCAGGCGTTGTTGGTTCTGGTGTCGGTGGCTCAGCCGTTGTTGGTTCTGGTGTCGTTGGGTCTGGTGTGGTTGGCACAGGCGTTGTTGGTTCTGGTGTCGTTGGCTCTGGTGTAGTTGGCTCAGGCGTTGTTGGTTCTGGTGACCCTGGTTCTGGCGTGGTTGGCTCAGGCGTTGTTGGTTCTGGTGTCGTGGGGTCTGGCGTGGTTGGCTCAGGCGTTGTTGGTTCTTGTGTCGTTGGCTCAGGCGTTGTTGGTTCTGGTGTCGTTGGGTCTGGTGTCATGGGGTCTGGCGTGGTTGGCTCAGGGGTTGTTGGTTCTGGTGTCGTTGGCTCAGGTGTTGTTGGTTCTGGTGTCGTTGGCTCTGGTGTGGTTGTCTCAGGGGTCGTTGGATCTGGTGTGGTAGGCTCAGGTGTTATTGGTTCTGGTGTGGTTGTTTCGACTTCGTACAATCGGCAATCGCTTTCATGCATATGAGGCGGTATGTAGCGAAATGAGTCGACCAATACGATAGAATCTGGTGATGCCATGCCCATAATGGATATCTGAAACAAGGAAACTTGTAGGTAGTTTCGTGACCTAAGTTCGAAGAGGAGGAAAAGTAATCCTCTTCAAGCCATGATAACTTGTGGGTGGCGCCCGATGAACTGCTGTATTTTAAGTGTGTTGTAAAAACAAAGTCAAGATTATTGCTTTTTGAACAAGTCTAAAATTAGTTAAGACTTTAATACACGATTTAAAAAAGGCTTTCCTATACATAATTTAGCTTTATCGTTGAACGAATAAATAACTGAAAAACTTTTTTTGTATTATTTCAGTTTGATTATGAATTAGAATTTATTATTTTTATATTTTCTTGGAATGATATTTTTTGTGTTGACAATTTTAATTAGAGTTATTGAAATGTTGTGATAATAATATCAGTTTTTTTTTGTTTATATATTTTATTATTATTTATATAAGTATAGTGTTTGTACCAAAATATTTGTACGCCGATCACGGCTAGACATAGTGTTTATTAATAATAACAACATCTGTACCTAACTCAACGGCACGGTTGGCGTAGTGGCTGAGCGATCGACTGCTGCGCTGCGTGTCGCGGGTTCGATTCCCGCACGGAACAAATATTTGTATGACCTGCAGATAGTTGTTTCGGGTCTGGCTGTTTGTGTATGTGACTTTATGTATATGTTTGTAAATGCACCCACGATACAGGAGAGATTCCTAGTGTGGGGCAAAGTTTTTTAAAAAAAAAGAAAGAAGTTCAACAAATATAAACATTTGTTTTTGTATTTGTAAGGTCCTTTTTGGATTTTCCCTATGACCGACGACGTCAACGTTTATCGAATAAGAACTAGTCCAAAAACTAAGATTTTGTTCGAAACCACACTTATGCTAATATAATATGTTGTATATATAGTGTATCTGTTTGTGTTTTATGCTTATTGGTTTTTATGGTAAAATTTTTGTATCATGGGTGTTAGTTATTTCCAGATTTTTTAAAAATTAAAAGAAGCGCGAACAATTTTATTTAATACATTTTAAAATAAAAATAAAATGTTGTAAGGAAAAATACCTCGCTTTAAAAAAATACTTTTTGAGGTAAAGCGCCACAACGTTCATGAATATAAACGCTGATAAGCTGATAAGAACGATATGCAGTGACAAGTGCGCTGATTGGAACGCAACTAGATTCATGCCATGTTTTAATAAATCAGAATTCACTACTACTAAGTTTTGAACAGACTCTTAATTTAAAATCAAGTGTCAATATTGGTCTAGTAACGGGTTTTTTGCTAAAACAAATATTATATTCGCTCGAATTACAAAGCCAAACATAACGCCTGTATTTCCCCGAAGGGTTAGGCCATGCTACAGGCGAATCTATTGCAATGAACCGGGCACAAATTCAGACTACGACATCGACATAACCGTTGGTTGTCACAGACACATAAAAAATTAATTAAACAAATTAGTTTAATTATGTACTATTACTTTAGTAGTAGTTGAAATTAACTTTTCATACTTTTGGGTTGTGATTACCTACTGTTTTTCATTGATTAAAGTTAAAGAAAAAAATTACGAGCATATTGACCTATTAAATTATTTATATCCTTATTTTGGTTGACCGAACCTTGGGTTATGTTAGAAGATTTTGGGCTATTCTGCCAAATATTTTTCGAAATTATGTCATTTTCAGACCGCGGGCGATACTATGGGTCCGATGAAAGGCTCTCAGAATTCAAATTACTTTGTTTTTATTTCTAAAACAAATAAGTTATTTTTGAAAGATGTTGTAATTAGGTACTAATACATGCAGTTAAAATAAATCTGTATTGCTAATACTCACATAGCCTTCGTAAGTGCCTTCACGGCTTAAAGTTATCTTCAGAGTTTGCCACCCGCTCGCGAAGTTTGGATCATCGACGTTATTCCAAGCATTTCCTAAAAATTCATCAGGATTTTCTAACAATTTGGCTAAAACTACGATTTGATTTAAGGGCACCATCTCCATATATATGTTGACTTCTATAATACCACCACGATGCATAGTGAAAATGGGTGATAACACACAGCTAAATTCAAGTAAGGCAGCGGGCTTGATAAAGGTAGTACTTTGTTGATTTTGACCAATCAAGTCAAAATTACTGTATTTGCTCTCAATCCAAAATGGCATGGATACACAATTCATATCCCAATCATGTTTCAACCATTCCTCGAAATCTTGCTCAAACGTGTACCTCACACAATGATCACTGACCGCGTAAGACACCAACGACAAAATTATTACTTTGCGAATCATTTCGTTTCGCCACTTTTAATTATTACTCCGAATAGACACAATTGCACAATTAAAGAGTTCTTATTATGAAGAGGTATTTTTAAGAACACTGTATCCTTAATATTGAATTATTCTATATGGATAAGATAATACTAATGCATTAAAAACGATTATTTTGCACGTAGCATTGCATGTTTATCTTATTCGCTTTTCAGCACCTATTTATTGATCCAGAATATAAATATCTGCTGCGGATTTGTTTAAGACTATGATACTTTTTATGTTTAAAGAAAATATTGTAGAAGCTCATCATAAAAATGCTTTACTGCCTTACAACTGGGACAATTCCTATTTTGACTTGCAATATCAATGTAACTGTATGTAACTGGTCGTCATAGTGGCATGATATTGTTTTCTTGTCTTGTAAATGCTTTACCTCAAATTAGTCAAAAGTTTACTTACTGTGGGAAAGAAGTCGGCAATTTCACAGTTCATTATACTTGTAACTGATATTACTAATAAAATCACTAAAAAGTAGGAGCCGAAAAAGTTATAAGTAAGTATAGTACGAGGAAATAAAATTATAATATGTACCTATTTAATATAATATATATATTCTATTATCCTATTTTCCTTTAGGACAAAAATACTTAAATATTTTTTTTTTCTTAACATAAAATTATGCATTTTTAAACATTTATGACAAAATAACACATAATAGTCGCCCACAGGAATCTGGAACAGGATTCAAAAAGAGAGGGACTTCCTAAAAATACGAGCCGTGTCCAGGTGTCTGCTGCTTAACGAGAGCCTCCTTAGTTGTCGATCAAGGCTCTTGGAAATTAAGCTATGGGCAGGTACGACTATTTAACACAACGAGCGCTGACTCCACATCTTACAATTCGACAACCCCGTGAGCCAAGTCAATATACCTACTAGATTGGGTCAAAAATGTTGACACAAACAAACACAAATAAGAATATTGTTTTTTTAAATTAATTCCTTAATTCCTACTTAAAGATAATAATATAAATTTATTTGATAATATAATTCTGAATGCGAACACAAATGTAGGCCCTTATCAAAAAAATGTTATATACTATAATCGCCTGCAACATGGCATTTGTTGTATAATCATTATTTTTAGATCAATGTCAAACACACTATATTCATATAATTTTAGTCATCTTACAAATGCTGCAATGACTACTACGCAATGGTAAGTTTAATTTTTTTACATTTTATTGATTTAAAAATATTGTTCATTATTATGTCGCATGACGTAGTTTGAAACACCCTGCTGCGAGCACAATCCGAGTCTTGTGTTGTAAGGGCGACGCGGACTGGATCGGCGACATCTAACGTCAAAAACTACGTCATTCGACAGCGCACCCAAGTCCGGTAGGTACTGCATCGACTGTACAATTGTATATCGCACGTATCACTTGCACACACTTTCTAGGCACCCCTTTCCGCTTAAAATCCACCACAGAACCTCACTGAATATAACCCGGTACATTAAGTTGTGAAAATATTTAAACGGTCAGGGTATCGCTGATCGGGATCTAATGATGACCAGCTAAAAACACGTAGTGTGTGTTTTCTTTTTACCTATAGCACACTAGCTCATGCCCGAGGTGTGGATCGGGTGAAGTGTGCTAGTTATCCCATGAGATCGTTCTGCTAGGATTAAAAGTATCCTATGTTTTAATCCAGGTTACAAGCTATCTGTGTGCCGCTTTTGCGTGATAGAGTAACAAACTTTCGCATTTATATACATATACAAGTAGGATGTAAGTTCTGCAACTGCAACTACTTTGCCAGTTCTTTAGCAAAGGTTTTGTAGTTCATTATCATAATAACCATTCCAAATAATTCCCAATATTATATTTTTAAGGCATCTTTTGAAAAGGTTAATCATATTAATGGAATTCTAGAGGGTTTTCATTAAAATGATAAACCATTAGCAGAAGCACATATAGGTCTGTTACAGGGATTTTGCATAAGTATGAAACCAATATCAATTAACGTTGGTATTAAAATAAACAAGGAAAACCTTAAATAAGGCAATCACCATACAATCTTTATAATTTTTAATTATCAGATAGGTAATTTCCTTAATGAAATTATGAGATACTATCGACTTGCTCTTTCATCACATGACTTGACACAATAACGAGGTTCATTTGTACAAAGCTAATAATTATTAAAACAGCAGAACATGCGCTTATCTCAGAAACTACTGGTTTGAATTGAAAAAAATCGTGCAGTACCAGTATAAATTCTCTCAAGTCGGTGACAAACAAATCATCAGTTTATCGAAAGCCGTCACACGATACAAGAAAAACGATTTAATTTTACGTACATTTTATAGATCATAGATAAGATAAAATGAAATGGATATAGGTGTGGATTTTTAATTTTATACGTTGTGCGAGTGATAGTGCATGTTGTTTTGATACTTAATAATGTCACAGGTGAAGAATTATAAGGTTCCAGTTGTTCTATTGACTTCCTGTATCACTCATAAACACATAACCTTAATAGGATCTACAGAACAACCCGATTTTTCTTTTGCTCCTTAGTGAGAATATTTAAATATAAAATTGCGTATTTCGACCCAATCATTTAGAACACTTTGCAATACAAGCCTTGGTATTGCAAACACGGGAACGTTTCTTCAAAATGCTTCTTTGGATTGAAATTTTAAGGGTGTGATACGATCCTGCTAGGGTTGCGGGTCCTGCCGGTTTTGCGGGTTGTTGGAAAGAGATACCGCGGCCTCGGAACGTAAAGAGCAATAGAAGTAACATGGGTGGGTTTTAGTCTGTACAAGTTTGACATGCCCCCCCCCCGCTCCGCCCAGAGCGGGGGAAGTCATTGGATGATTTCCCACCCGAAAAAAATGGGTGTGATACGATTGGGACGCCGATCGACCTAGGATAAACCGATGGATCCTAACCCAAATTAGAAAAACTGGTTATGAGTAGGATTCCACAGGTATAAATGTAATAATTTAAAAAAAAAGTGTTAGGCGGTCGTTTGTCACTCTGTAGACTAATATTATTGAGAAATCTACTTTTTGTTTCAACATCACGACTGTAATCGCTGATGGCAAAGGTGTACCATGTAATAGGGGCGAGCCAATTGGTGTCAACCGGGCACAGATCCAGACTCCGCAGCTGCTGATGAGAAATTTCTTGGTGAATGTAAATGACGACACGGTTGGCGCAGTGCCTAAGCATTTGAGTGCTGGGCTACGTGTCGCAGCTTCGATCCCTGCACGGAACAAATATTTTTATGACCTGCAGATAGTTGTTCCAGGTCTGGCTGTTTGTGTATGTGAGTTTAAATGTTTGTAAACGCACCCACGATACAGGAGAAATTCCTAGTGTGGGGCAACGTTTTAAAAAAAGAAAAAAAAAATAGCGATGTAGGGCTAGGCATTAGCATAATATAGGCATTTTTGAAATACTTATCAAATAAGAACATATTTATGGAAACGTAGCTTAAGCTTTTTCGTGAAATGTCAGCTAATGGTAATTTTTACGTAGAAATAAACAGTTCACTTGCGATATATTAAAAGTTTTTAATTGTTTTCGACATGACGTATTTAATAATCAGCAAACAATCTTACAATGTCAATATAAACTGCTTCTATGCTACTAAGTTACACAATTTTATAATACTTACGTATCCGTCATAGGTGTCTGAGCCGGTTAGAATTAACTTCATAGTGTGCCATCCGCTAACGAAGTTTGCATCCGATGCTGTATACGAAACCATTCCTGTTACTCTGTCACCATCGATATCTATCAAGTTGGACATAATAGTGATTTGGTCACTCAGTTCCTTTGGGTCCATATAAACGTTCACTTCTATTGTACCATAAAGGTTCATAGAAAAAATGAATGATGACACACAACTCACAGCTGCATTATTTTGAGGCTTAATAAAAGAGGTACTGTGTTCATTTTGCCCAGTTATGTCCAAATTACTGTACTTGTCGAGAATCCAATACGGCATAGAACTACAAATCCCCCACTCATGTGTCAACCATTCCTCGAAATTTTGCTCAAAAGTGTACCTCACACATTGATCACTGTCTGCGTAAGACACGAATATAAATAATATTAACACTATGCGAATCATTTCGTTTCACCACATGCAACAGTTACTGCTGGAGATATAAAACTCTTTATTATATATTTCATATTGTATTTAATCGAATACATATCTTAATTATTCATAATGGGCTCTGATAAGATAGAATCTCTAAATGTATTATATGAAATCACCCGACTGTGTCTGTTGGTGTATTTGCAAACAACATAATTATAACGTATTTTGATATTTGTGAATATTGTTGAAACATTAAAGGGTTTAAAATGTGCTATTTAGCTGGTCGTTATATTCACGGAAGATACACCAGAATGCATAACTATGTTCCTGTGCACAGTTCGCACACTGCAAGCAGTTTCGCTAAAATGCGCTTTTATCAAAGCTACGACAGAAGACACGACGGAAATCGAATCTTTTTGGTAACTATTTACAAAGAAATTGAATACATGAGTTGGTTCTCAGTGAAAAACATATTTTATTATTTTTTGTTTTACAGTATAGTATTTTTTTTTGGGCCTTATCCTCAAAAGCAAGTCCGCCTCACCATAATTATAATATTGTGACAAACAAACAATACAGCGTTAAATTCACTAATAAGTTTTATCGTTTAATTCTGAAAAAAAGATATGAATCATTAATCGATTCCGCAAATTGAATACTGTACTTACAAAAACAGTAGGTACATGCATAAAGATATGTACGGTGGCGGAATTTATAAAAAATGGTATTTGCAAAAAAAAAAAAATACAAAATTAACAAACCATTAATTAAAAAGTTGAGTAATTTCATTGACTACAATTTAACAAATACACAGACCAAATTGGTGTTTTATGAATGCACACAGGTTACACTATTACGCCATAATATAAATTGATCCAGTTGTTAAGTTATTTACAAAACTAAAATTAAATAAAATAAAAAAACACAGCGTTTTTACGTGTTAACTTTCTTCTCCACACCACACACCTTAAGGAATGGAATTTAAAATACACATTAACCTCACACACGAATCACTTACTGCGCGCTACACCACACTGCCTAAAATAAACATCTTGCTTATCATTTTATTTTACATCAGGTAACAAGTGCCTTTTAATAGACCTAAAATCAGTTTCCAATTAATGAACACGGAAAAGATAATATCTTCAGTAACTGGATTATGAATAAATTGCAATCATCTGGCTAAGTGTGTCCGTGTATGTATTCAGAATAGATTTTGAAACTTCTCAATGGTTTGGTCAATTTAGGTACCTAATTGCTTTGTTTTGTCAGACTAATATAACACCAAGAGGGCCTGGGCAAGTGATAATTGCTTTCAAAGCGATATATTTTTCCACAACAACTTTCAACCTAAACTTATTCCTATTTATACATATTTCTACAGATTTACTTCGTATAATATTATGTTCGAAAACTTTCAGGAGTGCAGTAACTACTACTACACTAAAACATTTTACGTTAATTTTTTTTTCTCATAGTATTATAAATACCTGAGTCTAACGTTTCGTTTTACGAATGTAGTACAGTAACATTTATTTATTGAGATAACACAATATTCCTAAGTCCTACGAGCCAGTGTCCTCCCCTCATGAAATGACACATTTGATTTACTACAAAGGATAAAAAAAACAAACATAAATGTCTACTTTGAAACATAAAAATGTGAGTAGAAATTTAAAACTAAATGAAAAATAAATAAATTTAATAATATTATGTTCAAGTTCAGCGCAAGTATATGGGTGTATGTGCGTATTAATGCGTGTGAGTGTGTACCTATGAATGTGTGTGCGTGTGTTGATTCTTGAAATAATTTAAGGGAAGAGGTAGGTACTCAGTACCCATGGCGGCGACACATAACCTTACTTAGACAGAAAGATAGATTTTCCTTATTTAGGGAGCAGTAATTAGATTTAGTAAAAAGCTTCGATACTGCATCTATAGATAAAACTTACTTATTTTACGCAAAAAAACACGTAGTAGTGTACAAAATTAGGTTGGTATGTATGTACGTAATTGCTTTTATTACATGGTAATCGTCATTTGTCATCATGATATTTATGTAAAGAACATTAGTTGGTCTTACAGATAACTTTATAAACTCAGACAATCATTATCAAATCAAAATCAGACAAGAAATCCCAATCGTAACGCATTTTCACAGATAATCACATTTGGATTGCGATGTACAGAAGTTAGGTTAATTTTATATGCGAAATATAATTTTTCAATAAAAATTTATCATTTTCTGTTGCAAATGATAATTGATATTTTAACATCAAACCTCTTAGGTACTCGTAGAACAAAGCGTGGATACATTTCTTAGTTATTATTTGGCTAAAAATCAGCATTACCTCGAATATGGCAATGCTGCCAACCTACTGGATACTTTTCCTATTGACAGCAATGTGTTATTTTTTTTTATCACCCTGTTTTTTTTTCATTTTGTTTTTTGTACTTAATTTTTTTTAACTTGTTTTTGATGTATTGTAGTTTGTAAATAGTGTACATATCGATGCCTAAATTTTAATAGATAGTATTAAAATAACTTGTTATGCACAAATATTTAGATATATTTTCGCAATTATTAGAGCCGCGCTTTTTTACGTATGAGAAATCATCAAATAACTTCTCCCGGGCTTTGATGAGCTGAAGGAAGTGGCATACTATTACTGACTAAAACCCATTCATTTTCAATCTTTTGTCTTTTGTGTTCCGGGGCTACGTTATCTCTTTCGAGCAACCCGTAACCCACCGGGCTTGCGAGTTCTGGATGTAATAATATATTTTTACAGGCTTATTTATTTGTTTCTAGTCGTGTAATAGTCAAATATAATTTAAATGGCTGTTATCTGCATCTCCGCACGCATATGTTGATTTAGTAAGGGAGGTTCTCAATTCCATTTTTTATTTGCATTCACTTTCTACGTCTCGAGTATTATTACTCTTCTAAAAATGCATGTTATGACAGTTGTCAAGCTGTTGAGGGATATGGACATAATGTAATATTGCCCACCCTAAGTTATTAGCGCAATAATATGTAGCCTAACCCCTTGGGCTACATACTATTGCGCAGATCAGTTAAAACCAAACCTCCATAAATTTTTGGGCTAATTTCAAAATTAACTTCTCGGTGAATCGACTACGACATCAGTGCTTTAATAAAAAATGTTTATGATCTATTCAAATTGTAAGTTTAATTTTGTTGGTTGGCACAATAAAATGGTCAATTTGGTCTCCTTTTCTAACGATTCAATTAGCCATTTAGTCATGAATATGTGACAAACAAACGAACAGAGTTACTTTCACATTTAAAATATTAGTGTGGATTACTAGTACAAACAAAATATGTTATTCTGATTTTTGCTTTAGTATATTCATTCAACCACTTCATACGTTGGGTGGGTTGTGTGGTTAATGGTGTCAGTGATTGTGTGGACTGTTGAGTGTTGTGTACGTGAGTATGAACTGTTTGTTATTCGGCTCTGACATCCTCGTTAATCTGATGTTTTGTTTCTTTTGGTAATACTTTTTTCAACTATGGCGCTTTGTAAGACCATTCTTTGTGGGCCTACTGGCAGATCGGTATCGGTATTTTCTAAAAACTTTGTCAGCTTAGTGTGACGCGATGGAAAGTATGCGTTTTTTTCGGTTTCCATATGAGTGAGGTAAATAGATAGAATATTCTTTATTATATACACCATGCAAATAACAAGAATAACATTAAACAACTTATAAATAGGGTGACACAATGGGCGTAATGGGCAATAATTATATAGGCAATATTTCTCTCAATGTTTCATTCCGTACGACTTGATGCAGTTTTAGCGGAAGGTACAGTATTACCGACAAAATTAGTCTCATAAATAACATCCACTGGTTGTGGATTGACAAGGATGAAGACGTCGGAGTGACACGAAAATATTATTCACATTCATTTGCATTAATTGAATGTTTTGGTTTTGATTTATTGTGGTCTCCATAAGTAGCTTTTACTATGCCTAGGGTAAATAAAATTCGTAGCCCTCTATAATCGAGAGTTAGCGCAGTAGGGACTAGTCTTCCCCCCACCTTGACTTCTATGGACAAAGTAAACTCTGGTACAGACTTAGGGCTCAATTAGAGCACGAAAACTACCACGTGGAATCCTTACTTTCTTACTAATATTATAAAAGTGAACGTGAGTTTGTTTGTTTATCTCTTCACACTTTAATAACTAAACCGATTTTGATGAATTTTGGTACAGAGATAGTTGGGAACCAGGAGACGGACATTTTTTTTAAAGTGTGGGATATGAGGGAGAGAGAGGGACAAAACGGGAAAACTTAGCGTTGCTATTACAAATCAATAGGGTTCTACCGAATTTAACGCGAGCAAAGCTGCGGGCAAAAGCTAGTAATTTTTATAAAGGTTACTTGATACAGGAGGTTTTTTAATAGTTAGCGCTGGTTCTGCAATTTAAGTTCATTCGTGTTACTGCGGAGTTATTTTCTAGCTCCGGAATATCATAGATCATGTAAAAGTAGATACATGACCTGATCAATCAACGATCGAATAAACAACCTGTGTGATGAAATATTTAGGTACCGTTATGTAGCCTATTCCGCTGATTTGAGAAACCCAAAGATTTTATATATATAAACAAAAGGATTTGAGCTGTGTATCAATTTCTTGAACTAAACGACGCGTGCCTTTCAGCTGAATGTCAAGGAAGAGTTATGCATTTTTATCAGAGTATCGTTTTAAACGTATGTTAAAATTAATTAATAGATAAACATCGCCTGATGAAATCATCTAATCGCGATCACTGTATCTACTAAACTTGTATCATGTTCATCTTAAGTACCAATTCAATGAAATTATAATTTCGACAATAACATGGTATTGTAGTCCAAGTAGATATCTATCAAAGTAGTCCTAACTCAAAATATGCATTAGTCCAGGTATGTTCTTGTCAGCAATTATGATTTTGTTCACCCGTTAGGCTGTGATCAGCCTTTCGATTTAGATAACCCTGAATGTAGGCAATATTTCCAACAAGAGTGGGACAAGTCCTTAAAATATGTTTGCTTAAATGCTTGTAAAATTAAATTCTTTTTTTTTGAGTACCTAACCTAACACAGTCTTGTTTTTCTGTGCACAGTTTGCAATAAGTTTGACCGCGCGCCGCGGCGTTTACACAATCTTTGTTAAGCAGAGCTATAATGCTATTTGTTCTTAACTTTATGAGCCTGTTTAGTTTTACATTTAATCTTAGTTGTTATACGAAACTAATTTTCGGAACGCTTCTTGAAAAAGGTTTTCGAGAAACAATAACAAAGCAAAAAGAAAACCCGTAGTCACACGTTTTTGAAGTGTTAAAAAATATAGAAACCAACCGTAACATTAAAAACGTATTTATACCGAGTAAAGGTTCTAACGATACCTCATTAGCCCAAATGATTTGCAAACTGAAAATCTCAAAACCAGCTTTCAACAAAATAATTATATTAAGTACTAGCTGGCGCCCGCGGCTTCGCCCGCGTGATGATACGATAATATGTATAAATGTTCCAGACTATAATCTACCTCTGTGCCAAATTTCATCAAGATCCGTTCAGCCGTTTTGACGCGAAAGAGTAACAAACATCCATCCATCCTCACAAATATTCGCATTTATAATATTAGTAGCATTAACTAAAATATCGGTGTTTCTATTGGAACTCCAATCATTCTATAATACTTAATATTATTTTACAGTTTCTCTGAATTTCAATAACTGTTAGAAATTTCTTCTTTATCACCATTATCAAAGGTGTTAATGTTATTTATTTATTTAAAGTTTATGTATGTGCAAGGGGTGTTTATGGAACAAGGTCAGGAAAGTGATGAGTGGTACATAGGCGGACTTAATGCCATAAGGCATATTTTACCAGTCAACCTTTGGGTTATATACGATAACATTGTGGTAAGGTACCAAAATGTTTTCCGCAATATGTATAATCCGAAATTCTATAGAATTCCCGGGCATTCTATAAAGGGTGTAAAAGTAACCTTAAGTACCCAAAACGCACATGTACACGCATTTTTACCATTTTTTTATGGTCAATTTTTCACTAGTGTAAAAGATTCCTTTGAAACTTTTTGAACTGATACACTAAAAGTCGGAGCAGACAGGACTAAACGCGCGCGTCGCTGTTATATATGAATTTAATTAACCTTTTGAACGTCACTGTGTCATACTATATGTAATATATATAGCTGTTGCTTGCGGACTTGCGCGTGAACGTCTAAATTTATCCCAAGGGAACATAGTATCTGGATTAAACGAAGCCCATAATACCACCGTGAATTCAATGAAACCTATGTTTTATTAGGGTTCCGTAGTCAACTAGGAACCCTTATAGTTTCGCCATGTCTGTCTGTCCGTCCGTCCGTCCGTCCGTCCTCGCTTAATCTCTGTGACCGTTAGCGTTAGAAAGCTGAAATTTGGTACCAATATGTATATCAATCACGCCGACAAAGTGGTAAAATAAAAATTTGAAAAAAATGTTTTATTAGGGTAGCCACCGTATATGTAAAGTGGAAAGTGATTTTTTTTTTAATTTCAACCCTAACGTGTGATATATTGTTGGAAAGGTATTTAAAAATGAAGAGGGGTTTACTAAGATCATTTTTTGATAATGTCAATAATTTCGGAAATAATCGCTCCAAAAGTAAAAAACAAAAGTTAGAGGGGGGGGGGCCCTCTAACTTTTGAACCATAAGTCTAAAAAATATGAAAAAAAACTGAAAAGTACAACTTTATAAGGACTTTCTATGAAAATTATTTTGAACTTGATTGACACAACAGTTTTTGTACAAAAAAGACAAAAAGTTGTACAAAATAATTTCTGGACTAAGTTTGTAGTATAATCGTTTAAGCAAGCTTTTTTTGTAACTTTGTTTACATATTTTATTATCCTGAACGTATCTTTTTTCAAACAAAAAAAGAATTATTGAAATCGGTTCTCGCAATCCAAAATTACCACCGAAATTGCACGTCTTTGTATTAATTAGTAACCCAATTCCCCGAGAGATGGCACTGTAGGTACCTATTACATTGAATCGGGTATTACCGAATTATTCGGTTGGCCTCATAACTGGGAACACTTATTGTGACGGACGGAAAACTACGGAACCCTACACTGAGCGTGGCCCGACACGCTCTTGGCCGGTTTTTTTATCTTATAAAGGTCCTAACAAGAACTTGCATGTAAATACGAAACTATAAGAATTAATACCCTAGTGAATTTCATGCAAACCTAGTAGTTTTGTCGTAAAGGTCAATCCGGCCAAGAAATCGCGTTCTCGCATATAACTTTGTTTTCTATAAATAAAGTTTATGGCGTTAATTAAATTTTGAAAGGGTTTTGTATAGATTTAAGCGTTATTTGAATAAAAACGCGCTTGTTTTTACATATATGTAGCAAGGAGCAAGTCAGCGCATGTCCTGGACCCCAACGACACATGACGTGGAGAGCGCTCGTCAATCGTGCTATTCATTGTTTCCATCAGCACAATGTTCACCCCAAAAAAAGCATTTTCCAGCAATATTTCTTGCATAGAGTTACTTCCTTTGATGTACGGAATACATTGTTGATGACAACGTGAAAGACTTGTTACACCGTGTAGAATGTTTAAATAGTTAGGCAAAGTATGCAATATTATTTATTCCATGCTTTGTCTAGGCATTCTATAAGACACTGAATAAACGAGTGGCGGTCGTGTTAAAAGGATTTGATTTTTTTTTATGCAGCCTGGCCTGCTTAACTTTCGATATTTAGTTTAATTTTTATTATTGGATCAAGCCAGCTATTGTCGATGAATTGGCACAATGTTTGTCTGATAATATACTTTCTGAAAACCAAAAAAGTGACCCATACGAGTAGAATGTTTTAAAATGCGGCGTGTTTTTATTTTTCGGGGAGTGGTCGTAGTAGTAGTAACTAATTTTGCTTAGAACTAAATGGCATATGACCTGTATTCATCGATTGCCAGTTTCATTAAAAACAAGTATTAAAAGTAACAACATTTTCAAAAGCGTAACGTGTCCGAGTAATGGGACTACCAAAGTGAAAATCTTCGTCGTATCTTCAGAATAACTTTGAATTTATTAGCCACGCATAAAATATGTAGCTAGTATTACGGAGATAAAAACTTCTAAAGCGTCACGTTTTCGAGATATAAGCTATCTAAGTTAAAATCCGTTCATTCACTGATGGCATCTTAAAACAATTTTAAATTTTATTAGCCAAGCATAAAACCTGTATCAATAGAACTTTTCAACTCGCACGCTTTTGGACACATTTCCAAACTCACACCACCGATTTATTTGGTCGAGGTGGGATGACCTAACTATATAGACCATTTGCAGTCACAGCTTACACTTATTTGGCTGGCTAGATTAATTTTATTAAACTATTGCGTGTGTACTTAGCTTAGTAGTTATATAACTTAGCGTATAGCTTAGTTGTCATAAAAAAATCTTCTTTTTCTTTCGAATTTCTTTTTAATTAATTAAAAAAATATATAATTTTAAATTGGAATTTTCAAAAACATTTGGTATTTATTATTTTTTGTACGGACCGTGAATGTTCTCTGCCGTATTATACTCTCCGGTCGTCGTGTAAAGTTTTAAAACAAATGAAATTACATATTATATTTTATTATTTAAAAAGTTTTAAGGAGAAATAAACGTTGTAAAATAAGCAATAAGCTGTCAAGCTTAACAGGGTTAATACCACCCCTCTACGACGTCACTGGATATTTCATTCACAAAATCAATATCCTCTACAAAATTAATCACAATGATAATTTTTACTAAAATATAATTATTTATTATTAATGTTTATTTTATAACAATGATTATTTTTAAAAAGCTTCTTTCTACCTACTGAGCAAAAGCTTTTTCAATGTTTTTTGCTTCAGCAAACAAAATAAGCAAAGAGCATTGAAGAAGCTTGGAAGGTTTTGATGTCCGTGCAGCACATAGGCTCTCCGGTATTGCCAAATAATCGCAAGAAAATTTAAAAATTACTTACGTAGCCTGTAGACGTTCCCTGGCTGCTCAAGTTCACTACCAGCGTATGCCAGCCGTCCGCATAATTTTCGTTATGGGGTGAGAAACTAGTGAGTCCTAGAGTTGTATCAACACCATTTTCCACATACTGGTTCGCCAATACCGTAACTTGGTCATTTAAAATCTTTGCCTCCATATAAATAAGCACTTCAACTCTACCAAAATTGGACATTGGGAACATAAACGATGACACACAACTTAATTCATTTATAGGCGTAATGAATGTACTGCTTTGCTCATTATGACCGGTCACATGGATACTATCGTAACTCCCGACTTCCCAGAAGTGATACAGGGAACAAACCCCCAGGTTAGAAAACATTTCATAAAAATTATCATCTTCAAATGTGTAGGTGACACAAGATTCACTAAACGCATGCGACACTAAAAGTGTAAATAAAAAAAGTTTTCGTAACATATCGTTTTAAACATGTGTGTTTGCCAATAGGCACAAAATCTACTATGATTGTTAAGCTTGCGTTATAATCATTATAACTATCATAATTATTCACATTTAGTAATCGAGGATAAGATAACGTTCTATGTAAACGAGATTAATCAATTGATAAAGTTTTTTCGTGGGTGATACAAAGGACTTCGTTCACGCTCCTGTCTTAATAAAACTCGGGGTATGCACCGGGTTTGGCTGCCATTAAAATATTGTGTAATTTTATTGTGTGCTTTAATTTAAATTTGTGATTAAGTTTCACATACAAAGTAATAACGGGTGACGATAAAAGAACTTAACGTCGAAAAAAAGTGACTCTTTTTTTTGCGGATGGGATATCATCAACTAATTTCTCCGCGACCGCCGTCCGTCTCTCCGCGTGTCTGACTTGTACAGTATAAAATCTACCCATGTTCTTTCTATTGCCCTTTATTTTCCGGGGTCGCGATAACTCTTTCGAACAACCCGCAACCCCGGCAGGCGGTGGCCCTGGCAGGCCCCTTTGCTTTGCTGACATGTCTTTGCATCTTTTCTCGACGTTTTATAAGTGCCCATGTAGGCCTATGTGAAAAAAAATATTTTGATTTGATTTGATTTGAGGCGCGCGTGAAATACTAACGCGCCGTCGACACTGCCTGTCGTCAATAGACGAACGGACATAGTAATCTAGTGATTTTCGTCAAAGGAACGATTAAAAAGTTTTAAGGAGAAATAAACGTTGAAAAATAAGCAATATGCTGTCAAGCTTAACAGGGTTAAAACCGACCCTCTACGACGTCATTAGATATTTCATTCACAAAATGAATATCCTCTGTACAAAATTAATCACAATTATTATTTTAGTAGGTAGAAAGAAGCAAGTAGAATTGTTGAAAGTAGTTTTTTAAGTGAGGTTATTGCAAACGCTATCCTGTTAGAGAAATATGGTAGAGAAAACGTGGTGCGGCCGACACCATAAATAATATTATTCATCAACATTTTTTTTTTCTGTAACAGGCGTAACTTTTGAACTTTTTCTAATATACTCATTCGTGGGATCTGGTGACGATAGCCCTTGCGCGCCTGTGGTACGGGTTAGTTTGAAAGAGATACCGCGGGGCCTGGGACCAATGGGCAACA
Source organism: Ochropleura leucogaster (assembly GCA_958449745.1). Taxonomy (NCBI): domain Eukaryota; kingdom Metazoa; phylum Arthropoda; class Insecta; order Lepidoptera; family Noctuidae; genus Ochropleura; species Ochropleura leucogaster. The sequence continues at coordinate 14,958,843 of OY288213.1, read as the reverse complement.
GAAGGAACATGGAGGGGTTTTAGTCAGTACAAGTCTGACACCAACTTTCGCTTCGCCACAGCAGGTAGAGTCATGTGATGATTTACCATCCGAAAAAAGACAAGACACGTATCATTTTTTATCATTATGTGACACACACACAGCGGGTGTGTGCGGCGGTAATGTCACAGGCAGGCTGTTTACAACGATCTTCAAAAATTTTAATATAAGAATTAAGTAAAGACAGTTTAGGTGTGAATAAAAAATAAATGGAATTAAAAATATGATAACTTAAATAAAATAAAATATATGGCGTGAATACCTTTTTTATTCGAAAGGAAGAACCTTTTTTATTCTACACATTAAACATAATAACCTACGTAATTGCGATCGACCAGTAATATAATAAAATAGTTTCAAAAACTTAAAAACACGCTTTTAGCACGCACTCAAAATTACAAATAAAATAGTCTGTCCGCCATGTTGGACGTCCGCCATATTGGATTTGTAATGACGTTTCTTAGCTAGTCATGTATTGTCATCCGAACGGAACTCAGAGCGTGTGCAAATTTTCATTCTAATTGAAGACCGGGAAGTGGGTCAAATTAAGATTCCAAGATTTTCTTACATACATAGATTTAGTTACAAGTGAAGCTAATAATAAAAAAAAGCTTTTTAGGGTTTCAGAATGATTTTGAATGTTTGTAATTTTATATTCGAATTTAATTTAAGTTCGAATAAGATTAAGGGCATGTGGCAACTCCGGCTGGTTTAGTTGAGTAAATTAAACGAATCGCGTCCTGTTTCATGTGATGCGCCATCGGCGGCGGGGACAACCTTTTTTTTTGGGTGGGATATCATCAAATAACTTCCCCCGCTCTGGGCGGAGCAGGGGGGCATATCAGACTTTTACTGACTAAAACCCACCCATGTTCCTTCTATTGCCCTTTACGTTCCGGGGCCGCGGTATCTCTTTCGAACAACCCGCAACCCGGCAGGCGGAAGCTCTGGCAAGCCCCTCTGCTATGCTATCATCTCTTTGAGGCGAGCGTGAAACACTAACGCGCCGTCAACGGCCTGTCGTTAATAGACGGACGGACGGTGAGCTACCCATTGCTCACCGTCCACAGGCCCGCCCGGGGCGTCCCCCACGGCTCGGCTTGAGGTTCTCTCCCTTAAACGCCCGGCCACCTCCTTTGCTAGCATTACTGCTTCGTAGAACGTGGTGACCGCTTTGGCTTGTAACAAAGAATTAGCAATGATTTTCTTAACTGAAGACCTATAGAATTTTTTAACATGGTCAATAAAATGGTCAAGAAGCCCTCTTCGGGTTATGACGAAATTCCCTGGACCTTAATTTAAGAAAACATATACCTATTACCGAAACCATTAGCACATTTTTATAATGAAATGCAACAAAAGGAGTGTCAGACTTTTACTGACTAAAATGTGTTTCCGTGTTTTTTCTATTGTCCTTTGTGTTCCGGAGCTGCGGTATCTCTTACGCATAACCTGATGCCCGGGCTGGATCATTTATTTCGCGTATTTTAGTAAAAGAATGTAAGTACGCAAACAAGCATACACCGTGCATGCAGGGCACCTGGCGGTGCGAGGCACATGGGCGGTCCCACGCGACCTTTGAACCACTTAGGTACTCCTCAGCTCGTGGACATCCTTGCCTCTCTGTGCCGAAATTAATTAAATAACACTCTAGGGGTTGGGCTGAGAAGACTACGTGGAATCAGTTTTACAATGATTCGTTTGAGTCAGAAACATTTGCAGCTCAGTATTTTATGTTAAGGGTAAAAATGCTGTTTTATTGAAATAGCAATATACCTGGAAACAGTTATTTCGAATAAAATTTTGCCATCTTCATGGTGTGCCAAGTGAATTTGTATCAAATACTATGTCATTCGAAATTCAGACGTAGACACATTTGGTCAAACAATAATTATACAAATTAAATTATATGGCTTCAAAATATTCGTTTAAAGGTGCTCCCTCACCGGAAGCATTTGCGTGTAATGTAACGTTACAGATTAAAGCATTACATCAGTGAAGGAGGAGAACCGAGCATTACAATGCGCACCTTGTAATGATACAATGTGTAATATCTTGATACAACTTGTAACATCAATGAATTTAACTTTAATTTAAATAAATTTATTTGTTGCATTACACGCAAATGCTCGTTAGTCAGGGAGGTATTATTGTAATGTAATGCTCAAAGTCGAATCTATAATGTTACAATACACGTGAATGCGGGACCGGTGAGGGAGCACCTTAATGAAAATTATGCCAAGTGTGTTATGCCAAATAAATTTCTAGAGCATTAAGAATCTGCCAGATAGAGGGTAGCGATTTTTTAGTAGTAGCTTTATTATAATAATTTTACCCAATGCTGTATGTGCATAGAAATTTGATAAATACATATTTAAAACAGTTACTGTTGTTGTAAAAAATAATTTATAATTTTTTTAATAAGTTTATCCTGTGATAATTCTGAAGAAATGATGTCAAGTAACAAAAATCAGAAATCGATTAGTTATAAATACATATTACAATAAAACCAGTGCTTGTGTAACAAACTAACAAATTGATTTTATACGTCTGTACATTTTTGGTTGTTGTTAATTATTGAAGATATGCTTATCTTTCACGCAGATTTTATCTTTCACTTGAGTCTAGTTAGTTTGTTGGAACATCTTTGATAATTTTCATTTCATCTATTTCTTCTCGCAAATGTGATGATGTGAAGTTCAGATTCTAAGTAAGTACATATATCTACGCAAACGAGACATAACTACCATACCGAGGTAGGTCGTTAAGTCCAACAAAAAGTAGAAAACAGGAAAATGCTTACTAATATTAAAAAAGTGAACATGAGTTTGTTTGTTACCTCTTCACGCTTTAATGGCTAAACCAAATTTGATTAATTTTGGTAGAGATGGTTGGGAACCAGGAGACGGACATAGGCTATTTTTTTTAAAGAGTGGGATATGAGGGGGAAAGAGGGAAGAAACGGGAATATTTAGCGTTGCTATTACAAATCAATAAGGCGCTTACGACTTTAACGCGAGCGAAGCCGCGGGCAAAAGCTAGTATAATAATAATAAAAAAGGTCGGTATAAAGATTATGGGGTATTCTTTTTAGCACGGACTCGTTCGTCTCGTCGTCGCATGCACGACTACTGAGCTGGGTTAAATTGGGTCCTAATTAGCAGCTGGAGTTCGAAAAATGTTGGTGAGATACCCCCAAGAAAGCATTATATAAAGTCATTGATCCTGGGCCTGACGTCTCGCCGGTCGTGTCGGAATTTTGGAGTTTTGCACTATGAGAATGAGGATCAGAAAATGCAAGAGTTTCCCTGCACATTTAAGTGTTATAAATATATTCTGCAGGAGGATAATATTATTCCAAATACAATGATAAGTAAGATCACCTCTCTTTTATGTTAATTAAACTCATTTATATTTTTTTATCTTATGATTGTGAAAATGCCAACGACCTGATAAAACACGCGATGCATATTTATCGGTGTGTGACCGTGCATTATCTTACATACACATAAAATCTTGACCGAACTGTTGTTGATGAGGGATAACCATGGGGTGTATAACCACCTGTATGTATTGGTTTGCATTCAAATTGCCCCGTATCTAAACGAGGTCAGTCCTTCCACCAAGGCGAATTCCAGCCCATACCATGATTTTTCCACCTTGGTAAGGATGAACTTCTTGCGGATTCTGGAGACTCCTACGTCCAGGAACTCGCCATATACGCACTTTTCTCGAATCAGGATGAAAACCTGATGTAAATGTGCGTTATCCCACAATAAGCGACGACCTCGATTTCCACGTCGAAGAGCTGGAACTCTAAGCGGTTTGCGAGCATGAAGATTGGCTTCGTGTAGTCATCTCCTGACAGTTTGATCGCTAATAACAACTTGATGTTGAGACTGGAGGCTTGCGACCAACTGACGAACAGTAATGTTGCTGCCTTGCGGAATTTTGCAAGAAACGATCTTGTCGCTAGGAAGTAACCCTATTTCGTCTCCTGTGACGTTCGGCAACATCCCCTATGGACCTGTAGCGTGCCCATAATCTGCAAATTACGCTTGGTTGGGTGTTGACAGCATCCGCTACGTCGAGTTGAGTTCGTCCAGCTTGCAGCATACCAACAGCTCTTAACATCTCTTCGCGACTTAAATGACGACGTGACATGATGACTACAGTCACAAAAATGCACAAACCATACGTAAAAGACGTATTATTGATAATAAACGTTATTTACAATCAAAGAAAATGATTTTTATTTTGCCTCAGAGAAACTGCACAATCAAACACTTTTAAAAGTTTTCCCTCCATATTCGAAAATCATTACTTATTTAAATTTATTTTTAAATTTCGAACTACTCTGTAATCTACTTTATTCTATTTTTATTTATTTACTGCCAGTTATTTGCAAAACAAGATTTACACGAAAAAAAAAATCATCATCATTCCTTGTTCCCTAGACTTTGTTGAGGTGTTTATATGGGATTTGGTATTCTTTAGGAAATATCTTAGGGCCTAAATCATTCTTGGTATATATTAACGAATCAAAATCTCAACTCGCACGGTGTAAACGTATCATATGCTAACGACGTTAATATTTATTGCTAAAACAGTTTTACATACTGTATGCACGTCTAATGCAACCTCCAAACACTTTGTGGAAAGCTCATTTTTAGGCCCATTCTGTACAATAGATGAAATAGAAAACGAATTTCTAAGTTACTAGCTTTTGCCCGCGGCTTCGCTCGCGTTAAATTCGGGGTAACACAGTTTCCCTTGCGCCTTGTTGCTCTTTCTCCCTCACATCCCACTTTTAAAAAAAAAAAAATTAGCATATGTCCGTCTCCTGGTTCCCAACTATCTCTGTACCAAAATTCATCAAACTCGGTTTAGCCATTAAAGCGTGAAGAGGTAACAAACAAACAAACAAACTCACTTTTGCTATTATAATATTAGTAATTAAGTAAGGATACTATTTAAGTACTTAAAGACAATAGTTGAACTGTTTCAAATCATAACTTATGCACAGACAGAACATCTACTAGTTGTCTGCAAATTAACCGCTAAGTTTACTTTTGTGTAAGTTTACCGTTTATTAGGGTTCCGTAGTCAACTAGGAACCCTTATAGTTTCGCCATGTCTGTCTGTCCGTCCGTCCGTCCGTCCGTCCGTCCGTCCGTCCTCGTTTAATCTCTGTGACCGTTAGCACTAGAAAGCTGAAATTTGTTACCAATATGTATATCAATCACGCCGACAAAGTGGTAAAATAAAAATTTGAAAAAAATGTTTTATTAGGGTAGCCACCCTATATGTTAAGCGGGAAGTGTTTTTTTTTTAATTTCAACCCTAACGTGTGATATATTGTTGGAAAGGTATTTAAAAATGAGTAGGGGTTTACAAAGATCATTTTTGATAATGTCAATAATTTCGGAAATAATCGCTCCAAAAGTAAAAAACAATGTGTCCCCCCCCTCTAACTTTTGTACCATAAGTTTAGAAAATATGAAAAAAAATCTGAAAAGTAGAACTTTATAAGGACTTTCTATGAAAATTATTTTGAACTTGATTGACACAACAGTTTTTGTACAAAAAAGACAAAAAGTTGTACAAAATAATTTCTGGACTAAATTTGTAGTATAATCGTATATGCAAGCATTTTTTGTAACTTTGTTTACATATTTTATTATCCTGAACGTATCTTTTTTTAAACAAAAAAAGAATTATTGAAATCGGTTCTCGCAATCCAAAATTACCACCGAAATTGCACGTCTTTGTATTAATTAGTAACCCAATTCCCCGAGAGATGGCGCTGTAGGTACTTATTACATTGGATCGGGTATTACCGAATTGTTCGGTTGGCCTCATAACTGGGAACACTTATTGTGACGGACGGGAAACTACGGAACCCTACACTGAGCGTGGCCCGACACGCTCTAGGCCGGTTTTTTTATTTAAAAAACCGGCCTTAATTAAATAGGTATTAATGCTCTTTATAGCCTGAAGTGCCTGAGGTCTTACCTAGTACTGGTAAATAAGCAACTGTGCTCTGCTAATTGTTAAGATGTTTTACTTATAATTTACTTATAAGATGTATGTATACTAGCTTTTGCTCGCGGCTTCGCTCGCGTTAAATTCGGTAACGCTTTATTAATTTGTAATAACAACGCTAAGTTTTCCCGTTTCTTTCCTCTTTCTCCCTCATATCCCACTCTTTTTTTTTTTAAATAGCCTATGTCCGTCTCCAGGTTCCCAACTATCTCTGTATCAACAAAAAAAAAATCATTAAAATCGGTTTAGCCATTAAAGCGTGAAGAGGTAATAAACAAACAAACTCACTTTCGCTTTTATAATATTAGTAAGGATGTGCCGCTTTTTTTTATAAATAAAGGATTTATATTATTATAATTTGTTATGTGAAAAAATATGCAAAAAAATAATGATAATAATTTTAACGTGTAATTCCTTATTTAAGGCAGTAGAGTATAATCCCTCGTTGTTGGTTTAGGTCAGTAAAGTTTAGATATTAAAGAACAATATTACCTGGCCTGTTCTAATAAAAAAATAAGCTGTTAATTTTTAACTTACATAATTAAACATTATTTAAGAGATAGGTAACAATTTAGAGGGAAGAAAATATAAAAAAAAAAAATATTCGATTAAACTCTCCTCTTAACAGCTTGTCTTTCGACAAATGCCTCTAAAGATTTCCATTTATTCCTGTTATTCTGGTCCAGCTACTTGCTTGCAAATCTTCTTCCCATCACTTAGGCCTTCCTCTGCTTCTTGTGCTTTCTCTAGGGTACCACTCCAGCATATGTCCTGAACAACGCCATTTAGATTGGTTGTTCAAATAAATCGCTATTTAATTCAAGTTAAATGCATAGTTGAATGAATGTTAGACACAAATAATGATGATCTAGGCTGTGATGATCTATTGAGTTCTATTGCTGAGCATGCCTGTCTTTGTTCTTTTTCTTTCATTTTTTTCTTCGCCCTTGTTTGTTTCAAATTCGTGATTTTGTTGTTAAGAAATCCTAATGGTAAAAGCACGAGCAATGTAATTTACTGCACGAATAGATATTGCTATTAAAAATACTTAGGAGCAGAAGAGTTTCGATGCATTATTCTATTACATATCTTGAGAGCAGTTGTCGATGAAAAAATTGCTTATCATCATTTACAATCTTCTTTTTCATGGTGTCAGAGTGCATCCTTTAACTAGGCTTCTAACTCTGCTATTGATAATTTATAATAAACCAGGGCCGGGCCGTTACGATTGTGTCACTGATGTTTTTAAATTAAAGTTAGAAACCTCCAAAAGGTGGTACTAATTTGTAAAATTTTCATAGCAATGAGTAGTCAATTTGTGGCATTTCTAATATTATATAAATCCAACTAATGCAACACATGTAGGTAAATTTTGACATGTTAACCAGTAATATAAGACAGATTTTTTGAACTGACCAAGTCATAAGACTTATAATATTATCACGAACAAACAGCAGTACTCAAAATAAGAGTACTTATAGTAATTAATAGTACTTAAAACGGAAAACACCCGTAGCAAACAGTAGCCAACTGTTGAAACTTCGTCAAGTTTGTTGAAAATATTGCAGCTTCGCTAGATTACAACCAGCAGATCGAAGCCACATTACAGATATCAAAGCTTCTTACAAGGTGTCTAAGGTCTACTCATTCAAAAGCTTGCTGCGTACAGTTTTGCTGGTTCTCTTCTTGAATGGTTTTACTCCTACTTAACGGGCAGATCTTTTGTGGTGGCAAACGTATATACATTTGAAACCAGAAAATAACATCCGCATGACACATGGAGACGAATGTTACTTAGGTGAAAGGCACACTAAAACGGTTACCATAACATCGCCCTGAATACTTTTTTTTTGCGTCTGTGAATAATTGCAGCTTTTTGGGCCGCAAAAAATTAAAAAAACATCCCCTCGAACCGCCGCTGATTGCAAAAAATCTGCTAATATGTTAAAACTACCTAAACATTTATAAAAAATACATAACACATCATTGCATAATCCAGTTTTACTTTAAATCTACTGAACCGTAAGTTAAAAGTGTAGTTGCAATAATTTAAAGCCCATATTTGCACGTTTTCGAAAATATCAGCAAGCGCCATGTAATAACAGCTTAAAATATTACACCTGACTGATGATAAGGTAAGTAAGGTCTTTGGTAATAAATTACGTTATGATAATCGAGGCATCATATACCTACACAATATAATGAGAATGATTGTAATTATTTTAATAACCATTGGATTTTCTAACTTTTTTTTTTAATTATTGGACTTATTTGTTCTGTCTCCTGCTAATATGAAGGAATATTTGAAATTATGTTTCACCTATTTATCCGCTATTCTTTTCTGATTAATTTCATTGCAGGTTCCAATTTGGAACAGGGCCTGCTAGGAATTTGATAAAAAGATATTCAAAAAAACTATTGCCATCGTGCTGCGCCCGAGCAGTGTCCGTAGAGTGCGAAAGGAACAGCTGCAACTCCGATGACACAACAAACATTTTGATTGGATCGACATTTTATATTATCCTATTTTCTCCACAGAAATTCAGTAGATTTATTTATTTTGAAATCTGAATTTTAAGAAAGAGCTTAACTATGTTCCTATTATGTCATTATTTTCTTTTATGTAAAAAACAAAATGCATTGGTCTGGGAGTCCTCTAATCCACGGCGATATAAAATGGAGAGTCAAATATCATTTACATATTCGTTCCCTATGAAAAAAAAAATTACAGACATGTCTACAGCAGACTTTTATTTCGGTGAAAGAATGATTGCTCTAATAGCAGCTCCTGTTCTCTCTTCTGTTTCTTTGGGACATCATCGAGCTTCATTGTCTCTGCGCTTTTCTGGTGGAGGCCGCTGTTGATTCTGGCTTTCAGGAGTAACAGTGTCAATCAGAAATTAAAAGTAAATTCAACAGTAATATTATCATGTTTCATTCAAACAATCTTTTAAAATACTAACTAGCCTAGACATACAAATAATTTGAAATTACTTTGACATACTAAACAGTGGAAAACCTGAGTACATAACAAATATAATATATAATCTATGAACATCCGCTCTGTGCAAAACAGGAGGGAATGTCAGACTTTTACTGACTAAAACCCTTACTTCCCTTCCTTTCTAATAATCCTTCTAATCATTATACGGTAAACCCCGGCTTATCTATTTGTACAGTACAGGAATATTATTGTTGTAACTTATAAACACTAACTTAAAACGAATACTCTAGGTTAACTGCGTATTCATTGATGTATTAAAAGCGGATGTATTAAGCCTCCTTTTAATATATCAATGTGCGTATTCCTATTTTTTAACATTTTAAAACAATTTACACCGCTTTCTTCGAATATTCATTAACCAACTACTTACATTAAAAGTAAATAAATATTCCTAAATTACAATAAGAAAAATACAGAATATATAATAACAATGTTATTTTTTGCAAAAATTGTTAATTTTTCCTCGACAGATGATATAATAGGATAGAATAGTTCTTTATCTGCACAGAAACCAGATGTTTAAGTTAAAGAATGATCCTTATGCTTACACTCTATGACATGTCGTTTAAGCTATATTAATAAAGACTCATTTAATATACCATCGACGTAGTCATTCAAATTAATTAGTTTACCATGTCAAGATGATATTTCGTTGATAGTTTGAAACAGCCAATACATTACATACTGTCATTTACTACAATGAGATTATAATCAAGTTCGAGGTTTACATAGTTAATTTATAATATACTAGCTGTGCCCAGCGGTTTCACCCGCTGCTCACTTAGGGGTATGAAAAATAGATGTTGGCCGATTCTCAGACCTACCCGATATGTACACAAAATTTCGTTTAAATCGGTCCAGCCATTTCGGATGAGTATGGGAACTAAAACTGTGACACGAGAATTTTATATATTAGATAAAAAAAAAATATATGTCAGGAATAAATTGATGCCATTCAGTCAATACAAATCCTTATATTTTAGGTATAATTATAAACTGCTTCAATACTGCAATTATCAGTTACGGAATTTCACTAGTACCACCTAAGTTATATGAAGAAGTACCTAACAGTAGACCTGTTTTAAAACAAGCAAAAAACCAGACCGTAAATCCAATTCCACCTACAACAGCAACAGAACTCAAGGTAATGGCTGTTATGACAAAAGCGCTTAATCCTTCAGTTTCGGATAAGTCTGGTTCAGGTGTGGTCGATTCTATCGTGGTGGGATCCGTCACTGTGGTCGATTCTATCGTGGTGGGATCTGTCACTGTAGTCGATTCTATCGTGGTGGGATCTGCCACTGTGGTCGATTCTATCGTGGTGGGATCTGTCACTGTGGTCGATTCTATCGTGGTGGGATCTGTCACTGTGGTCGATTCTATCGTGGTGGGATCTGTCACTGTGGTCGATTCTATCGTGGTGGGATCTGTCACTGTTGTCGATTCTATCGTGGTGGGATCTGTCACCGTGGTCGATTCTATCGTGGTGGGATCTGTCACTGTTGTCGATTCTATCGTGGTGGGATCTGTCACTGTGGTCGATTCTATCGTGGTAGGATCCGTCACTGTGGTCGATTCTATCGTTGTGGGATCTGTCACTGTGGTCGATTCTGTCGTGGTGGAATCCGTCACTGTGGTTGATTCTATCGTGGTGGGATCTGTCACAGTGGTCGATTCTACCGTGGTGGGATCTGTCACTGTGGTTAACTCAATCGTGGTGAGATCTGTCACTGTGGTCGATTCTATCGTGATGGGATCTGTCACTGTAGTCGATTCTATCGTGGTGGAATCTGTCACTGTCGTCGATTCTATCGTGGTGGGATCCGTCACTGTGGTCGATTCTATCGTGGTGGGATCTGTCACTGTAGTCGATTCTGTCGTGGTGGAATCCGTCACTGTGGTTGATTCTATCGTGGTGGGATCTGTCACTGTAGTCGATTCAATCGTGGTGGGATCTGTCACTGTAGTCGATTCTATCGTGCTGGGATCCGTCACTGTGGTCGATTCTATCGTGGTGGGATCTGTCACTGTGGTCGATTCTATCGTGGTGGAATCTGTCACTGTGGTCGATTCTATCGTGGTGGAATCTGTCACAGTGGTCGATTCTACCGTGGTGGGATCTGTCACTGTGGTTAACTCAATCGTGGTGGGATCTGTCACTGTGGTCGATTCTATCGTGATGGGATCTGTCATTGTGGTCGATTCTATCGTGGTGGAATCTGTGACAGTGGTTGACTCAATCGTGGTGGGATCCGTGACTGTGGTCGATTCTATCGTGGTGGGATCTGTCACTGTGGTCGATTCTATCGTGGTGGAATCTGTCACTGTCGTCGATTCTATCGTGGTGGGATCCGTCACTGTGGTCGATTCTATCGTGGTGGGATCTGTCACTGTAGTCGATTCTGTCGTGGTGGAATCCGTCACTGTGGTTGATTCTATCGTGGTGGGACCTGTCACTGTAGTCGATTCTACCGTGGTGGGATCTGTCACTGTAGTCGATTCTATCGTGGTGGGATCTGTCACTGTAGTCGATTCTATCGTGGTGGGATCTGTTACTGTGGTCGATTCTATCGTGGTGGGATCCGTCATTGTGGTCGATTCTATCGTGGTGAGATCTGTCACTGTAGTCGATTCTATCGTGGTGGGATCCGTCACTGTGGTCGATTCTATCGTGGTGGAATCTGTCACTGTGGTCGATTCTATCGTTGTGGGATCTGTCACTGTGGTTGACTCAATCGTGGTGGAATCTGTGACAGTGGTTGACTCAATCGTGGTGGGATCCGTGACTGTGGTCGATTCTATCGTTGTGGGATCTGTCACTGTGGTCGATTCTATCGTGGTGGAATCTGTCACTGTCGTCGATTCTATCGTGGTGGGATCCGTCACTGTGGTCGATTCTATCGTGGTGGGATCTGTCACTGTAGTCGATTCTGTCGTGGTGGAATCCGTCACTGTGGTTGATTCTATCGTGGTGGGACCTGTCACTGTAGTCGATTCTACCGTGGTGGGATCTGTCACTGTAGTCGATTCTATCGTGGTGGGATCTGTCACTGTAGTCGATTCTATCGTGGTGGGATCTGTTACTGTGGTCGATTCTATCGTGGTGGGATCCGTCATTGTGGTCGATTCTATCGTGGTGAGATCTGTCACTGTAGTCGATTCTATCGTGGTGGGATCCGTCACTGTGGTCGATTCTATCGTGGTGGAATCTGTCACTGTGGTCGATTCTATCGTTGTGGGATCTGTCACTGTGGTTGACTCAATCGTGGTGGGATCTGTCACTGTGGTTGACTCAATCGTGGTGGGATCCGTCACTGTGGTTGATTCTATCGTGGTGGAATCTGTCACTGTGGTTGACTCAATCGTGGTGGGATCTGTCACTGTAGTCGATTCTATCGTGGTGGGATCCGTCACTGTGGTCGATTCTATCGTGGTGGAATCTGTCACTGTGGTTGACTCAATCGTGGTGGAATCTGTCACTGTAGTCGATTCTATCGTGGTGGGATCCGTCACTGTGGTCGATTCTATCGTGGTGGGATCCGTCACTGTGGTCGATTCTATCGTGGTGGAATCTGTCACTGTGGTTGACTCAATCGCGGTGGGATCTGTCACTGTAGTCGATTCTATCGTGGTGGAATCCGTCACTGTGGTCGATTCTATCGTTGTGGGATCTGTCACTGTGGTTGACTCAATCGTGGTGGGATCTGTCACTATGGTTGACTCAATCGTGGTGGGATCTGACACTGTGGTCGATTCTATCGTGGTGGGATCCGTCACTGTGGTCGATTCTATCGTGGTGGGATCCGTCACTGTAGTCGATTCTATCGTGGTGGAATCCGTCATTGTGGTCGATTCTATCGTGGTGAGATCTGTCACTGTAGTCGATTCTATCGTGGTGGGGTCCGTCACTGTGGTCGATTCTATCGTGGTGGAATCTGTCACTGTGGTTGACTCAATCGTGGTGGGATCTGTCACTGTAGTCGATTCTATCGTGGTGGGATCCGTCACTGTGGTCGATTCTATCGTTGTGGGATCTGTCACTGTGGTTGACTCAATCGTGGTGGGATCTGTCACTATGGTTGACTCAATCGTGGTGGGATCTGTCACTGTGGTCGATTCTATCGTGGTGGGATCCGTCATTGTTGTCGATTCTATCGTGGTGGGATGTGTCACTGTAGTCGATTCTATCGTGGTGGGATCCGTCACTGTGGTCGATTCTATCGTGGCGGGATCTGTCACTGTAGTCGATTCTATCGTGGAGGGATCTGTCACTGTGGTCGATTCTATCGTGATGGGATCTGTCACTGTCGTCGATTCTATCGTGGTGGGATCAGTCACTGTGGTTGACTCTATCGTGGTGGGATATGTCACTGTGGTCGATTCTATCGTGGTGGGATCTGTCACTGTGGTCGATTCTATCGTGGTGGGATCTGTCACTGTGTTCGATTCTATCGTTGTGGGATCTGTCACTGTGGTCGATTCTATCGTGGTGGGATCTGTCACTGTGGTTGACTCAATCGTGGTGGGATCTGACACTGTGGTCGATTCTATCGTGGTGGGATCCGTCACTGTGGTCGATTCTATCGTGGTGGGATCTGTCACTGTGGTCGATTCTATCGTGGTTGGATCTGTCACTGTGGTCGATTCTATCGTGGTGGGATATGTCACTGTAGTCGATTCTATCGTGGTGGGATCTGTCACTGTGGTCGATTCTATCGTGGTGGAATCTGTCACTGTGGTCGATTCTATCGTTGTGGGATCTGTTACTGTGGTCGATTCTATCGTGGTGGGATCTGTCATTGTGGTCGATTCTATCGTGGTGAGATCTGTCACTGTGGTTGACTCAATCGTGGTGGGATCTGACACTGTGGTCGATTCTATCGTGGTGGGATCCGTCACTGTGGTCGATTCTATCGTGGTGGGATCTGTCACTGTGGTTGATTCTATCGTGGTGGGATCTGTCACTGTGGTCGATTCTATCGTTGTGGAATCCGTCACTGTGGTCGATTCTATCGTGGTAGGATCTGTCACTGTAGTCGATTCTATCGTGGAGGGATCTGTCACTGTGGTCGATTCTACGGTGTTGGGATCTGTCACTGTAGTCGATTCTATCGTGGTGGGATCTGTCACTGTGGTCGATTCTACGGTGTTGGGATCTGTCACTGTAGTCGATTCTATCGTGGTGGGATCTGTCACTGTGGTCGATTCTACGGTGTTGGGATCTGTCACTGTAGTCGATTCTATCGTGGAGGGATCTGTCACTGTGGTCGATTCTACGGTGTTGGGATCTGTCACTGTAGTCGATTCTATCGTGGTGGGATCTGTCACTGTGGTCGATTCTATCGTGGTGGGATCTGTCACTGTGGTTGATTCTATCGTGGTGGAATCTGTCACTGTGGTCGATTCTATCGTGGTTTGATCTGTCACTGTAGTTGATTCTACCGTGGTGGGATCAGTCGCGGCAGTTGGTAATGATGTACTGGGTAAAGTAATACCAGGCAAAGTATCAAAAGGCTGAATTAAGGAATACAAATTATTTAAAGTATTGTTCATAAAACTTCCAGCTAGCAGATGTGGTAAATAGTAAACGGATCGGACGATGATGATGGATTCTTTAGAAGAACGTCGCAGGAGAACAACCTGTAATTGATAAAATATATATTATTGAAGGATATTTTTTGACAAAACTGAACAAGAAACGGCGATTAAAACCGGGCACAATTTTTAAATTCCGGTCACTTAAAAAAGCAGAAGAAATATAGCTAAGCGAAGAGCCGTCTCTTTTAGGACCATAACCATTGCTAAAATTGCAAATTATTTGACTTTATGTAATGCCATTATAATTATATAGATCATAAAATGCTTGATCGGTAAATGATTATTTTTAGTTTTTGCACTGAACCAATATCTTGCCGATTTCCGTCACTTAAATTTCTTATAAAATATTTTTGTTTTGATGTTCCACCGAACGCTTATATGTACTTACAAATCCATTTGTCTTCGTAACAGCAACTTTAAGAGTATGGGATCCATTAAAAAAAATGCTTTCGGATGCAAATATATCGGCTCTTCCAACTAAATTGTCATTTCCATGTAAAGCTTCATATACTAATACAGAAACACTATCATTCTTAGAAGCGAATTGAACAAATATGTTGGCCTCTAATACCCCAGCAGGTATTTGAGTCACGTTAGTTGCCATACAACTTAGTTCTTCATTTGGAGTCAAAATACTTGCGCCAACTTTATTAAGCGAAAAATACTCAGATCTTTGTATCACAGCAGCGGTATCATCACAAGCACCAATGTTGGAATTAGAATTAAAGGTCAAATACTGTTTAATTTGATGCCCAAAGCAACAATGGTATGCACATAAAAATATAAACATATGACGTGGGAGCATTTTGCCCGTCTACGTTAAATTAAAATACAATGGGACCATTTTTTTTCTATCCTATAAAATCACTGATACCTATATCTTAATTGAAGTTTGATAAATAATATAAATGATAATAGTAATTGATTTTAATGGCGGCGGATCTCTCTCAAAAGATTAAATATCAATATCCGGCCGAATTTAAACTAAAGTGGTGTGGACATGAAGGGAGCAGATTCCTGCGTATTTTTTTTTTCTGAAACCACAAAGACAACAGTCGAATGCAATAAGACAAAAGTAAGAAAATAAGGTCTATTTTAATAAGTTTGTAAAGAAACTGACTGAAAAGCAAAAATAAAATTAACAGTTTATTATAAAAAAAACAACGTTAGTATATTTCGTCCGACGAGTTTCACAGAGCTATATTGTGCGTTGTCTCATACTACCACCTATCTCTCTTCTCTTATTTCAAATCTCATCACGATTGTATTGGTTATTTTCATTAGGTAGCTCTTGAAATAAGCAAATTGTAGTATTATATTCCAACTATATTAATATTCAAATGATTATGGTATTAAAGATATTTTATTGTTTGAAGTATTTTCTACCTATTTAGTTTACTCATTTTCAGTGGTGGTTTCAGCTACTTTTGTAAGTACACACCTTAGTGATAGGAAAAAAAATCGCTATCTTTTTGTTAGCTACTGCAAAACCATTGAACACATCTTTGATAACCGTTCAGATATTATCGTGATACAAATATTATTTCCCTAAATGTGTCGGTACTTAGGAAATATTTTCCTCCATTTTTCTTATCTTTGTATTGGGGTTGGGTACATACAACATAATTGACACATTAAGAGTTTCATCGGCACGAAAAGAATTTGGAATAACTTTAAACTCATCGCTTTCTGGGACCATGCCCGCAGAAGTCTGTTTAACTAAAATCAAACTAAAGAACCACTAAAAAAAAATTGTGAAAAAAGTGCGGTCGACGTTAGCAACAAAGGAGATAATCAAATTTAATTTAGTTTGGGAGTTCTAAATCCGGAAGGCACGTAACTTTTCAAGGTTCTTTTCGTTCCCGTCTTTGCATGGATTCCGGGGGTTTATAACCTTGACAAGGATATTTCTTGGTATGTATTAAGGGCCGTGTTAGGCCGTTACACACCCCAATCTGAGGGGACCAAACGCTTCCTGTCGTAGGTTCTACGCTGGAGACGTGTGGTCATTGGCGCTTTACAGAGCCCCGGTGGGAGCGTGTTCTTTGAGGCGGCGTGCCGCCCACTACCTGTTCGCGCCTCAGAAGGTAATAGCCTTAAGGGTGTTCCAGAGCTACCGCACGATCTCCGGCGAGGCGGCGAATCTCTTTGCCGGATTGCCATTGTAAGATACGAGACGACGACAATCCGGCGCGCGGAGGCCTTAAGCACGGGGGAATCTCACAAACATTCTTCCGGTGCGGTCTCATGATGACATGGAGGAAGCGACTATCGCAAGGTATAGCACAATAGTGGCGATTGACGAGTTGCTGGAGAGGTGCCACAGTGACCTCGCCTACCGCATCACGCAGGTCCCTAGTAGACACGAAGTTTCGCGAGATCCTTGCACATAACCGGGTGGAGAGAAACGTCCGTGTGTCACCACTGTGACGATCGCCCGGAAGACACGGTGGCGGTGGAGCACAGCGTGGCCAGGTTGAGCGAAGCACCACTTGGTCCTCGTGGAGACGATCGGTAGCGGCGATCTCTCGAGAGGGAATGGGAAGCGGTTATGCTAGGGAACCAAGTGGCCGGACGTTTGAGGGAGAGAACCTCAAACGAACTCCCTTCCGATCGACCAGACCGGGAGAAGTCATTTGATGATTTCTCATCCGAAAAAAAAAGGGTTATGGTTTACACTGCGCTTCGTAGTAATGCACCTATGATTGCAAGTGTGAAGTTTTCTTTACTTTAGGTAAACCGGAGTGGTTTACCTAAAGTAAAGAAAACTTCACACTTACAACAGACACATACTGCATATGACACTCAATAGAATTTTGGTATTGCTTAGAGTTGTTTATTTCGATTCCACAGAATTTTGCGAAGCCATACTCACTGTTAACGAACCAAAAACTTGGAAAGCGATCGGCTGCAGATTACTTCGTGTTGGTGAGAAAAATTAATATTAGAAAGCAAATCATGGACGAGTGAGAGTCTACATAAACTCCCATGGTTGCAACAGATTTGTTTTATTTGTTTGTACTTTGTATTGTCAAAGATAAATGATGATTCCCGGAGCGCAAACATATTTTTTTTATGAGATCTCTGTTCCTGTCGAATGAATCATAGTTCAAGGAGCCTTTTCGATGAGTTGCAATAATATTATTATAAAATGTGCTAGTCCTCAAATATCACCTATTAAAATAACGGTTTTTAAAAATCTTGTTCGCTTGCGTAAAAGTGTAAATCTACGAGTTCGTTAAACACATTGTTATATGGGTTGGAATTGCATTACGCTACAGGGGTGGCGTAATGCAATTCTATCCTAACGAGTCAAACGATTTTGTACAATAATGTCTTCACGCTAATTACAAGACATCATTATCAAAACATCTGAAGTCCTCTCATGATTATGAATGCAAATTAAATGACGTACGAATTATACAATATACATATAAAAATCTGAGTATTTGTAATAAATATCTTGGGACAACTCACACACGGCTATTTGATCCCAAGCTAAGCAGAGCTTGTGTTATGGTAACCAGACAATTACTGATATACATACTTATATAATGTATAAATACATACATATTATAGATAAATCAAACCCAGACACAGAACAAACAATCATGCTCATCACACAAAGTTTGTCCTGGGTGGGAATCGAACCCACGACCTCCGGCTCAGCAGTCAGGGCCACTAACCACTAGACCAACAGGCCCGTCAAAGTAATTGATCAGGCCTTCTCTGACTTTTTGGTTGCAACACATAAAATAAAAGTTCAAGTTTTCAAGTATAAAAGAAAAGGAACCGGCAATAAATTCAAATACCATCGAATGCTTTCACAGCAAAATGGTGAATACGACACTCCGGGGACGCGTCACAACTTTTTAAATAAATATAGGCGAATAAATAATACCGGTGTGGGCGATGCTCAGGGAGTTGAAGGGAATATTTCATACGTTTCATTTAAATAATACCGCGGAATGTCCACCGCGAAAATATGGAGATATATATGTCCACAAAAAAATGTAGGTAAGAGAACTTTTTTGCACGGACACAACGAAAACTAAACTATGTTAGTAAGTAGTAGACTAGTAGACTTTGAGTAAAATATGTTATGTTTACTCTGGATAAGGTTTTGTAACAGTTTTCAAGGGTATTTTTTGCACCTAAAACTAAATATCCGGAGTAATTAATGCAATTTGAAGTCAGCTACCCTACCATCACGTATTAAAGCAGAACTTATTCCACAGAGGAAAAGAGACAGAGCTATACAGGGTGTCTAGCACCATCTCTTTCCCTCAGTGAAATAAATCTGCTTTAAGACGTCATGGTAGGCCTACAGTACCCTTACCATGAGTTGCCATCGAAAAATGACGCCAGCTTACCGTAGTTAATATCGAATAAACGTGCATCGAATAGATAGCAATTAAACTCTTACCATGAGCTAAACGGACTCGCTAGCGACAGCTTGAATGTTCATTCGTTTTTAAATGAATATGTTGGTATAAAAACCATAATGTATCTATCATTTCTTTTTGGTGTGGGAAATTATCAAATAACTTCCCCCACTCTGGGCGGAGTGGGGGGAGTATCAAACTTTTACTGATTAAAACCCACCCATGTTCCTTCTATTGCCCTTTGCATTCCGGGGCCGCGGTATCTCTTCCGAACAACCGGCAACCATCACGGCAGGCGGAGGCCCTGGCAAGCCCTTCTGCTTTGCTGACATCTCTTTGAGGCGCGCATGAAACACTAACGCGCCGTCGACACGGTCTGTCGTCGATAGACGGACGGCCGGTGAGCTACCCATTGCTCACTTCCACTGGCCCGCATGTACGGTGGCCGGGAGTCGTCTCGCGGCGCCGTCGCTTGGGGCGTCTCCCGCGGCGGCTGGGTTGGTTTGAGGTTCTCTTCCTCAAACGCCCGGCCACCTCTTTCGCTAGCATGACTGCTTCGCAGTAGAAGGTGACCGCTTCCCATTCCCTCTCGCTCTGGACCATGGACCGAACCAGGGCCGGACGCGAGAGATTGCCGCCGCCGATCGCCTCTACGAGGGCACGGCAGTGCTCCGCCCAAGCTAGGCAGACCGCAACTGTGTGCTCCACCGTGTCCTCCGGGCGATCGTCACAATGGTGACACCCGGGCGTTTTCTCCCGCCCGATTATGTGCAGCGACCTCCCGAAACTTCCGTGTCAGGTGAGGACCTGCGTCAGGCGGTAGGTGAGGACGCCATGACGAATCTCCAGCCACTCCTCAAAAAGGGGACTTACCGCCACTATTGTGGCGTGCCCTGCACTGGGTTGCGATAGTCGCTCTCTCCATGCCACCATGAGATCGCACCGGAGGTCTGTCCGCTGAGCGGCAATTTGCCGAGGTCGCGGAGTTTCCCCCCGGTGTAGTGCCCTCATACAGGCACGCAAGCAGCCCCGGCCCGCTCGAGTTTGGTAGCCATACGTCGGAAATGCATCTAACTTCATACTTATGTTTGCTGACTCTTACAGTACAGTAAAAGACAGAGTAAGGCGGATAGCATATCACCGATTCTATAACCCTGCCTATTAAAAACGAAGCGTAAATCGAAAACTTAGATGTCTGTCTAAATTGGTATCAGTTGTATTTTGTGAAATGAAACGTAAAAATAAATACCTATTACAAATGTAGATATTGATTCCCTTTCGATAAGACTAAATAAATAAAAAAATGACCGTGGTAGCTAAAATATGACCAGTCCCAACTGACAGCGCTCGTTCACGAACATGACGTATGGATCAGCCCCATTCAGCGCGACCATTTTGAAGGGAGCTAAATGACCCGACACACCCGCCACCATCAGCAACATATTTAAGTGAGCATGACGCTATCAACCACCAGGGCTTCGTAAAGTCAACACAATAAATAATAATACATAGCACTCACATATGGGCTCAATAATTATACAATACTAGAGAATTGATTCTATACATTACAAAGATAGTCAGTCATATATAGAACTAGTAGGTAACAGCCTAGTAGTTTAAGTCAAGGTTTACGGGTGGATTGTTTGATGATTATGATCAGCCGTGAATATATCAAAGACCCAGTGTTGATAACGCCATACATCAAGTCAATAAAAATAATTGTAACAATAATTGTCACAAATTCCATAGAAATGATATCACCGATATTGTTAGATTTTAGGAAACTAAGATAAAACTAAAGGTTGTAGCACCGTTATTCTAACAATACCTTTTTGTTTCAGTGTTAACATCTTGATTAATTCAAAGGTGGATACAATTTAGTTTAACATAGAATACAGTCATAGGAATATTTCAAGCACCGCAAAAAATAATCAATAAAAAAAAAAAAAAAAATACAGACGAATTGAGAACCTCCTCCTTTTTTTGAAGTCGGTTAAAAACTAATAAAAAACAATAAAATCTTTTAAAAAACAATGATTGGAATGATGTAAGGATTCATGTGCTTCTTGTATAATTATAACATGCTTCGGTGAGGGAAACATGAAAAAACCAGCATACTTGAGAGATATTTCTCAACGGCATGTTAGCCGCGTCAGAGGCCCATGGGTGGCATTAAACTCTAGCACCCAGGTTGGCCACTAACCACGCGTGAAAGAAAAACTGAAAAAAAAAACAGTTCAAATTACAGTTTTGAACATAATATGAGTTACATTGAGATCTGTCATTGTAATTCAATTTTAAAAAAATATGTTTACACTAGCTTTTGCCCGCGGCTTCGCTCGCGTTAAATTTGGGGTAACCCTTTGCGCCTTATTGATTTGATTTCCCTTTTCTTCCCTCTTTCTCCCTCACATCCCACTTTTTTCAAAAAAATATTAGCCTATGTCCGTCTCCTGGTTCCCAACTATCTCTGTACCAAAATTCATCGAAATCGGTTTAGTCATTAAAGCCTGAAGAAGTAACAAACAAACAAACAAACAAACTCACTTTCGCATTTATAATATTAAAAGTAAGGATAACACAACAAAAAATTGGACTAGAAAAACTTGAATTTTAAAATCGCAGCTAACATCGGCAAACTTTCTGACAGCACGTAATAAATTGATTCATAACTGAAAAAATACAAATGATATTCGGAAACAAAAAGCAATTAAAACTATTATCTTTCAAATAATCTATACTTACTAATATTATAAAGCTGAAGAGTTTGTTTGTTTGTTTGAATGCGCTAATCTCAGGGACTACTGGTTGGAATTGGAAAATTCTTTTAGTGTTGGATAGTCCATGTCTTGAGGAAAGCTATAGGCTATATAACATCACGCTACGACCAACAGATGCTGAGCAGCGTGGGTGAAACCGCGTGGAACAGCTAGTCTATACTAATATTATAAAGCTGAAGAGTTTGTTTGTTTGTTTGAACGCGCTAATTTCAGGGAGTACTGGTTCGAATTGAAAAATTCTTTTAGTGTTGGATAGTCCATTTCTTGAGGAAGGCTATAGGCTATATAACATCACGCTACGAACAACAGGTGCTGAGCAGCGCGGGTGAAACCGCGTGGAACAGCTAGTCTATACTAATATTATAAAGCTGAAGAGTTTGTTTGTTTGTTTGAACGCGCTAATTTCAGGGAGTACTGGTTCGAATTGAAAAATTCTTTTAGTGTTGGATAGTCCATTTCTTGAGGAAGGCTATAGGCTATATAACATCACGCTACGAACAACAGGTGCTGAGCAGCGCGGGTGAAACCGCGAGGAACAGTTAGTATAGTAATAAAGATGGTCAGTTTGTATCGAGACCAGCAGTGGCGTAACTATACCAACTGGGGCCCGTGGCTTATTCATTTATTGGGGGCCCCAAGGTACCGGTTAAAATCGTCACGCTGTACCTACTTAGTTTAATTTTAATAAACCACTTAGTAGTTATCAAACACTAATAACAATTTTAGACTAATTTAAGTCTTTAGTTAAAACAATATAAATTATACTTTCCAAGTAAAATAAAATACTCACGAACAATAAGAAAAAATATTTCTGACCTCGCGGCCTCTTGGGCCGGGGCCCTTATGGGTTGGGGGCCCGTGGCATTTTGCCAGTCCTGCCACTCTATAGTTACGCCACTGGAGACCAGACATTTCCAGACACCTAGTTTTCTATACCGTAAGTATGGGTACTTACCAGGTTTATAAGGCAAGTTGGCCCTTGAATGGAAAATCTGGGAGATCTTTTTTAATCGGTCCACTAAAGATGCTGTAAAGAGATTAAGCTCCTATCATTTTAAATATCTGCCTATCATGAATGTGTACGTACATGTTTTAAATACTTTATAAGGCAGACGCCTGCAACAATTGCGTGATTAATGATGTTAGTTTTGTCGGTTGCTTTATTAAAATTGGTAGGCGTTATCAATTTTTATCATGTGTTTTATTAGTTCAACACTATGTCATTGTAGTTTAAATGTAAATCTTCTAAAACGTTGAAGCTTTATTTATGTGTAGTTTAGTTCATCAGTGTTTTATAAACTGAGTAACTGTATTATACGTAACAACAAGGATGAATAGCGAAGGAGGTATCAATAACGACCGATACGATGAGATGTTTAATTTTACTAACCTCGCAGACAGAAGACAGTGTCCTCAGAAGTCGAACAGCAGACGGTCGGTTGACTGAGAGCTGGGTTTGGTCGAAACTCAATGTCGAACGAGGGCGAACAATGGCAGATTCGAAGTGCTAGCGAATTCTTGATCACAAAGACAAACTTAGATGCTATTACCTGCTAGCGGCGTGGCGTAGCGAACGTACTTTGCCGTCAACTAGGACAAATTTCGCTACAAAGTGGCCGCTCATTGAATGAGTCGGCAGGTGAATCGTCGCAAGCTACGTACAGTTCGGCTGTATGTCATTCTATTTAAAATAAATAGTCCAGCGAACTAGAACCAATGTTGAGCTGCTCACTGTCCGTCTAATGATGTTACAGTCTTCCACTACTGAAGCTTTTCTTGTAAGATTATGAAAATTACATTTACAGTAACAACAGAATGATTGTCTGAATGGGATATGAGCTGAGTACTGTCACAGTATTTTGTACCTTTTAAATCATCTCTGAGCATCGGTATTTGGAAATAATAGTAGTAGATAAAATAGTATTTAGTGTTCAACACTGCATACCCATTATTTTCCATAAGGAAAGTTTTAAGTGTTAATGTGATGACTATATGAGTAGAGAAACAACAAAGGAGCAATGAATGAATAATAATTATTTGTAATTAATGTCATCGATTAATTTTGAATTATTCTAATTTCATATACTATATATGTATTAGATTTTTTTATTATTCTTATAAAAAATCATATCTTTATTGATCAAAAATGTATAGTCCATCTGGTGTTAACCTGTTAGTGGTTGTAGCACTTAGCACCGGAACATAAAGAGCAGGACTCCCCCCGGCTCCGCCCAGAGTGTGAGAATTTATTTGGTGATTACCCATCCGAAAAAAAAGTAGGTACATAATAAAGGAAATTCTATCTATCTATAAATATATGGACTGTGTAAAGGATGACATGGCTAGAAAAGAGGTATCTGATAAGATAATGAGTAATAGAAAAGTATGGAAAAATAGTTTTGTTGTACCTAAATATATATATGGCATCTGTGTCTGAACCAGATAAAAATATCTGAACCTTAGAAATCAGCGCTCTTTCTTAAGATGCCCATTACATTAATATTTCATTTGTATATTTATATATTAGGATATCTCTACACAGAAGTAAACTTAAAATAAAATAAACAAAAGGGTGTGTGGAGTGTAAATCTCTCCTCTCTTTGTATATAAGTGAGGAGTCTCATATCTGCAATTCCGAAGGTAAATGGTAATGGGCTGTTTAGGCAGCAATATTGCCATCTACGGAAGTATTTTGCTAGAGATACATATAATTACCAGTTATTGTTTCGCTGGGTTATGTCACGGCGATTGGGTGGCTTTACCGCTGCGGTTTGCTATTGCTCGCAGTCAGCTTGTCGCCAACCTAACCAAGCACATTAAAGTAAAACGGAAGATATTTGTAATAAGGCCTTTTTAAATTGAAATCTTAAGAGGAGATTAAACACAAGATAAAATTTTCGTATGCGGATTTGAGTTCACTAAGGTACTAAAAATCATTTATTTTTTCGTGTAATGGAATCATAAATCAATACAATCTAATTACTGATAGGCTATCGCAAGCTTATCAGGTGGTATCGTACACTTTCTTCGAATGCCAGAGTATATTGATTAGAGCATTATCACCTTGCTTCTAATACGACATAAGTGGCAGTCTGTATGGCGACGTGTTATTGAGTTCATCTATTGATCATATCACAAATCATTGATAGGCAATACTTGTTAAGCTGTGCAACATAACTTTACTACATAACATAATGAAAACAAGTGTAGGATATTTCTATTGTTGGGTTAGGTGAAAACTATTTTCTTTTTCGATGAGAGATTGGATAATATTAGATGATTAATTTGTTTTTTAAAATGATCCTAAAATAATAGGTTTATCAAGTCCTTGTCAACCCGACACGGTTTCCTACCTTTAGCATAGTTAACAAGTGTATCTGCATAACCAATGTACGGGGTTAAACAAATGTTATCTGTGCAGTTTAACGATGTAGACGAGAAAGTATCGTTATCGTTGATCGTAAATCGCGCAAACGATCGTCCGATACGTAACGATCGCGATCGGAATGGATTCCGTTTTGCATTGATCGCCCCTGTACACTGCATATTGTTACGCCTTTTTATATACGAAAAGTAAGGGCATACACTAAGCAATGTGTGATGAGCAATATTTTGATCTAAATGTTTATTTTTACACTAGTTATAATACTTAGGGTTGAACCTCATCTGGTACGGTCGGTGGCAAAAATACAACTAAACTAACAAAACTCACAGACTTCCAGAAGTTAAGATATTTTCCACTTTTCGGGTTTTTTTGGGAATTCATTTGGTTTCTTAGTCTAGCAAACTTCTTTTCACTGTCCACTAAACCCGTTTTGGAACGCAGCGTTTATGCAAAGTACAATGAAAATATTGCGCGATACCTATTAGTTGCACCATGTGCTCACCAATCTTGGCTGTAAATAGGAATTGGTTAGGCTGATTGAAAAATTTAGAGTAGCTCTATCTATTGAGAATTTCGAGAACAAAATCAAGTGGTGAGTGATGGTGTTAGTGGTAACGAACGCAAAACGAATAAGAAAGAGAGTAGATTGTTTTGTCTGCTCATAGACATCCACCCGCAATAACTTCAGTTCATCCGTGATCATGGCGTTTGCAACATCGCCGAAATATCCGAAACCCGAAACAAATAACAAAGATGGTAAATATCCCGTTTCAAGTTTTAAAAATAGTGTAAAGATAACATGGATATATAGTTAGTTTTCGTGGGACTTGCAAGTGCCTTGTTGTTGAAATCAAGTTTCTTTGTTAAAACATAACCATATGTATTAAATGTTCACGTAGTAGAATATTTTTATAATAGTTGTAAATGTTACATTTTAGAAACGACTTCATATTTACTAACTTAATACTACACTAAATTTTTTACGTAAGATAGTTTAAAGAAATACTTAATACCTACTAATACAACGGTGTTACGGTTTCAGTTCAAGTTGTAGAGTGGAGTTGTATTATTTTTTGTTGTATATCGTATATTTTATCAGTTTTCTTCACACCCAGAATGCTGCGTTTCGTTGTTCTTCAAACACAAGTAGTCACATTTTTGTGAGACACACCTTAACTAAAACTTGACGCCTTTAATGAATCTATTGTTAATATAGCCTACCTATTTATTCTAAATTGGGATTCGATAAAGAAAATCAAAGAAATAGTTAATCTCTGCAGTCAATACCATTCCGGCTTCATTTTGGTAGGCTCTTATCGAATAAATAGGAAATAAATATTGTTTTATGATGTCATGGCGTAATCATGTAATAATAAGAGCCGAATATTAATTAGGAGTTAAATTACGCGGGGACAATCCAAACCTACCTGTAGAAGAATATCCACATGTAACTATTATTCGATGGTCAGTCTCTTTATTTAATAGTTTATAGGAATTAGACGGAAAAAATATTATTAATTAGAAGGAAAGGAAAAACAATCAAAACCTCAACTGAACGGTCCCGAATATGAAGGGTACTCGCCAGATTGAGGCAAGCGCACTTCTTATAACTATTTCTGCTGGATAGTTGATTTTACATGCATGGTATACGATCTTTGTATCTGATTCCTCGTGTGCGTCCAGTACATGATGATGATGATTACTCCTCATCAACCCTTGAGATAACTTCGTTGGAATTATCAACAGTGAAAGACTGACATTTTCTAAAATTGATGAATAGTGTTTTGTAACCAATAAATGGCACCACTTCATCAGTAGCACAGTCTTTTTTAACTCTTTTGATCGAATCTGTTCAGGCCCAGTTAAAGAGTGCTCCATTTGAGCAGATTCTAACCTTTGGGAATGCTCGTCATCCTTAATCGATGGAGTAAAATTTTAATCAATGATCACATCAATATCGAAGCTTGAAATTGAGTAACCACTTGTAACAATTTTATTTTAAATATATCTAAACCTTTGCGGGACATTTTTCATAGAAAAAAACTATAAATTTTCAACACATCTATGTGATGTGATGTAGTTGGCCATGCTGGACCTCTTTCTCCAGACATTTCATCAGAACAGATTTATCTGTCTTACAAATAATGTCATCCAAATGGCACATGGACAATGGCACTAAGGTAATGGGTAAGACAAATTCTTTGAAATATAATAAAAAATAAGTTTATTACGTGTAGTAATTAATACGTAATTATTTTTTATTGAATATCTTAAGAGATCGCAATCGACTAAATACTCGCGCTCGCACCTACACCTGACTTTCAATGTGTCTGGCAAGATGTCAAAACCATTAAAATTGTCTGGCTATTGAGGTAACGTTTTTTTATAGGTCCCGAAGTAACATATATAAAATTTAGCTTTTATACTAAAACGTAGGTAAGTATAATTATAATTTATTAAAGTTAAGGGGTGTCTGGCAAGGGGTAGCTACTGCCATAAGTGTCCGGCGATGAATGACGAGTTTTCTAAAGTCATCCCGAAGAAAAAAAAAAAAATTGAACAGCAAAAATATTTTATACTTTGACGAAAGTAAGGTACTATTTAATACACCTTTATTACCTGTTACCTGGTTAAGGCGCGTCGCGCACACGACCAAGAGTCGAGGCGCAGTCGCGGCGCGGACGCATTAGGCGCGTCGCCCACAAGATCAACATTCGAGATTTCGAGGTATAGTTGAGGCGCAGGCAGGCCGCAACGAAATTTTCTTTACAAATGTCGTGTGGGCGACGCGCCTAAGTAACCACAACCCGAACTCTATAGTCGCTTGTCGTTTTTATCTGTAAACGGGACGCACATAGTTTTTTTTTTAGCTTTTATAAAATAAGGAAGGTCTGGCCAACGTGGGTTTTTGCTCCAATAACAACATACATTTATGTCAATCAATATGACAATGACGTTGAAATAGGGTTATCAGCATAATCAAAATCTGTACCCTTACTTAAACGTACTTTTATCTACCATGCGTTGACAATCTCCTGCTTTTTAAAGTCGGGTTTTAAATCGGTCGTTTATACCCTTACTAGCTTTTACACGCGGGTTCGCCCGTGTTTATCAATATACTTAAACTAATTTATAATATTTGCACTTGAAAAATAATGTGAGTGAAACACCACAAAAAGTAAGGTCTAGTATGATGGGCAGGAAATACATTATGTGTACGGCAATAGCGGTGCTAGGAAATAGACGGCGCCCGCAAGAGATGGCGTGATGACTTAGACGTGATACCACCAGGGCTGGTTCAAGACAGCATGAGAAAAGAAGTGGGACAGTGTGGGCTAGGAAAGAAAACTAAACTAAATAACTCCGCTAGTCCTTGACCGTTACAACCATGGATACAAAACAGAACATTATTTGAGGATGCTACTGTACACTATGTTGAATATCCTTCCATTTGATGCTAAAAATTCAAATTTCGGGACACTCGCGAACATGTTACATACTGCTACAGCTGCCCATTGGAAAAACATAGCTTTTTTAAATGCGCGCCTGCTACCTGTAGGACATAGGCAATTTTTTTTTTAAATAAAATTTTAACTAACCGAGAAAAAAGGAGAAAAGGAAAAACTTAGCTTTGCTATTACAATCAATAAGGCGCAAGTGTAAAAACTACAGGCAGCAGGTACCTGCAAATCAGGAAAGGGGAACTGTGTTACCCCGAATTTAACGCGAGGGAAGCCGCGGGCAAAAGCTAGTTATTTTATAAATGATCATGTTTATTTGTAATCTTCTGTAGAAAAACTCATTTTAAGCCATTGTTATTATTATTATTTCTGAGTGCCAATGTCAATAAAGCATCACGCATAGAGCATCAGCCTGGCTGGGTGATATCGCTATCAGAGATTGTAACCAAAGAATCAGCATATTTTTTGTAAAACGGTTGTGTTTAAATTTTGGTGTGCACTAAAGTATGTTCTTTCAATTCATAAATGAATATTGTTAACCAATTTTTTTACCACTTTAATTATAATAATAAAAAATAAATATCTTGGGACAACTCACACACGGCTCTCTGATCCTAAGCTAAGCAGAGCTTGTGTTATGGTAACCAGACAACTGATATACATACTTATATAATTTATAAATACATACATATTATAGATAAATCACACCCAGACACAAATCAAATCAAATCAAATCAAATCATTTATTTCAATTAGACCATTACAGGCACTTTTGAATGTCAAGAAACAAAATGAATCTACAGTCCCGGTCACAAGGCATAATGACTTGTGAAAGTACTGCAGTTGCCCATTCCAAAGCGTTGATCTCTATGGAGAAGAATGGGCAAGAAACTCCATGGACACTCTTTTAAATTCTAATATTTTTACAAAATAGTATTTACATCATTCGTGTTGAGATTATATAAATATGTGAGAACGATGTAGAAAGACGTGCACAGTAAGGGCGTCCAGAGTAAATAAAAAACAAAATTCAATTTAAATCTAAATAAAATAAAAATGACCGTGGTAGTTAAAAAATGACCAGTCCCAACTGACAGCGCCCGTTCACGAACATGACGTATGGATCAGCCCCATTCAGCTCGACCATTTTGAAGGGAGCTAAATGACCCGACACACCCGCCACCATCAGCGAGACATTTAAGTGAGCATGACACTATTAACCACCAGGGCTTCGTCAAGTCAATGATAATACATAGCACTCACATATGGGCTTAATAATTATACAATACTAGAGAATTGATTCTATACATTGCAAAGATAGTCTTACAATCTTCCATTATAGCTTCGGATACTTAGTAATGAGTTTACCCCTATGCTTGAGGAGCAGGACCAGCATTGAGCCAAGCATTTTTATCATCAATATAATCCCCCAACTTATAATATGCTTGCCTACATAGTGTGCGTTTAATACAAGATTTAAATTTCGTTTCATTCAGTTGAAGAATGTGGGGAGGTATTTTATTGTAGCATTTCAAACAGTACCCCATGAAAGATGAGTCTACTTTAGCTAACCTGAAACCTGGTTGAACTAATTGGTCCCTATTTCTAGTATTATAATTGTGTCTGTCACCTCTTTTACTAAAAAGATGCGAGTTTTTCCTGACATACATGATGTTTTCATAAATATATTGACAAGGTACTGTCATGATGTTAATATCCTTAAACTGTTCCCTTAAAGAATCTCGCCTACGTAGGTTATATATGGCTCTAATGGCTCTTTTCTGCAGAATAAATATAGACTCGATGTCTGCAGCCCGTCCCCAAAGTAAAATACCGTATGACATTATACTATGAAAATAACTAAAATAGACTAGTCTCGCGGTATCAACATCAGTAAACTGACGGATTTTTCTAACAGCATATGCTGCTGAACTTAGGCGTCCTGCAAGAGATGTTATATGCGGACCCCATTGTAGCTTTGAATCGAGTGTTATTCCCAAGAAAACAGTTTTTTCGACGAATTCTAGTTTCTCTTGATTCAATACTATGTCACACTCACTGTTTTTGACATTTGGTAGAGCAAATCTTATACACTTCGTTTTTTTCCCATTTAATACTAAATTATTTGCGGTAAACCAATTATGTACCTGCATTAGGGCATTATTTACGTCGTCAGGATTTGTGGCACGTCTGTTTATCTTAAATATTAAAGAGGTATCGTCAGCAAACAACACCATTTGTGGTTGGTTTTTAAATAAATGGGGTAGATCATTAATATATACTAAAAAGAGGAAGGGACCTAATATCGATCCTTGTGGTATACCCATCTTTACATTTAAACCCATTGAATTGACACCATTTATTTGTACTTGCTGCTGTCTATCATTTAAATACGATTTTACTAAACTAAGGGCAAGTTTCCCTAGGCCGTAATGTTCAAGTTTTAAGAGAAGGGTTTCGTGGTTCACGCAATCAAATGCTTTTGAGAGGTCACAAAAGATCCCTATGGCATCCTGTGCCTCTTCCCACGCAGTAAATATGTGTTTCAATAGGGTGACACCGGCGTCAGTTGTACAACGTCATTTGGTGAAACCATACTGCTTTTCATGTAATATTTTATTGGTGTTAAAGTGGTTGAGCATTTGGTTAAGCATTACCTTTTCAAAAACCTTGCTGAAAACCGGCAAAACGGATACGGGTCTATAATTATTGGTGTCTTTACTGTCCCCAGATTTGAACAGTGGTATTACCTTGCTGTATTTCATAAGGTCCGGGAAGACTCCTTGGTCCACACACAAATTAAATATTAAGGCTAAGTACGGTGCTATAGTCTCAATGATAGCTTGACAAACTTTAATTGACAATCCCCAAAGGTCTTCGGTTAATTTGATTTTTATTTGTTTAAAAGCTTTAATGACTACAGTGGGGTTAATATGCTTAAACTGAAACTCAACCGAGCATGGTAAAACGTTTGCTCTTAATAACTCAACAGAAAGCAAGGGTGAGGAATTTAACGTTTCTGTAGTTTTAATTGGGATACTAGTAAAGAAATCCACAAATTCTTGAGCAACTTCGTTTTTAGTGGTTAGAAGACCACGTGAAGACTCTAGTGTAATATCATTATTATATTTTCTATTTCTATTAGTTTCGCTATTGATTATTTTCCAAACCGTCTTAATTTTATTATCAGCGGATTTAATCTTGTTGCTTATGAATGAGGCTTTAGCTACCTTGCAGGTGTTTTTAAACATTTTTGAGTAAGTAGCAACGTAGCGATTGAATGTTTCCGAGTTGATGTAAGGCTTAAGGCCGTAAAGCTCAAACAGTCGTTCCCTACTTTTTCTTATACCCTTAGTTGCCCAATCACTAAACATAAACTTTGGGCTAATAGATTTAGTTTTTAGTTTTAGCGTATCATTGAACTCTGTGTAGACAACCGAAAAGAATTCCTCATAAAAATGAACACAGAACAAACAATCATGCTCATCACACAAAGTTTGTCCTGGGTGGGAATCGAACCCACGACCTCCGGCTCAGCAGTCAGGGCCACTAACCACTAGACCAACAAGCCCGTCTACTTTTGTTAGTTTATAAGGGTGTGTTAGTATACAATCGACTATCTTATCACGAATTTGTGGCATGAACGTGTCTTACAACATTTGGGCGATTTTTTAAGGTCAATGAAAACTTGGTTAACTATTGCTGCTACTTTCAGGATGTTCGTTAAATGCACTAGTGGCTTCTAAATATTTCGTTGATTTCATGTATCTCTTTAATGTTAATTTAATTATTTCTTCCGTTGCGTTCTTTCCAAAGAACAAAAACATGTTTTTTTTTTTCAGACTGGAAAAATATATTTGGATTTAAGTGGGGAAATTCTGTCATTGCGCCCGAGGCGTTATTCATCATGTAGAATTTAATATGAAACTATGGTATGACTTTCTTTTTTCGCACGATTTGTCTTCGCATGTTGAAGGAAGAGCAATGATAATGAAGCCGCAAAACAGCATAGCATCAATTAAAAAAAAATCAAGCATCCTTGCCTTCTTAAAAGTACATTAGAATTCTGGAGGCATAAATTTCAATTTATTATTATAAACTAATTATATAACAATGAAAACATTTATTTACATTTTTTGATAATATTAAGGTTTTGAAAATATCACTTCGATGTAAAAAAAAAACAATCAACGACGAATATAGGGCGTTAAACAGCTGTTTATTGCTATCCGTGGCAAAAGTAGGATAAAAACCATGTTTAAAAGCTATAAGACTGGCTAGTAAGTATTATTCTGTGGCATGCATTTTAGCATATTATTCGATTTAATATATATAATACAGAAATGGAGATGCTATGGTAAATTTTATCAAAATGCCATAGTTTCCAACAGTATTTATTTGTGTTTATTTCGGACTGGTAAATTATTTTTACTAAGTTAATTATTGTGATTCAACATGATGTCAGCTTCAAGATGAATTTCAATTTCATCAATAAATTTGTCGGCCCTGGTGTGTTTAGCTCAGGCGTTGTTGGCTCTGCTGTGGTAGGCTCAAGTGTGGTCACCTCTGGTGTGGTAAGCTCAGGTGTGGTCACCTCTGGTGTGGTAGGCTCAGGCGTCGTCTTACTGGTTTCATCGGAATCGGGATTACTTTCGGGGGTAGTGATTTCCTCAAAGTCGGGGTTAATAGTTTCCTCGGAGCCGGGTGCAGTTGTTTCATCAGCTTGGGGGGTGCTGGTATTATTGGAGTCGGTTGCAGTTGTTTCATCAGCTTTGGGGGTACTGGTTTCCTCAGCGTCGGGAGCAGTTGTTTCATCAGCTTCGGGGGTACTGGTTTCATCGGCGTCGGGAGCAATTGTTTCAACATCTTCGGGGGTACTGGTTTCTTCGGCGTCGGGAGCAGTTGTTTCATCAGCTTCGGGGGTACTGGTTTCCTCGGCGTCGGGAGCAATTGTTTCAACATCTTCGGGGGTACTGGTTTCTTCGGCGTCGGGAGCAGTTGTTTCATCAGCTTCGGGGGTACTGGTTTCCTCGGCGTCGGGGGCAGTTGTTTCATCAGCTTTGGGGGTACTGGTTTCCTCGGCGTCGGGGGCAGTTGTTACATCAGCTTCGGGGGTACTGGTTTCTTCGGCGTCGGGAGCAATTGTTTCATCAGCTTCGGGGGTACTGGTTTCTTCGGAGTCGGGAGCAATTGTTTCATCATCTTTGGGGGTACTGGTTTCCTCGGCGTCGGGAGCAATTGTTTCATCATCTTCGGGGGTACTGGTTTCTTCGGCGTCGGGAGCAGTTGTTTCATCAGCTTCGGGGGTACTGGTTTCCTCGGCGTCGGGGGCAGTTGTTTCATCAGCTTCGGGGGTACTGGTTTCCTCGGCGTTGGGGGCAGTTGTTTCATCAGCTTCGGGGGTACTGGTTTCCTCGGCGTCGGGAGTAATTGTTTCATCATCTTCGGGGGTACTGGTTTCCTCGGCGTCGGGGGTAGTTGTTTCATCAGCTTCGGGGGTACTGGTTTCCTCAGCGTCGGGAGCTGTTGTTTCATCAGCTTCGGGGGTACTGGTTTCCTCGGCGTCGGGAGCAATTGTTTCATCATCTTCGGGGGTACTGGTTTCCTCAGCGTCGGGAGCTGTTGTTTCATCAGCTTCGGGGGTACTGGTTTCCTCGGCGTCGGGAGTAATTGTTTCATCATCTTCGGGGGTACTGGTTTCCTCGGCGTCGGGGGTAGTTGTTTCATCAGCTTCGGGGGTACTGGTTTCCTCAGCGTCGGGAGCTGTTGTTTCATCAGCTTCGGGGGTACTGGTTTCCTCAGCGTCGGGAGCTGTTGTTTCATCAGCTTCGGGGGTACTGGTTTCCTCGGCGTCGGGAGCAATTGTTTCATCATCTTCGGGGGTACTGGTTTCTTCGGCGTCGGGAGCAATTGTTTCATCATCTTTGGGGGTACTGGTTTCCTCGGCGTCGGGAGCAATTGTTTCATCATCTTTGGGGGTACTGGTTTCCTCGGCGTCGGGAGCAATTGTTTCATCATCTTCGGGGGTACTGGTTTCCTCGGCGTCGGGAGCAATTGTTTCATCAGCTTCGGGGGTACTGGTTTCCTCGGCGTCGGGAGCAGTTGTATCATCAGCTTGGGGGGTAGTTATGTCATCAGAGTCGGTATTGTCTTCGTAGAGCTTGCAGTCACTTTCATCCATACCTGGCGGT
Organism: Ochropleura leucogaster; assembly: GCA_958449745.1. Classification (NCBI taxonomy): domain Eukaryota; kingdom Metazoa; phylum Arthropoda; class Insecta; order Lepidoptera; family Noctuidae; genus Ochropleura; species Ochropleura leucogaster. The sequence goes on along the minus strand of OY288213.1, from coordinate 14,923,955 downwards.
ATGTAACGGAATGAATCGACTAATACAATAGAATCAGGAGATGCCATGCCCATGATGGAAATCTGAAACAAAAAAGTGGAGTTCAACGTAAAGTCAAATACGCAGTTGAAATAGCAGGTTTTAAGACTTGCAGGGCGATAAGTTTGAAAGAGAGGTGCCCAATTTTTAAATCAGTGCAAATCATAGGGTCGTGTCGAATCTGCATCATTCACAATTCAATTCTTATTCTTGTCAGATTTATTATTTTAATCGGTATTAAACTCGTGCACATGAGTAAAGTTAAATTGAGGCCTACGACTAGCTTGTAACAGAACTTGTATATTTTATCATTTATACTAAAAAAGTGAGTGTCGAGACACGCGCTGTGTTGAGTTCCGAAGTTGCACATCTCAATTGCGGGCTTATAATGGTATTGTTCATGGAATTTGTTGCAAATTTTCCTTCTCCAAGTACATTTTTGCGGTTGGATGTTTATGAGCAGATAAATCAATCTACCCCTTACACATCTTAAGCGCTCAGTATCAGACTGCCATTCTGAACTCAATTCTGTTCCTGACACAGGAAACTAACTATGTCCGTCGGAAACTAAAAGGGATAGGGCTTTTTAAGCGTTGTGTTTTGGTGATACTGTGTAATTTTAAGATTATTAATAGTTAATAGGACGGTTCTAGGTTCTTTCCCTCAAATGTTCGCCTTCGCTACCATCTCATCTTCGCTTCTCTGAAGGAGGTGATTTCCATTCCTTTTCGCTCCGGGCTATGGGCTGAACCAGGGCCTGAGCGGAGATTCACCTCAGTGGGCAGTTTCCCTCCCCCATCCCTTTTTTATTAAACGAAAGTACGATATCTCATCTCTTTTTATATGAACTAATTAATTTTATTGGCAGAAACTTACTATTTTTTGACAATCGTGCTTAGCGTGATTCACTATCAGCAACGCCATACTAATTTAAAAAGTGCGCACAATTTGAAAATGTGTTAAATAATGTAAAGATAATTATTTTATATGATTAATTTTATTATATTTTATAATGTTTTTCGTAATATCAAGGATTTAATACTTGCTCGTATCTCAAAAATATTTACAGAAATAATGAGCAGGTCGTATGACTTAATTTACGACCCTTTTTGGGGGCAATTTGAAAATTTTCTTGTTTGTATGCTGAGATATTTCCACAAACTTGATTTCAAATGGCAGGTCTAGATATAAATATTTTCCATATAAACGTTTTCTAATTATAGCGATAATTTGTTGTGTGTTTTAGTGTAAATGATTATTTTTGTTCTAGGATTTTATTATTGTTAAGGTTTTGTATTAATATTATATTGAGTCGTACAACGTAGTGACATTAATACATAAATATATAGTTTGTAAGTGTTTTCACACTTAAAATAAATAAAAAAAAAAACGTAAAAACGAAACACTTAAAACGAAACACTTTAATTCTTTTCAAAATTCTGTCTTAATAAAATTAGCGATCAAAAAAAGGGCTCAGAATACGCGATATAAAAGGGAGGCCCTAGAACAATTTGTCTTGAAATAGCCCAGTTTATTTTAAAGTTTTTCAAACGTTTGTTCGAATCATTTATATTTTAGAATGTACGTTACTGTCCGCAAAAATCGTGGGTTTTCAAAATGCGAAGCGACTTCCATAATATAAATACATGCAGTAAACCCGAAATTGTAATTCCTGAATTCAGATTAACAATCACTAGCAAGTCACCTATACCACAGATAATATAATACTAACGTACAGATACTCCATCTCATACAAAGAAACGCGACCGCCATAACTTGCTCATTTCTTCGGGCTATTCGGGCTATTTTTTTTTACTCACAACGGCGCTAGATGGTGCTTGCAGCGATAGTTTAGTTTACACAAAGAACCAATAGATGGCGATAAAACCATACTGCATACAAAATTAAGGTAGCCCTTTGACCTTGAAGCTTACGATACTCGGCAATCGCCTACTTTGCGATAGCGCATGATTTCTTGAGCGTGGGATTATACTATCTATGGCGTGGGGTATAGCTCCATGTTTTTCGGCAGACTTAGTTATTGTTAGGTTCGGCGTAAACTTCAACGCAGATTATGATAATTATCAAGTATTTAAATCAATTAAAATTATTTATAATATCGAAATAGCTCTTGCAACGATAGGAGACACTGAGACACAGGGCAGTGAGTTATTTTTTAACAGACTCAGTTTCGAGTGTGTAATTTTTTTAATTTTAATTACAAGTTGTTACTTAACTAAGTAGGTAGTAATTTTTGTATGTTGTGTTGGTACCTACTTATAAAAATAGGTAAATATATTTACCGGCTCGGATATAATAAATAACCTTGCGCTTTGTACTGTACAGACGCCAGTTCATCAACTTACCTACAAGCTAATAAAATGCAAGCGTAATTTATGAGTAGGTATAGGTAGGGGTACCTTTAGATTCGAGTCGCTTAATGTACCTACTTATTAGTTTCATTTGAATTGCGTTTTAGTCCAGACCTTGGAACCAGTTCTTTTGAACAATTATTATCCGATGGCAGTCCTTAAAACAAAATTGACCACTTCAGAGTCGGTTCTTGGTAATTATTATAAAATATACAATAAATATAATAGAAATCGGATATTTTGGACGTGTCATGGTAGACGTTCTCATGCCGCCTTCAAATGTAATTACAGCTTGTAATGTACCTACTTATGCCGCCGGGGTAAACCCAGCGGGTTCGTTCGCCAGGCTGGCCAGGTTTTGGTGCGCAGAAGTCTACCCAAATACGAGGATGATGATGATGATCTTTGTTTGAAGGAAAAATTTATAAAAAAAAAACACAATAAATTATAAATAAAAATAAATAAATATCTTGGGACAACTCACACACGGCTATCTGATCCCAAGCTAAGCAGAGCTTGTGTTATGGTAACCAGACAACTGATATACATACTTATATAATTGATAAATACATACATATTATAGATAAATCACACCGAGACACAGAACAAACAATCATGCTCATCACACAAAGTTTGTCCTGGGTGGGAATCGAACCCACGACCTCCGGTTCAGCAGTCAGGGCCACTAGACCAACAGGCCCAACAAATTAATCATTTTTTTAAATAAGTACTTTATCATTTACAATGAGTAAGTAGGACTGCCTCGTTGGTCCAGTGGTCGCAAGCGCTACTATTGAGCAGTAGGATCTAGGTGCGATTCTCGGGTGGGACAAAATACCAATACCTAACCCTATGGGAAATAAGACGTAATGTTATGTATGTATTAACCAGGGATGTAACGGAGGTAGTTTTATCGGAACCGAAATCGGAATCGGAGTTTTCAAATTTGGTTTATCGGAATCGGAATCGAAATCGGAGGCAGGGTCAGTTTGTTTAAGGACAAATAAAACATGATTTATAGTCAATTCTTTTCATTTTTACTTTTTATTATAAAATAAAAAACAACTGTGAAAAAAAATTGGCATAATTCCAAATAAACAAAAGATAAAATTAATGAATTTAAAGTTTAATTCTTCGAACCTGGGGTCTACTCTAATTCTACGTAAAACGAAATTGCGGCCGAAACTTCGAACGTTTTCTACCACGGTTTCATTTCATTTCGATATTTCGGACGTCCGAAGTTTATTTGACATTAAAATTTTCTAAACCTACTCTAATTCACGCAAAATGATATAGAGAAGGGTTACAAACGTAACTACTTTTGACTTTCGTTCGTTAACGAAGTTACGTTTCGGAGAAAGAGAGTAGACCCCCTGTTCGGCACAGGCCGTCGCGTGCCGCCCGCTTTGTTTCGTTCGACCTCCGATTAACATCCGATAGGAAAGTATCGGAACCGAAGTCGGAACCGAAAGTGTAATAATAATCGGAAGTTCCGACTTAACGGAACCGGAATCGAAGCTCCGTTACATCTCTGGTATTAACTATTAAGTCGATATATTTATACTTTTTCTGCTATTTTTGAAGTTGACTGAAAAATTAATAAGTTTGCCTTTGCCTTTCAGTAAAATACATAAAAAGTAGATACAGAATAGCAGATAAAGACATACAACAAGACCTTCGGGTATTTAACTGAATCTGTAGGTCTGTACCTATGTAATTGATTTATCAAACAGCCTCCACCGGAAGATTAATAATATCATACATAATTATGAAGAACGATGATTAACTATTTATTTTGAAGTATCCTTAATTTTGTTAAAGATTGTAATGATTTTTTGCGACTTTTGGCTTCAAGGACTTTATGCCCAAAGTTGACACTTGAGAGCGCAAAATAGCAAATACCTATATTATTATTCTATGGTGCAGATTAGCGTTTTATTCATAGATTATAAGAAAAGAAGGTTTTGTTGTTCTATGTCCGAAATATATTTTGTTTTATTTAATATATTTGCATTTCATAACTATTTCATTCCGTCTAAATAGGTATGGTATGTATCATTTAGGTAATATTGATGTGTAGTAAAACTCAAAAAATTAAAACAACGCCATCTTTTAGTACAATTAACAGTAAATGAGTTACTTAACCACAACGTAGTGCAAATTCTTCTCACCAGAGCCAATACCATAATATTATTTAGTAAAATCATGGAATTTGGAACTAGGAGCCCATTATTCTCGATTTTTGTGTTATGGGGATTTTTAAAAACAAGAACATACTTCTTCCAAGGTCAAATTTAAACAATTACACAAACTTCAAAAACAAATCGATACACATAACGCCATCTATTGAGGTTTTTTTGAACTATTTTTTCTTTCTTCGCAATGAGACCCCATGCCTATACTAATATAATATAATAAAGAGGAAAGATTTGTTTATTTGTTTGTACCGAATAGGCTCCAAAACTACTGTACGGATTTTAATAATTTTGTCACTAATAGGAAACTACATTAGCAGGAAGTAACATAGGCAAAACAACATGACGCTACTACCCATGGGAGCGGGGCAGCAACTAAAAATGCGGGTGAATCCGCACAAGATAGCTGGTTTCCATTGTATTGTATTGTATAACGGGCTGGTATCCGCAACTCCACGTCTAAGGCGCGTATTTTGCGTACGGATTGAGCTAACTTCTAATAAACAGTAAACGCTTTCAATCTCCTTGGTCACTCAAGTAGTAGTTTAGTTCTCATAGTTCTAGTAGTAGTTTTCATAAACGGCACAAAATTGTGAACGTGTCTAAGTATTCTCAATCTTATTTTTTCAAATCTCTATAATATTTTTTTTTAAATAGTTATCAAATCACAAATTCGAAATGTTACAGTACTGATGACATCATCTGAGTCACTTGTTCCATGTAATTTTTATTTTATGTAATACGTTTCCATTTCTTGTAGTCAATATTGTGGGCAGTGTAGATTCCTGGACGCTGGGTTAAATTTTTATCTTTACTTATTTAACTTTTTGTAAAGGAAGCATTGACTTATTGGCGGGCCTACGCTTGTAATATAAGTATGGTATTAGAAGCGTAGGCCCGCCAATTTTTACAACAACAACAACTTTGTAAAACCAAATGATTTTAGCATTTCTAGCCGGTTCTTCTACATAGGAAATGACAAACCCGAATCGTGCACCTTTTCTCGACGTTTTATAAGTACCCATGTAAGTCTATATGAAATAAAATATTTTGATATTTCTGACTGGCCCTCAAACACCACCACTTGATCGCGTTTTCTGAAAGTGTTTTGATTTTTTGCAGTTCTCAGTCGTGTCCGTGATTTGAATTAAGTTTTAATCGATGGTACGCATTATTTAGGACACTGAAAATACATATCCCTGTTGGTTCTTAGACAAACGAAGTATAGAAACCGAATAATGTCCATTCGCCTTTCATTTCAAGACCTCTTCAGTAGTGCCTGTGTCTTCCCGGTGTCCGAGCGGTCGTAGTGTACACAGCTACGCATTCAGGGTTGCGTGGTGGCAAATGAGTGTGAGTGATTTCGCGAACATACAAAACTTGTTTGTATCAAAACAAAGTATTGATTAACCGTAGTTAGGTACGGATCCGAAAGGGGTCGAACATTTGACTCACAAGACCTCCATATTATTTTTGTTAAAAAAAAATAATCTGTGTCTCTTAAATATTAGGATAGTTGAAAAAAAATATCATACGTAAACGCCACCAAAAGTTTTTTAATTATTGATATAGTTTCTAAATTACTCCTTATGAAACCCAAGTGCGTTAATTACGATACAAGCCTCGCATTATTGAACCTTCTGACGTTAAAAAAATTTCATTAATTCGAGTTCAATTTTTATTTATTTTATTTTAATTTATGAATTTGTCATTAATTGAACTTAAATTAGCAGTGGTATTAATAAATGTAGAAATCAAAAGTCGCAGTTTCTTGCCAATCGTGCGTGTTTATATTTTTATTTATACATTATATAAAACAGACGCGAATAGATTCGATAACAAGTGAGTCAAATATCATTCCAAATATTATAACATGAAAATGCCCAGATCTTTAGGTAATTTACAATAACGGGACCATTAACATGTAATATTCATTACCACTACTCAATTCATTTTCATAATTGACGGCCATTTTTCTTAATTTAGTGGTGTGCGAATTCAACTTTTGTAAATCAATCTACTCGAGTAGTTAAGGAATGTTAGAATTCGCGCATCATATTTTTTCTGGTCCTACTGCTAAAGGCTTTAGCTTAACTTTTTACTAAAACTTAGGCTAAAGCCTTTCGCAGTATGACAGCAGTGTGGTAGAAGGTTTTTAGTCGGCCGCCTACCTGACACGTTCCCTTGGATCCTTTAGTCACCTTTTATGACACCCACGGGATGAAATAAGGTGGCCGTATAGGGCGGCTTAAAGTCCGGGACCACACGGACCCACGGGTTTACTATGTATTTAAAAAAACCATGTTCTGATATGCTCTTCTTTTGTAGTTAGTGTTAGTGTGAGTGTTAATGTTGTGAAGTTAGTGATATACTAACAAAAATTGCAAACCCACCATCGCTGATATCATGGTCACATCAGCTCTAACCTTGGATACGGTCTGATATTCTGGCGCAAAAGTCTTGATAAGGAACGACCGTTCATTGTTCAGAAACGTTGTGTTAAGGCAGTTTTTAATTCACAAACAACAAAATCATGTGCACTATTTAAAAGGAAAATCGAACTTATTAACGTTGCAATGTCTGGTAATCCTTCGTCAAAGTAACTTTGTCCATAATTGCATAGAAACAACTTTCAGTTTCCGCAAACAGTTCACCGAGACGTAACCATTTGTTTTTGAAAAAGAAAAATCTTTTTTGATTACTGGCTCAGGCCAAAGCACATGGTTCTTTAGACATTATAAATATTTTTATATTTATAAACATTATAAACATTTGGATTATATTTAAATATTTCGGCGAGATATTTCATTTTTATTAACGGAAACCTAAAAGTAATTGTTTGGTAATAATGAACAGGCTAGCTATAATGGTTACACTTACGATGAATGCAGCAAACAATCTTACAATGACAATATAAACTGCTTCTATGCTTCTAAGTTACACAATTTAATAATACTTACGTATCCGTCATAAGTGTCTGAGCCGGTTACAATTAACCTCATAGTGTGCCATCCGCTCACGAAGTTTGCATCCGAGGCTGTATACGAAACCATTCCTGTTACTCTGTCAACATGGATATCTATCAAGAAGGACATAATAGTGATTTGGTCACTCAGTTCCTTTGGGTCCATATAAACGTTCACTTCTATTGTACCATAAAGGTTCATAGAAAAAATGAATGATGACACACAACTCACAGCTGCATTATTTTGAGGCTTAATAAAAGAGGTACTGTGTTCATTTTTCCCAGTCAAGTCCAAATTACTGTACTTGTCGTTAATCCAAAACGGCATAGAACTACAAATCCCCCACTCATGTGTCAACCATTCCTCGAAATCTTGCTCAAACGTGTACCTCACACAATGATCACTGACCGCGTAAGTCACCACAATGGTTAAAATAATTATTTTGCTAATCATTTCGTTTCGCATACTGCTACAATTGACTTCCCAATAAACTTAAATTTTCTATGCAACAACTTTTATTTATAAACCAAACTCGTATCTTCAATAAGTATTCCTAATGTACGGAAAAGATAATTCGATATCTTCAACGAATGAATCAAAATTAAATGAAATCACCGGGCTATGTGTCTCGCCTATGTCTAGATAAAGGCTTTTAAAGTTATTGTTGTTTTGGGCCTTAAAACTTGTTTTTTTTATTGAGAGCGGAAAGGCGTGTCAGACTTTTACTGATTAAAACCCAACCATGTGCCTTCTTTTACTATTTGTGTTCCGTGGCCGCGTTGTCTCTTTTAGCAGGCAGTGGCCCTAGCGGCTTCCTCTGCTTTCCAGAAATCTCTTTGAGGCATGCGTGGAACGGGAATGCGCCGTCAACGCGGATAGAACGTACTGTAATCTTGAATGTAACTTAATACATCATATTAAAAACATGGGGCCGGAGACAAGTGAAATTTGCTTTTACAGAGTTTTCTTTTTCCCAGCTTTTGTTTAAACTTGCAATTATGCGGACAAAGTCTCGAGCAGGAATTAGTCGTTTCTAAACTGTTTCTTAGTATATCGGCGGTAAGAAATACTTGGTCTTTTTTTTTCGGGTGGGTAATCATCAAATGACTTACCCCGCTCTGAGATGAGCGGGGGGGCATGTCAGACTTTTACTGACTAAAACCTGTCCTGTCCTGTGTGTGTGCCCTTTTGTTGCCTTTTACGTTCCGGGGCCGCGGTATCTCTTTCGAACAACCCGTTACCCCGGCAGGCGGAGGCTCTGGCAAGCCCCTCTGCTTTGCTGACATCTCTTTGAGGCGCGCGTTAAACACGAACGCGCCGTCGACACGGCCTGTAGTCAAAAGACGGACATTGCCCATTGCTCACCGTCCACAGGCCCGCATCTACGGTGGCCGGAAGTCGTCTCGCGGCGGCTGGGTTGGTTTGAGGTTCTCAAACGTCCGGCCACCTCCTTCGCTAGCATCACTGCTTCGCAGAAGGAGGTGATCGCTTCCCATTCCCTCTCGCTCCGGACCATGGACTGAACTAGGGCCGGACGCGAGAGATCGCTGCCACCCATCGTCTCTACGAGGGCATGGCGGTGCTCCGCCCAAGGCAGACCTGTGCAGACTCTGGGCAGACCGCCATTGTGTGCTCCACCGTGTCCTCCCCCAGTAGCCGGATCCTCTCCGCGACTATTGTAACCCCGCATGTCATTGTGTCGGCCGCCGCCTGGTGCGACCCCCTCTGAGTCAGGACGAGCGTATCGTCAGCGTAGCAAACTACGCTGACGCCGTTGGGGAGGTCGGCGCGCAGCACCGAGTCGTAACCGATGTCCTCCCACAGGAGCGGCCCCTAGACCGATCCCTGTGGGACACCGCACGACATCTCTCGCCGGTTCCACTCTCCAGAGCGACCGGGGTAGATGACAGCCCTCTCCGTCAGATATGCCCCGACCAAACGACGAAGGTAGGTCGGCATCCGGTGGTACCGGATTGCCTCCCTAATGCAGCTCCAGGGCATGGTGCTGAACGCGTTGGCGATGTCGGGAGACACCGCTACGACAACCCCACCCCTGGACACTGCAGCCCCCGTCGTGAGGGCTTTCACGCGCATGATGGCCATGTTTTGGGCCTTTTTTTTTGGGGGTGGCAAATCATCAAATAACTTCCCCCGCACTGGGCGGAGCGGGGGGGGGGGGGGGCGTGTTAGACTTTTACTGACTAAAACCCACCCATGTTCCTTCTGTTGCCCTTTACGTTCCGAAGCCAAAATACATAAACGTTAAGTTTATTTTAATTTATTTTTATAAATAAGTTAATGTTCTAAAAATATGTTAAACTAAATCCAAGGAATATTTTTTACTTTTATTTAGAATAAATGCTTATCTCATATTACTATTGTGTTAATTTTGGTGTTAATAATGGTACGAAAAGTTGAGTACTTTCCTCGGTGATAAAGCTGTCTTAGTCTTGGGTGAACTTAAATACCTCGCTGCACTTAGGACTCGTCTTAAATCCCTCGCTTCGCTCGTGATTTAAGTTTTAACACCCTCGCTACGCTCGGGAGTAACCCTCGGGTCCTTCGTTACGCTCGCGATTTAAATCGTCACCTACGACAGAAGACATTGCTTTATCCCCTTGGTTAAAAATCTACTATTTAAACTCTTCGCAGAATTTATAAAGATTCCTATTCTTCGAGGAAGATCGAAGTTCAAGTAATTCGGTTTCTTCTAGGCAGGCGAGCTCTCCAACCTAAGCCGCATCATCGTTTCATATCAGGCGAATTGCAGTCGAATATATGTATAACAATGCCTTGATGATTTCAGCAACATTGGTGTTACTGTTCTTAATTGGCCAATATACTACATTACTAAATAATATACTGTAAACATTAGTAACTCCTTTTACCCGAAAATCTGAACAGCTGTGGACTCTACACTTCCGCATTTTCGCGGTGGACATTCCGTGGTATTATTTAAATGAAACATATGAAATATTCCCTTCAACTCCCTGAGCATCGCCCACACCGGTATTATTTATTCGCCTATATTTATTTAAAAAGTTGTGACGCGTCCCCGGAGTGTCGTATACACCATTTTGCTGTGAAAGCATTCGATGGTATTTGAATTTATTGCCGGTTCCTTTTCTTTTATACTTGAAAACTTGAACTTTTATTTTATGTGTTGCAACCAAAGAAGGCCTGATCAATTACTTTGACGGGCCTGTTGGTCTAGTGGTTAGTGGCCCTGACTGCTGAGCCGGAGGTCGTGGGTTCGATTCCCACCCAGGACAAACTTTGTGTGATGAGCATGATTGTTTGTTCTGTGTCTGGGTGTGATTTATCTATAATATGTATGTATTTATAAATTATATAAGTATGTATATCAGTTGTCTGGTTACCATAACACAAGCTCTGCTTAGCTTGGGATCAGATAGCCGTGTGTGAGTTGTCCCAAGATATTTATTATTACACTGCTTTCCGCAGATGTAGACGCAAGGGATTAAACCGATTTTATATTAACTTGACATCATCGAAATGTTATAAATATTCAAGATTCCAATTAATTTAAATACACGACTCACATCTAAAATTGAACAGGAAACATAAAAAAAGATAAATTAAAATAAATCAATTAGCGATAAAAACTCATAGATTTTAGGTGTAATCATAGGATTTAAAATTTGTGCAATTTTACAATTTCCTGTCTTCCGTCCACAGCAATGAAAAGCTGACCAGGAAAATTTTAGCTTTCTCCCTGGTTGAGTCGGACACAACCTTCTAGCTCGCTACGTGTTTGTGATTGGGTGCTCCCTGTGGGGCTCCGCATCGCTGTAATGTGGGGAAGCAGTCAACTGCCTCGGACACCATGGCCTTTCCTGCAGTAAGAGTGTAGGTCGTATTGCGCGGCACACTTGCATTAATTATCTCGTTCCTCTTGCTCTTGCCACCGCCGGAGTGCCAGCTGTTTAGAACCAACTGGCTTGGTACGCGTCGATGCAAAGAGACCAGGGGCCTAAGTCTGCTATTACAATAGTGTCAGAATGGTCGATCACTGATCGCATAATGGTTGATTTTGATAATTTTGGTAATCTACTACGTACTAAACTTGTGAAAATCCACCATTATGCGATCAGTGATCGACCATTCTGACACTATTGTAATAGCAGACTTAGGCCCCTGATGGTATGACCATAATAATGCCATGGAAGTTGGGTACATCTTTGGTGTGGGATGCAACTTGTGTCGACAAACTTGCACCATCCCATCTTCCTAGCACGGTGGGTTGCGCTGGAGCTGCCGCTGCTGAAAACCTCAAACGGCGCAAATATCACAATTTGATTGATAGTTGTGTTTTTGAGCCGTTTGGTTGAAACACTAGGGCCATGGGGTCCATGTAGTATTTCGAGAAATCGCCAAGCGGTTGGTCGACTCTTCTCGTGATCGAGGGCTGGCCTGTTTTTTTTGCACAAAAAATAAGCATTGCCTTCCAATGCGGTAATGCTGCCAGCCTTCTGGGCACTTTACCTGTTGACTGCGTTACGGACGAATTTTTTGACGCCCTGTAATTTTGCATTTTTGACATGAATATATTTTTATTATTAGTTTGTGTCTATTTATAGGTTGTATATAATAATTAATTTAATTACATGTAAATTGTATTACTACTCCAAAACCAAAACATAATACCTACCAAATTTCCTGAAATGGATGTAGAGCGACTTTTTTTATCAGAGTATTGTTTTAATTTTAAATGTATGTTTTAAACAGATAAAAATCGCCTGTTTAAATCACCTAATCGCGATCACTGCATTAAGCTTGTATCATGTTCATCTAAGTTTTAATCCAACGTAATCATCATTATGACGATGTCCAAGAAGATAATTATCAAATGAATACTACTCCAAATATTCATTAGTAGTAGAATGTTGCTATCAGTAATTAAGACATACAGTTTTTTTTCACTTTTTAAACTGAGATCGGTTTTCCAATGTCAATAGAATGCCCCGAATGTCACTAATATTGAAAATAAGAATGGGGCGTAAACGCCTCTTACCGTAGCCTCTACGCTGGAGTTGCGCGGTCCATATGTCTTTACGGAGCCCCGGTGTGGGCGCGCCCCAAAGGGTGGTAGCCATAACGCTGATCCGGGGCTACCGCACGATCTCCGGCAGCGAGCCTGCTTGCCGGATTGGAGTGGGGCGCGGGGGTACTACACCGGGGGGAATATCCGCTGCCGCAGCAAATCGCCGCTTAGCAGACCGACCTTCAGTGGTAGCATGGAGAGAGCGACTGTCGTAACCCCGTGCTGGGCATGTTGCAATAGTGGCGATAATTCCCTCTTTGAGAAGTGGCTGGACAAGCGCCATGAGATCTTTACTTTCCACCTGACACAGGTCCACACCGGACACAGAAGTTTCGGGAGGTTCCTGTGCATAATGAGGCGGGAGGAATCGCCAGGGTGTCAGCATTGTGACAATCGCCTGGAGGTCACGGTGGAGCACACTGGCGGTCTGCCCAGCTTGGGCGTAGCACCGCCCGTGTCCTCGTAGAGGCGATCGGCAGTAGCGATCTGTCGCGTCCTGCCCTGGTATAATTCATGGTCCGGAGCGACAGAGAATGGAAAGCGGTCACATCCATCCAGTGAGGACAGGCCGTCTCGACAGCGCGTTAGTGTTCAAGCAGCCCTCTATTCTGCTTTGTCTGCCGGGGTTGCAGGTTGTTCGAAAGAGATACCGCGGCCCCGGATCAAAAAGGGTAAAAGAAGTAAGTCAAAGTTTTTTATTTGTGAAACGTAGGTAATTTTAGTATATGGTATAAAAAAATGTGTTGTTTGACTATGTTTTAAAATAAATTAATAACAAGAAATACCATGCTAGGTAGTAGTAGGGTAAAACCGTTTCAAATACAAAATAGAATAACAATGGAACATGGTTGGGTTTAGTCAGTAATCTGACTCCCCTTCTCCACCCAGAGCTCAGGGAGTTATTTGATAATTCTCCTTGGCAAAAAAAGTGCTTATTATTGAAAGCAATTGTGGACTTATGTTCTTATTCTGTGTAAAAACTTGCATTAACTTTGACTACCGCGTTTCCACAATCTCCGTCGAGCTTTCTGCTGCTGCTCTAAATTTTATGAACCTTTTTGCTTAAGCATTTAATCAGAATTTAATAGTATATCGCGTTTATAATTTATCATCAAATAACGTATCTAAAAAATTACAGTCGCTCGGGTCGATCTGTAAGTTAAGCAGTGCATACTTTGTACATAACAAGTTTTCCCCCTGCCTCGGAAAGCACGTACAACTGGCTACTGGCGATCATTTCTTGATCTTTGGCAGTCATTACAGGTAGTCGGTGGGCCAAAAGTCTGATACTCAGTCTTACAAAGAGATGTCGTTATTACCTAGAAGTAACTGGGTTTTGGAGGTCCGATAGGCAGTCGCTCAATGTTAAATACAGCGGTATACAGCTGCATCTTGTTTACTGAAAGCTGACACTAACATAGTTCGGAAAAGGCTAGAGTCATTCCATTTGAAATCAACAAATGTGCATTGCATGAAATAAATTGGAGATAGTCTTTGTGGCGAGGCTTCCGGCTACTGGGACCGTAATTAACTAGGACCGCGGTCCCAGTCGCCGGATCCGTAAAAAATAAATATTTTTCTTCCAGCGACTGGGACCACTCATAGATAACTTAAAAAAATCTTTTATTCAAGCCAAAATTAGTACAGTCAAACGAAAAAAAATTAAATTATTTATATAAATATCATTGACTCGTTCTAGACATGATTTTATCTTATGCGCTTAGTAATAGATTAAGCTAGCCCGTTTTGACATAATTTACACATGCAGGTAAATACACCCAAAGGGAATAGCATTGTATAATACTTTCCCTCTCTAACTTTATATTTTAACACAGTTAAGGCTGATTTTGTGATAATTACTTACTTGATTTTGTGTGAAGCCTTATCGGCTATTTTAAACTGATTGTGATTGACATAGATAGTACCACGTTTATTATTTTTATTGTGTTTTTTTTATTATATTTACGGTACCAGTTAAAGACTGATTTTGTAATAAACAATTACTTTCTGATTGTTTATTATTTAAAAATTGTTGATTGTTATGCACGATTTATGTGTTTTTTTTTTGTTGATTGTTGTTAACACGATCTAAGTGTATGTTTTAATCACGAAAGTTTTAAATAACAGAACTGTAGTCAGTGGTTGTTCTTCTTATATCAATAAATGATGTTTTTAAATCAAAAAGGATTTTTCTTCAATTGTTACATCTAAAAACTTTTGTTTGACTGTACATTTTGTTTTATTTCAGTTATCATATAAGTGGTCCTAGTCGCCGGAAGAAAATTATTTATTTTATACAGATCCGGCGATTGGGACCGCGGTCCTAGTTAATTGCGGTCCCAGTCGCCGGAAGCCTCTTTGTGGCGGCCAATTTTTTTTTTATTCTGTACTTTTTTATCAGTACCCATCCGAAGAAAAAGTTAAGTTGAATTGACAAATATCATTGATAGATGTAATACCAATAGAATAATTTGTTTAATTTCACTTATCTCGTTCGCTGGTTTAAGCCGTAATAATCTCGGTGGAACGTTATTTTGACAAACTTCTTTGAAAACTCCAATTGTACATGCGTCATGAATTATATTACGCAATTTTCTGCAGTTTATTAGGTACATACTACTCTGTCAAGAAAGTACCGGGAAAAGATCAATAATACACAAAATGTCTGTTATTCATCCAAATTTATTTTATCACCTTCAAAGTATGCTCCTTTAGAAACGATACACTTGTGCCAACGAATAATCCATTCATCAAAACATTTTTTAAACGCTGCTTCCGGAATTAAGTTCAGTTTTCGCCACGAATTTTCCTTTATGTCTTCTATCGATTGAAAACGGGTGCCACGAAGTGGTAATTTGAGTTTAGGAAAAAGAAAAAAGTCAGCAGGAGCCATATCTGGTGAATATGGTGGTTGCTGGATGGTATTTGTTGAGTGTTTGGTCAAAAATTCGTTCACAATGATAGCCTTGTGCGAAGGCGCATTGTCGTGGTACAAAATCCAAGAATTTTCTTTCCACAAATCTGGCCTTTTTCGTCGAATTTGCTCTCTTAAAAGCCGCATAACGCGCAAATAATATTCTTTATTTACCGTTAGACCTTTCGGTAAGAATTCAGAGTGCACAACACCGCGATAGTCAAAGAAAACAGTCAACATGACTTTGACTTTGGCGTGGTTTCTTCGGTTTCGGTTCAGTTGGAAGGCGCCATTCCGAAGCTTGTTGACTAGTTTGCATGTCAAACTCGTAAACCCACGTCTCGTCACCAGTAACAATGCGTTTCATGAATGTTGGGTCCGAACTGACTCATTCTAGCATGTCCTCAGCGACTTTCATGCGATTGAGTTTTTGGAGAAATATCGGATCTTTTGGGACTAGCCGAGCAGCAACATGTTTCATACCCAAATGATTAGTTACAATGGTACGGATCGACTCGTGAGATACAGAAAGTTCGGCGGTTACCTCTAGTAGTAGAATAGTATGTAGTAGAATAGTATGTACCTAATAAACTGCAGAAAATTGCGTAACTTGAAATAGTAACACTGTCATTGTAACACGATATGAATAGTTCGAATAAGAAGATTTGGTTGTTTTTTGTTATTTTCGTCGGTTTCATATAATTACGTAGATACACAAAGTTCACAGGTAATTGTAATCTCTTAGGTGAGGCGCCACTTTAGGTTATTGTGTACTCTAAGGTAAGTATAAGATAACTTGTAACGAGAGTTATTTATTGAAGAACACGAATAAAATATGTCTATTTACATTATTCAACATTGTATTAATTCAGACACTTGTTTCCTTTCTTTTTGGACTTCCAGTAAAAATGGCAGGTACACCAATCTACTAACTATTACTTGTGTTTTGTAAATCATACAAATATTCTAGACATTTGTGCTATGATTTATTAGGAGCTGGTTCTCATGACTCAGAAAAGCGAATTAAACAGAAAACAAAAAATAGGCAGACTTTTTAGCGGTAACAAATGAGGCTGACCATACAATTGCCACTTAGAAAAAACTTCGTTTTCAGCGGCTAGTATTTGTTGTAACACCAAACCAATATAAACTGTAACAGTTAGTAGCAAACTAAAGTGTAACACCTGACGTGGAAGTTCAGCCGACGTTGACGCCCACCCTCGTCGAATTAGAATTAGAATAGAGCTTGATTGGCGGTGCTGAGGTTCCAGACAAACTTGCTTGCGTTTCGAAGTTTGGATTGATTATATAGAAGGGTAAAGATAACATACCTAGATATAATGTGATAGTTTTCTGTTACTTGACCTGTGAGTGCATTATTACTGAAACCAAAGAAGTCACTTTGGTAACACATAAACATACCTGTTAAAACTTCACGCATCAAAACATTTTTACTTTAAATTATGGTTAAGTTGCTGTCCTTTCACTCGCGTTATTTGCTGCCCTGCTCCCGACGGTAGTAGCGTCATGTTGTATAGCCTATGTTACTATGTAATGTAATAATGTAGGTTTCTATTAGTGAAAAAATGGTTTAAATCAGAACAACATAAGTTTACAAACAAACAAACTAAACTTTCTTCTTTATAATATTGGTATAGATAAACTGGTTGAGAAACCGTAAATTAAATAAAACCTGTTTAAAATATAAATTTATATAATATTATTAATGCGAATGTTTGTGAGGATGGATGTATAGATGTTTGTTACTCTTCCACATCAAAACGGCTGAACAGATCTTGATATAATTTGGCAGAGAGTTAGATTATTGTCTGGAATAACACATAGAATACTTTTTATCATCACGCGGGTGAAGCTGCGGGCGCCAGCAAGTTTAAAAATAAAATTCTAACTTGTCGAGTCCTGTTATACATAAATTCAATAATACTTGAAATGTAGCCGTCAGTTTTCTACTACGTCGTAGCTTAAAACCATTCCATGTCTCCACGATGTTTGATACCTACAAATGATTTAAAGAAATATATAACACTTGTATTGTATTGTATAACGGGCTGGTGTCCGCAACTCCACGTCTGAGGCGCGTATTCTTACTAGTAGACCAGTGTTTCAGATCATTGAAATTGCAATTGTATAAAAATTTATTGTATTTCCGCATTGCGGTGTACTTTGTCTCCTAAGCAGTGATACAAAGGCTGTCACGCTGTGCTCTTTGTGTCCAAACGAAAGAAGTAGACTTTACGCCTGAACGCAGCTGAAAACCATCCAATATTAAAGTATTGTTTAACATCACAGATTAACGACATTGAAGAATAGAAAACAGTGACATCTTTTCTATTCTTCAATGTCGTTTTTGCAGTAAGGTTTGTTTTGTTTGCAATTTAATCAATGTCCTCACGTTTTCACTCGCCATTGATTTTTTCTTAATAGATTATAAAGTTGGAATATTGTGGACCATTTTTTTCAATCGCTGTGAAATTTTCACCTGGCTTTTGCCATAATCGATTAACATAAACATATACAAGTTATTTCTTGTATACTTATTATTATGTTACTGTAATAGCACAAATTGTGTTAAAAAACTATTTACCAGTAAAAGTTAAGATCATCGTTTATTTTGAACTCGGTAAATGTAGTGGAATTACGCATCTAACTTGGATGTAGCACGTGCCGGCTACTTTACTCGCTCAGCACTCAAAGTTCTAACCTAACCTGACCCTTAGGAGAGGCTAAGCTTTAGCTCGCCGTTCGTCTGTCTAGTGACGACAGGCCGTGTCAACGACGGCGCGTTCGCGTTCCACGTCACATCATAGAGATGTCGTCAATGCAGAAGGGCCTGCCAAGGACTCTTCCTGCCGGGGTTGTGTGACCAGTATATGGTTTGAAAATCTTTTACCTACCTAACCTATTTCGTCGCTCAGTTTAGTATTACAGTATATTATCAGTAACATAAATCTGTGGCACTAGGAAAAAAGACCTTTACAGAAGACGCAAAGAACAAACCGCAAGCTTCATATTTAGATTTTGAGCTCGTGTCGCATTTAAACCACTAACAAATTATATCCATGTGATGTTTAATGTAAACAACTTAAACCAAGCACAAAATAAATTCCTTGAGGGTAAAAAATAAGTCACACCCCGTCTCCCATAAGTTAAATGTCAATTACCTACATTGAAAAGGAATGTATGTATATATTGAAAGGCATAATATAAATTTTTAATAGGTTTCTAAATGAAAAACAACAACAAACTGTGTATTTTTCTTCACTGTTAAAAAGAAACCAGCTGATGTTTTACAACATGAGTTGTCGAATGTTAGTTAGCAGTAGTAGTAGTAAGTTAGTAATGTTATCGTAAAAATGACTAGTAAAACTTAAGATTTACCAATGTATGGGGATTTTACAGTAACATCTGCATAGAAGTATCATATACATATATAAACAGGCACTTTTAAACAAAATTCAGATTATTCTTTAGATAACTATCTAACACGAATACATTAACGTCTACATAACAAACGCTAATACGTTGATTTCGATCTTGAATAAAGTACACATGTACAGATTGTTGGTTTTCCTAAGAAACCTATACATTTGTATGTAATCTACATAAATGTGAACGTTGCTAAAATAGTCGCAGTCTGTTTGTAGATTCAGAATAGAATAGTATAGAATATACTTTTTTAAATACCAAAATTTAAACACAACTGGTCACCGATATGTTTCAGACATCTTTTTTTATGGGTGGAAAATCATCAAATAACTTTTATTCCTTCTTTTTTTCTTTTATTTTGTTTGCTTTTAAGCTCCGGGACCGCGGTATCTCTTTCAAATAACCCACAGCCCCGTCAGTCTCAAGACAACTTTTGGATTTACTATATGACCATAAAATACTTATAACACAGTACACCATTGAACTACTCGGCTATTATTATCATATGATTTCGCTATGATATCACTGAACATTATTAATTTCCTACTAATCTGATAAGAGCATAACAAAGTTAAGCCTTAATGGTGTAATCTACAGGGATTAACTATTTCTTAGATTTTTTTTATCAAATCGCAATTTAGAACTAGTGAAGGTAAGTATAATAATGGTAGATTAAGAATTTTGGGTTCACGGACCGAAAATGCTCATTGCGCGAAAAAACCAACAACGTCGTTTTTTTTTTCAAAATAAGCACTTTAAATGTCAAAAATTTCACATCTGCCATTTCGGAATTCTATTTAAGCATCTTTACGCTCGACTACACCCGGCATCGTCCGTAAAAAATTTGTCTTTTGACTTGCTTAAGCTCGTGAACTGTCTTAGGTCTATTGGTTCAAAATTCACCTCCTCTCATCTCAACATATTTGTGGTCGGCGCAGCTATGTCTTTTTTTTTCCATACTCCTCTATTATTTGCAATCTCATCAGACAGAACGAATATTTGTATGGCCTACAGATAGTTCTTCCGGGTCAGGGTGTTTATAAATAAATAAATAAATATCTTGGGACAACTCACACACGGTTATCTGATCCCAAGCTAAGCTGAGCTTGTGTTATGGTAACCAGACAACTGATATACATACTTATATAATATATAAATACATACATATTATGGATAAATCACACCCAGACACAGAACAAACAATCATGCTCATCACACAAAGTTTGCCCTGGGTGGGAATCGAACCCACGACCTCCGGCTCAGCAGTCAGGGCCACTAACCACTAGACCAACAGGCCCGTCATTATGTGTGAGTTTAAATGTTTGTGAATGCATGCTACAGGAGAAAATAACGCACTGATGGAAGCTCGGCTTAACACAACAACAGTTAAATATCCAACAGAGCACTACTGACAATTAGGTATTTCTTAGTGTTGGCAAAAACTTGTTTTATTATAAAGTACTTAGATAACTTTTTCTTATCAACCTAATTATGTACGTCAACGTGAGATTTAGAAAGCAAGGGGTTGGGACTTTACTTACAATCTAATCGTTATAGATTGCGAACAGGCCATGACAACCAATCAGAAAAGTTTAGGTAGCAACTTATGTATTCTTGTTTATTTCATTGTTTCTTTCTTTGTCGACACGATTTGGATAGCAACTAGCACCATAATGACCTACATTGGTAAATTTAGATGAAATTCCGTCTATAAAATTAAGTAAAGTAAAGTGTAAGGTGTGTCGTTCCCGTCATTGTGTTTTTTTTGTGGGAAGGGGACAGGGCGGGACACTTACGGAAATATCAAGAGTCGAAATGTAACGTAAACACGACGATTTTTTAATGAATATAACCGCTTCACATACATAATTTTAAGAATTTTGATTGATTTTGTTGCAAATAATTTAACTAAAATGCTACACGATGAATGTATTACGTATTAATTAGATATTTCTATGACCGGCACAATGTTTTGAAGGATTTACATAAACTGTTATTTTTTACACTAAACAAAAGCGTTTTACGGCTTCGTGAAAAGTCTGTTTACACCCTGTATAAGTAACGTTATGTAAAAATTAAGAAAATAGAAAATAATTGCGTCATTGCTATATTTACTTGCTGCAAATTCAACAAAGCGCCGCGCGGTAACCGCGTGCTGTTTGTTCAGTCATGGTAAATTTATTTTATACTAGTTGTGCCCAGCGGTTTCACCCGCTGCTCAGTTAGGGGCATGAAAAATAGATGTTAGCCGATTCTCAGACCTACCCGATATGCACACAAAAATTTGTTCAAATCGGTCCAGCCGTTTTGGAGGAGTATGGGAACGAAAATTGTGACACGAGAATTTTATATATTAGAAGATTAACTGACACAAACGATTGAAATTCTTTGTAATTAAGAAAGACCAAGAGCAACTGTATGAAATGAATTATGGTCGCATTAGTGGCGTGAAGGTATTCTTTAATAAATCAAAAGCTTGTTTTTACTAAAATAGCAGTTCCACCGCGCGGTTACCAGACGGTGCCGCGCGGCAGCCGCGGTGACGACATTCATTTATTCATACATAAATAATATTTTATGAAGTTGAACCTTATTTATTTATAGATACGATTTGTCTAATCGTGTCAATAAATAAATAAGGCGTCGTAATAGCAGCCGGTCTGATTGTTGGACGAAGACTACTATTTGTTTGTTTTTAATTCTTAAAAAAGTTAGTTAGTTTCATCCACGCCATGGACTACTACAATCCGCAGAGCAGTAATTTAAGTACGTCTAGTGTACTTAAAAAATAATGCATTAATTCAATAATCTTTAATATGCGCTTCATAGCAATTTGATTCAGAAAACTCAATTACTAATTAATCTACATCTACTTATACTTGTGCTGATAATCTTCAATAAAAGTATGTGTGAAATCAATCCATCAAAAAAAAAAACAAGATACTGCTGCCTTATCCGTTTCCAAGAAAAACCTCCTATGACGTGACTATTGCGTAAATCAAACAAAGGTGACAGGTTATTGCTTGCGCGCAGTTAACGCTTGCGTCCCTCACATCCGTATGAATTTATAACTCCTTCAGTGTAAATGTTGGCAAACTTTGTATGGGACATCATTGCTTTACTTTTTTGTGTCAAGAAACAAATATCTAGCAGTATGCTAGCAGCAGGATAGCAGTTTTTTTTACTTTTGCATCATCCTATTGCCAATTCATATGACATCGCCATCATATGAATTGGCAATAGGATGATGCAAAAGTAAAAAAAAACTGCTATCCGATTAGTTCGACTAACATCGAGTTTCGTTTCAACAAATAACTGCGACTTACAGTAATGGTTTTGCGCACGTTTTTGTATTGTTTTTGTTTAGGAGAACTTAACAATGAACTTTCTTGAAAATTTATGATATAAAATCTAGAGCAATGAATCCGGGTCATTTAAAGAAACTTATAAATCTCGGAAACTAAGAATAGTAGTTTTATGAAATAAATTGTGTTTAAGTGACCCGGATTCATTGCACTCAAATGTAATATGATTTCGTTTGGACAATGTCATCGGCAATTAGCATACTATACACGAGGGAGTCTTTTTTTGCAGATGGCAATTATCAAATAACGTCCCCCGCTCTGGGCAGAGCGAGTGAGAGTATCAGTCTTGTACTGTCTAAAACCCACCCTTGTTCCTTCTGTTGCCCTTTTACGTTTCGGGGCCGCGGAATTTCTTTCGAACAACCCGCAACCCATGAGAGGAAGTCTTTAGCCGGATTTTTGATGTAAGAGAGTGAGAGAGATTGACTATCACTAGGTAAGGTTAGGATGAGAGCAGACCTTTGCAAGCTAAGTGCCAAATTGAAGCAACTCGCTGTATACTGGACAGAGGTCCTCTATCGCCTGTATTTTGCTCTGATCAGCTATAGTACTTTCTAGGCATACTTTATGAGTGCAATACAAAACTTCACGCGGCACCTGGGTGTAGGTGTGCGTATTCGAGACTACAAACCTTTTTATGTTCAGCATCAAAACGGACTCTGAAAATTGAATCTGTTATTCCTCAACTGTACTCAGCCGCCTGTCATTGTTTATCTCCTAAACTTTCTCGGTACATTTTAAACTAACTCGACATCCTATCCGTTATTTTCTCATTCTTCGAAGGAACCATTTTCGCACTATTTCGTTGCGATAAACATGCACCCGTTTCTCTCTTTACCTCTAACAAGACGGTAGGTATAGTTATACTGGATGTAAAAGAGCCATTAACGAAACCGAAAGGTCTCCCCCTCATTGCGATTTTTCTCTTTGTTTTGAACCATACCTGTTAACGTTATAGTAACGGAAAAATTGGAAGTCAAGTCACAACCGTGTCACAAGTTTTTTTTAATCAATACAATGATAGTCAATAATCATTATACTAATCATGACTTTTGAGTGGGTAACACTGAGTTCAAAATGAAAACCGTGATCTTTCACCCCAAAAAAAGACGTTTTCAACAATATTTATGCATAGTTACTTACTTTGATGTAGAGCACGCACGGTTGACGGCTTCGTGAAGGGTTTGTTTACGCCCCCAATAAGCGTGGTCTGGGTTTTTGCGCTCACAGTGATCCCAGAGTTTAAGTCGTTTTCAGAATACCATACTCAATCTTCCTTTCAGTTTTTAAATTTTACTTTACTTTTATGAAGTCCCTAAATCAAAGTAATATGGTGAAAATTTAACTGAAGAATATTATATATACAATACAACTAGTATACATTTCAGACGGCGATAAATCCTCAACTTTAGCCTCTAAGCGGGCATCTTTTAACATTTCACGCTTCATATGAGCCCTTCAATGAGAGTAATTTCCCATGATTTTGCAATATACTCCCCTTAGACAATATTGAAAGGAAAATTGCGCTTCATGTTTGTTTGGAAAGATCAAAAAGTAACTAGAGCGCATTTCAATGGGTATAAACATTATTGACAACAATTGGTTCGTTGATGCTTATTTTGGATAAAAGCTGTCGTTGGATCGGAAGATTCTCACTTTTGAGTAAAGTATTAAGAAACATAACACCCTGCTTCTTATACTCGTAAAGCGTTATCGTAACCGTTTTTTCTGGAACTCAAAATAACAGCTTTTTATTCCACGCTTTTATTCAAAACAATGATTTGCGGTGTATTATATTCTGGTTTATTAGACAAGTCTGGTTTGACGGACAAAACTGTTTCTGAAAATGTTCGAAGGCAAGCAATTAAAAAGTATACTTAACGTGGTAAGTCATTTTTCCTATTTCGTAAAAAGTGAATTACATATAATTGAACTAACAGACTGATGTAATACTTAACAGTCTAAATAGCTGTGTTGGTTCAGGCAGGTTCTTCAAATTTGACGTCCTATTGTTGAAAGTAAACTCACAATTAAAAAAAAAACATTTTATTGAGTTTGTACAAAAAATAAAGTAGACATAACTAATACATAGCTTATTTTCCTCTTTTTGGTTATCTTCGTCGCTTTGTTGTTCTTTGCGGTAGGAGTCCAGCTCATTCCACTACTCCCGCGTTGGGCATACTTACCCGCTTTAACATTTTTTTTTGACCCTGAGTGGGAATTGTTTTTGTTTGTTTTCATTTAAATTAATTAACGAAAGTAAGAGATCTTTTTATTAAAAAAAATAATACCAAAAGTAACCCGGTTACAAATCAAATTCAAATCTGAATTAAATCCACACTTATAACTTAAAAGTATATTTTTGTAATCTATAGTGGAGACAGTCTTACTTTCAACAATATGACGGCAGATAACACTAGCCAAAACTTCATGTTTAATAGATTTCACAGGTATCGGAGGAGTTAGGTGGTGTGTAGCTGAACGAGTCGATCAGAACTATAGACGTTTCTGCAGTCGAACCAAGTAGGGTAATCTGTGAACAAAATAACGCATGATTTCACTCAACAGTATTTATATTTAAACACAGCTTCATTTAGTTTAACACGTATACAATATGTCGTAATGAATATACATTTTAAATAATGGATTGTTCCGAACCGGACCAAATATATATATATATATTTGGACCAAATATATATATATATATATATTTCGTCCGGTTATATCGCGGTTACGGTCACTTCCGGTAGAGCAGGAAGAATAAGAGTAAAAGCAGGTAGATTTATCGAAGATTTAGATATGATGGTTAGTGGCCCTGACTGCTGAGCCAGAGTTCGTGGGTTCGATTCCCACTCAGGACAAACTTTGTGTAATGAGTATGATTGTTTGTTCTGTGTCTGGGTGTGTTTTATCTATAATATGTATGTATTTATAAAATTATATAAGTATGTATATCAGTTGTTTGATTACCATAACACAAGCTCTGCTTAGCTTGGGATCAGATTGTCGTGTGTGAGTTGTCCCAAGATATTTATTTATTTTTACGATGAAGTTTCTTAAAAAGTTTATTAAGAAAGCTAATAACAGTTACGGAGAAATTTCATTATCATATGCCTAGCCTTTTTCCAACTACGTTGGGCTCGGTTTCCAGTGTATAACTGAGCTATGACTATTTAACATGGAACAAAAGATTAAAGTGATTTTTGTAATTATAATAATAATTGCTACTATACCTACACATTAATTGCCAGATTATTATATCATTTAATTTTAAAACTGGCATTAATCTGATATGAAATCTTTAGAATCGTGATAAGAGGCATTAAGTAATCGTTTTGTTATGATAGCGGTATAAGCGATATTAACATCGAATTAAGTTTCGTAAAACGTGATCGTTCTCTGAAAGCCTGAAACATACCCTTTAGTAAAAGCGCTATATCTTGTGTCAACGCCGTTTTTAACAATGGGAAGGCAACTGTCAATCTAATGGCGCTAGCATAACATGGCATAATTTGTAGAAAGTATTAAGGTTAAAATACTGTTAATGTCATTTATTATTTCAAAATAGTTTGATCTTATTAGTCAAATTAGAACTACGTAGCTTAGTTCTAATTTCAACTTGACACGCTGACGCTTGAAATTGACACGCTCAAGGGATGAATGATGAATAAAACGAATGATGAAGGTTTGGTAAAGCAGATTGTATCTACAATCAAAGCTGATTGCTGCTGATTTACCATCCCTTCATCATTCGTGCCATTGATGCCAATCCTTCATCATTATCCTATTGAGTCATGATGAGTGCAGAATATTTTTTTAAATTAACCAGAATGATTTTTTGAAATGAAAAAGTGGATAGTAGACAGTAACAAAAACACGAAAAGACTGAGTTGTGGAGTTTCATTAAAAAGCCATACTCACATAGCCGTCAAAAGTTGAAAAGTCTGTTACAGTTACTTTCAACTCGTTCCATCCTTCAACGAAATTATTGTCAGAAGCGTAATATAACTGGAATCCAGCCACGGTGTCTTCTCCAGAAGGCACACGTTTTTTAGCCAAAACTATTATGTAATCCAGGCTTGACGCTGCATTCATGAATACGTTTACTTTTACCACCCCTCCTGGCATCATCCTGAAGACGAACGAAGATATGCAGCTTGAAGTTTCATTAGGGGTAATGAAAGTGCTGCTTTCTGGATTAATTGTGTCAATAGCCAGAGAATGGTAATTTCCGAGATGCCAAGAAGAATATCCATTACATAGCACATTATCAGTATCAAATGCAGTCTCGAAGTTGGTTTCGAAGTTATAAGTGATGCAGTCTTTGCCCGTGCCTAGTGGAGCAACAGTTGTAGGAACTGGTGTTGTAGACTCAAATACTTCTTCTGTATAAATTTTACACTCTTCGTTTGTAAGTCCTGGTGGAATATATCTGAAGGAATCAACGAGGACAGTAGATTCTTCCGATGCTGAACCCAGGAAGGATATCTGTAAAAATAAACTAATAAATTATTATTTTTCTAAATGAAAATTACGTTTGAAGACGTCGGTCCCTGATATCTCTAAATCTATGCAATATTAACATGAAGTCGAAAGATTAATTTATTTTTTTGATTGAATAAGTCGTGATAATCATAAATTCATTTGTAGTTTGCAAGGAATGATTTTTAAGAGTTAAGAGTTGTCGTAACGTCTGATAACATTCCATAACCCTGGGAAGAATGCGCCCGGGTGTCACCATTATGACGATCGCCTGGAGGACACGGTGGAGCACACAGTGGCGATCTGCCCAGCCTGGGCGGAGCACCGCCGTGCCCTCGTAGAGGCGATCGGCGGCGGCGATCTCTCGCGTCCGGCCCTGGTTCAGGCCATGGTCCGGAGCGAGAGGGAATGGGAAGCGGTCACCACCTTTTGCGAAGCAGTAATGCTAGCAAAGGAGGTGGCCGGGCGTTTGAGGGAGAGAACATCTGCCCAACCCAGCCGCCGCGGGAGACGCCCATGGCGCCGGGCGCCGCGAGACGACTCCCGGCCACCGTAGATGCGGGCCTGTGGGCGGTGAGCAATGGGTAGTTCACCGTCCGTCCGTCGATTGACGACAGGCCGTGTCGACGGCGCGTTCGTTTTTCACGCGCGCCTCAAAGAGAGCCAGCAAAGCAGAGGGGCTTGCCAGAGCCTCCGCCTGCCGAGGTTGCGGGTTGTTCGAAAGAGATACCGCGGCCTCGGAACGTAAAGGGCAATAGAAGAAACATGGGTGGGTTTTCAGTCAGTACAAGTCTGACATGCCCCACCGCTCCACCCAGAGCGGGGGAAGTCATTGGATGATTTCCCACCCGAAAAAAAAAACCCTGGGAAGAATAAAACGTTGTGCCGACACTAGGGCAGAAAAATTACGATGATAAAAATATATTTACGTCATCTTTTATCAGAAGTTCAGGATATTAAACATCTCAGTTTAAATTGATGGATGAAACCAAACATTCAAACCTTAAAAAACTAATTACAATAATATCTACTTACGTATCCTTTAATTGGGCCTCGTGTTGTCAGAACAATTTTCAAAACATGCCATCCGTCAGCATAGTTTGAAACCAAAGGTGAAATTCCTGCGGTTCCAATCACCATATCATTAGCTTCATCTTCTATTTGATTTACAAGCACAGTAATTTGATCAGTACTTTCTGCTGATTTCATGTATACGTTAACTTCTACTACACCGTTATTATTCGCTTCAAATGGAAATGAGGAAACGCAACTAATAACATTTTGTGGTGAAATGAATTTAAGGCTTTCTGAACTCGGCTGTGCAATTGGCAATAAAGCGTATTGGTTCAGGTTCCAGCGAGTAAAACCTGTGCACAACCCCCTGTTGCTATCAAAAAGCGCTTCGAAGTCTTTCTCAAAATTGTAAGCGACGCATTCTTCAGGCTCTATAACTTCTGGTTTAGAGGTAACAAAATCTCCATCGTAGACGTGGCAATCATCGTCGTATAGTGGTGGAATGTATCGGAAAGAATCTATTATAACTTTGGAACCTGGTGCTGCTACTCCAAGGAATGAAACCTGAAAAAAGACATAAAAGAAAAATTAAATTTTTGCTTTCAATCCTGTTTCTGAATTTTAATAATTGTTTTTTTGTAGAGAATCGATTACATCAATGCATGTTTGTATATGAATTTTATGTAATGCTAGTTTATAATTAAAATCATGCTTATTTTGGCCACATAACCTGTAATTTTAACTTTCTTACTGACAAATGCAAAAATGAGTTTTGTCTAGTTTCATGACGCCGTAACTATCGTCATCTTCAGAGCAGTTTATACATTTTCTATAATAATACTTGATAAGCCTCTTCAGACATGTTAAATACTAAGGCTAGGTGACAAAATTACGTGCGCAAGTTAATGAAACAAATTTCAAAAATTTTGACCATTCCTATGCATAATTTTGGTTAGTTCTTCAATTATGTTTGGACTGATGATGATTGGTTTTTAGACTGATGACGATGGGTTTTATTTTTTGGGAAATGATAGAGTTGCCTATAAAAACGCAACACTTCTTTTAATAAAATCACGTCAGTTGTTTATTTTTAGGGTTCCGTAGTCAACTAGGAACCCTTATAGTTTCGCCATGTCTGTCTGTCCGTCCGTCCGTCCGTCCGTCCGTCCTCGCTTAATCTCTGTGACCGTTAGCACTAGAAAGCTGAAATTTGGTACCAATATGTATATCAATCACGCCGATAAAGTGGTAAAATAAAAAATTGAAAAAAATGTTTTATTAGGGTAGCCACCCTATATGTAAAGTGGGAAGTGATTTTTTTTTAATTTCAACCCTAACGTGTGATATATTGTTGGAAAGGTATTTAAAAATGAATAGGGGTTTACTAAAATCATTTTTTGATAATGTCAATAATTTCGGAAATAATCGCTCCAAAAGTAAAAAACAATGTGTCCCCCCCCTCTAACTTTTGAACCATAAGTTTAGAAAATATGAAAAAAATCTGAAAAGTAGAACTTTATAAGGACTTTCTATGAAAATTATTTTGAACTTGATTGACACAACAGTTTTTGTACAAAAAAGACAAAAAGTTGTACAAAATAATTCCTGGACTAAGTTTGTAGTATAATCGTATATGTAAGCATTTTTTGTAACTTTCTTTACATATTTTATTATCCTGAACGTATCTTTTTTCAAACAAAAAAAGAATGATTGAAATCGGTTCTCGCAATCCAAAATTACCACCGAAATTGCACGTCTTTGTATTAATTAGTAACCCAATTCCCCGAGAGATGGCGCTGTAGGTACTTATTACATTGGATCGGGTATTACCGAATTGTTCGGTTGGCCTCATAACTGGGAACACTTATTGTGACGGACGGGAAACTACGGAACCCTACACTGAGCGTGGCCCGACACGCTCTTGGCCGGTTTTTTATTTTTACAAATATACGGATCGTACATCGTAAATTTCCCACACGGTGAGAGATCCGCATATATATACTAGTTTTGTATTAGGTTAATGTCGTCGTGTGTACCTACATTGATAGTCATAATACAAAGGGTGCTCTAATGTGTCATGTATTGCCGTTTCTTAACGAAGTCGACAAATCTGTATCAAATGATTTTGGGTGTTGTCATGACCATTCTTAGCCTTTATTGTTGTTTGACATTGTTCTTTTAAAAGTTAAAATTTACTATTAAGATTATTTATTTTAATGATAACAAACCATTTTTATGAGGATTTTATGATAAAATAATTCAGGGATTACGTTTTAATGACGTGGTAAACCCATTTGAAATCCTTTAATCTGTCTGAAAACCCCCTTTTTTGTTGAGATATAGCTAGTTGAAAGACCGGATACATTAAAATAGTTCTACAATAAAACTGGCGCTTTAGTAAATTAAAATTTAAAGTAGTAGTAAAGATACAGTCTTTAAACTGCTAACAATTTTCATTCATTTTCACGTTTAACTAAATAACTTTTCTTACTGTTTATAAAATCTTTATAACTCTATCACATGAAATTCATAGGATAACCTTATTTAATTCTCTTTTGAACTCAGCCAATTAAATCTGAAAAACGAATACAAATAACATCAAAAACTTACGTAACCACTAAAAATGCCGTTGCCGGACAAATTTATTCTCAGAACGTGCCATCCATTAAAGTAATTGGTGCTGAGGGGCGTCAGCATGGCCGTGCCTGTGACGACATTGTTCCCACTGTTCGAGACCTCGTTAGCAAGCACGACGATCTGATCCCGCTGCGATGTTGACTCCATGTAAACGTAAACCTCCACAATACCGGTCGACCTCATCTCAAAACCGTACGACGATACGCAACTCAAGTTCTCATCGGGACTTATAAATAAATCGGTTTCTTCATTGGGACTCTGTATGTTAAGGGTACTGTAGTTCCCGATTCTCCAAGTGGCCATACCAGAACACAAAGAGTTGCCATTATTAAAGCTGTCATAAAAATTTGAACCAAAATCGTATGTTACGCAATTTTCAGATTTTATTGCCGAAACTGCTAGCAGCAAAACAAACAAACATTTTATATTATATTCCACCATATTCAGACACTTACACACAACTGATAGTTCCAACCGTCGTGTAAGTGTAGTAATTATAGGAATATTAAAGTTATCGTGGATAAGATTATATTATTATACGTATCCGGCAAATTGATAAAATGCAATTGTTTTCTTTTTATCTTCGAATACCTGTTTGTTTTGCGACTATGTCTGCAATTGTTAGTGTCTTTTAAAAAAAATATTTTGTTGTGATTGAGGGGAAGTAGATGAAACATTTAACTAGATTACTTCTCACTCTTTGTAAATATCATGGTGTAAGACCAGCTACAAGATAATGGGACAGAAAAATAGTAAAAGAGCTTTGTTTCTTTGATAACCAAAATACCCTTCAAATTGTTGGTATTATTTTATGAAATTATTCATGCAATTTTCAATTCAATACGGTAATTATCAGTTTTTAAAGTATTTTTCGTATCACTTGCTTAAAAAAGTGTCATTTATTGCCACAAACAGCGAACAAAACAATAGTCATTTTTAATCTGTTAATCTTTTATCTGGAAAGAAAATTGTACTGAATTTTATTCATCCTCTAGGAGGAGAATGTGATTTAAATTTGGAATACTTACCGACATTTATACTACATCAGTGTTTAGACCATTGAGTTTGTATTAAAGCATTGTACATCTTTTTGAAAAAAGAATACGCATTTATTATGCAGTTAGGATTATTAAATAAAATTACGACAGCCGACGAGGCCGTATGAGCTTCATGCCTTTGCTTTTCCGAAAAAAATATCACAATTTGATTGGTAATTATGTTTTTGAGCCGTTTGGGGTTGAAACACTAGGGCCATGGGGTCCGAGTGCCCATGTAGTATTTCGAGAAATCGCTAAGCGGTTGGTCAATTCTTCTCGTGACCAGAGGGCTGGCCTGTTTTTTGCACAAAAAATAAGCATTGCCATCCAACGCGGTAATGCTGCCAGCCTTCTGGACCCTTTACCTGTTGACGGCGGTACGGACGAATTTTTTGACGCCCTGTAATTTTTCATTTTTTATTTGTATATATTTTTATTATTAGTTTGTGTATATTTATAGGTTGTATATATTTAGTAATTAATTTAATTATATTAAATAAATATTAACTTTTACTTTTAATTGTCATCTAGTTCATTTATTTGTTTTTCTTACATATATGTTTTTCTTACATGTAATTTAATTATTCATTAATAAAAAAAAATAAAAAAAAAAATAATTGTCATTATTTTTAATAAATGCTTATCTCAGCTTTTTTGAAATATTTAAAAATGTAATAATAAGTATGTATAAAAATGCTTATCTCATATTATTATTGTGTTATTTTTTTCGTAAATGGTACGAAAAGTAGAGTATTTTCCTCGGTGAAAAAGCTGTCTTAGTCTTAGATGAGCTTAAATCCCTCGCTACACTCAGGACTCGTCTTAAAGATTTTATCACCCTTGCTACGCTCGGGAGTAAACCTCGGGTCCTTTGTTACGCTCGCGATTTAAATCGTCACCCGTGACAGAAGACACTATTTTTATCCCCTTGGTTATTAATCTACTATTTTAACATTCTATAAGCATTTTTCAAACTGACAGACGGTGTTATACTTTACCTGTTAGTATTATTTAACGTAATGTTATGCAAATTAGTTTATATTGTTATTTGTTTTCAAATAGCATATTTAGATAATATAAAGTGTGACAAAACGCGACCGCCTGATTGTATCTGTTTTACTTGCGAATACTAGGAAAATTAACAATGCTTAATTGCGATAGGTAGTGACTGATTTCTCGTAAGAGGTCTGGAGGTTTTCCGAATTGCTGGGTTTGTTTAAGGAAAATGTAGACGGCGAAATTATTCATTTAATATATTTTTTTATTTAATTGGATGAGTTTTGAATGTCAGTGATCGATCAATAATAAGCTTATAATAAATTATAATTTCAACATATTCCTTTTTTTGAAATTTACAATCAATATTTTATTTATTTTTTGAGGCAAAGAAATTGGAAATACAGCAAATGCTTTTTTTTAATAAACATTTCCGCTGTGATCAAAATGAAACCAGATTACTGAACAAAATACTATTTTATTATTATTTTTTTGGAAATATAGAAAACTATAATATTTTCTGTATGTATGTTTCAACTCATCGTGTGACGAGAACGCATCGTACGATCCGATAGACGGATAAAATTTTCATTTCACTATTTTTTTAAACTGTCTTGTTAACTAGACAGTTTAAAAAAAATATATAGTTACGTAACTAGACAGTTCACATACACAAACAGCCAGACCCGAAACAACTATTTGTAGGCCATAGAAATGTTTGTCTGTGCGGCAATCGCACCCGCGACGCGCAGCGCAGCAGCCGATGGCTCAGCCACTGCGCCAAGCGTGCCGTCGTATTATTTTAATTATTTCCGATACGTTAACCTTTGCCCCGCACTAGGAATCTCTCCTGTATCGTGGGTACGTTAACAAACATTTAAACTCATGTAGACAAACAAATATTTGTTCCGTGCGGGGATCAAACCCGCGACACGCAGCAGTCAATCATTTAGCCACTGCGCCAACCGTGCCGTCAGTCAGTTTTTAGAAGTAGTTTTTTATGAACATTTGAAAACCTAGTTCTCCTTAATATAGGTTACTTAGTAATAAATTGTGAACTATCCTTACTAGTATTATAAAAGCAAAAGTTAGTTTGTTTGTTTGTTACACCGATTTTGATGAATTTTGGTACAGAGATAGTTGGGAACCAGGAGACGGACATAAACTAATTTTTATTTTAAAAAAGTGGGACGTTAGGGAGAAAGAGGGAAGAAAAGGGAAAACTTAGCGTTGATATTACAAATCAATAAGGCGCAAGGGGAACTGTGTTTATTTATACGCCGAATAGCAAAACATGTTGAACCAGCAATATTAAACTCACTTCATCCATATTTGCATGTTACACAAGTCTAAACAATTAAATGCATCACTAAATGCATTAATGTGATATAGTAATCGTCAAACTTGGTGCAGTTTTCTAATTATTCATAATTTTAGGGTAATGTTGTTTAAATTTAAAAAATTGTAAACTATTGTGATTTTAGTGATAAAGTTTTTATCTCGCTTCTGGGTTTTTGGATTAAAGCTTTGATAAATCATTTGATTCGGATCACTGATTTTTATCATTTGATTTGGATCATTGATTTAAATCTTGATTAAGATCAAGCAATTCTGGTACAAAAATTCCAATAGGTTGTGTTGTTTCTAAATATAAGTAAGACGTACCCAATCGCCAACGGTTATGTTAAAGAATATTGTGTTGCTGAGCATGACGTCCTGGGTTCGATTCCAGGGTCGGTAATATTGTTATTGGTTTATTATATTTATGTGAAGCTCCTTAGTTTCGTAGAGTGTTGTTATTATAGTCAATTAATTTCGTGAAAGAATGCCTATGCAAAGTTTCAAGTCAATGCAGCTAACGAATCGCGTTCGCTCATACGAACTTTGCTACCCTGTTTCACTCTTTTAAGGGTTGAATTATGAAGAATTCCTAACACTTGTCGTTTCTCAGATTTTGTCATGACTGAGTCAGTGATTTAGTCTCTTATATTATTTACTAGCTTTTGCCAGCGGCTTTGCTCGCGTTAAATTCGGGGTAACACCGTTCCCCTTGCGCCTTATTGATTTGTAATAGCAACGCTAACTTTTCCCTTTTCTTTCCTCTTTTTCCCTCACATCCCACTTAAAAAAATGGCATATGCCCGTCTCCTGGTCCCCAACTATCTCTGTACCAAAATTCATCAAAATCGGTTTAGCCATTAAAGCGTGAAGAGGTAACATACAAACAAACAAAATCAATTTCGCTTTTATAATATTAGTAAGGATGTTATTTGTATTTTGTTTTGATATAACTTTGTTGCTGTAGGTTTGAGAAGTCCCACCATTACTGAGGTAGAGTTTTGTAGGTAATGCATTTGTGATACCTAATAAAAAGTACCCGTTACATGGATTACCCGTGGAATAGTGTATACACTTTTAACCGTATATAAATTGCAATATCGACTACGCCTAAATATAACTTTCTATTCCCACCATACTTTCATAATAATGGGACATGACCGCGTCTGTAATTTTGAACGAAAATCCATAAATCACCGAGGGGTTTGTTTGAGAGGTAATCCGATGAATTCGAAGCGTGTCAGGCGGCCGGATGTAGGTGGCGCCCGCGCGTGACGTCACCAACACTTCCGGTGGCGTGCCGGAGACTTCAGTGTATTTTGTTAGCCTATTTTCTAACAGTTTATCAAGAGGATATCAGCCATTTTTATTTAAACTCACTTTTAATAAGATTAAAGTTAACTTCCACTTGTGAATTTTATTTAGTTTACTCTTTACCGAAATAAACACTTTTGTTTGATCTTATCACTAAACATATTTGTATTATGACGAGGTATGTACGTTTTTCAACATTAAGGTGTTTTACAAGGTAGTTCTTAGAAGTTATACCTCCATAAAAATAATCTCTGTAATAGTTCTTTGATAAGGTGAAAAGTGTCAAATACCTAACCGTACGTCATACACTTTTATGTACATGTACCTGCGTTCTAATAAAAGATTACAATGATAATAGTTTTAGAATGAATCAACTTTCGATACAACAGAATTATATTAAAAAACAATACAACAGAATATTATATGCAGTAAATACATCAATATTTATTATACATACGTGGAAAAAATAGAAATAAATACTTTGTACGAGTTGCTCATGAGAATAGGCCATTGCTTTGCCCAGTGGGTATTTAAAAACTAAAAAGGTTCGGTCAAGAGCAATTTAAACGCTATTTCTTATGTATTTTTCATGATAGCCCTTAGCATATGCCATGTATACCTACTTGGAAAAAAATTTAGAGGTGTCAAGGGACACCCGGATGGAACGAAGTTCCTATAGAAATGAAAATATCTGGCTTGCTTTCTATAAGAGAGAGAGAGAGACAGACAGACAGACAGAGAAACATGCGACGCCGCACAGCTTACTATAGCAAAAAGGGTCGTGACAACTTTTCGTAAGAATTTTTTCCGTCTAGCCCCCTTTCACAACGCGCGATAAGGAACTTCGTTCCAAAAATATAACTGACTACAAGCAGCTTAGATTTGAAAGGAGAAGGCTGATGACATGCTGCGCCGACCCCAAATAACTTGAGATAAAGAAAGAAAAATCAGGCCTGTGAACGGTGCTAACCGTCCGTCCGTCTATTGACGACAGGCCGGAAGAGAGACTTCTTAGTCCAAAATCCAAAAACCTAATCAATAGCACAATGTTTTAAACTATATAATTTTCGAAAAATGTAGTGTGTGTAAACTAAACAACGAAGGCGTTAACTAATTACATATTTAAAGCCTTTTCTTCCTTCTTTCTATAAGTTATCTATTAATTCGTTTTTTATTATAAAACCTAATCAGCAGCTTAGTTCATATTTCTATGTATAAAAAAACTGAATAGTTTATTTTGTTTTAAATGAAAAAAGGAAAACAAATAGCCTCGTCAATATTAAAAGTAAAAAGGGAAATGACCAAATTTGGATTGGTCTTGTATGTCGTTATTAGTAGAAGATAATACGACAGATAGCCATTCTATTGACGTAGGTTTATAATCAATAGAACTCTGCATATCATTAAATATTGTTAGATCTTGATATTTTTAAGGCTTATATCATAGAACGGTTATTTGAAGTAGCGCAAACAGTAGCAGTCA
This sequence comes from Ochropleura leucogaster, assembly GCA_958449745.1. Lineage (NCBI taxonomy): Eukaryota > Metazoa > Arthropoda > Insecta > Lepidoptera > Noctuidae > Ochropleura > Ochropleura leucogaster. The sequence goes on along the minus strand of OY288213.1, from coordinate 14,887,312 downwards.
TAGGTATCTAACAATCTGGAAGATGATAACGCTATTATGTGTTTGATGTATTGTTTTTTTTTTACTTGAATCGAATCATTACTTAATAAACAAACAAACTTTCCTTAACATCCAGATAATAATGATTGGTGAATAGGGAAGCCGGCAGTGAATGCTACATAATAAAAATACTAGCCTATAACTGTCCCAATGTTGGGCAAAGGCAAATTGCGAGCATTGATTACCACGCTTGCTCAAGACGTGTTGGCGATTTCAGTCTTATATTAATTTTAAATCCAGGTTTCCTCACGATGTTTTCATTCATCGATATCTGTGACTTCTTCAAAAAACATAAGACATTTGAATTGAAAAAGTCACATTGGTACTTGCTCAGATTTCATTCCACTACCTCATGCAAGAGAGGCGAGGTTTTTAAATAAATCCACATAATTAAGCTTAATATAGCCACATAGGGATTGACTAGCGACTGCCTTTCTGACTTCAACAACCCAGTTAAAATTGTGTAAGTCCATGAACCAAATTAAAACTATATTTTGAATTAATTACACGGTTGGCGCAGTGGCTGAGCGATCGACTGCTGCGCTGCGTGTCGCGGGTTCGATCCCCGCACGGAACGAATATTTGTATGACCTATAGGTAGTTGTTTTGGGTCTGGCTGTTCGTGTATGTGAGTTTAAATGTTTGTAAACGCACCCACGATACAGAAGTAAAAAAAAACTTTACTACTGAGACTATGGCTAATAGAATATTAGTAGTTAAGGAGACGCGGGGTAAATGTATTTACTACCAATGATAATTGAAATGTATGAATACCTATATTTATTCATAACTTAAATTTTTGTTTATCAGCTTTTCTGAAGTTTCTCATTAGTTGTATATTTCATAGACCTAATTGTACAGCTTTGTTTAGCAGTGGCGCACGGGTTAGCTATCGTAATGCGGTTCACAGATATGAAGGGCTACTATTCCCGGACCAGTGCTAACAGATTGTTTCTGAACTGTTTCAGTAAAAGTTTTCGCCTCAATTACACTCAATTCATTCTAATGAAAATGGCGAAAACATTAAACAACTTTACCACTCTTGTGTTAATCATAGTTTTTTATAATTTTTCAGTGAACATTTTGGATTAGAGAGAAATAATTAATCATCAGAAAATGATTATTTTCTTTAAAATAAAGGCGTAAAAGGGAAGTGTTATACCTACAACTAGACGTTATTTTAATATAATGATTAGTCAGTGAGCTTGTTATAAGTCGATAAGATCCTAGTCGATAACTCTATTAACTCCGAAGACACATTGATAAAACTATATTCTTAGTAATCGAATAAATCTTGAACGAAAAGACGATTTACTTATAATTTTGTTGTTTATAATCACGATTATCGGTATTATAATGGAACAGTTTTTTATCGATTTGACTTGTCACGTTTTAGTCGGAAGTGTTGGAATTCACAATAGCATGCCGTTGATGGAAAACCGTGGCATTGACTTCACTGTTTGAAAATTTAAAAACATTACAATTGGAGCCCAGGAGTTTCACCCGCAGCTTTTTTTTTGGGTTGGGTAATCATCAAATAACTTCCCCCGTTCTGGGAGGTGCAGGAGGGAGTGTCAGACTTATACTGACTTAAACCCACACATGTTCCTTCTATTGCCCTTTGCGTTCCGGCATCCGTAGATGCGGGCTTGTGGACGGTGAGCAATAGGTAGCTCATCGTCCGTCCGTCTATTGACGACAGGCCGTGTCGACAGCGCGTTAGTGTTTCAAGCGCGCCACTCATACAGGCGCGCGAGGACTCTCCTCTCCAGATTCCACGGTGGCAATCCGGCAACGAGGCTCGCTACTTCGCCGGAGATCGTGCGGTAGCCCTGGATCAGCCTGATGGCTACCACCATTCGGGGCGCGTTCAGCCCTACAGAACGCGCCCATACCGGGGTCCCGTTTCACCCGCATCTCAGCTTCTCTTTTATGGAGAGAGCCACCCGGATAAATAGATTACGACCGATTCTAAGCTTTATAAAATATGGCAACTAAAAGTGTGACACGAGAATTTTATATGGATTTTTAATCTAGTAGTAAATGGTAGGTACATTACTTTTATCTTTAGATGACTGCAAGCATGTCGCTCCATTTAACTAAAAAAAATACGATCGATGAACGTTTTCATCATCTAGGTATATATGATCCACAAATCTATTCTTAGAATTCTTTTCCATAACCTTCCAGACCCAATAATGATTATGTAAAAATATCAGCTAGCCAGCTCACCAAAGTAAAGAGCCCGAGACGAAAACAACGCAAGTAAGCAATACAAATAAATAGGTTCATGAATAATGCGGTCTCTAAGGTAAGGTGTTTGCCTTGCTGACGACACTCGTTCCATTTGGGCACACTCTCCCCAGACTTAAACTCTCATTGTGGTAATAGCACATAGTTTATATAGTGAGTCCGACCGAACGGCGTAATGTCTTATAATATTTCATAGGAATTGCCGTCGGCAAGGTACGCGCTCCCTTTTTGTGATTTCAACGATTTGCAGGTAAGCTAATTTAGTAAAGCGGTCGTTTGGAACATGATCGCGAACAAATATTAGTCTAAAACGTGGTAAATGTTTAAGAACATTTACATTGTATTTCTATGAAAACTGTAGGTCGTACAATCACATTGATAACAACTAAGTATCAAGCAATGCCAGTATTTTGTTTCAGGTTTGATCTTTAAAAAAATTCACAAGTGCCTAAAAAACTTGAAACTACTATATTTAACTGCAGTTCCGTTATTTTCAGATTCTTTTTAAATAGTGATTAAAAAACACATCATCGGATCCATCACGGAACTGTTCAAGATTCCCACTAGTGGCAGCGAAGGTAATGTAAATCTAAATTGCATACAAACACGCAATATAAAGCATACCTACTATGGTGACATTGATTTCAGAGTGTCAACCGCCGCAACTATACCTGATTGGTCCGATTAATCCCGCTTGGACCGCAATTATGGTCACTTATCAATATAGCTGGACTCATTGGTGGTTAACAGATTGTTATGCCTTCGAAAATTTCTCGGAATCGCCACAATGAAAAGCATTTGTAGTAGGTATCTAGAGACGCTACATTTCATTATTTCAATTTGAATTAAAAACTGTATTTTAATGTGTTTTGTTATAAACGTTACTACTTTTTCATATTTTGGTATTAATTAGAAAGATAAAGTGAATAAGCAATCTACATAAGACATTTAGCATACCTACTTATTTTATAATAATACTTAAGCTTGATAAGCTCAGCCATAGTGATTTACAGCTCGTCGCAAAATTTACTACAATATCTTAATACTTTAGCTATACACCTATTTTAAGAAGAGTAGAAAAAGAACTCCTGTCCATTTTGTTTTTCTTTGCAGTTTGTAAGTAGCTTTATATGTTTTTATGTAGTTATGACCGCTCTGGGCTAAAGTATAAACGTAATGGGTGACTGAAGATGGATGTCGGCGTCAAGGCGAGCGGCTCAGAAAGAGGTTGCGAGATAATCTGGAAGCCCACTGCGGTCGCGCATGAAAAGAGCATCTGCAAAGATAAACTCGAGGCTTTTGCCTAGCCCTAGTGCTAATAAAAAAAATATAGCTATATTTTTCGTGTTGATAAATAAGTTCTACATGAGCCGTGAGGTCTGTTGAAATCCAGATTTAAATCATAAATCTCTGACATTTCCTGTAAATTTCAATTCTTTTAAAGCCGTGTTTTTAGTTATTCGTAATGCAACTATTTCATTACTCGTGTAATAATTCACTGGATTAACTGACTATGTGACCATAATTGTTGCAATATTCCCCAGGCGCGAAGGTTTTTCTGCAAATCTAGCAAATAGTGTCTAATTAGTCGCATGCATGGTCACTAGCGGGGGTGTTCATTGCTTCATTGGTATGAAATACAAAAAATAATATTTTCAATTTAAGACTTCCCATTTGGTCGAGTCGAGTGGACACAAGCCCGCCTACATACAATTCCCTGGTCGGGCAAAGTGTTATTGCAGCCACGGAGTCTGGATTTGAACCCGGTTCGGCAATAACCTCGCACCTTACTTCATAAACCTTAAACATTCACAACACCATCTCTGCCTAACCCTTGGGGGAATACAGGCGTTATGTTATGTATATTATAATTTAAATATCAACCCGGGACAAGTTTATCAAAACAGACAACTTTAAAGTAATAGTTGTTAAAAATCTTGTACGTAAAGTTAACGATAGGATAGACAGTTAATGTCGTAACGTCAATACAATAAATCCGTTTTAACACAGGTGAGCCTCTTGCCATATTAAAATGTAAATCACACGGCCGATTTAATTTCAGGGTTGGAGAACCTTAATAGGGGCATGTAAGTTATGTGAGATAGCGGGGCAATATCACCATTAGATTAAACGATTATAAAAAATAAATAAATAACAGCACAATTTGATACAAATGTGCAACTTTGTCATTGCAACCGGAGCGGATTTCACTTCTGAGCCAATGGTGAAGGCCATAACACCCTGCCGAGAAATGTAGTAACGTGTAACAAACGACGTTTTTAATACAGTATTTTTCATTTTTGACAAAATTTATTAGGAAACTATTCTTCCACTGACTGGCTAGGCACAACCTAAATCGCTAGTTACGGAAACATGCCAATATTTCCTTGTAAAACTCAGGTCCTTTACAATTTACTTACATAGTTTATCAAATTTGGATCTGTATATTTTAGGTTGAAATAAAGTTTTACTATATACTTACTTTAAAAAAATAAGATTTATTCGTTAATTAATGTAATTTTCCTCATTATGAGTTAATTAAGGGGTACCTGCACTGTAGCTTAGTTAACTCATAATATGTAAAATTACATCAAAGTTCTTCATATTTGCCGCTAGGAAGTCCCATTTGGCACACAGTTTGTCTTTGTTAAATTTGCAGATTTCATTGCAGGCCGATGGCTCGAACACAATCAATCTACGATTGCAACTCAGATTATGAATGTGTGAAGTAGTTGGACCGATTAATAAACCTGATCATAAAATCTTTATAGATAAATCATGATTGTGAACTGCTGATGGTGATCATAATATACAGTGTATGGGCAGGGCCAGTCGTTGTGGCGAGGGGATTTTTCTTGATACTCCTCATACAAGTATCTTCTTATGTTTGTACTTAGTTATTGCTTGTTGGAGTAAACGTCGAAATATTTCCCTCCTCCTACCCGCCCATTTTATTCTACTTAACAACTATTCAACTACTGTTTAATTTGAGTAACTTTTTTAAAATAGCCTTTTTTAATATACCTGTGTATATAAAATATTGGGAACGTTAAGTTGCCTGTACTAATTCAAACTCGAAGGTCTCATGTCCATACACATGTCCCTATTTAAGCATTCTACTGTCTATGTTCTTTTTACAAAATAATTAGTTAACCGATCAAAATTTTCTGTTAGTGAAATCTTTCAAAACTATAACTGTAACCGCTGCCACTTACGCCTTAAGTCGTCTCCTACACTAGTTGGCTCATCTTGCCCGGCCCGGGGCGCCGTGAATGCCTCGTCCAAACAAATTGCGTTAACTGCTGACCCAATGAAATATCCTCGTGTAGGTCCGTGTTTATCTTATCTTAACTTTGTCGAAGCGTACGTGCCGCGCTAGTAACTTAGCACAGATTACTTACAACTTGCTACGTTAGTTCTACTTGAGATGTTCTGCTTCTATTATTTTGTCTGGATTTGTAATTTATTTGTGTCTAAGAAACGTAGCTGTTTTAGTTAAAAGACTGATTTCGATGTTCATTTGAGTTTTTCAAATTTGGTACTAGTTATGTTTGTATTAACTTTCCTGAAAGAGACAAAACTAATTTCCATACATATAGATTTAGGTAGATCGATTTTTGCCGTTTTGAACAATTATATTGTAATTTCTTTTTTTTTAAATGAAATCATCCATCAACTATGGGCAAAATACCTTATGCAATTGGTGTTTAGTCCTTTAAAAAAATGATACATTTATTCGCTTTCCTAGATAGAGCGCAAGAAGAAACTGTGTTCTTGGCTTCAAGACAATGATTATAATACAACAGAACGTTTGTTGAAACCCTTAATCTAATAAATGGATATAGTACGATATATTATGCGATTACTTACTTAATTACTAAAAATAACCCAGTCTTATCACCTGAAATGACAATTTTATTAATTTATGAGTTAACTTCTAATATTTTATTAATTCAGCGTTACTTAATTTTGTTTTTATTTGATATTATTATTTTTAACCTACCCTTTCAATTTTTTTTTTATATTTTACAATTTCTAAAAAGTTAATTTTATTTTTTATTTAATCTAGTCTATTATTTATTATTATATTAAATTATATCTATTAAGCTACAATGATGTCATATTTAAATGACCAACGGAGGGTTGGCATAGTGGTTGCGGGTTGTTCGAAAGACATACCGCGGCCCCGGAACGTAAACGGCAATAGAAGGAACATGGGTGGGTTTTAGTCAGTAAAAGTCTGACGTGGCCCCTCGCTCCGCCCAGAGAGGGGGAAGTCATTAGGTGACTTCCCACCCGGAAAAATAAAGGGTTAGCATAGTGATCTGTAATACTGGTTTTACCTAATACAGACACCAGTCTCTGGGAAGTGATGCTGTCTATGTGCTGTTTTATTGTGTGATGAATAAAATAAATCAAATTTATTATTATTCGTAGGGTTTTTCTAAAGTAACAAGGTAATGTCTAATTTTATCGATTATTCCATCAGTTATTTTAATCTGGCTTTTAGTTGATTATATTTTGACCTACATCCAATATTATTAAGTTAATTAATCTGCAATTTTACTAGCAGGTCATGTAATCAAAAACACAACTAAGATAAGACTTTCTAGATTCTAAAAGAATGGGAACATTTAGTTAAAGAATAATGATAGTCATCGTATCAGTGGTTCATCAAAATGTTATCAACAATTAAAATATTATTGCTTTCTAAGTAAACAAAGATCGGGGACAGAAGGTGTTTGGCCAGACAGTTATACAAAACAATATGCCGATAACAAAAATACCAGAACAATACTAAAACCGACTTTGAAAGATTATTTCAATAAAAAGTCATCAAAACTATGACGAAAAGATTATCATTATGTCAGAATACGGTAATATTCTGCGAAATACGGCGAAAATCTGAGACATCGTTACTATCAGTAAATATCGTTCAGTCTACTAAATACTCATTTGCTCCTACGATCTTGTCAGCCATACGCTAAGTAGTTTGGCAGGAAATGATTAAAATCTAAGTACTTTGTCTATTTCGTTCAATGTTAATCCTAGAGTAAGTTCTAGTTTTTAAAAGACGCTTCTCACAAATTTAAGCTTCGGTTTTTCTATGTAATAGTACAATAAAATATATTACCGGAGCAATAAGCAGACTAGGGATTTGCTGACATTATTTGATCAGGCAGCACTTTTTAAATAGCTTATTTTGTCCCACTGTTGGGCAAATGCCTCCATGCTTTTTCAACTCTCTTGGTGTTTCGCCTCCTCCGGCCAATCCGGCAGGAATGATTCAAAAACGTCATGTCAACGTTTTTTGGGCGTTCGTTCTTTTTTTTACAGCACTTTATTATATTTTATTTTTTGGGATGGGAAATCATCAAATAACTTCCCCTGCTCTGAGCGGAGCGGACTAAAACCTATCCATGTTTCTTTTTTTGCCCTTCGTGTTCCAGGGCCGCAGTATCTCTTTCGAACAAGGCCCTGGCAGGCCCCTCTGATAAGGCAGCATTTGAGCAAGGTGTTACAAAAACTCGAATGATTGAACCATGGCTATTATAATAATACAAGTAAATTTAATTTACGTTCGAGTAAATTAGAGCCCGATCAAACGTAACTCGTTAATCTGAAGTTCTTAACTGCTTATAATTCAGAGATTGTTTACTCGGCAAACAATTTCAGAGGTTTAAAAATAATCAACACAAATTAAATTTAACAGCGTCTCATTCAAGACTCGCTTTTAAAATAACTTCGTTTACAATTTAAGGTGAATAAAATCTTCAAAGAATCTCAAAGTAAAGTCTAACTGACAGTTCAAACCGATACCATTCTTCCACGTTATCTGAGAAGCAGTCCAAAAAATTACACCTTAATAATTCATACTGCCGTCTGTTGTTGTCAATCTTTGTTTCGTATCTCGGCAACGGCAAGAGACAGCTGTCATTTGCAGCCGCCCTTATCTTGCTTTGTTTGCGTGTTTTCTGTGTCGTTAGGGAGGCTGCACACGAGCCGTAATAATTGGAGTAGTTTAGGAACTTAAGATGTTATTTGGTTATCGTGTTTTAATTATGCTTTAAATTTAGCTGACACCACAGCGTGTATACCTATAGTGTGTATATAGAGGCTGGTATCTTATTATCACTAGCAATTGAAAAAAATAATATCTGAGCGATAAACTTAACGAGTTTCATGAAGGTAAAAATGATGATGCAATCAAACAGCATTGAACATGAAAATACAAAAATATCGTCAGGCGTAAAGAGGAATATTTTCGAGTTGATGATCAAAAACTTACCTTGTGTCTTTTGTTTAATGGTAGCTTGAAATTTCTGTCGTTGATAAATAAATCTAGCTGAGTTTCCTAATCTACATAGTAGGTACCCTAATTCTTCACTTTCTATGAAAACATTAGCACGAATACTTGTAAGTACATCCAAATGTGGAACCTTCCTAAATTTACAAAATTTGCAGAACTTCCCTTTCAGATCTAAATCGCGGACAAGGCCGCTAATAGACTTAAATTTTATTTCCCTTTATTTTTCCAACTGTTCGTTCGCTCGAGTAGATATTCTTGATAAAGTTTCTTCAGTTTCTTTAAGTGACGTCGCATTGAAATTCTGCACGGAGCTTATATTCATTGAACTGAGTCCGCAATCTTGTTTCTTTAACATGAGTTTCAAAGAGGTTGGTACGGATGCTGCGTGGGATACAATGTTTGTTGTTTTATGTCTGCTTAGTTTAGACTTAGAACTGAGTTGAGATTTTGTGCTGAATTATAAAACGAGACTTTCTTAAGGTGAAACTACTAGACGCTAACGTTTTCGCACATTACGATGACTCGAGTTGAACGTGCCAAAAATAATCACAAGAGTCTCGAATAGTGCTAAGCAGGTGAAATTCTCAATCCTTGAAAACAGATTTTAGTTGTAAAATTTCCTATTTTTGAATTGAGGTCCTCACTCTTCTCAGTCTTCCGGGGTCGCAGGTTATACGAAATACCACGGCCCCAGAACATAAAGGGCAACAGAAGGAAGGAACATGGGTAGGTTTTAGTAGGTATAAGTCTGGCACTCTCCCCCGCTTCGCACAGAATGGTGATATGCAAAAAAAGGTCCTCACTGCGACAGAGAGCACTACACAACTAGATAAATAATCATTTTATATACTTAAGATGTACTTTTAGTTCAATTCGTAGCGAGTGTCGCGTCGTGTGACCACTGTACCCTAGGGGACACCTATTGTTATCAGTAATTACTGATAACATTAGATATTAATATCTAAATAGATTGTTACTAAAACCTAGGGAAAACTTTTATATCAAAACTGCCTTTTGTTCTGCAAAAAAAATAAATAACCAATAGTTGTATAATTGAACAAGGAACAGTGGAGTTTATACAAAATATGTAGCTTTTAAATAAATATAAATATCTTGGGATAACTCACACACGGCTATCTGATCCCAAGCTAAGCAGAGCTTGTGTTATGGTAACCAGACAACTGATAATACATACTTATATAATTTATAAATACATACATATTATAGATAAATCTCACCCAGACACAGAACAAACAATCATGCTCATCACACAAAGTTTGTCCTGGGTGGGAATCGAACCCACGACCTCCGGCTCAGCAGTCAGGGCCTCTAACCACTAGACCAAGAGGCCCGTCATTTTTTATCTTTTTAACTACCTGAGGTAATACCGGATACCAATTTAAAAAAACACAACAATTTTCATTATTGATTACCTACTAATAAATTCGTAAATGCCTCAATAAAACGAAACTCCTTTCATTTGGAATCTCAACTTTTGCACACACTTTGGTTCAGAAACTTCCAAACAAAGAGCGTATTTTTCTACGAAGCCATTATTTTAGGATTAAAGTACATGTAGATATGTAAATATCACTGAATGTCTAATTTCTGTAGGCGACGTATATGTCAAAACGGCACGCACGAGCCTAGTTGTATCAAAAGGAAAATTTTCGAGTAAAGTTTATTTGGCTTAGTTGGTCGTATGTTGTATGTTGTTTGCCTAGAACACATTTCTTTTGTTTTTTCAATGTTATTTATGATTTCTTAGAAAAGTACTAACTAACTGATTCAATTGAAATCAAGACGGGGAATTACTTCGCGTTGATAAAGTTTTCACGTGCACGATTCACGTTGTCGACATAGTGATATTTAAAGCTGATTTAGATTGAAAGCATGATTAAATATTGATTTTTGAGTGGACAATGAAATTTAATGTTAATTTGCAATAATAATAACATTTTCGTGCCTAGGTTCCTTGTTTGTCCAGTTTATTTATCAAAGAAACATTAAATTCACCAACCATTTCCAAGTCAGGCTACCAATAACAAACGAAGTATATTTTCTTAAAACACATCATCTAAAAGCCACTAACATTTATCAAATATTATTGGCTCAGTCCGCAAACATACCGTACGTGTTATCTTTGTAACGTCGTAACAAATTTGCGGTGTTAATGCGTTTGCCGTGTAAACTGCGCTCAGCCAACATTAGCCGTGTCAGGCTGCTATAACATTTGAACGGAGAACCTAGCGATATATCAAATGTATTGACAATCATCTTAGACAAAATGGCTATTGGTTTCAAGGAAGCTAGCTGATACTTTTGTGGTATTGTGGGTAAAGTAAAAGTTTTATATTCCGTAAGTTTAAGAAAATTTTGGAATTGTCCTTTGATAATTTAAGGGAATCAAAGGACTTTGGAAGTTTTGTCATGCTTTCGTAAACGGAAATAATATTATACAGTGTGTCCGGTCATAGACTAGCAAAATTCTAGATACTTATGTAACGAGTGTTTTAATATTACACTATTACTATACACATTAGGGTCTAATTCACTTCCCCCCCTCTTTAGCAGCTATTTTGAGATATTCAATAGGTATGCGTGTACAAAAATAATCTCTCAAACTTTAAAAGTCTTACTGAGATGAAAATAGGTTCATTCAGAGGGCAAATTATTGTCTATCGTTTAAATGAAGGAATAATGAGCTCATATTTTCGTAACTTTAGAAAACAAAACTAAAGTCTAAAAAATATGCAAATCAACGAAAGTTTTTTAACCTTTTTTGTGAAAAAAATGGTAGTTTTTTTGAAAATCCATAAATTTGAGTACTAGAATATTTGTTATATAAGTACATAGAATATCACTAGTCCGTGAGCGGACACATTGTATTACGTTGAATTAATATTGCTTGAAATGTAAGTAAAACTTCAATGTCAATGTACAAGCAGGAAATAAGAAAAAAATGAGAGTGAATGAGTTAGTAAAGGTCGCTGCACACAGCGGGCGCGGCGCGGCGGGACGGGACGGCGACGCGACGCTGAGCAGTTGTAATGTACTAGATATTACGGACGACGCACAGTGGGCTGAAATTCGTGTTTCATAGACATTCAAATATTTTTTATCAAGTGAACCTTTTTTTGCTTGGAAACGATTAGGAATACCTACTATATGCCTTATATAATGAACTTTTAGGTTTATAATCGGAAACAGCGAACTCAGATTTTTTTTTGAAAAAATTTGTATGGATTCGGCGTAATAAATGATGATATCTCCATTATCGCACAATTGCGCCTAATATCCTCTTAGGTTATTAATATATGAATTATTTTGGATTTTTTGACAGACTCCATGTCAAGGTCAAACATGCGCTTTTTTTAAAAAAAAATCTTTAAAAAAAATTAATGTTGTTTTTTCGTTTTTAATTAATATTAAGTTTAACATGGATTGTATATAGACTAAAAAATTACGCAAAGCAATTATGTGCCATATTAGAAAGTGAAATTCATTAAAAACCATTTAATATCTTTATTTAACTATATTTATATCATAGAAACTTAACGACTTAAATTTGATGAACAACTAAGTAGTACAAATGGTCAGCTGACAAAGTATCTAACGACTCTCAAAATCAATTAAGTAAAATATTAATACTTAACAATACACTATCTTATGACTTACTAAATATCTATTGGATAATTAGGCTTAAAATTAGTTATAATTGGTAATATTTGTCAAATAACACCATAAGACACATTTTGTTGTTAGTAGTACTAGAAATACAATAAATCTAAATTTTAATAGATGTGCAATACAAATAATCATAAAAATGAATGACATCTCATTAGAATCTAATATTAAAATGATTACAATGAAAATATATGATAAACTTAAATAAAACAATGAATATTATTATTTAAAAATATTGCCTATTCTGAATCACTATCTTCAGAGTCGAACTCAGAGTCAGAATTTATTTGAGCAATATCCCTAAACTCGAATTCAGGTGTTTGAAGATTCAGCAGATCCAATGTTTCATCAAACAAAGGTTTCTTTTTCTTTGCATCCATCGTTGGTCTTACTGCAGAAATAAGCGGATCGGACGAAAGAAGAAGGAAATTAAAAATATCTTCATTAGAACTCACTCTGCTCTTCTTACGTGAGTGATGTTCTCTGAATCTTCTGAAGTCCTTGTTCCTCGCTTCTGAAGCCTCTTCAGATAAACTCCCAATCGGTACTATTGCGTTAGAAGCGATAATTTCGGCTCCATGAAGCAGTATCGTGTGCACTGTTGATGACATGTAGTACCAGTTGTACAATTCAACATACTTCTCAGCAGTTATGTACGCATATTCTTTAAATTTTGAAACATTGATGGGTTCACCTGAAGTTATGGCTTGCAAAATTATAGCAAATCTTCGGATCAGATCTTCATCTAGTCCAGTGATAGCCGCAGTCTTTTCAGGAAATTCAAAGAATCGTCGTGCAGTGTTGCCATCGTTAGTTGTGCCATAACCTTGTTTTACGACATCGATTAATAGGTTGAGCTCCGTTTTGAACCTGGCTTGGATAGTTTTCTTTCTTGCATCCACTGCGTCTTTCTCACTTTCCCCTCTAGCAGACCACTTCTTAATGTCTAATTTATATGCGATATGTAAAAGACATTCCATCATGTTTATGCGTGCATGCAATGAAGAAAGTCCGAGCTCCATCAAGTCATCTTCTGTTGATTTCTTTATAACTTTTTCCAAGTTGTTCATCTCCGAAGGTTTCGCCAAACAAATGTAGCACGCTGCATTCGATCTTACGTTAGGAGACAGATATGTTTTTATTTTAGCATCAACCATGGTGAGCATTAGCTTATGACTCACCATATTGCTATCACAATCAGATGGTTGGAGAGCTGATATCTCAGCTTTGACTCTTTCATTTTCTTCCTTCACCACTGTTTCACTTTCTTTAACAAAGGTGAACTGAACTGGACGACAATACGCTGCTGAGCAAGGTTTCGGGTTCTCCCAAACTGTGATGTCTTCACATGTCATCTTCAGTGGTGATAACGAAGTCATGAAGATACTAGAGTCATCTTGTGTACAATCCATCTTCTGTTTGTATCTGCTTTGACTGGATGCTCCGTCGAAACCGTATTTTGATATTAAAATTAGTTCTTTATTTTGTATACCTTCTGGCAAAGATTTAATTATTCTTTTTGCTGTCAGATCTGCAAAGCTTGCAGTGAAATTTTTGCTGAGGAATCTGTCACCATAACTGAATTTTTCGGTTCAGGTGGAAAGCACACAAGCTTCTCTTTTTGCACGCAGTAATACGAAGGGTACAAGTGCTTAAGACCTTCTCGAATTGCTGATTCTCGCAGAGTTATATATTGCCACTTTGATAATTTCAGAGATATCAGTAAACCAAGTGCTTTTTGGGGTGAAAATGTTTCTTTACTGGTTGGTTTTTTAATTAAATCTTGAAGTTTTTCGATTGATTCTGGGTGCTTCACCATATATTCAATCACAGAAGCAATGTTGTTTTGGCCTTCATCTTTCAATTTAGAAATAGTTGCAAATACAAGCTCACTGGAATCTTTGTCTGTCAGGTCTTTACTCCGCCTCTTTTTCTGTTTCGTTCCCAAGTCTTCAAAAGGTTTACGATTTGAGATTTTTCTTTTCGTCATAGTTCCAGTTGATGATGTAGATGGCTCCAAAAGAGAACCAGTAGCACTTGAAGATGACTCCAAAATAGTAACGTTAGAACTTGGTGATGGCTCCGAAAGTAGCACTGTAGGGCTTCCCTCATCCTGAGTAATCGATTTTATATTTTCTTTTAAACAACTCGGCCAATCAACATCAGCCTCGAGCCAACTTTCGTAATCAATTCGGAACCTCTCATATTTCCGTTGTGTTGATTCATATCGTTTCTGTGCAGCCCTAGTGAATCTCCGGCAAAATTCTTTTAAAGTCACACAATCTTCTTCAGATACACTGTTGTTTAAACGAGATAGCACGGTTTGAAACAAAAAATTATAGTCGCTGAGTTTGTGAGCGTTTTTCAAAATAACGAACAAATCCAAGTTTGTTACAATGCTTGCCATGATGTTTGTACTTTCAATGATTGAAGAATACTAAATTATTTGCCTTTATTACGCTCCTCTTTATTGCGATCGATTTTAATGTATGTGACCGAATGACTAATTTACTGACTACCCTCTTAATTGCTAACTAATGAGAACCCAATCACTTAATAGATATAGGTATTCAAAAAGTCAGTAGACTGTTAAAATGTTATTAACAAACAATAATTTCCTTAGTTTTATTAAGGATTTTGAGAATCATTAGATAATTACTATTTGAGAATTCAAGTAATGAGTCTTTAAGGGAATTTCACTTTCTAATATGGCACATAATTGCTTTGCGTAATTTTTTAGTCTATATATATCCATGTTAAACTTAATATTAATTAAAAACGAAAAATAAACATATTTTATTTTTAAAGATTTTAAAAAAAAAAAAGCGCATGTTTGACCTTGACATGGAGTCTGTCAAAAAATCCAAAATAATTCATATATTAATAACCTAAGAGGATATTAGGCGCAATTGTGCGATAATGGAGATATCATCATTTATTACGCCGACTCCATACATATTTTTTCAAAAAAAATTCTGAGCTCGTCGTATCCGATTATAAACCTAAAAGTTCATTATATAAGGCATATAGTAGGTATTCCTAATCGTTGTCAAGCAAAAAAAGGTTCACTTGATAAAAAATATTTGAATGTCTATGAAACGCGAATTTCAGCCCACTGTGCGACGCCACACAGAGCCGTCCCGCTCGACGCAACGGTAACCGTCGCGTCACGCCGCCGCCGCGCCGAGCGGGAATACAAGTCCAAAACGGCATGGACGGGCGCGGCGGGACGCGAGCGGCATAGGCAGTATAAAAACAGTATACGTTCGGCGTGAATGGGCGCGACGGGACGGGACGTTATCGCGCCCGCAGTGTGACCGATGCCGCCGCGCCAGCGCCGCGTCGTCGCCCCGCCACGCCGCGCCCCGTCACGCCACGCCGGCTGTGTGCAGAGACCTTAAGTTGGTACCTAATCTAGAACTTGTTACCTAATCTCGTCTAGATAGGTTGCAATTCACTATCATTTTATACTTATTTCCTGCTTGTACGGTTTGCTCACTCTCTTCCAATATTTAGGTTGCAGAGCATGTGTTTGTGAAGGTACTTGCACTTGAATTCGGTTCCTGCTTGTGTTACCTTCCATATATTTTAGGAGCAATTAAATGAAGACTAACTATGAAAAACAATGCTTGGGAATTCCCTCGTGTAGTCTTGAATAAAACTAAATTACATGAATGAGTTGGATTCTATAAACAATATAAATTGTCTCAAAGTTTACCCAACATCTACAAATTATGAAAGAAACTGATAAAAGAAAGAGTAAGGACCAAATCAAATGAACGATTAGGCCCTTTTAAATTCAACTCAACCTCGACGAGTCCCGAAAAACTCTCAAACGATTGTGAAACTGTTACAAATAATCCGAATGTAACCGAAGATTATTTTAAATCGACGTTAAAAAAGTTACCGTAATAAAAATCGCTTTATCCCGTTTAATACGTCGGCCAGAGGATTAATGACTGTCCAAGTTTCTCCTTAGACATAAAAAAAACGTACAGACAAAACTTTGTCTCCTTAATAATTTATTGTGGGGTCCCTAAGCCTTGGCCTTTTTTTACTCCCTCCTTCTAATTGTTACATGAAATGGAACGGCGCTCTTTTTATTTCTTTCCCTGTAGGTGACATTTAAGGTACTGTGGTTGAAAGATTAATGGGAGGACCTTTTGGTGTCAAGGTTTTCCGTTTTAATTGGTTGGTTTCTATGGATTAATTCGAATTTTGAAGTTGAAAAATAAAACAGTCCAGTTGGTGTATTTAACTTTGGAATCCAACAGTTCAATTACAAAGTTTAAAAATAAAGAGTATCATTCCGTGATCCTGACGCCGTTATAATTAGGAATGGCGAATACCTCGCTAATTCTGTTAGAAATAGCATTGTTTGAGGTTTAAATAACCACTGATGTTTGAGGAACAAGAGTTACATTATGGCTAAATTGGAATGCTTGTGTTTTTTGTTTAATGTTACCTAAAATGAGTCTTTGTGTTACTTGAAATAAATAAATAAATTTATAATGGCAAAATATATATCTTATTTTACGAAAATATAAAAAAATATGTTAAAAAAATCGTTTAAGTAATGGGTACAACTTTTAAATGATGTTTCCAGCTAATAACATGTGGCAAAATAAATTTCCAGGGCTGCGGTTAGGTTCGAAAAACACGAAAAGCAAAAGAAGGAACATGGATGGGTTTTAGTCCGCCCAGAGTAGAGTGTGGGGTCATTTAATGATTTTACATCAAAAAAATAATAATAATAGGTACATTATTTTATGGGTGTGTGTAAATAAGTGAACTGCGCTTAACTTAGGCAACTGCAAGTTTGCCTCATGCATGTAAAACGCACTGTATTAAACAACTTAGGAACTCAAATCTCCATAATGTGTTCAACAGTACTCCTGGCTAAGATAATATAATAACAAAAAGTTTGAAACATCGCTGGCATTAGAGCAACACAAAGTTAAATAAAAACTAACACAGCGAAACGCACCCTGTATGATGTTAAGGTGAATGTTCATGTTTTCTTTTTCATACAAAAAAATTATAAATTAAAACTTTTATCATTTTATAAAATCACATGGGTTTTGAGTATGTGACCACTGCGGCTTGTCCCTATGTATATGGCGTAATGGCGTCTAGTGTGTATAGATTATTCGCAGTAAATCAGGGTGTATTTCGGCAATCTTATACTATATATCCTTACTAATATTATAAAAGCGAAAGTGAGTTTGTTATGTTTTTACGCCTAAATAGCTAAACCGATTTTGATGAATTTTGGTACCTACTGAGATAGTTGGGACCCTGGATACGGATGGATGGGCAATTTTTTTTTAAAAGATTGAGATACGTGGGAGAAAGAGGGAAGAAAAAGGAAGCATTAGCATTGCAATTACAATAAATAAGGCGCAAGGGCCAAACTACAGGTAACAGGTACCTGTAAATCAGGAAAGGGAAACTGATTTTGTTTGTTTGGTTGAACGCTCAAAATCTCTTTATCTTAGACGTATGTACGAATTGAAAAAATATTTTAGTGTTGGATAGCCGATTTCTCAAGGAATGCCTTATAACATCACGATACGACCCTTCGAGATCATGAAGTTGTGCGAGCGTGAAACCATGAGGCATAGCTAGTTTTATTTAAAAATCTAGCTACTTGAATGTTACGGAATATGAACGAAGAGTAAACAGCCTGGTAATTTCCCTCTGTTGGGACGAGCGAATACTACACCACAAGGTCCCTGTAAAATAAACGTTAAATAAATATCTTGGAGAACTATTTTGTATGGCCAAGCAGCAACTGCCCTTTAAACAGGCTATTATAAACTAGAAAAAGTTTAGAGAAACAAAAGCGAACAAAATTCGTTGGATCTAATATTAAACGTGGCGTGGAAAATTCGCGTGTATTTGTTACTGTCAGTAGAACTAGGTTCAGTGCACTTTGTTAAAAGACGTCTTGCTGTTTAAGACGACATTTGGTATCTTTTGGATTCGCTTTATAACTATAAAATACAAATTTTCAATTTTAAAAGGTAGAAGATATGCAACTTATTTATTTTTAGGTTAGGCTACCTGGTCAAGCTCCTCCGTCATTAGACCTGTCGTACTGCATGGGTCTGTTATCTGTCATGTTGGGCTTACAAGAAGATGGATGAAAAACTGCATGTAATGAAGATGAGTATATTGAGACCAAATGTATGCAGTGACGACAATAGACAAAGTAAGGAATCAGTATATTAGAGGAAGTTTGAAAGTGGTCCTAATTACAGAAAAAGTTAAGAGCGTCGTTTGTGCTTAGGTGTTTAGCTAAAAGAGAGATCTGAATGTTGATGAAAAGGTAGGCCAAAAAAAACTGGATGGATTGTGTTAGAAGAAAGGAGTAAATGATGCCGTTAGGTCTGACAGCGGAGAATAGGTGAAGAAAACGGGTTGCGCCGACCCCAAATATGGAGAATGGGACAAGGGCAGGAAAATGATGTCTGTTAGTTAAATTAAATGTGACTGAAATTACATTGAGTGGTAAAAATATGAGATAGACTTGTTTCAAAATAACAAACCAACACAATTTTCTAACTTAACTAATCAGCAGTTGATTTTTTGACAGATATCTCTACCAACAGGTGAACCATTATTCAGATTGTCGTTATTTAAAACGTTCCTTTTAGCAATTTATATTTGTAAAAGTGTATAATAAAATTGTCTTCTCTATTGTGTTATTATTTTCTGATGCAAAGATGGTTTCTTGATTTCATAGATATGATTAAGGCTGTCAAACTTTACAATTAAACGTAATGATTATTAAAAGTTTGGAATGACTAAATTAATAACAGAATAAATTATTAGTAAAATGTCAATGAAGCTTTTACAGATTTATATCCCATATTCTTCACGCTGCCATTCAACATAATTTCACGCTAAATTTTTAGCTCAGGCCTCCTATTTCACAACGCAGCATGGCGGCTACAGCGTAACGAGAAAATTGGGCAACAACATAACAAATCGCCTAATATACAGAGTAACACACAGCCGACTGAAATATGTACGCCCGCGTCACGGAGGAGTAGCAAATGGAGAGATAAAGTCCGAGTGACATGAAAATTTACTGAGAGATAAAATGGACACTTCTTGCTTGCTTTAAAATAATAGATTAATATATTTTAATAAAAAACAATCTGCTGTCCAATACACATGTGGATTAAGTCTGTAGTGAAACTTTGTATCGAATATATATTTTGCAATTTTCTTTTATTTTACACATCACGCCTGTAATTTACAAAAAGTTAGGCAGGGGTGTACCTAATTATACACACATATTTTTTCAGTTCTGTGAATGTCCTATGTAATAAAAATCGGGCCACTAGTACCATCAATAGGGCACAAATCAAGAGTCTATGGCTGCTACTGTAAAATCAATCAAATCAAAATATTTTTTATTTCACATATAATAAGTGTCCATGTAGGACACATCAAACGTCGAGAAAAGGTTCACGTTTAAGGTTGGTCGTTTCTTATGGAGAAGAACCGGTAAG